>CM042059.1:59685833-60939166 GCA_023525745.1 Arctium lappa | reverse complement strand
AGGACACACAAAGAAACATCAGTCCATCAAGAACAAGAAGAGAGAAAGTGATCTTAATCAGATCAATACCAACCTTTGTAATCCGCATTTTGTAATAGAAACAGGTTGGTAATCTTATATATCTGTTGTTTGATTTATCTGGTAAACGATCAAGGACTAACAAGAAGCCTGAGACGGAAGTCAAGGTTCCCTATGTCAGGTTTATCTTAGCCATTCTTCAGCACTTCTTGTAGGATCTCTATCCAAACGAGGGTGATTATCAACTCCCGAAACTAGGGGTTCGCATCTTTGATGTAGAGCGAGTTGATAATAAGGTAAGTTTACTTGAACTCAAACGTCGCCTCTCCTCCACTACTTCTCTTTCAGTAGATATGCCCTCGGGAAAACCTTCCGAGGCTACCTAAGCTGCTATTACCCCCCCTAAAAGTAAACAATCTACAACTCCCCTTGGCAAATCTAAGAAGGCCAAGGGAGTTAAGGATCCAGCCCCTCAACAACAACTAGATCTACCAACATCAGGGACTGTCTCTTTACATACATCCCTAGAGGCCTTCGTGGAACGATCCTCCACCACTGCCGCCAATACCGCTTCAGTGCCTCCGAACACTGACTCTAAGCTGGTAGATACCCAATCACTCTCAGGGACTCTAAGCCCTGTTGAGGTGGCTTCGGGAAACACCAGTGCCCCACTATAGTATTCTCTACCATCGTCACTTCCTCACATACTTTGGTCTTCACCAACACTACAGTGAATCTACATGAAGAAAGTCAAAGTCAAAAGGAGCTTCAGTGAAATTCGAAGTTAAGAGTCAAATTGTTAGTTTTGTTAGTTGTTTTGTTCTTTGTATTTTTAGTAGCTATAAATACTTTTTGTTTTTGGAATTGGTAGAATAGTTCATACTGTATACTTTGGAGAATTATTCTAGTGAGAAAAAGTAGAGAGATAAAGTTGTAACTGTGAAGATCAATCAATACATATGACATATTGAGATTAAATTGATTGTTCATCTTGATTACTTGTTGAATTTGGGACACACAATTGGTATCAGAGCAGATAGAAATCAGAAATCAGGATCAAAATTTGTAGATTTTGTCACCAATCTTGAAGAACTCGCAGAAGCAACTGTCAAGAATCGATTTCAGTGAATTAGTGATGTTTTTGCTTGGAAATTGATTCTATTGAATTCGATTTTAGTAATAGATCAATTCATATTTGTGTTGCATTGCCTAATTCACAAGAAATATATGTGAATATTGGTTTTTGTTGAAGTTTTTTGGTCGAAAGTTGCAAAGTCTATGTTTTAGATCAAGATTGGATTTCTAGTTGTTTTCAGTCAATATGATGTATTAGAATTGTGTCCAGAATCACATCGTGAGTAAATCTGCAAAGTTTCGTGGTTGAAATCGAAGAATTGAAGGATTTGTTATCGAAAAAGTGGTTATAGGCTCGACAAAGTGAAGAACTCGCAAGTTCATCTGAAGAACTCGCAGAAAGTGCCTTACTATAAGCTCAAGAACTCGCAAGGTGTAGAAGGGTTTCGGTGTTTTTGTTAACATTCTAAGTAAGGAACTCAAAAAGCTAAGTATACGTCAAGCTCAGATCTCTCAACTTTCTACGTACGACAAGTCAAGAACTCGTACGTCATTGTTTACGACAACTAACTTAGCGCACACCAAATCTTGCGAAAAGTTACTGTGTAGGTCATTTGATATACGACAAGTCTAGAACTCGCATCCAGCGATATACGAGTTGTTACTACTCGTGTTCTTCGATCTGCGAGAAGGTTACTTCTCGGTTATAGTTATTTGCGAGAAGTTCATTTTTCGGGTGCTTTGACATGCGAGTAGTAGAGAACTCGCCTCATTTGATTTGAGAGTTGAGCACTTCTCGGGTGTAAGCCTCTGCGAGTTGATACTTCTCGGTTGCTTAGGTTTGCGACAAGCTAGAACTCGCACATCCTTCAGTCTGTGAATTGTCACTTCTTGCATCCAATTCTTTGCGACAAGTTTGATCCTAGTGTTTTCCAACAAGTGGTTGTTCAGTGGTCTGCGACTTCTATACTTAGTCAAATTTTGACAACTTTGAAAAATTTTCTAATTTTTGTAAAAGTTCAAAAGCATGTGATTTCAAGATTACTTCCATGGATGCTCTGGCTATTGGTACTGATGTAAAGCCATCTGTCCTATTCAAGGGAGAATATGAGCAGTGGAAGGATAGATTTCTATATTTCATTGACCGACATGACAATGGTGAATACATCAAACAATCTATTGATGAGGGTGTGATGAAGCCAATTACTACAGTTGTACCAGATGATGATTCCTCAGATAACGGTGATGGAACTGAACCTAGAGAGCCAAAGACTAAGAGAGTACTTGTTGACATTTCCAACTACACAGTTGGGCAGAAGAAGAGATATAAGGCAGATAAGCAAGCTAGATCCCTACTCTTACAAAGTATCCCGAATGAAATCTATATCAAGATAGACAGCTATAACGCTACAGCAAAGAAAATGTGGGATCAACTCGAAAAGATGATGATGGGCTCCAAGATTGGGAACCAGATGAAAGTGGCAAATTGTGTTAACAACTATGAGGAATTCATGGCTAAAAAAGGAAAAAGCCTAGAACATACTTATGACAGATTTGTTTCATTGCTTAATGAGCTGGCATAGAATAGTGTGAAGAAGAAGGAAATTGAGAACATCATCAAGTTTCTAAGCGTCTTACAACCTGAATGGAAGAAACATACAAATCAGATGAAGCAACTTAAGGATCTCAATGAGATTCCTTTACATGAGGTGTATGAAACCTTAAGGCAATATGAGGAAGAGGTTGAAGAAATGAGTCAAGAAAATAAAAAGTCTGAAAAGCTGGTTGCTGATCCAGTAGCCTTGTTTCTTGAGAGGAAGAGAAAATGAAAGATATAAAGAAGAAGAAGGTTGTAGTTTCAGATATTGATGAAAGTGATAGTGCTAATTCATATTCAGATGATGGTGAGAGCTTGAAGCAAGCTATGATTATTTTGATCCGAGCATTCCAGAAGAAATTCTATAAAAAGCCAGGGTCAAACAGCCAAAGATACTCATATAGGTTTAGAAACTATGAGCATAAGGAGAGAGTAGAAGGAAGGAACATATTTGAGGGTAAGAGATTTGAGAAAGAAAGCCTGATTATGTATTTGAACAGATATGAGGAGAAGAAATCGATGAGCCAGTGAAGTGCTACAATTGCGGAAAGATCGGTTACTTTGCCAAAGACTGTAGAAAGCCAAAGGTTCTCTACTTAGATTGCTACAAAGAGGTTGGAAAGGCATTAATGGCTAAGGATGATCATTTGCTTGATCTACTAGATTCGGAAGGAGAAAGAGATGAAGTTGCTAACATGTATCTAATGGGAAAGCAAGCAACTTAAGATGAATCCGATAATGAAACATCTGATGAGGTAACTGATCTTTCTGAATCTGGTTTTCTTAAAAAGATGGAGTCCATGATGGGTGAGCTTTAAGATCTTTAATTAAAACTTAAAAAGGAAAAATGCGTTGTTGCGAAAAATGTCAAACAATTTTTTATCTCAACAAAAACATTGCTGGGAAGAAAATGTTGATTGATTCTTTGAACAATGATGTCAGTAGAAATCTAGGTTCAACTTGTATGAAAATCAAATTTCTGAAGCAAAATCTAGGTTCAACTTGTGTGAACTTGAGAAGAAAGAGTTTATTTGTAAATATAAAGAAATGAAATTTGAAAACAAATCTTTGATTGGAAAGATTAGTGGTTTGGAAGCCAAGTGTTGGAACTAAAGAATTTACCAAGTATGGTTAATGCTGCTAGTACAAGATTACTACTGCCAGAGGACTTCAATAGTTAATACTGCTGAGTATTACTACTGCTAGTGGTTAATACTGCTAGTCAAAGTTAGTGCTGCTTGAACAAAGTTAGTACTGCTTAGCTAGTTAGTACTGCTAGTGGTTAGTGCTGCTTAGTAGTTAATGCTGCCAAGACTCAGTTAATGTTGCTTCTAAGATAATATGAAGATAATGTTGAAGATATCGTGGTTAAAGATAAACATGGAAAACTGAAGATATTCATGGAAGATATACTGAAGATATTTTATTTATTATAATTATCTTTTATTCAGTTTATGTATAGATTGTATAGAATAGTTTAGATAGACACATAATTAATTCTAAGTTTTTGTTCTAGAGAGAATCAACCTCAAGGCATAGATCCTAATTCTAGAGAAGTAGAATTCGTCTTGAAAGAGTCTGTTCTTCAAGATTGAGGTTGAGTGTGTAATATTGTGATTTGATAATTGAATACAAGTTTACAAGTTGTTGATCATATACTGTTTGTTTACTGCTACATTGAATATCAAAGTGTTATTCCGCAACTTCTCTGATATTGTTTCTGAGTATTCATAATTGTTGTTGAGAATTCGATCCTGACACCAAGCTTTATGCTAGAGACCAAAATGACCAAACCGTTCATCTAAACAATCCTAATGAATTTAAATGTTTTAAAGATAACTGGGGTATTGGGTATGACAACCCACATTACATGAAAAATGGAATTTCAAAATAGTCTGCTCTTTATAATTTTGATTTTTTTTACAATTGGCTGACAAACACCCCCAGTTAAAAGTCAGATGGACCAACTTATCTGAAGAGGATGAAGCAAACAAAAATTTAAAAAGAAAAGACACATCAAAAACACAACTACCATTATGTTAAGACAAACTGGATGATAGTTATCTTACTGAACAACCAAAGTTTTTTTCAAATGATTATTTTCAAATTATTCTACTGAGGAAATGGAGGCTAAACCTGTTGAAGGAAAACGTTATGTACCTCCACTCATCTTAGAAATTAAAATTTATGAGCTTGAGAATACGCTAGTAGAAGAAAGAATTTTTCTTGATTTAGAACAAATTATGTTTTAAACAATTTTGTTAAGCACTGATTCAAAATCTGAGTTTAAAGAATATGACAATTCAGGGTCAGAAAGAGCTTGTGAAAACAGTTCTAATGATGATGATGCTTCGTCTTGCAAAACATTTATGGGTAATATCTTTTGTAATCCAAAACCATCAAATTTTGAACAAACTCCATATTAAAAACAATGTTTAAAAGAATTTATGATTTCATGTATCCAAAACTTCTCAATCTTAGCTGATGAGGATCTGTTTGATGAAGAAGTTGATTTCCTAAATCTTGAGGAATGTTTTGATGAGTGTCTAGAGAAGTTTGATTTCAATGCAAAACTTCCAGATCATACTATACTTTGTTGTTAATTCTTAAGAGTTACCAAGTGTATTCGAAGTTGATGACACAGTTCATGTAAGTGCTTATTATTGTTAGGGTGTATTTTATGTTGAATAGAAGTTGGGGGTGCAAATGTAATTTCCTTATTTTGTAATTGGGCTTTGTTTGTTTCTGTTAGGCCTTAGGCCTTAAGGTTTAAGGCCTAAGTATAAATTGTTAGTTTAACCTAATTTCTAGGTTAATGGTCATTTAGGTTTACACGCACGTATCAAGATAATCCTTTGTAATGGCTTATACCCTTTATTGATCAATCTAATCATATGACCAGGTTTTGTGCTTCAATCGTTGTTCCTTACTATTAATCATTAATTGTTAGTATTATTGCACTATTTTGGGTTCCAGGATCCACAATTGGTATCAGAGCAAAGAGACAATATTCTTGATTCAAAAGGTTTGTCCAAAAAACCCTTTATTTTATCGTTTCTGATTGTTCTTATTATTGTTGACATTAGGTTTGTTTTTGTAATTTTCTGTGCTCTTCAATTCAAGTGTTGCTTTTGAGTTTCAGCAAAATCAATGTTAAAATCGATATGATGTTGTGTTTTCTAAACTTAATTGTTGATTAATTTTTCATTAAGAAAAGGGTTGTTTTGTCTAATTCTGGATTTGTCGCCGACTTTATCGAAGAACTCGAAGAACCCAGAAATCCTTCGAAACCCGGATCACTTTCGGGCTCTTTCAAGTTTCCCGGTACATCGCTTTCTCGGTACCCTTTGGGTTTCCCGGTACATCGCTTTCTCGGTACCTTGCTTTCCCGGTACCCCTGGGGGGTTTCTCGGTACCTCACTTTCATGGTATTTTTTTCCTTTCCTTGTAGTTTGCCTTTCCCAGTACTTTGCTTTCTCGGTACCTTGCCTTTCCCGATACCTTGCATATCCTAGGTCCAGATTCTAGATTCAACTACAGTTAAATTTCAGTCTTTTTCAGTCATTTTATTAAGACTACCTTTTTGGATCAAATACATTGTCTTACGATCACAACAGTGCATCAAAGTTGAATTCTATAGACACTTTAGCCATTGGTTATGGCAAAAAACCTCTAGTGCTTTATCGGGGAGAATACCAGAAGTAGCACAATAGGTTCATGAACTTCATTGAATCTAAGGAAGGCTATCCCGAGATAATTAAGTCCCTGACAGAAGGACCACCTCCTATTTCCATGTCTAAAGTACCTGCCAATAAGGCTGAAGGTGTACCAGCTCATCGGGTCCTAAAGATAGTCTATCAGATGACGCCTCAAGAAAAGAAACTGTATGATGGGTATCGACTCGCAAAAACATACATTCTCCAAAGCTTGACCAACGATATATACGCAAGCATCGACAGCTACAAGGCTACTACGAAAGGAAGTAGGACCAAATTGAAAAAACGATGATAGGTAGCCAAATAGGCAATCAGTTGAAGATCACAAGCTGCATTACCCGATATGACATCTTCAAGGCGAGAAAAGGCGAGAAGCTAACTGAAACATACGAACGGTTCAACCAACTTCTGAACGAGCGGCATAAAAACAACATTAGGAAGTCTAAAACCGAGAACAACATCAAGTTCATGAACATCCTCCAACCATAATGGATGACGTTTGCCTCACATATCCGTCATAATCATATCCTAGAGAATGTTCCCCTACACGAACTGTTTGAAATTCTTCTACAAGATGAAGATGAAGTTCTCGAACTGATGGGAAGTCAAAAGAAAGTTGAAAAGCCTGTGGCTGATCCCTTAGCACTCGTCTCACACAAAATAGATTGACCTTTCAGTCACGCCTCTAAAAAGGAACCAATGAAGAGTGATTCTGAACCGGAAGACACTGACAGTGATTCGGATCCAGAATATGCTCAGATCAAGGAAGTCGTGTTGTTCGTATGTCAAGCCTTTCAGAAAAAGAAGTTTTTCAAAAATTCATCATCAAACAATCAGAGGTACTCCACTACTCCTCACAAACGACTGATCATAAGGAGAAGTATGAAGGTAAGAGACGATTTGATGAAGGAAATCATAAGGAGAAGTATGAAGGTAAGAGACGATTTCATTAAGGAAAGAAGTTAAATACGTCTGGGTAGATAAAAAGTCCAAGGAGAGCACAGCGAAGACGGAATCAGTTAATCCATTTTTGAATTCTAGAAAAAACAATAACAGTCATGATGTTTTAAATTATAATGCTTTGGTTGAATGAAATGGATTGTTTCCTTTGAAATTTTATTCAAATCAGCAATTACTTCAACCGTCTCATGATTGTGTTTGTTGTTCCAACTGTGGATTGAATGATTTTGTTGATCTTAGATATGCATCTGATTGGTTTGGTTTTTATCATGTATCTAATTATCGTTCAAAGTTTGATGTACCACGCCATCGAAACAAACCCAAGTCCAAACGGATCTCCAAGACGGGTGTTCCTCCTAAACCCAAAGGACCCATTTACAAATGGGTACCTAAAAAGACATAACTTGTTTTGATGAACAGTCATGTGTGGTATTTAGATTCAGGCTGCTCCAAGCACATGACCGGAAGAAAGGAGCTTCTCACAACTTTCACCAACAAATTATGTACGAATGTGCACTTTAGGAATGATCACTACTCTCCAATCATCGGATACGGACACATTGTTCAGGACAATCATAACATCAAGAAGGTGTCTTTCGTCGAAGGTCTTGGTCACAACTTGTTCACAATCGGTCAATTCTGCGACAAGAATCTGGAGGTCAACTTCAAAGCCAAACGGTGCAGTGTCTGAACTGATGATGGAAGAGAACTGCTAGCTGGGACACGATGCACTAACCTCTACACGATTAATCTCTCTTCTCTAAAAGCAGAAAAGGAAGTCTCTTTGATGCCCAAACCTTCAACTGAACAAAGTTGGATATGGCATCGTAGACTCTCACACTTGAATTTCAAGAATATCAACAAGTTAGTGCTCGGCGGATATGTGAAAGGCATGCCAGATCTCAAGTTCGAAAAGGATCACCTATGTGTTGCATGTGAGATGGGTAAGATGAAGAAGGCTTCACACAAGCCTAAGGCCGCTCTGAGTACTTCACAGTCCCTTGAACTCATCCACATGGATTTGTGTGGACCGATACGTAGTCAAAGCATCAACCACAAGAAGTACGTTTTGGTCATGGTCGACGACTTTTCACGTTACACAAGGGTCAAATTCCATCGATCCAAGGATGAGACCCCTGAACTGATCATCTCACATCTGAAGAGTGTTCAAGTCAATCTCAATCAATCAGTACAGACCATCAGAGTTTAAAAATCAACTACTTGACGACACATAGTTCAAAAATCAACTACTTGACGACACATAGTTCAAAAATCAACTACTTGACGGCTATTTTGATTAAGTGGGCATCACCTACAACTTCTTTGCTGCTCGTACTCCTCAACAAAACGGGGTAGTAGAGAGACGCAACTGAATTCTCGTTGAAGCCACAAGCACCATGTTATCAGAGTCCAAGCTCCCATTTTTCTTATGGACAGAAGCAGTTACAACCGCATGCTATACTAAAAATCGTTCTGTCATCAACAAGTAGTTCAACAGGACGCCATACGAGGTCATCAACAACCATGTATCAAATATAAAGTACTTCCATTCATTCGGGTGCACGTGCATTGAGTTGAACGACAAAGACGGGCTCGACAAGTTTAACCCAAAGACGGACGAATGAGTGTTCATCGGCTACTTATCTCAAGCCCAAGCCTACAGAGTCTACAACAAACGAATGAAGACCGTCATTGAGGGTGTGAATGTGACTTTTGATGAGACTGCTGACATGGATTCTGAACACCTCAGTTCAGAACCCGCACTAACTGGTGTGTTAGCTTCTGGACAACTTCGTTAAGAATCTACACAAACTCGAGTAAATTCAAATCAAGCATCTACGTCACACGCCCATCTATCAGAATTGGAATTACTTTTTGAGCATTTTTACGATGAATTTTTTAATCCTACTTCTAATTATCACACATGTAACAGGATTGCAGCAACTCATGCACAGGACGTCACAACTCTTACTGGTCCTTCGATTTTGACTGAATTCACTTCATCTGACGCTGCAAATCCACATATCACCGAATCTGAGACGCCATGCTCGAGCGAATCCTTACCGACGGCTGAGGATCTTCTAGAAGCACCGACAATAGTAGCTACTTCTATGCCTGCTGAAGATGCTCCAGAAGCTTCATCTCCGGAAATCCTGGAAACCGTTCCTAACACATCTATTACTGAGTCATCATCCGCTACTCGAACGACCCAGGACTTCCACTCAGCACCAGAGCTTCCACTACACAGGTCGTCGTCACTCGAAGTTGTTCAAGACTTACCCCCAGGTGGTTATGTGGTCTCCGACACTTCTCAACAGACACCTCAACCTCTCCCACATACCACCAAGTGGACACGAGCTCACCCCCTACATCAAATCATTGGTGACACCAACGTACCTGTTCAGACTAGATCCCCTACAACAAATGACTGTTTCTTCTCCTCATTCCTTAACCTCATCGAACCCTCAACCGTCTCCGAAGCATTAAATGATCCATACTGGGTAATAGTCATGCAAGAGGAGCTTAATCAATTCGTAAGCCTCAATGGGTGGTGACTTGTTCCTAGATCAAAGAACAAGACGGTGATTAGGACGAAGTGGGTTTTAAAGAATAAGAAGGACGAAGATGGAATTGTTGTCAGGATCGAATTCTCAACAAGAATTATGAATACTCAGAAACAATATCAAAGAAGTTTGCGGAATAACACTTTGATATTCAATGAAACAGTAAAACAAACAGTAAATATGATGAATAATTTGTAAACTTGTATTGAATGCTTTAAATCACAAGATTACACACTCAACCTCAATCTTGAAGAACAAGCTCTTTCAAGACGAATTCTACTTCTCTAGAATTAGGAACTATGCCTTGAGGTTGATTCTCTCTAGAACAAAAACTTAGAATTAATTGATTATTTCTAAACTATTCTAGCAATTCTATACATATATTGAATAAAAGATAATTACAATAAATATCTTCAGAATATCTTCCATCATTATCTCTATAAGCTTCCTTGAATATCTTCAGTTTATCCAGCTGTCATCCTTTCCATACGGATCTCCATCTCATAAGCAGTACTAATCATAAGCAGCATTAATACTCTGAGCAGTACTAAGTTCAGCAGCACTAACCATACTCAGCAGTATTAATCTCTTAGCAGTAGTAACTCCAGCAGTACTAATCTTGAAGAGCAGCATTAACTTTGTTCCAGCAGCATTAACTTCTACTGGAAGCATTAACCATAGAAGTAGTAACCATGATGAACTAGCAGCATTAACCATACTTGGTAAATTCTTCAGTTCCCAACAATTGTGGTCTGCAACATGGCACGTCTGTTAGCCAAAGGATATCGCCAGCAGGAAGGAATCGACTATGATGAGACATTTACATCGGTTTCCCGCATTGAAGCCATTCGAATGTTCCTTGCCTACGCCGCTCACAAGAATTTCATAGTATTTCATATGGACGTGAAGACCGCGTTTCTCAACGGTGTTCTCAAGGAAGAAGTTTATGTGTCGCAACCCGAAGGCTTCGTAAGTTCTGACAAACCACGTCACGTCTATATTCTTGATAAGGCCTTGTATGGTCTCAAGCAAACACCACGAGCCTGGTATGATGCACTCTCATCCTTTTTAATTAAAGCTGGATTTTTCAAAGGTAAGATCGATACTACTCTATTTATCAAAAAAAAAAGCATGATATCATTCTTGTACAAATTTATGTTGATGATATAATCTTTGGCCCAACAAACCCCATGTATTGTCATAACTTTTCAGTCCTAATGGGTAAACATTTTCAAATGAGCATGATGGGTTAGATGAACTTTTTCCTGGGTCTTCAAAAAGATAAACAATTATCAACAGGAATCTTCATAAATCAATCTAAGTACATATGGGATATTCTTCGGAAATACCAGATGGAAAATTTTACAACCATGAAAATACCCATGTCTACAAGAACTAAACTACACTCTGATCCTGACGGAAAGGATATGAATGCTAGGAACTATAGGGGAATGATAGGTTCTCTAATGTATTGTTCCAGATTCTAACTCAAGATCAACACACAATCAATGTAGAAATGTTCCTTTATTGAATGTTCAACAATTACATAACCTTCATAGAGCTATATACCTATTTATTGTGTACTTACAGTAAGCTCTTAAGTGTGTGTGTTCTAAGGTGTAATATCCCAGATTATGCGCGTGTGTGTTCTTTTGTGTGTCCTACTATCTCAACTACAAACAATTACAAAGACACAAACTACTTATACCTAGTCAACACATGTTGACTTTACAACTCAAACAATTAGACTTTACAAACATTTACCCTAAAGACCCTCATTTAATCTTGAATACAATTCTGACTCAACATTCTCCCCCTTTGGATTCAAGATAATTTTTTTTTGACAATAATCTTCAGATCTTCTTTCACTTGAAAAATCTTCAACAGAGAATCTCCATCAGCTTCAAATCTTGAATAGCTTTTGACATTCTTTACAAACTTTAAAATCTTCAAATCTTTAAAATCTTCAAAACTTTGACACTTTCTTCATTCTCCCCCTTTGATTTCAAATATCCAATTTCAGATAATCTTGTCATCAGACTTTAGTTTGACATTATCTTCTTGACAACTTTTCTTCCTTTTGAATAAATAACAATCTGACTTTATTTTCTTCCCCTTTATGACTCTTACTTGACTTTGATTTCTTTTTGAAATTGATCATTGAAAACTCTCCCCCATTTTGATGAATTTTGAGAATCAGAATTATCAAAACATTATCAATTTCAGTTCTGGCTTTGAAATATCTCCCCCAAATAGCAATGTAAGCACAGTCTTCATGAGAAACACATATATTCTCCCTCTTTGGAAAAATAGACGATCTCCCTCAACGAGAATATAAACTCGGTCTGATCTGATGTTATCAATCTGCCGCCAATTCATAAAAGTATTTATCCGAATCTTTTCAAATTCAGAAAAATTTGGAGTGGTAACCCTGAATCAACATATGAAATAGTTAATCTGCCTGTCAGTAGCACGGAGCCACTGTATGTAACGAATACACTTTGGAAAGGAGTTTTTTGATGTTCACTCCCCTAGGGCTTCCATTCAATCATTGAAAAACCACAAAGGAATTTTCTATGAATGTTAAGATAAGAAAACATATTCCTTGTGTGCTCGTGAAAGTGTAGCAATGATTGAAGCATTTAAAGCTTAAACAGGCTCAAAGTATGTAAACCATTGAGACAACAACAGGTATTACATAGACTTAATGTGCATGATAAAGGGTCAAAGGTGGGTCAACTTTCCTTCTTTTTCAATATCCGAATCATCCGAATGAAGATCAGATAGATAATGTGTTGCTTCCCCTTTAAAATATGAAACATTCTTTTGTTGAGAAAGGAATGAGTAGATTGTGGGGTTTTAGGCAAGAGTTAGCATGGGCTAGTTGCCCTTCTCAATAAAGTTCACGAAGAATTGTGAAACAACAGATAATGTGGCTGCCCGACTCAGAAAAAGTTTGATGCAAAATTTGATATTCTTTTACTCTAATCTCTTACCCTCTTTCTTTTAATCATTTGAGCTTACTTCTAACCATTCTCTCTTTTCCATTTTACCTCAGCACACACCCACTCTCAAATCTTTTGACCCCTCTTCCTTTAATCAGCCAAGGATTACTTCCGGGGTAGGAAACACTAGTTAACGTGAATCCATAGAAATCTTATAAGCACTCACACTGAATCCAATGTATTTTATCCTAAAAATAATATGTTGCTCAACAGTTATGTTGACAGATAAGCACAAGATATCATTATCAAAAAATGTGTGCTCATTAAAAATAAGAATGAAATTTGAGCATGTTGAACATTTAAGATCTCTCAAAACAATGAAATTGAATGAATGAAACGAATTCAAGCGAAGTGTTTTGAGAATCTGACAATGATTCAATCAGATCAAATATCATGAATAAAAATTTTTGGGATATCAAAGAACGAATATTTGTTTATATGAACAAAATATAAACAATTTGACAATGAAAGAAAAATTAATAAGAAATGACGTCTGATTTCAAACAATTGAGAATTCAAACGGGAGTATTACCATCGAAATATTTATCTTTTGAGACATGGTAATAAGAAAGTCAATAAAAGTATTGAACCGATGTGTGTAAGAATACTTGACAATATATAGACAAGATAATACACAAGTATTTATCATTGAGAAACACACGGTCAGATAAACATCAAAGTATCGATATGAAAAACATTTAAAATGACACTTCTCAATTTAGGAAAACATTTTAAGAATATGAAGTGGTTTGAACATTTAAGAAACCATTTTTCACATCCGAAAGTCGTTCATCTTTCAAAATATGATAGAGTTTAAGATTCAGAAAAATATACCTTCCGTATATAAATCTTAACTCCCCCTAAAATATATATTATAATTTAAGCATCCTTTGATAAAAATTCAGATACTCCCCCTCGATATCTGGAAAAAAAGTCAAATTATTAGCAGAGAACATTATGAATATAACAATTAACAACAATTTTCTTTTCTTCTATCTCCCCCATAAAAAATATGACAGCGAAAATCTTTAAACAAACTCCCCCTCAAACAAACAGAAAAAAGTTCTTAAAAAATATATCTTATCAGCATCCTTAAGAAGAAAATCCTTAAAGTCTGGGTTCTAAACAAAAATATCCAGAAGCCATCGTCACGTATTCTCCGGTGAGAATAGTAACTGTTCATCTTTATCATTGAAGATCGGATCTTGAACTACTTTGTTCAAAAACCATTGTTCTTAAACATTGAAGATCGGGTTCTGATCTGGTGTAATCATAAACCAACATTCGTTGAAGTATGAGTTCTGAACTATTGTATTTAGAAGTCTACTTTGATCTTTTAGATACGGGTTCTAAACTGTAGTGTTTAGAAGAAATTTTTCTTTGATCATTTAAATACGGGTTCTAAATTGTATTGTTTAGAAGCCATTCATCTTTCTCTCCTTAGTCTTTAGGTGTTTGCAACACAGATTTAGCTTTTGTACCCACTGGTATTTGGATTCGGGTTTGTTAGTTATAGTTCTATTAGGAGAGATGTAGTAAGAACCATACCACTAATTCACATAATTTTTGCTAACAAAATCATTTGTACCACAGTAAGAACAACTAATTTTCTTCTGTGCTAACCTGATCAATTGATTTACAGTAGAAACAAGATCAGGTTTGCCAAAAGTTTTACCTTTAGGAGCATTGTTCCTTTTAGGATTGGATGCATGCACAAATGATTTATGTTCCATCTTCTCATCTGAGGATTCTTTCATTCTCCAAGTCCACTTTTCTTTGTCATTTGTCCTTTTATGTTTACCTGAACCATCAACAAGTTTATCATAGAAAAGGTTAGAAGGACGAATCTGATCTTTATGTTGAAGTATGATTATCATCTGAATCAAACAAAGGATTATTAGAAACATTCACAAAATGTGAACTTGAAGCTGTTTTGAATAAGGATTCTAAATCAGCTAGATCATCTCTCAGTGATTGAACAATTGATTATGGCGTCTTTTGCTCAGTCAACTTCACTTTGAACATAATCTCTTCAAGTTCTTTGATCTGTGAATATAAATTATTTCCTTCATTTGAAAGTAGATCAAACTTCTTGTACAATTCAGACTCTACATTCTTCTCCTTCATTACAGTTGATGATATCTCAGATAGTTTTCTTGTCAGCTTGTTTATCTCAGTCTCAAAAACTTTTCTTTCTTCCTCAAAATCTTTCTCCACAGATATTCTCTTATCAGATATTTCTTTGAATACTCCAACATTCTTTTGTTCAACTTTCTTCTTCTCTTTCTCAAACTTATCTCTTTCCATGATGATAACTTTCTCAAAGTTTGACACTTGTTGAGAAAGTTTAGCACATTTCAGTTCAACTATCTTCTTGTCTTCATATGATTTCCTTGAAAAGTCAGAAAACTTTTGTGCAAAAGCTTTTCTTTCTCTTTCAAACTCTTCTCTTTCTTTCTTGAACTTCTTTTCATCTTGAGATATTTGTTCTTTCAGTTCAGTAATCTTCTTATGAAACTCAGTATTATCTCTTTCCAAATCCTTTCTTTTTCTTTCAATCTTCTTCATTTCCTCTTGATTTCTTGAGTTTTCTTTCTCTTGTAAGGCTTTCTCTTTTAACATATTTATCTCAACCTCCAGACTGAACACTTTGTATCTCAATTTGTCTCTTTAAGAGAAAATTTGTTAGTTTATCTTTTTCAGTCCATCACATGTTTCTCCAGCAATATTTTCTCTTCTTCTAATATCATCAAGCTCTTTTTGCATTAATTCTTTCTTTGACCAAATATTGTTTGTACTACTGGCTTTCAAAATTCTGTATTCCTCTTCAGATTTCTTCAATTTTATTTGATGATTGGAAATAGGGGTGTAAATGATGCGAGTCGAGCTCGAGTATCATAATACTCGAATCGAACTCGAAAGATAATTCTCAAGCTCAAACTCGACTCGAAAACTCACGAGTAGTAAAAATCCAAACTCGACTCGAACTCGAAAGCCAATTCCCAAGCTCAAACTCGACTCGAACTCGTTTCAAGCTCGAAACAAGATCGAACTCGTTTCAAGCTCGAAAGAAGCTCGAACTCGAGCTCGTTTCAAGCTCAAACTCATTTAATGTATAACAAAAAGTTTTTAAACCAAGCCAATAGGCTCAAGTCACTAAGCCCAAATAAACTCAAAAGATTGAATTCAAGCCAATAGGCTCAATACACTAGGCTAATACCATAATTGATGGAAAAGCAATTGAGTTTTGAGGGGAGAAGGGTTGTATATATAACCATTAAATGAAGCAAAAGAGCTCTTAGCTAGCGATGTGGGATGAAGGATGCTCAACACCTAACCACAAACTCTCAGTAAGTAGTAAGTTGTATAATGGTCCTTTGGGGTTTTTTTTAATCATCCACCAAATGCATATAATTTTTGAGTTCACTTTATTTTTGGTCCCTCTCTTTTTATTTCTTTTTGAAAGAAAGGTCCCTCTCTTTTTTTATCTACTTGAGTTTAATCTATGGAATTTGTTTATTACAATTTTTAGGTGATTTTCCTTGTTTTTGATTCATGAAACAAACGCTAATTATTTTTCTCTCTCGATTAATTCTTACTATTATTAAAAAAATTACATTATATTTTATAATTACAATAAAAAATTAATTATATATAAAATATATTCGAGTATCTCACGAGCTTATCGAGTCGAGTATCAAGTGCGCTCGACTCGACTCGTTAGCATGTCGAGTCGAGTTCGAGTCGAGTATATTCGAGTCGAGTGTTGACCGTGTTTTGACCTAGTCGATCTCGAGTAGCTCGCGAGTTGTCTCGTCTCATTTACACCCCTAATTGGAAATCTCTTTCTCTTTTTCTATTAATTCTGCAAAAAAATTCTTAGAATTAGAAATTCAATCTGAGCAAATAAAACTTTTCTCTAAAAATGTAGAATTCTCTTTCAATTTATTGATTTGATCAAGAAGAAATGAATTCTGAATTTTCAGATTCTTATTTTCAGCTTCAAGGGCTGGAATCTCTGGCATTTAAGCGATATCACAATCTCTTTTTGTCAAAACAATATTTCCTTTCTCTTCAATATAAGGCATCTTGAAAGCTGTTGAAAATGAGCTAGAAATGATCGTTAGTTCGAATAATAATCAACATGTAAAACACTTAAAAATTTTCAGAAAAAAAAAATTTCCAAAAATTTCTAAGGTAAGAATTCTCACACCACTGAGTTTTAAAAACAATTCGCACACCAAAAAGAACACTAGAATTCACAGAAAGTGAGGAATTCGCACACCAAAGTCACAATTCGCACATAAGAAGCAATTCGCATGACTTGGTATACGAAATCTATGAAATTCGCAAGTCGTTATATGCGAAATCTGAGGAATTCGCACGACGCTGTATGTGAATTCTGAACAATTCGCACAAAACTATATGCGAATTCTTGACTTGAACAAAATCTTGAACTTTAAGCTTTTCGCAATAACTTTTCGTATGATAGAGAGATGTGAATTCTACACACAATCAATGTAGAAATGTTCTTTTATTGAATGATCAACAATTACACAACCTCCTACCTATTTGTTGCATACTTACAGTAAGCTCTTAAGTGTGTGTGTTCTAAGGTGTAATCTCACAGATTAAGCGCGTGCGTATTCTTTTGTGTGTCATATTGTGTCTCCTACTATCTCATCTACAAACAATTAAAAAGACACAAACTATTTATACCTAGTCAACACATGTTGACTTTACAACTCAAACACTTAGACTTTACAAACATTTACACAAAAGACCCTCATTTAATCTTGAATACATTTCTGACTCAACATGATGTACTTGACAGCTAGTAGGCCAGACATTATGTTTTCGACATTCTTATGTGCAAGATTTCAGTCAAAACCAAAAAAGTCTCATTTAATTGCAGTCAAAAAAATATTTCGTTACTTAAAAGGTACTGCTGATCTTGCCTTGTGGTACCCGAAAGAGACAGTTTTTGAGTTGATGGCTTACATCAGGACACGTCCAGTTCATGGGAGATTGACTAGTCAGGTGGACGTTGAAGAAGAAAAAAACACGTCTCAACCTCTATCACTGAGGCAGAGTATGTAGCCGCCACAAGTTTCTTCTCATAAGTGATATGGATGCGCACCCAACACAAAGACTACAGATTCAACTACTCAAGATCCCCATCTACCAGGACTCGAAGAGCGCTATTTCCATATCAAGCAATCTCGTCCAACACACTAAGATGAAACACATAGACGTTCGCTATCATTTTATCAAAGATAATGTCGAAAGAGGTATAATCAAACTCTATTTTCTTAATTCAAAACATCAGATAGCAGACCTATTTACCAAAGCTTTGGATGAAAAATGATTCCAAAATATAGTATCCAAGTTAGGTATGCTCAATGTAAAAGTTTGACGCATTTTACAGACCTATACGGGTTCCATTCAATAACAAATGACTGTAACTTAATGCTCCAGTGACTTCTCTATTGATGCTCAAGTTATCACTCCTTGGTTATTGCATCTTACTCGTCCAATTCTGTTTAAGTTTCAAAATTTTGTATTAATAAGTTAGATTTCGTTCGTTTATTTGATTTCCATGTCTCGTTTCGTTGTGGCGTGCTTTAATTTTGATTAGTTAATTGATGTTACTTAAGGTTTGTCGTTTCGGCTGTGGTTAATCGTTCGTTCATGTGTTTAGGGGAGTCACACCGTGTGAACATTTGTAAGTTTTTTTGTGTTCTTACTTTGAGGGGGAGTAAGTAAGTTTTCTCGTGTTATGTGTTTCAGTATGTCAAAATCTTGACAAAAGCAAAAGTCAAGGGGGAGAGACGTTTTCCTTTTTTGATTAACCTCAACTGGAAAAACATAATATATATATATATATATATATATATAAAGCAATTAATTAAGTTTTTTTAATCTTTGTTTAAGCCAGAAACCGGAAACCTGTTAGAACAGGGTCGCGCCCTATCCAAAAAATGGGAACCTCCCTAGGCGGTATTTAACCCAAGTCTTTGGCGACCGACTTCATTCAGCCCCTGGCTTCTCCTATACTATCTCTCTCCCCCTTCATCGTTCTCTCTCTCTCGGTCACCCTCAATCTCTCTCTCGGTTTGAATCTCTCCATCTCTAATGACATGAATCGTTCGATCCAGATAAATCTTCTAACTCTAATTCTTTTATGTTTGATCGCAACCCCCCTGGTCGATTAGAGTTTGGTCGCCACCATTGTGGCCGACGACGAGCCCCCTTCTCGCCTTAACTCAGTCGCCGCCGCCGGTAATCTCCCCTCCCCCCCCTTTGACCCTCGATCGTTGTACCATAGGGGATGGTTTGGGGCCCTCCCGGATTCGCTTTTGACTAGCGCCATCGCTTACCGGGGATATCTGTTCGTTCTAAGTTTTATATTGGTTACCTGTTGACTAATCACCGCTATCGACCCTCCTAAGGTTCAGTTTGGTTTATTTCACGGATAATACCGATAAGGTTTGGTTTAGGTATAAGTTGGTAATTTTTCGTTTGATTGAATATGGGTACGATTTTGGTTCGATTGAATGATTGTTCGATTTTGGTTCAGTTTGAGTTATACTTCTATGACGATTCCTCTAGTGTAGTAGTCTCGGTTCTACCAGGTTTAACACTTCTGGTACCCAGGTTGGGTTTGTTGTTTACTGGGTTTGAAACTGGTGTCGAGTACTCGGACATCTCCCAAATCGTCCACAATTGCAAACTTTTTGGAACTCTCTGACCAACTCCCGGCTTTGATGTCTCCCGGGCTGCGTACCGACTCCTGGTACACGGGGTTTCATGACACCTCCGCTTTCTCGGAAAATATCGTCTCCTGGTACGTGGCTACCCGTCTCCCCGGGTCCTTGCCACTCCCGGGACTTAACCCGATTGTCCCACATAAACAGATTCCATTCATGAATCACAAGTTTATTTCATTGATTCTTGACTTTCTCTCTCTAGAAACTCTCTCAAACGTATATGACAATATCAAGGTATCCTTAACCTAATATTACAAAGGCAAACCTATATATACTAAATCAACAAAGGTTGACTTTACAACACAAACCTTACACTTTACAACAATTACAATTCAGACCCTCCTTTTAATCTTGAATACAATTTAACTCTAACAATCTCCCTCTTTGGATTCAAGATTAAAATTTTTTTGGCAATAATCTTCAGGTCTTCTTTTCTCAGAAAAATCTTGAACAAATAATCTTTCACAGCTTTGACACCTTCAATTCTTTGTCAATTAGATTATTCTTTGATAGCTCTTTTAGTGAATATCCCTCTTTGAATTTCCTTTCAACTTTAACAATCTTCACCTTTGATTAATACTGGTAACTTTGAAGCATGAACATCTTCAGACTTGCAACATTCTCTTTACAACATTCTCTTGAATTATCACTTTGATACATTTCTTGGCTTTATTTCTTTCCCTTTATCACATCTTGCTTGACTTTCGCTTTGAAACTGTCCTGACTTTGAAATCTCGAACTATTTCCCCCTCTTTGATGAATTTTAAGAATCAGAATCATCCAAACATTTCAAAGTCAGTTATGTCTTTGAAGTATCTCGCCCAAATAACAATTTAAGCACAATCTTCATGAACAATCTTCCCAATCTGATCTGATATAATGATTCTACCGTCAATTCATGAATATATTCATCCGAATCTTTTCAAATTCAGAAAAATTTGGAATGGTAACCCTGAATCAACGAATTAAATAGTTAAAATGTCTGTCATTAACACAAAGTTACTGATTACAACGAATGTACTTTATAAGGAACTTGGGTGATGTTCACTCCCTAGGACTTCCATTCAATCATCGAAAAACACAAGGTTAATCTATGAACGTTCTGACAGAAAAGTAAATTTTCTGTGTGTACGTGCTTGTGTATGAAAGAATTAAACACAATGATTGCTTTTAATAACGCTGAAACTTATGTAAACCATTGTGACAACAATAGTTATACACAGACTCAATGTGCATGAGAAAGGGTCGAAGGTGGGGCAACTTTCCTTCTTTTTCAATATATTATCCCATAAATGAGTTTAAATCAGATGACAATCACAATCTCAATCATTTCCATTTTCATTTAACACTTTGAAATCGATACAGTATGAGCTCTCAGCTTTCTCTCTCTATCACTCAGTATGTGTAAAACTCTCTCTAAGATATTACACAATGTTCCACGCACAATATAGGGTCATATCCCTATTTATACACAGGACATAAACTCTCAGAACACTATACACACACACTATTACAAACACGCACAAAGCAGAAACACTTAAACACCTAAACACTATTACAACTTTGACTTTGACTTTATTACAAAAGACTTTGACTTTCTGCTTAAGAGTTGACTTGATTTTTGTCTTGCTTGAACTTTGACCTTCAGTCTTTATGATCTTGTATCCAACCAATATGTGCACTAACAATCTCCCCCTTTGGATTCAAGATCATCTGTAAAAGATTTTGCAATACAATCTCCCTCTTAGACTCAATTTGTACAATCTCCCCTTTTCAGTTGATCTTTAACTCTAATCTCTTCCTTTGTAGACTTCTTTTCAACTCAGAGAATCTTCAAAAATCAACACAATTATTTAAAGAGCAATCTCCCCTTCTGATTGATAAAAATGTCTTCAAAAATTTCTGTATTCTCCCCAAAGTCTGTCTTCAAACAAAGTAACATTCTCCCCCAAGGTTGTAAAACCTCTTTCAGACATTTGAAAGAAATTATCTGCAGGTTCAGCTCGAACTGCTTTAGCAGAATATCTTCAAAAAAATTTTCAATAAAATTCTGCTTGCTTTCAGAAATCTTTGAACTCTTTCTCTTTTCAGCTTCCAACAATCTTCAACAATTCACAAACCTTGACAAAACTTTCTTAATCATTTCACACGTTTCTTGATCCTCTCCCGTATTTATAACATTTCTTGATTCACTCTTCCCCTTTTTTATGAATGAAGCATGAGATCATCAAAACTTTTTACAAGAAATGTCTTTGATCTGATCTAACCACTGATCTTTCATACCGAGCCTCTGACCATCTATCGATCCAAAAAGATATTCATCCGAATCTTTGCAAATTCAGACAAATGATGAGTGTAACACCTGAATCAACAAATGAATCCTGTCAGTAACACGAAGTCACTGTGTGTAATGAATACACATTGGAAAGGAGCTTTTTAATGTTAACTTTCCCAGGTCTTCCATTCAATCATCGAAACACCACAAAGGAATTTATATGAACGTTATGACAAGAAAACATATTCCTTGTGTGCTTGTGCAAGTGTTTGACATAATTAAGCACTGATGATTGCTTTTTATAAGGCTCAAAAATTGTGTAAACCATTGAGACAACAATAGTATAACACAGACTCAATTGTGCATGATCGAAGTGCGAAGGTGGGGCAGACTTCCTTCGTTTTCAATATCCAGATTTTACAAATGAAAACCAGATAGATTATGTGCTACGTCTCCTTGAAATATTGAAACATTTTCTTGTTGAGAAGAAAATGATTAGCTGGTGGAGTTTTTATTAAGAGTTGGCATGGTCTAGTTGCATGTTTCAATAATGTTCACGAACAATTGTGAAACACTATTAATGTGGCGGCCCGACTCCGAAAAATTTGGTGCAGAGTTTGATATTCTTTTACACTGTTCTCACACCCTCTTTCTTTTAAATCATTGAGCTCACTTCTAACCAAACTCTCATTTACATTTTACCTCATCACTCAACCCACACTCAGATATATTGACTTCCTCACACATTCGATCACTCAAAGATTAACTTCTTGGGTAGGAAACACTGGTTAACGTGAATCCATAGAAGTTTCAAGTAAGTCCTTACACATTGAACCCATGTATTGTCCTAAAAGAACATGTTGCTCAACTGGTTTAACTTTTCAGTTAAAGTACAAAATATATAAAAGTCAGATGTATGTATACTCACGGATATAATCATGAAGATATGAGCATTTTAAACTTTGAAAACTTTTCAAACAAGATAATTGAATGAATGAAATGAATACAAGAAACTTCTTTGAAAATCTGCATTGTATGAAAAACATCAGAATCTCTGAATGATTTATCAATTAAGGCTTAGGTCAGCAAAAATTGGATATTGTCTATACGAAAGAAAATATAAACATTCTTGAAAGAAATGTTTTGAAATGAAAACACGCCCAAATCATTGAAGTTCAAATGGGGTGTCTTACCATCGAAAATTTGTTTCAATTATGAGACATGAAAAGAACATATTCAACAAAATATTAAACCAGTGTGTGTGAATACTTGACAGTATATGGAAAAGATAATACACAAGTATTTATCTTTGGAAACACACGGTTTATTGACATTTAAGCACAAGTAACATGAAAACATTTAAAATCGCACTTCTATATTAATGAAATCATTTAAGAATCAGAAATGGTTTTAACATTTAAGAACATGTTTTCATACCTGAAAGTTGTCCTTCTTTCAGATACGTATGAGATGAAGATTAGAAATAAACCTTTCGCTTAGTCTTAAATCTCATCAAGTCAGCTCAAAATCATATCATATATGATCATTCAAGCTCTCTCTTAATTCTGCAACAAGTCACAAAGTCGTCAAAATGCAAAGCTTTATTCACAACATTTATTGAAAAGTAAATAACATAAAACAGTAAGACTTTGAATGTACGAGTTATGATCTAAAGTAATCAGAAGTCATAGTCAATACTCCATATCTCTTACTCCCCCTACAATTATGCATCAGAAAAATTTATCAGTGATAAACATAAG
The DNA here is from genome assembly GCA_023525745.1 of Arctium lappa. Classification (NCBI taxonomy): domain Eukaryota; kingdom Viridiplantae; phylum Streptophyta; class Magnoliopsida; order Asterales; family Asteraceae; genus Arctium; species Arctium lappa. The sequence goes on along the minus strand of CM042059.1, from coordinate 60,915,427 downwards.
CAGAAATATGAACGCCCCCTCAAATGAATGTAGATCATCTTAAATTCTCCTCTCACTCCCCCTGAAATCATGAACATACCTTAAGTGCAGATATCTTTCAGATTAAAAATAAAGAAATGAAGAAAAATAACAATAACTAAACTTTAGTAGGTAATCACTGATTATGTCTTGAGATTTAACACACCAAGTTTTGAAAAGAGAAAATTATATCTCTTTTCGTCGAGAGGCTTGGTAAATAAATCTGCAAGTTGGTAATCAGTGTTTACAAAATAAAGTTCAATTGTACCTTTTTCCACATTGTCTTTGATGAAGTGATATCAAACATCAATGTGTTTGGTCTTTGTATGTTGCACAGGATTTGCTTATATTGCAATGGCACTCTTAGAGTCACAGTATATCGGGAACTTGTCAAATTTGAAGACATAATCTCGTAGTTGTGTCCTCATCGACAACACTTGAGAACAGCAACTAGCCGCAGCGACATATTCTGCCTCATCTGTTGATGTGGAGACACATAGTTGTTTCTTTGATGCCCAACTTACGAGTTTATCGCCTTGGAATTGTATGTGCCCCGATGTACTTTTCCTGTCCAACATACAACCTACATGATATGCATCTGAGTAGGTTGTCAGTTCAAAACTAGTATCCTTAGGATACCACAGACCAAGATCTGCAGTGCCCTTCAGATATCTAAAGATCCTTTTGACCGCAGACAAATGGGATTCTTTTGGATTAGCCTAATATCGAGCACATAGGCAAGTAGAAAACATTATATCTGGCCTACTAGCAGTTATATACATCAAAGAACCAATCATACCTCTGTAGGTTCTAACATCGACAACTTTTCCCAAAGGATCAGTGCCAATCTTAGTTCCTGGTGCCATCGGGGTTCCAATAGGTGTACAATTTTCCATTTTAATTTTTCTAAGAATATCGAAAATGTACTTGGATTGATTAATAAATATCCCCGTTGAAAATTGTTTGACTTGTAATCCGAGAAAGATGTTCATCTCTCCCGTCATACTCATCTGAAATCTTGACACCATGAGGTTAGAAAAATTCTTACAGTATTTTGGATTTGTTGAGCCAAATATAATATCATCGACATAAATTTGAATTAATAGGATATCGGCTTTTTCCTTTTTGATGAAGAAAGTAGTATTGATCTTACCTTTGGAGAAGCCCGACTTGACAAGGAATTTAGATAATACTTCTTACCAGGCTCGAAGCGCTTGTTTCAGAACGTAAAGTGCTTTATCGAGAATGTAGACATGATTCGGGTTCTCTCTGATTGACAAAGCCTTCAGACTGTGATACGTAGACTTCCTCCTTTAATATGCCGTTGAGAAAGGTTGTCTTCACGTCCATCTGGTAGACGGTGAAGTTCTTGTGGGCAACATATGTAAGAAACATTCTGATCGCTTCAATGCGTGCCACTGGGGCGTAACTCTCGTCATAGTCAATTCTTTCCTCTTGCCGGTATCCCTTAGCGACAAGTCTTGCTTTGTTTCTGACTACGATACCATCTTCGTCCTTTTTATTATTGAATACCCATTTTGTACCAATTATTGATTTACCTTCAGGTCTGGGAACTAGTCTCCAGACTTTTAATGCCTCAAACTGATTCAGCTCCTCTTGCATCGTAGTCACCCAATCCGAGTCAGCTAGAACTTCTGATACACGTGTTGGCTCTATCTTACTCAGAAATGAGCAATGTTCTAAATGGCATGAGGCATGGCATGGCGGCGAGGTCAAGCCTCAAGCCTTACGAGTTATGGCGAGGCCATGGCGTTTTCGAAGGCGTGGCTTAAGGCAGCAAATTTGTATATAATTTATATGTATATATGTATATGTGTGTGTTTTTATCGGTGTCTTGAACAATAATGAACGAGTTATTATCAATTTAAAGTCATATAAAACGAAAAACAAAAAAATTTCTAAGCTATGATCGATACTAATGGGTAAATTCCAATCGAATTTCGAAGTACACAAATTCAAAGATGTAACGCCATAACGCGCCATGGCGGGCCATGGTGCGCCATAACGAGCTCGACGCCTTATCTCGACGCCAAGGGGTAAAACGTGGCGGCAAGGCCACGCCTCGACGCCATGGCGCTCTATAACGGCGCCAAGGAGCGTTTTTTAGAACCTTGGAAATGAGTCATGCTTACACATGTTTAATGTAGCAGACCTAGTTTGCACCGGTTTTGATGGATCTCCAATGATCTGGCTTATCGGGTGCTCTTTTGTCCACTTGTGTTCATGAGGGAGTGGATTTTATATAGATTGATCATGATTTTCATCTAAGTATCCACTGTCTTCTTCTTGTTCAGGGAGTTGTTCAGTTGAAGTATTTGGTGCAGATGTTTCAGTTGGGTCAACTATTTCTAGTTGTTGAGTAGACGTCACAGTACAACCAACTGAGTCAGCAACTTCTGTCTCGACATTTTCAGGTATAACTTCAACTGAAGGTGTAATTGTTTGAACTGAAGTTTCTTGCTGAACCTGGGGACTAGTTCAGTAGATACATCTGAAATGGTTGGATGATGATTCGTTGAATCTTCTGATTTGTCAACCACAACAGATTTGGGCAATTTAGATCCAAGAAACTCATCATAAAAGAATTGTTAGGTCTGATTTTATAGTAATCATTGTATTTATAGGTCTTGGTCAAATATTGTGTTTAGTGCTTATCAGTGTTGTATCTGACCAAGGGTATTTAAGTCCCTTTGGTCTTGGTTTGGTGTAAGAAACATACGCACATTAATATGATATTCTGTTTTGCTCTGTCTTGTTACTCTCACTCTACTTTCTCTCTCTAAAGATTTAGAGATCTTGGATTATCAATTGGTATCAGAGCATACTAGATCTTGATAGGATTGAGAGGTTTGTGATTTAGAATCTGAATTTGTGAATTGAAGCAGAAAACTCGATCGATTTTCTTGATTTTCAAGAAAATCTCGTTTTCTAGCTTCTTCATCAAATTTGGACAGGTTTTTGATCAATTTGTGTTGAATTTGGTCTAATTAGCTTTATTTTTGATAATCGATCACATTTGCTTCATATAGTTTTGCATAAACTTCAGTTTTTAATCTCCAATTTTTCGATTTTGTGTTTTCTGAAAAACACGAGTTCAAGCACTATTTCATTCACGTTTTTGTCTATTAATGGATTTTAATTGAAATTTTTGTTTGAAATGTGTTGAAAAAGTATTTTCTATCTTAGTTGTAAAAGGAAATTTCATCAAATTCCGTGTTGAAATTGTTTTTTTAGAAGTTTTTGAGTTTTGTCTTCGGTTTGCACATGTTCTTCCACTTTGCGCTACATTCATCATTGTTTGCGCGTGTTCTACTAATCTTGATCTTGTTTTTCAGGTTTTCGCTTCAAGCCTCATACGCAAAGTCTCAGTTTGCGTATCAAGTTCCTGCCGAAAAAGCCAAGTTCGCGTTTCAAGTTCAACCCGCAAAGTTTACTTTGCGTTTCCCTCTTCATACGCAAACCTTTGTTTGCGCGTCCTCCTTAGTGCGCAAAGTCAAAATTGTGCATTCTTCTTGATCTGAAAGACTTGGTTCGCGCACCCTTAGGCAAACGCAAATCTAACTTTGCATATTCTTCTTCACACGCAAAATCCTGTTTGCGTTTCAGTCTTCACACGCAAAGCTCTTGTTTGCGTTCCCTTCCTGACACGTAAAGCTCAGCTTTGCGCATCCTTCTGTTTCCGAAAGACTCAAGTTTGCTTTCTGGGAATTTTTTTTTGTTACCTATGGATTCTTCAAAGTTTGCTTTTCAAGCTAATTTCTACACGAGTGACCTCATGATGTCATTGGGCACAGAAACTTGTCCTCCGGTCCTAGTTGACGAAAACGAATTCACTCAATGGCAAGATCGATTTCTGAACTTCATTGAGCGTCAAGCTAATGGAGAGAACATGATGAAGTCTCTAACTGAAGGACCTTTCGTAATGCTTAATAAAGAGACTCCTCCAACATCTGAAGAGGATTCATGAATGAAAGCTGATGGAGAGTTGAAAGCTGATCTGATGCTAGCTTTACCAAATTCTGTCTACAACCAGGTTGATCATTGCAAGGATTATCCAAATATATTGTGGGCACAATTGGAAAAGAATATGCTTGGTTCTTCGGTAGCAACTCAGCTCCGACATACTCGATTCATGAACAACTTTGAGGAGTTTAAGGCCAAAGACAGCGAGTCTATAAAGAGTGTTTTCGACAAATTCTGTGCAGTGTTGAATGATCTCCGAAAGATAAATGTGACCAAGACAGAGCTTGGGACGAATCTGAAATTCCTCAATGCTCTTTAGCCTGAATGGAACAAATCATGTCATAGAATGAGGAACGACGTTCGGATCTAAACTATGCAGATTCAAGAACTGTATGAGATTCTGATGACTGATGAGAGCTTGGTGCTTGAAAAGAAGGCCAAACTAGACAAAAAGAACAAAAAGACAGTTGATCCGGTTGCTCTCCTCACGAAGCAACTGGCTGAACAAGCGTTGTCTGATAACGCTTACATCGGGTCAACTAAAGATGATGGCGAGGCTTTACAAAAAGCAATGATTCTTCTCTCTCAGCATTACCAGAAGAAGTTTCAACCGAGATCGAGTTCCAACTCTTCACGCTTCACTTCTGCTTCTACAGTCAAAGTGCCCGAGCCTACGCCTGCATCTTATTATAACTGTGGCAAGTCGGGCCACTACTCAAAGGAGTGTCGAGCAAAGAAAGTTAGGGACTCAGCTTACTACCGCAAGAAAATGGAACTGGCTGAAAAGAGAGAGAACGGAACTGCTTTGCTGGTCGAGGAAGAATTCTGGCTGGATTATTCAGATGATGAAACATCAAACATCTAGATCGCTCAGATGTGTTTGATCGAGATGATCAGTCAGATGATTCTGATTCTGATGCTGATGAGGTATACTCTGAATTTGATTTTAATTTCATTTCTTCTCAGATGAATATTATCATTACTGTTTTATCTGATCTACGTTGAAAACTCTTATCTGAAAAGAATCTAAATTCCGAAAAGTCAGATTTGATTGATAAATTGAAAATTTCTTTGAAAGATGAAAAATCTATTTTAGATAATACTAAAGACATCTTTCAAAAGAAATTGGATGATTTGGAAAATTCAAATAATACTTATCTTGAATCTTTAACGGCTATGACTAATTTAAAAGATGAATTTTCAGATAAAATAAATAAGTTAGAAGAAAAACTTTATCGAAGAGACCAATCTGAACAAACAATTTATATGAACAAACCGAGGAGTGAATAGGCTTTAAAACAAAGATGGGGAGTTGGTTATGACAATCCTCATTGTTTAAATAAAGTGATAGACGAAGTTCCCACCTTATATAAATATGACTATCTAACTCTTGCACATTATGGTCCACAGTTCAAATTTAATTGGACTAGTGAAAAAGAAGTGTTAGATCTCGAAAATGAGAAAAGGATAAATAACAAGAAAAATGAAATTCCTTTTGTTTATACGTCTGAAAATGCAAAATATTTTCCTGATAAATCAAGAAGAAGTCGAAAAGGATAAATTGATATATCTCCCGTCAAATCTTCAGTGTCTGATGATTTCGTTCCTTCTTATGCCCCTTATTATGATAAGGAAAATATTTCCCCAATCATTTATTATTCGAAGAAATATACTCCTCCGTTAGTTTTTGAAGGCAAAATCATCGATCATGAAGATAAGATAGAAGATCAAAATATTTTAAAGGAAATTGAATCTGATATTATTCTTTCTGTTATGACTTATAGTCTTGAAGAAAAATTAATTTCTGAAAAATCGGATTTTATTTCTAGCCTATCTTCTGATTTTAAGGAAAATAAAAAAGAAATTTCAAATTTTAAATTTTTTTCTCAAAATAATTCAGACTCCGAGGTAAATTCAGATTTATTAGTTGATCAGATTGGTTGCTTAGATAAATTTATTTCTTCTGATTTAAATATTTCGTCTAAAATTCTTTATGATTATTTTACGCTCAATAATCAATATTATAAACTAAGCGTAAAAGAAGACGGTCAAAGAAGTCAAAGAAACGAGATACACTTCTTACTGACAATTCTAATTCTTTCGATTCTATTCATACAGATAGGACTTTGAGCACTCGATCAAAGATGCAGATCTAGAGAAAGAAGCTGACATCTGATGAACATATTTTTTATGAGAATAAATGTGTAGACAAACTTTATAACAGTGATTCATTTGCTAAATGTAATAAAATTTCCAAATACTCTATAAAGCAAATGATTCGAATTTCAAAACATGTCTCATGTTCTTCCTCAGATTCTAGTTCTGATGATTATGATTTCTCTTCTGATAGTTGTGATTATTTCTCTGATCATTTTCCTTGTGCTTTAAATGTCAATTCTGCTTATTCTTTCCCCATACAAACTGCAACTAACAAACATGGGCCCAAATACATGTGGGTGCCCAAATCTAAATCTGATTCTAAGTTGCAGGCACCTCATGTTAAGGGGGAGTAAGAGAAAGAATGGTTTTTGAACACAACAGTTCAAAACCCGGTCTTAAATGTCAAGACTTTGGCTTCTGAGTACTTCAGCTCAGGACCCGTACTTCATAGACTATGACTTCTAAACAAATCAGTTTAGAACTCGTTATTCAATGATTTAAGCTTCTGACTAAATGAGATACTGTGAGTACATCAATTTTTTTTCCGCTGCATTTTATCTCTGATTATGATGTGTTCCGGGTTTTTTTTCTCTTTATGTTTTAAGAATATGAGCATGTTTATCTATCTCGTGAATTTGTATAACCCAATTTTATTTTAATATGAGTCACAAATTTATTTTATAAAATGTAAAAGATGAAATAGTTGAATTTTATTTTGTTCTGACTAAATATCAATTAAAAGTTTAAATCTTTTCAAATTTTATTCTATAAAGTAAAAGCTTTACAGGTTTTTCTTTCTTTTAAATAAAATGTTTGTCTAGGATAAATTTTCAAGTTGCTTTGTTTATATTGAAGTTTTATATGTTCAACTTTCAAGTCTTACAAAAGTTGAAAAGTCAGCAACATGTTTGAAACTTTTATTACTGCTTTAAAGAAATGTGAGTCGGAATTTTTATAGTTTACTTTGCTTAGACTACCTAAATGATCAGAATTATAGATCGGAATAAAAATATGGGCTAAGCATTTAGACGTTGATCTGAGTGATTGAGATGAATAATAATTACATAAAATACAAAAATCTCTGAGTTTAAAAGTTTTGTACCTGTGTCCTTTCTGGTTTGGGAAAGTAAGTTTCGTGGAATGCTTGTCATCTGGTCCCCTAAGGTCAATTGATCTGTGAGTGATCGAACCCAAATCCTTCTATAGAATCAGATCGAAAGTCATATTCTACTGGTATGAATGGGTTTAGGTTATGTCGATGTAGCCTTTCTGATCTGGGAGAGTAAGTTCCAAGGGGTGCTTGAGACCTAGTCCCCTAAGGCCAACTGGTCTGGGATCGGCTGACCCAAATCCTACAATAGGGTCAGATAGAAAGTTACGTTTACGGCATGTTCTTTACTTAATAAACTTTTTGATCAAAAGATGGCAAAGTGCACGCGCTTAAAAGATGCCAAAGAGCACACTCATGTTAAGATGCCAATGTGCACAATGCTAAAAGATGCCAATGAGCACACATCTCATGATACTTGGTGATATGTTTGAGTTGAGATAAATTTGTAAACTTATGAATATCTTAATTCTTGATGGCTTAGTGTGAGTACATGCAAAGTTCTCTATAATATTTTTAGAATTGCATTTTGTTGAAGCTAATCGAAGATTCGCATGTGAGCACACTAAATAGATTGCTGGAAGTTTTTGAAACTTAACATGTCTTAACTTGATATGCAATGAAACTTGTTCTTGTATCCTACAACATATGTTTGATTTCAAATGATTGATAAATTTGTAATATTTTACTCTGTAGAATTTAATTTGTTTAGTGTTTTAAAATTTTATATGTTTAGTCGTTTCAAAATTTACATTCAGTATATTTTTCTTTCTACATTAATATTTGATCATTGTGTTCTCATAAATATATATGCATTATTCAAGGGGGAGTGAACAAAGAGAATATTTTTTCAACTATTATATCTGTTTTTGAGGGGGGGTATCTGATTTTCCCTTATGAATACTAACTCGAATTGTCATATCTAGTGCATTTGTGTAGGGGGAGTCAAAGAGCTTAAAAAGGTAACATTTTTCTGAGTTTGAGTCAACTTTGCGCATTTCGTTGGTCACGCAAACCTTGTTTTGCGTATCCTTTGTGAAACGCAAACCTTGTTTTGCGTATCCTTCATGAAACGCAAACCTTGGTTTGTGCAACCAACGTGATACGCAAACTCTCCTATTTTCTTTGTTTCTTTGATTTTGCAGATCTTACGTTGTCTCGTCTCCAATATTTACATGACCAAGTTGATCAAGATCATCAAGGTCATGAGGGGGAGATGTCAAGGAGAAGTTAAAGAGACAAAGAGCTCAAATGTTTATCTGCTGATCAAGATTCGCAAAAAGATTCTATTCTCTCTGTTAAGACACAGTCTCATTGGATTCAAGATCATCCAATCTGAAGATTGCAATCTGAAGCTAAAGCCGAAACGTCGACTCTCGATATAAAAGTCTATGTCTATTTGTAATAAATGTCAATGTAATTGTATTAGTTTACGTAGATTTAATATCTAAGTTATAATATTGTAATAGTTAGATAAAGTTAATTTAGTTAGTTTCTAGTAACTTAGTTTATATTAAATATAATATCTAGACCTAATATCTAGATATTATGTTAGATTGTGTGTTCAACACACTTGGTTAGATTAAGTGTATCTCTCTCTCTCTCAAGATCAGATAACAATTCACACATACAAACACACACTTAAAGGTGTATTTGAGAGAAAACATAGAGAACACAAATCAAAGCTTCATAGATCAATCCTGTAATCGTTATTCTATATATCAAACAGGTTGGTAATCATATCGTGTTGTTGTTTTTATAAACTTGATAAGTATTGTTGGACTGACAATTGGTATCAGAGCCTGATTAAGATCAAATCAAGTTTTTCAAGAAAAACGTCTATGTGTTCTGTGTTCAAAATCGATTTGGAGATTTAAACTGTTCTAGGTGTTAATATCGATCAGGTTGTGATCGATTTACATGCTAGATCTAGTTGTGTGTGAATAATTTCAGTTTTAAGCTTAAATCGAGTTCCAATTTGTGGATTTTGTGAGAAAACAGTCGAGTGGGTAAGTTCACTGTGCCATCGATTCTATCTCGAAAAAGTTTGTTTTTGAGAGATCGTGTGATAGCATTCTGTTCTAGAAGTGATTCTAGACATAAGGTTATTGTTTGGTTGTGCTAATCCTTACAGGAACAAATTTTAGTCGATTTGTTGAAGTTCAGGACGAACACCCGCACAACAGAGGAAGAATAGCCCGCAAACTTCAACTTTGCGGCTCCCACATTAAACGCATAGTTCTACTTTGCGGGTCTAAAAGGAAACGCATACCTCACTGTGCGGTTCCAACTACAAACGCATACCTTACTTCTCGGCTCCCAAAGCACCCGCATAGCTCAAACTTCTCGGTTCCAAGTCTGACCCGTACACCTCAAGACTTTGAGTTCATCTCTTCAAAAGAACAACTCCACCTTGCGTGTCCCAAGTGAATCGCATATCTCAACTTTGCGGTTCCCACTTGAAACGCACACCTCATTGTGTGCTCCTACCTACACCCAGACACCTCATTGTGCGCTCCTCACTAGACCCGCACACTTCCTTGTGCGCTCCTCACTAGACCCGCACACTTCCTTGTGCGCTCCTCACTTGAAACGCAAACCTTCTCAAATGCAAAGATCCTATCCTATACTTAGAATTTTTCATCGAAATGACATCCAAAGAAGCTCTCGCAATAGGAACCGACACCAAGCCAACAGTTCTCTTTCGATGGGAATACGAACAGTGGAAGGATAGGTTTCTAAACTTCATTGAAAGACAGGATTTGGGTAATTTCATTATACAATCCTTAGAAGAAGGCCTAATGGAAACAAAATATAGGGAACCAGCAGCAGGTACTCAAGAAGTACGACATGCACTTTCTTATGCAGATCTAACAGGTGATGATAAGCTAAGAGCAAAAGGCGACATGTTAGCCAAGTCATACATTCTACAAGGGATTACGAATGAAATCTATGTAAAGATTGACAGCTACAAGGCCTCCGGAAAACAAATGTGGGATCAACTAGAGAAAATGATGCTGGGTTCAAAGATTGGGAACCAACTGAAAATCTCTAACTTCCTGCACAGTTTTGAAGAATTTAAAGGTAGAACTGGAGAAAATCTAGAAGGAACATATGATAAATTCATGACCTTGCTAAACGAATTAAGCAAGAACAAGGTCAACAAATCTCAAATCGAACTTAACATCAAATTCCTGAGTATTTTACAACTAGAATGGAAAAGTTTTGCCAGACAGATGCGGCAGATAAAAGATTTGAATGAGATTCCACTTCACGAGGTGTATGAAACCCTCCGTCAAAATGAAGAAGAGGTGGATGAAATTCTAGCTGAGAAAAGACAGAAAGGAAAGACAGTTGAAGATACAGTCGCTCTTGTAGTCAAGAAGAAGAACAAGAAGATTATATATGAATCAGAAGAAGCTGAAGCTGAGACCGTCTCTGACTCGGATGAAAATGAACAAATGCAACAAGCAATGCAGTTTCTGACAAATGCATTTTAGAAAAAGTTCTACAGGAATCCAATGTCAAACAGTCAGAGGTACTCTTCTGGACCAAACAACTATGCTCACAAGGAAAGAATAGAAGGAAGCAGATATGAAGGAAATAGGTATGAAGGGAAGAGATTTGAAAGGAAGAGACAAGAGGAGAAGAAAACTGATGAGAGAAGATATCAGACTGACGGAAAAAGGTTAGTGGAGAGGAATCCTGAAGAGAGGAAATTTAAAGTTGAAGGATCAAGTCAGCCAGGTCCACCGATGTGCTACAACTGTGGCAAAACAGGTCACTTTGCCAAGGATTGTCGAATATCAAAAGTCAGAAACTCCGATTTCTACAAGAATAAGATGCTTCTTGCAAAACAACAGGAGGCAGGCAAGGCACTGATGGTTGAAGATGAATACTGGCTGGATCACTCAGATAAAGAAGAAGAAGATGAAGATGAAGAAAAGGATGAAGCCATCAATATATGCTTCATGGGCAAAATCGAATCAGATGCTGAAGCTCATTCAGAAAATGAAGAAGAGGAGGTATGTGATTTATCGTATAAAGCTTTAATGAATAAAATGCATGCCATGGTTTTAAAACAAAGAGGAGTTAGAATCTAATATTAAGCGAGAAAATGGTGTTATAATTAACAAAAACCAATTGATACAGAAACTTAGCGATGAAATTGTTGAGAAGAAAGTATTAGTTGAGGTTTTACATACAAACGGTGACACCAACGCAAAAGAACAGACTATAATTCTAAAAGAGAATACTGAGCTCAAGTCTAAATTGACAAAAAGTGATATTGATTTTTATAAGCTTACTAATATGCATTCTTTATGTACTAAAGAAAACAAGACCTTAATTGCTAAATTAGACGCTTTGGAAAAGAAGCTATACTCATTAGGTCAAAGTGAGAAAACCATTCATCTTAACAAACCGAAAAAGAACAAAGAAAATTGGGGAACCGGTTATGTGAAACCTCAACGTCTTAAAAAGGGTATAAGAGAAGTGTCTGCACTCTATGACTATACCTCTATGCTAGTTTCTCACCGAATCTCCTCACTTAAAGTTTTTAGTACTAAACTATCAGAAGAGGATGAAGCTAATGAATTTGAAAAACGGATGAAGTCAACTAAAGTTCACGCTCCATTTTATTATGCGAAGTTGAATAATAGTTATGACTATCCCAATGATGAAAAGAAATCTCTTTCAACTGACTACTTTCAAAGTTATTCTGAAAAAGAGATGGAGGCAAAGCCTGCTATAGGTAAAATATATGTCCCTTCTCTCGTGTTAGAAAGTAAAATTTTTGAACTCGAGAACTCTTTATCAGATGAAAGACTTTTGATTGAGATTCAACAAAAAGTTTTTTCAACCGTTATGAAAAATGTTGTTTTTACAAAAGCTTCTAAATCTGATGACATGTTTGATTCATCAAACGAAGGGTTTGATTTTCTTAATTCTGACGGTGTTTGGATGGTTGTTTTGAACAATTTGATTTTAATGCTAAACTTTCAAACCATTCATCTTTTGTTGTGAAATCTTTGGGAAAAACCAGTATGCCTGTTAACAGTGCAAAATCAACAAAAGTTGATAACTCAGTCTCTGTGAAAGCTAAGAGTGCTAAAGGTAAAATTATATCTAAGCATTCACAGAAACCGATCACTACTGGTAAGCCGAAGAAGGTGCATTCATTTGTTGCTCAGAAGTCTAACTCACCAGTTACACATGTTTCAGATCTGCGCAAGCGAAGGCCAAAAGTAAATTCTCAATGGCAACCCAAACGGAAGCTTGACAAGACCGTTTTATCGTTTAGTAGTGCTAATTGTAATAAGACTTCGCTTAGTAAAGATGTCCTAATTGTTGATATTGCTGTTTTGAACCCAAAACTTGTTGTTTCTCGGAAACAATATTCAATGAATCAATTATTTCAGTTATCTTTATCTGTTGGAAAGTCCTCTATTTATGATAAACATGTTTCTATCACTTGTCAAGATTCTGGAGATTGGTTTGGAAATTACCATGTGCATTCATCTCATATCAATTCTTTACATGCATTTCAAAAGAAAAGAGGAACCAATTTGAAATGGTTACCAAAATCTTGTGCTAACACAGCAGGACCCAAATTCCAATGGGTAACTAAAGCTAAATATGTGTTGTAGGCACACAAAGCTTAGAGAGAAAGCGACTTCTGATTATGTACAGATCAGGACTCGTTCTTCAAAGTCAAAATAGGTTTTTGGATAATGCAGTTCAAAACCCGAACATCAAAGTCAAAATAGGCTTTTGAACAAATCAGTTCAAGACCCGCACTTCGATAATCAAAGTGAAAATTCCAATGTTGTCGAATGAATATCTAAATTTGTAATTTCTCTTATGCAAACTAGTCATACATGGTTCTTGGACAGCGGATGTTCCAAGCACATGACAGGGCAAAAAGAGATACTGTCCAATTTTAAAGACAAATACTGCGAAACAGTAAGATTTGGCAACGACCAGTTTTCTCCAATAATGGGATACGGTGATGTACAACATGACAATGTCACTATCACGAAGGTGAGCTATGTTGAAGGCTTACAACACAACTTGTTCAGCATAGGCCAGTTCTGTGATAAAGACTTAGAGGTCAACTTCAAAGCCAAGAGCTGTTCAGTTCGCACTTAAGAAGGCAAAGAACTCTTGGTTGGTACTCGAGAATCAGACCTCTACAATCAACTTATCAAATGTACAGACTGACAAGCAAGTTTGTCTACTGACGAAAGCATCGATGCAACAAAGTTGGTTATGGCATCGAAGGCTCTCTCACCTCAACTTCAGGTACATCAACAATCTGGTCAGTGGAAAGCTCGTCAAAGGACTTCCAGAGCTGAAATATGAAAGAGAACATCTTTGTGCAGCCTGTGAAAAGGGCAAGATGAAGAGGGCACCTCATAAACCAAAGCCTGAACCAAGTACCAATGCTCTGTTAGAGTTATTGCATATGGATTTATGCGGTCCGATGCGAACTCAAAGTCTAGGCGGCAAGAAGTACGTACTCGTGATCGTGGACGATTACTCGCAATACACATGGGTCAAGTTTCTACGTTCAAAGGATGAGACACCTGATATTCTCATCACATTCCTAAAAATGACCCAAGTGAATCTGCAGAAACCGGTCAAGTTTCTACGAACAGACAACGGCACAGAGTTCAAGAACAACAAAGTTGAAGAATATCTCGAATCTGTCAGGATTTCACATCAATACTCTGCTGCACGTACGCCTCAACAAAATGGAGTGGTTGAAAGAAGAAACCGAACGCTAGTCGAGGCTGCTCGTACTATGCTAAGTCAGTCAGACTTACCTTTATTTTTGTGGGCAGAAGCTGTTTCGACTGCGTGCTACACACAGAATCGATCCATGGTACATCGAAGGTTCAAGAAGACTCCTTATGCGTTAATCAACAACCGAACACCGACAATCAAATATTTCCATATATTTGGGTGTAAGTGTGTCGTGCTAAATGATTGGGAGAATCTCAATAAGTTTAGTGCTAAGGCAGACGAAGGAATCTTCATTGGTTATTCCTCGACATCAACTGCATATCGTGTCTATCTGAAAAAGTCAAAGACGGTGATTGAAAGCATCAATGTCACCTTTGATGAAGAAATGGCTTCCGAACAACAACGTTCAGAACCCGTTATAACCGGAGTACTAGCATCTGGGCAACTCAGTCCAGAACCTGCGTCTCAAAAGAATAAATCAGACGAAGCTTCAACTTCAACTAACCATTTATCTGATTTAGACTTATTATTCGAATTGTTTTATGATGAATTTCTTGGATCTAATGTAAAGAAATCTGTTGTGGTTGACAGGATGGAAGACTTAACGACTACTCATCCAACGAGTTCAGATGACTTTATTGAATCAAACGCCCCGATTCAACAAGAAATTACAATTCAAATGCTGACTCCAACAGTTGAAGAAGTGACAAATGATAAAGAGACAGAAGTAGCTGAAACAGTAGGAGATTCTGTACAGATCAATCTACAGCCAGATCAAGTTGTTCTTGCTGAGCCTTCTGAACCTGCCACTTCAACTGAAACTATCAATCCTCCTGAACAAACCGAAGAAGGTACAAGTGGATTTATAGATGATACAATTGACATACATTCATATAATCCACTACCTCATGAACATAAATGGACCAAAGAGCACTCGATAAGCCAGATTATTGGCGATCCATCAATGAACATGTGCATGCATGACTCCTTTCTGAGCAAGTTCGAGCCAACACGCGTATCAGAGGCACTTGCTGATCCAGAATGGGTGATCTCAATGCAAGAAGAGCTAAATCAGTTCGATGCACTTCAAGTCTGGAGACTCGTACCAAAGTCTAAGGATAAAACCATTATAGGTACGAAATGGGTTTTCAAAATAAAGAAAGACGAAGATGGTACCGTTATCCGAAACAAGGCAAGACTAGTAGCCAAAGGATACAGACAAAAGGAAGGAATAGACTATGACAAAACATATGCTCCTGGTGCGATTAGAGGCAATCAGAATGTTTCTAGCCTACGCAGCCCACAAGAACTTCACGGTCTTTCAAATGGACGCGAAGACAGCGTTCCTCAATGGAATTCTGAAGGAGGAAGTCTACATCTCTCATCCAGAAGGTTTTGTCAATCAAGAGAAGCCAAATCACGTATACATTCTCGACAAAGCACTCTACGGTCTGAAACAAGCACCTCGAGCCTGGTATGATGTCCTTTCCACTTTTCTAGTCATGTCTGGGTTTTCAAAAGGTACGGTAGATACCACTTTGTTTATCAAAAAGGAAAAAGGCGATATCATTTTAATTCAAATCTATGTAGATGATATTATCTTTGGCTCTACAAATCCGAAGTACTATAAAAATTTTGCAAACCTTATGGTGTCTAGATTTCAGATGAACTTGATGGGAGAGATGAATTTCTTTCTTGGTTTACAAGTAAAAACAATTTTCATAGGGTATTTTTATCAATCAATCAAAATACATTAGGGATATTCTTCGGAAGTTCCAAATGGAAAATTCAAAACCGATTGGTACTCCAATGGCACCAGGTACTAAGATTGGCACCGATCCTTCGGGAAAGGCTATTGATGTTAGGACTTATCGAGGGATGATAGTTTCTTTAATGTATCTTACGTCGAGTAGGCCAGATATAATGTTTTCAACATGCTTGTGTGCAAGATATCAGGCCAATCCTAAAGAAATCCATTTGTCTGCTATGAAGCGCATTTTTAGGTATCTAAAGGGCACTGCAGATCTTGGTCTATGGTATCCTAAAGATACTAGTTTTGAACTAACAGCCTACACAGATGCAGATCATGCAGGTTGTATGTTAGATAGGAAGAGCACGTCAGGACACGTACAGTTCCTCGGTGACAAACTTGTAAGTTGGGCATCGAAGAAGCAACTTTGTGTTTCAACTTCCACGACCGAAGCAGAATATGTAGCTGATACTAGTTGCTGTTCTCAGGTCTTATGGATGCGAACTCAATTGCGCGACTACGGTTTCCACTTTAAAAGATCCTGATATACTGTGACTCCAAGAGTGCCATCGCAATTACAGCGAATCCTGTTCAACACACCAAGACAAAGCACATAGACGTCAGGTATCACTTTATTAAATATCATGTTGAAAAAGGAACAATTGAACTTTTCTTTGTAAAATCTGATTATCAACCTGCCGATTTGTTCACCAAAACCTTAGACGAAAAGAGGTTTAACTTTCTTATCTCTAAGCTTGGTATGCTAAATCTTAAGATATAATCAGTAGTTACCTAACAAAGTTTTCTAAATTGTATACTTTTTCATCATTTCTTCATTCTTAACTCTGATTGATATTTGCACTTCTATCTAATGTTC
Source organism: Arctium lappa (assembly GCA_023525745.1). Taxonomy (NCBI): domain Eukaryota; kingdom Viridiplantae; phylum Streptophyta; class Magnoliopsida; order Asterales; family Asteraceae; genus Arctium; species Arctium lappa. The sequence goes on along the minus strand of CM042059.1, from coordinate 60,898,783 downwards.
ATGATCCAAGGGGGAGAATGAGAAGAAATTGACATCTGGTCAATATTATTTTGAGGGGGAGCTTATAAAATTTGTGCATGTACCTTTTAATGTCAATTTTTTTTTTGTAATGCAAGATTTTATGGGGAGCTCTTCAAGTCAAAAGGGAGTACGGATATGACTTCTGATTATTTCTGATCAGAACTCGTACTTTAAAAGTTTTACTGCTTTTTGTCTTTTCATTTTAAGTGAATAAATTTTACTTTGACTTGACATACGACTTTTGCATAATTTTTGAGAGAATCTTACAAGTTCATATGTTTATGACTTAAAGCTTAACTTTATGAGATGAAAGATCACTCGTTAAGGTATAAACTTTTATCTTCATCTCACATATGGTTGAAAGAAGGACAACTTTCAATCATAAGAAAACATTGTTTTTAATGTTCAAAACACTTCCCGATTTTTCATCACATTTTAAATTTTGGGAGTGTATTTTAAATGTTTTCATGATCTAAATTGTGCTTTAACTGAAATAGTTAAACCAATCTGAGCATCACGTGCATCATAGGAAAACAAGAATCATTGTGCTAGGACTTAACACAACTTCTATGGAATCACCTTAACCAGTGATTTCTACCCAAGAAGTTAATCCTTAGTGATTGATTGTGCAAATTGAAAAGAAATGAGTGTAATTAGAGAAAGCAAAAAGTTTAAAAGAAAGAGCGTGTGAGAACAGTGTTAAAAGAATATCACAACTCTGCACCAACTTTTTCTGAGCCACGTAGCCACCATTCTAGTGATTCACAATTCTTTGGTGATCATTATTGAAACATGCAACTAACCCATGCCAACTCTTGATCAAACCTCACCATCTACTCATTTTCTTCTCAACAAGAAAGTGTTTCACAATTTTCAAAGGGGATGCAACACATTTGCTATCTGATTTTCATTTGGAAAATCTGGATATTGAAAAGAAGGAAGTCTGCCCTACCTTCGCACTTCAATAATGCACATTGAGTCTGTGTTTAACTTACTGTTGTCTTAGTGGTTTACACAATTTTGAGCCAAATAAGCAATCATCCGTGCTTAATTCTTTCAACACAAGCACGAACACACAAGGAAATAGTTTCTTTGTCCTAACGTTTATAGAAATTACCTTTGTGGTGTTTCGATGATTAAATGGAAGCCCTGGGGGAGTCAACATCAAACATCTCCTTTCCAATGTGTATTTGTTACACACGGTGACTTAGTGTTACTGACAGGCATGTTAACTGATTCATTAGTTGATTCAGGTGTTACACGACTATATTGTTAAGACACTGTCTCATTGGATTCAAGATCATCCAATCTGAAGATTTCAATCTAAAGCTAAAGCTGAAACGTCGACTCTCGATATAAAAGTCTATGTCTATTTGTAATAAATGTCAATGTAATTGTATTAGTTTACTTAGATTTAATATTTAAGTTATAATATTGTAATAGTTAGATAAAGTTAATTTAGTTAGTTTCTAGTAACTTAGTTTATATTAAATATAATATCTAGATCTAATATCTAGATATTATGTTAGATTGTGTGTTCAACACACTTGGTTAGATTAAGTGTATCTCTCTCTCTCAAGATCAGATAACAATTCACACATACAAACACACACTTAAAGGTGTATTTGAGAGAAAACATAGAGAATACAAATCAAAGCTTCATAGATCAATCCTGTAACCGTTATTCTATATATCAAACAGGTTGGTAATCATATCGTGTTGTTGTTTCTATAAACTTGATAAGTATTGTTGGACTGACACTCTCAGCTACAACAATTCTTTTGCATTCAAGATCATTAAAAAGAGGTGTATCGTCTAGAGCTCAAGCAGCAAAGACAATTTCAATCTGAAAGATGCTGAGTAGAAATTGATTCTTTAAAAAGTCAGAAAGCTTCACAAAGTCGCTTTTATGGTCCGTGCTGATTTTGAAGATCATTTTTGAAGACCAAAGCGCCAATGATTACTAAGGGGGAGATTGTTAGGTCTGATTTTATAGTAATAATTGTATTTATAGGTCTTGGTCAAATATTGTGTTTAGTGCTTATCAGTGATGTATCTGACCAAGGGTATTTAAGTCCCTTTGGTCTTGGTTTGGTGTAAGAAACATACGCACATTAATCTCATAATCTGTTTTGCGCTCTCTTGTTACTCTCTCTACTTCCTCTCTCTAAATATTTAGAGATCTTGGATTATCAAGAATTCAAACAATAAATCTAATTCTGATAAATGAGATGTAGAAGTAGATGCTTTATCAGAATCAATAGTATTAACCATAGGTTCTAGACTGATTTGTCCAGAAGCTAATACTCTTGTAAGTACAGGTTCTGAACTGCTTTGTTCAGAAGCCAACTCCTCGTCAAATCTCACGTTTACGCTTTCGATTACTGTCTTGGACTTCTTTAGGTACACCCGGTAGGCAGCAGATGTTTGAGAATATCCAATAAAGATGCCTTCGTCAGCCTTTGGTCCGAACTCGTTCAAGCTCTCTCCGTCATTCAGCACGAAGCACCTACAACAAAAAATATGAAAGTGCTTAATGCTAGGTGTACAGTTATTTATTAACGCATATGGACCTACTGAACCAACGATGTATTATGGACCGATTCTACGTGTAGCAAGCAGTCGATACAGCTTCAGCCCAAAGAAACAGAGGAAGATCGGATTGACTCAGCATAGTACGAGTGGCCTCGACTAGCGTTCTATTTCGTCTTTCTACTACTCCGTTCTGTTCTGGCGTTCTGGCAGCAGAGAATTGATGTGTTATCCTGATCGATTCGAGATAATCTTCTACAGTTTTGTTCTTAAACTCTGTGCCATTGTCTGTTCTAAGAAGCTTGACTGGATTTTGCAGATTCACTTGGGTTGTTTTTAGAAAAGTGATGATGACTTCGGGCGTCTCATCTTTTGATCTCATAAATTTCACCCATCTGTACCACGAGTAATCGTCCACAATAACTAACACGTATTTCTTGCCGTTAATGCTTTGCGTACGCATAGGACCACAGAGATCCATATGCAACAACTCAAGTGGATAACTTGTACTTTGTTCAGGCTTTGGCTTGTGAGCGACTCTCTTCATCTTTCCTTTCTAGCATGCTGCACACAGATGTTCTTTTTCATATTTAAGCTCAGGAAGTCCTTTTACCAATTTGCCCGTGACTAGTTTGTTGATGTAACGAAAATTCAAGTGAGAAAGCCTTCGGTGCCATAACCAGCTTTGTTGTAGCGAGGCTCTTGATAGTAGACAAACCTCATTGTCAATCTGGACTTTTGACAGATTGATCGTGTAGAGGTTAGACTTTCTTGTGCCGACCAAGAGTTCCTTACCATCTTCAGTACGCACAGAACATCTCTTAGCCTTAAAATTTACCTCTAAATCTTTGTCACAGAATTGTCCAATGTTGAACAGGTTATGTCCTAAACCTTCCACGTAACTCACCATCATAGTTGTCACGTTATCATTAATCACGTCATCGTAGCCTAAAATCGGTGAAAATTGATCGTTGTCGAATCTCACATTCCCGCAGTATATCTCTGTATAATTAGACAATAATTCCTTTTGCCCGGTCATATGCTTGGAGCAACCAGAATCCATGTACCACATATGACGGGTCTGCATAAGAGAAATCAGGGAACAATATCTTTTGGTACCCATTTAAAAGTGGGTCCTATCGAATTAGTAGAAGATTTTGGCATCCATTTATATATGGATCTTTTTAACTTTTGAAAAATCTTTGAAACATATGGCTTATAGGAATAGACATGATAAGTACCAAACCAATCATCAGAATATCGGTGATAAACAAAATCATTACGTCTATAAGTAGATGACTTAGTAGTAGACCGAGATATTTGGAGTAATTGCTTTATTGTAGAACTCTTGTAAGGAATTACATGTTTTTGTTTGGTAGAAGCAACCGTACCAACTACATCAGAAACACTACTAGTCTGTCTATTACAATCCATATCTGGACATGATTCTGAACTCTCATCAATCTTATGTTTTGGTCGCCATTCAGTTCGACCTTCCGACCTTTTCTTTTTCACATCTGAAACACAAGATTTAGATATGTTAGGAAAATTAGATTTCTGAGTTTTACTTTTCTTAGGCTTACAAGTGTTGATACATTTCTGTGAGCGCCGCTTCCTTTGCTTATTACCTTTCTTATAGTAATCAGTACTCACAGAAAATGATTCACCAACCTTAGTCGATGATTCACCAACTTCATATATACTTGGTAAAGCTTCAAAGTTAATGACAAAAGTAGAATGATCTGAAAGTTTAGCATTAAAGTCAAACAAATCAATACTTTCATCAACACACCCTTCATCAGAATTTTGAAAATCATTTGCAGACGCAAATAAGTCATCAAAATCAACTTCTGAAGTTTGAGGTGCCTTAGAAGATGTTGAACACTCATTGAATTCAGTTTTGAAAACAGTGTTCTTTAATACAATAGAAAACACATTTTGTTCTAAATCAACCAAGATTATTTCATCTAATAAAGCATTTTCAAGATCAACTATTTTGCTTTCTAGAATGAGTGGAGGGACATAAATTTTCTCTTTAATCGGTTTTGCCTCCATCTCAGTAGTAGAATAACTAGCAAAATAATCGTTTGAAATAAACTTTGGTTTTTCAGAAAGATAACTATTATTCAACTTTTGATTGCAGAATGGTAGTTGCATTTTCTTTGAATTCTTTCTTTTCTCATCTTCTTTTGCCTCAACCTCATCAGATGACTTGGTAACAAATTTGGGTTTTAAATGATGATATTTACCAGCCGCAAATAGAAAATCAAAGTTATATAATGCTGGTTGTTTTCTGATGACTTTCTTTAAGTAATGGGGGTTATCATAACCGAGTCCCCACTTCTCTTTAAAATCAACCTCCTCATTGGGTGTATTTTTAAGAAAATGGTTAGATCTGTTTGTCCTCGTGCATATAGTTTAGCTTCCAAACCATTTACCTTTTTCTCTAAGTTCTTGTTCTCAACCTGGAATTTATAAGCTTTTAGAACACATTCATTCTTTTCAAGATGAGATTTAGAAAGTTTAGTAAGAAATTCAGAAATCTTACTTTGAAAACAAGCTTTTTGCAGTTTAAAATCAGAAGCAGATTTGTTTAGAGAATCAATTAGATCTTTGTTCCCAACAAGTTCCTTGTTGAGTTCAAAAATCTTTTGATTCTTCTTTACAATTCTGCTCTTTTCCTTTTTCAATTTAGATTGAAGATCTTGAAGTTCGATCATCATGGCTTCCATTTTGGTTAAGAAATAAGATTTAGACATGTTTAGTACCTCATCGGATGTCTCTTCATCAGATTCATCATCTTTCACCTCTCTTCCCATCAAGCACATTGTTTGTCAGCTTTGTACCTGCTCTTTTGCTCATCAGAAAACTGAGATATGTCTTTAGGAACAGTCTTTGTCCTATGAAGTCTATCCTCACCTCCATCATCAGATGATTCATTACTCTCATCAGGAATTTCAACAGTGGGAATTTTCATAGGACCTTTTGTGATTGACAGTAGAATGTTGTGTCCGTTTGCATGTCTGTCTATGAAATCAAGGAACTTGTCCTTCCATTGTTCGTACTCCCCTTTGAATTGAACTGGGGGCTTAACATCTATACCGATCGAGAGTGTGTCTTTGGAAGTCATCATTCTTTTACACTACTTTATGATCGTCAAAATTCAGATATAAAAATTGGATCTACAAAAATCAAACTCAGTCAAATTTCAGAAAAATCAGAATATTTTTCTAAGTGTAAAACGTGCATACCAAAGAAAGAGAAACACTTCGCACAAAAAACAAGGTAAGAAAAACTCACTTCTCGCACACAGAGTTGTGCGAGTTTGTGCTTCGCGCACAACTAATATGTGTGAACCAAGATTCGCGCATGATGCTTTATGCGAGTTCTAGGTCCTCACACACTACTATGTGCGAGTTCTAGTGCTTCTCGCAAAGGCTTGCGAGTTCAGGACATAGAAAAAATTTTCAAAATTTAAAACGCGCAATAATACTTCTTGCAGAACTCTTGCGAGTTTTGGACTTAGAATTTTTTTTGACAAAACTACTTCGCGTAAAATGGAAACACGCAAACAATTAACTTCTCGCAGACACTTTTTCGCGCACAATGAAGAGAATGAACAGTAAGAACTCGCACAAAGCCTCTTGCGAGTTCCTACTTCTCGCACAACACTACGTACGAGTTCTTCCTATTTTCACAAATTCTACCCTTGTGCGTGTTCTTCAACGACTTTGCGAGTTCTTGAGATGCTTGTTCTTCCTTAGCGAGTTCGTTGGATCTTGCGAGTTCTTGAGTTTTTCAAACAAAAAAATCAAGTCTTTTATCTGATTTCGATCAAATACTTCTCCAATTGGCTTGAAACTTTGCAGAGTTGCTCAAAAATAGATCTCGAAAATATTACAACAATTGAATTTCAAAATCAAACACAAAACAATACATTTTTGATCTATCACAGTCCGGAAAACTATTTCGAACAAGAAATCAAGAAAAATCAAAATTCACACGATTCTAATGTGAATTGTACTTCGATTTACAAACAAAAGATGTTCTATATATCAGAACGAATTTAGAACAATCAAATTCTAGCCCAAAACACTATGAAATCCCGAAATCAGAATGTCATATAGATCGTCTTGCTAGTTCGTGAACCGTCGATCCAAATATCTTCAAATTCGATCCTTGTTTTTCTGAATTTTGCAGGCTTTGATACAAATTATTATCCCATAAATGAGTGTAAATCAGATGACAATCACAATCTCAATCAATTCCATTTTCATTTAACACTTTGAAATCGATATAGTATAAGCTCTTAGACTTTCTCTCTCTAACACTCAGTATGCGTACAACTCTCTCTAAGATATTACACAATGTTCCACACACAATATAGGGTCATATCCCTATTTATACATAGGACAGAAACTCTCAGAATACTATACACATACACTATTACAAACAGTACAAAGCAGAAACACTTAAACACCAAAACACTATTACAACTTTGACTTTATTACAAAAGACTTTGACTTTCTGCTTGAGAGTTGACTTGAGCTTTGACTTGCTTGAACATTGACCTTCGGTCTTCATGATCTTGTATCCAACCAATATGTGCACTAACACAATATCAACATCATCCAAATGAAGATCCAATAGATTATGTGTTGCTTCCCATTGAAAATATGAAACATTCTTTTGTTAAGAAAAGAATGAGTACCTGGTGGGGTTATATGCAAGAGTTGGCATGGGCTAAGTGTCTTTTTCAATGAAGGTCACAAATAAGTGTGAACCAACAGATTATGCGGTTACCGGGCTCAGAAAAAGTTTGGTGTAGAGTTTGATATTATTTTACTCTGATCTCTCACCCTCTTTCTTTTAATCATTTAAGTTCGCATCTAACCAATCTCTCTTTTCCATTTTACCTCAGCACACACCCACTCTCAATCTTTCGATCCCTCTCCCCTCAATCGCTCATGGATTACTTCTGGGGTAGGAAACACTGGTTAACATGAATCTATGGAAGTCATTTAAGCACCCACACTGAATCCCATGTATTTTGCCCTAAAAGAATGTGTTGCTCAACAATTAACTTGACAAATAAGCACAAGAAATCACTTGTCAGAAAATGTATGCTCATTAAAGATAAGAATGAAATTTGAGCAATTTGAACATTTAAGATCTCTCAAAACTTTGAACATTTATGATCATTCAATTTCATGGTTTTGAGAATCTGACAATGATTTAATCAGGTCAAATATCATGAAGAAAAATGTAATGGGGTATCAAAGAACGGACATTTGGTTATATTAATAGGATATAAACAATTTAACAATGAAAGCACATTTAAAGTAGAAATGACGTCTGATCTCAAACAACATTGAATTTCAAACGGGAGTATTACCATCGACAAATTTATCTTTTGAGACATGGTAATAACAAAGTCAATAATAACGTACTGAAGCGATGTGTGTAAGAATACTTGATAATATATAGACAATATAATACACAAGTATTGATCTTTAGGAAACACACGGTCAGATAATCATCAAAGTATCAAAAAAAATATTTAAAAGCACACTTCTCAATTCATGAAAACATTTTAAGAATATGAAGTGGTTTGAACATTTAAGAAATCATTTTTCACAATTGAAGGTTGTTCTTCTTTCAAAGTATGGTAGAGATTGAGATTCACAAAAATATACCTGTAGTATAGAAAACTCAACTCCCCCTAAAATGAATATTATCTTGTAAGCATCCTTGACAAAATCTTCAGATACTCCCCCTACGTATCTGTAAAAAGTCAACGCATTAAAAAAGTATGACAATGAAAGTGTAATTAACTTTTCTCTTCTCCCGCTTAAAGATATAACAATTAAAATTTCATAAACTCCCCCTCGAATCAACAGTAAAAACTTCTTAGAAAGATATTATCTATTAAGCATCCTTTTAAAGAAAAACTTTTGAGAACGGGTTCTGAACTGAGTTATCTAGAAGCCATTTGTGCATATTCTCCAGTGAGAATAGTAACTCCTTCTAAATGTAACAATGAATTTATCTTTTAATCTCCTCCTGAAAAATCATAAAATATATCAGTAGAAAATATAAAACATGTAAACTCCCCCTTAACATTTGCATATCCTTAATCGTTAATCATTAAACCGAGTGTTGAATTACTAGGATTTAAGTAAATTCAGAAGTCAAACTCCCCATCTTTATCATTGAAGACTGGGTCTTGAACTGCTTTGTTCAAAATCCAAACATCTTAAACATTGAAGATCGGGTTCTAATCTGGTGAAATCATAAACCAACATTCGTTGAAGTACGAGTTCTGAACTGTTGTATTTAGAAGTCTACTTTGATCTTTTAGATACGGGTTCTAAAGTGTAGTGTTTAGAAACCATAATTCTTTGACATTAAAGTACGAGTCCTAAACTTATGTATTTAGAAATCATTGTTCTTTCTCCCCATAGTATTTATGTGCCTGCAAAACGGATTTAGCTTTTGGTACCCACTGGTATTTGGGTCCAGAATGGTTAGATTTTGTAATCCATTTCTCATTAGATTTAAATATGTTAAGTTCATTTTGCTGAGAAGTGATTCTGTAAGTTCCATACCAATTATGAGCATAATATTTGTTAAGTCTGATTTTATAGTAATCATTATATTTATAGGCTTGGTCTTATACTGTACTTAGATAGGTTTTATCTGTGTATAAGCCAAGGGTATTTAAGTCCCTTTGGTCCTTGTGTCTTGTAATACTTCACGCTCATTCTAATAGAATTGATACTTGCGCTTGACTCTATCTCTCTCTACTTTCTCTCTCTATGATTTAGATATCTTTGGTTTTACAATTGGTATAGAGCCAATCTAGATCTTGATAGGATTGATAGATAGTGTTTTTTGTTTCTGAATTTGTAGATTAATCGAAAATTTGATTGATTTTCTTGAATTTATTCAAGAAAATCTCGTTTTCTTGATTTTTCATCAAATTCGGATGTGTTTTTGAACGAGTTTCATTGTAAATTGGTTTTTTGGATTCGATTTTGATTGCTAAACTCTTTTAATTCACATCGGTTTGCAAGAAAAACATGTTTGGGTGTTCAATTTTGAAGAATTTTGGTTTCTGAAAATCGGTTTTTCACCTTCTGTTCTTTTAACGAATTTTCAAAATTGTGGTTTTTATCGAAAAGTTTGATTAAAATGTGTTAGAAAGTAGTTTTCGAACTTGAGTGTGTAAGAAAATCTTATCATCTTCTGTTTTGAAATCGATTTTTGAAAGTTTTTTGTGTTTTGCCTTCGGTTTGCGCTAGATTTAAACTTTGCGCCAGTTCATCGTGGTTTGCGCAAGTTCATCATTTGGTTTGTGCGATCTTCCTAGTTTTTTCTCAGTTTGGTTCAGGTTTTCATCAAGTACAGTTCTCAGACTCACACAAATTCAGCTTTGCGTCACATCTCTATCACGCAAAGAGAACTTTGCGTCTCCCGTGCATCAAGAGAAGTCTGATTTGCATCTCATTCTACTCACACAAAGTAAGCTTTGCGCTTTATATAGCTCACGAGAAGTTTCATTTAACGCAAATTGCAAGTTCCCGCTAGTCTCTGCTCACGCAAAGTTCAGTTTTCCTCATCAAAGCATCATGCGAAGTTCAGTTCGCGTCTCTCGTGTATCGCGCAAAGTACAGTTTGCGTCTTGCTCTTCTCACGCAAAGTCTCATTTGCGTCACTTACTACTCATGCAAATCTAAGTTTGCGTTTCCTTCTGCTCGAGAGAATCTCAGTTTGCGTCTTCTGCCTCACACGCAAATCTCAAGTTTGCGCCATCTCAGTCAACACTTAGAATTTTTCTGAATATCTGAAACATGGATTCTGACAAATTTGCTTATCAAGCTCAGTTATACAAAAGTGATATTATGATGTCTTTGGGTACAGAAAATCGTCCACCGGTGTTGATTGACGAATATGAGTTTACACAGTGGCAAGATAGGTTTCTGAATTTTATTGAGCGTCAAAAGAACGGAAATGACATGATGAATATTCTATCAGAAGGACCTTTTGAGAAACCCAAGTTGGCTTCTGGATTATATAAGCCTACTAAAGAATATTCACCTAATGAGTTATCGCAGTATCAAGCTGATCGTGATATAAAGGCAAATCTGTTGTTAGCCTTGCCAAACTCTATCTACAACATGATTGATTGTTTCAAAACTCATCCTAATCTTATGTGGCAACAACTTGAGAAGATTATGCTTGGCTCTTCAGTTGCGACTCAACTCCGACATACTCGTTACATGAATAATTTTGAAGAATTCAAAGCCAAGGATGGGGAGCCATTGAAAACTGTGTATGATAGATTATGTGTCGTGATCAATGATTTGAGGAAAATCAAAGTGGAAAAGACTGAGCATGAGACAAATCTGAAAATCCTCAATGCATTACAACCAGAGTAGAACAAATCTTGCCACAGACTGAGGAATGATGTCAGAATTTCTTCCATGCAAATCCAAGAGATGTTTGAGATCTTGCTGACTGATGAATGCATTGTAATTGAAAAGAAGGCCAAACTGAGAAGAAGAAGAACAAGAAATCAGTGGACCCGGTTGCACTCCTCACGAGCCAACTGGTTGAACAAGCGTTGTCTGATAACGCTTACAACGGGGTCACTGATGATGATGGAGAGGTGTTAAAGAAAGCTATGATCCTTCTCTCTCAGCATTATCAGAAAAAGTTCCATCATCGGTCGGGTTCAAACAATCTTCGCTTCACTTCCGGTTCAAGAGTCAAAGTGCCTGAGGCTAAGAAAGTTGATGCTTGTTTTAACTGTGGAAAGTCGGGGCACACTTCAAAGGAGTGTCGAGCAAAGGTGGTTCAGGATTCGGCATACTACATGTTGGGTATGAATGTGCTAAGGATGGATACTACTACTGATTGAAAGGTATTAATACTGCTTGAAGAGTTAGTGCTGCTATATGAATAGTAAGTACTGCTTGGAGAGTTAGTACTGCTAGTAGTTAGTACTGCTGAAGATTACTACTGCAAGTGAGGATTTAATACTGCAAACATGGTTAGTACTGCCAGAGACAAAGTTAATATTGTTATTGAGTTAGTGATGCTTATGAAGATAAAGATGACGTGGAGATAAAGATGAGCTGAAGATAAAGACGAAGATAATTAAGGAATTGATGCTGAAGATCAATTTTGTTTTGATAATTATCTTGTAATTAATTCTGTATATATAGTCTAGAAGTTCTTGATAGAGAGATAGAGATTGACAGAGTTTACATAGAAATACAGAGTAAGAGTTGTTTTAGAGAATTAACCTCAAGACTAGTATTGATCCTTTCTATAGAGAAGTATAGAACGTCTGTTAATTCTGTTCAACAGATTGAGGTTGTGTTTGTAATCATTAAGTTTTATGCAATATAAACTTATGATTTGAGTTCATATTCTGTTTTTTTTTAATTAAGTGTTAAAGTGTTATTCCGCGACTTCTTTAACATTGTTTCTAAGTTTGTATTAAATTCTTGTTTAGAATTTTCGATCTTGACAAGTGGTATCAGAGATAGAAAACTCAGAAATCTATAATCATGGATGGTTCAAGCGATAGTGTTCTGGGCTCAAAGGTTCCCATGCTCAAACCCAATGAGTTTTACATGTGGAAGATCAGAATCAAGCAATATATTTTTCTCACAGACTTCTCAATATGGGATATGTCGGTCCAACAATACTATCAAGTTTATAGATAAATGACACAATATGATTACCAACCTGTATTGATATATAACAACGGTTACAAGGTTGATCAGATTTAAGCTTGGATGTGTTCTCTCTGTTTTTCACCTTTAAGTGTGTGTTTTGTGTTGATCTGATATTTTTGATTAGCTTCTTAGCTTCTACAACACACAACTTAACAACTAACATAATATCTAGATATTATTTCTAATTAATAATATCTAACTAACTTAGATATTAACTAATAAGAATAACAAACAAACAAACTTTGACTATTTTATTACAAACGACTTAGACTAATATTAATGAGACGACTTTTCTGCTTTAGCTTCAGATTACGATTTTTAGTTTGGATGATCTTGAATCCAATGAGACTGTGTCTTAACAATCTCCCCCTTTGGATCAAGATCATTAATAAAATGATATATCCAACTTAGTCTTCTTTTTCAGCATAGAAGAAGATGCAATATCTCTCATAGTCTTCAAGATATAGTAAACTCCCCAAAAGATGTAGTTTTTCTTTCTTGGATGTTGGGAAGAAATTATCTTCAGTTTCAGCGCGAAATTCTTCATCAAAGTATCTTCAAAGATAATTTCTCTTGAATCAGCATATCTTCAGAATACTTGCTCTTTGAAGAATTCAATCTTGGACGTGATTCTTGAAACATGTGTTGTTCTCCATTTCTTGTGTAGTCATTCTCCCCCTTTTTGGTGAGAAGTTTAACGATTTCATCAAAACTTGATGGCAAGAAATGTTGATCATTAGAAGCCTCTGATTCATCAATGCAATAGATATTTATCCAGATCTTTGCAAATCTAGACAAAATAGTCATGTAACACCTGTAGCAATAAACAAATCAGTTAGAAACGCCTGTCAGTAACACTAAGTTACTTTGTGTAACGAATACACAATGGAAAAGAGTTGTTTGATGTTGACTCCCCCAGGGCTTCCATTTAATCATCGAAACACCACAAAGGTTATTTCTATAAACATTATGACAAAGAAACAAATTCCTTATGTGTCCGTGCTTGTGATAGAAAGAATTAAGCACTTGATGATTGCTTATAGGCTCGAAATTGTGTAAATCACTGAGACAACAGTAAGTTAAACACAGACTCAATGTGCATGAGTGAAGTGCGAAGGTGGGGCAGACTTCCTTCTTTTCAATATCCAGATTTTCCAAATGAAAATCAGATAGTATATGTGCTGCTTCCCCTTTGAAAATGAAAAATTTTCTTGTTAAGAAGTAAATGAGTAGCTGGTGGGGTAATTTCAAGAGTTGGCATGGGCTAGTTGCCTGTTTCAATAAGAATCACTGTTGGGTCTGAAATATGCCAAGGATGGTTACTACTTCTAGTTCAACATGGTTACTACTTCTGAAGTTAATATTCATCATAGTTACTACTTCTGAAGTTAATATTCATCATGGTTACTACTTCTGTGGTTAATGTTGCCAGTTGTAGTTAATGTTGCTGGAACAAAGTTAATGCTGCTAGAAGAAAACAGTTAATACTTCTAGTTAGTACTTCTGTGATTAATACTTCTAGTTAATGTTGCTAGAAGAAAACAGTTAATACTTCTAGTTAGTACTTCTGTGATTAATGCTGCTAGTTGATGGTTAATGTTGCTCAACAAGATTAGTACTGCTAGTTCAAAGTTAGTACTGCTTGAAGAGATTAATGCTGCTGAGCATGGTTAGTACTGTTAGAGTTAATACTGCTCAGAGTATTAATGCTGCTGAAGAATAATGTTGCTTATGTGATAAAGAATTCGCATGGAAGGATGACAGCTGGATGGACTGAAGATTATGGAAAGCTTGGAGATAATGATAGAAGATATTCTGAAGATATTTTATTAATTGTAATTAGCTTTTATCTTCAGTATATATATATAGTATTGTTTAGAATAGTTAGATAACTTTTGAGAATTATTCATTCATTCTAAGTTTTTGTTTAAGAGAGAATCAACCTCAAGGCATAGATCCTAATTCTAGAGAAGTAGAATCCGTCTTGAAAGAGCTTGTTCTTCAAGATTGAGGTTGTGTGTGTAATCTTGTGATTTTAATACAAGTTTACAAGTTGTTAATCTTTGATATCGTTTATGAGACTTTATTCTTGTTAAGAATTCGATCCTGACAAGTGGTATCAGAGCAAGTATTCTCAGAAACCTGCAATCATCATTCTTCCTTGAAATAAGAAATCATCAATGGCTAAAGTTTCAGATTCTTCAAGCACAGAAATCCCCACAGAGGTAATGTCTAATCTTTGCTCTAAAACTTGTATGGAAACTGTTAAAAGGTACAGGGATCACAACCAGACAATGAGTGATGACCTTAAAAGATTAGAGAGAGATATAAAAGACTATGTAAGAATTGTTGAGAGTTTTGAGGAACAGATCAAAGTTTTCCAAGCCAATGAACTTCAACATTCTTATGATACAAATTACTGGAAGTGGGAGAAGAATGACCTAGAACTTCAGCTGAAAAAGTCTAAAGAGGAGAATGAGAAGATAAAGAGTGAGTTTGAGAATGCCAAGCTGGATATTGAGAAATTTTCCAATGCTTCTAAAGCAATGGACTCTTTGCTCCAAACTCAAATCCATGACAAACTTAGAAGAGGAATAGGTTATAACACCACACCACCACCATACAACAACAATTACATCCCTCCTATATCAGACTTGCTAGAGACCAAGAATAGGAAGGAATTGTCTGATGAAGCCACTAAGGTAGATCCATTAGACAAAGTGGTGGTTGAAACAGACTCTGAAGAAGAAAACTTTAATGAAAAGAGTAAGAAGAACACTGTGAGTGGTGAGATTCCTCTAGAAAATAACATTATCACCAATGAGGGATGTGGAAAGGCTTGGATCAAGTCTAAGGACATAGAAAAGACTGAGGGAAAGTCTGAGAAGGTCCATTATAAGCAAACCACAGTTGTGAATCCTGTCCCATGTAAACAGTGTTCTTGCAATAAATCTGAGCCCCAAAAACATGATAAACCAAGGGGAAATCAGAGAAACTGGAATAATCAGTGGGCACAAAAACAAGGGGTTGATTTGAGTAAAATCAATACACCAAAACCTTGTTTTATCTGTGGTAAATTGAATCATCTTGCCAAACACTGTTATTTCAACCCTATCAACCAAAGAGTCACTTTTCAAAGAAAACCACAAAACTCTTTTGGTTATAGAAATAAAAGAAGGAATCAATTGGCTGAGAAAAGAGCACCTTTAAAGTCTCATGCTCAGAACAAGTTTGCTAATACAAAGAAAAATGCTCCAAATAAGCCAAGGAGTAATTTAAAGACAAAGAAAGCAAACAACTTTGTTCAAGTTTGGGTTCCAATTGTAAAGAAACCTGTTAGTACTGCTATCGCAGATAGTACTGCTGCAACCAATACTACTGCTAACAAGGATAGTGCTTCTACTAGTATTAATGTTGCAAAGCCTATAATCTTGACAAAGTATTCCAGCCATGAGATTCCTAAACAACTCATCCAGACCAAACTGACAGATTATATAAATGAGAAAGGACAACCCAAGACCACTTTGGCTTAGGTTTCATCAAAGACTAACTGATTTATCAAGTGTGCAGGGCAATCAAAAGCTCAAGAGGAAGAGCATTTGGAATGAAGATATTGGTTGCTCTTGGCACACAACAAGGAACATGGATTGCCTTCAAAAGATTTGATGGAGGACATGTTACTTCTGATCCAGCAGAAGTGTTTCAAGTTGCTAATACTGAAAGGTAGTTAGTACTTCTAGTTCAATGAATACTGTCAGACTGTGTTAATGCTGCTGGTATGTGTTACTACTGTCAGTCTCTGTTAATGCTGCTGATTAATGTTACTACTGCTAATGTAAGTTTTCTATACCTAAAAATGATCTTCAATGATTTAATGTCAAACCTGGATATCAATCAAAAAGCTTTTATCTGTATCCAAGGTTTGTACAAGAAGTACTTAATAATGAATTGACGGACATACCTCACTTTGATGAGGTATATGTACCTAAACCCCCTAAAGGCAAAGTTTTCTCAAATATGAGAAGATCTGCTGGCGACTCGGAAGGAGTTGACACCCCATTGTTCTCTACAATGATGGTGGTATCCCAAACTGATGAAGGTATGGTAGCAGAGTCAAGGCCCCCATTAGACCAACCCACTGCTAGCCAATCCCAACCTTCCCACTCTAAATCAATTCCCCAGTCTCTTCTTGATAAACCAACTTCACCAAACACCCAAACTTATCAAAGAAAACAGGTAAAGAAGACTCCTTCCCTTCTTGTACCAACAACCCCTAAGCCTTTAAGCCCTCTAAGGGAGGATTCTCCCTTAGAGAATATCTACAGGGAAACCACAAGGGTGTCTCCCAACCCAAAGGAGGTGCTCTCTGAGGAGGAGGTTGAGCATATGGGTCCTGAGGTTGCCACTACTCCTGCTAGCACAGAGGAGGATAGTGGTAACATACATAAGACCTCTCTCATGGCAACTTTGAATGAGTAATCATTCAAAGGTCCCCGATGCCAAGAAACCAAGGGGGTGGATAGTGCTTCCGCTAGGTAGAAGGCTTCCACTACTAAAAGATCCCATGATCCTTCAAAAGAGGGAAACACTTCTGGAGAAGGTGAGGACAGATTTAACTACAAAGAATTGATGGATACACTTGGTACAATTTGTCTGAAAGTTCACAATCAAATTATGGAGATAAAAGAGATGAAAAGATCATGATTATTTCAAAAAGGGGGAGACTTAAACATCTGAACTTGAGAAGACTTGAGAAGGAGAATCAAGTTGATATGAAATCTTATTTTGAGGGGGAGATAAGTGAAGAAGCTGAAATAAAGCAGTAACTACATCAGAAACAGAAAAGAAGATAACAGCAAAAACTGAATCAAGAAGAACTAGAAATTGCAGAAAGTTTTGAAATTATCATAAAGACCCTATGCTGAAGAACATAACTTCTCAGTTTTGAAAAGTTAAGTTAGGGGGAGATTAAATTAGTACTGCTAGTTCAAAGTTAGTACTGCTTGAAGAGATTAATGCTGCTGAGCATGGTTAGTACTGCTAGAGTTAATACTGCTCAGAGTATTAATGCTGCTGAAGAATAATGTTGCTTATGTGATAAAGAATTCGCATGGAAGGATGACAGCTGGATGGACTGAATATTATGGAAAGCTTGGAGATAATGATAGAAGATATTCTGAAGATATTTTATTAATTGTAATTAGCTTTTATCTTCAGTATATATATAGAGTATTGTTTAGAATAGTTAGATAACTTTTGAGAATTATTCATTCATTCTAAGTTTTTGTTTAAAAGAGAATCAACTTCAAGGCATAGATCCTAATTCTAGAAAAGTAGAATTCGTCTTGAAAGAGCTTGTTCTTCAAGATTGAGGTTGTGTGTGTAATCTTGTGATTTTAATACAAGTTTACAAGTTGTTAATCATATTCTGTTTTGATTACTATTACATTGAATATCAAAGTGTTATTCCGCAACTTCTTTGATATTGTTTCTGAGACTTTATTCTTGTTAAGAATTCGATCCTGACAATCACAAAAGAGTTGTGAAACACTAGAAATGTGGTTGCCCGACTCAGAAAAAGTTGGTGTAGAGTTTTGATATTCTTTTAACTCTGTTCTCACACCCTCTTTCTTTTAAACATTTAGCTCACTACTAACCAAACTCTCTTTTTCATGATAGCTCATTATCCAATCCACACTCATTTTTTTGATTTCTCACACTCAATCACTATGGATTAACTTCATGGGTAGAAATCACTGGTTAACGTGATTCCATAGAAGTTGTGTTAATTCCTAGCACAAAGAAATTCATGTTTTTCCTAGAAAGCATATGATGCTCAGAATGATTTGTAATCATGTAAGCTCAGTAGAACATTTAAAGTACACTCCCGAAATATAAAATCTTGTGAAAAATCAGGAAGTGGTTTGAACGTTTAAGAATATGTTTTCAATGAATGAAAGTTGTCCTTCTTTCAATCACATATGAGATTAAGATAAAGGAATATACCTTTAAGTTCGATCTTACATCTCATGAAGCTTAGCTTCAAGTATTAAACATATGATCGTGTAAGCTCTTCTCAAAAATTCTGCAAAAGTCTTAAGTCAAGTCAAAGAAACTTTATTCACTAATATTGAAAAGACAAAAAGCAGTAAAACAAATAACTTCTCTTACTCCCCCTGAAATTATGCATTTGAAAAAATTATCATTAAAAATATATGCATTCATAATTTCAGAATTAAATATGTACTCCCTTTGAAGGTTGAATTTCTCGTTGGAGTATCGGAGTACAATCTCTCATATCAGCATTAGAGTAAGGTCTTTTGATCATTGAAGTGCGGATCTTGAACTGTTGTATTCAAGAGCCATTGTTGACATTGATGTCCGGGTTCTGAACTGAAGTATTCAGAAGTCTTAGTTCTCCTACTCCTCCTTGACAGTAGGTGCCTGCAACACAGAATTAGTTTTCTTTGGTACCCACTGGTATTTGGGTCCATATGTGTTAGTTGCAGTTCGTATGGGGGTTATGGAATAAGAACCATACCAGTAATGATCTTTCGTCTTGTGAACAGGATCATGTGTACGACAGTAAGAACAAGAATTTTCCTTACCTGATAACCTGATCATTTGATCTCTCGTGTAAACATGAGCAGGTTTACTTTTCAGCGCATTGTTCTTCGTTTCATTATGTGCATGTACACATGAGCTTTCATCTTTAACTGGATTCTTCTTCTAGAAAAGATTTTCTTCCTTGTAGCTCCCTTTCCTCTAAGGTGAACCTGAACCATCTAAATTTATGTGAACAGGAAGGTTAGCAGTATGAATCTGATTTGAAGATTTAGATTTATCAGGTAGTTCAGATTTCTGAGATTGGCTTTTTTTGCTTTTACCAGAGGTGTTCTGTTTCTTTGAACGCTGATGTTTAGAAACACTTAGTAAAGCCTTTCCTTTTTCAAGAAAAATAGAATGATCTGGAAGTGAAGCATTGAAATCAACCATCTCTACTCCATCTATACACCGTTTTTCAGTATTTAAAAAATCATTTGCAGGCTCAAATAAGTGATCAAAGAAATAAATAGAAGTGTGAGGGGTTTTTGAAACTATAGAACACCTTTTAGATTTAGAATGAAAAACAGTGTTCTTCAAAACAGTAGAAAACACATCTTGTTTTATTTTCACCAAAATTCTTTCGTCAGATAAGACATTTTCTAACTCAATTATTTTGCTTTCTAATACAAGTGGAGGTAGATAAGTTTTAGCTCGAACATGTTTTGCCTCCATCTCAGTAGAAGAATATGTAGCAAAAAATTCTTTTGAAAGAAATTTTGGTTTTTCCGAAAGATAACTATCATTCAGTCTTGCATCACAGAATGGTAGTTGCATTTTCTTCAAATTCTTTCTATTTGTATTTTCTTTTGCCTCGACTTCTTCTGATGCTTTGGTAACAAATTTGGGTTTCAAATGAGGAAGTTTACGAGCAGCATACATATAATATGCATTATATAAACCAGGCTGTTTTCTGATAACATGTTTCAGGTAATGAGGATTATTACAACCTAATCCCCATTTTGCTTTAAAATCAGCCTCTTCATTTGGTGTATTCCTGAAAATAGTTTGATCTGTTTGGCCTATTGAGTAGAGTTTGGTTTCCAGACCATTTATTTTCTTATTAAGATTCTTGTTCTCAGACTGCAGCTTCATAACAATTACGACAGTTTGTTTCTTTTCTAAATCAGACTTAATATTTTGAGAAACAAAATAAAAAATCTTCTTTTCTAAACAATCGTTTTTATGATTAAAATCAGAAGCAGATTTGCGTAGAGAATCCATGAGATTTTTGTTCCCAATAACTGACGTATTTAGCTCAAAGATCTTTTGATTCCGCTTAGCAACTCTGCCTTTTTCCTTTTTCAGTTTCGACTGAAGGTTTTGAAGTTCGACCATCATCGCATCCAATTTAATCATAAATTTATTTTCGGTTAAGTTCATTACCTCTTCAGTTGCTTCAGTATCTGAATCATCATACTTTGCATGATTGGCCATCAAGCACATATTAGCAGCTTCTTCATTCTCTTCTTCGTCATCTTCTTCAGAATGATCTAACCAGAATTCGTCTTCAGCCATTAATGCTTTGTCGGCTTCTTGTTGCTTGGCTAACATTAGTTTGTTCTGGTAATACGCCGAATTGCGAACCTTTGGCTTTCGATAGTTTGAGGCGAAATGTCCAGTCCTGCCACAGTTGTAGCATGTGATTGGGACATCGGTTTTCTTGTTTGTACTGGTGTAGTCATTCCCAGATTTCTTTCTTTCTCTTGGTTTTATCTCTTGAGATCTACTTCCTTCTACTCTTTCTCTATGCTCACGGTTCTTGGAGCTTGATGAAGAATATCTCTGTGAGTTTGATCTCGGTTTCTTATAGAATTTCTTCTGGAATGCACGGGTCAGTAAGTGTAGTGCTTGCTTGAGACTTTCTCCATCATCTCCATCAGATTCAGTTTCTAATTCAGAACTTGTAATTACTTTCTTCTTTTTCTTCTTATCTTTGACAACAAGTGCAACTGAATCAGGAACTTTCTCAACTTCCTTTTTCTTCTTTCTATTCCGTTTCTCTTCTACTTCCTCTTCGTTTTGCCTTAGTGTCTCATACACTTCGTGGAGTGGAATGTCAGACAGATCTTTCATCTGTTTCATTCTTCGTGTATGCTTCTTCCATTCTGGTTGAAGGACACTGAGAAACTTGACGTTGTTCTCTATCTGTTTCTTTTTAACTTTATTCTTTGACAGCTCGTTCAGAAGCAGAACATATCGTTCATAAGTGTCAGCTAGGCTTTCATCTTCAAAGGCTTTGAATTCTTCGTAACTGTTTATACAGTTTGCGACTTTCATCTGGTTTCCAACCTTAGATCCCATCATCATCTTTTGAAGTTGATCCCACATCTTCTTAGCAGTAGCTTTGTAACTGTCTATTTTGATGTAGATATCATTCGAGATACTTTGAAGAATTAAAGATCTTGCTTGCTTATCAGCTTTGAAATGGTTCTTTTGTTCTTCAGAAAATTGGGCATATGCTAGTGTAACAGTTTTCATCTTCTGTTCTCTTCCCACGTTCCCATCTCCACTGTCAGAAGAATCATCTTCATCATCATCATCATCATCATCATTATCAGGTACTTGGACAGAAAGTGGTGCCATGGGACCTTCTTTTATAGATAAAAGAATGTTATCTCCGTTTGAGTGTCGATCCACAAAGTCAAGAAATCTGTCTTTCCATTGTTCGTAATCCCCTTTGAACAGAACTGGGGGCTTGACATCCGTACCAATGGAAAGAGCGTCTTTTGAAGTCATCCTGTATTATATCAAAATAAGAACTTGGATTTGACCGTTAGTCCAGATAAAATTTGATCACTCAAGAAATTTTGTCCCCCTAGGCAGACTTAGCACGGGGGTCACGCTCAAGAAAAAAATTTATGACAATTAAAGACCCTATTACAGTTTCGAAAAATTCTCAGGAAAAAATATTCTAAGTGAGGTTTGCATTTCTAATGGGACCAGAGAAGTATGCTTTGCGGGTCACTTGGGAACCAAGAAGTGTGCTTTGCGGGTCACTTGGGAACCGAGAAGTGTGCTTTGCGGGTCACTTGGGAACCGAGAAGTGTGCTTTGCGGGTCACTTGGGAACCGAGAAGTTGAGCATTGCGGGTCACTTGGGAACCGAGAAGTTGAGCTTTGTGTTTCTTTGGGACGCAAAGTGGGACTTTGCGTTTGCTTTGGGACGCGCAAAGTGGGACTTTGCGTGCTAGTCTTCCTCTGCTTTGCGGGTGTTCGTCCTGAACTTCTAAAAATCTTCTGAAATCTGTTCCTGAAACGATTTAGCAATACCAAACCCTACCAATGTGTCTAGAAACACTTTTAGAATTGAATGTTAGCACTCGATCTCTCTAAAACACACTTTTTCCAAAATAAATTGATGACACAGTGAACTTACCCACTTCGACTGTTTTCACTCAAAATCCACAAATTGGAACTCGATTTAAGCTTAAAAGTGAAATCAAATAGCAACAACTCGATTTAGCATGTAGTATGAACACAAGCTGATCGATTCTAACACCTAAAACACTCAAAATCACAAAGTCGATTTTTTTTTTGAAGAACACAGAGTCGTTTTTCTGAAAACTTGTTTTGATCTTAATCAGGCTCTGATACCAATTGTCGGTCCAACAATACTATCAAGTTTATAGATTAACGACACAATATGATTACCAACCTGTATTGATATATAACAACGGTTACAAGGTTGATCAGATTTAAGCTTGGATGTGTTCTCTCTGTTTTTCACCTTTAAGTGTGTGTTGTGTGTTGATCTGATATTTTCAATTAGCTTCTTAGCTTCTACAACACACAACTTAACAACTAACATAATATCTAGATTTAATATCTAGATATTATTTCTAATTAATAATATCTAACTAACTTAGATATTAACTAATAAGAATAACAAACAAACAAACTTTGACTATTTTATTACAAACGACTTAGACTAATATTAATGAGACGACTTTTCTGCTTTAGCTTCAGATTGCGATCTTCAGTTTGGATGATCTTGAATCCAATGAGACTGTGTCTTAACAGGATATCATTGAGAATGGTCCCTCTGATGGAGGAAAGATGGATGTAGATGGCAAGAGACCTCCACCAAAGACTGATGGAGAGAGGAAGATGAGGCAGACAGAGATGAAAGCCTTGAGCACTCTGCTTTTGGCTATTCCTAATGAGTACCAACATCAATTCTGCAACTGTTCTAACGCACAAATTCTATGGAATGCAATGGAAAAAAGATTTTCTGGTACCAAAAGTACCAAGACAAATCAGAAGGCCATCTTGAAGAAGCAATATGAAAACTTCATGTCTACAAAGAATGAGTCCATGACAAACTTTTGATAGATTTAATAAGTTAATTGGTGAATTGGCCACTGTTGGTGTCCAGATAGATCAAGATGATGTCAACAGAAATTTTTTAAGATCTCTTGGTGATGAATAGACTATGTACACTGTCTCCTTCAGACAGAATGACCATCTAGAGGACAAGAAACTGGATGACCTCTATAATGACCTTAGGGTGTTTGAAGCAGAGGTAGAAGCAAAGAAGAGGCCCTCTGGATACTCATACAATGCTGCTCTTTTGTCATCTTCTACTGATTCTGCTGCTAATTCAGAATCAGTTAGTGCTGCCCATGGATCAAAGCAAGATGGATCTAATGACTCAGTCTTAGAAGCTTTTCTAGCCAGTCATGTTAATTCCACTCTAATTAATGATGACTTAGAACAAATAAATGTTGATGATCTGGAAGAGATAGATATCAAGTGGCATATGGCTATGCTCACAATGAGGGTAAAAAGATTCATCAAAAGGACTGGAAGGAACAACTTTGCTCAGAAAAGAGAAGATGGGTTGGATTTGATAAATCCAAGGTTGAATGTTACAAGTGTCACAAGCTGGGGCACTTTGCAAGAGAATGCAGAAGTGGAATGCCTCAACAGCATACTAGCAACCATCAACCATCACAGTCCACTAGGTTTAACAGACCAAAGTCTTGTTTTATCTGTGGCGAGTTAAATCATCTAGCCAAACACTGTTATTTCAATCCTATTAACCAAAGGACCACTTTTCAAAGAAATATACAAAATCCTGTTGGTTATAGGAAGCAAATAAGGAATCATATGGCTGAGGATAGGGCACCTATAAAATCTCATGCTCAGAATAAGTTTGCTAATTCAAAGAAAAATACTCCAAATAAGCCAAGGAGTAACTTAAAGAAAAAGATAGCAAACAACTTTGTCTAGGTTTAGGTTCCAAAAGAAATGAAATCTGTTAGTACTGCTACTTCAAATAGTATTGCTGACAAGAATAGCGTTGCTGCAAGCAATACTACTGCTAATGATGTTAGTACTGCTAACAAAGTTAGTACTGCAAATCAAGTTAGTACTGCTTCCAGTGACAGGCCGATTATTCTGATAAAGTATTGAAGAAATAAGATTCCTCAGTTTGATAATCTCATCAAGTCTGAATATGAATATGTTGATCAGAATGGGAAACCCAAGACCACATTGGCTTGGGTTCCTATTAAAAACTAATTGCTTTATTATATGTGCAGGGCAACCAACAGCTCAAGGGAATGAGCATTTGGCATGTTGATAGTGGTTGTTCCAGGCACATGACAGGTAACATGACCTGCCTTCAAAACTTCAAAAGAATTGATGGAGGACATGTTGCTTTTGGTGATAATCCAGCAGGTGGAAAGATAAGTGGAAAAGGTAATATGTAAAAAGGTAAGATGACCTTTGAGGATGTATACTATGTTGAGCATTTGAGATACAACCTGTTAAGTGTATCACAGGTCTGTGACAAGAAACATAGCATATTATTTAATGATACTGAATGTATTATCCTTGCTCCAGGGTTCAAGGTAGTTGATGAAAGTATGATACTACTTAGAACTCCTAGAAAGGACAATGTTTATTGATTAGACTTGGAGAGTGTAGTTTCTGATTCATCTCTAAATTGTTTATTTTCAAAAGCTTCATTGGATGAATCATATCTTTGGCACAGAAGGATGTGTCACATGAACATTAAAACAATGAACAAACTTGTGAAAAACAACCTTGTAAGAGGTTTGCCACAAAAGGTATTTTCATGTGATGATCATTGTGTTGCATGTCTTAAAGGCAAACAGCACAAAACTTCTCATAAGTCCAAAGAGATAAATACAATCTCTTCACCTCTTAATTTACTGCATATGGATCTGTTTGGTCCAACAAATGTGATGAGTATTGGCAAGAAATCTTATTGTTTGGTTATTGTTGATGATTTCTCTAGATTCACTTGGGTCTATTTTCTGAGGACTAAGGATGAGACAAGTGGACTGATCAAATCCTTTGTTCTTAGAGTTGAAAACCAAACAAATCTAAGAGTTAAAGTCATTAGGTCTGATAATGGAACTGAATTTAAAAATAATGACCTAAACAGTTTCTGTGAGGAAAAAGGCATTAAGAGACAATACAGTGCTCCTAGAACTCCTCAACAGAATGGTGTTGCTGAAAGAAGAAATAGGACTCTGATAAAAGCTGCTAGATCTCTGTTGGTAGATTCAAAACTTCCAATCACTTTTTGGGCAGAAGCAGTTAATACTGTCTGCTATGTTCAAAACAAAGTTCTAGTAGTCAAATCTCAAGACAAGACACCTTATTGGCTTTTTAAAAAGAAGAAACCTTTTATTGGATTTTTCAAACCATTTGGGTGTCCTTGCACAATTCTCAATACCAAAACTCACCTAGGCAAGTTTGATAGCAAAGCTAAGGATGGGTTTCTTGTCGGTTATTCATCTCAAAGTAAGGCCTACAGAGTTTTCAACACCTCTTCTAGGATTATTGAGGAAAGTGACAATGTCAAATGCAATGAGAACACACCAAATCAACTTGGTTCAGGTCCTAATTGGCTATTTGACATTGATTCACTAACTAATTCTTTGGGTTTCAGTAATGAGCATAATGCAGGAACAGGGACAGAAAAGGTACAAGTACAAAGACAAGAGTTTGTGCTGTTCCCAACACCTACTGCTGATCCTGTTGAATTATGTGTCCAACATAAGAAAGATACTTCAGATTCAAAGGACACTGAACCAACTCAAAATAAAGAGGACAGAGGTGAAAAGGAAGATCAACCCTCAGATTCAGGAATCAAAGGTCCTGAGATGCCATGTTTGGAAGAAGATGAGACAGATGATGATAACTCTTCAGTTTTTGGTGGCAGCACTCCTGAAAAGAATGACTCTAATCTGGAAGCAGATATTAATGAAGAGGTTGTTCATCAAACAAGAGTTCAGAAAAATCATCCTCCTCAATTGGTGATTGGTGACATCAATTCACCTATAATCACAAGGAATCAGAGTATGTTGGTAGGATTGAAAGATATACAATCAGGTTTACTTTCTTGCTTTCTATCTCAGGTTGAACCCAAAAAGGCATATGATGCAATGAAGGATCCAAGCTGGATAGAAGCAATGCAAGAGGAGCTATTGCAGTTTGTACTGCAGGATGTATGGGATCTGGTGGATCTTCCAAAAGGACACAGAGCAATTGGCACAAGATGGATCTTTAGGAACAAGAAAGACGAGAGAGTAATAGTAATAAAGAACAAGGCCAGATTAGTGGCACAAGGGTATACTCGAGAAGAAGGAATTGATTATGAAGAGGTATTTGCACCTGTGGCCAGGATTGAGGCAATCAGGCTATTTTTATCCTATGCTTCCTTCATTAAGTTCAGGGTCTATCAGATGGATGTAAAGAGTGCTTTCCTGTATGGGAGAATTGAAGAAGAAGTGTATGTCTGTCAGCCTTCGGGGTTTGAGAATCCAAATTACCCTGACAGAGTATACAAATTGAAGAAGGCACTCTGTGGGCTACATCAAGCACCAAGGGCATGGTATGACACCTTGTCTACCTATCTCTTAGAAAATGATTTTCAAAGAGGAATCATAGACAAGACTCTGTTCATTCAGAGGAAGAAGAAGGACATCCTAGTAGTTCAAATCTATGTGGATGATATTATCTTTGGATCCACAAAAGATCAAATGTGCAGAGATTTTGAAGATTTGATGCACAAGAGATTCAAGATGAGTTCTATGGGTGAACTTACTTTCTTCCTTGGGCTACAAGTTAAGCAGAAGAAAGATGGGATTTTTATAAGCCAATCTAAGTATGTGCAGGACATTCTTACTAAGTTTGGATTCTCAGATTCAAAGCCTGCAAGCACACCCATGGAGACACACAAACAAACCACTGTAGATCTTGAGGGGGAGGATGTGGATGTTCATCACTATAGATCCATGATTGGCTCCCTCATGTATCTCACTGCTTCAAGACCAGATATCATGTTTCCTGATTGTATGTTCATCACTATAGATCCATGATTGGCTCCCTCATGTATCTCACTGCTTCAAGACCAGATATCATGTTTCCTGATTGGCCTTTGACTTTCTATCCCTCATGTGGATGTTCATCACTATAGATCCATGATTGTGTGCAAGATTTCAAGTAAGGCCTAAGCAGTCACACTTTCAAGCAGTCAAGAGGATATTCAGATATCTCAAAGGCCAACCTAGATTAGGTGTTTGGTATCCTCATGACTCACCATTTGACCTACTTGCTTATTCAGACAGTGACTTGGGTGGTGCAAATTTGGATAGAAAGTCAACTTCAGGGGGGTATCAGTTTTTGGGTGCAAGACTAGTGTCATGGCAGTGCAAGAAACAAACCACAGTGTCCACCTCTACAACAGAAGCAGAGTATATAGCTGCTGCAAGCTGCTGTTCACAAGTACTCTGGATTCAGAATCAAATGCTGGACTATGGTATGACTTTTCTTCACACTCCAATCTTCATAGACAATAATAGTGCTATTAGCATTGTTAATAATCCAGTCAAGCACTCCAAAACAAATCATATAGAAATCAGGTACCACTTTATCAGAGACTGTAATTAAAAGAAACTCATTCAGGTTGTGAAAGTCCATACAAGTAACCAATTTGCTGATCTATTCACCAAAGCTTTTGATGTGGGTAGATTCACATTCTTGGTCATAAGTGTGGGCATGATAAACACTGAATAAGCCTCCTTTGATCTGCTTTATGTACCATTTCTGTATAAACTCCTTCCTGTCTACTTTCTCATATTGTATTGTGCATGGTGCTGCTAACCTTGTGTGTTTAAGTGTTTCAGATTGCTTAAATTGAATACTTGGTACTTCTAGTTAAGTTTATATTGCTCTCTATATAACTCATGTTGACAGTTTAAATATGGTTAAGTATGGTTACTACAGCTAGGTAGTTTATACTACCAGTGCAAAGTTACTACTGCTTACCTTGTTTCTACTGCTAATCAGTTTTACTACTGCTGGCATGTGTTAATACTACTAGTCTGTGTTAGTACTGCTAATATGAGTTAATACTGCGAGTTGGTTAATACTGCTAGGGTACTTAGTACTGCTTTTAACTAAAACCCTTCACCTATAAATACCCCTTTGTGACCGCCAAAATACAAACGGCTCTCTGAACTTCCATTGCTTCTCTTTCTTTCTCTCTCTCTCTCTCTCTCTCTCTCTCTCTCTCTCTCTCTCTCGATTTCTTGCTCACCAGTGTAAACCACTAGTTGCGATTCGAACCCTATAATCAATCAGAAGATGGCAGGACTAGAATTCTTTGATGAACACAATGAGGTTGCTATGCTGCAAAAACCCAAACAGGCTGAAGGCTTTCATCAGATTGTGGATTTCCTACAATCCTCACATATCGCTCACGCATTAACTGTTAATCCCACAATCTATGTGGAACATCAAAGACAGTTTTGGGCCAATGCTGCTATTCAAACCGAAGATGGCACTCAAGTCATCAAAACAAGGGTTTGTGATAAACCTCTAACCATCACCAAAGGCTGTATTCGCATCCATCTACGCTTAGATGATGCCTCAGGTATTACCTCTCTTCCTAAGGAAGACCTCTTCCATGCTCTTAGTCAAATGGGGTATGAAGGTCCCACAGAGGTATTCAAGTTCTTCAAGAACAGATTTTTACCTCAGTGGAGATTCTTTGTTCATACCCTACAACACTGCATTTCACGAAAAACAACTGGATGGAGTGAGTTTAGAAGTACCTTAGCTTATGCTCTAGTCTGCTTAGAAACCTCTAGCAAGTTTAATTTTGCTCAAACGATTTTCAATGATTTAATGTCAAACCTGGATACCAAATCAAAAAGCTTTTTTATGTATCCAAGGTTTGTACAAGAAGTACTTGATAAGGAATTGACGGATTTACCTACCTTCAAGGAGGTATATGTACCAAAACTCCCAAAGGGAAAGGTGTTCTCAAATATGAAGAGGCCCAGTAAGGACTTCTCAGGTAGAGACACTCCATTGTTCTCTACAATGATGGGTGTGTCTCATTCCCATGGTGAGGCATCAGGGTCACAGCCCACATCTGACCACCCAACTGATGACCTACCCACACCACTCATTTCTATCAATATCCCTCAGTTTCCTATTGACAAGCCACAATCCCCCATCACCAAAACCTACAATCCTCTACAGAAGGTTCCTTCCCTTCTAGTATCTTCACCCCCAAAGCCTAACAGCCCTCTGATGGAGCATTTTCCATCAGAGAATATCCATAAGGAAACCACAGGGGTGTCTCCCAACCCCAAGAAGGTGCTCAATAAGGAGGTGGAAGAGCATGTGGGCAGTGAGACTCACACTACTGACTTTGCACAAAGTGCAGGGCAGGACAGTGTGAACATCTTTAAGACCTCCCCCACGGCAAATTTGGGTGAGCAATCATCCAAAGGTCCCAGGTGCCAAGAAACCAAGGGGGTAGAGGGTGCTTCTGCTAGGCATAAGACTCCTACTAAAACTTCCAAGGATCCTTCCAGGGTGGTCAACACACCTAAAGGAAGTGAGGATAGATATCACTATGAAGAATTGATGGAAACATTGGGTAATATCAATCTGGATGTACTCAAATAGGGTGCAGAAATAGAGGATTTGAAACTGGTGATTCTTTCACAACAAATGGAGATAAGAAAACTAAAGAAGATGGTTCTAAGGTTGGTGCACAAAAAGAAAAGAAAGCGGTATGTACTGAAGAAAAGGGGAGATGTTAATGATGCTTTCAAAAAGGGGGAGAATCAGGATGAAAAGGAGAGTACAAGTGAGATGGAATTCCAGTTTGAGGGGGAGACTGGTGCTAATAAAGAAGAGAAAGTTGGTTCAGAAGCAGAAACTTTTGAGAATGTAGCAGATATTGCAAAAGCACCAGTAACTGAGGCTGCAGCAGTAACAAATGAACCTGAAACAGAAACAAAATTATCCAGAGAGGAAATTGAAATTGCAGAAACCCTTGTGAAAGCTAAGAATGACACTCCCAAAGCCACTCAAAAGGCTAAGGGAGTGATGATCAAAGAAGGAGGATTAGAGAAGAAAATTAAAGAGGTCAGTGTGGAGGATGCAAAGAAGAAGGGAAAGGAGAAGATGATTGAGTCTGAGCAACCATTGAAGAAGAAGAAACAGATTGAGTTGGATGAAGAAGTGGCCAAAAAGCTTCAGAAAGAGTTGGAAAAGGAGGAAGAAATTCAATCTGCCAAAGACAGAGAGCTTGCATTGGATATGGCTAAAAAGATAAATGAAAAATATCAAAGGAGTTTAAAGCCTGTTGTTGTTAAGAAAGTAACAAAGAGAGCTACTGTGCAAAGCCAAAGAAAGCCCTCAAAGACATTTTTGGCTAATCAAGAGAGAAGGAAAATGATAACCTTCCTGAAAGGAGCTCTTGGAGTTCCTGAAGGAATGTTTACCGACATGCCTTATGGTAGGATAGAGGAGTTGAATATGAAGGAGATGGCCAATCTGAAAGGGGACTCCACTCAAAGGGTAGAGGTTGAAAGGAAAATGAAAGAGAGGCATGACGTCAACATACAACAGCCCTTCCCTGACAGTGAAGAAGGCTCTCCTAGCAAAGACAAGGAAGAGGTGAAGCAATAAGAGACATTATCCCAAAAGATTGGTGACATTAAAAGAAAGAAGTCAATTGCCACCAAGCCAAAGGCAAAAAGGGCAAGAATTGAAGAAGAGGAGAATGAAAATGAAAGAGCAGAAGCAGAAGCAGAACCTACTGTTGAACCTTCAGCAGAGCCATAGATGAATCCAGAGCAGTCCAATCAACAATCAAATGAGCAGTTTCATTTGTACATGACTTTGACAGATGAAGATCCATTGCAAGCTGATCCTATTTTTATGAAAGCACCAGAAATTATCTTTTGGGATATTCTGAAGGACAATAGAAAAGAATATTTCAGATTCAAAAGAATGGGTGATCAGTTTGAGGTGTATGAAACTTGGGGCAAAGTGATCAGAAGTTGTTCCAGGGCTGACCTAGAGGAAATGTACAAGGTAGGAACAAAACTGTATGAGACTGTGTTGCAAGGGACTGAAATGAGCTTACTCAAGATTGCCATGGAATACTTATGCATGATGTTTGAGCCTGAAAAAGTGAAGTACAGGATCAAAGACTTACATCATGAGTATGGTTTCAAAAAGATTGATCATTGGATGTTGTTTGAAAACTGTGGTGTCTACATGATAACAATTGACAAAAGCTATCATGAGTACTACTTGGTTGACAAGATCTATGACCACAACAGAGCTTAGTTGGAAGGGATGTTGAAAGCTAAGTTGGTATGTGCTAAAGGATCAGAAATGGCCAGAATAATGATCAGAAGGACAATTAATCAAAGTCTGGGATTGGATCCAAATTTGGGCAATTAAGCTGAAGTGTTGAAAGCATCATGAAGACCTTATGCTGAAGAACTTAACTTCTCATTCTGAAAAGTTAAGTTAGGGGGAGATTGTTGGGTCTGAATGTGTGCTAAGGATGGATACTACTACTGATTGAAAGGTATTAATACTGCATGAAGAGTTAGTGTTGCTATATGAATAGTTAGTATTGCTTGGAGAGTTAGTACTGCTAGTAGTTATTACTGCTGAAGATTACTACTGCAAGTGAGGAGTTAATACTGCAAGAATGGTTAGTACTGCCAGAGACAAAGTTAATACTGTTATTGAGTTAGTGCTGCTTATGAAGATAAAGATGACGTGGAGATAAAGATGAGCTGAAGATAAAGATGAAGATAATTAAGGAATTGATGATGAAGATCAATTTTGTTTTGATAATTATCTTGTAATTAATTATGTATATATATAGTCTAGAAGTTCTTGATAGAGAGATAGAGATTGACAGAGTTTACATAGAAATACAGAATAAGAGTTGTTTTAGAGAATTAACCTCAAGACTAGTATTGATCCTTTCTATAGAGAAGTATAGAACGTCTGTTGAGTCTGTTCAACAGATTGAGGTTGTGTTTGTAATCATTAAGTTTTATGCAATATAAACTTATGATTTGAGTTCATATTCTGTTTTTTTATTAAGTGTTAAAGTGTTATTCTGCGACTTCTTTAACATTGTTTCTGAGTTTGTATTAAATTCTTGTTTAGAATTTTCGATCTTGACACTACAGAAAGAAATTGGAGCTAGCAGAAAAGAGAGAGAATGGAACTGCTCTACTTGCTGAAGAGGAGTACTGGCTGGATCACTCCGACAATGAAGTTGACAAAGTTGAAACTGCTACTTTATGCTTTGTTGGAGATTATCAATCTGACGATGATGACGACTCCTCAACCGATGTTGATGAGGTACCTTCTTAATTTGATTATAAATTCATTTCTTCTCAGATGAATGTTATAATTATTGCTTTACATGATTTTCGCTTAAAGTTATTATCTGAAAAGAACTTAAATGCAGAAAAGTCAGATTTAATTGACAAATTGAAAATTTCTTTGAAAGATGAAAAATCTATTTTGGGAAATACAAAAGGCATCTTTCAAAAGAAATGGGATGATTTGGAAAGTTCAAATAAGACTTATCTTGAATCTTTGACTGTTATGACCAATTTAAAAGATAGTTTTTCGGATAAAATAAATAAATTAGAAGAAAAGTTATATCGAAGACACCAATCTGAGCAAACAATTTTTATGAATAAACCAAGGAGTGATGAAGCTTTAAAAGAAAAATGGGGACTTGATTTTAAAAATCCACATTGTTTAAACAATGCGATTGAAAAATCCCCAACTTTATATAAATATGATTATCTAACACTTGCTCAATATGCTTCTCAATTTAAAATTGATTGGATGAATGAGAAGCAAGTGTTAGAAATCGCAAATGAGAAAAGGACAAATAACAAGAAAAAAGGAAATTCCTTTTGTTTACACGAGAGAAAATGCAAAATATTTTCCTGACAAATCGAGAAGAGGTAGAAAAGGTTTAAATGATATATCTCCTGTCAAATTTTCAGTGTCTGATGATTTTGTTGATATTTTTGCTAATAAATCTGATAAGGAAAATATATCTCCAATCATTTATGATTCTAAGAGATATACACCTCCTTTAATTTTAGAAAGCAAAATCATTGATCTTGAAGATAATATGGCAGATCAAAATATTTTACAAGAAATTGAATCTGATATTATTCTTTATTTCATAACGTCTAGTCTTGAAGAAAAATTATTTTCTCAAAAACAAGATTCTATTTCTAGCCTTTCTTCTGATTGTCAAGTAGTTTCTAAATTTGATATATTTTCTCAAAATAATTCTAACTTTGAGGTAAGTTCAGATTTATTGTCTGATTAGATTGGTTGCTTAGGTAAAATAATTTCTTCTGATTTAAATATTAAATCCCAAATTCTTGATGAATCTTTTACGTTAAATGATCAGTATTATAAACCAAAGCATAAAAGAAGAAGGTCAAAGAAGTCAAAGAAACAAGATAATGTTCTTTCTGACAGTTCTAATTCTTCTGATTCTAATCTTTCAGATAGGACTTTGAGCAAGTCATCAAAGCAGATTTGGAGAGCGAAGTGGATATCTGATGAATCTCAGACTGATGGAGATGGATATGTAGACAGATATATAAAAGTGATTCATTTGCTGTTTGTAAGAAAATTTCAAAATATTCAATAAAGCAAATGATTCAAATTTCCAAAAATGTCTCATATTCTTCTTCTGATTCTAGTTCAGATGATTATGCTTTGTATTCATCTGATGACTGTGCTTATTTTTCTGATAATCTTTCTCGTGCTTCTCGTGTCAAATCTAATCAATATTTCCCCATACTAACTGCAACTAACAAACATGGGCCCAAATTCAAGTGGGTACCAA
Source organism: Arctium lappa (assembly GCA_023525745.1). Taxonomy (NCBI): domain Eukaryota; kingdom Viridiplantae; phylum Streptophyta; class Magnoliopsida; order Asterales; family Asteraceae; genus Arctium; species Arctium lappa. The sequence continues at coordinate 60,864,674 of CM042059.1, read as the reverse complement.
AATCTCAATCTGACTCAAAGTTGCTGGCATCTCATGTCAAGGGGGAGTAAGAGAAAAATGGCTCTTGAGTAAATCATCTCAAGACCCGGACTTCATTGTCAACATATTGGCTTCTAAGTACATCAGCTTAGAACCCGTGCTTCAAAGACATTGACTTCTAGACATGTCAGTCTAGGACTCGTTATTCAATGTTTTTCATCTTCTGACTAATGAGAAACTGTGAGTACATCTACTTAATTTCCGCTGCATTTATATCTGATAATGATGTTGTTCCAGTTTTCTCAGTTGTTTTTAAAACAATCTGAGCATTTCAATTCAACTCCTGAATTTGTTCAATCCATTTTTTTTTTCAAATGAGACACATATTCGTTATACCTTGTGTGAAAGATAATATTATTGAATTATATTTTGTTTCAACTGAATATACACTTGCCAATCAAATGTTTCTATTTTTTTAAATCTCGGCATGTTGTTTTAAAAGTTTAAACCTTTACAAATTTTATTCTATAAAGTAAAAGTTTTACAAATTTTCTTTCTTTTGAATAAAATGTGTGTCTAGGATAAATTTTCAAGTTGCTTTGTTTATATTAAAGTTTTTATATGTTCATTTTTCAAGTCTAACAAAAGTCGAAAAGTCAGCAACATGTTTGTAGCTTTTGATATTGCTTTAAAGTTGTGTGATTCGGAATATTTATAGTTTATATTGCTTAGAAAACCTAAAAAGTTGGAATTTTGGATCGTAATGAAAATATGGGCTAAGCACTTAGACGTAAAACCTTGTGTTTGAGATGATTATTAAATTCTTATAAATCAGAAATCTCTAAGTTTAAAGTTTGTACCTGTGACCTTTCTGGTTTGGGAAAGTAAGTTTTGTAGGATGCTTGTCATCTGGTCCCCTAAGGTCAATTGATCTGAGAGTGATCGAATCCAAATCCTTCAATAGAATCAGATCGAAAGTCATGTTCTACTGGTATGAATGGGTTTAGGATGTGTCGATGTAGCCTTTCTGATCTGGGAAAGTAAGTTCCAAGGGGTGCTTGACACCTAGTCCCCTAAGGCCAACTGGTCTGGGAGCGACTGACCAAAATCCTGCAATAGGATCAGATAGAAAGTTACGTTTACGACATGTTCTTTACTTAATAAACTTGTTGATTAAAAAGATGCCAAAAGTGCACAAACTTAAAAGATGCCAAAGAGCACACTCATGTGAAGATGTCATAGTGCACAATGCTAAAAGATGCCAATGAGCACACATCTCATGATACTTGGTGATATGTTTGAGTTGCAATAAACCTGTAAATTTGTGAAAGTCTGAATTATTGATGGATTAGTGTGATTACATGCAAAGTTCTCTATTATATTTTTAGAATTGCATTTTCTTGAAGCTAATCGGAGTTCACATGCGAGCACACTAAATAGATTGATGAAAGTTTTTGAAACTGAACATGTCTTAACTTGATATGCAATAAAACTTGTTTATATATCCAAAAGCATACATTTGATTTCTTCTGATGGATTTTATTGTGATATTTTACTAAGTAGAATTTTATTTGTTTCTGTTTAAATTTTTATATATTTAGTCGTTTCAAAATACATATTTAGTATATTTTTCTTTCTACATTGATGTTTCATTTCTTGTGTTCTCATATTTTCTTTATAAATGGGTTTGTGCATTATTCAAGGGGGAGTGAATAAGGAGATTTTTCTGAAAGAACATATCTGTTTTTGAGGGGGAGTATCTGGTTTTCTATATGAATGCTAACTTGAATTGTTATATTTAGTGCATTTGTGTAGGGGGAGTCAAAGTGCTTAAAAAGGTAAAATTTTCAGTTCAAGTCGGATTTGCGCCAACAGTTGGTCACGCAAACCTCACTTTGCGCCACCTTCGGCTAGCACAAACCTCCCTTTGCGCCACCATTGTGTAGCGCAAACCCTCCCTGTTTTTCCTTTACATTGATTATGCAGATCTTAAGTTGTCTCGTCTCCAACATTTGCATGCCCAAGTTGATCTCGATCATCAAGGTCATGAGGGGGATAAGTTAAGGAGATGATAAAGAGACAAAGAGCTCAAAAGTTTATCTGCTGATCAAGATTCACTCAAGATTCTAATTTCTTCAACAATATTTGTCTTTTTGTTGTTCAAGCTCCGATCACCACAAATTCTTCAAGTTCATTTAAAAGAGGTGTATCGTCTAGAGCACAAGCTGTTGAACCAATTGTTCCTTCAAGCTTATTCAAACTGGTCCAGTCTTGTCAAGACAGCAAAGACAACTCATTCTGAAAGATGTTGAGAAGAATTTTTTTTTAAGTCAGAAAGCTGCTTAGCAAAGTCGCATGGATGGTCTGTGCTGATTTAGAATATTGTTTTTGAAGACCACAGCGCCAATGATTACTAAGGGGGAGATTGTTAAGTCTGATTTTATAGTAATCATTGTATTTATAGGCTTGGTCTTATATTGTACTTTGATAGGTTTTATCTGTGTATAAGCCAAGGGTATTTAAGTCCCTTTGGTCCTTGTGTCTTGTAATACTTCACGCTCATTCTAATAGAATTGATACTTGCGCTTGACTCTTGTAATAGAGATCTTTGGTTTTACAATATTTATTAACAAAATCACCAGTTCCACAGTAAGAACATCAAAGATTCTTTTGTGCAAGTCTGATTAAATGATTTACAGAATATGAAAAATCAAACTTACCAAGGGATTTACCTTTTGGAGCATTGTTCTTTTTGTTCACTTGAGGTGTCGGAACAAATGACTTTGAATCATCTTTCTCATCTTTCCTTCTCCAAAACATTTTCTGTTGAGACTTATTCCTTCTGATAATACCTGAACCATCAAGAGATTTGACATATAAAATATTAGTATGATGAATTTGATATTCTTTCATTGACACAATATCATCTGAATCAACAAATAAGGGGTTGTTAGAAACATTTGCAAAAATTGAACTTGCAGCTGATTTGAATGAACATTCAGATGCAGTTGAATCATTCATTGTTGATTGAGCAATTGTATTTGGTCTTCTTTGTGCTCTCAATTCATCCTTTAAACTGATTCCTTCAAGTTCTGTAATTTTGTTGGACAAACTGTTTCTTTCTTCAGACAATATATCAATCTTCTTCTATAATTAAGACTTCGTCTTCTGTTCGTTTAGTGCAGTTGTTGATAGTTCAGATAATTTTCTTGTCAACTTTTGTATTTCAGCCTCAAACACTTTCCTTTCCTCTTCAAAATCCTTTTCAACATTTTTCCTTTGATCAGATATTTCTTTGAATAATCTGACATTCTTCTTTTCAGTGAACTTCTTCTCTTTCTCGAACTTATCTCTTTCCATAATGATCACTTTCTCAAAATCTGACACTTATTGAGAAAGTTTAACACATTTGAGTTCCACAACTTTCTTTTCTTCAAACGCTTTTCTTGAAAAATGAGAAAATTTCTGAGCAAATCCTCTTCTTTCTTTCTCAAATTCTTCTCTTTCCTTTTCAAACTTCTTGACTTGGTCATCTTGTTTAAATTTGACAATTTAGCTTCTAATTCCAAAATCTTCTTTTTCAGCTCAGTATTAACTCTTTCCAAATCATTTCTTTTTCTTTCAATCTTCTTTTATCTCCTCTTGAGTTCTTGTGATGTCTTTCTCTTGGGTTGCTTTCTCTTTCATCATGTTTATCTCAACCTCAAGACTAAAGACTTTATCTCTCAACCTGTCTCTTTCAGAGAAGATTTGTGAATTTATCTTTCTCAGCCCATCACAAGTTTCTTCAACAATGTTTGTTCTTCTTTTGAGATCATCAATCTCTTTTTGCATCAAATCTTTCTTTGACCATGTAGAATTTGCATTAAGTCCTTCAAACTTCTTCAACTTGGATTGAAGATTTGAAATTTGCTTTTCTTTTGATTCAAATATCCCTGCAAAATCAATTTTAGAATTAGAAATGCAATCAGAGAAAATAAAATCTTTCTTAAAAACGCTGGAGTTTTCTTTTAGTTTATTAATTTGATCAAGAAGAGATGAATTCTGAATTTTTCAGATTCTTATTTTCAGCTTCAAGGGCTGGAATCTCTGGCATATAAGTGATAGCACAATCTCTTTTTGTCAAGACAGTATTTCCCTTCTCGTTAGTGTAAGGCATCTTGAAATCTGTAAAAAAATATGATCGTCAAAAGAAAACTTCGATTAGAAGTACAATTTTGTGCACACTTTTTAAAATATGAATGCAACAATAAAAATCAGAAAGATGTTCAAAAAAATTAAAATCTAAAAAATAAATTAAGAATTTGTCTTCCAAAAATTAATTCCGAAAAGTCAGCGCGGAAAAATTTGGCTTTGATCTCCAAACCTGCAAATAATATGAAAAATATATCATTTACGCTCAGAAACAGTAAAAACGGCAAAAACTGACACAAAACGGACTAAAAATGAAAAAGAAATGAAAAACAGGGACTAAACACGACAAAGATGAAATATCAACAAAAAAATACTAAACATGAATGAAAAATGAGTAAAATATAAGAAAATACTAAAATAGGGACTAAAACCAACAAAATATTAAACTAATACGAAAAACGAGGACTAAAAGTGAAAAATACTAAAACTTGACAAAAAACGATAACTAAAACCAACAAAAACGCAAAAATATAAAGTCTAGGGACTAAAAGTGTAAAAACACTAAACTTACAAACAAGAAGGACTAAAAATGACAAAAGAACAAACTATCAACTATAGGAGCTAAAAATGATAGCTTCTAAAAGTTACAACTTGAGGGACCAAATATGTCAAAACCCCTAAACTAAAACTACAGGTACTAATACTGCTTGAAATGAAAACTATTTAACAAAACTAACAATTTTAACGAAAAGGACTAAAAATGTAAGAAAAATAACAAAAAAAATCTAACAATACTAACTACAAGGACTAAAAATGACAATTCTAGAAACTAGTTAACTGACCTAACTCGGAACTAACAGAAATGAACTGAAATGTAAAAAAAATTAACTAACTAACAGAACAGGGACCAAATTTGTAACAGATTTAACGGTCAACTAACAAAACTTGTTAATACTGTTCATCAACCTCAACCTTCAAACAAGTAACTTCAAGTTCATATATCTCATTCGTTTCTTGACCAAAATACACAAGATTTGTTGCAAAATAATCCTTGTTCGATCCTCAATCGATTCCCACAAGAAATTTTCGATCATACAATGAAATAAAATTGATATCACGAGGTGAAGAATTCCGGCGAGACAAGATTATAAGCTAAGACATCGAAAACGATGTTCAAAACTCCGGTGAATTTGAACTCCGGTGAAACCCGGTTTTCCGGCAAGAACTTCGACGAACTTTCAAATGCAGATATCTCACTCGATTATGGACCAAAAATTAATTTGAAAGTTGTTCTGAACTCTTTATGCCCAAAGGAACATATTAGCACCAATAAAATCGATCAAAAACGAACGATACAAAGACACACTTCAAGAACTTCGATCGAAAAAATTAAAAAAAAAATCTATCTTAGGAATTCGTATAAGAAGCAATTCGTATGATCAATGAGGAATTCGTATATGGCAACATTCGAGAAGTTAACTTTTCGTATCAGGCGTCATGCGAATTCTTGATGTGAACAATGATACACGAATTCCTTTGTTCAGTGTAGCATGTGAATTATGTTTCTTCAGTGTAGTATGCAAATTCTTTGACTGAAAAGCTTCATGTGAATTCCTTAATCAGATAGCATCATACGAATTCTGAGAAAACCATGCGAGTTCTTGATGTTGATGTGAGTTCTTCATGTTCAAGATGCGTGTTCTTCGTTTTCACCATACGTGGTCTACATTCCAGTAGATTAACAGTTCTGGATATTATAGCATCTTATCGAGAATCAACAACTCTATGTTTTAAAAAAAAAACCTTCTCATCAATTTATCCAGAATGCCACATAGATGCGAAGAAGCTGTTATATGATGTGAAAAATCTCATGCAACTTGCAAATGCCTCTTCAATTTCAAAATGTCACCTGCAAAACAAATTCTAAATGGAAACACATATTAAACTGTGAACATTATGGATCAAATGCCTAGAAAAACATATTTTCGAAACATTTCATAACTTTTTCTGATCAAAATTTCAAATCTTCAAGAAAAACCTCAAGAACACCAAGAACTTGAAATTTTTCAAAACCTCAATTTTATGATTAAAACTTGAAATCATTTGTTAGACCACAGTCTCATTAGATTCAAGATCATCCAATCTGAAGATCCAATCTGAAGTTAAAGCAGAAACGTCGACTCTCGATATTAAAGTCTAATGTTTCTTTGTAATAAATGTCCAAGTTGTTTGTTATTGTTATTAGTTAGTTTAGTTTAGTTTGTTAGTTATTAGTTAGATATAATATCTAAATATTAGATATTATTAAGTTTATTATTGTTTAATTTGGCAAGTGGTTGTTTAGGTAGTGTGTTAGACACACAAGATCTATTATCATATCTCTCCACTCTCTACAATCAGATTACACAAGATCAGATAAGAACACACACAAAAAGGTGTAAAAAGAGAGAACACATAGAGAAAAGCTTCAATTGATCAATATCGAACCTTGTAACCATTTATATTAATCAATACAGGTTGATAATCATTAATTTGTTGTTAATCTATAAAACCTGATAGTATTGTGGACCCACAATTGGTATCAGAGCCTGATTAAAGATCAAAATCAAGTTTTTAAAAACTCTTGTCTCTGTGTTCTTATTTCAAAATCATTTTCGAGATTTTGAGTGTTTTAGGTGTAGAAATCGATCAGGTTGTGATCGATATACATGCTAGATCGAGTTGTGAGTGATTAATTTCAGTATAGAGCTTTAATCGAGTTCCATTTTGGTGATTTTGTGGTCTGAGATCGAGTTTTCAAAAGTTACTGTGCCATCGATTTATTTTCGAAAAAGTGATTTTTATCGAGATCAAGTGGTCACAATATATTCTAGAAGTGTTTTTAGACATATTGGTAGAGTTTGGTACTGTTAATCTTGGAAAAACGGGTTGAAAAGTCGATTTTATCGAAGAACAGACGAACTTGCGCAAACTAGAGGAAGAACTCATGCAAAGCCTACTTTGCGTAACCTACTTTGAGCAACCAACAAAATACGCAAAGCCTACTTTGCGCAACCAACGTGATACGCAAAGCCTACTTTGCGCAACACACTGATCACGCAAAGCACGCTTCTCGCGACAAACGGCTTACGCGAACTTCACTTTTCGCGACTCACTTGAAACGCAAAGCTCAGTTTTCGCAACTCACATCACGCAAACCCCAGTTCATGTGATCAACTCTTCACGAAAAGCTCAAGTCAACTTTGCGCAACCCAATTGAAACGCAAAGCTCACTTTGCGCAACGAACGTCTCGTGTAAGACTCGGTTCTCGCAACCTTCTAGTCACGCAAATCTCAGTTTGCACAACTCTCTTGAAACGCAAACTTCAAGTTTGCGCAACCTTACTTTGCGCTTCCAACGTCTCGCGCAAACCTTACTTTGCGCTTCCAACTCTTCACGCAAACCTCTCTTTGCGCAAATACAAGACTTCAATCTTTTTAATCAGAATGACATCTAGAGAAGCCCTTGCAATCGAAACTGACACCAAGCCACCAGTTCTCTTTAAAAGAGAATACGAACAGTGGAAAGATCGGTTCCTGAACTTTGTTGACATACATGAGTTGGGTGATTTTATTAGACAATCGATAGAAGAAGGGGTTATGAAACCAGTCATGATGACTCGTTTGGTTGTAACTGTGCCGACACAGGTTGAACTTAAGTATCATGTGCTAGAAGATGATAACCTCAAAAGAGAAAAAGGGGATAAATTAGCTAAGTCATACATTCTACAAGGAATACCAAACGAAATATATGTAAATATTGACAGCTACAAAGCATCTGGCAAGGAAATGTGGGATCAGCTAGAGAAGATGATGATGGGTTCAAAGGTTGGGAATCAGCTGAAAATCTCCAACTGCCTAAATAATTATGAAGAATTTAGAGACAGAGTCAGAGAAACTTTAGAAGAAACCTATGACAGGTTTGTGACCTTGCTGAACGAACTAAGCAAGAACAAGGTCCACAAATCTCAAATAGAGCTTAACGTCAAATTCCTGAGTATTCTACAGCCGGAATGGAAGAGATTTGCCCGACAGATGAAGCAAATCAAGGATCTGAATGAGATTCCACTTCATGAGGTGTATGAAACCCTCAGACAAAATGAAGAAGAGGGGGATGAAATTCTAGATGAGAAGAAGCAGAAAGGAAAGACAGTTGAAGACACAGTTGCTCTTGTTATCAGGAAGAAGAAGAACAAGACGATTGTGTATGATTCAGAAGAAAATGAAGCTTATGCAAACTCTGACTCGGATGAAAATGACCAACTGAAGCAAGCAATGCTTCTGCTGACAAATGCTTTTCAGGAAAAGTTCTACAAAAAGCCAACTTCAAACAGTCAGAGGTATTCTTCTGGTCCTAACAACTATGTCCACAAGGAAAGGATTGAAGGAAATAGATATGAAGGGAAGAGAACAGAAGAGAGGAAACCGGAAGAGAGAAGATATCAGTCTGAAGGAAAGAGAATAGAGGAGAGGAAACCGGAAGAGAGAAAGTTTAAAGCTGAAGGATCCAGTCAGATAGAACCACCAACGTGCTACAACTGTGGCAAAATAGGTCATTATGCCAGAGACTGCCGAAGGCCAAAAGTTAGAAACTCCGATTATTACAAGAACAAGATGCTTCTTGCAAAGCAACTGGAGGCTGGTAAGGCACTGATGGCAGAGGATGAATACTGGCTTGATCATTCAGACGAGGAAGAAGAGGATGAAGAGAGAGATGAAGCAGTCAACATGTACTTGATGGGAAAGCAGGAATCAGATGATGAAGCAGATTCAGAAGAGGATACAAAAGATGAGGTATGTGATTTATCGTATTCAGATTTCTTGAATAAAATGAATGCCATGAATGTAAAACAACAAGAGTTAGAGTCGAAGCTTAAGCGAGAAAATGGTGTTATAACTAACAAAAACCAATTGATACAGAAACTTAGCAATGAAATTGCTGAGAAGAATGTATTGGTTGAGGTTTTACATACAAACAATGACACCAACGCCAAAGAAAAGACTATAATTCTTAAAGAGAATTCTGAACTCAAGTCTAAACTGAGAAAAAGTGAGCTTGATTTTTATGAACTTACGAACTTGCATTCTTCATGTACCAAAGAAAACTTTTCTTTACTTGGTAAATTAAAAAGTTTGGAAGAGAAATTATACAAAATGGGTCAAACTGAACAGACTATTCATCTGAACAAACCCAAAGAAGAAATAGAGAGATGGGGAATCGGTTATAAGAATCCTCACTGTCTTCAAAAAGGAATATCTGAAGTGCCTGCACTTTATGACCATCTTTCTTTGAAATTAGCGTGAAGAATCCCTGAGTTTAAAACTTTCTGGACTAGACTATCTGAAAAGGATGAAGCCGACGAAACTGAAAAACGTTTGAAATCATCTAAAGTTCATCTTCCATTTTATTATGCGAAAATGAATAATAGTTATAATGAAAATATAATATATCAAAAGAAGAAATCTCTTTCAAATGACTTCTTTCAAAGTTATTCTGAAAAACAAATGGAAGCGAAGCCTATTCAAGGTAAACTATATGTCCCTCCTCTCGTTTTAGAACGTAAAATTTCTGAACTCGAGAATTCTTTAATAGATAAAAGACTTTTGATTGAGATTCAACAAAAAGTTTTTTCAACCGTGCTGAAAAATGTTATTATTTCAAAGGCATCAAACTCTTAGGACATGTTTGGATCATCAAATAAAGGGCTTAATTTTCTAAACTCTGACGGTGGTTTAAATGATTGTTTTGAACAATTTGACTTTAATGCAAAACTTCCTAACCATTCATCCTTTGTTAAGAAATCTTTAGGAAAAACCAGTATGCCTGTTAACAGTGCAAAATCAACGAAAGTTGATAACTCGGTCTCTGTGAAAGCTAATAGTGCTAAAGGTAAGATTATATCTAAGCATTCACAGAAACCGAACACTACTGGTCATCCGAAGAAGAAGCATTCATTTGTTGCTCAAAAGTCTAACTCAAGAGTTACACATGTTTCAGATCTGAGCAAGCAAAGGCCAGAAGTTAAAACTCAGTGGCAACCAAAACAGAAGCTTGACAAGACCGTTAAATTGTTTTGTAGTTTTAATTGTAATAAGACTTCGCCTAGTAAAGATGTCTTAATTGTTGATGTTGCTATTTTGAACTCAAAACTTGTTGTTTCTCGTAAACAATATACAATGAAGCAATTATTTCAGTTATCTTTATCTGCTAGAAAGTCTTCTATTTATGATAAACATGTTTCTACTTCTTGTCAAGATTCTGAAGATTGGTTTGGCAATAATCATGTGCACACATATCATTCATATCATTCATCTGATTCAAATAATTTTCAAAAGAAAAGAGGACCCAATTTCAAATGGGTACCAAAATCTTGTGCTAACACAGTAGGACCCAAATTCTGGTGGGTACCTAAGGCTAACTCTGTGTTGCAGGCACACAAAGTTTAAGAGAGCTTTTGAAGAAATGACTTCTAGACAAAACAGTCTAGGACTCGTTCCTCAAAGAAGCTAGGTTTTTGGATAATGCAGTTCAAAACCCGCACTTCAAAGACAAAACAATAGTTTCTGAACACGTCTGTTCAGAACCCGTGCTTAAGAGAATATGGCTTTTGAACTCATCAGTTCAAGACCCGCTCTTCAATACTCAAAGAGTTTATTCCAATGTTGTCATATGAATATCTAAATTCATTATTTCTCTTGTGCAGATTCGTCATTTATGGTACTTGGATAGCGGATGTTCCAAGCATATGACTGGACAAAAAGAGATGCTGTCCAATTTTAAAGATAAATATTGCGGAACATTTAAATTCGGCAACGACCAACATTCACCAATAATGGTGTTATTCCCATATTCTAGTTCCTAAATGCAATTAATGAAAACAAACACAAACAAGAATCAATTACCTGTTTGATTTCACTTTCAAATTCAACGATTACAATCTTTCTCTCTATAGAACTCTCTCTCTCTCTCTACATATTTCTCTCTCTGAAACATATTCTCTCTGTTAAGCTCTCTCTGATAGTTACAATCCTTAACAGAAATACAAGGTACAAAGTATTTATACCTATATCTAAAATACAAGGAAATTAAAACAAAATACAAATACAAATACTTTGACTTTTATTACAAATAGACTTTGACTTTGATGAGTGTTGACTTTCTCAGCTTTGACTTATTACACTTTGACCTTCAGTCTTCTTGATCTTGTATCCAACAGATTTATGCTCTAACATTCTCCCCCTTTGGATTCAAGATCACTGTTGAAAGATCTAGCAATTCAGTCTTCACTTTTAAGCTATGTCAATACAATCTTCTCTTTTCTTTCCAAAAGCTGTCTTCAAACAATTAACAATCTCCCCAAAACTTTCACAAGATACTATCAGACTTTCACAAGATACTATCAAACTTTCACAAGATACTATCAGACTTTCACAAGATACTATCTTTAGAATTAGCTCGAATTGCTTTAGCCAATATTCTTCAAAGAAAAATTCCTCAAATCTTCAGAAATTCTTTAATCTTCTTCAAATCTTTACTTTGAACTTTTCTGACTCATCTCACAAAAATTTATCATTTCTTGATACCATCTCCCCCTTTTTGATGATTTGAGTAGTTATATCATCAAAACTTTTCTTCCAAGAAATGTATTTGACCATTATGATCTGTCAAACTGAGCCTCTGATTCGATGATCCATAACCAAATATTCATCTAGATCTTTGCAAATCCGGACAAAATAAGAACATGTAACTCCTGAATCAACAAATGAATCAGTTAGAATGCCTATCAGTAACACGAATTCACTGTGTGTAACGGATACACAATATAAAGGATCTTTTTGATGTTCACTCCCCCAGGGCTTCCATCCAATCATCGAAATACCACAAAGGAAATTTCTATGAATGTTATGACAAAGAAACGAATTCCTTTTGTGTTCGTGCATGTGTAGAAAGAATTAAGCACGAATGATTGCTTTTAATAAGGTTCAACATTGTGTAAACCACTGAGACAACATTAGATAAACACACACTCAATGTGAATGATTGAAGTGCGAAGGTGGGGAAAACTTCCTTCTTTTTCAATATCCAGATTTTCCAAATGAAAACCAGATAGATTATATGTTGCGTCCCTTTTAAAATATGAAACACCTTTTTTGTTAGAAGAAAATGAGTAGCTGGTGGGGTTTAGTCAAGAGTTGGCATGGGCTAGTTGCCTGTTTCAATAACGTTCACCAAAGAGTTGTGAAACGCTAGTAATGTGGCTGCCCGACTCAGAAAGTAGGTGGTGCAGAGTTTGATATTCTTTTACTCTGTTCTCACACCCTCTTTCTTTTGATCATTAAGCTCACTACTAACCAAACTCTCCTTTACATTTTACCTCATCACACCCACACTCATTTCTTTTCGACTCCTCACACTCAATTACTAAAGGTTTAACTTCTTGGTTAGAAATCACTGGTTAACGTGATTTCCTAGAAGTTTCAATTAAGTCCTAGCACAAAGAACCCGTATAATCCTAAAAAGCATGTGTTACTCAAATGGTTTAACTATATCAGTTAAAACTCATATACAAATGTCAGATAAAGTGAATGCTCAGATGATATAATCATGAAGATATGAACATTTTTAAACATTGAAGTATTTTCAAACAAGTATATTGAAAGAATAGGTATGAATGCAAAAGACTTGTTTGAAAATCTGACATTGAATAAAAATGATCAGAAATGAATGATATAGCAATCAAGGCTTATGGTCAAGAATAATGGATATTGTCTATATGAATCAAAATATAGACATTCTTGAAAAACCGTTTCAAAATGAATTAACGCTCAAAATACATTGAAGTACAAGCGGGGTGTCTTCCCATAGAAAATATGTTTCAATATAAGACATGGTAAGAACTATTTGAACAAAAAATTAAATCGATGTGTGTGAATACTTTAAAGTATGTAGAAAAGACAATACGCAAGTATTTATCTTTGGAAACATACGGTTTATTTATCAATTAAGCAAAAAAAATAAAATGAAAACATTTAAAATCACACTTCCAAATTATAAAATCTGTTGAAGAATCAGGAAGTGGTTTGAACATTTCAGAACATGTTTTCTATATCTGAAAGTTGTCCTGCTTTCAGATATATTTGAGATTAAGATAAGAAATTTACCTTTTCGCTTAATCTTAATTCTCAGAAAGTCAGCTGTAGTCATTAAGATATGATCGTTTCAGCTTCTCTCATCCTGCATAAGTCTCAAAGTCTAGTCAAAACAAATTTATTCACAAAATTTATTCGAATGTAAAAGACATAAAGCAGTAAAACGATTAAAGTACGAGTTCTGATTTGAAGCAATCAGAAATCATAGTCTTACTCCTTTTGATATGACATATAAGCTCCCCCTAAATTCATGCATTACAAAAATTTTATCATGTAAGTAAAATGCAGAAATTAGATATGCTCCCCCTCAAATGAATGTAGATCATCTAAAATCTTCTCTTACTCCCACTAAGATCATGAGCAAACAATTAAAGTGCAGATATCCTTTACACAAAAAGATAAAGAAAATGATGAAACATAACAATACTTAACTTTATTAGGTAACAACTGATTATGTCTTAAGATTTAACATACCAAGCTTAGAGACAAGAAAATTAAATCTCTTTTCATCTAATGGTTTGGTAAATAAATCTGCAAGCTGATAATCTGTTTTTTACAAAATAAAGTTCAATTGTTCCTTTTACTACATTATCTTTTATAAAATGATACCTGACATCAATGTGTTTGGTTTTCGTATGTTGGACAGGATTAGCAGATATCGCGATTGCACTCTTCGAGTCACAATATATTGGAATTTTATCAAACTTGAATCCATAATCTCGCAGATGTGTTCGCATCCAAAGGACTTGAGAGCAACAACTGGCAACAACTATGTACTCTGCTTCAGCAGTTGATGTAGAAACGCATAATTGTTTCTTTGATGCCCAGCTAACGAGCTTGTCTCCAAGAAATTGAATGTGACCTGAACTACTCTTTTTGTCCAACATGCAACCAACATGATCTGCATCTGAATAAGCCAATAAGTTGAAACCCAGTATCCTTAGGATACCACAGACCAAGATCTGAAGTCCCCTTCAGATACCCAAAAATCCTTTTGATAGCAGCCAAATGGGATTCTTTAGGAGCAGCCTGATATCTAGAACATAAGCATGTTGAAAACATAATATCTGGTCTACTAGATGTAAGATAGATTAACGATCCTATCATACCTCTATAAGTTGTAACATCAACACTTTTACCCGAAGGATCAGTGCTAATCTTAGTACCTGTTGCCATCGGGGTTCCAATTGGTTTACAGTTTTCCATATTGAATTTCCGAAAAATATCCAAAATGTACTTAGATTGGTTAATGAAAATCCCTGTTGAATACTGTTTAACTTGTAATACGAGAAAAAAATTCATCTCTCCCATCATACTCATTTGAAAACGTGACACCATGAGGTTAGAAAAGTTTTTGCAAAATTTTGGATTTGTAGAACCAAATATTATATCATCAATATAAATTTGAATAAGAATAATATCAACTTTTTTCTTTTTAATGAACAAAGTGGTATCAACTTTACCTTTAGAAAAATCGGACTTGACCAATAATTTAGATAAAATGTCATACCATGCTCGAGGGGCTTGTTTTAAACCGTACATGGCTTTGTCCAAGATGTAGACATGATATGGCTTATCTGCATTGACGAACCCTTCTGGTTGAGACACGTATACTTCCTCCTTAAGAATGTCATTCAGAAAGGTCGTTTTCACATCCATCTGAGTGACTATGAAATTCTTATGAGTTGCGTAGGCTAGAAACATGTGAATTGCCTCTATACGCGCTACTGGAGCATACGTCTCATCGTAGTCTATACCTTCCTCTTGCCGATAACCTTTGGCAACAAGTCTAGCTTTGTTTCGTATGACGATACCATTTTCATCCTTTTTATTCTTGAATACCCATTTAGTGCCTATCACGGTTTTACCTTCTGATTTTGGAATTAATCTCCAAACCTTTAGAGCTTCAAACTGATTGATCTCTTCTTGCATATCAGATACCCAGTCCGAATCAGCAAGAGTCTCTAATACTCGCGTGGGCTTAATCTTACTGAGGAATGAGTCATGCATACATTGATTAAGAGTCGCTGATCTAGTTTGTACGGGCTTGTTGAGATCTCCAATTACTTGATGTAATGGATGCTCTTTGGTCCAGCGATGCTCATGAGGTAGTGGAGTAGATACTGATTGAACATGATCATCATCTAGAAATCCACTATCAATCTCTTCAGTTTGAATAATAGGAGTGGGGTTTTCAGTTGAAGTTTCATGTGCAGAAGCATCAGTTGGAACAACAGACTCTAGCTGTTGAGTAGACAATATATCACACCCAACTGAAGCAGTTACTTCTGGCTCAGCAGTTACTTGTACATCTTCAACTGAAGGAGTAGATGTTGGAATGTGAGTTTCTGACTGAACGGGGGATTCTTGTTCAATTATGACTTCTGAAGTGACTGGATAAATGCAATTTGTGTCTTCAGACCTGTCAGTTACAGCAGATTTAGGTACATTAGATCCTAGAAACTCATCATAAAAGAATTCAAATAAGAAATCTAAATCAGATAAATGTGAAACTGAAGTAGAAGCTTTATCCGAATTTTTCGCCGTAGAAACAGGTTCTGGACTGAACTGTCCAGAAGCTAATATTCCAGTGATAACGGGTTCTGAACTGAGTTGTTCAGAAGCTATTTCTTCATCGAATGTTACATTAACGCTCTCAACAACTGTCTTAGACTTCTTCAGATAAACACGATATGCTGCAGATGTTGAAGAATAACCAATGAAAATACCCTCGTCCGCCTTAGCACTAAATTTATTCAGACTCTCTCTGTCGTTAAGCACAAAACATTTACACCCAAATATGTGAAAATACTTAATTGTTGGTGTTCTGTTGTTGATCAGATCATATGGAGTCTTTTGAAAACGGCGGTGTATTATGAACTGATTTTGAGTATGACATGCAGTTGACACAGATTTTGCCCACAAAAATAGAGGTAGATCGGATTGGCTGAGCATAGTACGAGCGACCTCGACTAGCGTCCGATTTCGCCTTTCGACTAGTCCATTTTGTTCAGGCGTTCGAGCAGCAGAGTACTGATGTGATATCCCGACCGATTCGAGATATTCTTCAACAATCTTGTTTTTGAACTCTGTGCCGTTGTCTGTTCGAAGAAACTTGACTTGTCGCTGCATTTTCACCTGGGTCGTATTTAAGAAAGTAATGAGAACTTCGGGCGTCTCATCTTTTGATCGAAAAAATTTGACCCACGTGTATCTTGAGTAATCGTCCACAATAACCAACACGTATTTCTTTCTACCTAAGCTTTGGGTTCTCATCGGACCACACAAATCCATATGCAGTAACTCTAGTGGAGAACTGGTGCTTGGTTCAGGCTTCGGTTTATGAGGAGCTCTCTTCATCTTACCCTTCTCACATGCAACACATAAGTGTTCTTTCTCATATTTCAGCTCAGGAAGTCCTTATACCAAATTTCCACTTACCAGCTTGTTGATATAACGAAAATTCAGATGTGATAGTCGTCGGTGCCAAAGCCAACTTTGTTGCATCGAAGCTTTTGACAATAAGCAAACGTGACTGTCATTCTGGACCTTTGAAAGATTGATGAAGTAGAGATTTGACTTTCGCTTGCCAACTAAGAGTTCTGTGCCATCTTCAGAACGAACTGGACATCTATTAGCTTTGAAGTTGACCTCTAACCCTTTGTCGCAGAATTTACCGATGCTGAACAAGTTGTGCCCTAGACCTTCGACATAACTCACCTTCTTAATCGTTATGTTGTCTTGAATGATGTCACCATATCCTAAGATTGGTGAAAGCTGATCGTTTCCAAATCTGACATTTCCACTAAATTTCTCTGTATATAATTAGACAATAAAGCTTTTTGCCCAGTCATATGCTTGGAACATCCACTGTCCAAATACCACATATGTCGGGTCTGCAAGAGAAATCAGGAAACAATAGATTTAGTTACCCATTTAAAAACGGGTCCTAACAGATTAGCACAAGATTTTGGTATCCATTTAAATATGGACCCTCCTTTTCTTTGAAAACTTTTAAAAACATTTGTTCTCGAAGAATACACGTGATAAGATCCAAACCAATCAGTAGAATTATGAGAATAAACAAAATCATTTCTCTGATAATGATAAGATTTAGAAGTAATAAGAGATAATTGAATCAATTGCTTTATTGAATACCGCTTGTAAGCAGTTACAAGGTTTTGTTTATGACAAGCAAGTTGATCAACTACATCATTATCACTACTAACTGATCTATTACAAGAGTTATCCGAAACTGATTTAGCTATGTCATCATCCTTCCTTTTTGGTCGCCATTCAGTTTGAGCTTTCGACCTTTTCTTGCTTATATCTGAAAAAAAAATATTTAGATTAATTAGGAAAATCAGATTTCTGAGATTGAATTCTCTTTTGTGTACCAGTGTATTTATGTTTCTGTAATCGCTGTTTCTTATGTTTCTTACCTTGAGCATAGTAATCAGCAGTTACAGAAACTGATTCACCAACATTAGCTGATGATTCATCAATATTAAAACCACTTGGTAACACTTTATTGTTTATAAGACAAGTAGAATGATCAGGAAGAGAAGCATTGAAGTCAAACATATCAATTTCTTCTATGCACCCATCATTAGAATTAAGAAAGTCATTTGCAGACTCAAATAAGTCATCAAAATTATCAAACGAAGTTTGAGGTGCCTTTGAGACTGTAGAACACTTTGTAGATTTAGTTTGAAAAACAGTGTTCTTTAAAACTGTAGAAAACACACTTTGTTCAATATCTACCAAAAGTTTTTCATTATATAAAACATTCTCAAGCTCAATTATTTTTCTTTCAAGAGTGAGTGGATGGACATAAACCTTTGCAAATGCAGGTTTTGCCTTCATCTCAGAAACAGAATAACTAACAAAATAATCGTTTGAAAGAACTTTTGGTGTTTCTGAAAATAACTATCATTTAACTTTGCATAGTTAAATGGTAGTTGCATTTTAATTACATTCTTTCTATTTTCAGTTTCTTTGGCCTCATCTTCTTCTGGTAATTTGGTAACAAATTTGGGTTTTAAATGAGTATGTTTACCAGCACAAGCAAGAAAATCAAAATTATAAAGTGCCGGTTGTTTTCTGATGGCTTTCTTTAAGTAATGGGGGTTTTGAAAACCAAGTCCCCATTTTTCCTTAACATAAGCCTTTTCATTAGGTGCATTCAAAAAAATGGTTTGATCTGTTTGGCCTCTTGCATAGAGTTTGGCTTCCAGACCATTTACCTTCTTATTCAAAAGCTTGTTCTCAACCTGCATTTTATGAACAGTTAGTGCAAATTCTTTCTTCTCAAACTCATACTTAGAAATTTTAACTTTAAAATCAGAAATCTTCTTTTCAAAACAATCTACTTGAAGTTTAGAATCAGAAGCAAATTTGCGTAAAGAATCAATCAGATCTTTGTTCCCAATAACAGACTTATTAAGCTCAAAGATCTTGTTGTTTCTTTTAGCAAATCTGTCTTTTTCTTTCTTCAGTTTTACTTGAAGATCATTAAGCTCAACAATCACAACATCCATTTTGGTTATAAAATCTTTTTCAGTTAAGTTTAATACCTCATCAGTTGTCTCGTCATCTGACTCATCATACTTGACCTCTTTTCCCATTAGACAGAGATGAGCAGTTTCTTCCTTTTCTTTGCCATCCTCTTGATCAATGATCCAACCAAAATTCATCCTCAGCCATTAATGCTATGCCTGCTTCTTGCTATTTGGCCAATAGCAGTTTGTTCTGATAATACTGAGAATTTTGAACCTTCGGCTTTCGACAATCTTTAGCAAAATGTCCAATCTTGCCACAGTTGTAGCATTTGATTGGATCATTTGCTGGCTTTACAGCAACAGTGTAATCATTTACAAACTTCTTCTTTTCTTCCGGCTTCCTTTCCATATACCGGTTCTCTTCATAACGCTTTCCTTTAACTTTTTCTCGGTGCTCATGATTCTTGGAACTTGATGAAGAATATCTTTGAGAGTTGGATCCCGGCTTCTTGTAGAATTTCTTTTGAAAAGCTTGAGTCATTAAAAGCATTGCTTGTTTCAGACTTTCTCCATCATCACCATCTGATTCAGACTCAGATTCAGAACTTGTAAGCACTTTCTTCTTTTTCTTCTTCTCTTTCTTTTCTTTGTTTTTCTCTCCGGCTAACAAAGCAATAGGATCAGGAACCTTTTATGCCTTCTTCTTTTCAACTCTTTTCTCCTCTACTTCTTCTTCATTTTGCCTCAGAGTCTCATAAACCTCATGTAACGGTATTTCCTTTAAATCCTTCATTTGCTTCATCCTACGAGTATGCTTCTTCCATTCTGGTTGTAAGATTCTTAGAAACTTGACATTATTCTCAAGCTGCTTCTTTTTCACTTTGTTCTTTGTCAATTCATTCAGAAGCAAGGCAAATCGTTCATAAGTATCTTCCAAGCTTTCATTCTCTTTGGCTTTAAATTCCTCATAACTGTTAATACAGTTAGCCATTTTCATCTGATTCCCGATCTTTGATCCCATCATCATCTTTTGCAATTGATCCCACATATTCTTAGCATCATCCTTGTAGCTATCGATCTTGATGTAAATCTCATTAGGAATACTTTGAAGTAAAAGAGATCTTGCTTGTTTGTCTGCTTTATACTGGCTTTTCTGTTCTTCAGAATACTGTGATAAATCCACTTTAAGTGGTTTTCTCTTTTGTTCTTTTTCCTCAGTACCATCTTCACTATCAGATGAGTCATCATCAGGTATTTGAACTGTGATTGGTACCATAGGACCTTCTGTGATTGACAACATAATATTTTCCCCATTTGCATATCTGTCTATAAAATCCAGAAATCTGTTTTTCTACTGTTCGTACTCTCCTTTGAATAAAATAGGAGGCTTGACATCAATACCAATGGAAAGGGCATCTTTGGAAGTCAACTTGATAAAACCTGTTTTGGAAATATTTGCAATAAGAAACTAGAACTGATCGTTAGTCCAAATGAAACAACAAGAAAAATACAGACAAAAAAAAATATTCACTAAAGATCGAAATGCAAAATAATCACAATAATACTCTAAGTACGGTGACACTTTGCGTGCCAAGTGTGATGTGCAAATCACACTTTGCGTATCTAATGTGTTGCGTAAACCACGCTTTGCGTATCTAATGTGTTGCACAAACCACGTTTTGTGTATCGAACAGCTTACGCAAACCTCAGCTTTGTGTTTCGAGTATGTTACGCAAATCAATTCTTGTGACAAGTAGATTTGCTTGTTGAGAAGGTTACGCAGATCTGTCTTTGCGTATCAAGAAGCATACGCAAACCTTTCTTTCCATGTTGTGTAGCTTAGGCAAACCTTACTTTGCGTATCAAGAAGTGTACGCAAATCACACTTCGCGTATCACACCAGCTTTTTATTTCACTTCATATACGCAAACCTTAACTTGCGATTTTCTGTTGAATACGTAAACCTCAGAAAGATCACTTGATGAAATCTCGATGAATCTTGCACAAACCTCGATGAATATTGCGCAAACCTCGACAAACTTTCGCAAAGTTTGAATCTTGCGCAAACTTCAAAAATCTAACAGATCTGTATCAAAAACACATCTAGACCTCGAATTACAAAACGAAAATTTGAGAATTTTCTCGCCTAAACATCTAGAACACAATTCTAACAGCTAATTTCGATAAAAAAAAAATACAAATCGATATGAATACAGTGTTCTTGACTCGTGAACTCCAAACTCAACAAAAATCAAAATCAAAGATCGATTACAGTGCAATTCATGAAATTACCTATACAGACTCGATCGAATACACTTTTCTAACAAAACCTAATAAAAAACAACTCGAAATTCGCACAAAAACTCGAAATTGAATTCTCACTCAAGAACAAAGTGTCGAACATTTGTATTTTTCTTGATTTCAATTTGGAATCTACTCTGATACCAATTGTTATTCCCAGATTCTAGTTCCTAAATGCAATTAATCAAAACAAACACAAACAAGAATCAATTACCTGTTTGATTTCACTTTCAAATTCAACGATTACAATCTTTCTCTCTCTAGAACTCTCTTTCTCTCTCTCTACAAATTTCTCTCTCTAAAACATATTCTCTCTGTTAAGCTCTCTCTGATAGTTACAATCCTTAACAGAAATACAAGGTACAAAGTATTTATACCTATATCTAAAATACAAGGAAATTAAAAACAAAATACAAATACAAATACTTTGACTTATATTACAAATAGACTTTGATTTGATGAGTGTTGACTTTCTCAGCTTTGACTTATTACACTTTGACCTTCAGTCTTCTTGACCTTGTATCCAACAGATTTATGCTCTAACAAATGGGTTATGGTGATATGGTATACAACAATGTCACGATTAAGAAGGTGAGCTATGTTAAAGGCTTAAGACACAACTTGTTCAGTATAGGCCAGTTCTGTGACAAAAGCTTAGAGGACAACTTCAAAGCCAAGGCGTGTTCAGTTCGCACTGAAGAAGGCAAAGAACTCTTAGTCGGTACTCGAGAATCAGACCTCTACACAATTAATTTGTCAAATGTCCAGACTGACAAGAAGGTTTGTCTACTATCGAAAGCTTCGATGCAACAAAGTTGGTTATGGCATCGAAGGCTCTCTCACCTCAACTTTCGGTACATCAACAATCTGGTCAGTGGAAAGCTCGTCAAAGGACTTCTAGAGCTCAAATATGAAAGAAAACATCTTTGTGCAACATATGAAAAGGGAAAGATGAAGAGGGCTTCACATAAACCAAAGCCTGAACCAAGTACAAGCGCTCCGTCAGAGCTATTGCATATGGATCTCTATGGTCCGATGCGAACTCAGAGTCTAGACGGAAAGAAGTACATACTCGTTATCGTGGACGATTACTCGCGATACACATGGGTCAAGTTTCTAAGTTCAAAGGATGAGACACCTGATGTTCTCATCACATTCCTAAAGACGACCCAGGTGAATCTGAAGAAACCGGTCAAGCTTCTAAGAACAGACAACGGCACAGAGTTCAAGAACAAAAAGGTTGAAGAATATCTCGAATCTGTCAGGTTATCACATCAATACTCTGCTGCTCTTATGCCTCAACAAAATGGAGTGGTCGAAAGAAGAAATCGTACGCTAGTCGAGGCTGCTCGTACTATGCTAAGTCAATCAGACTTACCTCTATTTTTGTGGGAAGATGTTGTATCGACTGCGTGTTACACACAGAATTGATCCATGATACATCGCAGATTCAAGAAGACTCCTTATGCATTAATCAACAATCGAACACCGATAATCAAATATTTCCATATATTTGAGTGTAAGTGTTTTGTGCTAAACGATAGGGAGAGACTCAACAAGTTCAGTGCCAAGGCAGACGAAGGCATCTTCATTGCTTATTCCTCTACATCAACTACATACCGTATCTATCTGAAGAAGTCAAAGACGGTTATAGAAAGCATCAACGTCACGTTTGATGAAGATATGGCTTCCGAACAACTCAGTTCAGAACCCCTTATAACTGGAGTACTAGCTTCTGGGCAAATCAGTCCAGAACCTGCGTCTCAACAGAATAAATCAGATGAAGCATCAACGTCAACTAATCATATATCTGATTTAGACTTATTATTTGAATTATTTTATGATGAATTTCTTGGATCTAATGTAAAGAAATATGTTGTGGTTGACAGGATGGAAGACTTAATGACTACTCCTCCCACCAGTTCAGATGTTCCTATTAAATCCAACACCCCTATTCAACAAGATGTTCCAATTCAAATGCCGACTCCGACAGTTGAAGAAGTGCCATGTGATGAAGAGACAGAAGTAGCTGAATCAGTAGGATGATCTATTCAGATCAATCTACAGCCAGAACAAGCTGTACCTGCTGAGCCTTCTGCACCTCCCACTTCAACTGCAATCATCATTCCTCCTGAACAAGCTGAAGAAGGTACAAGTGGATTTATAGATGATACAATTGACATACATTCATATAATCTACTACCTCATGAACATAAATGGACCAAAGAGCACCCGATAAGCCAGATCATTGGCGATCCATCAAAACAGGTGTAAACTAGGTCAGCATCAATAAACTTGTGCATGCATGACTCCTTTCTGAACAAGTTCGAGCCAACTCGCGTATCAGAGGCACTTGCTGATTCAGAATGGGTTATCTCAATGCAAGAAGAGCTGAATCAGTTCGATGCACTTCAAGTTTGGAGACTCGTACCAAAACCTCAAGGTAAAACAATTATAGGTACGAAGTGGGTTTTCAAGATCAAAAAGGACGAATGTGGTACCGTTATCAGAAACAAGGAAAGACTAGTAGCCAAAGGATACATACAAGAGGAAGGAATCGACTATGATGAGACATATGCTCCTGTGGCGCGATTAGAGGCAATCAAAATGTTTCTAGCCTACGCAGCCCACAAGAACTTCACGGTCTTTCAAATGGACGTGAATACTGCCTTTCTGAATGGCATTCTAAAGGAGGAAGTCTACGTCTCTCAGCCAGAAGGTTTTGTCAATCAAGAGAAGCCGAATCACGTCTACATTCTCGACAAAGCACTATACAGTCTGAAACAAGCTCCTCAAGCCTGGTATGATGTCCTTTCCAAATTTCTAGTCAAGTCTGGTTTTTCAAAAGGAACGGTGGATACCACTTTGTTTATCAAAAAGGAAAAGGCCGATATCATTTTAATTCAAATCTATGTAGATGATATTAGTTTTGTCACTACAAATCGTAAGTACTGTAAGAATTTTTCAAACCTTATGGTGTCTAGATTTCAGATGAATTTGATGGGAGAGATGAATTTCTTTCTCGGTTTACAAGTCAAACAATTTTCATCTGGTATTTTTATCAATCAATCAAAATACATTATGGATATTCTTCGGAAGTTCAAAATGGAAAATTCAAAACCGATTGGTACCCCAATGGCACCAGGTACTAAGATTGGCATTGATCTTTTGGGAAAGGCTGTTGATGTTAGGACTTATCTAGGGATGATAGGTTCTTTAATGTATTTTACTTCTAGTAGGCCCGATATAATGTTTTCAACATGCTTATGTGCACGATATCAGGTCAATCCTAAAGAAATCCATATGTCCGCTGTGAAGCGCATATTTAGGTATCTCAAGGGCACTGCAGATCTTGGTCTATGGTATCCTAAAGATACAAGTTTTGAACTAACAGCGTATACAGATGCAGATCATGCAGGTTGTATGTTAGACAGGAAGAGCACGTCAAGACATGTACAGTTCCTCGGTGACAAACTCGTAAGTTTGGCTTCGAAGAAGCAATTTGTGTTTCAACTTCCACGGCCGAAGCAGAATATGTAGCTGCTGCTAGCTGCTGTTCTCAGGTCTTATGGATGAGAACTCAATTGCGCGACTACGGTTTCCACTTCAACAAAATCCTGATATACTGTGACTCCAAGAGCGCCATCGCAATAACAGCGAATCCTGTTCAGCACACCAAGACTAAGCACATAGACGTCAGGTATCATTTTATTAAAGATCATGTTGAAAAAGGAACAATTGAACTTTTCTTTGTAAAAACTGATTATCAGCATGCCGATTTGTTTACCAAACCTTTAGACGAAAAGAGGTTTAACTTTCTTGTCTCTAAGCTTGGTATGCTAAATCTAAAGATTTAATCAGTAGTTACCTATCAAAGTTTTTTAATTGTATACTTTTTCATCATTCCTTCATTTCCACAAGATATCTGCACTTCTATATACTGTTCATGATCCAAGGGGAGTATGAGAAGAAAATTGACAAGTGGTCAATCTTATTTTGAGGGGGAGCTCATAAGATTTCTGCATTTACCTTTTATGTCAAATTTTTTGTAATGCAAGATTTTAGGGGGAGCTCTTCAAGATTAAAGGAGTTTGGATATGACTTCTGGTTATTTCTGATCAGAACTCGTACTTTATCAGTTTTACTGCTTTTTGTCTTTTCAATTTAAGTGAATAAATTTTACTTTGACCTTGACATAAGACTTTTGCAGAATTTTTTAGAGAAGCTTAAAAGATCATATATTTATGACTTTAAGCTTAGCTTCATGAAATGTAAGATCGCACGTAAAGGTACAATCCTTTATCTTAATCTCATAAATGGTTGAAAGAAGGATAGCTTTCAATCATTTGAAATCATGTTCTTAAATGTTCAAATCACTTCCCGATTTTTCAGCAGATTTTATATTTTAGGAGTGTACTTTAAATGTTTTACATGAGCTTACATGATAAGCTAAACCAGATTGAGCAACAGATTCTTTATAGGATATATGGGATCAGTGTGCTAGGACTTACAAGAAACTTCTATGGAATCACATTAACCAGTGATTTATACCCAAGAAGTTAATCCATAGTGATTGAGTGTGAGAAGTCGAAAAGAAATGAGTGTGATTAGAATGAGCAAAAGGTTTAAAAGAAAGAGCGTGTGAGAAAAGAGTTAAAAGAATATCACAACTCTGCACCAACTTTTTCTGAGTCGGGCAGCCACATTACTAGTGTTTCACAACTCATTGGTGAACATTATTGAAACAGGAAACCAACCCATGCCAACTCTTGATCAAACCTCACCATCTACTCATTTTCTTCTCAACAAGAGAGTGTTTCACATTTTCAAAGGGGATGCAACCCATTTGCTATCTGATTTTCATTTGGAAAATCTGGATATTGAAAAGACGGAAGTCTCCCCCACCTTCACACTTCAATCATGCACATTGAGTCTGTGTTTAACTTATTGTTGTCTCAGTGGTTTACACAAATTTTGAGCCCAATAAGCAATCATCCGTGCTTAATTCTTTCTATCACAAGCACGAACGCACAAGGAATTAGTTTCTTTGTCATAACGTTTATAGAAATTACCTTTGTGGTGTTTCGATGATGAAATGGAAGCCCTGGGGGAGTCAACATCAAACAACTCCTTTCCAATGTGTATTCGTTACACACAGTGACTTAGTATTTCTGACAGGCATGTTAACTGATTCATTAGTTGATTCAGGTGTTACACGATTATTTTGTCTAGATTTGCAAAGATCTGGATGAATATCTTATGAATTGACGGATCAGAGGCTCCAAGTGGTTGGCATTTCTTACTCAAAGTTTTGATGAAGTCGTTGCACTTTCAATCAAAAAGGGGGAGAATCTAAAGCCTGCCTGAAGAAATGTTCAGTCCATTACATCAGAAGATGAAAGAAGAGAAAAGCTAACCAAAAACTGCGAGATCAAAGTATTCTGAAGACATGCTGATTTCAGATAAATTTTCTTGGAAGATACTTTGCTAAAGCATTCTGAGCTAGAGAAAGAGATTGCATCTTCTGAGCTGAAAGAGAAGACCAAATTGCTAAATCTTTTTAGTAATGATCTTGATCCAAAGGGGGAGATTGTTAGACCACAGTCTCATTGGATTCAAGATCATCCAATCTGAAGATCCAATCTGAAGTTAAAGAAGAAACGTCGACTCTCGATATTAAATTCTAATGTTTCTTTGTAATAAATGTCAAAATTGTTTATTATTGTTATTAGTTAGTTTAGTTTAGTTTGTTAGTTATTAGTTAGATATAATATCTAAATATTAGATATTATTAAGTTTATTATTGTTTAATGTTGCAAGTCGTTGTTTAGGTAGTGTGTTAGACACACAAGATCTATTATCAGATCTCTCAACTCTCTACAATCAGATTACACAAGATCAGATAAGAACACACACAAAAAGGTGGAAAAAGAGAGAACACATAGAGAAAAGCTTCAATCGATCAATACCGAACCTTGTAACCATTTCTATTAATCATTACAGGTTGGTAATCATTAATGTGTTGTTAATCTATAAAACTTGATAGTATTGTGGACCCACATCATTGATTGAACTATGTCTATGACATGCTTTTAGAAACGAATCTGCAACAAATTTGATTAAATCGACATTAAAACTCAAAAACAGTCTTTAAAATTTTCACAGTGAACTTTTAAGAACACATAAAATTTAAAAAAAATTCAAATTGAATCACAATTTAATGAAATCTTTGAACAATAGTCAACAAGAATGATTCTATTCTCAAAAACGAAATCAAAACATACACATTTTTATCAAACCATCATGAAATCAACAAAATCAGTGAAAAATTTAGAAAACAGATCACAAAAAAAAAATTCATGAAAACTTCCCTGATTTTCAGATCTGGAAGAAATTGATACAAATTAGTGCACAAATCTTTTCTCCAATGGCTCTGATACCAAATGATAGTCCCACACAAACATATTTCATTCATGAATCACAAGTTTATTTCATCGATTCTTGACTTTCTCTCTCTACAAATAGTTTCTCTCTCTAGAAACTCTCTCAAGCGTATATGACAATATCAAGGAATCCTTAACCTAATATTACAAAGGCAAACCTATATATACTAAATCAATAAAGGTTGACTTTACAACACAAACCTTACACTTTACAACAATTACAATTCAGACCCTCCTTTTAATCTTTAATACAATTTCACTCTAACATACCCGACTTCCAGGACTAGCCGTCTCCCGTCTCTAGCGGATCGTCTCCCGGGCCGTGGTTGTAAAGTACCGGGTCACGTACCAACTCTCGATACACACGGCCCTGGCTCCCGGTACTCACGGCTCTGACTCCCGGGACCATTGGTTTTTTGCTTCGCTGGATGAGTTTGTTTTTTAATGGAATATTTTTCGGGATTGGTTGCTGCATAGTTTTAACTTGGTGAGTGAGATGTTACTTATCAAAGGTTTCTATTTAACTTGGATTTCAATCTGAAACCAAGTTCTGACATTAAGTTCACACGAGATCTTTATGGTTATTTATTGTACCCTGAAAGCTCACTTTTTTCCGTTCACGGATACAATGGCTTAGAATCCTACACAAGGAATTGATCCCGTCATCGACAATGCGCTGATTCATCTGGATCGGTTCCTCCCACTCACTCCCAACAACTTCCACCTGGAACTTTACAACACTCCAATGCCAACACCAGGTGGTCGTTGAGTTTATCTAAGGCCACCCTCTCTCATATGCTCTCACCGCAACAGCTAACTTAGCTCAACTATATCTCCAACAGTTCTAGAGATCTCTCACCCACATAGGTAAGGAGGGCAGATTCCGTCTTGAGTCCCGAATAGACAACACACACATCGTGATCATGCAGCAACTTTTTCATCATATCTTTCGCCTTCCAACCACCAAATCCATACCATGTAGAGAGAGTTTCGATCCGATTGTCTCTAAGGCCACATTATGCACAGATATCCACTCATTGGGATATGTGGCTTATCTACCAGTCTTGTTAGAGCATATATTTATTATATACAAGATCATGAAGACTGAAGGTCAAAGTCAAGCAAGTCAAAGCCAAAGTCAACTCTCAAGCAAGAAAGTCAAAGTCTATCTTTGTAATAAAGTCAAAGTCAAAGTCTTGTATTTTGTATTTGTTTTAATTGTGTTTTGTAAGCGCGTGTCTTTGCTTTAATAGACATATGACTAGTTAGTTGTTAGATGCTTGTGATTAGAAGTTGGAAGTCAGATTGTGTACGCAGACTCTATCTTTTAGAGAGAGAAAGTGATAGAGAGAAGTGTATACGAAATCTGATTGAATTGGAAATCAATAACAGGTTGAGTAAATTCGTATCATCTTGTTTTGTGATTGAATTACATTTAGAACATGATAATTTGGGACATAATAATTGGTATCAGAGCAGATTCAAGTTGAAATCAATCAAGAAATGGAGTCGCACTGTGTTTTCTGAGTTTAGATCAAATTTCAAAATTTTCTGAGTTTTTGGATTTGTAATCGAGTCAATTGTGTTCGTATAAGTAGATAGACAAATCTTGTATTGGTTGATTTGAATATTGCACTGTAATTTTCATAATTTTTTGAATTTTGTTCATACGAAAGTTCATGAGTTTGAAGCACTGTTCAATCACAATTTGTATTTTTAAATGAATTTCTTTGAAATTCATTGTTGTAATAGGTTTGAATAGTGTTAGTGATGATCCAAGATCACAAGATCGTAGAGAGAGAATCTAGAGAGAGAAAGTGTGTTCTTGAAAGTAACAGTATATTCAGATCAAACAGTGTACGTTAGTTACAAAACTAACAAGCCAAGGGGACTTAAATACCCCAAGGCACTAACAAAATAGAAAACACTAAGAAAGCAGTAAAATAAATACAATGATTACTATAAAAATTGATTTAACAATCTCCCCCTTAGTAATCATTGGTGCCGAGGTCTTCAAAAACAGCATTGACCATCTAGACGACTTTGAAGGATCATTGACGTTCTTCTCGTGGACGTAGTCTGTTCAGACCAACTAACACTTCCAATCGTCGCAGAGTTGAACGGAGATTCAGTCTGTCTTGAATAGAATTCAAAGATCTACGGATCAGACGAATTTCATCATTTTTAAACATATATGACTCTCTTCTTGTTTCCAAAAACTTTCTTCTAGCCTCTTGCAAACTATGCTCTAACTGAAGTTTGATCACCTTTAGAGTTCCATCAGAGTAATATCCAACTTCATCAAATCGTAGAAAGCATTTTTCACTTGAGTTATTCTTGTAAACTACTCCGAATGGATCTTCGATAATGGTGAATAATGAATATGATTCTAGATTCTGCAAAATCTGGTTGGGCCTTTCAAGATTAACCACAGGCTGAAAACTTTCGACAACCATCTGGAAGTCAAAAACACGAAAAAATCGGATCTGTCGTCGAATAAATCGTTTAAGAACAAAAAGAGTTTGAGAAACATCCTGAGTCCGGTGATAAAGATTCCTAAAGTGATCATATAGGAAATCAACATCATCAATTGAAAGATCAACGAAATCAGCCTCTGAAAAAATGTACCGCTTGCAGTCTCTTCTCTCCACTTCAAGATTTGGATACCAAATGTGTTATGAACTTACAAATTGTAACACTGAGAACACGAACTATTAGATGAGGAGAATTAACAGTGTTATTTCTTCTGCGCTGGCACTTGATAAATGCTAAGTACTCATGCTGATAAGCTTCTGATTCTTTCTCTACTCCAAGAATGGCATATATATTGAGTGTCCTTCTTCTAGAAACAAAGATATTGCTTTGGATATCTTCAAGAAAAGCAGTTCTGTGTCTAGAAGCCATATATCTTTGCTGATGATTTCTCTGCCTTTGTTGCCTAGTTAAAGCTTCTCCTTCTTCTAGAAGAGATGGAGGAATTACTGGTTCGGAAGAAGGAATAACTAATTGAGTTCTAGACGACTCACCAACTTCAAATGCTCTTGATGGAATATTGGTTGTCGGAGCAGAAATAGTTACTGGAGTAGACGGAGGTTGATCAACTTCTGGAATCTCACCTTGACTCGGAAGATCAACATATAACAATTCAGTCTCTTTTGTATCTGTTGCATCCATGAAAACAGAATCATTCTCTGTATCAGATAAGATGATGATATTGTTGCAATCTTCTTCTTTAACTTGAGCAACTTTCTCAAGTCTAACTTCTTCATCATCATCTGAATTTATCTCAATGAAGTTTGCCAAGAAAGATCTCATATCATTTGCTGCTTCTGATTCTTCAACTTCATTAGCTCTACCTGAGACATCTGGATCCACATAAACTACAACTTGCATATTATTAAAATTTGCTTCAGACAAATTAAATTCATTATGCAAAGCAGTTACATCAGCATTAGGTCTTGGATACTGCAATCTTGAACTGTATCAGCATTCTTTTCTCTATCTTCAGCTACTTCTTCTTGAATAACTTCTCGTGCTTCAGAAGAACCTTCTGTTCTTTGTCTCTTTGCCATCTCCCCCTCATGGCCTTGATGATCGGGATCATCTTGGTTATGTCGGCGTTTAAGAGACGGGCCAGCCTCAGTCCTGCATGATTGATCTAGATGATCAATCTTGTTAGATAGATCTGAAAAAGCTTGTGTCATGAAAGAACGAAGATCAGATAAACTGGATCTAACTTCTGATTTGAATTCCTGAAATTCTTGAGATAAAGCAGTAATGCGATCAAAATCAGAAGATGAAGAAACTGGAGGCAGCGTTGGCTGGAAGTTCTTCAGTAGAGAAATCAAATCTCGATCTTGATGTTGTGGCGGAGACATAGATAGAAGACGCGCATAAAGAAGATCAGATAACTCAGAAATCGGAGTATCATGAAGAGAAGCTCTAGAAGAAGTATCAGTTGAAGCAGACATAGAAATACCAGCAGATTGAGTGAATAATGGAGGTAGAGGAATAGACATAATCGCTGGAGCAGATGATTGAACAACAGACGACGACTCTCTTAGAACAACCCCAGATGGTCTTCTGAACGGAATCTCTGTTGGAATAACTGAAATATCAATATGTGGCATCTTTCCTTTGAATAAAGCTTTTAACTTCAGAATTTGTGTTTCCTTTTCAGCATCCATTCTCTCCGATAATTGCCGAATTACATCATTCAAAGTTGAGAATTTATCAGTGGAAACTCGAGCTTGATCAGAAGTAAGCTCTACAGCTGATGAGGTAGACTGAATATCTACAAATGTAGTTGTTGGAGCTTGACTTTGAACCAATGCAGTGGCTTGATCAAAAGCTGTATCCAATTCATCAACTTGAAGATGTGCAATTGAAGGATTAACTTGAACAAAATCATCATCAGATAGAACTTCTGTTGAGACAAGTACTTCTGGTGTCTTGGACTTTCTTTCATACACTTTCATACGTGATTGATCAGCATCATCATCACCAACATCTGAATCACTTGTTGTATTGTCACCATTATCAGAAAAATCAGCATTTGTTGCATCATCATCAGCAAGATCTACATCAATCATATCATCATCAGCAACAACCGTTTCATCAAGATTAGCATCCGCTCTAACATCAGCATTAACTTTAGATTCAATAGCAGCAATGACAGATTCTGTGTGAAGAGTAGCAACATCTTGTAGAACTGCAGAAGTATCAACATCTGTCGCTATGGTGGTTACGACAGTAGTAACAATTTCTTGAGTGGATGCGTCAACTTGCTTTTTATGAGTAGTACCATCTGGAGTACCATGAGAAGGTTCTTCCTGTTCAGCCTCTTCAAAGTCATTTTCTAAACAATAATCAATGACACTGGGATCGGTCATGTTAGCATAATTGGCAATAAGGGCATAAGTAATGGTCATAGAAAATGTGAAGGACTTCTTCTGTTTCTTAAGAAAAAGCATCTCAGTATCCTGAACTTGCGGCCAAGATAATCATCGAGGAATTGACGGATTGCTTCGAAACATGCTTCAAATAATCAGCTTTAGAAACATGATAAAAGGAATGAACTTCCGTCGCTTGTTGGTTAACTTGTCTTGCACTATTTCAGACAGCTCGTTCCAGAAAATAATCGTATAGTCGACATGCAGGTCATAAATTACTGCATGGAACAGTCGAAGATAGTGAAGACTAGAACTATCCGTGCCGGTATGTTTAGACGTTAAGCACCTGTTGATGACCGAAAATAAAGAATACCAGACAGGAGGAAGATTAGACTTGTCAAAGTCTACAACCCTGTTCAATTGACCAACATAGCCTAGTCGTTTGATGCCTTCATACACTTCTTCTTCAGATGGAAACGGATCATAAGTTGTCCTTCCAGGTCTAGAATTAGGCTCAGGAAGCTCAAGAATCAACCTTAACCGCTTGTAAGACAGATATGAATCAAATTGATCTATTTGGAGATCAAATCGATGAGGACGTGCCAGTTCATTCTTAGTGATGGTATGCCATACTTGTTGTACGTAGACTTCTGGAACATCAACAACTGAACAGAGAGCTTGTGAGAGCGGATGTCCACGAAGAATAGTGCGAATGACAGGATGAATCTTGATGCGATCAAAATCAACAAAGTAGTTGTTATGCTTATAAGGCATGTACATGACGTTCGGGAACACATCATTTGGATTTCGCCTTGATATAGAAAGATCAGCCCCAACAGATGGAACAGACGGCATAGGTGTATCATGAGATGCCTGATCAGCCGGATCCTGAAGAACGACATTCTCATCTTGAATCATTGGATCAGTATTTGTTTGAGAAGTCATGAGAACCTGAAACAAAACACATTTCAACTTTTAACAGAAAATACGAGGAAGAAAAAAAAAATACTAAGTATGAAATGCAGGTCCTTAAGGAGACACGAAGGAAGAAATGCGGGTCCTTCAGGAAACGCATATAAGGAATGCGTGTGAAGAAAGAAACGCATTATGAGGAATGCGGGTCCTTCAAGAAACGCATTATGAGGAATGCGGGTGAAGAAGGAAACACATTTATAAGGAATGCGCGTCCTGAAAGAAACGCATAGAAGGAAATGCGTGTCCTTAAAGGAACGCATAGCATACTTGAAACAACAACAAAAACAAACAAACAAACAAAAAAATACAATCAAATACTAAAAGAATGCGGGTTCCGGGTTAAGAGCATAATACACTATGCGGGTCACAAGTGAAACGCATTTCTTACTATGCGGGTCACAAGTGAAACGCATTTCTTACTATGTGGGTCACAAGTGAAACGCATAGCTCACAAATGCGGGTCACAAGTGACACGCATAGTTCACTTAAATTGAACCCAAACCCTCGAAATCGGCTTTTCGAACCCGAAATCCACAAAAACTAAAAATCGAAGTACACAACAACGAAATAAACTAAAAGAAAACATACCTGAATGTCGATTATAAGATCTAAACAAATCCCAAAGAGCAAATCGATCTAATTCAACTCGAATCTGAGTTTTAGAAATCGATGAAAAGTGAAAATAATCGAATATCAGTTCATACGCACAATACAAAACCAGTAAAGAAATCAAAACAAAGTAATGAAACACTAAACAATCTACAAACATATAATGAAAAACAACAAAAAAATATACCTGATCTTTCCAAAAGCACAATCTGAAATGAACAGTAAAGAAACAAGAAGAAGAGTACGCAGAGAAGATGGAGGGAAGGGGAATAGTCAAACACTTTCAAAAAAGAATAAAGAAAAGAAAAGACACTATTACATCTATATATCCTAAAAAACAAAATACTTAAAAAAATAACTACTTAAAAAAAATTACCTGATAAGCCCCCATTACTCCCCCTACACAAATGCACAAAATTTATCATATTAGTTTAGCATTTGCATAGTAATTTCAGAAAACTTACCTTATGAATTTCTGATTAGCACATGAAGAAATTAATCAGAATATTCACTCCCCCTCAAAAACAAAATATTCTCAGAAATAGAAACCAGATATACACTCCCCCTTGAAAAAAATGCACAAACCATATGACAAAAACACAGACATTAAACAAAAAGACATCAATATTAAAGATGATCATATTGAATATAAATTTTGTAACAACTGAATATATAAACTTTTAAACAGTAAACAAATTAAAGTCTACTCAGTAGAATATTCCAGATTTATCAATCAGTTGAAATCAAACGGGAGTTGCTGGATACAGAAACATGTTTCATTGTATATCAAGTTAAGACATGTTCAGATTCAAACACTTACAGGTATCTATTCAGTGTGCTCGCATGCGATCTCTGATTAGCTTCAAGAAAAATGTAATTCTAAACATAAAATGAAGAACTTTGCATGTACAGACACTAAGTCATCAAGAATTAAGATTTTCACAAATTTACAGGTTTATTGCAGCTCAAAATATATCACCAAGTATTAAGAGATGTGTGCTCATTGGCATCTTTTAGCTGTGTGCACATTGGCATCTTTACATGAGTGTGCTCTTTGGCATCTTTTAAGCTTTGTGCTCTTTGGCATCTTTTAATCAAAGAGTTCATTAAGTAAAGAATATGTCGTAAACATAACTTTCTATCTGACCCTATTGCAGGATTTGGGTCAGCCGCTCCCAGACTAGTTGGCCTTAGGGGGCTAGGTGTCAAGCACCCCTTGGAACTTACTTTCCCGGATCAGAAAGGCTACATGGACATATCCTAAACCCATTCATACCAGTAGAACATGACTTTCGATCTGATTCTATTGCAGGATATTTGTTCGATCACTCCCAAATCAATTGACCTTAGGGGACCAGATGTCGAGCATCCCTCGGAACTTACTTTCCCAAACCAGAAAGGTCACAGGTATAAACTTTTAAACTCAAGGATTTCTGTAATTTTAAAATGCTTAAAAATAAAATCATCTCAATAACTCAGATCTATATCGAATAGCTTAGCCCATATTTTCATTACGATCTACAATTTTGATCACTTAGGTTGTTCAAGCAAAGTAAACCATAAATATGCCGACTCACATATCTTTAAAGCAGTATCTAAAAGGGTCAAACATCTTGCTGACTTTTCGATGTTTGAAAGATTTGAACATTGAACATATGAAACTTTAAATATAAACAAGGCAACTTGTCAAAGATCCTAGACACACATTTTATTCAACTAAAAGAAAATCTGAAATATTAAACTTTATAGAATAAAATTTGTAAAGATTTAAACTTTTAAATTCAACATGCCAAGTTTTGAAAACAGAAAATTAAATTGTTTTTCATCTAAAGCTTTTGTAAATATATCAGCAAGTTGATATTCAGTTGGTACAAAATATAATTCAATAGTACCTTCTTCCACGTGATGCGTTATAAAATGATATCGCATGTCTATGTGCTTGGTCTTGGTGTGCTGGACAGGATTGACTGATATCACAATCGTGGACTAGCTGTCACAATATATTGGCACAGTCTTGTATAGCATCCCGTAATCGCGAAGTTGCGTTTTCATCCAAAGCACTTGAGCACAGCAACTAGCTGCAGTGACGTATTCAGCTTTGGCTGTTGATATTGAAACGCAATTTTGCTTTTTCGATGCCTTGCTTATCAGTCTGTCACCCAAAAACTGGAGATGACTAGAAGTACTTTTCCTGTCCAATTGATTACCACCATAATCTGCATCAGAATAAGCAATCAAACTATAATCAGAACTTTTAGGATATCATAATCCTAAATAAGGAGTTCCTTTAATATATCTAAAGATACGTTTGACTGCTAAAAGATGAGATTCTTTTGGTTTTGCTTGAAAACGGGCACATAGGCACGTTGAAAACATTATGTCCGGGCGACTGGCAGTAAGATACATCAGTGATCCGATCATCCCTCTGTATGTCTTTTGATCCAGAATTTTTCCATCTGGATTCAGTCCGAGTTTGGCACCGTGAGCCGTAGGCGTACCGATTGAGGTAGACTTGTCCATTTTGAATTTCTTCAAAATTTCAAAGACATACTTTGACTGATTGATGAATATTCCATCTGGAAGCTGCTTCACTTGTAAGCCGATAAAAGAAACTGATTTCTCCCATCATGCTCATCTGAAATCTAGAGGTCATTAAATCAGAAAACCAATTACACAAAGATTTGTTAGTCGCACCGAAAATAATATCATCTACGTATATTTGTGCTAAGCAGATATCAAGATTAGTTCTATAAATGAAAAGAGTAGTATCTATCGAGCCTTTGGTGAAGCCGGATTTGACCAAGAAAGCTGACAACTCGTCATACCATGCCCGTGGAGCTGGATTCAGCCCATACAAAGCTTTATCGAGAAAATAAACGTAATCAGGACGATCTTTGTCAACAAATCCCTCTGGCTGAGATACATATACTTCTTCTTTTAGTTTTCCATTGAGAAATGCTATCTTGACATCCATTTGATATACTGTGAAGTTGCGATAAGCAGCGAAGGCGAGAAACATTCTGATAACTTCCAATCTGGCGATAGGTGCAAATGTCTCATCATAGTCAATACCTTCTTCTTGTCGATATCCTTTGGCTACTAACCTTGCTTTGTTTCGAATGACGATACCATCTTTGTCCTTTTTATTCTTGAATATCCACTTTGTACCAATGATGCTTTTACCCTTTGGCCGTGGTACAAGTCTCCACACTTTGAGCGCGTCAAACTGATTGAGCTCCTCTTGCATTGCTAAAATCCAGTCCGGGTCTTCCAACCCTTCAGATACTTTGTTAGGTTCAATCTTGCTTAAGAAACAAGTGTACAAACATTCGTTGGAAGAAGCCGACTTGGAGCGTGTAGAAACACTGGCTTGAGGATCCCCAATGATTTGATGGATTGGATGAGATCTTGTCCATTTTGTTGTATGAGGGAGAGGATCAATAACTTCTTGAACCACTTCTATTTGTTGAGGAGGATCTTCAAATGGAATAATGTCAGAAGATGACACAGATATGGTTTCAACTGGAGGAGGGGGTATTTCCATGACATCAGATTCAGGCTCTTGTTGATCAGAAGTAGCTTGTACTTCTTGTTGAACACTTTCTTCTGGAACAACTTCATCTTTTACAGACACCTCATGAATAGTTTCAGCAGTTTTTGGTTCATGAAAGACTTGATCAGGATGATGTTCAGAAGGTATGTCTTGAATCTCAGGAGATTCTGAAGAAGCATCAGGTTCAGAGGTTGATGCAGCGGAATTAGGATTTGATGCACTCACAGATTCTTGATTCAAATCATTTGACACATTATCAGTGTTTGATTTAGGAACATCATCATAAAAAATTTCAAACAGAAAATCAAGATCAGAAAAATTAGACAGAGAAGAAGAAAGATCCTGATTTGTCAACTGAAGTGCAGGTTCTGAACTAATTTGTTCAAAAGCTGAATTTCTAGTAATAGCGGGTTCTAAACTATGTTGTCCAGAAGCCAAATTGGCAGCTTCATCAAATTTGACATTCACTGACTCTATCACTTTTCTTGCTGATAGGAGAAAGACTCTGTAAGCAGCAGAGTTAGAAGAATAGCCCAGAAATACGCCTTCATCTGCCTTTGGACTAAATTTGTTCAAATTATCTCTGTCGTTCAAAACATAGCATTTACAGCCGAAAGACTTGAAATATTTTTATCACTTAAGGTCGATTAAAACACTGAAATTAAAACAAGAAATTCACACAATGATAATCGAAAACATCTTTCTAATACAAATCAACTATCAATTTTGATTAAAACCATCAAAAACTCAAAAACGTATGATGAAACAGTACAATAACTCGTGTTTTCAGAAAAATCCCAAATTCATAAAATCGATGATCAGATCATGGTTTTTATGCAAAATAATGAGAATCAACTATGATCGATTACTAAAAACGAGTTTAAACAAATCAATATCACACAAATTCAACCAAGAAACAATCCAAATTTGATGAGAATTCAAGAAAACGAGATTTTCTTCAAAAAATCAAGAAAATCAATCAAATTTTCAAATTCAATCAACAATTCAGACTATGAAAATGCAATCTCTCAATTCTCTCAAGATCTAGCATGCTCTGATACCAATTGTAAGTCCTAAAATCTCTGATTCTTTTAGAGAGAGAAAGTAGAGAGAGAGTAATAAGGAGCGCAAGATAGGAATTCTATTGATAGTGCGTGTAAAACTTACAACCAATAAGACCAAAGGGACTTAAATACCCTTGGTCAAATACAAGACATATATGCACTAAACACAGTATTGACCAAGTCCTATAAATACAATGATTACTATAAAATCAGACCTAACAAGTCTTGTTAAACCGGCGGTGTAGAATTGATCTGTTTTGAGTGTAACAAGCAGTTGATATGGCTTCAGCCCAGTGAGACAAAGGAAGACCTGAATAAGCAAGCATAAATCTAGCAGCTTCCACAAGCGTTCTGTTTCGTCTTTCAACAACCCCATTCTGTTGCGGTGTTCTTGCAGCAGAAAACTGTTGTTGTATACCCTGATCATCATAGAATGCTTGAAGAGTTGAATTCTTGAATTCTGTTCCATTATCTGATCTAATAACTTTGACGTGCTTTTGCTTATTTGTCTGAATGGTTTTGATGAGGTTGATGAGAATTTCAGGAGTCTCGTCTTTAGTTTTGAGAAATTTCACCCATGTGTATCTGGAGTAGTCATCAACAACAACCAAAACATATTTCTTCTTCCCAATACTCTTTGTCTTCATTGGTCCACACAAATCAACGTGAATCAGATCTAGGATGTCCGCAGTGCAATGTTCAGGCTTTGGCTTATGAGATGCTTTCTTCATCTTTCCTTTCTCGCAGTCCTGACAGAGATGGTCTTTCTGGAAACGGAGGATTGGAAGACCTCTCACAGAATCATTATTGACCAAGCGATCCATATATTTAAAATTGAGCTGAGCTAGTCGACGATGCCACACCCAGCTTTCATGAATAGAGGCTTTTGATAAAACACAAACATCTGATGGAATCTTTACTTCAGAAAGATTAATCGTATAAAGATTTGATCGTCTCTTTCCAACAAGTAAGTCCATGCCACTACTATTCTTTACAGCAACTCTTTTAGACTTGAAACTGACTTCAAGGTCTTTATCGCAGAACTTTCCGATGCTGAACAGATTGTGACTTAAACCTTCGACATAGCTTACCCATTTGATAGTTATGTTACCTTGAACAAGATCACCATAACCAAGAATGGGAGCCGTCTCGCAGTTTCCAAATTTGACACGACCGCAACATTTTTCTTTAAAATTTGTAAGTAGAGATTTGTTGCCAGTCATGTGTTTAGAACACCCCGAATCCAGATACCATAATTGATTTAGCTGCACATTCAACAATTACTGAGATTTAGGTACCCATATAAACATGGGTCCCTTCTTGTTAGCCTTTTCCTTTTTCTTTTTAAAAAATTTATTTTTCCAAAACATCTGAGATTGATCAAATAAAGCATGAACATCATCACATATTAAAGAAGAAACACAATCATCAGAATCAGAACTATTCTTCGAAAATTGAAACATTTGCTCTACAGAATATTTTGTAGATTTATTACAAAATGCAAATGAGTCTTGTTTACAAAGAAAATCTACACAATTATCCTCTAGAGAAACAAATTCTTTAGATCTCTGTTTCTTTAGCCAAACAGAATTCACAGACTTCTTCAAAGGCCTATCTGAAATAAATGAATCAGAAAAATTAGAATTTTCAGAAATATCAAACTCTTTCTTCTTTGACCTTCTTCTTTTACGCTTTGTTTTATAGAAATGATCATTTAGCGTAAAAGTGTCATCAACAATTTTAGATAAAATATTTGATTTAGAAGAGGAAGTTTTATCAATAAAATCAAACTGATCAGTTATTTTATTTGATAAACCTCAGAGCAAGAACCATCAGATGAACACAAGTTGATGGAAGATTTGATAAGATCATAATTATTTTCTTTAAAACTCGATGTCATAAAAGAAAAAATGACATCATTTTCAATTTTTCTCAAAATCTATTGTTCTTCCAATTGTTCTTCTAGATCAAATATTTTGCATTCTAATACTAATGGAGATATATATCTCTTAGTATCATAAGACACTGGAGATATATTATCCTTATTAGGATTAGCTGCATTTAAATCAAAGAAGTCATTTGATTTAGAAGATTTAGTTGAAGAAACAATGTTTAACTTTTGTCTTCTCTTCTTTAATTTTTCTGGAAAATATTTTGCATTTTCTTGAGTGTAAACAAAAGAAACTTCCATTCTCTTGTTGTTCATCCGTTTTTATCTTCCTCAATTGTAGTCTCTTTAGCACTTGTCCAAAATGGTTTGTATTGAGAACCATAGTGTGAAAGACCAAGACAGTCGTAATCATAAAAATTGGGAATCTCAATTTTAGCTTTCTTTAAAAACTGAGGATTTTTAAATCCAAGACCCCAATTTTTTTTTATCGACTCATAGCTCCTTGGTTTATGCATATGAATTGTTTGTTCAGTTTGATTTTGTTTATGTAACTTTCCTTCTAATTCAAATATTTTATCCGAAAACTCTTGATTTAAAATTGACAATTCAGTCAAAGAATCATGAGAAGTCTATTTTTCAATTTCTAAATCTTCTATTCTTTCTTGAAATTTCTCTTTTGTAAATTTTAAAATTGCTTTTTCAGCACTCAGAGAAATCTTCAACTTTTCAATTTGAACAGACTTTTCTTGATTTTCACGTTTTTCGGATAGAAGCTTTGAACGAAATTCATGTAAAGCATTTGTGATGATATTCATTTGCGAAGAAATGTAATTAAAATCAAACTCAAATGGTACCTCAGATTCATCAGTTGATGTGTCCTCATCCTCATCATCACTGTTGTCGTCTCCAATAAAGCACATCGCAGCAGTCTAAACATTGTCAGCTTCATTATCTGAGTGGTCCAACCAATATTCCTCTTCAGCCAACAAAATTGTTCCACTTGCTTTCTTTTCAGCCAATGCTAATTTCTTCTTATAGAAATCCACATCTTTCACAATCTTTGTTCTGCATTCCTTTGAAATATGCCCGGGTTTGCCAGAGTTGTAGCAAGTCACAGCCTTTTTCTCTTCTTTCTTTGGTTCAGCTGCTGTACCAGACTCATACTTGGGAAAGAAAGGCTTTGAGGTAGAACCGGGTTCTACCTTCTTTGATCCAGAAGAAAAACGAAGATTGTTTGATCCTGTCCGTTTCTGATATTTCTTTTGATAATGCTGACTTAGAAGAATCATGGCTTTTTCTAATGCTTCGCCATCGTCATCTGTTGATACATCGTAAGCAGACTCAGTTAAGGCATGCTCAGCCATTTGGCTAGCTAAAAGAGCGATTGGATCCACAGTCTTTGGCTTCTGCTTATCCAACTTAGCTTTCTTCTTCAAAACCATTGCTTCATCAGACATCAGAATTTCAAACATTTCCTGAATGGGCATTTTGGAAATTCTGGGATCATTCCTCATGCGATGACAGGATTTTTCCCATTCTGGTTTGAGTGCATTACGGAACTTCAGATTGGTCTCCAGCTCATTCTTTATTACCTTGATCTTATAAAGATCATTAATAACAGTCCAGATCCTGTCGAAGACACTTTTCAGACTCTCCCCATCCTTTGCTTTGAACTCTTCAAAATTGTTCATGTATCTTGTCTGACGAAGCTGTGTAGACATAGTCGTACCAAGCATAATTTTTTCCAGTTGTGCCCACATCAGCATAAGAGTGTGTTTGAAACAATCGATTCTGTTGTAGATGGAATTTGGTAGAGCAAGTATCAAATTTGACTTGGCCTGATTGTCAGCTTGGTATCTCAAAAGTTCATCAGCATCATATTCTATCAGGGATTTTTCTACATCAGTGGCTAGAGTGTTTCCAACAGCTGGTATCACTTTCCTTGGTTTGACCATGGGACCTTCAGTCAAAGCTTTCATCATATTTTCACCATTTGACTGCCTTTCGATGAAATTAACAAACCGGTCCTGCCATTGTTCAAATTCATTCTCATTAATCAGAATAGGTGGACGAGTTTCAGATCCCAACGACATCATGAGATCGTTTTTGTAAAGTTGAGCTTGTAGAGACATATTGAAGAAATCTGGAATCCAGAAAAAATGACTAAGTGTAGATGACCCGCACTACTAAGAACTGCGTGTTGAGAGAAATTCGGGTCCTTGATGAAACGCACTCTCAAGGAATGCGTGTCCAGAAAGATACTTGAAGCTTTCCTTAGAGATATGCGTGTCCAAGAGAAATGCGTGTCTAGAGTGATTTGTAGAAACGCGTGTTAAGATTGACACGCACTTGTAGAAAAGCGTGTTAAGGCTGATACGCACTTGTAGAAACGTGTGTTAAGGCTGACACGCACTTGTAGAAACGCGTGTTAAGGCTGTCACGCACTTGTAGAAACGCGTTTCCAAAGAATCAACAACCTGAGAAAAACACTATCACTCAAAAGTTAGTTTCACACGATTTTAAAGAACAACACGCATACTAATAAGATGAATGACCCGCATAATTCTTGAATAACCCGCATAGATCAAAAACTTATAATATGCAAATTAGTATGAATGACACGCATATCATGATGAATGACCCGCATTTCCTGATGAATGACCCGCATTTCAGCAAACAACTATAAATCTGCTAATTTGATCATAACTATGAAA
Organism: Arctium lappa; assembly: GCA_023525745.1. Taxonomy (NCBI): domain Eukaryota; kingdom Viridiplantae; phylum Streptophyta; class Magnoliopsida; order Asterales; family Asteraceae; genus Arctium; species Arctium lappa. The sequence goes on along the minus strand of CM042059.1, from coordinate 60,821,429 downwards.
TTAGGTACAAACAAATTGCACAGAATTGAACGAAAACAAGATTTTAATTCAATTGAATTAACAATTTCGATCAAAACACTCTAAAACTCAAAAACCCACATAGAACAGACAACAGAACACGACTTTTTCAGATTATATTGAAACTCAAAATCGAAGCACCAAATCACGTTTTTATGCAAATCAACAAGAAACAAACTAGATCGACTATATAAAACGCATCTAAAAACATCAATTTCAAAGCAATTCGATCACAAAACAGACTGAAATTAGTGAAAATCCAGAAAACGAGATTTTTCTTGAAAAAAGAACAAAAATCAATCAAATTTTCAAATTAAACACACAAATCAGTAACAAATACACTTAATCTCAATCCTCTCAAGATCTTTGAAGGCTCTGATACCAATTGAAGAGCCAAGATCACAAGATCGTAAAGAGAGAATCTAGAGAGAGAAAGTGTGTTCTTGAAAGTAACAGTATATTCAGATCAAACAGTGTACGTTCGTTACAAAACTAACAAGCCAAGGGGACTTAAATACCCCAAGGCACTAACAAAACAGAAAACACTATGAAAGCAGTAAAATAAATACAATGATTACTATAAAAACTGATCTAACAGTTAGGGATCATATTGTCAAAGTTACAGATCGAAAATCGAATAATTGATGGAATTTTGAGCCAAACAGAGTGTTTTTTCATCAAGATCTCAAGAACTCGCATAGAGACATGAAGAACTCGCATATCCTGAAGAACTTGCATAGAATCTCAAGAATTTGCGTCTAGAATTCGCAGATCGTTGGATTTCGCATAATTGTGTTGTCTGAAAATTCTCACAAGTGTAGAATTCGCATATGTGTGTTATGCGAAATGTATAGAATTCGCATATGTGTGTGATAAGGATTTCCCAGATTTCGGACAAGGCAATGTGCGAAAAGTTTGAATTCGCAAAAGCTTGATATACGAAATGTTTTCTTGAAAAATTTTAAGGATAGAATTCGCATCTGAGTGTCGTGCGAAAAGTAAGGATTTCGCATCTGTGAGTTATAAGAATTATTTGAATTCGCATAAGAGTGTATGCGAATTACTTAAGATTGTATAATTTTCAAGTACAGATTCCGTATGTCTCTGATGTACGAAAAGCTCATGCGAAAAGTTCATGCGAATTCTGAATTTTTATGTATGCGAATTCTGAAAGTTTGGCTTGTGTGCGAATTATGTAGTTAGTGTATGTAGTGTTCGAATTCTTGATTTGTTTGTGCTTGTGTGCGAATTGTGTGTGCGAATTCTTTGTGTTTCACTCTAGTGTGCGAATTCCATACTTGGTAGATTTTTGGAAATTTAATTTCTGAAATTCTTTCTAAGTTTTTCTGTATTTTGTGATTTCACTTGGACTAACGATCATTTTCAAGTTCTTATTTTTGCAAGTGTAATTGAAGATGAGTTTTTCTGATGATGAAGAAAAGATTTCCAAGCTCAGAATAGAGAACAAAAATCTCGCTTCATCAGTTGAATACTATTCAAAGAGATCAAAGAGGTGTCATGATGAAAAGCAGATACTGAGAGAAGAAGTCAGTGTCTTAAGGACAATAAACGAAGATCTTCGGAAACAGACTTCTGGGTTGAATGAAGAAAAGGTACTGAGTTTGGAAGCCGAGAATACTGAGCTGAAGAAAAAGATTTCAGATATGGAAGCTCAAATTGTTCAAATCCAGAAAGCAGATTATGTTGACAGGTATGAGGAGAAATTAAGGATTTGGAGTATGCTAATGAAGAGCTGAATAAGAAGATTTCAGATCTGGAGCTAAAGATGGCCAAAGACAGAGATGTTTTTGATAAAGAAAAGAAAGAGTTTGCAAAGAAGTTCTCAGCGTTTTCAAGAAAAAGTTTTGAAGAGAAGAAAACTGAGAGTCCAAGATCACTGATTCTTTAGAGAGAGAAAGTAACAAGCGCAAAGTGTAATCTGATTAATGTACGTGTCAAAGTTACAAGGAACAAGACCAAAGGGACTTAAATACCCTTGGTCAGATACAACACTGATAAGACTCTAGACACAGTAATTGACCAAGACCTATAAATACAATGATTACTATAAAATCAGACCTAACAATCTCCCCCTTAGTAATCATTGGCGCTTTGGTCTTCAAAAATAATCTTCTAAATCAGCACGGACCATAAAAGCGACTTTGTGAAGCTTTCTGACTTTTTAAGAAAATATTCATCTCAGCATCTTTCAGATAAAGTTGTCTTTACTGTTTTGAGCTCTAAACGATACACCTCTTTTGAATGATCTTGAATGGACTGTGGTGTTCGGAGCAGAAACAGCAAAAGAATTTGTTGTAGCTGAGAGAATAGAATCTTTGAGCGAATCTTGGTCAGCAGATAAACATTTGAGCTCTTTGTCTCTTTAACATCTCCTTGACTTCTCCCCCTCATGACCTTGATGATCTTGATCAACATGGTAATGCAAATGTTGGAGACGAGACATCGTAAGATCTGCAAAAACAAAGAAACAGAGAAAACAGGGAGGTTTACGCTTCATGTTGGATGCGCAAACCAAGATTTGCGTTTCATGTTGGACGTACAAACCAAAGTTTGCGTTTCATGAAGGGCGCGCAAATCAAAGTTTACGTGTCATGCTGGAAGCGGAAAGCTGACTTAGACAAAGTTTACCTTTTTAAGCTCTTTGACTCCCCCTACACAAATGCACTAGATATGACACTTTGAGAGAGCATTCATATAAAGAAAATCAGATACCCCCCTCAAAAACAGATATAATCTTTGAAATACATTCTCTTTGTTTACTCCCCCTTGAATAATGCATAAACCCATTAAAATATATTTATAAGAACACAATGATCAAATATTAATGTAGAAAGAAAAATATACTGAATGTAAATTTTGAAACAACTAAACATATAAAATTTTAAACACTAAACAAATTAAATTCTACATAGTAAAATATTACAATTTTATCAATCATTTGAAATCAAACATATGTTGTAGGATACAAGAACAAGTTTCATTGCATATCAAGTTAAGACATGTTCAGTTTCAAAAACTTCCAGCAATCTATTCAGTGTGCTCACATGCGAATCTTCGATTAGCTTCAAGAAAATCCAATTCTAAAAATATTATAGAGAACTTTGCATGTACTGACACTAAGTCATCAAAAATTAAGACTTTCACAAATTTACAGACTTATCGCAACTTAAACATATCACCATATATCATGAGATGTGTGCTCATTGGCATCTTTTAGCATTGTGCACATTGGCATCTTAACATGAGTGTGCTTTTTATCATCTTTTAAGCTCGTGCACTTGGGCATCTTTTTAATCAAGAAGTTTATTAAGTAAAGAACATGTCGTAAACGTAACTTTCTATCTGACCCTATTGCAGGATTTGGGTCAGCCGCTCCCAGACCAGAAGGCCTTAGGGGACTAGGTGTCAAGCACCCCTTAGAACTTACTCTCCCAGATCAGAAAGGCTACATCGACGTATCCTAAACCCATTTATACCAGTAGAACATGACTTTTGATCTGGTTCTATAGAAGGATTTCTGTTCGATCACTCCCAGACCAAATGACCTTAGGGGACCAGATGACAAGCATCCCGAGGAACTTACTTTCCCAAACCAGAAAGGTCACAGGTACAAACTTTCAAATTTAGAGATTTCTGAATTTTAAGAAATTATAATTCATCTCAATCACTCAGGTCAACATCGAAGTGCTTAGCCCATATTTTTATTCCGATCTATAATTTTGATTATTTAGGTAGTCTAAGCAAAGTAAACTATAAAAATTCCGAATCACACAACTTTAAAGCAGTAATAAAAGTTTCAAACACGTTGCTAACTTTTCGACTTTTGTAAGACTTGAAATTTGACCATATAAAAACTTTAATATAAACAAAAGAACTTCAAAATTTATCCTAGACACATATTTTATTCAAAAGAAAGAAAAAATGTAAAACTTTACTTTATAGACTAAAATTTGTAAAGATTTAAACTTTTAATAAATATTTAGTTGGAACAAAATAAAATTCAACTATTTCAACTTTTACATTGAAGAAAATAAATTTGTGTCTCATATTAAAAGAAAATTTTGGGTAATACAAATTCATGAGATAGAAAAAAAAACAAGCTCAGATTCTTAAAACATTGAGAAAAACTGGAATAACATCATATATGCAGTGGAAATAAAATTGATGTACTCACAGTATCTCATTTAGTCAGAAGCTTAAACATTGAAGAACGAGTTCTAAATTGTTGTGTTTAGAAGTCGAAGTCTATGAAGTGCGGTTCCTGAGCTGAATTACTCAGAAGCCAAAAACTTCTTACTCCCCCTTAACATGTGATGCCTTCAACTTTGAATCAGATAAAGATTTGGGTACCCACTTATATTTGGGCCCATGTTTGTTAGTTGCAGTTCGTATGGGGAAAGAATAAGCAGAATTGTCATTTAAAGCATGAGGAAAATGATCAGAGAAATAATCACAACTATCAGAAAAGAAAGCCTAATCATCAGAACTAGAATATGAGGAAGAACATGAGACATGTTTTGAAATTCGAATCATTTGCTTTATAGAGTATTTGGAAATTTTATTACATTTAGCAAATGAATCACTGTTATAAAGTTTGTCTACACATTTATCCTCATCAAAAATATGTTCATCAGATGTCAGCTTCTTTCTCCAGATCTGCATCTTTGATCAAGTGCTCAAAGTCCTATCTGTATGAATAGAATCGAAAAAATTAGAATTGTCAGTAAGAACTGTATCTCGTTTCTTTGACTTCTTCTTTTACGCTTAGGTTTATAATATTGATCATTGAGCGTAAAAGAATCATCAAGAATTTTAGACGAAATATTTAAATCAGAAGAAATAAATTTATCTAAGCAACCAATCTGATCAACTAATAAATCTGAATTTGCCTCGGAGTCTGAAGAATTTTGAGAAAAGATTTTAAAATTAGAAATTTCCTTTTGGTTTTCCTTAGAATCAGAAGAAAGACTAGAAATATAATCTGATTTTTGAGAAAATAAATTTTCTTCAAGACTAGACGTCATGAAAGAAAGTATAATATCAGATTCAATTTTTTTCAAAATATTTTGATCTTCTATCTTATCTTCAAGATCAATGATTTTGCATTCTAAAACTAACGGAGGAGTATATTTCTTCGAATCATAAATGATAGGAGAAATATTTTCCTTATCAGAATCAGGGGCATAAGAAGAAACAAAATCATCAGATACTGAAGATTTAATATGAGATATATCATTTAAAATTCTTCTTCCTCTTCTTGATTTGTCAAGAAAATATTTAGCATTTTCGGACGTATAAACAAAAGGAATTTCATTTTTCTTGTTATTTATCCTTTTCTCATTTTCGATTTCTAACACTTGTTTCTCATTCATCCAATCAATTTTAAATTGAGGAGCATAATGAGCAAGAGTCAGATAATCGTATTTATTTAAAGTTGGGGATTTTTCAATCGCATTGTTTAAACAATTAGGATTTTCAAAACCTAGTCACCACCTTTGTTTTAAAGCCTCTTCACTCCTCGGTTTGTTCATATAAATTGTTTGTTCAGATTGGTCTCTTCGATGAAGCTTTTCTTCTAACTTATTTATTTTATCTGAAAATTCATCTTTTAAATTAGTCATAGCTATCAAAGATTCAAGATAAGTCTTATTTGAATTTTCCAAATCCTCCAATTTCTTTTGAAAGATGTCTTTTGTATTTTCTAAAATGGATTTTTCATCTTTCAAAGAAATTTTCAGTTTGTCAATCAAATCTGACTTTTCAGAATTTAGATTCTTTTCAGATAAAATCTTTGAACGCAAATCAGATAAAGCAGTTATCATGATATCAAACTGAGAGGTAATAAATTTGTAATCAAATTCAGAGTATACCTCATCCTCATCTGTTTCAGAGTCATCTGACTGGTCATCTCCGATCAAGCACATCTGAGCGATCTCGACATTTGAAACTTCATCATCAGAATAATCCAGCCAGAATTCTTCCTCAGCCAGCAAAGCAGTTCCGTTCTCTCTCTTTTCAGCCAATTCCACTTTCTTTCTGTAGTATGCCGAATCCCTAACCACCTTTGCTCTACACTCCTTTGACATGTGACCCGACTTTCCGCAGTTGTAGCAAGCAACATTCTTTATCTCGGGTACTTTCACTTTAGGACCGGAAGTGAAGCGAGAAGAGTTGGAACCCGACTTTGGTTGGAACTTCTTCTGATAGTGCTGAGAAAGAAGGATCATTGCTTTCTGTAAAGCCTCGCCATCATCTTCAGTTGATTCGGTGTAAGCATTTTCAAACAATGCTTGTTCAGATAATTGCTTCGTGAGAAGAGCAACCGGATCTACTGTTTTCTTTTTTTTATCCATCTTGGCCTTTTTCTCTAACACCAAGCTTTCATCAGTCATTAAAATCTCATATAGTTCTTGAATCTGCATTTATGAGATCTGAACATCGTTCCTCATTTTATGACATGATTTGCTCCATTCAGGGTGAAGAGCATTGAGGAATTTCAGATTCGTCTCAAGATCAGTCTTTTCCACATTAATCTTTCTAAGATCATTAATCACAGCGCAAAACCGGTCAAAAGTAACCTACAGAAATTCATTGTCCTTAGCCTTAAATTCTTCAAAGTTGTTCATGAAGCGTGTCTTGCGAATCTGAGTAGCAACTGATGACCCAAGCATGATCTTTTCTGATTGAGTCCACATCATATTTGGATCATTTTTGAAACAATCAATTCGATTGTAGATCGTGTTAGGCAGAGCTAGCATAAAATTGGACTTAGCTTCTCTATCTGCTTTTTCGCGTTTGATTTCATCAGCAGTCAAAGGAATGTCACCTTTTGGCTTGACAAAAGGTCATTCAGAAAAAGATTTCATCATATTTTCTCTGTTACTCTGACGCTCAATGAAATTTATGAACCTATCTTGCCACTGTGTAAACTCATCTTCGTTGATTAAGACTGGAGGACGACTATCTGTTCCCAATTGCATCATCAGATCATTTGAGTATAATCTTTCTTGAAGAGCAAATTTGGCAGAATCCATTTCTGATATACCAGAAAATCAAAAATCAGATTGAATTGAAAAAAAAAATCGAAAAATATTAAAAATTGAAAATATGAAAAACACTTGTTATGACACAAAGTTACAAAAAATAAAGATGACACACTAAAAAAAATTTCCAGATTCTTTTTTTTTTTTTTTTAAACCAAGTCAGGGAGACGCGCAAACTGGAGTTTTGCGGGTGAAGACTGAAACGCAAACTGAGATTTACGGGTGAGAAAGGATCTGCAAAGTACGGGTGCAGAGAAGAACGCAAAGTGGAGCTTTGCGGGTGCAGAGAGGAATGCAAAGTGGAGCTTTGCGGGTGTAGAGAGGAACGCAAAGTGGAGCTTTGCGGGTCAGGAGAGAACCGCGAACTGAACTTTGCGTTTGCTTAGAGAAACGCAAGATGAAGCTTTGCGTTTCCAACGTGAACCGAAAACCTGAAACAAAAGAACAAAGTTAGTAGAATATGCAAATCAAAAGATGAACATGCGCAAACCTATATGAATGAAGCGCAAAGTACATGAATGAAGCGCAAAGTATATTAATGAAGCTCAAACTGCAGAAAATCACTAATTACGCAAGATTGAATGAATCTAAAGCACGTAAATCACACAAAGATGAACGAAAACAACTTTAAAACAACTTTCAACAAACAATTACGATTAAAAAACACTAAATTTTAAAATCATGAATGAAACAGAACGAGAACTCGTTTTTCCCGAAAAATTCAATTTCTCAAAATCGATGATCTAAACTTGAATTTTATGCAAAACTATATGAATCAAACATGATCGATTATCAAAAACGATACTAAGGAACCAAAAATCAACCCAATTCGATCACAAACAGATCCAAATTTTATGAGAAATCAAGAAAACGAGATTTTCTTGAAAAATTCAAGAAAATCGATCAAATTTCGATTTCAATCACAAATTCAGATACAGATAATGAAATCTCTCAATTCTCTCAAGATTCAGTTAGCTCTGATACCAATTGAGAGTCCAAGATCACTAATTCTTTAGAGAGAGAAAGTAACAAGCGAAAAGTGTAATATGATTAATGTGCGTGTCAAAGTTACAAGGAACAAGACCAAAGGGACTTAAATACCCTTGGTCAGATACAACATTGATAAGACTCTAAACACAGTAATTGACCAAGACCTATAAATACAATGATTACTATAAAATCAGATCTCACAAAAACTGTTGAGCTTAAATGTTCCAAGCTTTCTCAACAAGTGACTGATTTTGAGTGATTAGGAAACGAAGAATGGAAAGAGACAAATTTGCAAAGGAGAAAAATGCCATTGAACAGAAGAATGTTGGAATCTTCAAATAAATATCTGGTCAGAGAACGAATGCTGAGAAGGACTTTGAAGAAGAAAGGAACATTTTTTAGGCAGAGATAAGGAAGCTTACTGACAAGATATCTGAACTATCAACTTGTGCTTTGAATGATTAGGAAACGAAGTCTGAATTCCATAAAGAGATTGACCTGCACATCAAAGAAAAGGACAGTTTATCGTCAAAGATAAAATAACTTGAAGAAATTGTTTCTATGGTGGTGGTGACTGAGCAAAAGACTCCCGAGTGAATAATCCACACACCTAGAGATGATTTAGCTGATTCTAAAAAGACAGCCACAAACTCACATCAAAGAATTGTTTCTTCAAAAAGGTCAGTTAATTCTTATGATCAGATTCGTACTACTAACATTTTCTTTGATAGAAATGTAGATGGTTCAGATACATTCAAAAAAAGAAGAAGAAGAAGAAACTATGAAGAAGAAAAGTAGGTCTGGAAAGTGAAACAAGTTTTTGATGAGAAGAATGAAGAAAAGAAAGGTAAGAAATCATTTGTACATGCACCAAAAGCCAAGAAGAACAATGTGCAAAAAGGTAAACCCGATCTTGTTTACTCGAGAGATCAATTAATCAGGTTGTCTAAAAAGAAAAATTATTGTTCTTATTGTCGTACATATGATTTTGTTCATAAAACTAGTGATCATTACTGGTATGGTTCTTATTCTATTACTCCTAGTAGAACTGCAACTCACAAACATGGACCCAAATACCAGTGGGTACCAAAGCCGAAAGATGAATCTGTGTTGTAGACACCTCAAGTTAAGGGGGAGTAAGAGAACCAATGCTTCTGAATACTACAGTTCAGGACCCGTACTTCAATGATAAAGAGTTTGACTTCTAAACACAACAGTTTAGGACTCGCTCTTTAATGATCAAAAGAGATGCTACTCCCGTGCTAATATGAGATTGTACTCCGATACTTAAATGAGAAGTTCAACCTTCAAGCGAGAGTACATATTTTTCCTGATAATTAAATATTGTAAATGCAATATTTCAGGGGGAGTACATGATTTCTGATTACATCTGATCAGAACTCGTACTTTAAACGTTTTATTTCTTTATGTCATTTATTTTTCAATACAATTTTTGTGAATAAATCTTTGTACTTTGACAGACTTTTTGACTATTGCAGTTATTGAGAGAAAGCTTAAATGATCATATCTAATATGACTTAGAGCTGTTTTCATGAGATTTAAGAGTGAACAAAAGGTTTATTTCTAAATTTAATCTCATACGTGTCTGAAAGAAGGACAACTTTCAGATATCAAAACATGTTCTTAAATGTTCAAACCACTTCTGATTCTTAAAAAGATTTCATGAATATAGAAGTGTGATTTTAAATGTTTTCATGTTATATGTGCTTTATTGTTTACAAACTGTGTGTTTCCAAAGATTAATACTTGGGTATTATCTTTTGCATATACTGTCAAGTATTCACACACACCGGTTTAATTTTTTTGTTGACTATGTTATCACCATGTCTCAAATTGAACAAAAATTTTCGATGGTGATACACCCCGCTTGATATTCAAAATTTTGAGCGTTGATTTCATTTCAAAACATTTCTTTAAAGAGTGTCTATATTTTGTTTCGTATAGACAATATCCAATTTTTGCTGACCTAAGCCTTAATTACTAAATCATTCTATTTTGTTCTTTTTCATACAATGTCAGATTTTCAAACAAATTTCTTGTAATCATTTCATTCATTCAATATACTTGTTTGAAATATCTTCAATGTCTAAAATGCTCAAATCTTCATGATTACATTTTTTAGCATACATACATCTGACTTGTATATATTTTGTGCTTTAACTGCAAAGTTAAACCATTTTGAGCAATATGTTCTGTCAGGATCGAATTCTTAACAAGAATTAATTCTCAGAAACAATATCAAAGAAGTTTGCGGAATTACACTTTGATATTCAATGAAACAGTAAATCAATACAGAAAATATGAAGAACAAACTGTAAACTTGTATTGAATGCTTTGAAGTTACAAGATTGCACACTCAACCTCAATATTGATGAACAGGCTCACCAATACGAATTCTACTTCTCTAGAATTAGGATCTATGCCTTGAGGTTGTTTTTCTCAAAAAAAACTTAATTTTTAAACTATCCTATAACTTCTATATATATATACTAAAGAAAAAGATAATTACAATAAATAAACAAATCTTCAGTATATCTCTAAGCTTCCAAGAATATCTTCATTCTTTCCAGTTGTCTTCCTTTCCATACAGATCATATAAGCAGCATTAACTTCTTCTAGCAGCATTAACTACCAAGCAGTACTAACTACTAGCAGTACTAACTAGCTAAGCAGTACTAACTTTGTTTAAGCAGCACTAACTTTGACTAGCAGTATTAATTACTAGCAGTAGTAATACTCAGCAGTATTAACCTTGAATTCTTCTAGCAGCATTAACTCTGAACCAGCAGCATTAACCATACTTGTTAAATTCTTCAGTTCCCAACAATCTCCCCCTAACTTGACTTTTAGGAAAAGAAGTCAAGTTCTTCACAATTACTTTTCAAGATGATTTCAACACCTCTGGTTCAATTTCCCAAATTTGGATCTAGGCTCAAGCTTTGATTCACAGTTCTTCTCACCACAATCTTGGCCATCTCTAAATCCTTTGTACATACCAGTGTGGCTTTAAGCATCCCTTCCAACTTCTCCTTGCTATGCTCATATATTTTGTCCACCAGGTAGTGTTCATGATAACAGTTGTCAATAGTAATCATGTATACTCCACAGTTTTCAAATAGTATCCATTTGTCAATCTTCTTGAATATGAACTCATGCTTATGATCTTTAATCCTATGGTGTACTCTTTCTGGATCAAACATCATGCACAAGTATTCCAATGTCACTTTGAGAAGATTCTCTTCAGTACCTTTCAACACCGGTTCATAAAGTTTCATCCCCACTTTGTATAATTCTTCCATATCAGCTCTGGAGCAACTTCTAATAACTCTCCCCCATGTTGAATAAGCTTCAAATGAACCATCAGCTCTCTTGATTCTGAAGAAGTTCTTTCCATTGTCTCTTAGAATATCCCAGAAGATGATCTCTGGAGCTTGCATAGAGATTGGATTAGCCTTCAAAGGTTCCACTATGGTCATGTACGTATCCATATTCTTATCTGTTGGCTCACTAGACTGTTCTGGAAGTTGAACTGATTCTGTTTGAGATATGACTGAAGGTTCTGCTTCCTTTTCAGTTTCTTCCATCCTTGGCTTTTTCAACTGCCTTTTTGAAGCAATTGATTTCACTCTTTTTCCAGACTTGGCTTCTATACCAACACTTCCAGGTTCTTCCTTTTTCTCTTCTGCTTTTTCTTTGGAGGGTGTAGTTTCCTCAGGGAATAGTTGTTGGATGTTGAGATCATGTCTCTCTTTCATCCTTCTCTCAGCCTTCTCCCTTTGTGCTGAGTCCCCTTGGAGCTTGGCCATTTCCTTGTTATATAACTCTTCAACCTGAGAGTATGCCATATGGGTAAACATCTCCCCCTTAACACCAATTGCACCTTTCAGGAAGTTTATCATCTTTCTTCTTTCCTGATTGGCCAAAAAGGTCTTGGAGGGTTGTCTTTTCTGCTTTTGCTTCTGAATAGGCATCCTCTTAACTTGAAGTTTCTTGACCTGAGATGCTGTCTAAGCTGCTTCTTTCAAACTCTTTTGGTATTCTGCATTTAACTTCTTGGCCATTATCCTTGCAAGCTCTCTATTAGTTTTTGTTTGAATTTGCTCCTCTTTTTCCATTTGCTCTTGAAGCTGCTTTGCCATCTCCTCATCCATTTCAATCTGACTCCTCTTCTTTGAAGGTTGTTCAGGTTCAACCATCTTTCCTTTTCCTTTTATATCCTGCTTCATTCTCTTCTTTTGAAGTCCTCCTTCATTGATGACCACTCCTTTGGCCTTTTGAGTAGCCTTAGGAGTGTCATTCTTTGCTTTAACTAGAGTTTCTGCTATTTCCAGTTCTTCTACAGAAAGCCCTGTTACTGCTGCTTCTTTAACCTCAGTTTCAAAAACTCTTAGATCATTGTATAGATCATCAAGTTCTTTCTCTTCCAGATTGTCACTCTGCCTATAAGAGACAGTGTACATAGTCCACTCATCCCCAAGAGATCTGAGGAACTTTCTGTTGATGTCATCTTGATCCATCTTCACTCCTACAGTAGCCAGTTCACCAATGAGCTTGTTGAACCTATCAAAAGTTTGAGTCATAGACTCATTCATTGAGGAAGTAAAGTTCTCATATTGCTGCTTTAGAACATCTCTTTGATTTCTTTTGATGCTCTTAGTTCCAGCAAATCTTTTCTCTAGAGCATTCCAGAGAATTTGAGCATCAGTGCAGTTGCAAAATTGATGCTGATATTCATTGGGGATTGCCAAGAGTAAAGTGCTCAAGGCCTTCATCTTTGTCTGTCTGATCTTCCTCTCACCATCTGTCTTTGGTGGAGGTTTTTTCCCATCTGGTCCTATCCTTCCAGCTTCAGAAGGACCATTCTCAATGATATCCCACATTGAGTAGTTAGTGAGGAGAATATATTGTCTGATTCTGATCTTCCACATGTCAAACTCACTGGGTTTGAGCATTGGAACCTTGGAGACCAAAGTACTGCTTGATTCTGTAAGATTTTCCATGATAAATAGATGTTTCTGAGAGAGTTTTGCTCTGATACCACTTGTCAGGATCGAATTCTTAACAAGAATTAATTCTATAGAAACAATATCAAAGAAGTTTGCAGAATAACACTTTGATATTCAATAAAACAGTAAATCAATACAGAAAATATGAATAACAAACTGTAAACTTGTATTGAATGCTTTGAAGTTACAAGATTGCACACTCAACCTCAATATTGATGAACAGGCTCACCAATACGAATTCTACTTCTCTAGAATTACGATTTATGCCTTGAGGTTGTTTTTCTCAAAAAAAACTTAATTTTTAAACTATCCTATAACTTCTATATATATATACTAAAGAAAAAGATAATTACAATAAATAAACAAATATTCAGTATATCTCTAAGCTTCCAAGAATATCTTCATTCTTTCCAGCTGTCTTCCTTTCCATACAGATCATATAAGCAGCACTAACTATGCTTAGCAGCATTAACTTCTTCTAGCAGCATTAACTACCAAGCAGTACTAACTACTAGCAGTACTAACTAGCTAAGCAGTACTAACTTTGTTTAAGCAGCACTAACTTTGACTAGCAGTATTAATTACTAGCAGTAGTAATACTCAGCAGTATTAACCTTGAATTCTTCTAGCAGCATTAACTCTGAACCAGCAGCATTAACAATACTTGTTAAATTCTTCAGTTCCCAACATGTTCTTTCAGGAAAACAACATGGGTTCATTGTGTTAGCTTAACTAAACTTCTATGGATTCACGTTAACCAGTGTTTTCTACCCAAGAAGTTAATTATTGAGTGATCGAAGAGTGTGAGGAGTCAAAATAACTGAGTGTGGGTTATGTGATGAGGTAAAATGTGAAATGAGAGTTTGGTTAGAAGCGAGCTTAATGTTTAAAAAAAGAGGGTGAGAGAAGAGAGTAAAAGAATATCAAACTCTGCACCAACTTTTTTTCTGAGTCGGGCAGCCACATTGCTGGTGTTTTACAATTCTTTGGTGAACATCATTGAAACAGGAAACTAGCCAATGCCAACTCTTGATAAAAAAAACCCACCAGCTACTCATTTTCTTCTCCAAAAGAAGATGTTTCATATTTCAAGGGGACGCAGCATATAATCTATCTAGTTTTCATTTGGAAAATCTAGATATTGAAAAAGAAGGAAGCCTGCCCCACCTTCGCACTTCGATGAGGCACAATTGAGTTTGTGTTATACTGTTGTTGTCTCAATGGTTTACACAATTTTGAGCCTATAAAAAGCAATCATCTATGCTTAATTCTTTCATACACAAGCACGAGCACATAGAAAATTCGTTTTTCTGTCAAAACGTTCATAGAATAAACTTGTGTTATTCGATGATTGGATGGAAGACCTGGGGGAGTGAACATTAAAAAGCTCCTTTCCAATGTGTATTCGTTACGCACAGTGACTTTGTGTTACTGACAGGCATTTTAACTGATTCATTTGTTGATTCAAGTGTTACACTCATATTTTGTTTGAATTTTCAAAGATTAAGATGAATATCTTTTTGGATCGATAGATAATTAGAGGCTCAGTATAAAAGATTAGTGGTTAGGACAGATTAATGACAATTCTTGTGTAAAGTTTTGATGATTTCAATGTTCCAATCATCAAAAAGGGGAGAGGTTCAAGAAATGTTTGAAGTGATCAAGAAATTTATGTCAAGACAGTTAATTTGAGGAAATTTGTTGAAAGCTGAAGAGAAAGTTCAACGATTTCAGAATGTGAGCAGAATTTTACTGAAATTTTCTTTGAAGACAATTTGCTAAAGCAAACTCAGCTAAGCCTGAAGATAATTTCTTTCCGATGTCTGAAAGAGATTTTACAATCCTGGTGGAGAATGTGACTCTTCTTGAAGACAGACTTTGGAGAGATTACAAAAGTTTTTGAAGACAAAATTTTCAAGAAAGGGAGATTGTTTTGAGCATAAAAGGGGAGACTGTATTTCAATGCTTATATTTCTTTCTGAATGTGATCTGAGTTAACAACAAGTTTACAAGGAGAGATAAACTCATAAAGTTCAACATTGCAACAAAAAGAGGGAGAATGAGTTGCAAAATCATTTTAGAGATGATCTTGATCCAAAGGGGGAGATTGTTAGAGCATATATTTGTTGGATACAAGATCATGAAGACTGAAGGTCAAAGTCAAGCAAGTCAAATCCAAAGTCAACTCTCAAGCAAGAAAGTCAAATTCTATCTTTGTAATAAAGTTAAAGTCAAAGTCTTGTATGTTGTATTTGTTTTAATTGTGTTTTGTAAGCACGTGTTTTTGCTTTAATAGACATATGACTAGTTAGTTGTTAGAAGCTTGTGATTAGAAGTTGGAAGTCAGATTATGTACGCAGGTTGTATCTTGTAGAGAGAGAAAGTGACAGAGAGAAGTGTATACGAAATCCGATTGAATTGGAAATCAATAACAGGTTGAGTAAATTCGTATCATCTTCTTTTGTGATTGAATTACATTTAGAACTTGATAATTTGGGACATAATAAGTCTCGTCTTCGTTCAATCGTCGGCACTTAACGCCACTATGGTACATGCTCTTCACCATACATAATAGGTGCTTATCTGCCATCACCAAAGGCATCGATCAAAGCAGTGCCAACTTTCTGCGGCTCTTTCACGGTGTTGCCTTCCACCGCCACGTCGACTATGTCGACATTCTTTGGTACTAGCTAGATCAGAAGGTACGATACAATGCAGCGAATAGAAGACTGAACGTCATACCTTTTATAAGGTTTTTCTAGATTCTTATCCGAAGCTATATGGAGATTTATCCCACGATATCTCGTCGACCCTCACATCCAGTATGCCGTCACAACCCTACTCATAGACTTCAGAGTAGAGTCGAAATCGCCAAAGTTATACCCAGGGGAATTCATGATGGTTTACTAGCCTATGCTAGTCCAACAACACCGAGTGTGATAGATTATAGGAACACACGACATAGTTGTTCTTATGGTCCATCCAGCATCATAATGACTTCCCTATGGAGCATGACCTGAGAGACGTGAGGGTCCACGCACGAGAGGTGGAAGAGTCCGGAGAGCTGGGGCTCCCGGACAGGGTCTGACGAGAGAAAATTTGGTGATGGGAAATGAAGCGGGTGGTGCTATGTCACAAAGCGAGGCTAGTCTTCACGCCGACTGTCTACACCACCACAGGCACACCCTCAGATTCTGGAGGTCGTAACCACACTACATGACATACCAGTCATCGCAGATACCCCAACGACCAAAATCATCGCCACTCAGTCATCTTCTGACACCGCAACTGAGACCGATGGTACCCAATCCTCCTCCACCACTGGCGCTGAATTCGAAGGTAAATGATCATCTTCCCACACCAAATCTGCACCTACGCATACATATCATTCCCAAAACTCTTCTGGAGAAATAAGGAGTGAAGAGGAAGATTAAGTTCAAAATGAGAATATTCATAGAGAGAGAGAAAGGGAAATGAAAAAAGATTGTGAATGTATACGTGTGATAAGGCAACTATCTCAGGTTGACCTTCCCCAGCCGAGTGTCATTCAGGTAGCCATAACTGCTACCCAGTCTCATATGTTGGGACAGGGTATTGAAGAAGTTGTCGTGGACCTAGCGACGCAATTGCACACCCCCCATAGCCACTCCAACATCTCTCGATAGATGAAGGTTTCGCTTTCTCATGGAGACTCAACACATATTCTACCTGTCTCTCACTTGGAGAGTTCCAGTTTTGAAACAAGAGGATAACTGCCCTAGTTCTCGACGTCTTTTAGTGCACAATTGAGTTTAGAGCCACTTGCATATATCATTCCCTTGGCTAGGACACCGTCACCACTATCAGCTATCGTTGGACGTCTTAGTGACCCAGCCGGAACACCCATAGTAACTCTACCTTCGGGTGGTTTACGAGGATTGGATGGAAGTCCTACCACATCTATCATCACACCAGTTGTGATCGTAGGCGATACGACTTCAACAGTCGTTACTACAACTGGAAGTCTATGTGACCCATGTGTTAGCTTACCAGAGTTCGTCTTAAGGGATTTTCTGGACGACGCCCTAAAGGATGTCCAATCTTACAGGAGGGTTGAAATGCAAGAACAGGTGGATGTTTTGAAATTGTTGATAAAAGGCAAAACTCCGATGACTGAGCCTGAAGCACTACCACTACCACCCCCACCTATTGACTCTTCCATCGATTACCTCAAATCCATGCTTCTAGCCAAATTATTATCCCAATACCAAACTGAGCCTTCACGAGATGTCGATCTAATATCCCTCCTCCGTTCCCAAGTATCACCACCTACACCCCCACCCCCACCCACTATATCACCTGATGTTTTTCAGAACGTAAATGCCACCCTTCAGTCTGTGCCACAATCTCTAGCTACACTTACTAACATGATTACTTCATTGGAGATTTGGAGACGACCTGCAGAGGTCAAGTAGAGGGGCTCAAGTGCATGCATGATAACTAATATGATATTAATCACCATGAAAGGGAGAAGCGCCAACACATATCTAAGCTCGAGTCAGCATAGGTAGTGGTTTCAGTTGGGGGATAGACAGACATGGATACAGATACACAGAACGAAGGACAGGGTCAGGCTCAGGACCAGGGTATGAAAATTGTCATGTACGAGGCTAATCCAACGGTTGAAAATCCCGAGTATTGTGATAGAGGTTCATCAGATGATTAGGATAATTGTGCTATTATTGTTGATCCATTCTCAAAATTTGATCATACGATGAATTGTGCACTTTCGAAGATGAAGAGTACTTGCAAAAAGAAGACTACAACAGCTTGTTTGAGCACATGGTTCAAGATCGTCTTTCAGTCGAGCATTCTTTCGCTTGTATACCCCTACTTACCTATCCGACAGATCATCCGGTCCAAACTCAAACAGATCATCCCATCTGATCTTCTCCACACACCCAGTTCGTGAAAAAATCAGCATTCGACATGATCCACCTCTTAAATGGGAAAAGTTAATGATCTTGGTTTCATTTCTTGAAGAATCCTAAAAGAAGATTTTCACCCACATATTAGTTGAATACGATTACGTTTTCGTGTATGGTCTTCAGTTGATGACAGACAAAAAGAAGCATCAGGAATATATTCACATGCGAAAATGTAAAAGAATGTTGAGCTTTCATGTGAAGACAAAGTCTAGTATTTAATCCATCGATCAGATCTCATTTGAGTGCCTTGTGAAAGTTGGGTTTTCGTGCTTCATTGTGACTTGATGTAACACCCTGGATTTTCATTATACATATATTGTTGTATTCTTGTGTTAAGCTTTTTTCGTTAGCACCCCGTTTGGTATAAAGTTCAAGTTTTTGGATTTCGGTGAATCTGGGAACTTCCAATGAGTTTCGCGACTTACTCGCGATGTCCGCTGTTGGTTTTGAGGTTCAAGTACACGTGCGAGTTCCGCCGCGACTTGCAGTCGTGGCATAACCCGCGACACTCCCTGGACCGACTTAAGGGTTTCAGTTTCCAAATAACTGATTTGATCTTATTCTCTCAATCTCTATTCTCTCTCTAATATATCTCTCCTTCTCTCAAAGTTTGGTTGGTTTTCTTTGGATCTTCGAGCTTCCGTTAATCGCTAATATTAAGTGCATTGCTCGGGGTTTCGGTGTAGAAAGCTTCGTCTTATCAAGTGGGTCGATATCTGGTTTTTCGTATAAACCTACTGGGTGAGTTCCTACTACTTTTCTAAAACTTTATACATGTCAAAAGGTTACATTTTGAACTCCTATATATCTCCATGGTTTCAGATCTAAGTTTTCTACATATTTGATATAACATGAGTTTTGGGAGATTTTAGGGTTCCCGTTCTTTTTTTTTTTACTAAAATGATGGATCCTATCTTATTTGAAGTAAAATGTTGTTTTACTTGCACATTATGTGGGATATGTGAAAGAATGTTTATGAACTCATTTTTAGTGATTTTCATTCTTACCAGAAGTTGAACTCGAAATGACATTGTGTTTATAAAATGGGTTTATACCATATGATTATCTATGGTTGGTCACATTATGTTGTTGTGACGAGTCTGTACCATTACTAGTAGATCCCTAGGTATTGAGTCGACTTATATTTATGGGATGTCTAGTCCCCTTTGTAACTATGGATGCATTTGATCCTTGGGGGTTTAGAACGGTAATGTGAGACCGGTTACTAGCCATGGGTCATAGTGTAGTCCTGGTGAACGAGTATACATTGGTTTCCTTGGGGGACCCTACCACACATCGTAGAACGAACCTATGTGTTCGTGGCCATGGATTCCAAGTGTTTAGCTCATAACTCGGATTGTGGCCTACTTTGTGTTACGCTACAATCCTTGGTAAAATGGTTATCTTTGGTCATTTGATGAGGAGTTTTGTATCGAAAAGGCCCGGTTGTGTCCAAGGTTTCATTTGTAAAACTAAACCTTATTGGAAAGATTATATTATGATACAATTGTTTATATCTCTTGAAAATGTATAAACTGTATGTTCTCACTAGGCTTTAAGCCTAACACTTTTTTCTCAAATGATATGTATAACAGGTTTCCCTTAGCGGTGGGTTTTCAAGGGCTTTGAGAGACGAGCTTAGTCTCGAGGAATTTTGAGTTGATTAAGTATTGAAGTTGGGCATTTGTAAAGTCCCATTCTTTTGGTGAAATTTGGATTGTCAACTGATGTAATCTAGATAGTTTTATTTAGATTAGTTTGTTGATGAACCCTATATCCGGTGAGGCTTTTGTAAACTCTTAAGGACTGATCCCATTTATGGGAAGTTTATTTCAATATGAATGTCATGTTGCCATAATTTAAGATTTTAATTTACTCTGAATTTTAGAGTGTTACAAGTTGGTATTAGAGCTCTAGTTTAAGTGAACTAGGCATGAATGTAAGATGTCTAGACTTAGACTGAGTATGTTAAGAATTGATTCGCGAGTTTGGGTAGAACATCTAAGATGGGTAAGTCTTAGAGTCGACGGAAAGTACGTTTATCAAGCGTTGTAGAGATGGTGACGAGAACCTTTATGTGTTATATGTTCATAATCTCACTTAGCTAATGTCATTATGAGGATATTGTACGTAAGTGTGCTTGAATTGCTGTTACTATGACAATTGGTAATGTGTTAGTACGTTTTCCTTCGTGTTTATCCTATCTCTCTCTTATCTCTTCTCTGTTCGGTGTAGCAGTTTGGTATGGGGAGTAGGCACGGTAGACCGCGTACACTTGTTGATGGTGTCGAGGTTACAACCTCAACCACTATGCAGCCGGCTGGGGTTGAAGCCGTTGAACGCCCATCTGTGCAACCAGTACTAGGTGGAGGACTAAAGGTCATTCCGCAAGTCGATCTGGCTCCGTCCCACAGAGTCGTCAGGGATGCAATATCCCAATCTGAATTGATGGCTAGCATGAAGTTGGCGGTCGATGAAGCCATGGCAAAACAACAGAAGTTTCTGCTGAAAGTGATCGAGGATCGCGATATGAGTCATCGGAGGTTTGAGACGACTGCGGAGAAGGCTGTGGCGGTTGTTGAGAAGAGAATGGGGAAAATCAGTTCAATACCTTCCAAGAGAACCCGACCTTTTGTCGGAAACCGAAGTTTCAGCGATTATCGGGAAGCTAGGTGGTGCCACAAGTGTCGAACCAAGCACCACGGTAACTGTAACACCACTCCTCAACCTCGTTTCAAATGTGGGAAGTCTGACCACATCACCTGTGACTGTCCAATCAGAGGGCTTATCTGCTTCGAGTGCAAGGTGTCGGGGCACATGAGGAGATTGCTCGAAGCTTGTATCGGGTAGCAAGGCGGAAAAGAAGAATAACCCTCCTAGGTTTCCGGGACGAGCGTTTCATATAAAAGTTGATGAGGCCAAGGCATCCACTGATGTGGTATCGGGTACTTTTCTTATAAACTCTGTATCTGCTCGTGTTTTATTCGATACGGGTGCTAGTTTCTTTTTTCTTATCTGAGTTGTTCCGTCAAAAGATAGTTATGCCCACTACTAGCCTTGAGGATGCATTAGTAGTAGAGATAGCTGATGGTAGTCAAGTTCTGATCCGTGATGTTTTGAAGAAGTGTGCTCTCAGTATCGAGGGAAGAGAATTCTCGATCGATTTACTACCTATGATAATCGGAGGTTTTGACGTTGTGGTCAGTATGGATTGGTTGTCAGACAATCATGCCGATATAGTGTGTTCTAAGAAGTTGATTCGACTTTCCAATCCCTGTGGCGAAGTCGTTGTAATCTATGGTGAGAAGGGAAAAGGTGAAGTTGCAATAATCACAATGGCAAAGGCACGCAAGTGCTTGGTAAAAGGATGTTCATCTTTCCTAGCCTATGTGATCGATGCCAAGTTGGAAAAGTCAAAACTGGTTGATGTGAAGATTGTGCGCGAGTTTCCAGACGTCTTTCCTGATGACTTGCCTGTGTTACCACCTGATCGTCAAGTAGAGTTTCGGATTGATCTCGTGCCGGGTGCAGCCCCTATTGCCAGTGCTCCTTACCGATTAGCCCCATCATAGATGCAAGAGATGATGGCACAACTCCAAGAGCTTTTGGAGAAGGGTTTCGTCAGACCGAGCTCGTCACCTTGGGGAGCTCCGGTCCTATTCGTCAAGAAGAAGGATGGCACAATGAGAATGTTCATTGATTATCGTGAGTTGAACAAAGCGACAGTGAAGAACAAATATTCGCTTCCGAGAATAGACGACTTGTTCGATCAACTTCAAGGAGCGGGGTGTTTTTCCAAGATTGACTTACGTTCGGGTTATCACCAAGTGAAGGTAAGAGAAGAAGACGTTCCGAAGACAGCTTTCAGAACGCGTTACGGCCATTATGAGTTTCTTCTAATGCCTTTTGGCCTAACGAACGCACCAGTGGTATTTATGAATTTGATGAATAGGGTGTGCCGACCATTCCTCGACAAGTCGGTCATCGTATTCATTGATGACATACTCGTGTACTCTAAGAGCGAGTTGGAGCACGAGCAGCACCTTCGCGAAGTTATTGATGTGCTGAGAAAAGAAAGATTGTACGCCAAACTTTCCAAGTGTGATTTTTGGCTTGAAGAGGTACAGTTTTTTTTTGGGTCATGTTGTCGGCCAAGACGGAGTGAAAGTAGATCCCTCCAAGATTGAAGCTATGATGAATTGGGAACCTCCCAAGAGTCCGTCAGAGATCCGAAGTTTCTTGGGTCTGGCGGGGTACTACCGGAGATTCATTCAAGACTTTTCAAAGATCGCTTCTTCCTTGACAATTCTAACTCGGAAGAATGCAAAGTTTGATTGGACCGAAACGCACGAGAAGGCGTTCCGGATTCTTCAAAAGAAATTATGTAAAGCTCGAATCTTGTCGTTGCCTGAAGGGTCAGAAGACTTTGTTGTCTACTGCGATGCTTCGAAGATGGGTTTAGGTTGTGTGTTGATGCAATGGGGCAAGGTAATCGCTTACGCCTCGAGATAGCTTAAGATACACGAGAAGAACTATACTACCCATGATTTGGAGTTAGCAGCAGTAGTGTTCGCCCTTAAACTTTGGCGACATTATCTCTATGGCACGAAGTGTACAATCTTCACAGATCATAAGATCCTGAAGTATGTCTTTGATCATAAAGAGTTGAATATGAGACAAAGACGGTGGCTCGATTTACTCAAAGATTTCGACTGTGAGTTACATTACCATCCTGGTAAGGCGAACGTAGTAGCCGATGCGTTAAGTCGGAAGGACTATAGCGGATGTATTCGGGCTACCCATTTGAGAATCGAGTTGGTGTCTAGTCTTGTTAAAAAGATCAATATGTCGCAAGTTGAAGCATTGTTAGAAAAGAATCTTAAATAGGAAGTAATGACAAAGCAGCTTTTGCTCTTAAAGGAAGATAGCCGTGGAGTAAAACTGTTTAGCGGTTGTGTGTGTGTACCTAAAGTCGGGGGTAACCGTGATCTTTTGCTTGAAGATACTCACAAGTCCAGATATTCCATTCATCCGGGAAGTACGAAGATGTACAGGGACTTGAAGTTGCATTATTGGTGGTCGGTAATCAAACTGGATGTGGCGTGTTATGTGGAGCGTTGTGTTACGTGCTCCCAAGTTAAGGCCAAACATCAACGACTGTATGGGAGTCTTCAGTTTTTAGAGATTCCCGAGTGGAAGTGGGAGCATATCACCATAGATTTCGTGACGAAATTGCCTAAAACTCTTCGAGGTCACGATACCATTTGGGTGATAGTTGATAGATTGACAAAGAGCGCTCACTTCTTGGCCATGCATGAGACATTACCGATGGACAAGCTAGCAAAACTGTACATCGATGAAGTGGTCTCGAGGCACGGTATACCATTGTCGATCCTATCGGATCACGACAGTCGGTTCATTTCGAACTTTTGGGATGGGTTTCAGAAAGAGCTTGGTATACGAGTTAAGTTGAGTACGACTTACCATCCACAAACTGACGGGCAAAGCGAGAGAATGATCCAAATGTTGGAAGACATGTTGAGGTCTTGTGTCATGGACTTCGGGGGTAGTTGGGACTCTCACTTAACTTTGGTGGAGTTTGCTTAGAACAATAGCTACCACTCGAGTATTGGAATGGCACCTTTTGAATCATTATGCGGGCGAAAGTGCCGAACTCCCGTGTGTTGGCTTGAAGCGGGAGAAAAGCAGTTCGCTGGACTTGAAATCGTGCAAGAGACGACCGATAAGGTCAAGTGTATTCGTGAAAGATTGAAAGCATCTCAGGATCGGCAGAAGAGTTACGCCGATAAGAAGAGGCGGCCGATGGAATTCCAAGTGGGAGATCGTGTGTTGCTTAAGGTATCGCCGTGGAAGGGCATTATACGGTTCGGAAAGCGAGGGAAGCTGAGTCCCCATTTCCTTGGACCTTTAAAAGTGCTCAAGCGAGTAGGTTTGCAAGCCTACCAATTGGAGCTACCGCTAGAGATGAGCAGAATACACAACACGTTTCATATTTGTTACCTTCGGAAGTGTTTGGCGGAAGAGGAAAGCGTCATTCGTCTCTCTGAGTTGACAGTAGATGAAGGTAACTGTTGTATGGAAGATCCTGACGCGATCTTAGAGAGAAAGTCTAAGAAGTTGCGTCACAAAGAAGTCACGTTGGTCAAGGTGTAGTGGAAGCATCACCGAGGAGCAAATGTGACGTGGGTAGCTGAAGAGGCTATGAAGCGAAGATATCCTCATCTTCTTGTATAGTTAGGATTTCGAGGACGAAATCATTCCCAAGTTGGGAGGATTGTAACACCTAGGATTTTCATTATACATGTATTGTTGTATTTTTGTGTTAAGCTTTTTTTCGTTAGCACCTCATTTGGTATAAAGTTCGAGTTTTTGGATTTCGGTGAATCTGGGAACTTCCAGTGAGTTTCGCGACTTACTCGCGACTTATAGTCGCGACATTAATCTCGATGTCCGTTGTTGGTTTTGAGGTTCAAGTACACGTGCGAGTTCCGCCGCGACTTGCAGTCGCGGCATAACCCGCGACACTCCCTGGACCGACTTAAGGGTTTCAGTTTCCAAATATCTCATTTGATCTTATTCTCTCAATCTCTATTCTCTCTCTAATATATCTCTCCTTCTCTCTATGTTTGGTTGGTTTTCTTTGGATCTTCGAGCTTCCGTTAATCGCAAGTATTAAGTGCATTGCTCGGGGTTTCGGTGTAGAAAGCTTCGTCTTATCAAGGGGGTCGATATCTGGTTTTTCGGGTTATCGTATAAACCTATTGGGTGAGTTCCTACTACTTTTCTAAAACTTTATACATGTCAAAAGGTTACATTTTGAACTCCTATATATCTCCATGGTTTCAGATCTAAGTTTTCTACATATTTGATATAACATGAGTTTTGGGAGATTTTAGGGTTCCCGTTCTTTTTTTTTTTTACTAAAATGATGGATCCTATCTTATTTGAAGTAAAATGTTGTTTTACTTGCACATTATGTGGGATATGTGAAAGAATGTTTATGAACTCATTTTTAGTGATTTTCATTCTTACCAGAAGTTGAACTCGAAATGAAATTTTGTTTATAAAATGGGTTTATACCATATGATTATCTATGGTTGGTCACATTATGTTGTGACGACTATGTACCATTACCAGTGGATCCCTAGGTATTGATTCGACTTATATTTTTGAGATGTCTAGTCCCCTTTGTAAGTATGGATGCATTTGATCCTTGGGGGTTTAGTACGGTTATGTGAGACCGGTTACTAGCCATAGGTCATAGTGTAGTCCTGGTGAACGAGTATACATTGGTTTCCTTGGGGGCCCTACCTCACATTGTAGAACGGACGTGTGTGTTCGTGGCCATGGATTCCAAGTGTTTAGCTCATAACTCGGATTGTGGGCTACTTTGTGTTACGCTACAATACTTGGTAAAATGGTTATCTTTGGTCATTTGAAGAGGAGTTTTGTATCGAAAAGGCCCGGTTGTGGCCAAGGTTTCATTTGTAAAACTAAACCTTATTGGAAAGATTATATTATGATACAATTGTTATATCTCTTGAAAATGTATGAACTGTATGTTCTCACTATGCTTTAAATCTAACACTTTTTCTCAAATGATATGTATAACAGGTTTCCCTTAGCGGTGGTTTTCTAAGGGCTTTGAGAGACGAGCTTAGTCTCGAGGCATTTTGAGTTGATTAGGTATTGAAGTTGGGCATTTGTTAAGTCCCATTCTTTTGGTGAAATTTGTATTGTCAACTGATGTAATCTAGATAGTTATATTTAGATTAGTTTGTTGATGAACCCTATATCCGGTGAGGCTTTTGTAAAGTCTTAAGCACTGATCCCCTTTACGGGTGTCAGGATCGAATTCTTAACAAGAATAAATTCTCAGAAACCAATATCAAAGAAGTTGCGGAATAACACTTTGATATTTAATGAAACATTAAACAAAACAGTAAATATGATTAACAACTTGTAAACTTGTATTGAATGATTGAAATTACAAGATTACACACACAACCTCAATCTTGAAGAACAAGCTCTTTCAAGATGAATTCTACTTCTCTGGAATTAGGAACTATGTCTTGAGGTTGATTCTCTCTCTATCTCAAAAACACAGAATGAATTCTAATCAAAAAGATTACTTAACAATTCTAAACAATACTATACATATACTAGAGATAAAATATCTTCAGAATATCTTCCATGAATATCTTCAGCTTTCCATGTTTATCTTCAAACGCGATCTCTTCAGTATTATCTTCACATTATCTCAGAAGCAGCATTAATCACCTTGATCACCTTAGAAGCATTAACTAAGTCTTGGCAGCATTAACTACTAAGCAGCACTAACCTCTAGCAGTACTAACTAGCTAAGCAGTACTAACTTTGTTCAAGAAGCACTAACTTTGACTAGCAGTATTAATTCTACTAGAAGTAGTAATACTTAGAAGTATTATCTTTGAAATCCTCTGGCAGTGCTAATTTTGAACTAGCAGCATTAAAGACTTGGTCACATCTTCAGTTCCCAACAATCTCTCCCTAACTTGACTTTTAGAAAGAGAAGTCAAGTTCTTCAAATGCTTCCAAAACTTTCACTGATCCAATCCAATATTAGGATCCAATCCCAAGCTCTGATTGATAGTTCTCTGAATTAAGTACTTTGCCATTTCTGAATTAGGCGCACAACCCAGCTTCTTATTTAGCATTGCATGAAGCTTCAGACGAGTGTGATTGTAGACCCCATCCACTAAGTAATACTCCATGTGAAATGTATCAATGGCTAATTCATATACTCCACTCCTTTCATACAAAGTCCAGCCTCTAACAGTTTCAAACACATCTCTGATTAAATGTTGTACTGCTTCTGAATTGAATAACATGCACAAATACTCCATAACTAGCTTCACAATTGGTAACCCTGGAGCTTTCAATTGATCTGCATGTATCTTCATACCAACTTCAAACATTTCTTCCAAATCAGATCTTGAACATTCTCTGACAATTTTGTTCCATGTAGCAAACACATAGTACTTCTCATCCTTCCTTTTCAATCTGATATATTCCTTGCCATCCACTTCCATAGTATCCCAGTGGATAACTTCAGGAGGTTTGAATCCAACAGGTTCAGCTGTGATAGGCTTTGGAATTTTATCCATTACCACCATGTACATATTTATATCTGAACTCTGTGGTGCTTCCTGAAATTCAGCTTTCTTTTCTTCATTCTTAGGTGCCTCTTCTTCTTCAGCAACCTTTTTGTCTTCTTCTATCCAAGCTTCTTTTCATTTTTCTTTCTTTTAGCCATCATCTTAGTTCTCTTCTGAATCCTTTGGCTTTGCCCTATAGTAGCTTCCTTCTTCTTTTCTTCCTTTATCTCTACCTTTTCTTTTGTAGGAGTTCCCTCTTCACTTTCTGGGAAGGGTTGATTGATATTCACATCATGCCTCTCCTTGGCTTTCTTTTCAAACTCCACTCTATCCTTTTCATTACTCTTCAGCTTTCCCATTTCTTTCTCATAGAGGTCCTTGATTTGATCAAAATTCATCTTCACAAACATTTCTTTCTTTACACCAATTGCACTCCTCAAGAAAGTTATCATCTTGTTTCTTTCCTGAGTTGCAAGGTAAGTTTGTGAAGGTCTTCTCTTCTTAGCACTTGTTCTGGCCATCATAGCCTTTCTCAAGCTCATTGCTCTTTGCTTTGCCTTCTCTGTTTCCAACCCTTTCTGGAATGCTTCATTTAATTCATTGGCAAGTGCTCTGGCTATTTCTCTGTCTTTTTCAACCTTCTCTTTTTCTGCTTGATCTAACTGTTCTTGCATTTTCTTGGCTAATGCTTCATCTGACTCAACCATCTTTTGCTTTTTGGATGGTTGATCAGATTCTATCATCTTTTCTTTTCCCTTTTTCTTTGCATCTGCAGCCATTTCTTTCTTCTCTATTTTCTTTGCTCCCCCTTCATTTATGATCACTCCCTTTGCTTTGGGAGTGTCATTCTTTGCTTTGACAAGCATCTCTGCTACTTCAATCTTTGCTAATGTTAACCCTATTACTGCTACTTTTGAAGTTTCAGCAGCACTAACAGTTTCTGTTGTTGGGGTTGTTTCTGCTGCTGGGGTTGTTTCTACTGCTGGTATTGTTTCTGCTTCTTTGACCATTTCTGATTCTATTACACCTTCAGCTTTTTCTTTATCAAACTCTCCCTGTGCTTCAACAAACTCCCTTTCAATCTGTTGATCTGACTTTTCTGAGCATGAACTCTCCCCCTTTTTGGACGCATTGGCATTTTCCTTGTTCGTTGCTCCCTTTCTCCTTCTTAGAACAAACTGACCTTTTCTTTTCTTGGCCATGAGCTTTCCCACCAGTTGTTTGAGTTTGGAAATCTGATGTTGTTGGGAGATGACCACCTGCTGCAAGGCCTTGATTTCCTTTCCTTGATTAACCACATCATCATTGATGTTGGTTATTACTTCAAACAATTCCCATTAAGTATAACTATCCTCACCTTCTTTAGGTGTTTTGCCCACCCTTGAAGGATCATTGAAATCTTGTGCTGTCAAATCATCAGTTGCAGTTCTGTCCTCACCCTGTTTTGATGTTTTGCCCATCCTTGAGGGATCCTTGGATCTTTTAGTAGTGGCCTTCTGCCTAGCAGAAGCACCAACTACCCCCTTGGTTTCTTGGCACCGGGGTCCTTTGGTTGATTTCTCACCCAAAGTTGCCATGGGGAAGGTCTTAGAGATGTTACCACTGTCCTTCTCTGTGCTAGCAGAAGTAGTGGCAACCTTCTCACCCATATGCTCTTCCATCTCCTTAGAGAGCACCTCCTCAGGGTTGGGAGACACCCTATTGGTTTCCCTTTGGATATTCTCTATTGGACAATGCTCCAATAGAGGGCTTTGAGGCTTAGTGGGTGAAGGTACAAGAAGGGAAGGAGCCTTCTTTACCTGTTTCCTTTTGTAAGTTTGGGTAATTGGAGAACTGGGCTTTTGAAGTAGAGACTGGGGAATAGATATAGAGTGGGAAGGTTGGGATTGGCTAGCAGTGGGATTGTCTAATGGGGGCCTTGACCCTGCTGCCATACCTTCATGTGGTTGGGACACCACCATCATTGTTGAGAACAATGGGGTGTCAACTCCTTCCGAGTCCCTAGCAGATCTTCTCTTGTTTGAGAAGACCTTGCCTTTAGGGGGTTTAGGTACATATACCTCATCAAAGTGAGGTATGTCCGTCAATTCATTGGTAATAACTGCCTGAACAAACCTGGGATACATGAAGAAACTCTCCTTGTTGTCCAGGTTTGAGACAAGATCATTGAAGATCATTTGAGAAATGTTATATTTTCTAGCAGTAGATAAACATACCAAAGCATAGGCAATGGGACTGCTAAATTGGCTCCAGCCAGTAGTTTTCTTTGAAATACAGTGCATCAGGGTATGAACAAAGAACCTCCATTGGGGTGAAAATTGAGCTTTGAAAAACTTGAAAATCCCCATTTGGCCTTCATACCCCATTCTTGAAAGAGTTGAGAATAGTTCCTCATTAGGAATAGAGGTTATACCTGCAGCATCGTCTAGAGGTTGACAGATGCGTAGTACCTCTTCAGTAACTGTTAGGGGTTTTTCACACACCCTTGTCTTTATCATTGGCACACCATTCTCAGTAACAATGGTGGCATTCGCCCAGAATTGCCTCTGATGCTCTATGAAGATGGTAGGAGACACAGTGAGAGCATGAGCGATGTGACTTGTCCTCAGAAAGTCGACTATCTGGTGAAAACCGTCGGCTTGTTTTGGCTTTTGGAGCATCGCGATTTCATTGTACTCATCGATGAATGCCATGGATGCCATTGGACTTTGAATGTTCTTGCCTGAAAACTTGGTACTTGAGAGAAAAGGGTTAGAGTGCAAGTGAACAGTATGCAAAGAGTCGTTATGAACTTTTTAGGCGGGCAAAGGGTATTTATAGTATTCGGGACATAAGCAGTATTAACCTAGAGCAGTATTAACTAACTAGCAGTATTAACTAACTAGCAGTATTAACTGAGAGCAGTATTAACTAACTAGCAGTATTAACTAACTAGCAGTATTAACTGAGAGCAGTATTAACCACTAGCAGTATTAACTAACTAGCAGTATTAACTGTGCACTGGCAGTACTAAAACTGTACTGGCAGTATTAACCATACTTACACTTTTAAGCTTGTGATGAACTGAGTACTGCTATACATTTCCTGAAAAAGAAGATTAGTAACACCAAGCATAAACTATATACAGGTATTGAATCACTTTTTAAGTAGGAGTTTATTCAGAGTTGATCATTCCCACACTTGTTACCAAGAAAGTGAATCTACCGACATCAAAGGCTTTGGTGAATAGATCAGCAAACTGGTTATCAGTATGAACTTTTACAACTTGAATAAGTTTCTTTTCATTGCAGTCTCTTATAAAGTGATACCTGATCTCAATGTACTTTGTCTTTGAGTGCTTGACAGGATTGTTAACAATGCTAATAGCACTGCTATTATCAATAAAGATTGGAGTGTGTAGAAAGGTTACCCCATAGTCCAACATTTGATTTTCAATCCATAAGACTTGAGAACAACAACTTGCAGCTGCTATGTACTCTGCTTCTGTTGTAGATGTGGACACTGTGGTTTGTTTCTTGCACTGCCATGATACTAGTCTTGCACCCAAAAACTGGCATCCTCCAGAAGTAGATTTTCTGTCCAAGTTTGCTCCACCTAGGTCACTGTCTGAGTATGCAAGTAGGTCAAATGATGAGTCATGAGGATACCAAAGTCCCAATCTAGGTTGCCCTTTGAGATATCTGAATATTCTCTTAACAGCTTGATAGTGTGATTGCTTTGGCCTAACTTGAAATCTTGCACACACACAGACTGGAAACATTATATCTGGCCTAGAGGCTGTAAGATACATGAGAGAGCCAATCATGGATCTATAATGATGAACATCCATATCCTCCCTCCCAAGATCTGTTGTTATCTGCTTGCGTGTCTCTATAGGTGTGATGGCAGACTTTGAATCTGAGAAACCAAACTTGGTTAGGATGTCCTGCACATACTTGGACTGACAGATAAAAATAGCATCTGACTTCTGTTGGACTTGGAGTCCAAGGAAGGAAGTAAGTTCCCCCATGGAACTCATTTTGAATCTTTGATGCATTAGTTCCTCAAACTCCCTACACATACTGTCTCTTGTGGATCCAAAGATGATATCATCCACATAGATTTGGACCAGCAAGATGTCCTTCTTCTTTCTCTTGATGAACAGAGTCTTATCAATGACTCCTCTTTCAAAGCCATTCTCCAATAGATAGGATGACAGAGTGTCATACCATGCTCTTGGTGCTTGATGCAGTCCATAAAGGGCTTTCTTCAATTTGTATACTCTGTCTGGATAGCTTGGGTTCTCAAACCCTGGTGGTTGACAGACATATACTTCTTCTTCAATTGAGCCATAGAGAAATGCACTTTTTACATCCATTTGGTAGACTTTGAATTTCATGTAAGAAGCATAGGCCAGGAACAATCTGATTGCTTCTATCCTAGCCACTGGTGCAAAAACTTCTTCATAATCAATTCCTTCTTCTTATGTATACCCTTGTGCCACCAACCTTGCTTTGTTCTTTATTACTATCCCTCTTTCATCCCTCTTATTCCTGAAGACCCATTTTGTGCCTA
The DNA here is from genome assembly GCA_023525745.1 of Arctium lappa. Lineage (NCBI taxonomy): Eukaryota > Viridiplantae > Streptophyta > Magnoliopsida > Asterales > Asteraceae > Arctium > Arctium lappa. Next base: position 60,789,651 of record CM042059.1, on the reverse strand, counting down.
TTGCTCTTTGACTTTTAGGAAGGTCTACTAGATCCCAAACATCTTGCAGCTTGAATTGTAGCAGATCTTCTTGCATGGCTTCTATCCAGCTGGAATCTTTCATGGCATCATAAGCCTTCTTAGGCTCAAGTTGGGATAGAAAGCAAGAAAGCACTTTATGCTGTTGGTCTTGCATATTTTGTAGCCTGCTTTGATTTCTAGTCATCATAGGAGAAGAGATATCTCCTATTACCAGCTGAGGAGGATGATTCTTTTGTATTCTTGTTTGATGACTAGGTTCTTCATTGAGTCCCACCTCTAGATTGGAGTCATTCAACTCAACTGAGGTGATTTCAGCAGCTACTTCTAGTTCTTTATTTTCTTGACTCTCCTCATCTCTTCTTTCTTCTTCACTCTGATTTGGTGCAGTAGATGACCCCTTTTCACAGCCTTCAACAGGATCCACTGTAGGTATGGGAAAAATCACAGACTGAGGTATGATGTCTTGATCCTCCACTTCCTGATCCTCCACTTCCTGAACCTGCATAATCATTACTACTAAAACCAAAAGAGTTAGTTAGTGAATCAATGTCAAACAGCCACTGAGGACCATACCCAATAGGATTTGGTGTGTTCTCATTGCATTTGACATTGTCACTTTCTTCAATTATTCTATAAGAAGAGTTAAAAACTCTGTAGGCCTTACTCTGAGATGAGTAACCAACAAGAAATCCATCACCTGCCTTGCTCTCAAACTTTCCTAAGTGAGATTTGGTATTGAGAATTGTACAAGGACACCCAAAAGGTTTAAGGAAACCAATAAATGGTTTTCTATTGTTTAAAAGCTCATATGGGGTCTTGTTCTTTGGCTTGACCACTAGAACTCTGTTTTGGACATAACAGGCAGTATTAACTGCTTCAGCCCAGAAAGTAATTGGCAGTTTTGAATCTGCTAATAAAGATCTAGCAGCCTCAATTAGTGTTCTATTCCTTTTTTCAGCAACTCCATTTTGTTGTGGAGTCTTAGGAGCACTATATTGTTTCTCAATGCCTTTTTCTTCACATAAGGTGTTTAGATCAAGATTTTTAAATTCAGTTCCATTCTCTGATCTAATGACTTTTACTTTTTGATTTGTTTGGTTTTCAATTCTTAGGATAAAGGATTTGATCAGTCCACTTGTCTCATCCTTAGGCCTTAGAAATATACCCAAGTGAATCTAGAGTAATGATCAACAATAACTAGGCAATATGATTTCTTCCCTATGCTCATCACATTTGTAGGGCCAAACAGATCCATATGTAATAATTGGAGACAAGAAGAAATTGTACTTAACTCCTTGGACTTATGAGAAGTTTTGTGCTGTTTGCCTTTAAGACAAGCAACACAATGATCATCACATGAAAAGACTTTTGATGGTAAACCTCTTACAAGGTTGTTTTTAACAAGTTTGTTCATTGTCTTGAAATTCATGTGACACATCCTTCTGTGCCAAAGAGAGGATTCATCCACAGAAGCTTTTGAAACAAGACAGTTCAGGGATGAATCACTTGAAACATTGTCCATATCTAGACAATAAACATTGTCCTTTCTTGGAGTTCTAAGTAGTATCATGCTTTCATCAACTATCTTGAATCCTGGAGCAAGGATCATACATTCTGTATTGGTAAATAATATACTATGTTGTTTGTCACAAACCTGTGATACACTTAACAGGTTGTACTTTAACTGATCAACATAGTAGACATCCTCAAATGTCATCTTACCTTTTGTAACATTACCTTTTCCACTTATTTTTCCACCTGCAAGATTATCTCCAAATGCAACATGTCCTCCATTGATATGCTTGAAATCCTGAAGGCATGACATGTTGCCTGTCACGTGCCTAGAGCAACCACTATCAACATGCCAGATGCTCTTCCCCTTGAGCTGTTGGTTGCCCTGCACATAAAATAAATCAGTTAGTATTGATTAGGAACCCAAGCCAAAGTGGTCTTGGGTACCCCTTTCTCATCAAAATATTTACATTCCTTCTTGACAAGATTTTTAACTTTAACTCCTCATTACTGGAGTACTTTGTCACAATAATGGGTTTGGATACATATTTGCTAGAAGCAGTACTGGTTTTAGAAGTACTAACTGCATTAGCAGCATTTGCATGCTTAGCAGTACTAACCTTGTTAGAAGTAGTAACTGTGTTAGAAGTAGTAACCTTTGAAGAAGTACTAACAGTGTTAGAAGCATTAATACTCTCAGCAGTACTAACACTGGTAGCAGCAGTATTGCTTCTGGCAGCACTATCCCTGTCAGCAGTACTAATTGATGTAGCAGTACTAACAGTTTTAGTGCTTCTAGGCACCCACATTTTAATACTTTCTTTTAAAACCTTTTTCTTCATGTGGCCTTTGGTCTCAACAGATTTCTTAGCCACATGTTTCTTTCCAGCCTTCCTATAACCAACAGGTTTTTGCACAAATCTTTTAAAGTTCATCTGTTGGTTAATAGGGTTAAAGAAACAGTGCTTAGCCAAATGATTCAACTTACCACATATGAAACAAGGTTTTGGTCTGATTATTTTACTCAGATCAACTCCTTGTTTCTGAGCCCATTGATTATTCCAGTTTCTTTGATTACCTCTTTTTGTACCAGAATTTAGGCTCTCAGTTTTATTGCAAGCACACTATTTACAAGGGCCAAGATTTACAACAGTGGTCTGTTTGTAATGGACCTTGTTGGTCTTTTCTTTGGTCTTCTCTATCTCTTTAGACTTGACCCAGGTCCTTCCACCTCCCTCATTGGTAACAATGTTGTTTTCTAAGGGTATCTCTTTACTCACAGCATTGTTCCTATTCTCACAGGCTTTCTTTCTCAGTCATATCCTCAATAACCACCTCATTCAAAGGATCTATCTTAAAGGCTTTCTCAGACAAGTGCTTTTTCTCCTTGGTCTCTAACAAGTCTGATGTAGGAGGAATGTAGGTGTTGTTGTAAGGAGGGGGTGTGTTGTTGTATCCAAGTCCAGGCTTCATCTTATCATGAATCTGAGCCTTTAGAAGAGAATCCATTGCTTTTGAAGCATATCAAAACTTTTCTATATCAAGCTTAACCTTAGCTAGTTCTTCTTTCAACTTATCATTCTCTTCTTTGGATTTAGACAGTTTGGTTTCTAACTCATTCTTTTCCCACTTCCAGTAGTTTGTGTCATAAGAGTGTTGAAATTCATTGGCTTGGAAGCCTTTGATTTGATCTTCAAACCTCTCAACTATCAACACATAATCTCTTCTGTCCTTTTCTAATCTTTTGAGGTCATCACACATGTTTTGGTTGTGATCACTGTACCTTTTGACAGTGTCTATGTAAGTTTGAGTACAAAGATTAGAAATTACCTCAGTGTGGGGGTCAGACACCTCTGCCATAAGAGCTTGATTCTGAATGGCTTCCTCAGCTTGGTCACTCTAGTCAAACCCCATTCCTTGTTGAGAAACAAGGGCTTGAGCAGAGTTCTTGTTTTGATTGTAGCCTCCATTCTGAGCTTGTTGGTGGTTGTTATTTTGTACACCACTTCTGCACTCTCTAGAAAAGTGTCCCTTCATGTGTCACTTATAGCATTCCACCTTTGTCTTGTCAAAACCAGCTACATCTTCTCTTCTTTGAGAGAAGTTGTTCCTCCCTGTTCTTTTAATAAACTTCTTCACCCTCATAGATAACATGGCCATCTGCCATTTAATGTCCATCTCCTCCAGATCATCAGGGTGAAGTTGTTCCAGATCATCATTAATCAAAGAGTTGTTGCTGTGACTGGACAAAAAGGCTTCAAAGACAGTTTCAGTGCCTTTTTCTGAATTCACTCCACTGGCAGCACTAACTGCTTCAGGGTTGGCAGTAGTATCAGTAGATGCTGATAGAAGTGTAGCATTGTGAATATACCCAGTGGGCTTCTTCTTGGCTTCTACCTCAGTTTCAAAAACTCTTAGATCATTATACAGATCATCAAGTTCCTTCTCTTCCAGATTGTCACTCTGTCTATATGAGACAGTGTACATAGTCCATTCATCCCCAAGAGATCTGAGGAACTTCCTGTTGATGTCATCTTGCTCCATCTTCACTCCAACAGTAGCCAGTTCACCAATAAGCTTGTTGAACCTGTCAAAAGTTTGAGTCAGAGACTCATTCTTTGAAGAAGTGAAGTTCTCATACTGTTGCTTCAGAACATCCCTTTGATTTCTTTTGATGCTCTTAGTTCCAGCAAATCTTTTCTCTAGAGCATTCCAGAGAATCTGAACATCAGTGCAGTTGCAAAACTGATGCTGATATTCATTGGGGATGGCCAAGAGCAGAGTGCTCAAGGCCTTCATCTCTGTCTGCCTGATCTTCCTCTCACCATCTGTCTTTGGTGGAGGTCTTTTCCCATCTGGTCCAATCTTTCCTGCTTCAGAAGGGCCATTCTCAATGATATCCAACATTGAGTAGTCAGTGAGAAGAATGTATTGCCTGATTCTAATCTTCCACATGTCAAACTCACTGGGTTTGAGCATTGGGACCTTAGAGACAAGTGTACTGTTTGATTCTGCAAAGTTTTCCATGATGAATGAGTGAATGTTTCTGAGAGAAACAGGCTCTGATACCACTTCTCAGGATCGAATTCTTAACAAGAATAAATTCTCAGAAACCAATATCAAAGAAGTTGCAGAATAACACTTTGATATTTAATGAAACAATAAACAAAACAGTAAATATGATTAACAACTTGTAAACTTGTATTGAATGATTGAAATTACAAGATTACACACACAACCTCAATCTTGAAGAGCAAACTCTTTCAAGAAGAATTCTATTTCTCTAGAATTAGGAACTATGTCTTGAGGTTGATCTCTCTCTATCTCAAAAACACAGAATGAATTATAATCAAAAAGATTACTTAACAATTCTAAACAATACTATACATATACTAGAGATAAAATATCTTCAGAATATCTTCCATGAATATCTTCAGCTTTCCATGTTTATCTTCAAACGCGATCTCTTCAGCATTATCTTCACATTATCTCATAAGCACCATTAATCACCTTGATCACCTTAGAAGCATTAACTAAGTCTTGGCAGCATTAACTACTAAGCAGCACTAACCTCTAGCAGTACTAACTAGCTAAGCAGTACTAACTTTGTTCAAGCAGCACTAACTTTGACTTGCAGTATTAATTCTACTAGAAGTAGTAATACTTAGTAGTATTATCTTTGAAATCCTCTGGCAGTACTAATTCTGAACTAGCAGCATTAAAGACTTGGTCACATCTTCAGTTCCCAACAACGGGAAGTTTATTTCAATACGAATGTCATGTTGCCATAATTTAAGGTTTTAATTTACTCTGAATTTTAGAGTGTTACACTTGAGAAGATGGCAACAAATGGGATTTCTCCGAAGCCGATTTTCTGAATCTTGAACTGTCAGATCTCCTGTTTTTGCTACGAGACAAGAAGTCCCGAACCATTCGGCCGGCAGAAATTTCTGATGCGCTATAAGTTGTTAAGAGATATATGAAGTGTGCCATGAAGGTTGCAAGTATTGAAGACTTCCATATCGGTCTAGAAAGCAGTCAAGCCAAGATCAACCTGCTCAAGCCCGATCAATGTCTTCCTCCCAAAATTCAGAATGTACCTGCCTATACAGTGATCAACTATCCAGAATTCGGCATGACATACTCGAACGGTAAAGGTGAACTATGTTTCATTCGATTCAGTCAGATTGCCCGATACTACGACGGTACACTGATTTTGCTTCGCGATAAGTTGAGATGCTTCATTGATCAAGATGACAAAGGGGTCCAGTCCTCGGATCAGTATTACAGACACCTTGTTCTCAAAGCTTTGGGGTGAGATAGAAGAAATTCTAGAATACAGAGCTTTGCTGAGAACCTTCGAGATCAGCTTTGGACTCAGAAAGAGATATGTTCGAAACTGGCAACAATTTGAACTTCAATTCAAAGGGGGAGATTGTTAGGGGTATTTTATGTTGAATAGAAGTTGGGGGTGCAAATTGTAATTTCCTTATTTTGTAATTGGGATTTGTTTGTTTCTGTTGGGCCTTGGGCCTTAAAGTTTAAGGCCTAAGTATAAATTGTTAGTTTAACCTAATTTCTAGGTTAATGGTCATTTAGGTTTACACGCACGTATCAAGAAAATTATTTGTAATCGTTTATATCCTTTATTGATCAATCTAATCATATGACCAAGTTTTGTGATTCAATCCTTGTTTTTTACTGTTAATTATTGATTGTTATTATTATTATTTCACTGTTCTAGGATCCACAATTATGCTAAAGTTAAGAAGAAGAAGCACTCATAAAAACGGAACAACACTGCTAAGTCTAAGAAAAAGAAAACTCTGAATTATCATCGTTCTAACAAGCATAAATCTTATGTTTCGGATATGTGATTTAATCTGAGGTGAAGCTTGAATGGAGACCTAAGAAAGATGAAGAGTCGCTAAAATCATTTTCAGCTTCGGGTTGTAATAGGAAAACTGATAAAAATATTGATGTAATTGTTCAGTTTGCTTCGAATAAATCAAAACTTGTACTTCCATGCATGGTTTATACAATAAAACAATTGATTCAATTATCTCATTCTATAATTCAGTGTTCCACTTGTGGACGAAATGATTTTGTTACTTGTCAATTTTTTGATAATTGGTTTGGTTGTTATCATATAAATCATTTTGATAGATTAATTGTTTTAAGAAAGAAAAGAGGACCCAAATTTCGTTGGGTGCCAAAATATGAGACTAACCAGAAAGGGCCCATTTATAAGTGGGTACCTAAACCTGTTATTACTTGATTTCTCTTATGCAGACCCATCATATGTGGTACTTGGATTCGGGCTATTCCAAGCATATGACCGGGAGGAAAGAAATTTTATCTAACTATACAGAGAAACTTTGTGGCAATGTGCGGTTTGGAAATGACCATTTTTCACCGAAACTTGGTTATGGAGATGTGGTTTAAGAGAATTTCAGGATAAAGAAGGTGAGTTATGTTGAACGTTTAGGACACAACTTATTTGTCATCGGACAGTTTTGCGACTAAGACTTGGAGGTGAATTTCAACGCCAAGAGATGTTGCGTACGGACTGAAGACGGGAAAGAAATCTTGGTCGGCTCTCGAAAGTCAAACTTCTACATAAGTAATCTATCAAATATGAAGCCTAATAATGTTGTGTGTCTACTGTCGAAAGCCTCTATGCATCAAAGTTAGTTGTGGCATAGACGGTTGTCTCACCTCGACTTCAGATACATCAACAAGTTGGTGAAAGGCTTACAAGAGCTTAAATATGAGAAAGAACATCAATATGATGCGTGTGATAAAGGGAAGATGAAAAGAGTTTTTCATAAGCCTAAGCTTGAACCGAATACAAGTGATCCCTTGGAGTTATTGCACATGGACTTATGTGGTCCAATGTGTACTGAGAGTATTAATGGCAAGAGATACGTCTTGGTGATAGTGGATGATTACTCACGATATACTTGGGTAAAATTCTTAAGGTCAAAAGATAAGACTCCCGATGTCATCATCTCGTTCCTAAAGAGTGTCCAAGTAAACATGCAAAGAACAGTGAAACTGATCAGAACAGACAATGGCACAGAATTTTAAAACAAAACCGTGGAAGATTATCTCAAATTGGTCAGGATAACACATCAGTATTCTACTGCCAAAACGCCTGAACAGAATGGGGTAGTTGAAAGAAGAAATCAGACTCTAGTTGAGGTTGCACGTACGATGCTTAGCCAATCCGACTTACCTCTATTTTTGTGGGCTAAGGTTGTCACGACATGATGTTATACGCAAAATCGTTCGATCATTCATCGTCTCTTCGGTAAAATGCCCTACGCTCTTATAAATTATAGAACACCTAGTGTTGGTCCAACAATACTTATCAAGTTTATAGAAAACAACAACACAATATGATTACCAACCTGTTTTGATTAATAGAAATGGTTACAAGGTTGATCGATTCAAGCTTTGAATGTGTTTTCTCTGTTTTCTCTCTTTTACACCTTAAGTGTGTGTTCTTGTGTGTGTTCTATATCTTATCTGATCTGATTGTGTTGAGAGATATCAGAGATATATCTTAAGTGTGTCTAACACACTTCCTACAACTTGCAGCATCAAGTTGCAATATTAAACAATATAAAACAAAATAATATATAATCTAACTTGGATATTATAAAGCTAACTAAACTAACTAACTAAACTAATACAATAACAAACAATAATTACTTTGACATTTATTACAAACGACATTTAGACTTTAATATCGAGAGTCGACTTTCCGGCTTTAGCTTCAGATTGCGATCTTCAGTTTGGATCAATAGATATGTGATCTAACAATCTCCCCCTTTGGATCAAGATCATTACTAAAAAAGATTTTAGTAATTCAGTCTTCTTGTTCAACTCAGAAGATGCAATCTCTTTCTCTAGCTCTGAAATCAGCATGTCTTCAATCTTGTCTTCAATCTTGGACGTGATTCTTGAAACATGTGATCTTTGCCATTTCTTGTGTAGTCATTCTCCTCCTTTTTGATGGAAAGTGCACCGACTTCATCAAAACTTTGAGTAAGAAATGTCTATCTTTCGGAGTCTCAGATTCGTCAATTCATAAGATATTCATCCAGATCTTTGCAAATCTAGACAAAGTAGTCGTGTAACACCTGAATCAACTAATGAATCAGTTAAAATGACTGTCAGTAACACTAAGTCATTGTGTGTAACAAATACACATTGGAAAGGAGTTGTTTGATGTTGACTCCTCTAGGGCTTCCATTTAATCATCGAAACACCACAAAGGTAATTTATATAAACGTTATGACAAAGAAACAAATTCCTTGTGTGTTCGTGCTTGTGATAGAAAGAATTAAGCACTTGATGATTGCTTATACGACTAAAATTGTGTAAACCACTAAGACAACAGTAAGTTAAACACAGACTCAATGTGCATAATTGAAGTGCGAAGGTGGGGCAGACTTCCTTCTTTTCAATATCCAGATTTTCCGAATGAAAATCAGATAACAAATGTGCTGCTTCCCATTTGAAAATGTGAAACACTTTCTTGTTGAGAAGAAAATGAGTAGATGGTGAGGTTTGATCAAGAGTTGGCATAGGTTAGTTGCCTGTTTCAATAATGATCACCAAAGAATTGTGAAACATTAGAATTGTGGGTGCCCGACTCAGAAAAAGTTGGTGCAGAGTTGTGATATTCTTTTAACTCTGTTCTCACACGCTTTTTCTTTAAAACATTTTGCTTTCTCTAATCACTCTCATTTCTTTTCGTTTGCACACTCAATCACTAAGGATTAACTTCTTGGGTAGAAATCACTGGTTAAGGTGATTCCATAGAAGTTGTGTTAATTCCTAGCACAATGATCTTTGTTTTCCCCGGATGCACGTGATGCTCAGATTGGTTTAACTATTTCAGTTAAATCACAATTTAGATCATGAAAACATTTAAAGTCCACTCCCAAAATATAAAATCTGTTGTAAAATCGGGAAGTGGTTTGAACATTAAAAACAATGTTTTCCATTGATTGAAAGTTGTCCTTCTTTCAACCATATATGAGATTAAGATAAAGGATTATACCTTAACGTGCAATCTTACATCTCATGAAGCTAAGCGTAAAGTCATAAACATATGAACTTTTAAGCTTCTCTCAAACTTCTGCAAAAGTCTTAAGTCAAAGTCAAAGTAAAATTTATTCACTTAAATTGAAAAGACAAAAAGAAGTAAAAAATTTTAAAGTACGAGTTCTGATCAGAAATAATCAGAAGTCATATTCGTACTCCCCTTTTGTCTTGAAAAGCTCCCCCTAAATTCTTGCATTACAAAAAAAATTGGCATTAAAAGGTACAGGCAAAAAATTTTATGAGCTCCCCCTCGAAGTAATATTGACCATTTGTCAATTTCTTCTCATACTCCCCCTTGGATCATGGACAAAATATAGAAGTGCAAATATTTTGCGGAAATGAAGAAATGATGAAAAAGTATACAATTAGAAAACTTTGATAGGTAACTACTGATTAAATCTTTAGATTTAGCATACCAAGCTTAGAGATAAGAAAGTTTAAACTCTTTTCGTCTAAAGGTTTGGTAAACAAATCGGCAAGTTGATAATCAGTTTTTACAAAGAAAAGTTCAATTGTTCCTTTTTCAACATGATCTTTAATGAAATGATACCTGACGTCTATGTGTTTAGTCTTGGTGTGCTGAACAGGATTCACTGATATTGCGATGGCGCTCTTGGAGTCACAGTATATCGGGATTTTGTTGAAGTGGAAACCATAGTCGTGCAATTGAGTTCTCATCCATAAGACCTGAGAACAGCAGCTAGCAACAGCTACATATTCTTCTTCGTTCGTGGAAGTTAAAACACAAAGTTGCTTCTTCGATGCCCAACTTACGAGTTTGTCACCGAGGAACTGTACATGTCCCGACGTGCTCTTCCTGTCTAACATACAACCTGCATGATCTGCATTTGTGTAGGCTGTTTGTTCAAAACTAGTATCTTTAGGATACCACAGACCAAGATCTGCAGTGCCATTCAGATACCTAAATATGCGCTTCACAGCAGACATATGGATTTCTTTAGGATTGGCCTGATATCGTGCATATAAGCATGTTGAAAACATTATATCTGGCCTACTAGAAGTAAGATACATTAAAGAACCTATCATCCCTCGATAAGTCCTAACATCAACAGCCTTTCCCGAAGGATCGGTGCCAATTTTAGTACCTGGTGCCATTGGGGTACCAATCGTTTTTGAATTTTCCATTTTGAACTTTCGAAGAATATCCATAATGTATTTTGATTGATTGATAAAAATACCCGATGAAAATTGTTTTACTTGTAAACCGAGAAAGAAATTCATCTCTCCCATCAAATTCATCTGGAATCTAGACACCATAAGGTTTGCAAAATTCTTACAGTACTTAGGATTTGTGGAGCCAAATATAATATCATCTACATAGATTTGAATTAAAATGATATCGACTTTTTCCTTTTTGATAAACAAAGTGGTATCCACCGTACCTTTAGAAAAACCAGACTTGACTAGAAAATTGGAAAGGACATCATACCAGGCTCGAGGGGCTTGTTTCAGACCATAGAGTGCTTTGTCGAGAATGTAGATGTGATTCGGCTTCTATTTATTGACAAAACCTTCTGGATGAGAGACGTAGACTTCCTCCTTCAGAATTCCATTCAGGAATGCTGTCTTCACGTCCATTTGAAAGACGGTGAAGTTCTTGTGAGCTGCGTAGGCTAGACACATTCTGATTGCCTCTAATCGCGCCATAGAAGCATATGTTTCGTCATAGTCGATTCCTTCCTCTTTTCTGTATCCTTTGGCTACAAGTTTTGCCTTGTTTCGGATAACGGTACCATCTTCGTCTTTCTTTATCTTGAAAACCCATTTCGTACCTATTATTGTTTTACCTTGAGGTTTCGGTACAAGTCTCCAGACTTTAAGTGCATGGAACTGATTCATCTCTTCTTGCATTGAGATCACCCATTCTAGATCAGCAAGTGCTTCTGATACGCGAGTTGGCTCGAACTTGCTCAGAAAGGAGTCATGCATGCACAAGTTTATTGATGTTGACCTAGTTTGCAGCGGTTTTGATGGATCACCAATGATATGGCTTATCGGGTGCTCTTTGGTCCATTTATGTTCATGAGGTAGTGGATTATGTGAAATTATGTCAGTTGTATCATCTATAAATCCACTTGTACCTTCTTCAGCTTGTTCAGGAGGAATGATGATTGCAGTTGAAGTGGTAGGTTCAGAAGGCTTAGCAGGTACAGCTTGTTCTGGCTGTAGATTGACCGAAATAGAACATCCTACTGTTTCAGCTACTTCTGTCTCTTCATCATTTGTCACTTCTTCAACTGTTGGAGTTGGCATTTGAATTGGAACTTCTTGTTGAATCAGGGCGTTTGATTCAATAGGAACATCTGAAATGGTTGGATGAGTAGTCGTTAAGTCTTCCATCCTGTCAACCATAACAGATTTCTTTATATTAGATCCAAGAAATTCATCATAAAACAATTCAAATAATAAATCTAAATCAGATAAATGATTAGTTGACGTTGATGCTTCATTTGATTTATTCTGTTGAGATGCAGGTTCTGGACTGATTTGCCCAGAAGCTAGTACGCCGGTTATAACGGGTTCTGAATTGTGTTGTTCGGAAGCCATCTCTTCATCAAACGTGACGTTGATGCTTTCAATCACCGTCTTTGACTTCTTCAGATAAACACGGAATGCAGTTGATGTCGAGAAATAACCAATAAAGATGCCTTCGTCCGCCTTGGCGCTGAACTTGTTGAGACTCTCCCTATCGTTTAGAACGAAACACTTACACCCAAATATATGGAAATATTTTATTATCGGTGTTCGGTTGTTGATTAAAGCATAAGGAGTCTTCTTGAATCTGCAATGTATCATGGAGCGATTATGTGTTTAGCACGCGGTTGATACAGCTTCAGCCCACAAAAATAGAGGTAAGTGTGATTGACTTAGCATAGTACGAGCAGCCTCGACTAGCGTACGATTTCTTCTTTCGACCACTCCATTTTGTTGAGGCATTCGAGCAGCAGAGTACTGATGTGAAATCCCGACAGATTCGAGATATTCTTCAACCTTTTGGTTCTTGAACTCTGTGTCGTTGTCTGTTCTTAGAAACTATACCGATTTCTACAAATTCACCTAGGTCGTTTTTAGGAATGTGATGAGAACATCTGGTGTCTCATCTTTTGAACGTAGAAACTTAACCCATGTGTATCGCGAGTAATCGTCCACGATCACGAGTATGTACTTCTTTCCGCCTAGACTCTGAGTTCGCATCGGACCACATAAGTCCATATACAATAACTCTAACGGAGCGCTTGTACTTGGTTCAGGCTTTGGTTTATGTGGAGCCCTCTTCATTTTTCCTTTTTCACATGATGTACAAAGATGTTCTCTTTCATATTTGAGCTCTGGAAGTCCTTGGACGAGCTTTCTACTGACCAGATTGTTGATGTACCTGAAGTTGAGGTGAGAGAGCCTTCGATGCCATAACCAGCTTTGTTGCATCGAGGCTTTCGTCAGTAGACAAACCTGCTTGTCAGTCTGGACATTTGATAAATTGATTGTGTAGAGGTCTGATTCTCGAGTACGACCAAGATTTCTTCGCCTTCTTCATTGCGAACTGAACATCTCTTGGCTTTGAAGTTGACCTCTAAATCTTTGTCACATAACTGGTCTATACTGAACAAGTTGTGTCGTAAGCCTTCAACATAGCTCACCTTCTTGATACTGACATTGTCATGTTGTACATCACCGTATCCCATTATTGGAGAAAACTTGTCGTTGCCGAATCTGACAGTTCCGCAATATTTCTCTTTAAAATTGGACAACATCTCTTTCTGCCCTGTCATGTGCTTGGAACATCCGCTGTCCAAGAACCACGTATGACGAGTCTGCATAAGATAAATTACAAATTTATATAATCATACGACAACATTGGAATAAATACTTTGATTATCGAAGTGCGGGTCTTGAACTGATTTGTTCAACAGCCTAATTGACTTCGATGATCGGGTTTTGAGCTGATTTACTCAAGAACCATTTCTCTTTGAAGTTCTGGTTTTGAACTGCATTATCCAAAAACCTATTTTGACATTGAAGAACGAGTCCTGATCTGTACATAATCAGAAGTCGAATTCTCTTTAAACTTTGTGTGCCTGCAACACAGATTTAGCCTTAGCTACCCACTGGAATTTGGGTCCTGCTGTGTTAGCACAAGATTTTGGTACCCATTTCAAATTGGGTCCTCTTTTCTTTTGAAATGCATTTGATTAATTATAATGAGATGAATGCACATGATAATTGCCAAACCAATCTTCATAATCTTGACAAGAAGTAGAAACATGTTTATCATAAATAGAAGACTTTCTAGCAGATAAAGATAACTGAAATAATTGCTTCATTGTATATTGTTTACGAGAAACAACAAGTTTTGAGTTCAAAATAGCAACATCAACAATTAAGACATCTTTACTAGGCGAAGTCTCACTACAATTAACACTAGAAAACGATTTAACGGTCTTGTCAAGCTTCTGTTTCGGTTGCCACAGAGATTTAACTTCTGGCCTTTGCTTGCTCAGATCTGAAATGTGTGAAATTGTTGAGTTAGACTTTTGAGCAACAAACGAATGCTTCTTCTTTGGATTACCAGTAGTGTTCGGTTCTTGTGAATGCTTAGATATATTCATACCTTTAGAACTCTTAGCTTTCACAGAGACTGAGTTATCAACTTTCGTTGATTTTTCACTGTTAACAGGCATACTGGTTTTTCTCAAAGATTTCTTAACAAAAGATGAATGGTTAGGAAGTTTTGTATTAAAATCAAATTGATTAGAACAATCATCTAAACCACCGTCAGAGTTCAAAAAATCAAATCCTTTATTTGCTAAACCAAACATATCCTCAAAGTTTGAAGCTTTATAAATAATAACATTTTAGAACACAATTGTAATAACTTTTTGTTCAATATTCATCAGAAGTCTTTCATCTGTTAAAGAATTCTCGAGTTCAGAAATTTTACTTTCTAAAACGAGAGGAGGGACATATAGTTTACCTTGAATAGGCTTCGCCTCCATTTCTTTTTCAGAATAACTTTGAAAGAAGTCATTTGAAAGAGTTTTCTTCTTTTGATATACTGGATTTTCATTATAACTATTATTCATCTTCGCATAATAAAATGGAAGGTGAACTTTAGATGATTTCAACCGTTTTTCAGTTTCGTTGGCTTCATCCTCTTCTGATAGTTTAGTCCATAAAGTTTTAAACTCAGGGATTCGTCGAGCTAATTTCATAGAAAGATGATCATAAAGTGCAGGCACTTCAGACATTCCTTTTTGAAGATAGTGAGGATTCTTATAACCGATTCCCCATCTCTCTATTTTCTCTTTGGGTTTGTTCAGATGAATAGTTTGTCCAGTTTGACCCATTTTGTATAACTTCTCTTCCAAACTTTTTAATTTACCAAGTAAAGAAAAGTTTTCTTTGGTACATGAAGAATGCAAGTTTGTAAGCTCATATATATCAATCTCACTTTTTGTCAGTTTAGACTTGAGTTCATAATTCTCTTTAAGAATTATTGTCTTTTCCTTTGCGTTGGTGTCATTATCTCTATGTAAAACCTCAAACAATACTTTCATCTCAGCAATTTCATTGCTAAGTTTATGTATCAGTTGGTTTTTGTCAGTTATAACACCATTTTCCCGCTCAAGATTCGACTCTAACTCTTGTTGTTTTAAAATCATGGCATGCATTTTATTCATGAAATCTGAATACGATAAATCACATACCTCCTCTTCTTCATTTTCTTCTGAATCAGCTTCAGCATCTGATTATATCTTTCCCATCAAGCACATGTTGACGGCTTCATCTTTTTCTTCATCCTCTTCTTCCTCGTCTGAGTGATCAAGCCAGTATTCATCCTCAGCCATCAGTGCCTTGTCGGACTCCTGTTGCTTTGCAAGAAGCATCTTGTTCTTGTAATAATCGGAGTTTCTGACCTTTGATCTTCGGCAATCCTTGGCAAAGTGGCCTGTTTTGCCACAGTTGTAGCACGTTGGTGGTTCTGGCTGACTGGATCCTTCAACTTTAAACTTTCTCTCTTCTGGTTTCCCCTCCTCTATTCTCTTCCCTTCAAATCTCTTTCCTTCATATCTACTTCCTTCAACCCTTTCCTTGTGCATGCAGTTGTTCGGACCAGAAGAATATCTCTGACTGTTTGAACTTGGATTCGTGTAGAACTTTTTCTGAAAAGCATTTGACAGCAGAATCATTGCTTGCTTCAGTTGTTCATTTTCATCCATGTCAGAGTTTGCATAACCTTCATCTTCTTCTGATTCATACAAAATTGTCTTGTTTTTCTTCTTCCTGACAACAAGAGAAATTGTGTCTTCAACTGTCTTTCCTTTCTGCTTTTTCTCATCTAGAATTTCATTCACCTCTTCTTCATTTTGTCTGAGGGTTTCATACACCTCATGAACTGGAATCTCATTCAGATGCTTGATCTGCTTCATCTGCCTAGCAAATCTTTTCCATTCCGGTTGTAGAATACTCAGGAATTTGACGTTCAGCTCAATTTGAGATTTGTGGACCTTATTTTTGCTTAATTCATTTAGCAAAGTCACAAACCTGTCATAGGTTTCTTCTAAAGATTCTCCCACTCTGCCTCTAAATTCTTCATAATTGTTTAGGCAGTTGGAGATTTTCAGCTGATTCCTAACCTTTGAGCCCAACATCATCTTCTCAAGTTGATCCCACATTTCTTTGCTGGAGGCCTTGTAGCTGTCAATCTTTACATAGATTTCGTTTGGAATTCCTTGTAGAATGTATGACTTAGCTAATCTGTTGCCTTTAGCTCTTCTGAGGTTATCATCTTCTAGCTCATGATACTTAAGTTCAACCTGAGTCGGCAAGGTTCCAACCAAACGAGTCGTCATGATTGGTTTCATAACCCCTTCTTCTATAGATTTCCTGATGAAATCACCCTGCTCATGTCTGTCAACAAAGTTCAGGAACCTATCTTTCCACTGTTCGTATTCTCCTTTAAAGAGAACTGGTGGCTTGGAGTCAGTTCCGATTACAAGGGCTTCTCTGGATGTCCTTCTGATGAAAAAATTCTAAGTCTGGAAAAACTTTGCATTTTGAGAAGGTTTGCGCGAGAGGTTGATTGCGCAAATTGAGGTTTGCGTGTCAAGTGGGTTGCGCAAAGTGAGGTTTGCGTATCACGTGGGATGCGCAAAGTGAGGATTGCATATCATGTGGGATGCGCAAAGGGAAGTTTGTGTTTCAAGTTGGATGCGCAAAGTGAGCTTTGCGTTTCGAGAGGGTTGTGCAAACTAGACTTGGCTTTTTGTGAAGAGATGAACACGTGAACTGAGGTTTGCGTATCCTACTTGTTGCGAGAAGTGAGGTTTTCGTAAGCCGTTGGATGCGAGAAGTGGACTTTGCGTGTTGCTTGAGTTGCGCAAAGTAAGCTTTGCGTATGCAGTTGGTTGCGTAAAGTAAGCTTTGCGTATCACGTAGGTTGCGCAAAGTGGACTTTGCGTATTGAGTTGGTTGCGCAAAGTGAGTTACGCAAAGTGAGCTTTGCGTGATTTCGTCCCTTAGTTTGCACAAGTTCGTCTGTACTTTGATAATTTCGACTTTTCAACCTGTATTGCCAAGATTAACAGACCCAAACTCTATCAATTTGTCTAAAAACACTTCTAGAACTGAATGTGACCACTTGATCTCGATCAAACACGCTTTTTGAAAATAAATTTGATCGCACAGTGACTTTATAAACTCGACTTTCAGACCACAAAAATCACAAAATGGAACTCGATTTAAGCTTTAAACTGAAATTGAACACTCACAACTCTATCTAGCAACCTAATCGATCACAACTTGATCGATTTTAACACTTAAAACACTTAAAATCTCGAACTCGATTTTTCAAATAAGAACACAGAGTCGTTTTTCTTAAAAACTTGATTTTGATCTTTATCATGCTCTGATACCAATTGTCGGTCCAACAATACTTATCAAGTTTATAGAAAACAACAACACAATATGATTACCAACCTGTTTTGATTAATAGAAATGGTTACAAGGTTGATCGATTCAAGCTTTGAATGTGTTTTCTCTGTTTTCTCTCTTTTACACCTTAAGTGTGTGTTCTTGTGTGTGTTCTATATCTTATCTGATCTGATTGTGTTGAGAGATATCAGAGATATATCTTAAGTGTGTCTAACACACTTCCTACAACTTGCAACATCAAGTTGCAATATTAAACAATATAAAACAAAATAATATCTAATCTAACTTAGATATTATAAAGCTAACTTAACTAACTAACTAAACTAATACAATAACAAACAATAATTACTTTGACATTTATTACAAACGACATTTAGACTTTAATATCGAGAGTCAACTTTCCGGGTTTAGCTTCAGATTGCGATCTTCAGTTTGGATGATCTTGAATCCAATAGATATGTGATCTAACACCTAGCATTAAACATTTCCATATTTTTGGATGCAGGTGCTATGTGCTTAACGACAAGGAGAACTTCAATAAGTTCAGTCTAAAAGCTGAAGAAGGCATTTTTATTGGCTATTCTCAATCATCTGTGTCTTATAGAGTTTATCAGAAGAAATGAAAGACTGTGGTGGAGAGTGGTAACGTCAATTTTGATGAAGCAATGGAAGTGGCTTCTGGACAACACATTTTAGAACCTGTACTTACAGGAGTCTTAGGTTCTGGACAAATCAGTTCAGAACCTGGTTCTTGTGTTTCAACTCCTAACAAAGCATCTACTTCAACATCTCATTTAACTGAATTAGATCTTTTATTTAAACATTTTTATGATGAATATCTTGGTACTAAAGTATCTAAACCTGTTGTGATTGACAGTGCTGAAGATTCATGCACACATCATCCGATCACTTCAAATATTACAATTGAACATACTACACCAGTTCAGCAAGATATTTCATCAGAAATTCCATCAGTTGAAGATACAACAAATACTGAACATACAGAAGTTGCACAATCAGTTAGGTATGTGGAATTTCCTATTCAACAGACAACCAGTGTTCAACCAACTGACACTTCTGGACCTGTCTCTTCAACTGAACTCCCAAGTGAAGGTTATTTAAATGATCAACATGATCAATCTACTTATGTTTTGCTTCCTCACGTTAACAAGTGGACCAAAGAGCACCCGGTACATCAAATTATCGGAGATCCTTCGAAACCAGTGCAAACTAGGTCTGCAACAGCAAACGAGTTCTTTTTTTTATTCTTTCTTGAGCAAGATAGAGCCGACTCGCGTATCAGAATCTATTGAAGATCCTTATTGGATATCTGCCATGCAAAAAG
This sequence comes from Arctium lappa, assembly GCA_023525745.1. Classification (NCBI taxonomy): domain Eukaryota; kingdom Viridiplantae; phylum Streptophyta; class Magnoliopsida; order Asterales; family Asteraceae; genus Arctium; species Arctium lappa. The sequence continues at coordinate 60,770,702 of CM042059.1, read as the reverse complement.
AACTCAATCAGTTCGAAGCGCTAAAAGTATGACGACTCGTGTCAAGACCTGAAGGAAAGACAATCATTGGCACTAAATGGGTATTAAAAACAAGAAAGATGAAGATGGTGTAGCTGTTAGAAACAAAGCTCGACTTGTAGTTAAAGGATACCAGCAAGAGGAAGGTATTAATTATGATGAGACATATGCTCCATTTGCACGCATCGAAGCAATTCGAATGTTTCTCGCGTATGCTGCACACAAGAACTTTACAGTCTATCAGATGGATGTGAAAACGGCCTTTCTGAATGGCATACTCAAAGAGGAGGTATTTGTATCTCAACCAAAAGTGTTTATCAGTGCAGAGAAGCGAGATCATGTCTAGGTATTATACAAAGCCCTTTATGGATTAAAACAAGCACATCGCGCCTGGTACGATATCCTTTCAAAGTTTCTAGTCAAGTCAGGGTTTTCGAAAGGTAAGATCGACACTACTCTTTTTCATCAAGAAAGAAAAATGCAATATTATTCTCATTCAAATTTATGTTGATGACATAATTTTTGGGTCAACAAACCCTAAGTACTATAAGAATTTTTCTGCCTTAATGGTGTCACGTTTTCATATGAGTATGATGGGAGAGATGAATTTATTTCTCGGATTACAAGTCAGACAATTTTCCACGGGGATTTTACAAATCAAGCTAAGTACATTTGTGACATTTTAAAGAAATTTAAAATGGAAAATCGTACACTTATTAGCACCCCAATGGCACTAGGGACTAAGATCAGAGTTGACCTAAATGGGAAACCTGTTGATTAAAAGACCTATCAAGGTATGATTGGTTCTTTAATGTACTTGATGGTCAGTCGACCTGATATTATGTTCTCGACATGTTTGTGTGCGAGATATCAGGCCAAGCCGAAAGAGCCTCATCTTTTGGCTGTCAAAAGAATTTTTAGATATCTGAAGGGCATCGCAAATCTTGGTTTATGGTATCCTAAAGATACAGGATTCAAACTTACAGCATATTCAGATGCAGATCATGCAGGTTACATGTTAGTTAGGAAGAATACATCAGGTCACATACACTTTTTGGAAGACAAGATCGTTAGCTGGGCATCAAAGAAATAACTTTGTGTATCCACTTCAATAGCGGAAGCACAATACGTAGTTGCTGCCAGCTGCTGTTCTCAAGTGTTGTGGATGTGGATACAGTTTCGAGACTATGGATTCCAATTTAACAAGATTCCGATATATAGTGATTCGAAGAGCGCAATCGCTATATCTGCTAATCCTGTCCAACATACTATAACAAAGCACATTTATGTGAGATGTCACTTTATCAAAAACCATGTGGAAAAAGATAGAATCGAGTTGTACTTTGTAAACACGGATTATTAGCTTGCTGACCTTTTCACTAAGCCATTAGATGAAAGATTTCAAAATTAGGCATGTTGCATCTTAAAACATGATTTTTACAAAATCCGTACTTGATTTGTACAGCTTGGTTTGTAATTTTTCTTCATGTCTTTATTTTTAATCTGAATGATATCTACATTGAAGCTTTGTTCATGATTTCAGGAGGAGTGAGTACTACGATGAGATGATCATATTTCAAGGGGGAGTTAGAATGAGTTAGAGTAATTGCATATGTTTTGTACTGACATATTTTTATGAATGCATATTTTCAGGGGGAGTAAGAATGTTGACTTCTGACCAAATCAAATCAGGACTCGTTCTTCAATGTTTTATTTTCAATGTTTTTTCTTTCAATAAGACTTTGATATTTTGACGACCTTTTGACTTGGTGTAGTTTTTGAGGGGGAGCTTACAAGATTTCAATCAATCTTGATTGGAGACTGATTCATGAGATTTAAGTCGTGCGTAAGGATTTTTCTAACCTTTATCTTATAATGTTTGAAAGATGGACAACTTTCAAGCATGAAAACATGTTTCTAAACGTTCAAACCACTTCTCGATTCTTAAAAATATTTTATGAATTCTAGAAATGTGATTTTAAATGTTTTCATTTTATGAGCTTTATTCTTTTACCAATCGTGTGTTTCCAAAGATAAATACTTGTGTATTATCTTTTCCATATACTGTCTAGTATTCATACACACTGGTTTAGTATTTTTCATTGATTTTGTTATTACCATGTCTCAAATTGAAACAATTTTCGATGGTAATAGACCCCGTTTGAATTTCACAGTTGTTGAGCATCAATTCATTCAAAACTAAGCAATTCTTTCAGAACAATCTATATTTGTTCATGTAGACACATTACAATTCTTTCATGACCTAAGCTTTCCATGTTTATCAATCATATTTGATCTTTCCGATACATTGTCAGATTCTCAAACAAGTCTTTCGAATTCATTTCACTCATTCAATATTCTTGTTGTGAGAAATCTTCAAAGTTCAAAATGCTCAAATCTTCATGATAATATTTTTGTTGGGCATACATCTATCTGACATTGTACTTCATTTTACTGAGCTTTACATGTTCAAGATAAACTGTTGAACATCACATTCTTTTAGGACAATATTTTCATGGGAATAATGTGCGAGCTTCAAAGACTTCTATGGATTCACGATAACCAGTGTTTCCTACCCAATAAGTTATCTTGAGTGATTGAGAGGCGAGGAGTCAATATCAAAGAGTGGGGGAGATAACTCAAAGGGTTAAGTTTTTCTCATTGAGATGAGAGGTAAAATGGAAAAAAAAAAGTTTGGTTAGAAGTGAGTAAAATGATAAAAAGAAAGAGGGTGTGAGAACAGAGTTAAAAGAATATTACAACTCTGTAGTAACCACTTTCTGAGTCGGGCAGCCACATTACTGATTGTTTCACAAATTCTTTCGTGAACATCATTGAAACAAGCAGTGGGCCCATGCAAACTCTTTCTTAAACCCCATCAGCCACTCATTTCTTTCTTAAAAAGGAAATGTTTCATATTTTCATGGGGATACAGCACATATGCTATCTGATATTCACTCGGAAGATTTGGATATTGAAATAGAAGGAAGTTTGCTCCACCTTCGCACTTCGATCATGCACATTGAGTCATGGAAAAATTGTTGTGTTTCAACAGTTTACACAATTTGAGCTGGATAAAGCACAAAATGCTTAAATTCTCTCATACACAAGCACATACACACAGAAAATTTGTTTTTCTGTCAGAAAGTTCATAGAATTACCTTGTGTTTTCCGATGATTGAATGGAAGACCTAGGGAGTGAACATCACTAAAACTTCTTATACAGTACATCCGTTGTACTAAGTGGTTTCGTGCTACTTACAAGCATGTTAACTGTTTCATTTGTTGATTCAGTGTTACCACTCAATTCTGAATTTGAAAAGATTTGGAATCATTGACGGATGTTACATATATCAGTTGGAAAGATAACATGGTCATTTGTTTGCAAGGTGGAAAGAATGAAGGGTGTTTTTTTATGCAAAGTTTTGATGTTGCTGATGCTCGCAAAAAGGGGGAGAAATAATGATTGAAAAAGCAAGTTTTAAGAAAGTATAGAATGAAAAGGCAGCTTATGGGCAAAAGTATCAAGAAAAAGACAATATGGAGATTTAGTTTCAAGTTTATGGAGAGAAATTCAAGAATGAAACAGAAATTTTTGAGAGCATTAAGTGAAAGATAAAGCCAATTCAAAGAATGACAGACAGTTCAGAATTCGTTGATGTTAAGACACAGTCTCATTGAGAGCATTAAGTGAAAGATCATCCAATCTGAAGATCGCAATCTGAAGCTAAAGCCGAAACGTCGACTCTCATTATTAAAGTCTATGTCGTTTGTAATAAATGTCAATGTAATTGTTTTAGTTTACTTAGATTTAAATATCTAAGTTATAGTATTGTAATAGTTAGTTTCTAGTTATTTAGTTTCTAGTTAGTTTCTAGTTTATATTAGAATTAATATCTAGATCTAATATCTAGATATTATCTTAGGTAGTGTGTTCAACACACTAGATTAGAAAGTAGATATCTCTCAATCTCTCTATCAACAATCAGATCAGATACTAGAACACAAAAACACACACACAAAAGGTGTAAATCTAGAGAGAACACAAGAGAGCTTCAAAGATCAACCTTGTAACCATTTCTTATAATCAATACAGGTTGGTAATCGTTAATGTGTTGTTGATACAAAACTTGATATAGTATTGTTGGACCGACAATTGGTATCAGAGCCTGATTAAGATCAAATCAAGTTTTTATTTTCAGAAAACGACTTTGTGTTCTTGTGAAAAATCGATTTCGAGTGTTAAGGTGTTATAGGTGTTAAAATCGATCAGGCTGTGATCGATTAGCATGCTAGATCGAGTTGTTGTTGTTTGATTTCACTACAAAGCATTTATCGAGTTCCATTTTGTGATTTAAGTGAAGAAACAGTCAAAAGCTTTCAGTCACTGTGCTATCAATTTATTTTCGAAAAAGTGTGTGTTACTTAGATCGAGTCCTTACAATCAGTTCTAGAAGTGTTTCTAGACATAAGGGTATTGTTTGGTATTGCTAAATCGTTTCAATACAGATTTTAGATGATTTTTAGAAGTACAGGATGAATAAAGCGCAAAGTAGAGGACGAACACACGCAAAGTTCAAACTTTGCGCGTCCAACATCAATCGCAAACCTTACTTTGCGCTCCTCAAGTGAAACGCAAAGCTCAACTTTGCGCCTCTCACACCAAACACAAAGTCCACTTCTCGGTTCCAAAAGCATACGCAAACCTCGATCTCACTTCTTGCAACAAACCTCAGAAACGCAAACCTCATAAACGCAAACCTCAGAAACGTAAACCTCAGAAAAGCAAACCTCAGAAACGCAAACCTCAAGCCATTGTGTTCATCTCTTCAAAAGATCAAGTCAACTTTGCGCTTCCAACTAGACCCGCAAACCTTACTTTCCACTTCCAACTAGAACCGCAAACCTCAACTTTGCGCTTCCCACTTGAAACGCAAATCTCACTTTGCGCACTGTGCTTGACACGCAAACCTCTCTGCTCCAATCCAGACTTAGAATTTTCTTCGAAATGACATCAAGAGAAGCTCTTGCAATAGGAACTGACACCAAGCCACCAGTTCTCTTTAGAGGAGAATATGAACAGTGGAAGGATAGGTTCCTAAACTTCATTGAAAGACAGGATTTGGGTGATTTCATCAAACAATCCTTAGAAGAAGGCCTTATGGAAACAAAATATAGGGAACCTGCAGAAGGTACTGAAGAAGAAAGACTTGCACTTACTTATGAGGAACTAACAGGTGATAATAAGTTAAGAGCAAAAGCAGACAGATTAGCCAATTCATACATTCTACAAAGGATTCCGAACGAAATCTACGTAAAGATTGACAGCTATAAGGCCTCCGGCAAACAAATGTGGGATCAACTAGAGAAGATGATGTTGGGTTCAAAGATTGGGAACCAGCTTAAAATCTCTAACTGCTTGCACAGTTTTGAAGAATTTAAAGGCAGAACAGGAGAGACTCTAGAAGGAACATATGATAGATTCGTGACCCTGCTAAACGAATTGAGCAAGAACAAGGTCAATAAATCTCAAATCGAGTTGAATATCAAATTCCTAAGTATTCTACAACCAGAATGGAAAAGTTTTGCCAGGCAGATGAGGCAGATAAAGGATCTGAATGAGATTCCACTTCATGAGGTGTATGAAACCCTTCGATAAAATGAAGAAAAGGTGGATGAAATTCTAGCAGAAAGGAGAAAAGGAAAGGCAGTTGAAGACACGGTTGCTCTTGTAGTCAAGAAGAAGAACAAGAAGATTGTGTATGAATCAGATGAAGCTGAAGCTGATGCCATCTCTGACTCAGATGAAAATGAACAACTGAAACAAGCATTGCTAATGCTGACGAATGCTTTTCAAAAAAAGTTCTACAGAAAGCCAACTCCAAACAGTCAGAGGTACTCTTCTGGACCCAACAACTACGCTCATAAGGAAAGGGTTGAAGGTAGTAGGTATGAAGGGAAGAAGCTTGACGGGAAGAGATTAGAGGAGAAGAAATCAGAAGAGAGAAGGTACCCATCTGAAGGGAAAAGGATAGAGGAGAAGAAACCAGAAGAAAGAAAGTACAAGGATGAAGGATCAAGTCAGTCAGGACCACCTACGTGCTACAACTGTGGCAAAACAGGTCATTTTGCCAAGGATTGTTGAAGATCAAAAGTAAGAAACTCCGATTACTACAAGCACAAAATGCTTCTTACAAAGCAACAGGAGGCTGGCAAGGCACTTATGGTTGAAGATGAATACTGGCTCGATCACTCAGATGAGGAAGAAGAGGATGAAGAAAAGGATGAAGCCGTCAATATGTGCTTGATGGGCAAGATGGAATCAGATGCTGAAGCTGATTCAGATAATGAAGAAGAGGAGGTATGTGATTTATTGTACTCAGATTTCATGAATAAAATGCATGCCATGAGTTTAAAACAAGAAGAATTAGAATCTAATCTTAAGCGAGAAAATGGTGTTATAATTAACAAAAACCAATTGATACAGAAACTTAGCAATGAAATCGCTGAGAAGAAAGTAATAGTTGAGGTTTTACATACAAACGTTGACACCAACGCAAAAGAACAGACAATAATTCTTAAAGAGAATTCTGAACTCAAGTCTAAACTGACAAAAAGTGAGATTGATTTGTATAAGCTTACTAAAATGCATTCTTCATGTACTAAAGAAAACAAATCTTTAATTGCAAAACTGGATGCTTTGGAAAAGAAGTTATACACAATAGGTCAAAGTGAGCAAACCATTCATCTTAACAAACCGAAAAAGAATAAAGAACATTGGGGAATCGGTTATGTGAAACCTCATTGTCTTAAAAAGGGTATAAGAGAAGTGTCTGCACTTTATGATTATACCTCTATGCTAGTTTCACACTGAATCGCTAACCTTAAAGTTTTTAATACTAAACTATCAAAGGAGGATGAAGCCAATGAAATTGAAAAACGGAAGAAGTCATCTAAAGTTCACCTTCCATTTTATTATGCGAAGTTGAATAATAGTTATGACTATCCAAATAATGAAAAGAAATCTCTTTCAACTGACTACTTTCAAAGTTGTTCTGTAAAAGAGATGGAGGCGAAGCCTATTATAGGTAACTTTATGTCCCTTCTCTCATGTTAGAAAGTAAAATTTCTGAACTCGAGAACTCTTTATCAGACGAAAGACTCTTGATTGAGATTCAACAAAAAGTTTTTTCAACCGTTATGAAAAATGTTGTTTTTACAAAGGCTTCTACTTCTGATGACATAATTGGTTCATCAAACGAAGGGTTTAATTTTCTTAACTCCAACGGTGGTTCAGATGAATGCTTTGAACAATTTGATTTTAATGCGAAACTTCCTAACCATTCATCTTTTATTAAGAAATCTTTAAGACAAACCAGTATGCATGTTAACAGTGCAAAATCAACGAAAGTTGATAACTCAGTATCTGTGAAAGCTAAAAATGCTAAAGGTAAGAAAATATCTCAGCATTCATAGAAACCGAATACTACTGGTAATTCTAAGAAGAAACAATCATTTGGTGCTCAGAAGTCTAACTCTCCAGTTTCACATGTTTCAGATCTGTGCAAGCAAAGGCCAGAAGTAAATTCTCAATGGCAACCCAAACGGAAGCTTGATAAGACCGTTAAATCGTTTAGTAGTGTTAATTGTAATAAGACTTCGCTTAGTAAAGATGTTTTAATTGCTGATGTTGTGTTTTTGAACTCAAAACCTGCTGTTTCTCCTAAACATTATTCAATGAAGCAATTATTTTAGTTATCTATATCTGCTAGAAAGTCTTCTGTTTATGATAAACATGTTTCTATCTCTTGTCAAAATTCTGAAGATTGGTTTGGCAATTATCATGTGCATTCATCTCATTCCAATTCAAATGCATTTCAAAAGAAAAGAGGACCCAATTTGAAATGGGTACCAAAATCAATTGCTAACACAGTTGGACCCAAATTCCAATGGGTACCAAAGGCTAACTCTGTGTTGCAGGTACCTACTATCTAGGGGGAGTAGGAAATACAATGGTTTCTAAGTAAATCAGCTTACAACCCGTGCTACAAAGAACATTGGTTCTTGAGTAAATCAGCTCAAGACCCGAACATCAAAGTCAATTAGGCTTTTGAACAAATCAGTTCAAGACCCGCACTTCGATGATCAAAGTGTTTATTCCAAAGTTGTCATATGAAAATATAAATTTGTTATTTCTCTTATGCAGACTAGTCATACATGGTTCTTGGACAGCGGATGTTCCAAGCACATGACAGGGCAAAAAGAGATACTGTCCAATTTTAAAGACAAATATTGTGGAACAGTCAGATTTGGCAATGGCCAGTTTTCTCCAATCATGGGATATGGTGATGTACAACATGACAATGTCACGATCAAGAAGGTGAGCTATGTAGAAGGCTTACGACACAACTTGTTCAGTATAGGACAGTTCTGTGACAAAGACTTAGAGGTCAACTTCAAAGCCAAGAGATGTTCAGTTCGCAATGAAGAAGGCGAAGAACTCTTGGTTGGTACTCGAGAATCAGACCTCTACACAATCAATTTATCAAATGTCCAGACTGACAAGCAAGTTTGTCTACTGACGAAAGCCTCGATGCAACAAAGTTGGTTATGGCATCGAAGGCTCTCTCACATCAACTTCAAGTACATCAACAATCTGGTCAGTGGAAAGCTCGTCAATGGACTTCCAGAGCTCAAATATGAAAGAGAACATCTTTTTGCAGCATGTGAAAATGGAAAAATGAAGAGGGCTTCACATAAACCAAAGCCTGAGCCAAGTACAAGCGCTCCGTTAGAGTTATTGCATATAGACTTATGCGGTCCGATGCGAACTCAGAGTCTAGGCGGAAAGAACTACATACTCGTGATCATGGACGATTACTCGCGATACACATGGGTCAAGTTTCTACGTTCAAAGGATGAGACACCAGATGTTCTCATCACATTCCTAAAGACGACCCAGGTGAATATGCAGAAACCGGTCAAGTTTCTACGAACAGACAATGGCACAGAGTTCAAGAACAACAAAGTTGAAGAATATCTCGAATCTGTCGGGATTTCACATCAATACTCTGCTGCTCGCACGCCTCAACAAAATGGAGTGGTCGAAAGAAGAAATCGAACGCTAGTCGAGGCTGCTCGAACTATGCTAAGTCATTCAGACTTACCTCTCTTTTTGTGGGCAGAAGCTGTTTCGACCGCGTGCTACACACAGAATCGCTCCATGGTACATCGGAGATTCAAGAAGACTGCTTATGCATTAATCAACAACCGAACACCGACAATGAAATATTTCCATATATTTGGGTGTAAGTGTTTCGTTCTAAACGATAGGGAGAATCTCAACAAGTTCAGTGCCAAGGCAGATGAAGGCATCTTCATTGGCTATTCCTCAACATCAACTGCATACCGTGTTTATCTAAAGAAGTCAAACACGGTGATTGAAAGCATCAACGTAACATTTGATGAAGAGATGGCTTCCGAACAACACAGTTCAGAACCCGTTATAACAGGAATTCTAGCTTCTGGGTAACTCAGTCCAGAACCTGCGTCTCAACAGAATAAATCAGATGAAGCATCAACGTCAACTAATAATTTATCTGATTTAGACTTATTATTTGAATTGTTTTATGATGAATTTCTTGGATCTAATGTAAAGAAATCTGTTGTGGTTGACAGGATGGAAGACTTAACCACTACTCATCCAACCAGTTCAGATGTTCCTATTGAATCAAACGCCCCGATTCAACAAGAGATTCCAATTCAAATGCCTACTCCAATAGTTGAAGAAGTGACAAATGATCAAGAGACAGAAGAAGCTAAAACAGTAGGAGATACTATTCAGATCAATCTACAGCCAGATCAAGTTGTACCTGCTGAGCCTTCTGAACCTATCACTTCAACTGCTATCATCATTCCTCCTGAACAAACTGAAGAAGGTACAAGTGGATTCATAGATAATACAATTGACATACATTCATATAATCCACTATCTCATGAACATAAATGGATCAAAGAGCACCCGATAAGCCAGATAATTGGCGATCCATCAAAACCGGTGCAAACTAGGTCAGCATCAATGAATATGTGCATGCATGACTCCTTTCTGAGCAAGTTTGAGCCAACAAGAGTATCAGAAGCACTTGCTGATCCAGAATGGGTGATCTCAATGCAAGAAGAGCTGAATCAATTCGATGCACTTCAAGTCTGGAGACTCGTACCGAAACCTCAAGGTAAAACAATTATAGGTACGAAATGGGTTTTCAAGATAAAGAAAGACGAAGATGGTACCGTTATCCGAAACAAGGCAAGACTAGCAGCCAAAGGATACAGACAAGAGGAAGGAATTGACTATGACGAAACATATGCTCATGTGGCGCGATTAGAGGCAATCAGAATGTTTTTAGCCTACGCAGCCCACAAGAACTTCACGGTCTTTTAAATGGACGTGAAGACAGCATTCCTAAATGGAATTCCGAAGGAGGAAGTCTACGTCTCTCAGCCAGAAGGTTTTGTCAATCAAGAGAAGCCGAATCACGTTTACATTCTCGACAAAGCACTCTACGGTCTTAAACAAGCACCTCGAGCCTGGTATGATGTCCTTTCCACTTTTCTAGTCAAGTCTGGGTTTTCAAAAGGTACGGTGGATACCACTTTGTTTATCAAAAAGGAAAAAGGCGATATCATTTTAATTCAAATCTATGTAGATGATATTATCTTTGGTTCTACAAATTCGAACTACTGTAAGAATTTTGCAAACCTTATGGTGTCTAGATTTCAGATGAACATGATGGGATAGATGAATTTCTTTCTCGGATTGCAAGTCAAACAGTTTTCTACGGGTATTTTTATCAATCAATCAAAATACATTAGAGATATTCTTCGGAAGTTCCAAATGGAAAATTCAAAACCGATTGGTACCCCAATGGCACCAGGTACTAAGATTGGCACCGATCCTTCGGGAAAGGCAGTTGATGTCAGGTATCATTTTATTAAAGATCATGTTGAAAAAGGAACAATTGAACTTTTCTTTGTAAAAACTGATTATCAACTTGCCGATTTGTTCACCAAACCCTTAGACGAAAAGAGGTTCAACTTTCTTGTCTCTAAGCTTGGTATGTTAAATCTTAAAATCTAATCAGTAGTTACCTATAAAAGTTTTCTAAATTGTATACTTTTTCATCATTTCTTCATTCTTAACTCTGATTGATATCTGCACTTCTACATTCTGTTCATGATCCAAGGGGGAGAATGAGAAGAAATTGACAAGTGGTCAATATTACTTCGAGGGGGAGCTCATAAAATTTTGCATGTACCTTTTAATGCCAAATTTTTTATTTAGGGGGAGATCTTCAAGCCAAAAGGGGAGTACGGATATGACTTCTGATTATTTCTGATCAGAACTCGTACATTAAAAAGTTTTACTGCTTTTTGTCTTTTCAATTTAAGTGAATAAATTTTACTTTGACCTTGACATAAGACTTTTGCAGAATTTTTGAGAGATGCTTACAAGTTCATATGTTTATGACTTTAAGCTTAGCTTCATGAGTTGTAAGATCATACGTTCAGGTATTATCCTTTATCTTAATCTCATATATGGTTGAAAGAAGGACAACTTTCAATCATTGAAAATATTTTTTTTTAAATGTTCAAACCACTTCCCGATTTTTCAACATATTTTATATTTTGGGAGTGTATTTTAAATGTTTTCATGATCGAAATTATGCTATAACTGAAATAGTTAAACCAATCTGAGCATCACGTGCATCATAGGAAAACAAAGAATCATTGTGCTAGGAATTAACACAACTTCTATGGAATCACCTTAACCAGTGATTTCTACCCAAGAAGTTAATACATAATGATTGAGTGTGAGAAATCGAAAAAGAAATGAGTGTGATTAGAGAAAGCAAAAATTTTAAAAGAAAGAGCGTGTGAGAACAAAGTTAAAAGAATATCACAACTCTGCACCAACTTTTTCTGAGCCAGGTAGCTACCATTCTAGTGATACACAATTCTTTGGTGATCATTATTGAAACAGGCAACTAACCCATGCCAACTCTTAAACAAACCTCACCATCTACTCATTTTCTTCTCAACAAGAAAGTGTTTCACATTTTCAAAAGGGGATGCAGCACAATTGCTATCTGATTTTCATTTGGAAAATCTGGATATTGAAAAGATGGAAGTCTGCCCCACCTTCGCACTTCAATCATGCACATTGAGTATGTGTTTAACTTACTGTTGTCTCAGTGGTTTACATAATTTTGAGCCTAATAAGCAATCATCCGTGCTTAATTCTTTCAAACACAAGCACGAACACACAAGGAATTAGTTTCTTTGTCATAACGTTTATAGAAATTTACCTTTGTGGTGTTTCGATGATTAAATGGAAGCCCTGGGGGAGTCAACATCAAACAGCTCCTTTCCAATGTGTATTTGTTACACACAGTGACTAAGTGTTACTGACAGGCATGTTAACTAATTCATTAGTTGATTCAGGTGTTACACGACTGTTTTGTCTGGATTTGAAAGGATCTGGATGAATATCTTTTGAATTGATGGATCAGGGGCTCTAACCGCAAGATTGACATTTCTTACAACTAATTTTGATGAAGTCGTGGCACTTAACATCAAAAAGGGGGAGAATGACTACACAAGAAATGGCAAAGATCACATGTTTCAAGAATCACGTCAAAGACTGAATTCTTCTAAAGAAAGTAGATTGAAGACATGTTGATTTAAGAGCTAGAGAAAGATATTGCATCTTCTGAGCTGAACAAGAAGACTGAATTGCTAAAATCATTTTCGTAATGATCTTGATCCAAAGGGGGATTGTTAAGACACAGTCTCATTGTATTCAAGATCATCCAATCTGAAGATCGCAATCTAAAGCTAAAGCCGAAACGTCGACTCTCAATATTAAAGTCTATGTCGTTTGTAACAAATGTCAATGTAATTGTTTTAGTTTACTTAGATTTAAATATCTAAGTTATAGTATTGTAATAGTTAGTTTCTAGTTATTTAGTTTCTAGTTAGTTTCTAGTTTATATTAGAAATAATATCTAGATCTAATATCTAGATATTATCTTAGGTAGTGTGTTCAACACAGTAGATTAGAAAGTAGATATCTCTCAATCTCTCTATCAACAATCAGATCAGATATTAGAACACAAAAACACACACACAAAAGGTGTAAATCTAGAGAGAACACAAGAGAGCTTCAAAGATCAACCTTGTAACCATTTCTGATAATCAATACAGGTTGGTAATCGTTAATGTGTTGTTGATATAAAACTTGATATAATATTGTTGGACCGACAGTTGATTCAAAGATTTATGAAGTTTTGTTGAAGTTTACAGAAATTTTCTTTGAAGATTGTTTGAAAGAGAAAAGTTTGCTAAAGTTGCAGATAATTTCTTTGTTGCAGATGATGAAGTTTGTTAAAGATTTAGGGGGAGAATGTTAAAGATAAAATTTGATCACAAAGAGGGAGATTGTTTTCAAAATTTCGTTAAAGCTGAAATTCAATTGAAGAATGATCTAGACTACCTAAGATAATCAATACAAATGAAAAGAATGTTTATCGAAGTTAAAAGGGGGAGAATGTTCATTGTGCCGAAACTTTGTTTAAAGTATGATCTTGAATCCAAAGGGGGAGAATATTAGAGTATATTGTGTTGTATTCAAGATCATTAAATGAAGGTCAAATCTCCAAGTCAAATCTACATGAAGAAAGTCAAAGTCAAAAGGAGCTTAAGTGAAAGTCAAATTTAACAGTCAAATTATTAGTTTTGTTAGTTGTTTAGTTGTTTATATTTGTAGTAGGTATAAATACTTTTTGTTTTTGGAATTGGTAGAATAGATCATACTGTATACTTTGGAGAATTATTCTAGTGAGAGAAAATAGAGAGGAAAGTTGTAACTGAGAAGATCAATCAATACAAATGACATATTGAGATTAAATTGATTGTTCATCTTGATTACTTGTTGAATTTAGGATACACAACCAATGTCCCAGACTCCTCTCGAGCGGGACATGGAATTTTAAGGAAGGCATAGTCATTTTGACTTGTTCTCCGCACCATAAGGTACACCACATCTCATATCCACTTCTTCCCTCATAAATAAGCCTGAGCATTTCTTTGTTTAAACATCTTCTTTTCTTACAGGTCCTACTTTGGCCACCCTCAACACCAATCTCAAAGAGGTCAGTGATCGAGTGGAATCTCTCTCCACCACTCTTGACAACAACACCAACGTCGTGAACACTGTCGGCAAGTCGCTCAGGGAACTCTCTACCTCCCTCTCCTCCAAAGCTAACAATACTTAACTCTCAGCACTTACCGAGGAGGATTACAGGATTAAGGAGGATGTTGCTCAGAACACCTCAGCGCTACAAATCATCAGCGGCAACATCAACTCACTCACTGCTTCTGTCAACAACCTCAGCACTAAAGTTGACACCACAAATCAGTTGCTAGCTGATGTGTTGAACATCCTGAGGGCACCAGTTCCTGCTCCTACCTTCACTGATGCGGATCGTGAGTCCTTGCATTTGGCTACCGACTTTGTCCTTAAAGCAACGAAAGTCATCCCTGGCCTCGAAGTCAGGGTGGAGAGCTTGGAAGTTGATGCTCTTTCTACCAAGGCTACTACTGATAAGGTGCTCTCTCCTCCTAGTGATGATGATAAATTGTGATGATGACAAAGTGGGGGAGAAGGATACAGAGGGGAAGATGAAGACCTCCCTCATGCTAAAGAAGAGGATACCAATAAAGGCCTCTTCAAATGTTCTCAATGATGAAGAAGAAGAGGAAGACGAGGAAAATGAGGATGATGATGAAGAGCTAGAGCTCGAAGATAAGCAGGACTTCAGGGGTGCTGATGATGATGACGATGAAGATGACGAATCAGCTCTTTGGTTCAAACCAAATCCCATCACTGTTCCCCACCTCAAAGGTGTCGTCATAAATGAAACAGGGGGGAGATCTTAGAAGACTCCAAATCAATCTTCCCAGGGCAAGCAAAAGGGGATATCTACCACTAGAAACCTAAAGATCTGCTCTAGATCTGAGGGGGAGCAACCTTCTTAGATTTCAAAGAGTCTCAAAGATTCATCTTGCTCATCTTAAGGATCTTCTTTATATCTGGTGTGATAACTCAACATCAGGGACTCTCATCAAATCTCTTATTCGAAAGAAGGCAGCCATTAGAAGACAGAGAGGAGAAGAGATACTTGATCATATGATTGTTGAAGAAGAATTCCTAGTTAAGGAAAAACCAACATAGCTGATAGATTAGCCTTTTTTTCTTGTAATCTATTAGCTATATACTTATAGTACTTGTATAGTTTTTCACTTGTATTCATAAATTTTCATAATCCCTATGTAATTTTTATTACGAATCAATGAAAATTTTCAGTGAAGTATTGTACTCCATCAGTACTAGAAAAGATCCCTCAAAATAGTAATTGGTACATGTATTTTATGAGTCCTATTTATTCTTATATTTTGAGCTTAAGCAATTTTCTTATGTTGCTTTGTCACCATAAAATAGGAGAAATTGTTGATCCAAACTCTCTCAGTGATTTAATGATGATCCTTAGAATTGCTTAGTGAAAGTTACATTTAAGATCTGTATGTATTAGTGTTTCACTATTAGCGATGATATACCGAGTCTGTTCAGTATCATTGATGATCCCTGATGTATTTACTGAATGTAATCCCTGAAGACAAGTTTCGTGACAAAAACATTCATTGCTGACATCAAAGACAAAGTTGATGAACAAGTGACAAGTCTACATATGATCTGATGCGGATATCACTGAAACTAAGACAAGTCCACACACGCGACAAACCAAGAAAGAAAGCTTCAAGGATAGCAAACTTTTATCAAAGCTCATTAATAAAAGACTTCATCAGCGATCACTGATCATGATTCTTACACTCCAAGGTTCGTTTGTCTTATCCTTTGCACAAATAGTACGAATTGTCAGAAGATACATGCTTTTGTCCAGAACCGTACAACAACTCTAAAGACTACAATGTTCACCATACGGCCCGGAGCATGTCGCTAAAAGTCAGAAGCATGCACCCAACCAGATGTTGACACGTGTAAAGTACCTCTGCCATGCATTAAATGCATCGGGTATAAATAGAGGTTCATCCTTCATCTTGAAGGGTTGCTTACTATCTTTTTTTCTCTTAGTGCACCTTATAAAAACTCTTGTTTTCTATAATCTCCTCAACCTTCCTTTCCCTATATTCTTGTGCAACCATACTTGGTATTTCTCAAGTTTGTTTAGATTAAGTCTTCCTTAATCTTATTCCCCAACAAACTGTAAATTGTAATTTGATTTATCAATAAACAATTATTAAACTTAAGATTTGAGTTTGTATTCAACCCCCCTCCCCTTTTACAAACCTGTATAACACCTTCGAGACCAACATAACTTACCAAAATTTTGGATGTTACAATCCTCCCCTTCCAAGAAAAGATTTCGTCCTCAAAATCTTGTCTTACACGAACAACTGCGGGTATCGCCTCTTCATGTCTTCTTCGGCTTACCACGTGACATTCACCCCTCGATGGTATTTCCATTGGAATTTAACCATGGTCGCATCATTGTGGCGAAGTTTCTTCGATTTCTTCTTCAAAATGGCTTCCAGTTCTTCCACAGACCGGTTGTCATTATCCACTTGAATCTCTGACAAAGGAATGACACTCTCTTGTCGGGCTAGACACTTACGTAGGTAACAAACGTGAAAGGTGGGATGAATCCCATCCATTTCGGGTGGTAAGTCTAACGTGTACTCTTGGAGTCCAACTCAATCTAAAATTAGGAAGGGTCTAAGGAAACAGGGACAAACCTTCTCACGCTTTCCAAATCGGATGATTCCCTTCCACAGAGACACTTTCAACCTAACTAGGACTCCTACATGGAATCCAATCGACCTTCGCTTCTTCTCCGCATAACTCTTTTGCCGGTCTTGG
Organism: Arctium lappa; assembly: GCA_023525745.1. Classification (NCBI taxonomy): domain Eukaryota; kingdom Viridiplantae; phylum Streptophyta; class Magnoliopsida; order Asterales; family Asteraceae; genus Arctium; species Arctium lappa. Next base: position 60,753,688 of record CM042059.1, on the reverse strand, counting down.
GACGCCTTCAAGTGTTCATGAATGTTCTTTAATTTATCCTCTGTGTCTTGTACAAATTATGGTCCGCCGAATTATTTATCTCCCGCTTCAATCCAACACACCGGGTTCCTAGACTTTTGACCATAAAGCGCTTTCAAAAGTTCCATCCCGATGCTAGAGTGATAACTATTATTATATACAAATTACACTAAAGGGTAGGTGCGAGTCCCAATTTCCTCCAAAATCTATGACACACAACCTCAACATATCATCGAGAGTTTGGATAGTCCTTTCCCTTTGACCATCTGTTTGAGAGTGATAGGTCGTGCTTAACTTAATCTTCGTGTCGAAACCTTTCTGTAGGTTGTCCCAAAACTTAGAAGTAAACCAACTATCTCTATCCGAGACGATGGATAGAGGTACATCGTGCCTTGATACTACTTCATTGATGTAGAGTTTGCAAGTTTATCCATTGGCAATGTCTCCTTCATTGCTAGGAAGTGTGCGCTTTTAGCTAGTCGGTCCACTACCACCCAAATTGTATCATGACCCCGCAACTTCTTTGGTAGCTTCATCACGAAATCCATTGTGATATTCTCTCATTTCCACTATGGGATCGTCAAAGATTGTAAAGTTAGGTAAGGATTTTGGTTTTCTGCCTTAACTTCAAGACATGTGACACACTTCTCAACATAACCCACTACATCGAGCTTCATTACTGGCCACCAATAGTTCAAATTTAAATCCCTATAAATTTTCGTGCTACTGGGATGAATGGAATATTTAGACTTGTGAGCATCCTCTAGAAGTAAATTTTTGTTTCCTCCCAACTTTGGTACCCATATTCGATCATGGAAAAGTTTGAGACCCCGACAAACTTCCGTTAGTAGTTCGCGCTACTTCACCATAACTTCAACCCTTAGATTATCTTCGAGGAGTGCCTCGGCTTGGCACGCCTTGAGGTTTTCCACTAGAATTGATACCACGTCGATGCTAGTGAGAGACAACTTGACACAGCCACTTTATCTTTTTCGGCTTAACGCATCCGCTACAACATTGGCTTTGTCGGGATGGAAACAAATTCACAATCGTAGTCCTGTAACAATTCTTTCCACCTCCTTGGACGCATATTGAGCTCCTTTTGATCAAATATTGTTGTTCCATATTCTAACTCAATATATTCACACAATCAATGTAGGAAACTTTTTTTATTGATTTATCAACGATTACACAATCTCCATAAACTCATATACCTGTTTCTTGTAATCTCTCTGTAAGCTCTGTGTGTGTGTGTGTGTGTGTGTGTGTGTGTGTGTGTGTATGTTTTGTAAGGTGTAATCTATCTCTGTTATGCGCGTGTCACTCTACCTTTAACAAACACTTAGACCACCTATTTATATGTTCAGCATGACCCATTTGACTTTACAATACAATGACAAAGTAAACACCCACACTTTACAAACTTTTACACAAAAGACCCTCATTTAATCTTGAATACAATTCTGAATCAACATTCTCCCCCTTTGGATTCAAGATTAAAAAAAATTGACAATAATCTTCAGTTCTTCTTTCACTTGAAAAATCTTCAGCTTTTCAAATCTCTTTCAGTTTTGAATCTTGAACAACTTTAACTTTCTTGGATAGTTTTGACAATCTTTGCAATCTTTTGAAAACATCAAATCTTTAGCACTTTCTTCAATCTCCTCCTTTGGTTACAAATATGCAATTTTAGATAATTTCGTCAACTTGATAATCATTAGACTTTGCTTTCACTTTCTCTTTACTTAGATCTCCATCTCTTCGACAAACTTTTCTTCCTTTTGAATAATCAACAATCTGACTTTATTTTCTTCCCCTTTATCACTCTTACTTGACTTTGCTTTCTCTTTGAAATTGATCATTGAAAACTCTCCCCCTTTTTGATGAATTTTGAGAATCAGAATCATCAAAACATTATCAATTTCAACTCCATCTTTGAAATATCTCCCCCAAATAGCAATGTAAGCACAGTCTTCATGAGAAATACAGATATTCTCCCTCTTTTGGAAACATATAAACAATCTCCGCCAAAGAATATATAACCTCCGTCTGATCTGATGTGAAAATTTTGTCGTCAATTCATACAAGTATTTATCCGAATCTTTTCAAATTCAGACAAATTATGAGTGGTAACCCTGAATCAACATATGAAACAGTTAATATGCCTGTCAGTAGCACAGAGCCACTGTGTGTAACGGATACACATTGGAAAGGAGCTTTTTGATGTTCACTCCCCAAGAGCTTCCATTCATTCATTGAAAAACCACAAAGGAATTTTCTATGAATGTTATGACAAGAAAACTTGTTCCTTTTGTGCTCGTGCAAGTGTAGCAATGATTAAAGCAATTAAAGCTTTAACAGGCTCAAAGTATGTAAACCATTGAGACATCACAGATATTACATAGACTCAATATGCATGAGAAAGGGTCGAAGGTGGGGCAACTGTCCTTCTTTGACAATGTAGAATTTGCATTAAGACCTTCAGACTTCTTCAGCATGGTTTGAAGATTTGAAATCTACTTTTCTTTTGACTCAATTTTTTCTGCAAAATTAATTTTAGAATTAGAAATTCCATCTGAGCAAATAAAATTTTTCTCTAAAATTGTAGAATTTTCTTTCAATTTATTGATCTGATCAAGAAGAGATGAATTCTGAATTTTCAGATTCTTATTTTTAGCTTCAAGGGCTGGAATCTCTGGCATATAAGCGATAGCACAATCTCTTTTTGTCAAGACAATATTTCCTTTCTAGTCAATGTAAGGCATCTTGAAATCTGTTGAAAATGAGCTAGAAATGATCGTTAGGTCGAAAGATAATCAACAATTAAAACACTTAAAAATTTTCAGAAATATATCCAAAAATTTCTAAGGTAAGAATCCTCACACCACTGAGTTTTAAAAACAATTCGCATACCAAAAAGAACACTAGAATTCGCAGAAAGTGAGGAATTCGCACACCACTAGATCACAATTCTCACATAAGAGACAATTCGCATGACTTGATATACGAATTCCACTAAATTAGCACGTTGCTATAAGGGAAATCTGAGGAATTCGCACGACGCTATATGTGAATTATGAACAATTCGCACATGACTATAAGAGAATTCTTGACTTAACCATAATTATGAACTTTACGCTTTTCGCATGAACTTTTCGTATGACAGGGAGATACGAATTCAACACTAAGAAAAATTTTCTTGATTTTCTATGCGAAAAGTTGAAGAATTCGTATGAAATACTTATGCGAATTCAGAGAAATTCATATGATTCCTTATGCGAATTCTCCACTTTTCGTATAACAGGCCTATGCGAATTCTGAACTTCTAAATTATTTTCCACCAACATTTCGTATGATAGAGATATGCGAATTCTTCAACTTCTCGTATAAGACTACATGCGAATTCTGTGCATTTCGTACAACACTCTTATGAGAATTCCATACTTGTAATTTTCAAAAATAAATGCTATGCAAAATCCTTCACTATACGAATTCTCGTGCGAAAAAGTTCAGATCTTGCGAGTTCTTTAGGAATTATGCGAGTTCTTCAATTTTCTGATGAAAATTCCTTCAAAATCGATCGAAACCCTATCAAATCTTCATATTTTGATCTGTTTCTTTGTCAATTTTTCAAGATCACTATTAGGACCAATTACAAACAAGGAATTTCAGAAAAATTGACTCAAACATACAGATCCATGATTGAACAGTGCGTAGAACTCGTGAAACCAAAAAATACAAAAGTCCAAATTGAATGCAAAATTACAATGCAATTGATATTTTAATCTACACAAAATGATTCTATGATGCTAATCGAACATCATACTAACACCAATTCACACAAATGCAAACTAAAATTCATAAATCAATCGAAACTAAGAATCTCAGCGTGCGACGTCCAATTTTTGTTGATTTTGATCGAATTAAGATCTGATACCAATTGTTGTTCCAGATTCTAACACAATATATTCACACAATCAATGTAGGAAAGTTTGTTAATTGATTTATCAACGATTACACAATCTCCATAAACTCATATACCTGTTTCTTGCAATCTCTCTGTAAGCTCTGTGTATGTGTGTGTGTGTTTTGTAAGGTGTAATCTATCTCTGTTATGCGCGTGTCACTCTACTTTTAACAAACACATAGACCACCTATTTATATGGTCAACATGATCCATTTGACTTTCTGTTAGTGTATTGTTGTATCCAAGATTTAATGTAGAAAAGTCAAAGTCTTGTAAGTCAATCAAAGTCAATGTAGATAAGTCAATGTTGTGTACTTTTAGTGAATATGGTCTTTGACCATGTATAAGCTTGTGAGTGTTTGTGAGGAGTGAATGTAGTATAAGAGTTTCAGTATTGTAAGAGTTCATTGTATTCATTGTGCTAAAGAGATATACGATTAAGACACTTTCTCTCTCTACTCTCTCTCTCTAGAACTTGTTCTTAATTGTCAAAATATAGTTGATCTTGATTGAATTGATTGAAATATTGAACTAACATTTGGTATCAGAGCAGACCAATTTATTCAGAATGCATTGATTTGATCGAATTTTTTGATTTCACGAAGAACACGCAGATCGTTTCTGGAAATACACTGTTGAATCGAATTTCTCGTGCTCAGTTGATTTTGTTGCAAGAAAATGGTTCCTTAGTGATCATTTTGTGTTTTTGAAACTTTCTTGTTTAGATTTCAACTTAAAATTCACAATAATTCGTAACCAATTTTGGATTTTTGTGGGTTTCGGTTTTAAAATTTTTTGAACACTGTTTGAATCGATTCTTAGTAATTTTATTGTTTTTAGCCTAAAAGTTGTATTAGAAAAGTGTTCCAATTAACATTTCGATCATCCCTGTGCATTTTCAAGCTTTGATTGTAGGTGGTTAATGTTTTGATCAAAATTCGTGTTCAACTCTCAAGAACACGCAAGATTCAAAGATCGCGCAAGTATCATTTGAAAAACACGCATATCAAAGAACGCACAAGGAGTGAAGAACGCGCAGAATGAAGTTTTTATGTCTTCATGTTTTCTGCGAGTTCTTGAACAAAACGCGCATAGACCAATATGCGAGAAGTGGAAACTCGCACAAGCCTGGTTGTGAGTTATTGATTTTTAATGCTTTGATCTGCGAGTTCTGTGGTTTTGCGAGAAGTTAAATGTTCAAAAAATTTCTAAGTATAGGAACACACAAACGCATTGCGAGAAGTTTATCTTCAAAACACGCACGCCTTGATTTGCGAGAACCAAGAACACGCACGACTCTATTTGCGCGAACTCTAAACGTGCACGTCCCTATCTGCGAGAACCTTACACGCACAATCTTTGATTTGCACGAAGTAGTGTCTACGGTGATCTGCAAGTTTGTGCTTTTTGTGCGAAGTGAAGTTTCTGCTACAGTGTTTTACGAGTTTGTGCCTTAGAAATTTTTTCAGAGTTTTTCATGTTTGACATTCAAGTCAAGTTTGTTTCTGAATATTTTGGGCGATCATTTCAAGCATACTATTCAAGATGTCTACTGTATTATCAGGGAGAGATTGTGCTATATTGTACATGCCTGAAATACTTGTTATAGAAGTTGAACGGGATAAATTGAAGATTCAGAATTCAAAGCTTCTAAATCAGATTCAGGAGTTTAAAGCTAAATTTTTAAATTCTGAAAAAACTTCTGAATGTGTAAAATGTATTAATAATTCTAAATCTGATTTTTCAGGTACTATCAAGTCAAGAGAGAAAGAAATTAAAGAGAAAGAGAGATAAATAACCAATCTTCAAAGTCAACTGAAAACAATTGAAAAGAAATCATCAGAGCTGAAAGTTGAATCAGTTGATCTACGTAGCAAGTTTAAGGCTTTTGAAGAGAAGATATTTGCACTTGAATCTAAAAATGTTGATCTAATGAAAAATCTCAATGCAGATACAATCAAAGGTGATCTGGAGAAAATCTACACTCAAAAGCTGTCTGATCTTTCTAAGAAAGCTTTTCAAGAGAAAAAGGATTTGGAGCAAAGATGTTTAAAACTCTCGAAGCAAGTATCAGAATTCGAAAAGATTGTAATAACTGAAAGAGATACTTTTGCAAAAGAGAGAAAAGTTCTTGAAGATAAAACAATTGAACTTCCTAAACAGATCTCTACATTACAAGACTTACTTGAAAAGGAAAGACAAATCTTTCAAGAGAAGAAGAAGTCTTTTCATATTGAAAAGAAAAATGTTGGGATTTTCAAATAAATTTCTGAGAAAAACAAAAACTTAGAAAAAGATTTTGAGCAAGAACGTCAAATCTTTGAAAGAGAAATTTCTATGCTCACATCAAAGTTATATGTTCTATCATCAGACATTCAAAAAGAACAGATGGCAAGATCTGATTTGAAAAAGAAGTTTGGCACACTTTTTGAGGAAAAGAACATTTTATCTAAAAAGATAAAGGACTTGGAAGTTGCAAAAGTTGAATTGTCAGAAAAGATTTCTGCAGACGTGATTAATCAATCACCTTATGACAATTCAACGGAATCAATTTGTTCTTTCAAAATTGCTTCAAGTTCCATTCATGCAAAATGTTTTCAAAAAGAGCAGTGTCAAATTAAACATTGTCAAATCAAATCAGATTCGTCCATCTAATTTGTTTTATGACAAATCTGTTGATAGTTCAGCAAGCTCTTATGTAAAATCTCTTGAGAAGAATTCTTCTAAGAAAGGACATATGGTTTGGAGAGTGAAAGGTTCTCCTGATGAAAAGAAGAATGTCAAATCATTCTCATCAACATCAAAAGCCAAGAAGAACAATGCACATAAAGGTAAATATTTTGGTAAACCTGATATGTTTTATTCTGCTAATCATTTGATCAGGATTGCTCAAAAGAAGATTTGTTGTTCTTACTGTGGAGAAAATGATTTTGTTCAAAGAGAATCTGCTCATCACTGGTATGGAACTTACAGAATTACTTCTCAGAAAAGTAAACTTAAAAGTTTTAAATCAAATGTGAAGCGGATTCCTAAATCTAACCAACCAGGACCCAAATATCAGTGGGTACCAAAACCTGTCAAATCTGTTTTGCAGGTACACAGGTTTTGGGGGAGCAAGATTAACGACTTATGAGTAAATTAGCTTAGGACTCGTTCTTCAATGTGAAAGAATTATGGTTTCTGACTATATCAGATCAGAACCCGTTCTTCAATGTTAGAGAATTTGGCTTCTGATTAAAACAGATCAGGACCCGATCTTGTAAGTCCACAATCTAATCAACAATTCATGATCAAAAGATAGAAACAAGATGAGATTGGGAAGGAGGTGTTTTATTCACATTGAATTCAAAGAACAAATACAAACCTAGAGAGATAAAGAGTTTCTCTCTCTAGAACACGCTCACTCTCTCAAACAACTACATTTTGTAAAATGAAATAAACTGACTAAAAATTACAAGAACTAATCTATTTATACCTCCCCCCAACTCACACTTGTTCTACATTTAGCCCAAGCCCATTTACAAAGTTTAAGCCCAAATACAAACTAAAACCCAATACAAAGATTAATAGTAGACCATTTACAAAACTTTCTCTATTTGGACATTTTATGTCCTAACACATCTTTAATGTCAAAGAATTATGGCTTCTAAACATAACAGTTTAGAACTCGTACTTCAAAGAAGAGTTTGTTCAGATAAGGATATCATGCAAATATCAAGGAGGAGCTTATCTAAATCTAACTCATTCTATCATGATTTGTGGGGGAGATTAAATGTAAGTGTCTTCTGATTTAGATATCTGATTGTTTGAAAGAAGAACAACTTTTGAACATGAAAAATATTTTCTGCAATGTTCAAACCACTTCTGGTTCTCAAAAGATTTCATGAATTTAGAAGTGTGATTTTCAAGCTTTAATGTTTAACTTACCGTGTGTTTCCAAATATCAATACTTGTGTATTATTTTGTCTATATATTGTCAAGTATTCACACGCACTGGTTCAGTACTTCATATTGATTTTGTTATTACCATGTCTCATAAAGAAACAATTTTTCGATGGTAATACTCCCGTTTGTATTTCAATGTTGTTAAGCATCATATATCATTTCAACTTGAGCGTTCATTTCTAAATTGTTTATATTCGTTCATATAAACAAACTATCAAATTCTTTGATACCCCAACCATTTCATGTCCATACTCATGATATTTGATCTGATTGATACATTGTTAGATTCTCAAAACAATTCTCTTGATTTCATTTCATTTAGTCAATTTCCTTGTTTTGAAAGATCTTCATTGTTCAAATGCTCAAATTTCGTTCATATTCTTAATGAGCATACATTTCTATGACAATGATATCATGTGCTTAATTGTTCAAGATAAATTGTTGAGCAACTATTCTTTTTAGGACAAAAATACATGGGATTAGTATGAGAGCTTAAACAGAACTTCCATGGATTTACGTTAACCAGTGTTTCCTACCGCGGAAGTTATCCTAGAGTGATTGAGGGGTGAGGGGTCATAAATCAAAGACTGGGGGAGATAACTCATCCGATTGATTTTTTCTCAGTGTGTGGAGCGGAAAAATGTAAAGCAGTGAGCTTAAATGATAAAAAGAAAGAGGGTGTGAGATCAGAGTTAAAAGAATATCAAAACTCTACACCAACCACTTTCTGAGTCGGGCAACCATATAATCTGATTGATTCACATTCTTTGGTGACCATCATTGAAAAAGGCAGTGAGCCCATGCCAACTCTTGCAATTACCCCACCAGCCACTCGTTTCTTTCTCGACAAAGAAATGTTTCAATTTTCTTGGGGATGCATCATATCTGCTATCTGATCTTCACTCGGAAGATTTAGATATTGAAAAAGAAGGAAAGTTGCCCCACTTTCGCACCTCTTTCATGCACATTGAGTCCATGTAGTACATGTTGTTGTCTCTACAGTTTACACATTTTTAGCCTGAAAAATCTTGAGTAGCTTCAATTATTCATACACTTTCACGTACACACAAGGAATATGTTTTCTTGTCATAACATTCATAGAAAATTCTTTTGTTGTTTTTCGATGATTGAATGGAAGCCCTGGGGGAGTGAACATCACAAAAACTCCTTTCCAATGTACATCTGTTGTACAAAGTGGCTTTTTGCTACTTACAGTCATTCTAACTGAATCATTTGTTGATTCAGGATTACAATTCTTATTATATCTGAATTTGAAAAGATTCGGATATATACATTTCATGAATTGACGGATACACAGATCAAAAAGGCGGATACTGTCATTTTATCAAAAAGGGGGAGATTAATATTCAAAGACAGTGATGATTTGAAAAGGTTTTGATGATTTTGCTGTTCACAATTCATCAAAAAGGTGGAGATAATTTGGAATTTTCAAGTCAGTTGAATATTTGAAATTGATATAATCAAGCCTGATGAAAGTTTATCAAAATGGGGGAGATATATCTAGAGTTTCAAGACAGATGAAATTTTTGATCAAGAATCTCATCAAAAAGGGGAAATTCAAAAAAGGATTATGAAGAAAATGTTTCAAAGATGAATCAAGAAAGTGTGTTTTCCAAAGACAGTTCAGAGATCACAAAGATGAAGATACAAGCATTGAAAGTTTTCTCAAGGATCAAAGATTTCTCAAAGTTCAAAGACGTTTCAAAAGTTTCAAATTTTTGTTCAAGGCTTGATGACTTTTCAAAGACAAAGTGAAAGACTTTTGAAGATTCTTCAAGAGCTAAAAGTTCAAAGATTGTCAGAGCTTCAAAGTTTAAAGTCGTCAGAGAAAAATTTTGAAGAATCAAGAGCTGAAGACTAATGTCAATTTTTTTTTTAAATCTTGAATACAAAGGGGGAGATTGTTAGTGTATTGTTGTATCCAAGATTTAATGTAGAAAAGTCAAAGTCTTGTAAGTCAATCAAAGTCAATGTAGATAAGTCAATGTTGTTTAATTTTAGTGAATATGGTCTTTGACCATATATCAGCTTGTGAGTATTTGTGAGGAGTGAATGTAGTATGAGAGTTTCAGTATTATAAGAGTTCATTGTATTCATTATGCTAAAGAGATATACGACTAAGACACTTTCTCTCTCTACTCTCTCTCTCTCTATAGAACTTGTTCTTAATTGTCAAAATATAGTTGATCTTGATTGAATTGCTTGAAATCTTGGAATAACACTTTCCAATTCAATTACAAAGTGAACACCCACACTTTAAAAACTTTTACACAAAAGACCCTCATTTAATCTTGAATACAATTCTGACTCAACAAATATGTTCTTCAAGCTTTTATGATCGGTGAAAAGGGTACACTTCGTCTCATAGAGGCAGTGTCTCCATAATTTCGATGCGAATAGCACCGCTGCCAATCTAAGTCATGTATGGGATAATTCTCCTCATGATCCTTGAGTTGACGTGATGCATATGCTATCACCTTTCCTCTCTGCATCAACACGCATCCAAGACCCATCTTTGAGGCATCACTATAAACTACGAAGTCCTCCGACCCCTCGGGCACAGATAGTATTAGTGCATCACACAATTTCTTTTGAAGAGTCCTAAAACTCTATCATGAGTCTTGGACCACATAAACGTGACATTCTTCCTTGTCAAGGTCGTGAGTGGTGAAGCGATCTTTGAGAAGCCTTGGATAAATCTTTGGTAGTAACCGACTAATCCCAAGAAACTCCTAATCTTCGATGGACTCGTTGGCAGTTCCCAATTCATCATCGCCTCAATCTTCGTCGGATCCACCTTCACTCTATCCTTCGATACTACGTGACCCAAGATTTGAACTACATGTAGCCAAAATTCACACTTTGAGAATTTAGCGAAGAATTTCTCCTTTCGAAAGATTTCTAGCACTTCTTATAAACGTCGTCCATGTTCAGCCTCATTCCTTGAGTAGACCAAGAAGTCATCAACGAAGACTATCACTGATTTTCCTAAGAAAGAATGACACACTCGGCTCATCAAATCCACGAACACAGTCGAAGCGTTCGTCAAACCAAATGGCTTCACCAAGAACTCGTAGTGTCCATATCTCATCCGGAAGGCCATCTTTAGAATGTCAGATTTCTTCACTCTTACTTGATGGTGTCCAGACAGTAGATCAATCTTGGAGAAGCATTTCATGCCTTGTAATTAATTGAAGAGGTCGTCGATTCGGAGAAGTGGATACTTGTTCTTCACCGTGACCTTGTTTAACTCTCGGTAGTCTATGCACATTCGCATGGACCCGTCATTCTTCTTTATGAACAATACCAGTTCTCCCCACGACGAAGAACTCGTTCTTATAAATCCTTTCTCCATTAGCTCTTGTAGTAACGTCATTATCTCTTGCATTTTTGGCGGTTTTAGCTGATAAGGAGCACAAGCAAGCAGAGCCGCACCCAGAGTAAGGTCAATATGGAACTCTACATGACATTCCGGCGATAAACCAGGTATATCTTCCGGAAAGACATCTGGGTAGTCTCGTACCACCTCCACATCCTCAATCTTTATCTTCTCCAACTTTGCATCCACTATGTAGGCCAAATACGAAGCGTATTCCTTATATAGGAACTTACGTGCTTTTAGGATCAAGATGATCGAAGTAGTTCTATTTCTTTTCTATCCATAAATGGTTACCGCACCGCCACTCGCCAATGGTATTCTAATCATCTTTTTAGAGCAAAAGATGTCAACATTATTCCTAACCAACAAATCCATACCTATTTCTACATCAAGCCCCCTATGGCCATAGGTAACAAGTTCACCTCAAAGGATTTCCAATCTATCTCCAAAGTGCAACTATCATAACATTCTAGAATAAACACTTACTCCCCATTAGCTACTTCCACTACTTGGGTCTCAGATAGAGTATTAGTGGGAGTGACAAATTGTTTGCAAAAGAACTCGACACGAAGGAGCAATTCTCACCCGAATGAAATATTATACGTGCAGGCAAGAGTTTACTAGGAACGTACCATATACCACGTCAGCGGACTCTCTTGCCTCAACGGCGGTCATCTGGAAGGCTCAGCTTGGTACCTTCGGTAGATTCGCTTTCCTTGGCGTAGATCCGCTTGAACCTCCCCAATTTCCCCCATGAGCTTTGGGCATTCTCTCGTCACGTGCCCTGGTTCACGACACTTCAAACATATCGGTCCTCTAATGGGGGCAATCCCATCTAACATGGTCCTTCTTCTCAAATTTAAAACATTTAGACGGGGTCGAGTAAGACCATGGGTTGCACGAGCCATAGTGCTTACTCTTGCACTTATGGCACCACCTAGCCTCGTGACAGGAGTCCACATTTCTCCCTCCAGAAAATGATTTAAATTGACGAGTCGGTCCGGGTGGCCCTTCCCACTTTCTCTTCTCTCCTGCTTGTCCTCTCTCTTCCATTCCTTAGGCAATGTCGTCTTCCACTAATAGGGATTCTTCTATTTGTTCTTGCAATGTAGTCACTTTGGCGTTCCTCACTGTCGTTTTCATATTTGTTGGTAGTCCCCTCTAGTAAGATTTTATCTTCCTCTTTTCGTTGGTGCCTAAATGCTCCACCAAACTCAGTTTTTCAACAAATTTCCTTGAGTAATCGACAATAGTCTGGTTTCCTTTTTTTAGGTTTCTAAACTCCTCTTCAATCCTATCCAGAGCTCGGTCATTGCAGTACTTGTCTATCACCTTCTTCTTGAAATTTGCCCACTAAAGTTTGGCCAAAACCCTCGGAGTGAGAGTTGTACGGGTGAGGTTCCACCAACTCAATGCCTAACCCCTAAACATTTAAGATGCAAACTTGACCCTATGAGAGTTATCACACTCACTACCCTCGAATGTCATCTCTATCTCCCTGATCCAGTTCTTACAAACAACTGGTTTGTAGTCCCGAAAAACTTCGGTGGCTTGCTACATATGAAAGTTTTTTTTTATGAGTAACCCTTCTCTCTCCTTCTTTCGACACCCGTCACTTGCTCTTCTGTGCTGATAACATTCACTACACTTCCCAAACCATTCAAATCATTTTTTGCAACCCTCTCATGCTTACGGTTTCTAGCGTCCTGGTCCTCTAGCATCTTCATGAATCTTTCATCCCGCCTAACCATGGCGGAGTTCATCATTTGTAGAATGTTGGCTATCATTACGGATTGAGGACCCATTTTTTACGTCACCGGTTCTTCGGTCTCTATATTGACCTGCGGCACCACATCAATGACATCCCTCAACATCGTAGGAATTGGAGGAATAGGTGGGTTGTCCGTTTGAACCCCTTGTCTAGGTGCTTCGCGAGCAGTCACACTTGCTTCATTTCCCTCGTCTTGAACTACCACTCGGCTTCTAGTGTTTACCATTATGAACTATCACACATGATAAAGATCATATCGGTTAATTCTATGAAAGATTAACAGTTTCAAACGTACAACTAAAATCATCAATTATCATAATAACAATTTCAAGCACACTTACGTAACAATATATTCATAATAACATGGGGCATGTGAAATTCTGAACATATCATACATAAGGATTCTTGTCGTCATCATCACAACTTTCAATCAGTGTATTTTTGTATTTGCTAATACTCTCCCCACCTATGGATTGTACCAAAGTTGACAACTTACCACTAAAGTCCACGGTTTAAGTCTAGACATTTTAAGACTAACACCTAGTTCACCTAAACTAAACCTCTGATACCAACTTGTAACACCCCAAAAATTGGGATAAACAAAAATTTCCATAAAATGAAAAGGTGGTAAATATATTGTCAAGACAATGAGCTCTCCCAAAAAGGGGAAATAGTGCACACCTGTTTAATTATAATTTACAATTTAATAGTAAGAGATAACAACCTGTTAATCTAATTCCTATCTAGAAATAAGATTACAAAAGGGTGTCATCTTTACTTCAAAATATTGCTCTTCAAAAGAATGGTGTCCCAAAAGGTAAATTCCCCAAGATCACTCTAACCTTTTGATATATATCATCTGTTCAAAAGGTTAGATGATATATATCAAAAGTTCTAGTGGCGAATTTACCTTTTGATATACTAGAACTTTTGATACACGTCGATACTAAACAAATGTTAGGCCAAAAATCCTAGTAAGTTTGAACAGATGATATATATATATATATATATATATACACACACACACATTTAACAGTCAAGAGGTATCCACATAATTATTTAGTTCATCATTTGGAATCAATGGGGGAGACCCATAACACCAAATCAAGTTTCACCTCAAGAATCAATACCCCTTAGTATCTACTCCCATGAGTAACACCACAAGGCCCGTCACATTGAGGACTACCTCCAAGGCATTACCACGAATGACGAAGATCTAGGTGCATACCTCCAAGGTAGCACCTAAGACAATATCATCCTAGTGCCTACTTGATGGTTCATCCAGATTACAAAATACCAAAGTACACATTTACTCCAAGAAAAATGTACATAATATCAATGAATGTAAGCTTGTGGTGCAACCACTATATTCACCATGAATAGGCTTATACATAATAATCCAAAACCTTCAAACTGGTCAAAGAGGTATATAACCCCATATACATATTCTCAAGTTTCAAGGCTTCACATTATGAATATAAAAGCACAAGACCATGAACGATAAATAATTAAATAGTAAATTACCTCTTATTAGGCAAAATCCTCAAGTTAGGTCAATAACTTCAAAATATGCATATACGTATGAAAAGGGTAAAGATACTAATGGGGTTCCATAAAACCTTCCCAGCATGCTTTAAATATAAAATGTTAATCAAGATACCAAGAATATTGGTTTACACCAACAAACTCAATGACCTTCAAAGTATACAAATATGAAAAATTTTACAAATGAGAGAGGTATGACCATACAAAACATGAGATAATGAGGAAAACACAAATTTGACATGTATCTAGTTTTTATAAATAATTTTAAACTCATCACTTAGGTTTTTAGAAGAAAACCTAGAAAACTTTGCAACCCTAGAATGTAGGAGATGATGAGTTGTAGACTTGACCGAGGATTGAATCTTCTCAATCGATGGTCTCCAAAGGATCTTTAATGCTCAATAAATGAGCTCAACAAACCCTAAGTTGAAATAAATGAAGGGAAGGTTTAAAGGACTAAAAAACTCTCCCCAAGGTCTTTCAAAACGCTGCCCTAACTGATCTCAAGGAAATAATGGGAGAAAAGTCAAACTACATGAGTTTTTATACCCATACATAATCGGGCGATTATGCCAAAACGGAATTCTTGTCGGACTAATGTCGGCACTCTCGCCAACAAACCCTAAGTTGAAATAAATTAAGGGAGGGTTTGAAGGACTAATAATTGCTCCCTAGGGTCTTCTAAAATGCTTCCCTAACTGATCTCAATGAAAGAATGGAAGAAAAGTCGAACTACATGAGTTTTTATACCCGGACAGAGTCGGGCAATTATGCCCAACGATTATGCCAAAATGGCATTCTTGTCGACACTCTCGCCAACATTGTACTGTGGCTTCTCCCCTGGCCGTGATTGTGACTGGTGACAGTGCCATGGCGTCACTCTCACAGCATAAACGCTTATAGTGTACCAAGACCTGCATGCCCCCGTGACTATGACATGCAATAGTCCCTAATGGCACTGTCCCAGTTAATGTTACTCAGAACATCCCAAGATCAAATTTTCACATATCCAACATTGAGACTTTGAGGTTAGATCACTAAAAAAAGTAAGCTTAACACGACAAATAAAACAGAAGAATCATAGGTAATTCATCGAGTCTTAACTTACCAAAATTTTGGGAGTTACATTTAGGGACATATCAATTATGTGCAAATCAAAATAAGACTCACCGATGTACTTTATGCATTTTATGGACCAAATCCAAAAAAGTTTGTGTAACCTAGAGATCCACTGTTTCTTTCACTCTAATATTTAATTACAGTGATGATGGAACATGGATTGATCCGTCTAACTGGGATGATATATTGGATTGTTTGTGACATCATTTTTATTTTATTGGATCAAAATTGATCGGATATTTTTTAAATTGTGGAATTAACTATTGAAATATAGAAAATGAGATCTAATTTAAAATAAAACAACACATGAACATCAAAATATTTCATGCATACACATTTTGTTTCGTTCTATTGAAAGACCGTTTTGCACATTGAATATAAGATTTCTTGCAAATTAATGGAAATATTAGTTATTATGTTTGTATCCTTACATGCATCAAACTCATAAAAAATGGTCCATTAAGAATACGAGAACAATCTATTCATATAACACAATATTTTTTTACATTCTTTTTCCACATTACAAACAAAAAGTAAAAGAAATGAACACAAAGAAAAATATGGATAGAAATACAAGAATACGGGATTGATCAACTTAAAAAAAAAAGAAAAAAGTGATCTTCCATTGGATTGATTCTTTAGAGGCTTCCGAGCCTTACAATCCATACTTTTTAGAATCATACCATCAATTTTGCCTCCAATCTTCTTACTTCTTGACGATTGAAAACATGATCTAAAACAAAATTGGGTACACTACAGAAAAGGATAATTATCGAAGAAACATTTGACTCAGAAGTTCATGTTTTGATTCCAAAAACATGGAATGTAAGGCTCAGAAAGTCTCTAAAGAAGCATCCAGATGCAACATCAAGTTATTCTTGCCTTCAAGTATTATAGATAGAAAGACTCTAAATTTGAAAAAAAAATGTATTCCGATCCAATCTTGTTAGGGACGAATGATAAGCAAGCACAGGAAGAAGAAAATTTGGAGCTTAATTATAATAAATCGACAAGAAATAAAAGTAAAAACAGACCGAACAGAATAGTATTAAAAGGAAAAAGATAATAATACCGGAAAAAACTATAAATAAACATAAATGGAACAAATATATAGTATATACATGAATATCTACATTTGTATCAACAAATATGTATTAGCTCGTGATGGATTTATCTGAACCATACACATAACCAAATCCACTAAAGGACTGTTTGTTTACCTCTTAATGGTTCCATTAAGAGGCAACATCTGAATCGTTAAGAGGTAAATCTTGTTTGGAAAAAAAAAGTTTGCCTCTTAATAGTTCTAAAACACTCTGAATGATTTTGTATCTTGACCCTCCCTTAACCATTCAGAACTCTGATTTCATTTTGAACAATTAACAAACAACCATATTTCATTTTGCACTGTATCATATGAGCCTCTTAATCATTCTGACCACTTAATCATTTTGTACTAAATCATTCAGCAATTGCCAAACAGCCCCTAAGCCACATAACCTGAATCACGTTTGATGTGGTTTTGGTCAAAAACGAATAGCCACTCGTAAGTGGATGAGTAGGTTTTTGTGGCTTACGAATAAAACCATCACGACCTCAAAAGCACACAATGATAGTTCTACATACTAATGGTTTACATGTAGTAATGGGATCTATTTATGAAAGCAAAGTAATAGCAAAGATGTTTTACCAATCGATGTGGGAATTTCTACGTTGAAAAACTATACCAACTCTTCAACGAGTAATAAATTTATCTGCTTCAAAAATAGGATAGGTTTGGTGATCAAAGATCAGAGATACCAATACGGTCAAGAAGTATCGGACCTGAATTTCCATCCTGAACTCTGATCCCTCGCCCCATACCCAATGAGGACATTAAGTCCTCATTCTATCCCCATCGGGGAATCAAGGGATTTTTCCCCGTCTACTACCATGATGACTTATCTTTTAGATGCCTTGAAATAATATTTTTCCCATAAAAAAATAATTTTATTTTATGAATGTTATTAAAAGGTGCAATAATTGAAAATATTAAGGCACATGTAAAATAAGATCATAAAATCATCATACGGTTGGATAACAATATATATATATATATATATATATAGAGAGAGAGAGAGAGAGAGACTTGAGATCATGTGAGACCAGGCTATTTCCGTGAGACCCGTGAGACCACAAAAATAACACTAAACCTTCACATCAAAAGACTGTGAAGGTATTGTAAAGGTAAACCTTCACAGTGTTTTTGTTGTGAAGGTTTGTTGTTTTTCATTCCTTCACAATTAATCGCTGTGAAGTTTTAGTGTTATTTTCTGGTCTCACCGGTCTCACGAAAACAGGGTGGTCTCACGTGAACCCAACAATTAATATACACACAATTAATATCACCTCATATGCATATCAATATACACACAAGCAAACCACAAGGGTTGTGGTGTACTGGTTAAGGTCCTAGGGGATGTGGTGAAATATCCCATCTAGCCAGGGTTCGAATCCAGTCGTACACAACAATTGTGGCCACTGAGTTTTAATCAGGGCGGGTGTCTTACAGTCATAATTTCCCAAGGATTAGTCTAGGCATAAGCCTAGGACACCTTTCCCAAAAAAAATATATACACATAAACATATATTATTTATAATATATACTACACAATGTGACGGGTCTAGGCGTTGTATTGGGGTAGGAACTCGAGGGCTATCCCCATTCCCGCCTCCAGTTTCTAAATTCATGGAATCCCCACCTTATCCCCATATGTCAATCTGGGTTTGGAGATTTTCCCCCATGTGATTCATTTAACAGACCAAAAGTAACGGTGTTAAATGTGGGGACTTATGAAATATGTTAAACAGAAAATAAGACTCACCCGTGTACTTTATGCATTTTATGAAGAAAAAATAACTCCAAAAAGGATGTGTTACAAAGAGATCAACGGTTTATTTCACTTTAATATTTAATTATAATGATGATGGAATGTGGATTGATCCGTCTTACTAGGATAATATATTGGATTGTTTGTGACATCTTCTTCCTTTTGTTGGATCATATGAATGGATCGAGATTGGTGTAGATTAACTTTACACAATATTTTTTAAATCGTTGAATTAATTGTTGAAATATCGAAATTGAGATCTAATTTAAAACAAAACAACATATGAACATCAAAACCTTTCAAGCATACACATTTTGTTTCGATCGGTTGAACGATCCTTTTATACATTGAATAAGAGTTTTCTTGCAAACTAATGGAATAATTAGTCGTTGTTAAGTTTGTATCATCTACTACTTGCATCATGCTCGGCAAAAATGGCCTACTAAGAATACGAGAACAATCTATTCATATAACACAATATTTTCTTACATTCGTTTTTCACTTTTATGGTTTTGACATTGAGTTACACACTACAAACGAAAAGTAAATGAAATCAATACAAAGAAAAATACAGATAGGACTACACGAGTACATGATTGATCAACTTAAAAGAACAAAAAACATGATCTTCCATCGGATTGCTTCTTTAGAGGCTTTCGAGCCTTACAATCCATACTTTTCCGAATCATACCATCAATTTTTGTGTCATATGTACCCTCTTTTCTTCTTTCTTCAATCATCTCACTTCTTGATGATTAAAAACATGATCTAAAAGAAAATTCGATACACGATGGAAAAGGAAGATTATCGAAGAAACATTTGACTCAGAAGTTCATGATTTGATTCCAAAAAGATGGAATGTAAGGCTCAGAAAGTCTCTAAAGAAGCAACCAAATGCAACATAATGTTATTCTTCCTTTCAAACATTATAGTCTCTAAAGTCTATCTATAATGTATAGATAGAAAGATTGTTTGAAAAAAAATGGATTCCAATCCTTCTTGTTAGGACAAACGATAAGCTAGCATAAGAAGAAGCAAAAAATTAAGCTTAATTTCTATAAAGCGACATGAAATCGAAAAGAAAAAAGTAGACCCAAAACAATAGATATTAAAAGGAAGAAGATAATATTACCGAAAAAAAGCTATAAATAAACGTAAATGGAATAAATCTGGAGTAGATACGTGAATACCTACATTAGTATCAACATATGTGTATTTGCTCGTGATGGATTTATTTGAAACCACACACATAACCATATCCACATAACCTAAATTAGGTTTTGGTGTAGTTTTGTTCTAAAACCAACACTTGCTCGAAAGTGGATGAATAGGTTTTTGTGGTTTACGAATAAAACCATCATAAGCTCAAAAGCAAACATTGATAATTCTGCACACCTAAAATTTTCGAAGGTTACATGTAGTTACGGGGTCTATTTATTACAGCAAAACATAGCAAATATGTTTTACCTATCGATGTGGGAATTTTTATGTTGAAAAAATTTACTAACTATTCACTTACAATAAGTGAAATTTTTATTTGCATGAAAAATAGCATAGAATTTGTGATGAAGATTAGTGATACCAACGCTGTCGAATAGCACATACCAGAAATCCCATCCTGTACCTTAATCAAATCCCTTGCCTCGTACCTGCTAGGAAATATGATTGAATTCTCATCCTCGTTCCATAGAAGAATTAGGGATTTCCCCCGTCTATTCCCGTGATGATTTCTCTTTTTTTCTTTTTTTTGAAAAAATAAAAAATATATTATACATATGTAGATATGGGAAATTAGAAAACATTATAGTTTTTTTTTTAAATTTTGGTCGAAAACTACATTTTTTAGAAGATATCATCAAATACAAATTATTATAAATTTTCATGTCTTTCTCTCTTAGATGCATTCACATTATATTTTTCCTATAAAAAGTTAAATTAATTAAACCATGAATAGTAATTATCCTATATATAGATAAAAGATCATAAAATCATCATACGGTAGGATAACAATATATATATATATATATATAGGGGTTAAATTATGTGAGAACCAAAAATAGGTTGAGAACCACGAGAACTAATCTAAGTCGTAATTTGGTTTTGATCCTATGGTTTTAATTAAAAGTTGTTTCACCATATGAAAAGAGCATAATCGTCATTTTGTAAGAGGGATTCACCAGATGAAACACATACTATTTCACCTCATGAAATAAAAACAGAAATTTCATAAATATGATGTTTCATCTCATGAAATCCAAACATAATGTTCATATAAATGTTATTTCACCACATGAAATTAATTACAATTTTCATCAGTAATCTATTTCACCTCATGAAATCAAACACAGTTTCCGTCTATAATGTTATTTCACCTTACGAAACCAAAGACAATTTTAGTCTATATGTTATTTCATTCCATGAAATCCAACACAATTTTGAGAAGTAAAAAACACCATTGTTGCAGCATTCTCCTCGTTTCCTTTAACACTGTTACAGATAACCCAATCCCACTTTCTCTCTCTCTCTCTCTCTCTCTCTCTCTCTCTCTCTCTAAATTCTAAACTGCTGCAAATTGGAATGATGGAAGTTGATCACTAATTGTTAATCTTCTGAAAATCAAAAACACCCAATTCGAAACAATAACCTGAAGATGATAAAAGCTCATGATAATTTTCATAGATTTGCTTTTGTTTTTATCTTGTTTCTCTCTCTATTCTTGCTTCTATTCAGGGAAGCCATCGTTCTCGGTGACGATAACGGACTATCGCTCAAGAACATCTTTAAATTAGAGACTTTTGGTGGGATGATTAACTTCGATCCAGGGCTAGTCGACAATGGTGAACCAGGATCCTGCAACCTCCTCATCCTACTATTAGTCTCTTTCCAAAATTTTGCAGACACATTAATCCCTCTAGGCCCATTTTGCAACCGATTTAACCCACCGTTTTCTTGGACTCCTGAAGTGCTACCAGAAGACACACTATCTGTATCGATCTTGAAGCGTTTATGGCTAAGAACTGTAATATTACTGGTTCTTTCAGTTGGATTTCAAGATCTCAGTTTAGTCGAGCTCTCACCACCATTGATTTGGCTGAAAATAGGATTTCTGGCTCGTTTTTCGATGCTTCCCCCTTGACGACGACATGTGCAAAACTCAAGTCTCTTACCTTGTCAAGAAACTCGATCGATTTTAATGGGGATTTGGAACCGTTAGGGTTAGGGTTTTCTATTCAGGTTATTGGTAATGTGGTTTTGAAATCGTTGACGGAGATGAAAATGGATCACGTGGGTTTCGAAAGATGAAATTACAAGTTTATCCTCAAATTTCTAAACTAGACATGAGATTAGACATGTCTTTCACTAATATTAGAAAAATGCCACCCTTTTTAATGATCGTTGATTAAATCCCTTGGATGATTGAGATTAATCCTCACGGTCCTCAACATTTTTGAGGTTCTCATTTGATTATCGTCATGTATATATATATATATATATATATATATATATATATACATGTATGTATGTATGTATGTATAGACTTAAGTTCGCGTGAGACCAAACAGTTTCCGTGAGACCGGTGAGACCAAGCTTTAAAGTATGAAACTTCACACCAAAAAATTGTGAATGTAAAAAAATCGAACTTTTCATAGGGAAAACACCGTAAATGTTACGTTCACGGTGTTTTTCGCTGTGAATGTTCGTTTTTTTTTACCTTCACAGCGTCTTCACTGTGAAAGTTCGGATATACCTTCACAATCTTTTATCTGTGAATGTTTGATTTTTTTTAACTTGGTTTAGGTTTTTTTACCATCATAGTGTGATTACATTATGAAGGTTCGAATGTTTTTTACCTTCACAATGTTTCGGTGTGAAGTTTCATGTTTTAAGGCTTAGTCTCATGCGATCTCACGGAAACAGTTTGGTCTCACGTGAACCTGACCCTATATGTATGTATGTGTGTATATATATATATATATATATGTGTGTGTATATATATATGTATATATATATATGACGGTAATCAAATGAGAACCTCAAAAATGTTGAGAACTTTAAGAACCAATCTCAACCATCTAACCACTCCAATCTAACAACCTTAATTAATGTTCCATTTATAATTAAGAAAGTACATGATGGTAATTTTTCTTTTATTGATTATTTTCACTTCCTTTTTTTATAGATATCAGAATTTAGAATCAATTATTATTTTATTTTTATTCAATCTTATGCGATTTAATTTATATGTAATAATAAGATATTTTAATTTTCATTAATTGATAATAATTTTTTATATTTCATTAGTTGGTTGTATTATTAATTTAATTTTTACTCGCTTACTTTCTCACATATATATTATTTAATGGTAACGTATAGAAAAAATATATCTTTATAAAATATATTTAACTATTTTAAGACATCACATGAGAAAAGAAAATATATTAAAATAAAGATAATGTAATTAAAACATCATGGAAACACCAAAATTTTATTTCACACAATGAATAATACAATGTTGTTAAAGTTAAACAATTTTAGTGTTGAGATTGTGAAAACAAAACATAGTTGATGTAAAATGTGATATGAAAGTGAAACACTAAATGTTCTTTCATATTGTGAAACAATATAATGTCACTAACGTGAAACAATAAAATGTTGTTTCACAAGGTGAAACAATGTAGTGTTGTTTCACAATTTTAAAAACAAAAGCTGACGTGAAATGTGATGTGAAACACTAAAATGTTGTTTTATATTGTGAAACAACATAATGTTGATAATGTGAAACAATGTAGTATTCTTTCATATTGTGATATAATATAATGTTGCTAAAGAAAAATATTTTTTTTCACAAGGTGAAAGAATGTAGTGTTGTTTCACAATTTGAAAACAAAACAAAACAAAAGTTGACGTGAAATGTGATGTGAAACACGAAAGTATTGTTTCATATTATGAAACAACACAATGTTGTTAACGTGAAACATTGTAGTGCACTTTCACATGGTGAAACAATGTACCAGTTTTCTCAATGTGAAAAGAAATCAAAATGACATAAAATGTGATGTGGAATACTAAAATGTTGTTTCACAAATACGGGTTAAATCATTTTTATTGTTTCATTTAAAATTGCAATTATTAACTAGAATGTAAAAAAAATGTAATGATACTCGTGTCAAATTAAAAAAACTAAAATGTTTGCTATTTATATAAATTTTTTGATTTAAAATTTTATTGTAATTAATATAATTTTGATTTAAAAAAGATGTGGTATTTAATTTAAATTATATAATTTTAATAAGAGATAGAAAATGAAAAGATTTACTTTTATACTCTTTTAAGAGTTATTTTGGTATGTAAATGACACCATATATTCAAAATGTTACCTTCCAACTCTCACTATTGATTAATCTTTATTGTGGTTGAGATTAGTTCTTATAGTTCTCTATCTTTTTATGGTTCTCACTTGATTTAACCCCATATATATAGGGTTGGGTTCACGTGAGACCAACCTGTTTTCGTGAGACCGATGAGACCAAAAATTTACACTTGAAACTTCACAGCAAAACACTGTGAAGGTAAAAAAAATCGAACCTTCACAGTGTTTTACTGTGAAGGTTTTTACCTTCACTGCGTTTGCTGTGAAGGTTTAAGTGTAAATTGTGTGTCCGTGATCGTTACCAGATAAATCAAATAACAAACATATAACGATTACCAACCTGTTTAGATTATAAACGCGGATTACAAAGGGTTGATAATGTTTTCTGATCGATAAGCTCTCTCTATTTTCTCTATTACACCTTGGATATGTGAGTTGTGTGTGTGAAATGTTATTATCGATAGATTGAGATAGAGTGATAATATCTATTAATTAGATATTATCAAAACATAAAATAATAATAAAACTTAATATCTAAAACTATAATATCTAGATATTAAAACAACTTTGACTTTATTACAGAATAGACCCTAGACTATTATTGAGAGTGACTTGTCAGCTTTAACTTCAGATTGCGATCTTCGTTTTGGATGATCTTGAATCCAATGAGACTGTGTCTTAATAATCTCCCCCTTTGGATCAAGATCATTACGAAAATGATTTAGAAATACGATCTTCTCTTTCAGCACAGAAGATGCAATCTCTCTATTAGTCTTCAAGATATAGTAAACTCCCCCAAAAGATGTAGATATCTCTCTTTCAGTTCATGGGAAGAAATTATCTCTTGCCAGCTCGAAATTCTTCAGCAAAGTATCTTCCAAAGAAAATTTCTCTCGAATCAGCATATCTTCAGAATACTTGCTCTTTGAAGAATTCAATCTTGGACATGATTCTTGAAACATGTGTTGTTCTCCATATCTTGTGTAGTCATTATCCTCCTTTTTGATGAGAAGTGTAACGATTTCATCAAAAGTTGATGACAAGAAATGTTGATCATTAGAAGCCTCTGATTCGTCAATGCAATAGATATTTATCCAGATCTTTGCAAATCTAGACAAAATAGTCATGTAACACCTGTAGCAATAAACAAATCAGTTAAAAACGCCTGTCAGTAACACTAAGTCACTGTGTGTAATGAATACACAATAGAAAGGAGCTGTTTGATGTTGACTCCCCCAGGGCTTCCATTTAATCATCGAAACACCACAAAGGTTATTTCTATAAACGTTATGACAAAGAAACAAATTCCTTGTGTGTTCGTGCTTGTGATATAAAGAATTAAGCACTTGATGATTGCTTATTAGGCTCGAAATTGTGTAAACCACTGAGACAACAGTAAGTTAAACACAGACTCAATGTGTATGAGTGAAGTGTGAAGGTGGGGCAGACTTCCTTCTTTTCAATATCCAGATTTTCCAAATGAAAATCAGATAGCATATGTGCTACTTCCCCTTTGAAAATGAAACATTTTCTTGTTAAGAAGTAAATGAGTAGCTGGTGGGGTAATTTCAAGAGTTGGCATGGGCTAGTTGTCTGTTTCAATAATGATCACAAAAGAGTTGTGAAACACTAGAAATGTGGCTGCCCGGCTCAGAAAAAGTTGGTGCAGAGTTGTGATATTCTTTTAACTCTGTTCTCACACCCTCTTTCTTTTATACATTTAGCTCACTGCTAACCGAACTCTCTTTTTCATGATAGCTCATTATACAATCCACACTCATTTCTTTTGACTCCTCACACCCAATCACTATGGATTAACTTCATGGGTAGAAATCACTGGTTAACGTGATTCCATAGAAGTTATGTTAATTCCTAGCACAAAGAAATCCTTGTTTTCCTATAAAGAATATGTTGCTCAAAATGATTTATAATCATGTAAGCTCATGTAGACCATTTAAAGTACACTCCCGAAATATAAAATCTTGTGAAAAATCAGGAAGTGGTTTGAACGTTTAAGAATATGTTTTCAATGATTGAAAGTTGTCCTTCTTTCAATCACATATGAGATTAAGATAAAGGAATATACCTTTAAGTGCGATCTTACATCTCATGAAGTTTAGCTTAAAGTCATAAACATATGATCGTGTAAGATCTTCTCAAAAATTCTGCAAAAGTCTTAAGTCAAGTCAAAGAAACTTTATTCACAAATATTGAAAAGACAAAAAGCAGTAAAACAAATAACTTCTCTTACTCCCCCCTGAAATTATGCATTTGAAAAAAAAATTATCATTTGAAAAGATATGCATTTAAAATTTCAGTCAAATAAGTATGTACTCCCCCTTGAAGTTTGATTTCCTCGTTGGAGTATCGGAGTACAATCTCTCATATCAGCATTGGAGTAAGGTCTTTTGATCTTTGAAGAACGAGTCCTGATTTGTACATAATCAGAAGTCGTTGTTAACATTGATGTCCGGGTCTTGAGCTGATTTACTCAAGAACCATTCTTCTTTGAAGTGCGGGTCTTGAACTATGTTATTCAAGAACCTTTGTTCTGACATTGAAGTCCGGGTTCTGAACTGAAGTATTCAGAAGCCTTTGTTCTCCTACTCCCCCTTGACAGTAGGTGTCTGCAACACAAGTTTAGTTTTCTTTGGTACCCACTGGTATTTGGGTCCATTTGTGTTAGTTGCAGTTCGTATGGGGGTTATGGAATAAGAACCATACCAGTAATGATCTTTGGTTCTGTGAACAGGATCATGTGTACGACAGTAAGAACAAGAAAATTTCTTACCTGACAAACTGATTAATTTATCTCTTGAGTAAACAAAATCAGGTTTACCTTTAGGCGCATTGTTCTTCTTGGCATTAGGCGTATGTACACACGACTCTTTACATTTAAGCTCAGCTTTCTTCTTTGCTTCAACTAGTTTCCTGTTCCAGACCAGTTCAGCTTCTTCGTAGTTGTTTCTCCTTCTATGTGTACCTGAACAATCTATGTTTCTATCAAAGAAAAGGTTAGAATTACGAATTTGATCAGAAGATTTAACTGACCTCTTTGAAGAAACAGGTCATGATATTGAGCTTGCAGCTGTCTTGAATGAGCATTCGGAATCAGCTGAATCATATCGAGGTGAATGGACATTTGACTCTGGAGACTTGCGCTCAGTCACCACCACCGTTGAAATTATCTTCTCAAGCTCGTTAACCTTTGAAGAATAAACGTTTCTTTCTTTGACAAGAAGGTCAATCTTCGTCTCAAGCTCGGACCTCTTCTTCTTCTCTTTCTGTGCATTCTTAGAAAGTTCAAATAACTTAGCATTAAGCTTCCTAATTGTAGCTTCAAGGATGTTTCTCTCTTCTTCAAATCCCTTATGAGCACCCTTCTGATCATTTGCCTTCCTCTCCTTGGCAAACTGATATCTTTCCAAAATTATTACTTTCTCAAATTTACTAACTTGTTGAGAAAGCTTTAGACATTTAAGCTCGAGAGTCTTCTTCTCTTCACCACTTTTCTTGGAAATTACTGAGAACTTCAGTGCAAACTTTGAACTTTCCTGTTCAAACTCAGGTTTGTCCTTGACAAACTCTTGATATAAGTCTGATAGTTTCTGTTGAAGATTAGTGTTTGCACTCTTCAAGCTCATGAACTTCTCCCCGTTCATCTCTACAGACTCTTGCTTCTGTATTTGAGCTTCTAATTCAAAAAAAATTCTGTTAAGTTCAAAGTTCTCAGCTTCCAAAAACTTAACCTTTTCTTCACAAAGCCCAGAACTTTGTTTCAGAAGTTCTTCATTGACTTCCTTTAAAGTTCTTACTTCTTCTTTCAGAACCTTTCTTTCATCACGATATTTCTTTGAACGATTAAAATGATGTTCCGCTGATGAATAAAGAATTTTAAGTTCTAATTTAAGCTTTGTAATCTTTTCCTCATCATCAGAAAAACTCATCTTGAATATCTGATTTGATCCTTAGAAAAACTAAGTCTGATACAATGTACAAAGAGGGTTCGACCGGAAAGTTGTTAGACCGGTACAATGTAAAACTTTAAAGGACCGATATGTTGTAAAGGATATGGACCGGTATTTGGTGGATGTGGGTCGACCGGTATTAAGAAAACTTGGATGAAGCTGTTGGACCGATTTAAAAAAAAAAGATTTGTAGGAACTAATTCTTAGATTTTAAAAATATACACGTGTAGATTTTAAACTAGTGGAAGTAGTGTGATTGCCACGTGTAGATTTTAAACTAGTGGAAGTAGTGTGATTGCCACCGGTATTAAAAAAAATGGACACGTGAAATTGTGATTGTGCATGGAATTATGAGTGTGAGAGTGTGAGTGGACTTATGAGTGTGAGAGTGTGAGTGAACCGATATTAGGATTTGTGTTGGACCGATATTAGGATTTTAGAAAATGACCGATATATTGTAAACCTTGGACCTCGACCGGTATAAAGAGGAAGGACCGGTACTAGTAAAACAGGTAATAGTAAGACCGATAGAATGTGGGCTTGGACCGGTACAATGTAAAATAAATCCCTTTGACCGATAAAACTTTGACTTCGACCGGGTCTTTGTAAAAAATGATGTTGGTTCGACCGGTGTTTGTGGCGTTTGACCGATATTTGTGGTTTGACCGGTACAAGCAATGAAGACTTGACCGATATATGTAAGACCGGTACTATGAAGACTTGAACACTCGACCGGTACCTTGTTTATGCAGTTCGACCGATATATTGCAAAAGACCGGTACGTCGTCTTCTTCGATTAATCGACCTGTAACTCTAAAATTAACCTGTCTAGAAATCGATTTACCACACCAAACTTTGACAC
Organism: Arctium lappa; assembly: GCA_023525745.1. Taxonomy (NCBI): domain Eukaryota; kingdom Viridiplantae; phylum Streptophyta; class Magnoliopsida; order Asterales; family Asteraceae; genus Arctium; species Arctium lappa. Next base: position 60,724,852 of record CM042059.1, on the reverse strand, counting down.
AATGATCACCTTATCAATTAGAACAAGATACAACCATTTAATTTCGAAAACAACCAGAAAATCAAAATTTGAATGATAGCACAGTGGTTTTTAAGAAATGAAGGAACACAGAGTCTAAAAAATTTGATTTTCAATCTGGATCAGGCTCTAATACCAATTGTGAGTCCGTGATCGTTACCAGATAAATCAATTAACAAACATATAACGATTACCAACCTGTTTAGATTATAAACGCAGATTACAAAGGGTTGATAATGTTTTCTGATCGATAAGCTCTCTCTGTTTTCTCTATTACACCTTGGATATGTGAGTTGTGTGTGTGAAATGTTATTATCGATAGATTGAGAGAGAATGATAATATCTATTAATTTGATATTATCAAAACATAAAATAATAATAAAACTTAATATCTAAAACTATAATATCTAGATATTAAAACAACTTTGACTTTATTACATAATAGACCCTAGACTATTGTTGAGAGTGACTTGTCAGCTTTAACTTCAGATTGCGATCTTCGTTTTGGATGATCTTGAATCAAATGAGACTGTGTTTTAACATAAATTCCTGGTCTCATGGGTATCATGAAAACAGGTTGGTCTCACATGATCCCATATCTATATATCTATATCTATATATATATATATATATATATATATATATAAATATATATATATATATTAGGCACATTCATTTGTTAACCAAATAAAAAGTATTAATTTTGTTAATCGATCTGAGTTTTTTATTTTTTTAATCAACGTTTGTGATTAAATAAGAGATTATAATGTGATAAAAAGAAAATAAATTAAAAGAAATGATTTTTTGGAATAAATTTTTTTATATTTTTGGAATATAATTATTTTATATTTTTGAAAGATAATCAATAATAATGTTTAAATATTTTTTAGTTTTAAATATAATCATGTTTTTTTTTATTTTAGGAAGATAATCAATAATAATATTTAAATTATTTTTATTTAAAGGTAAAATCAGAAACTGAAACAATGATTTTTATTTAAAGTTCATAATTGAAACAAAATAATTTAAGTTCATAGATGAAACCAGAAGATTCATTACTAAAACAAAGATTTTTGTTTAAAATTTATAGGTAAAACAATGATTTTTAGTTTAAAGTTCATAGATGAAACAATTATTTTTTTTCATACGTAATAAACAATTATTTTTGTTAGAAAGGTCATAGGTGAAACAATAATTTTTGTTTCGTGTATGAAATTTGGTTGTTCCAACTTTTTTTTACTAAAGTTCATAGGTGAAACCATAATGTGAATGAGATAATTAAGAAACTTAAACAAGTTCATATATTAAACAACAAAATAAAGGAAATTTAAATGATATTTCTTAATATTTAATAAATATGTAATTAAGGAATATCTATACTATATTATAAAGATGACATAAAAAACTCTTAATTACAACTCACTAAGCTTTATGTACTATCATTTAAAGCTATCTACTTAAAATCTCTAAAAAATAACTACTAAAGCCTAATGTACTACATGTAAAACTTTTAACCCTAATTAATATATTTCATCCTTATCTCCCAAAATTCTTATCTCTAATCCCTAAACCCTAAAATTATGAAATTTGAATTCTGATAAACATAATCAAAACAGGATAAACATCTCAATTTAAATATAAAAAATTTAAAATATATAAGATAATTAATGAATTTTAACAAACTACTTAATTTTTTTTATATAAAAAACATTATATTGTTAAGCCTAAATTAAACAAATTTATATATAAAAAAATCATTATCACTCAATAAAAACCATCCAAAATCGTACTGTAAATCAATAAAAAAAAACAAAAAAAAAAAAAAACATTAAAATCGTGATATATCTCGTTGCATTGCGCAAGTACGCTTCTAGTGATAAATAATTAAAGGATCAGATATTTAAGGTATGATAATTAAGTAATGTAACAATTAAATAAATGAGATATATAAGGAATATGGTATTAATATATGAAAAAGATGAAAATGTCCTGATTAACAAAGTTAACACTAATTGTTTGGTTAACAAAATAAGTGGATCCTATATATATACAGAGAGAGAGAGTTTCCGGTGAGAATATTGATTATCGTGTAGAAGGTAAAAAGGGATCTCCACCCTTGGATCAATCCTAATTGAAAATTAATTGAAAATACATTTCTAAGATTCATAGGTTATTGTGCGACTTCATCTGACCATGACCAACATTAATTAAAAGTGATCAATGTCCAAATCTCTTACAGTTCTCACCATGACTCCTGTTTTCACACACGATCATTCGTGTGTATATATATATATATAATTTACTATATATGTTATACAATGTGACGGTTTCAGGTTGGGTCCACGTGCGGGGTTCGATGGGTATACCCATTCCACATTCGTGCCTTGTCCCCATCTTCGGTCAAACTGGGTTTGGAGATTTACCCCATGCGATGTATTTATGAGACCAAAATAACGATGAGACTAGGATATTGGATTGATCCATCTTAATGAAATGATATATTCTATTCTTTATGTTGCTCGATCACATAATGGATCGATCCAATCTAAGATTTTTCTTTCTCTACTTCGTGATATTTTTTTTAAGAATAAAATCATATTATAATTAGATATGGCAAAGTAGAAAATATATTATTGTTTTTTTTTTTAATTTTGGTCGAATAGTGCATTCTTGTAGAAGATATATTCAAATACAAATTTCTATAAAAATTCATGTTTTTCTTTTTTAGATGCCTTAAAATAATATTATTCCAAGAAAGAAATTATTTTTTTATCTTATGTAAGTAATTAAATGGTGCAAAAACTAAAAATATTAACCAATGAATAATAATTAGTCTATGTATGAGATAAAATAAGATCCTATAAGATAATATACGGTAAGATTATATATATATATATATATATATATATATATATATATATATATATATATATATACTATATTATAAAGCAGATATAAAAAACTTTTAATTACAAATTATTAGACACAATGTACCATCATTTTATGCAAAATTTTAAAAATCTCTTAATTTACAAGTATCAAATCACAAAATAGATATTACTACTGCATGCCTCCAACACCCACCAATTTGGTATGTGCAAAACATTCTTTTTATGTAGACTTTTCCATGTATCACTATTAATTAATATATAATATTACTATAATTTTTTTTTAATTATATTATTAAATATGTAATTGGTTATTTTTTCTAGATGTCATTAAAATATATAAGATAATCATTGAATTCTAACAAAAATACTTAATTTTTTTATATAAAAAACATTATATTATTAAGCCTAAATTAAACAGATTTATAAAAAAAAAATATCACTTTCTCAAAACCATCCAAAATCGTACTGTAAATCGACAAAAAAATAAAATGAAACATTAAAATCATGATGTATCTCGTTGCATTGCGCGAGTACGCTTTTAGTATATATAGAGGGAGAATCATGCAATAAACAAACTAATCTGCGAGAAGGCGAGAAAGAATGTGAGTCACATAATCTATTAATTTAAAATAAAAAATAATTTTAGAAATTAGGATAATTATCATTTTGAATTGGATAAATCCTTAAAATTCTCATTATATCTTTTAGATTTATTTATTTTTTAATTTCAATTAAATCATAATTTTTTTATTAATTTTTTTTCTAAATATATTTTTAATAAAAAGAATTACAATTTTGACCAAATATCACATGTGATATCACTATATGAATATTTATATATATCACATATTATATTATCACATGTGATAATCACTACTAGGAAAAGAGGCATTTCCGGCGGATTTTTCCGACGGATTTTTCCGCCGGAAAATTTCGGCGGATTTCCGACGGAAGTCAAACGGGTCAACCAAGTTTGACTTTCGTCGAAAATCCGCCGAAAATCCGTCGGAATTTTTATTTTATTTTATTTTTTTTAAAAACAATTATTTTCGGCGGATTTCCGACGAAATATAATTTTTTTTATTTTTTTTTCTTATTAATTATAATTAATTAACTATTTTCGGCGGATTTTAATTAATATTTAATTAATTATTATTTTTAAATAAATTAAAAAATTAAAAATTAAAAATAAAAATCCGTCGGAAATCCGCCGAAAATCTTTTAAAATTTTCGGCGGATTTTCGGCGGATATTCTATATTATTTAAAAAAAATAAAAATTTAAAATCCGCCGAAAATAGTTAATTAATTATTATTTTAAAATAAATTAAAAAAATAAAAAAAATAAAAAATAAAAATCCGTCGGAAATCCGCCGAAAATCTTATAAAATTTCCGGCGAATTTTCGGCGGATATTCTATATTATTTAAAAAAAATAAAAAATTAAAATCCGCCGAAAATAGTTAATTAATTATTATTTTAAAATGAATTAAACAGTATGACTTTAATGGATTCGGTTGGGCTTTAATGAATCCGATTGTTGACCCTGTTGGGCTTTAACAGATCCAGTTAGTATTTAAAGGATTCAGATGAAATTTAAAAGATCCAATTAGTCTTTAAAGGATCTAGTTGAGCTTTTAATGGATACGGTTGGGTTTTAACGTACATAGTTAGACTTTAACGGATCCAATTGGGCCTTAATGGATCCAGTTGTGCTTTAACGTACCCAGTTTGGCTTTAATGTATACAGTTGATCATTAAGGGATTTAGTTGGGCTTTAACTACACAGTTGGTCTTTAACATACACAGTTGAGTTTTAATGGTTGTAACACCTCGAAAATCAGAGTAAATTAAAACCTGGAAACCTGACAATATAACGAAAGTAGAGCCATAAATTATCATAAATGGGATCAGTCCTCATGACTATACAATCCTATACAAGGATTTCATCAAAAGAATGGGACTTAACAATGCCCAACAACAATACTAATCAACTCCAAAAACCTCGAGACTCAAAACTCGTCTCTCCAAAAACCCCGACAACCCACCGCTAATGGAAACCTGATACACATACCATTTGAGAAAAAGTGTCAGACTTAAAGCCTGGTGAGAACATACAGTTTATGAAGCTCAAAAGATAAAACATTTGCATCAAGATAACGTTTCCAAAGAGATTAAGTTTACACAATAGGTCCTTGCCACAAACGGGCTTTTTCGTTATAAACATGCCATAAAAGGACCGAAGCAAAACATTTTACCAAGGATTGTGGCGAAACACAAAGTTAGGCCAACAAACCGAGTTACGAGCTAAACCAATTGGAGTCCGCGGATACGAATCACAAAGTCCGTGCTTCAACGTGAGATCAATCCCCAAGCGCAAAACCAAGGTATACTCCTTCGCTAGGATCACTATGAACCATGGCTAGTATCCGGCCTCACATAACCGTACCAAGTTGCCCCCGAGGAACAAGTGATCCATAGCTACAATTCTGGGGAATGTAACATCCCAATAATACAGTCTACTCCAAAACCTAGGGATCCACTAGTAATGGTAAGGACTCGTCACAACAACGTATGTGACCAACCATAAATAAACATATGGTTACACACACATTTTTATAGACAAAATGCTATTCCCAGTTCAACTTCTGGTAAGAATGAAAATCATTTAAAAGAAGTTCCTTTGAATATTTCTTTCGCATAAACGCACAGGTAAAACATCATTTTACTTTTAAAATAGGATAAGATCAAAAAGGTAACTTTTGATATGTATACGGTTTAAAATGATAGTAGGAACTCACCTCTGTTTCCTTCTTCTTAACGAGCGCTACCTATGATAACACCGAAAGAATCGGTAAGTCGAAATACAGATAAACCTCTCGTTATTTGAATAGGACTCAAAGACACAGAAGCTAACAACTTAGCAGAACCTAAACCAGTCAAAGGACAACTTCGGTCTGCAACAACACCGGTCGAACGACCTCCGGTCGAACCACCTCCGGTCGAACGACCTCCGGTCGGGCACAACCCCCCGGTCGAAGGGCACCGGTCGAAAGCATTCGTCCGGTCCTTCACTCATTCGGTCGAATACTCATCGGGTCAAAGGACTACCGGTCGAACGACCATCGGTCCTTTGCCCATCCGATCGTCTTGTTCATCAAGAACAGTACGATGCAGAACCCAGATTCAACCCAGATCCAAATGAGAAATACTCAGATCTCAAAATGGAATGGTTCAAAACCTTCACAACGAGATTCTACGCGGCTAAAAGCATTTAGATCAAAGCATTAAGCTAGATTCGTACCTCGATTTGCCCGAAATGATCGACCCTTCAACACTGCCTTTCTCCTTCTCTTCTTTCTCTCTGACTTCTTTGATATGAGATCAGATCAAATGAGATATCAGAAATATCTCAGATTTGATTTCTATATAAATAACCCAAGTTACACTTTGCCCCCTTGAACTTTGGGTAAAGGTCAACTTCTCACCCAATCCCAAAATTCAGGGTGTTACATTCCTCCCCAACTTGGGAATGATTTCGTCCCCGAAATCCAACTATACAAAGAGATGAGGATATCTACGCTTCATATCCTCCTCAGATTCCCAAGTCACATTTGCTCCTCGGTGATGCTTCCACTGCACCTTGACCAAAGTGACTTCTTTATGACGCATCTTCTTAGTCTTTCTCTCTAAGATGGCGTCTGGTTCTTCCACACAACGGTTACCTTCGTCAACCCTTAACTCTGAGAGGGGAAAGACGCTGTCTTCTACCGCCAAACACTTCCGGAGGTAGCAGACATGAAACGTGTTGTGTATTCTACTCAACTCCGGTGGCAGTTCCAACTGGTAGGCCTGCAACCCTATACGCTTAAGTACTTTGAAAGGTCCGAGGAAACGAGGACTCAGCTTCCCACGTTTTCCGAACCGTATGATGCCCTTCCATGGCGATACCTTAAGCATGACGCGGTCGCCTACTTGGAATTCCATCGGTCGCCTCTTCTTATCGGCATAGCTCTTCTGACGATCTTGAGCCGCTTTCATCCTCTCTCTAATACACTTGACCTTGTCGGCAGTCTCTTGCACGATTTCAGGTCCGGCGAACTTCTTCTCTCCCGCTTCTAGCCAACACACGGGAGTCTGACACTTTCACCCATACAGTGCCTCAAAAGGTGCCATCCCAATACTCGAGTGGTAGCTATTGTTGTAAGCGAACTCCACCAAAGGCAGGTGAGAGTCCCAACTACCCCCGAAATCGATGACACAAGACCTCAACATGTCTTCCAAGGTTTGGATTGTTCGTTCGCTCTGCCCGTCGGTCTGCGGATGGTAAGCCGTACTTAACTTAACTCGCGTACCAAGCTCTTTCTGAAATCCATCCCAGAAGTTCGAAGTGAACCGGCTGTCGCGATCCGACACGATCGACAATGGTATTCCATGCCTCGAGACCACCTCATCGATATAAAGCTTCGCCAACTTATCCATCGGTAAAGTCTCGCGCATAGGCAGAAAGTGAGCGCTCTTCGTCAATCTATCCACTATCACCCAGATGGTATCGTGTCCCCGAAGAGTTTTAGGCAACTTCGTCACGAAGTCCATGGTGATATGCTCCCATTTCCACTCGGGAATCTCTAAGGACTGAAGACTCCCATACGGTCGCTGATGTTCGGCTTTGACTTGCGAACACGTCACACAACGCTCAACGTAACGCGCCACATCAAGCTTCATCACCGGCCACCAATAGTGAAACTTCAAGTCCCTGTACATCTTCGTACTTCCTGGGTGAATGGAATACTTGGACTTGTGTGCATCTTCTAGCAACAGCTCACGGTTTCCCCCAACCTTGGGCACCCACACACGACCGCTGAACAGTTTTACCCCACGGCTATCTTCCGTTAAGAGTAAATGCTGTTTTGTCATGACTTCCTCTTTGAGATTCTCTTCCAACAATGCTTCCATCTGAGATGTCTTGATCTTCTCAACAAGACTAGACACTAGCTCGATTCTTGAATGGGTAGCCTGAATACTCCCGCTATAGTCCTTCCGACTTAGCGCATCGGCCACCACGTTCGCCTTACCGGGATGGTAAAGTAATTCACAGTCGTAATCTTTCAACAACTCGAGCCACCGCCTTTGCCTCATATTCAGCTCTTTCTGACCAAAGACATACTTCAGGCTCTTGTGATCCGTGTAAAGAGTACACTTCGTGCCGTAGAGGTAATGTCGCCAAAGCTTCAAAGCGAACACCACCGCTGCTAACTCCAGATCATGGGTTGGATAATTCCGCTCATGTATTTTGAGCTGCCTTGAGGCATAAGCGATTACCTTGCCTCATTGCATCAACACACAACCCAATCCCATCTTTGAAGCGTTGCTGTAAACCACGAAATCTTCCGACCCTTCAGGTAACGTCAAGATCGGAGCTTCACACAACTTCTTTTGAAGGATCCGGAACGCCTTCTCTTGGGTTTCGGTCCATTCAAACTTCACATTCTTCCGAGTCAGAACTGTCAAGGAAGAAGCGATCTTGGAAAAGTCTTGAATGAATCTTCTGTAGTATCCCGCCAGACCCAAGAAACTTCGGATCTCTGACGGACTCTTAGGAGGCTCCCAATTCATCATAGCTTCAATCTTGGAGGGATCTACTTTCACTCCGTCTCGAGTGACTACGTGCCCCAGAAATTGTACTTCTTTAAGCCAAAAGTCGCATTTGGAAAACTTGGCGTACAATCTCTCTTTTCTCAACACTTCCAAAACTTCACGCAAATGTTGCTCGTGCTCTGTCTCACTCTTGGAGTACACGAGTATGTCGTCAATGAATACAATGACCGACTTGTCGAGGAAAGGTCGGCACACTCTATTCATCAAGTCCATAAACACTGCTGGTGCGTTCGTCAGGCCAAAAGGCATTACAAGGAATTCGTAATGGCCGTAACGCGTTCTGAATGCCGTCTTCGGAACATCTTCTTCTCTCACCTTCACTTGGTGATAGCCTGATCGTAAGTCGACTTTGGAGAAACAACCCGCTCCTTGAAGTTGATCGAACAAGTCGTCTATTCTCGGAAGCGGATACCTGTTCTTCATTGTAGCTTTGTTCAACTCACGATAGTCGATGCACATTCTCATTGTGCCATCCTTCTTCTTGACAAATAAGACCGGAGCTCCCCAAGGTGACGAACTCGGTCTTATGAATCCCTTCTCAAAAAGCTCTTGGAGTTGTGCTACCATCTCTTGCATCTCCGATGGCGCTAAACGATAAGGTGCTTTAGCGATCGGTGCAGCGCCTGGCACAAGGTCAATCCGAATCTCTACCTGACGATCGGGCGGCAACCCGGGCAAGTCGTCCGGAAAGACATCTGGATACTCCCGCACGATCTTCACATCTTCCAGCTTGGACTTCTCTAACTTGGCATCGATCACATAGGCTAAGAAGGACGAACATCCTTTTACTAAACACTTACGTGCCTTTGCCATTGTGATTATTGCCACTTCACCCTTTCTCTTTTCGCCATAGATGACCACGACCTCTCCAGAGATATTGGGAAGTCGAATCATCTTTTTGGAACACACGAACTCGGCCTGATTGTTTGAAAACCAATCCATACCGATTACAACATCAAAACCCCCGATTGACATTGGTAGCAGATCGATCGGGAATTATCTCCCTTCGATGCTAAGAGCACACTGCTTCAGAACTTCATGGATCAGAACTTGCCTACCATCTGCTATTTCTACCACTAATGCATCCTCAAGACTAGTAGTGGGCATAGAAATTTTCTGATGGAACAATTCAGATACGAAAGAGAAACTAGCACCCGTATCGAATAAAATACGAGCAGGTACAGAGTTTATAAGAAAAGTACCCGATACTACATCAGCGGATGCCCTAGCCTCTTCGGCCGTCATCTGAAAAGCTCGGCCCTGAACCTTCGGAGGGTTCTCCTTCCTTGCTGGCGCGCTACCCGACACAAGCTTCGGGCAATCTCTCTTTACATGCCCCGGTGCCTTACACTCGTAACAGACGACTCCACTGACCGGGCAATCTCTGACAGTATGACCGGGCTTCCCACACTTATAGCAAACTTGAGAATTGTTGTAACAGTTACCGTGATGCTTGGTTCGACACCTCGGGCACCACTTAGCTTCCTGATAACTGCTGAAGTTGCGGTTTCCGACAAAAGGTCGGGTCCGCTTGGGAGGCACTGAACTGTTCTCCCACTTTCTCTTTTCAGGAACCACCACTGCCTTCTCAGATTTGCCCTTCGCGAACATCTCTTCCATAAATTGAGCTTCCTCCACCATCTCTCGGAGGTTAGAAGCCTTGAAATTATGGACCATGGATTGCATGTCCGCAGGCAAGCCGTTGAGATAAGCTTTCATCTTGTCTTTCTCTGTTGGGGCAGCGTGCCCCACCAGACCAAGTTTCTCCATAAACTGACGGGTGTACTCCCTCACCGTCAGGCTTCCCTTCACCAAGGACCGGAATTCTTTCTCAATTCGGTCCATCGTTCTCTCGTTGCAAAAGTCTTCTAGCAGCTTCTTCTTGAACTCGGCCCACGACAACTGAGCCAGTACTTCCGGAGATAGAGTGGATTGGATGATATTCCACCAGATGAGTGCAGTGTCCCTCAGCAATTGGGTACCAAACCGTACCCTCTGATCATCACCACATTCGGAAGAGCCAAAAGCTTGCTCAACCGCTCGGATCCACTTAACGCACACCACCGGGTCATCGGAACCGAAGAATTCTGGCGGTCCGCAGCCCAGAAAGGACTTATAGGAACAACTCTTCCTGTTCCCCGAAGCATCAGAAATTCTGCGCTCTACCGCTGTGACCCTTATACCATCATCACCAGAACCTACTACGACATTCTCTACCACTGTCTCGCTTCTCCGATGGTTTACGTCGCGGTCCTCCATTGCTTTCAGCAGAAACTCTTGCTGCTTCGCCATCTCTTCCCTCATTGCCAACATCACGCTGGCCAGCAACGTTGACTGGGGATTAGCATCCCCGATTACTGGGTGAGACGAAGCCAGGTCTACTCGCGGAATGACCTCTGGCCCCTCACCTAGTACCTGCTGAACAGGTGGTCGAACGATAACCTCAACCCCTTCCGGCTGACCCGTTGTAGAGGCTGTCGCTTCCTGACCATCAACACGAGCACGCGGTCTTCCACGCGTACCTACCATTCTGAACTGCTACACGGAGCAGTGGAAGAGATAAGAAAAGATAGAAAAACATGAAAGAAAACGTACTACCACATTACCAAATGCCATATTAATAGCAATTCAAGGACTCTTACGTACAATATCCTCATAATAACATTAGCTAAGTGAAATTATGAACATACAACACATAATGGTTCTTGTCACCACTACTACAACGCCTGATAAACGTACTTTCCGTCGACTCTAAGACTAACCCAACTTAGGAGCTCTACCCAATTCTCGCGGATCAATTCTTAGCATACGCAGTCTAAGTCTAGACATCTTACATTCATGCCTAGTTCGCTTAAACTAGGGCTCTGATACCAACTTGTAACACCTCGAAAATCAGAGTAAATTAAAACCTGGAAACCTGACAATATAACGAAAGTAGAGCCATAAATTATCATAAATGGGATCAGTCCTCAAGACTATACAATCCTATACAAGGATTTCATCAAAAGAATGGGACTTAACAATGCCCAGCAACAATACTAATCAACTCCAAAAACCTCGAGACTCAAAACTCGTCTCTCCAAAAACCCCGGCAACCCACCGCTAATGGAAACCTGATACACATACCATTTGAGAAAAAGTGTCAGACTTAAAGCCTGGTGAGAACATACAGTTTATGAAGCTCAAAAGATAAAACATTTGCATCAAGATAACGTTTCCAAAGAGATTAAGTTTACACAATAGGTCCTTGCCACAAACGGGCTTTTTCGTTATAAACATGCCATAAAAGGACCGAAGCAAAACATTTTACCAAGGATTGTGGCGAAACACAAAGTTAGGCCAACAAACCGAGTTACGAGCTAAACCAATTGGAGTCCGCGGATACGAATCACAAAGTCCGTGCTTCAACGTGAGATCAATCCCCAAGCGCAAAACCAAGGTATACTCCTTCGCTAGGATCACTATGAACCATGGCTAGTATCCGGCCTCACATAACTGTACCAAGTTGCCCCCGAGGAACAAGTGATCCATAGCTACAATTCTGGGGAATGTAACATCCCAATAATACAGTCTACTCCAAAACCTAGGGATCCACTAGTAATGGTAAGGACTCGTCACAACAACGTATGTGACCAACCATAAATAAACATATGGTTACACACACATTTTTATAGACAAAATGTTATTCCCAGTTCAACTTCTGGTAAGAATGAAAATCATTTAAAAGAAGTTCCTATGAATATTTCTTTCGCATAAACGCACAGGTAAAACATCATTTTACTTTTAAAATAGGATAAGATCAAAAAGGTAACTTTTGATATGTATACGGTTTAAAATGATAGTAGGAACTCACCTCTGTTTCCTTCTTCTTAACGAGCGCTACCTATGATAACACCGAAAGAATCGGTAAGTCGAAATACAGATAAACCTCTCGTTATTTGAATAGGACTCAAAGACACAGAAGCTAACAACTTAGCAGAACCTAAACCGGTCAAAGGACAACTCCGGTCTGCAACAACACCGGTCGAACGACCTCCGGTCGAACCACCTCCGGTCGGGCACAACCCCCCGGTCGAAGGGCACCGGTCGAAAGCATTCGTCCGGTCCTTCACTCATTCGGTCGAACACTCATCGGGTCAAAGGACTACCGGTCGAACGACCATCGGTCCTTTGCCCATCCGATCGTCTTGTTCATCAAGAACAGTACGATGCAGAACCCAGATTCAACCCAGATCCAAATGAGAAATACTCAGATCTCAAAATGGAATGGTTCAAAACCTTCACAACGAGATTCTACGCGGCTAAAAGCATTTAGATCAAAGCATTAAGCTAGATTCGTACCTCGATTTGCCCGAAATGATCGACCCTTCAACACTGCCTTTCTCCTTCTCTTCTTTCTCTTTGGCTTCTTTGATATGAGATCAGATCAAATGAGATATCAGAAATATCTCAGATTTGATTTCTATATAAATAACCCAAGTTACACTTTGCCCCCTTGAACTTTGGGTAAAGGTCAACTTCTCACCCAATCCCAAAATTCAGGGTGTTACAGATACCGTTGGGCTTTAATGGATCCAGTCGGGCTGTAACGGATCCGGTGGGCTGTAACGGATCCAGTTGGGCTTTAACAGATCAAGTTGGCCTTTAATGGATCTAGTTGGTCCTTAACGTACCAACTTGGGCTTTAACGTACCTAGTTAGGCTATACTGGTAGTTGACTGGTTCATAGCGGGGTATAATGGTGCTTAGTTGTCTAATTGACCCGAATACATGACACATTCATCTATGAAGTCGATATGTGTAAATAAGCACACAATAAGACTTTAATAGACTTTAGCTGATCCAGTATGGCTTTAATGGATACTGTTGGGCTTTAACGTATCCAGTGGGTTTTAACGGATCAAGTTAGACTTTAATGGATCCAGTTGGGATTTAACGAACCAAGTTGGGCTTTAACGTACCCAGTTTGGCTTTAATGGATACAGTTGATCATTAAGGGATTTAGTTGGGCTTTAACTACACAGTTGCCCTTTAGCGTACCCAGTTGGCCTTTAACGGATCCAGTCGGGCTTTAACGCACCTAGTTGGTCTTTAATGGATCCGGTTGGGCTGTAATGGATCGAGATGGCCTTAACGCATTCAGTTGGCTTTAACGGATCCGGTTGGGCTTTAACGTTCCTAGTTGAGCTTCAACGGATCCAGTTGGGCTTTAATGTACCCGGTTGGGCTTTAATTGATCCAGTATGGCTTTAACGGATCCAGTTGGACTTTAATGTACCCGACTAAAACTTGTACGTTTTTTCTTTTTATGATTTTAAACTTTTAGCGGCTCGTCTTTAAAAGAATAAAAAAAATCCGTCGGAAATCCGCCGAAATCCGAATTTAAATTTTTTCATAATTCTTCTAAAAAAGGCGGAAATTCTAAAAAATTTTAAAATTTTAAAGTTTTCGGCAGATTTTTCTGCCGAAAACCACGAGACCCTTATAACGTCTTACTCTTCAGCCGTCACAAACCCAAAACACACTCTCTCGTCTTCATCGTCTTCTACAACACTGGTACTGAAAATCGATTTCTCCAAGATCGTGTTCTACAAAGGTATCTCTCTCTCTCTCTCGAATCGATTTCTGAAAATCGATTTCTACAACACTTTGGTACTGAAAATCGATTTCTCATAATCGAAATACATAAGATTTGGTATATAGAATTTTAATCGATTTCTCATAATCGATTTGGTACTGTCTCTCTCTCTCGTCTTCTCCAACAGGTATCTCTCTCTCGATTTGGTACTATCTCTCTCTCTCTCGATTTGGTTACTTCAACAGGTATTGTTCTATATGCATGGTTTGGGTTTCAAATAGCCCAATATGTGCATTTAGGGCCTTTATGCGCACAAACCCAACCTTATATGTTCTATATGCATGGTTTGGGTTTCAAATAGCCTAATATGTGCATTTAGGGCCTTTATGCGCACAAACCCAACCTTATATGTTCTGTATGCATGGTTTGTGTTTCAAATAGCCCAATATGTGCATTTAGGGCCTTTATGCGCACAAACCCAACCTTATATGTTCTATATGCATGGTTTGGGTATCAAATAGCCTAATATGTGCATTTAGGGCCTTTATGCGCACAAACCCAACCTTATATGTTCTATATGCATGGTTTGGGTTTCAAATAGCCTAATATGTGCATTTAGGGCCTTTATGCGCACAAACCCAACCTTATATGTTCTATATGCATGGTTTGTGTTTCAAATAGCCCAATATGTGCATTTAGGGCCTTTATGTATATATCTATCTAGTTTGGGTTGCCATTTGTTGGGCAAACATTAGGATTGTTTAACATAGTTGGGTATGTCCCCATTACAGTCGTTATGCTGTCGAACCCAACCTTATATGTTCTATGTGCATTTAGGGCCTTTATGCACACAAACCCAACCTTATATGTTCTATATGCATGGTTTGGGTTTCAAATAGCCTAATATGTGCATTTAGTGCCTTTATGCGCACAAACCCAACCTTATATGTTCTATATGCATGGTTTGGGTTTCAAATAGCCTAATATGTGCATTTAGGGCCTTTATGCGCACAAACCCAACCTTATATGTTCTATATGCATGGTTTGGGTTTCAAATAGCCTAATATGTGCATTTAGGGCCTTTATGCGCACAAACCCAACCTCATATGTTCTATATGCATGGTTTGTGTTTCAAATAGCCCAATATGTGCATTTAGGGCCTTTATGCGCACAAATCCAACCTTATATGTTCTATATGCATGGTTTGGGTTTCAAATAGCCCAATATGTGCATTTAGGGCCTTTATGCGCACAAACCCAACCTTATATGTTCTATATGCATGGTTTGGGTTTCAAATAGCCTAATATGTGCATTTAGGGCCTTTATGCGCACAAACCCAACCTTATATGTTCTGTATGCATGGTTTGTGTTTCAAATAGCCCAATATGTGCATTTAGGGCCTTTATGCACACAAATCCAACCTTATATGTTCTATATGCATGGTTTGGGTTTCAAATAGCCCAATATATGCATTTAGGGCCTTTATGCGCACAAACCCAACCTTATATGTTATATATGCATGGTTTGGGTTTCAAATAGCCTAATATGTGCATTTAGGGCCTTTATGCGCACAAACCCAACCTTATATGTTCTGTATGCATGGTTTGTGTTTCAAATAGCCCAATATGTGCATTTAGGGCCTTTATGTATATATCTATCTAGTTTGGGTTGCCATTTGTTGGGCAAACATTAGGATTGTTTAACATAGTTGGGTATGTCCCCATTACAGTCGTTATGCTGTCGAAATTGACTTGTGTGTATTTTGTAAACCACAGGATGGGTATTCGACCTGTGTCACCCAGAGGTACGGCGAGGACCCCAGCCAACATCCGACTTTTGATACCGACTTGTGGCAGGAGGTTTATGGAGGAGTGAAGAAAGGCCGTACGTTTGGGTTCGGGTACCACACAGATCCCAACGCGATCTTGGCTGGGACATCCTCGGGTGGTGGTGCTGCTTCTTCCCGACAGGTGCGTACCACATTTCATTACATGAGTTTTATCAATTTATTTTATAATTCATGTTAAACTTCTTCTAACGTCTTTTTTTATTTTATTTTTTAGGAAATTGAGGATCTAAAGCTTCAACTTCAGGAGTTGAAGGAGCGGGAAGAGAGACGTACGGTGGAGGAAGAGGCACGCCGGGCGGAGGAATTGGCACGTCAGCGGGAACGTGATGCCCAGTACGAGCATATGTGTGAATTGGTAAAGCAATTCTATTCTTCACAGTCGTCAGGGGCACCGCCACCGCCACCACCCATGTGATGATATTTGCTTAAGATTTTGCAACCCATTATGTATTTAGGAACAGTACTTTGACAATTGAACAATATATGTTATGTTTACGTTAGTTGTATTTTATGTTTTATTTATGTTAGTTGTATTTTATGGTTTTTAAAGTTTGGCAGTTTTTATAGCTTTCAACAGGTTTTTACTGTTTTTAGCAGGTTTTATAGAAAGATTTTTAATGAAAAAACATTATTTTTCTGGTTTCCATTTTTAAGATTTTCGGCGGATTTTCGGCGGAATATTCCGCCGAAAACTAAATAAAAAAATAAAAAATTAAATAAAAATAAATAAATAAAAAACATTAAATAAAAATAAATAAATAAAAAACAAATAAATATTTTCGGCGGAATATTCCGCCGAAAATCCGCCGCAAACTTTCGACGAATTTATATAGGAAAATAAAAAAATAAGTTAATTTATTAATAAAAAATAAAATAAAAACAATTTTCGGCGGAATATTCCACCGAAAATCCGCCAAAACTACTAAATTAATTTTATGGATTAAACAAATCGTTGAAATTTTAAAAAAATTCGAGTTTTATTTCGGCGGAATAATCCGCCGAAAATTCCGCCGAAAACATTATTCCACCGAAAACGACGCCGAAAACGAAGGTTTGCGGCGCCCCCGTTTCCGACGGCCAAATCCGCCGGAAAATCCGCCGGAAACAGTGGTTTTCGGCGGATTTCCGGCGGATTTGGCCGTCGGAAAAGGTCGTAAATTTTGTAGTGAATTGTATATATTTTAGTTAATCATATGTGATTATGTATATTTATATTTATAGATTTTTTGTGATTTAAATATTATCAAATGTGATTATGCGTCACTTATATTCATACATATATTATCATATGTGATATGTACAAAAAATCACCTAGTAGGATCATATGTAATACATAATAATAGATCATATGTTAAACGAAGTTAATCAAATGTGATTCAAAACGTAAATCCAAAAAATAGAGAAAAAATGGTGAAATAAATAATGAATTAATTGTGGATATCACATGTGATATTTGATGAAAATTATGATTTTTTTTTATCAAGCGTGTATCTAGAAAAAAATTATATAAATTTGATAAAAGAAATTATAAACTTATTAAAATTAAAAAACAAATAAATTTAAAAAATATAATGAGATTTTTAAAGATTTATCCAATTCAAAATTGTAATTATCCTAATTTTTTTTATTGATTTTTATTTTTTATTTATGGTATTTTTCAATTAATAAATTATGTAGCCCATATTTTTCGCGCCTTCTCGTAAATTGACCACCTTCTCGTTTGAAATTGCCTATATATATATATATATAGGGGAGAGATCAATTGAAAACCAGTATTACATTAGAAACTTTGGAAACCAAAATCAACCAATCATTAAATTTCTTTTTTTTTAATTTTATTTTTAATTAATAAGATTATTTTAGTCTTTTACATAATTTCATAATATATATGGTAATTGTTATTATTATTATTATTATTATTATTATTGTATTAATAATTATTTATTTTTAATTTATTTTATATATGGTAATGTTAGTCATTTATTAATGTAAAAATGAGATATTTAATTTAGTGGGACTACTCCCACCCAATCACGCTTAACCTCAGAGTTCCCAGAACCTGACGTGCTTGTGGCCCCAAAACGTGTTGTTGTTAGGAAGGCCAATATATTACTTATAACACCCAACATCACTCCTGTCCACGGCCGATATGGGATATGCCTAAGGTGTTACAGATGGTATCAGAGCCACTCCTGTGCCGTTCGGGATATGGGGCAAACCTCATCGAGGACGATGAGTCCCAAGGGGGGGTGTTTGTAACACCTTAGGCATATCCTATATCGGGCGTGGACATGAGTGATGTTGGGTGTTATAAGTAATATCTTGGCCTTCCTAACAACAACGCGTTTTGGGGTCACAATCACGTCAGGTTCTGAGAACTCTGAGGTTAAGCGTGCTTGGGTGGGAGTAGTCCCAGGATGGGTGACCCCCTGGGAAGTTTCTCACCAGGTCGCCAGAAACAAATCCGTGCGCTACACGTTGGTTAAATCCAGGGGCAAAGCGGACAATATTGTTGTCGAGACAGGCGGGATGTTACAGATGAATTTAATCATACGGATCCTCTATTTTTGATTCTGATGAATCATTGATTGATTAAAATATTAATATAAAAAATAAATATTTAATTTTTCAAGTATTCATATGAAATTACCTCGAGACAGAAAATATTAATATAGTGAAACATAATGGATTTGATATATTGAAACATAATATTAATATAGTAAAACCTGATGAAACATAAAATGGTAATATAATGAAACCTGATGAAACATATTTGATATAGTGAAACATAATAGAAAGTTAATGAAACAAAATATTAATATAGTGAAACCCGATATAGTGAAACAAAATATTAATATAGTAAAACCTAATGAAACATATTTGATATAATAAAACATATTTGATATAATAAAACATAATGAAAAGGTAATGAAACAATAAAGGTAATAAAACTTAATTGAGTTTTTAAATATTGCATATTGATTAACAAGTAATAAAAAGGTAGTCTTGATATATTGTTATTATGTTTTATTAATAAATTAATTAAGTTATTACCATATTTCATCTTTGTTGTCAAATTTGAAACACAAAAGAAAAAGACACATTTACCCTTTTGACATATTATTATTATCTTTTGTTAATAAATTAATTAATTTATTACCATATATAATTCAAATGAATCTTAACCATTGATTAAAAATATCAATAGATGAAATTTGGTTTCCAAAGTTTCCAATGAAATTTGTTTTCCAAAGTTTCCAATGAAATTTGGTTTCCAATTGAAACCACCCCTACATACATACATACATACATATATATATATATATATATATATATATATATATATATATATAAAGAGAGAGAGAGAGAGAGAGAGAGAAGGGGGGATTATTTGGAAAAGGAAACCAACATTGACCAATCAATGAATTTATTTATTTTTTCTTTTTCTTTTTAATTGATAAGGGCGTAATAGTCTTTTATCTAGTTCCGTAATATATATATATATATATATATATATATATATATATATATATATGTAGGGGTGGTTTCAATTGGAAACCAAATTTCATTGGAAACTTTGAAACAAAAATTCAACTATTGATCTTTTTAATCAATGGTCAAGATTCATTTGAATTATATATGGTAATAAATTAATTAATTTATTAATAAAAGATAATAATAATATATCAAAAGGGTAAATGTGTCTTTTTCTTTTGTGTTTCAAATTTGGCAACAAAGATGAAATATGCTTAAATATAGAAAAACGTATATTTTTTTTAAAAGAGAGAGAGAGTATATCAAAACTACCTTTTTATTACATGTTCATCAATATGCAGTATGTAAAACCCAAATAAGTTTCATTACCATTATTGTTTCATTACCTTTCAATTATGTTTCACTATATCCTATCTGTTTCATCAAGTTTCACTATATTAATATTTTGTTTCACTATATCAGGTTTTACTATATTAATATTTTGTTTCATTACCTTTCCATTATGTTTCACTATATCAAATCTGTTTCATCAGATTTCACTATATTAACATTTTATGTTTTATCAGGTTTCGTTATATTAATATTTTGTTTCACTATATCAAATCTATTATGTTTCACAATATCAGTATTTTGTGCCTGAAGGTAATATTGAAGATTTCATATGAATATCAACTTTCATTCATTGGATGAATCAATCACTGATTCATAAGAATAAAAAAAAAATTTGATTTGTAGTTTGCGTATGAATCAACTTGTGTTTACCTAAATTAAATGTTTCTTATTTAAATTAATAAAAGATAAATATTACCATATATAAAATACATTAAAATTAAATAATTAATATAATAATAATAATAATAATAATACTTACCATATATATTATGAAATTATGTAAAAGACTAAAATAATTTATCATCTAAAAAAAAAAAAAAGAAATTCAATGATTGGTTAATTTCGGTTTTCAAAGTTTCCAATGTAATATTGGTTTCCAATTGATCTTTACCCTATATATGTATATGGTAATTATTTATCTTATTTATTGTAGTATTTTATTCTTATCATAATATTCACAAATTAATGTTATCCGTGATATATATGGTAATAATGTGAAACAATTTTTTTATTAATTAAAATAAATATCCGTTTCTAAGTCATTTGAAGGAGAATTATTTTGATCATGTTTAATTCTATGCAAAATCAATATCCAATATTTTAATGATTTGAATTATTTTTAAGACAATATACGTTAATTTTTTGTTGGTGGTATATATTTACATGGTTTTTCCATTGGGTGGTAAAAAAAGTAACTAATCGGAGCAATGAAGGGTAACATGTTTTCATGATTTCTATGATTTTGTTTCACAGAATGAAACATTTGTTATTGATGAAATATGTTTCACCTGTTCATTTGGGAAACATTATAAAAACATAAAATCATTAACAAACTTGATAAAATCTGTTTCACCTGTTTCATTTTGGAAACATTAATGAAACATGAAATCACAAATTTTTTCATTCATAAAACCATGAAATTATGAAACACGGGTATGAAACATAAAATCATAACAATAAAATCACAAGTTCTTTCATTCATGTAACCATGAAATCATGAAACACTAGTATGAAACATGAAAAATAGAAGAAAGAAATATTATGGAAATATATGAATAGAAAATAAATATTTAAATTGTTATCAAAAATATTATATACCATTAATTGTTATCGAAATTAAAAAAAATAAATAAACTGAAAAATGATAATAAATATTCAAAAATATCTTTTGACTATTTTATCCCTTTTAACTCTAATTTAGGTAGGGTGTATTAATAGTTTTTTTTTTCTTAACATAAATAACTCATATTCATTTTCAACCGGTGATCAATGAAATCAATGGTGGAGATGGGTTTGCAAAGTTTGCAGAATTAATGTGGTTTGAAAATGAAACCCCCTCACTCTCTCTCTCTCTCTCTCTCTCTCTCTCTATATATATATATATATATATATATATTGATGGTTTATTTTGCAAACCAAGTCCTTTGTACAAACCATAAAAACCGTCGATTTCATTGTTTAATTTAATGAAATTCTTTCATCAAAGTGTTTAAGATGATGAAATTGTTTTATGTAATTCTTTTCAAGATGAAATCGTTTCATATATTTTTTGTTTCTATGTAAAAATGAAATTGTTTCATGTATTTCTCATTTTTACATGAAACAACAAATATATGAAACGATTTCACCAATAGAAGAATTATATGAAACAATTTTATCATATTAAGCACCGTCATGAAACAAATTTATTAAATTAAACAATGAAATAGATGGTTTTTAAGGTTTTTACAAATGACTTTGTTTGCATTTGATCTTTCTCCTGTATATATATAGGGAGAGGTTCAAATGATAAATGCTAAATGTGCGAAAACTAAGGAAATTAGTCTAACCTTCATCTGGTCAACATTTGCGGCTTTGACTGTGAAGCACCGGATAAATCTTTGCGTGGTCTGTAGATAATATAGGGTAATTTCGTAAAATACGTGGGACGAGTTCATAAGTGATTCACATATGAACTATACGTTCATATGTGAATCAGTTAATTAGTTCATATGTGAATCACAAAAATTCATATATGAATTTGTTAATTAGTTCAACATATGAACCAAATTAGTTAATATGTGAATCAGTTAATTAGTTCATCTATAAATCAGTTAAAATAGTTCATATGTGAATTACACTGGTTCACATATAAACATATAGATCATATGTGAATCATACAGATTCATATATGAACTTGTCCCACGTATTTGTAAAAATTATGAAATTGTCCTTCTATTTTTGGAATAGCCGTAACTTTTGACCAGTTAAAGAGACAATTCTTGACCAGCCAAATACGCAATATTTGACCAGTCAAATCCGATCTTGACCATATTAATGATTAAGATTACTTCTCTATTTCTCACACATTTTGCATTTCTCATTTGAAACTATGGTTATATATATATATATATATATATATATATATATATATATATATATATATATATATGGGTTGTTTGTGTAACTGTGAGATCCAATGTGAGTCACTTATTATAGGATAATTTAGTAAATTATTAATTTTAGTAGTTTTGACTGGAATTTAGTTTAAAGGGCATTTTAGGTATTTAATTTTTTTTATTTCTCCTCTCTGCTATGTCCGACCTCTGGCATCCGTGCCTTGTCCCCATCTTCGGTCAAGCTGGGTTTGGAGATTTTCCCCATGTGATGTGTTTAACAGACCAAAATAACGGAGAGACTAGGATATTGGATTGATCCGTCTTAATTGTTGAAGCCATCTTTGATTGTGTCTTCAGTTGAAAGCAATAAATTAGGAGTCAACAAGTTTGAATTTTTATTTTTCTGTTTTCCACGTCTTTAGCAATAGTAGGCTCTTATTTCGCAAATTAGTTTATGTAAGGCTATTTATTCAGCCATTGAATGCTCAATAAATCATCGAAGGTATTCAATACTTCTGTGTGTTTTTCACTTTACAGTTCAACATCTGGTATCAGAGCTTTCTGTTGGGAACTGAAGAATTTACCAAGTATGGTTAATGCTGCTAGTTCATCATTGTTACTACTTTTGTGGTTAATGCTGCCAGTAGAAGTTAATGCTGCTGGAACAAAGTTAATGCTGCTCTTCAAGATTAGTACTGCTGGAGTTACTACTGCTAAGAGATTAATACTGCTGAGTATGGTTAGTGCTGCTGAACTTAGTACTGCTCAGAGTATTAATGCTGCTTATGATTAGTACTGCTTATGAGATGGAGATCCGTATGGAAAAGATGACAGCTGGATAAATTGAAGATATTCAAGGAAGCTTATAGAGATAATGATGGAAGGTATTCTGAAGATATTTATTGTAATTATCTTTTATTCAGTATATGTATAGAATTGATAGAATAGTTTAGATATAATAAATTAATTCTAAGTTTTTGTTCTAGAGAGAATCAACCTCAATGCATAGTTCCTAATTCTAGAGAAGTAGAATTCGTCTTGAAAGAGCTTGTTCTTCAAGATTGAGGTTGAGTGTGTAATCTTGTGATTTAAAGCATTCAATACAAGTTTACAAATTATTCATCATATTTACTGTTTGTTTTACTTTTTCATTGAATATCAAAGTGTTATTCCGCAAAATTCTTTGATATTGTTTCTGAGTATTCATAATTCTTGTTGAGAATTCGATCCTGACAAGTGGTATCAGAGTCTGTTCTCTCAGAAACATCTATTCATTCGTCATGGAAAACTTTGCAGAATCAAACAGTACTCTGGTCTCAAAGGTTCCAATGCTCAGACCCAATGAATTCGATATGTGGAAGATCAGAATCAAGCAGTACATACTTCTCACTGACTATTCTATGTGGGACATCATTGAGAATGGTCCTTCTGAAGCAGGGAAGATTGGTGCAGATGGAAAGAGAACTCCACCAAAAACTGATGCAGAGAGAAAGACTAGATAGACAGAGATGAAATCCTTGAGCACCTTGCTCTTGGCTATTCCCAATGAATATCAACATCAGTTCTGCAACTGTACTGATGCAGAGATGCTCTGGAATGCTCTAGAGAAGAGATTCTCAGGTACCAAAAGTACCAAGAGAAATCAGAAAGCCATTCTGAAGCAACAATATGAGAACTTTATGTCAACCAAGAATGAGTCCATGACTCAAACTTTTGACAGGTTCAACAAGCTTATTGGTGAACTAGCTACAGTGGGAGTACAAATTGATCAAGATGATCTAAACAGGAAGTTCCTAAGGTCCCTGAGTGATGAATGGACCATGTATACTGTGTCTTTCAGACAGAATGATCAACTGGAAGAAAAGGAACTTGATGATCTATATAATGATCTAAGAGTTTTTGAATCTGAGGTAGAGGCTAAAAAGAGGCCCTCTGGGTATGTTCACAATGCTGCACTCCTTTCAGCATCAATTGATTCTACTTCCAACCCTGAATCAGTTAGTGCAGCCAATGGAGCAAATCAAGAGAAAGGCACTGAAACTGTATTTGAAGCCTTTCTGGCAAGTCATGGAAACTCTTCTCTTATTAATGATGAATTGGAACAACTCCATCCAGATGATCTTGAAGAGATGGACATTAAATGGCAGATGGCCATGCTCTCTATGAGAGTTAAGAAGTTCATCAAAAGAACTGGGAGGAACAACTTCTCCCAAAGAAGAGAAGATGGAGCAGGATTTGACAAGTCAAAGGTGGAATGCTACAAATGCCATCAGAAGGGACACTTTGCTAGAGAATGCAGAAGTGGAATGTCTCAAAATAACAACCACCAACAAGATCAATCTGGAAGCTTCAATAATAACAGAAACTCTGCACAAGCCCTAGTCTCTCAACAAGGTATGGGGTTTGATTGGAGTGATCAAGCTGAAGAGGCCATCCAAAACCAAGCTCTAATGGCAGAGGTGTCTGATCTCCCAACAGAGGTAACTTCCAATCTTTGCTCTCAAAATTGCATTCACACTGTTAAAAGGTATAGGGATCACAACCAGAACATGAGTGATGACCTTAAGAGATTGGAAAAGGACATAAAAGATTATGTGAGGATTGTTGAGAGATTTGAAGAGCAAATTAAGGGTTTTCAAGCCAATGAGCTTCAACACTCTTATGACACAAACTACTGGAAGTGGGAGAAGAATGACTTAGAACTTCAACTGACCAGATCCAAAGAGGAAAGTGAAAAGTTAAGAGGAGAGCTAGCTAAAGTCAAACTAGATGTAGAAATGTTTTCAAATGCTTCCAAAGCAATGGATTCTTTGCTACAAACTCAGATTCATGATAAACTGAGAAGAGGAATAGGGTACAATACCACACCACCACCCTATAACAACAACTACATCCCTCCTAGTTCAGATTTGTTAGAAACAAAGGATAGAAAGGACCTATCCAAGGGAGCCACTGAAATTGATCCCTTAGATGAAGTAGTTGTTAAGGATAAATCTGAGAAAGAAGTTGTCAAGAATAAGAACAACACTGTGAGTGGAGAGATTCCTATAGAAAACCACATAATCACCAATGAGGGATGTGGAAAGCATTGGGTAAAGTCCAATGAGATAGAGAAGACTGAGGGAAAGAACAAGAAGGTTCACTATAAGCAGACCACTGTTGTGAATCCTATCCCTTGCAAGCAGTGTGCATGCAATAAATCTGAGCCCCAAAAACATGATAAACCAAGGGGAAATCAGAGAAACTGGAACAATCAATGGGCACAAAAACAAGGTATTGATCTGAGTAAAATCAATAGACGAAAACCTTGTTTCATATGTGGAAAGTTAAACCATTTGGCTAAGCACTGTTTCTTCAATCCTATTAACCAACAGATGAACTTTCAAAGATTTGTGCAAAAACCTGTTGGTTATAGGAAGGCTGGAAAGAAACACGTGGGGAAGAAATCTGTTGAAACCAAAGGCCCCATGAAGAAAAAGGTTTTAAAAGAAAGTATCAAAATATGGATGCCTAGAAGCACTAAAACTGTTAGTACTGCTGACAGAGATAGTGCTGCTAGAAGCATTACTGCTGCTACCAGTGTTAGTACTGCTGAAAATTTTAATACTGCTAACACAGTTACTGCTGCTAACACAGTTACTACTCCTAACAAGGTTAGTACTGCTAAGCATACAAGTGCTGCTAATGCAGTTAGTACTTCTAAAACCAATACTGCTTCTAGCAAATGTGTTTCTAAACCCATCATTGTGACAAAGTACTCCAGAAATGAGGAGTCAAAGTTTAAAAATCTTGTCAAGAAAGAATGTAAGTATTTTGATGAGAAAGGGGTACCCAAGACCACTTTGGCTTGGGTTCCTAATTCATACTAACTGATTTATTATATATGCAGGGCAACCAACAGCTCAAGGGAAAGAGCATATGGCATGTTGATAGTGGTTGCTCTAGGCACATGACAGGCAACATGTCATGCCTTCAGGATTTCAAGCATATCAATGGAGGACATGTTGCATTTGGAGATAATCTTACTGGTGGTAAAACAAGTGGAAAAGGTAATGTTACAAAAGGTAAGATGACATTTGAGGATGTCTACTATGTTGATCAATTGAAGTACAACCTGTTAAGTGTATCACAGGTTTGTGACAAACAACATAGCATATTATTTACTAATACAGAGTGTATGATCCTTGCTCCAGGGTTCAAGGTAGTTGATGAAAGCATGATACTACTTAGAACTCCAAGAAAGGACAATGTTTATTGTCTAGATATGGACAATGTTTCTAGTGATTCATCCCTGAACTGTCTTGTTTCTAAAGCTTCTGTGGATGAATCCTCTCTTTGGCACAGAAGGATGTGTCACATGAACTTCAAAACAATGAACAAACTTGTTAAAAACAACCTTGTAAGAGGTTTACCATCAAAAGTCTTTTCATGTGATGATCATTGTGTTGCTTGTCTTAAAGGCAAATAGCACAAAACTTCTCATAAGACCAAAGAGTTAAATACAATTTCTTCTTGTCTCCAGTTATTGCATATGGATCTGTTTGGTCCTACAAATGTTATGAGTATAGGCAAGAAATCTTACTGCTTGGTTATTGTTGATGATTACTCTAGATTTACCTGGGTATATTTTCTAAGGACTAAGGATGAGACAAGTGGACTGATCAAATCCTTTATCCTAAGAATTGAAAACCAAACTAATCAAAGAGTAAAAGTCATTAGATCAGACAATGGGATTGAATTTAAAAATCTTGATCTAAACACCTTTTGTGAAGAAAAAGGAATTGAGAGACAATATAGTGCCCCTAGGACTCCTCAACAGAATGGAGTTGCTGAGAGGAGAAATAGGACACTAATAGAGGCTGCTAGATCTCTGTTGGCTGATTCAAAACTGCCAATTACCTTCTGGGCTGAAGCAGTTAATACTGCCTGTTATGTCCAAAACAGAGTTCTAGTGGTCAAGCCAAAGAACAAGACCCCTTATGAGCTTTTAAATAAAAGAAAACCTTTCATTGGATTTTTCAAACCTTTTGGGTGTCCTTGTACAATTCTCAATACCAAATCTCACTTAGGTAAGTTTGATAGCAATACAGATGATGGATTTCTTGTTGGGTATTCATCTCAGAGTAAGGCTTACAGAGTTTTTAACTCTTCTTCTAGAATAATTGAAGAAAGTGACAATGTTAAATGCAATGAGAACACACCAAATCCTATTAGGTCTGGTCCTCAGTGGTTGTTTGACATTGATTCACTAACTAACTCTTTTGGTTTCAGTAGTGATGATTATGCAGGTTCAGGGTGTGGAGGATCAGGGACTACACAAGTTCAAGATAGTTTATCTCAATCTGTGATCTTTCCCATACCTACAATGGTTTCTACTGAAGATTGTGAAAAGGAATCATCTATTGGACCAAATCAGAGTGAAGAAGAAAGTAGAGATGAGGAGAGTCAAGAAGATAAAGACCCAGAAGTAGCTGTTGAAAACACCTCAGTTGAATTGAATGACTCTAATATAGAGGTGGGACTTAATGAAGAACCTAGTCATCACACCAGAATTCAAAAGAATCATCCTCCACAGCTGGTAATAGGAGATATATCTTCTCATATGATGACTAGAAATCAAAGCAGGCTGCAAGAAATGCAAGACCAACAACATACAGTGCTCTCTTGCTTTTTATCCCAGCTTGAGCCTAAGAAAGCACATGATGCTATGAAAGAGTCCAGTTGGATAGAAGCCATGCAATAAGAGCTACTGCAATTCAAGCTGCAAGATGTTTGGGATCTGGTAGACCTTTCTAAAGGCCAAAGAGCAATAGGAACAAAATGGGTCTTCAGGAATAAGAGAGATGAAAGAGGCATAGTAATAAAGAATAAAGCAAGGTTGGTGGCTCAAGGGTATACACAAGAAGAGGAAATAGATTATGAAGAAGTCTTTGCACCTGTAGCCAGGATAGAAGCAATTAGATTATTCCTGGCTTATGCTTCTTATATGAAATTCAAAGTCTATCAAATGGATGTCAAAAGTGCATTTCTATATGGCTCAATTGAAGAAGAAGTATATGTCTGTCAACCACCAGGGTTTGAAAACCCAAGCTATCCAGACAGGGTATACATAGCAGCTGCAAGTTGCTGTTCTCAAGTCTTATGGATTCAGAATCAAATGCTGGACTATAGGGTAACCTTTCTATACATTCCAATTTTTATTGATAATAGCAGTGCTATTAGCATTGTGAATAATCCTGTCAAGCACTCAAAGACAAAGCACAATGAAATCAGGTATCACTTCATAAGAGACTGCAATGAAAAGAAACTTATTCAAGTTTTAAAAGTTCATACTGATAACCAGTTTGCTGATCTATTCCCCAAAGCCTTTGATGTGGGTAGATTCACTTTCTTGGTAACAAGTGTGGGAATGATTAACTCTGAATAAGCACCTTCTCAAAAAGTGGTTACATACCTGTATATTGTTTATTCGTGGTGTTCCTAATCTTCTTTTTCAGGATATGTATAGCAGTACTCAGTGTATCACAAGCTTAAAAGAGTAAGTTAGTTAATACTGCTAGTGGTTAATACTGCTCTCAGTTAATACTGCTAGTTAGTTAATACTGCTAGTGGTTAATACTGCTCTCAGTTAATACTGCTTGTTAGTTAATACTGCTCTAGGTTAATACTGCTTATGTTCCGAATACTATAAATACCCTTTGCCCGCCTAAAAAGTTCATAACGACTCTTTGCATACTGTTTACTTGCGCTCTAAACCCTTTCTCTCTCAAGTTCAAAGTTTTCAGGCAAGAACTTTCAAGATCATTGGCATCAATGGCATTCATAGACGAGCACAATGAAATCGCGATGCTACAGAAGCCCAAACAAGCCGCTGGTTTCCACCAGATTGTGGATTTCCTCAAGACAACCCATATTGCCCATGCTCTTACTTTATCGCCATCAATCTATATCGAGCATCAAAGGCAATTCTGGGCAAATGCCACCATTGTTACTGAGAATGGTGTGCAAATGATCAAGACAAAGGTGTGTGGCAAACCCTTGACAGTTACTGAAGAGGTAATTCGCATCAGTCTACGTCTAGACGATGCCTCTGGTATAACTTCTATCTCTAATGACGGACTGTTTTCTACTCTTACAAGAATGGGGTATGGAGGCCCATTGGGTGTGTTCAAGTTCTCAAAAGCCAAATTTTCACCCCAATGGCGTTTCTTTGTCCATACCCTTATGCACTGTATCTCTAAAAAGACTACTGGATGGAGTGAGTTCAGTAGCACCATTGCTTATGCTTTGGTGTGCTTGGCCACTGCCAGAAAGTACAATTTTTCTAAAATGATTTTCAGTGATCTTGTCTCAAACTTGGGAAGCAAAAAGAGATTTTATATGTACCCCAGGTTTGTCCAAGAAGTTATCACTCACGAATTGACGGATATGCCTCATTTTGTTGGGGTATATGTACCTAAACTCCCTAAAGGCAAGGTTTTTCAAATATGAGAAGAACTGCTGGGGACTCGGAAGGAGTAGACACCCCATTGTTCTCTACAATGATGGTGGTGTCCCACACTGATGAAGGTATGGCAGCAGGGTCAAGGCCCCCATTAGACCATCCCACTGCTAGCCAATCCCAACCTTCCCACTCTAAATCAATTCCCCAGTCTCTTCTTGATAAACGAACTTCACCAATCACCCAAACATACAAAAGGAAACAGGTAAAGAAGGCTCCTTCCCTTCTTGTACCTTCCCCCACTAAGCCTTTAAGCCCTCTAAGGGAGGATTCTCCCTTAGAGAATATCTATAGGGAAACCACAGGGGTGTCTCCCAACCCCAAGGAGGTGCTCACTGAGGAGAGGGTTGAGTATATGGGTGCTGAGGCTGCCACTACTTCTGCTAGCACAGAGAAGGATAGTGGTAACATAACTAAGACCTCCCCCATGGCAACTTTGAATGAGCAATCATTCAAAGGTCCCAGGTTCCAAGAAACCACGGGGGTGGATTGTGCTTCTGCTAGGCAGAAGACTTCCACTACTAAAAGATCCCATGATCCTTCAATAGGGGGTAACACTCCTGGAGAAGGTGAGGACATATATGACTATCTTGAATTGATGGACACAATGGCCAACATCAACAGGGATGTGATCAAACAGGGCCAAGATATAGAAGAATTAAAGCTGATAGTTCTGTCACAACAAGAGCAGATCCTCAACTTAAAGCAAATGGTCAGAAAATTGATTCTCCAAAAGAAGAAAAAGCAATTTGTGCTTAGAAGGAGGAACCCTTTGACTGATGCTTTCAACAAGGGGGAGAAGCAAGAGGGAGAACCAAAGAAAGAAAGTTCAGCTGAAAAGAGAGTTGAAGTTGAGAGGGAGACAGAGCATGGAATAGAAGAAGAAACTGTTAATGCTGCTACAACAAAAGAAACAGTTAATGTTGCTGAGGTAAATGAAGCAGCAGAAACAGAAGCAGCAGAAACAGGGCTCTCTGTAGAGGAAATGGAGATAGCAGAAACCTTGATTAAAGCCAAGAATGATACTCCTAAGGCTACTCAAAAGGCCAAGGGAGTAGTCATCAATGAAGGAGGGATCTCAAAGAAGGGAAAAGAGAAAGAAGTCTTGAAGGATATAAAGGGAAAAGGAAAGGAAAAGATGGCTGAAGCTGAAATGCCTGCAAAGAAGAAGACTCAAATTGAAATGGATGAGGCAATAGCAAAGCAGCTTCAAGATCAAATGGAAAAGGAGGAGCAACTTCAAACAGAAACAGATAGAGAACTTGCAAAGCTCATGGCAAGAAAGTTAAATGCAGAATATCAGAAAAGTATAAAAGAAACAACTTAGGCCAAGAAACTTCAAGTCAAAAAGATGCCAATCCAAAAACAAAAACAGAAAAGACAACCCTCCAAGACATTTTTGGCCAATCAGGAAAGAAGAAAAATGATAAATTTCCTGAAAGGTGCAATTGGTGTCAAGGGGGAGATGTTCACCAACATGGCATACACTCAGGTTGAGGAGTTGTATCAGAAAGAGTTGGCCAAGCTTTAAGGGGATTCAGCCCAAAGGGAAGAGGCTGAGAGAAGAATGAAGGAAAGGCATGACCTAAACATTCAAAGACCATTCCCTGAGGAGACCACACCCTCAAAAGACAAAGCTGAAGAGATGAAGGAAGAACATGAGGGTGTTGGTGAAGAAGCCAAATCTGGAAAGATGGTGAAGTCAATTGCTTCCAAAAGGCAGTCTAAAAGGGCAAGAGTGGAAGAAAAGGCAGAAACTGCAGCAGAAACTGAAGCAGAATCAGTGCAAAGTCCAGAGCAGTCTAATAAGCAAACTGATGAGAGTATGGATCTGTACATGACCATAGTAGAACCTATGAAGGCTGTTCCAATCTCCATGAAAGCTCTAGAGATCACCTTTTGGGACATTCTAAGAGATAATGGAAAGGATTTCTTCAGAATCAAAAGAGCTGATGGTTGATTTGAAGCATTTTCAACATGGGGGAGAGTTATCAGAAGCTGTTCAAGAGCAGATATAGAAGAAATGTACAAAGTGGGGATGAAACTCTATGAGCCTGTGTTGAATGGTAATGAAGAAAATCTTCTCAAAGTGGCAATGGAATACTTGTGTATGATGTTTGATCCAGAGAAGGTGATGCATAGGATTAAAGATCTTCATCATGAGTATGTGTTCAAAAAGATTGATAATTGGATACTCTTTGAAAATTGTGGAGTGTACATGATTACCATTGATAAATGTTATCATGAATATTACCTGGTGGACAAAATCTATGAGCATAGCAAGGAGAAGCTAGTAGGGATGTTAAAAGCCAAGCTAGTATGCACAAAGGATTCAGAAATGCCCAAGATTATGGTAAGAAGAACTGTAAATCAAAGTTTGGGCCTAGATCCAAATTTGGGTAACTGAACCTGAGGTGTTGAAAGCATCTTGAAGAAGATCTGAAGAACTTGACTTCTCTTTCTAAAAGTCAAGTTAGGGGGAGATTGTTGGGAACTGAAGAATTTACCAAGTATGGTTAATGCTGCTAGTTCATCATGGTTACTACTTCTGTGGTTAATGCTGCCAGTAGAAGTTAATGTTGCTCTTCAAGATTAGTACTGCTGGAGTTACTACTGCTAAGAGATTAATACTGCTGAGTATGGTTAGTGCTGCTGAACTTAGTACTGCTCAGAGTATTAATGCTGCTTATGATTAGTATTGCTTATGAGATGGAGATCCGTATGGAAAGGATGACAGCTGGATAAACTGAAGATATTCCAGGAAGCTTATAGAGATAATGATAGAAGATATTCTGAAGATATTTATTGTAATTATCTTTTATTCAGTATACGTATAGAATTGATAGAATAGTTTAGATATAATCAATTAATTCTAAGTTTTTGTTCTAGAGAGAATCAACCTCAAGGCATAGTTCCTAATTCTAGAGAAGTAGAATTCGTCTTGAAAGAGCTTGTTCTTCAAGATTGAGGTTGAGTGTGTAATCTTGTGATTTAAAGCATTCAATACAAGTTTACAAATTATTCATCATATTTACTATTTGTTTTACTGTTTCATTGAATATCAAAGTGTTATTCCGCAAACTTCTTTGATATTGTTTCTGAGTATTCATAATTCTTGTTGAGAATTCGATCCTGACACTTTCACAAAAAGCCTGACCTGTTGGTGAGAAACAAAGAGACGAGTGCTACCCACAAGAGAGAGATGGTCGAAAGCAGTAACTTGCTACCAAGCATTCCTAAGTTTGACGGGGATTACGATCATTGGAGCTTGCTGATGGAGAATCTTCTTCGGTCGAAAGAATACTGGAGTGTGGTGCAGAATGGGTTTATCGAGACCTAGAACGAAGACGCTCTACCGATAGCTCAAAAGAAAGCCCTTGACAAAGCAAGACTGAAGGATCTCAAAGCAAAAAACTACCTGTTCAGTTCAATTGACAAGACGATTCTCAAAACCATCACACAAAAGGAGACCTCGAAAAAACTATGGGATTCGATGAAATCGAAGTACCAAGGGAATGCAAGGGTTCAACGTTCATTGCTACAATCGCTGAGAAGAAATTGGGAGCTACTGGAGATGAATAGTGGAGAGCCTGTGACCGACTACTTCGGAAGGGTCATGGTGGTCGCCAACGATATTCGGAACTATGGTGAGGATATGCAAGACGTGAAGATTGTCGAGAAAATCTTACATACCCTCACCGAGAACTTCAACTACATCGTGTGTTCTATCGAAGAATCCAAGGACATTGACAAACTTTCTGTTGATGCCTTGCACAGTTCTCTACTCGTGCATGAGCAAAAGCTTAAGAGAACATCAAATGGCAGTGAAGAACAAGTGTTGAAGGTCGCATATGATGATCGAGGAGCAAGGAACAGAGGCAGAGGTTCCATGGTTCGTGGAAGAGGACGAGGACGAGGACGAAGACGAGGTAGGTCACCGAGCAAGGCGATGGTAGAATGCTATAACTGTCATCAGTTGGGCCATTTTGCGTATTAATGCCCAGGATGGAACAAAGACGTTAACTTCGTAGAGGTTGATGAAGAAGAGGACATGTTACTTATGACTTCTGCAGAAACCAGCAAAGGGCAAGAACATCAAGTGTGGTTTCTAGATTCGGGATGTAGCAATCACATGTGTGGAAACAAACAGTGGTTTTCCACCCTTGAAGAAGGTTTCAGGCATGCAGTAAAGATGGGAAATAATTTTCTCTTGCAGGTGATGGGCAAAGGAGATGTACGTTTGCAAATTAATGGGAACACACATACGGTCACCGATGTGTACTACGTACCGAATTTGTGCAATAACCTACTGAGTATGGGACAATTGCAAGAGAAAGGTGTCTTAATCCTCATTCAACATGGAGTTTTCAAGCTTTATCATCCAAGGAAGGGACTTATCTTTCAAACATGGATGACCGAAAACAGGATGTTTGGATTGGCAGCAGCTAAAGAAGGAGAAAGAATCAAAGAACAACCTCAATGCTTGCAAATGTCTAGTGATAACATAACACAACTCTGGCACAGGAACATGGTATGCCCACCTAAATTACAAGGGTTTGAGGACACTAAAGTATAGGAACATGGTATGTGGAATACCTCAACTCAAAGGGTCAACCGGCTCATGTTCAAGTTGTCTCGTAGGAAAGCAACATCGACAATCAATTCCGAAAAGAAGTCTATGGCGTGCAACAAGAAGACTACAATTGGTCCATTCAGATATATGCGGGCCTATATCTCCATCTTCCAACAGCGGAAAGAGGTATATGTTGACATTTATTGATGACCACAGCAGAAATGTATGGACCTATTTTTTGGAAACTAAGTCTGTTGCTTTTATTGTTTTTAAGCAATTTAAAGCTTACGTTGAGAAGGAAACTGACTTAAGCCTGAGTTGTTTGCGTACTGATAGAGGAGGGGAGTTTACCTCAAGTGGGTTCAATATGTTTTGCAAGAACGAAGAAATAAGCAGGCAACTAACAGCAACTTACACTACACAATAGAACGGGATAGCCGAATGAAAGAACCGCACCATAATGAACATGGTGCGTTGTATTCTGAATGACAAAGTTGTTCCCTGTTTTGGCCAGAGGCAACCAGATGGGTGACTCATGTGCTAAATAGAAGTCCGATTTCTGTAGAACAAGATAAAACTCCAGAAGAACTATGGAGTGGAACAAGGCCAATCGTGGACTACTTTCGAGTGTTTGGGTGTTTGGCGCATGTTCACGTACCAGACCAGAAAAGGAAGAAACTCGATGACAAGAGTTTTCCTTGTGTCTTGCTTGGAGTTAGTAATGAATCTAAGGCGTACAGGTTGTTCAATCCTGTCACTTCTGAGATAATTATCAGTCATGATGTTGTGTTTGAAGAAGAAAAAGGTTGGATGTGGGATAAAAAGACTGCAGAAAAGCAACTTATTTGGGAAGACTATGATAGTGAAGTTGAGGAAGAACACAAAAAACAAGAAGATGATGCAGAGGAGATATCAGAAGATGTTTCCCCTTCTACACCAAAATCACCTTCGATGCCGAAACAAGGTGTTGTCCCTTCCATACCAGAACCAGGAAACAACGGTGTTGCAGGGTCACAAAGAAGTACAAGAACCAGAAGGCCTCCTTCTTATCTGCAAGATTATGATCAATCAACAAGAGAAGAAGCTCCTCAAGAAGAAGGAAATGTTAACAATGTCATGGTGGAAGAATCTGAAGACCCAAGTACATTCGATGAAGCAGTAAAATATGAGGTATGGAGGAAAGCAATGAAGAGTGAAATAGAGTCAATAGAGAAAAACAATACTTGGAAACTTACTGCCTTGCCTCTAGGAGTAAAGACGATTGGTGTAAAGTGGGTATACAAGACGAAATTGAACGAAAAGGGAGAGCTAGATAAGCATAAGGTCAGACTTGTCGCCAAGGGCTATGCTCAACAGTACGACATCGACTACAACGAGGTCTTTGCTCCGGTAGCGCAATGGGATACAATACGCATGCTCTTGGCATTAGCGGCACGAAAGGGGTGGAACGTTTATCAATTAGACGTAAAGAGTGCTTTTTTGCATGGGGAGCTATGTGAAGATGTGTACGTTGAACAACCTCCGGGCTTTGTACAAACTGGAGAAGAACACAAAGTCTACAAACATAGCAAGGCGCTGTATGGCTTAAAGTGGCACCACGTGCCTGGTTCAGCAGAATTGAAGGTTACTTCATACGAGAAGGATTTCTGAGGTGCGAGTCTGAACATACTCTCTTTGTCAAGCCAGAAAACGGTAAGATTATTTTTGTCAGTTTATACGTAGACGATTTGATCCTTACCAGTAATGATGCTACCGTGATCGAAAAATTTAAGTTGTCCATGAAGGAGGAGTTCGACATGACTTATCTAGGTATTATGAAACACTTTCTTGGTGTTGAAGTAACGCAAAATCAAGAAGGAATCTTCATTGGCCAGAAAAGATATGCCGAGATGTTGTTAAAGAAGTTCAATTTGTACAATGGCAACTCGGTCAAAAACCCAATTATTCCCGGAACAAGGCTGATAAAACAAGGAGAAGGAGCTGCAGTAGATGGAACCATATATAAACAACTGATGTACTCAGTTTGTTTGCTCAGCAGATTCATGACAGCGCCTACCAAACAACATATGCAGGGGCAAAAAGGGTACTTCGGTATTTAAAAGGCACCATGACAATGGGTTTATTTTATAAGAAAGGTACTGAAGAAGGATTGAATGCATTCACAGACAACGATTATGCTCGAGATTTAGATGATAGAAGGAGCACAAGTGGATATGTCTTCCTGCAAAGTGGAGGTGCAGTGGCATGGGCATCCAAGAAACAACCGGTTGTTACCCTGTCTACGACTGAAGCAGAATTCGTTGTTGCAGCTGCTTGTGTCTGCCAATGTATTTGGATGAGAAGGATACTGGAGCAGTTTGGACTCAAGCAATCAAGTTGTACTTCAATCATGTGCGACAATAACTCAACAATCAAGCTCTCCAAAAATCCCGTGCTTCATGGCAGAAACAAGCATATAGATGTGAGGTTTCATTTTTTGCGAGATCTTGCAAAGGATGGAGTTATCGAACTTGTCGAGTGTGGAACCGAAGATCAAATAGCAGGCATTATGACCAAGACGCTGCCACTTGAACTGTTCACTAGGCTACGCAACAAACTTGGAATACGTGAAGGTGAAACTGATTGCTAGCGCATTCAGTTTAGGGGAGACATTGTTGAAGCCATCTTTAACTGTGTCTTCAGTTGAAAGCAATAAATTAGGAGTCAACAAGTTTGAATTTTTATTTTTCTGTTTTCCACGTCTTTAGCAATAGTAGGCTTTTATTTCGCAAATCAGTTTATGTAAGGCTATTTATTCAGCCATTAAATGCTCAATAAATCATCGAAGGTATTCAATACTTCTGTGTGTTTTTCACTTTACAGTTCAACATCTTAATGAGATAATATATTATATTCTTTATTTTGCTCTATCACATAATGGATCGATCCAATCTAGGATTTTTCCCTCTCTACTCCGTGATTTTTTTTAAGAATAAAAACATATTATAATTAGATATGGCAAAGTAGAAAATATATTATTATTTTTATTTTTAT
Source organism: Arctium lappa (assembly GCA_023525745.1). Lineage (NCBI taxonomy): Eukaryota > Viridiplantae > Streptophyta > Magnoliopsida > Asterales > Asteraceae > Arctium > Arctium lappa. The sequence goes on along the minus strand of CM042059.1, from coordinate 60,687,269 downwards.
TTTGATCGAATAGTGCATTCTTGTAGAAGATGTATTCAAATACAAATTTCTATAAATGTTGTTGTTTTAGATGCCTTAAAATAATATTATTCCAACAAAGAATTTTTTTTTTATCTTATGTAAGTAATTAAATGGAGCAAAAACCGAAAATATTAACGAGTGAATAATAATTAGTCTATATATTAGATAAAATAAGATCCTGTAAGATCATATACGGTAAGATAATATATATTTATTTATATATATATATATATATATGTATATATATATGGAGAGGTTCAAATGAGAAATGTTAAGTGTGTGAGAAATAAATAAATGATCCTATCCTTTCATCTAATCAACATTTGCGACTTTGACCGTGAAACACTAGATAATTTCTTGGGTGGTATGTAGAAGATAGAGAGGTAGTTTCGTAAAATACGTGAGATGAGTTCATATGTGAACCTATTTGATTCACATATGAACTATACGTTCATATGTGAATCAGTTAAATAATTAATATGAGAATCAGTTAATTAGTTCATATATGAATCACAAAGATTAATATATGAATCAGTTAAAAGAGTTCATATGTAATTATACTGGTTCACATATGAACATATAGATCATATGTGAATCATACAGGTTCATATATGAACTCGTCCCACGTATTTGTAAAAATTACGAAACTGTCCTATTTTTGAAATGGCCGCAAGTTTTGACAAGTCAAAGACGCAATTCTTGACCAGTCAAATACGCAATATTTGATCAGTCAAATCCGATTATGATTACTTCTCTATTTCTCACACACTTAGCATTTCTCATTTTTAGCTATGGCTATATATATATATATATATGGGGCTTTCCAAGGGAGAACTGAGTTGTTTGTGATAATATATATATATATATATATGGGGCTTTCCAAGGGAGAACTGAGTTGTTTGTGATAATTGTGAGATCCAATGTGAGCCATATATTATAGGATAATTTAAGAATTTATTAAATTTTGGTAAATTTGACTGAAATTTAATTTAAAGGGCATTTTAGGTATTTAATATTTTTATCTCTCCTTTCTGCTATGTCCGACCACCAACAGTTGGCTCTGGCGGTTCACAATGTGATACCTAAAAAGAAGGGACATTGTTAAAAAAAGAAACATTGTGATACACTGTGATTATCATTGAGATACACTCTATGAACATTGTGATTACCATTATGATACAATCAAAATACATGGTGTTACATTGTGATACCACTGTGATACCACATGTGATACTACTGTAATTACCATACTGTTGTCGTTGTTGTTGCGTGTTTCACCGCCACCGTCACAAACCCTTTCTTTCTTCCGTCAGATTGCAGTGAACTTATACAAGAACGACCATGAAGTTAGTTGTAGTTTTCGTCATTTGTTTTTAGTCTCCTTGTAAGAAAACCCTGTACTAACTTCATGTTCTCCGGCCACATCCAAACGCTCACCGTCACCTGAATCCATCTTCGATTCTTCAAAAAGTCGTCTTCCCCTGAACCTATGATTATCAAAATCAACCGCTCGATCATTGACTATTTCAATTGCTGCTCTATCGTTGTTGAATCCGTTGTCGAAATCGCAGATGTGGTCTTCCAATGGCGAATTTTCGTGTTGTTGAGGGAGACGATTGTCGACAAGGACGACTCCGACCATAGTTGAGTTGGTGGCGAGATTCCGACGATAAAATCTAGGAATCGATTACTTGAGTTCCATTTATAGGGGTGCTCAAATTTCCGACCAACCCGATCAACCTAACCCAAAAAATCGGAAAAAAAACTCAAACCGAGGTAACCCAATACATAATCGATACAAAATTTTCCCAAACCGCATCTATTGGGTTGGAAGTGGATTAGGTACAAAGTAACCCGACCAACCCGATAACCCGACTAAACTAGTACGCTTTTAGTTTTTAAATGGTTTTAGACTTCTTTCTCTCCTCAACTTTTACTATATTATCTCTAGTTTAGATCTGTCCATGAGACCACACCGATTGAAATCGCACAAATCTAACCATAAAGTCTTCAAAAATCTTGAACATCGATCGAATCAAGAGTCAAGAGGTACTTTTCTCTTCTCTTGTTAGCCTTGTTTTTATATTTCCAATTTGATTTAAGTTTCTATAAACGCAATCACTTAGTTAGATTGTAAAATGATGTATTAAAGTTTCAACGTGACTAGCCCAACCAACCCAACCCACACGGTTTGGGTTACGTCGGGTTGCACTTTTGATTGGGTTGGGCTTAGATTTTTCAAACCACAAACGTTAGGCTTGGGTTGTTCAAGTGCCTTCAACCCGACCAACCCAACCCATAAGCACCCCTAGTTCCATTCCATTTGGTGGAGATATGGGCGACGATCAGATATGGAAATCAAAAACCTACTTGATGGAGATATAGGCGACGCTTGGGGTGCGTTTGATACGCAGAACAGGGTGGAACATGACAGAACAGGACATACTTGTCCCATGTTTGACGTGATCATATGTGGGACATGCTAGAACTAAGTGGAACAAACATGGGACACACTTAATTGTTCCCACTCCATCCACCTGGAACTAAGTAGAACATCAATATTTTGACTAATATACCATTTGTTAAAAACCAAAACCTTAAACATGTCTTGTCATCATCCAAGCCTCCAAGCTAGGGGTGTGCAAAACCCGAATAGTCCGAAATCAGAATCCGAAACGAAAATAAGGTGTTTTTGCAAAACCCAAATACCCCGAAATCCGATAATTCGAAACCCGACATTTGGGAGGATATCTGGTTCAGATTGGGTTTGATCGTTGGCCACCCGACCCGTCTGAAAACCCGAAATAACATACATCAATATATTAAATATTATATATATATAGGTCGATAATCAAATGAGAACCAAAAATATGTTACAAACCCTTGAGAACCGATATAAAAATATTTTTGTACATGATTTTTTTTCATCAAAACCTATGATTTAAGATATTGTTTCATATATGTTTTTGTTCATGTTAGCCCCAATTCACTAAAGTAAAAGTATTGAAAATATCCCAAGTCTTCCTCTTAAGACAATTAGAGACTGCTGCCAAGAAAGCCTAGTCTACCTCTGAAGTCAGTTCAGAGATAAACTCTTCAGCCGAGAAGAGATCAGAGATAGCTTCATCAGAGGTCTATGTCAAAGCTCTGAAGACACTCTCTCTGAAGATCAAGCTGAAGAATTCTACAAGTATTGACAGAAGAACAGATGACACGTCATTAGTGATAAGATTTACTTTTTAGAGTAGGTAACTTTTCAAGCATGTCTTGAGCTTACCTTTTAGGTAAGACACTGTTCATGCATGTTTCTTATGTCAGGATAGTACACTGTTCACTTTATGGTCTTATAAATAGGACCATCACTCCATTGACAAATGTGTGCTTTTCATATATCTTGTATCTGGCTTTATCTTTAATATATTGGAAAGTATTCAAAGGAAGATCTAGTATGATTTATACATATTATTGTTGAATTGTGATACTGAATCTGCTTTGATATTTAAACTATATTGCTTCAGCTGTTCTTATTGTTATTATTGTTTATATCATTGTTATAAGATTAAATCTGGGATCCAACAATTGGTATCAAAGCCTCCTTTGTTTTCTAAACAAAGAAAGATCATATATGCATACTCGGATAGATTTACATCTTACTGATTCAAGCTTTCAAAATTTGTGCATGTTCATATAAACCTTGGTTTATTTAAAAGAAATCCACATGCTCCAGGTTTGAAAGTAACTCACAGTCTCACTTTTTGATAAAAGATCGCATCAATTCTTCAAATTTTCATCTTTTCTTCGCAATGGCAAATTCCAGTATAAGTGTCATTTATACAGCTGAATCATTAACCAAACTTCCTACACTTCTAAGGGATGAATATCCCCAATGGAAAATAAGGATGGTAAATTTCTTGGAAGGTATGGACAGGGATCTTTTAAGATCAGTGAATGATGGACCTTACCAACCAATGGTGTTGGTACCAAGAGTTACAACAACAACATATACTGCTGAAATACCTGCATACTATGAAAAGAAAACTTCAAACTTCACTGATGAAGAAACTAAAATGATGGAAAATGACTCTAAAGTTGTTAGATTACTAATTATGGCCATTCCCAATGATGTCTTTCAAGAACTTGATTCTTGTGTAACTGCAAATAAGATATGGGATCAGTTGTTAAACCAACTTGAAGGTGGCTTACAAACTCAGAAAAACAGAAGAAATCTTTGCATTAATGAGTACCATGACTTTCATGCACTACCTGAAGAAACCTTGCACCAAACATACTCAAGATTCAACATCCTCATCAATAAATGCAAAAAGTTTGGAGTTATGAGGACAAAAAAAGAAAACAGTGTTCTTTTCCATAAAAGCTTAAATGAAGAATGGTCACAACTGTCCATGTAAATACAGGCTAATCAAAATCTTGAATCATGGTCATTTACTGATATTTATGGCACTCTTGTTGATCAGGAAAAAGAAGTTGTTAAACAAAAATCAAAAACCTCTTTAGGTGGACCACTTGCCCTCATTTCTAAACAAAAAGGCGAGTCAAAAGAAACTCATAATGAAGAACCAAAGAACTCTAGAGAAAAGTCAAAAAGAAAATCTAAAAAGGCCATAATAGCTGAAGAAAATTACCATTTAGACTCAGACTCTGATGAAGGAATTAATACTTTTGCCAAATATCTTGCCTTGATTACTCATCAATTCAACAAGAAGTTTGGTAAGAAATTCTTTGAAGGGAGGATAGATGATGAAGAAAGAAGAGAAAATCCAGAAAGAAGATTTCAGAAAACTGATTATCAACAAGAGCCCTAGATCCACTCTGCATAGTGATCAAAAGGGTGTTCGTTTCATCAATCATGAAGCTGCGCAACAATCAAGAACTCATCAACCATTTCAACCGAAGTATCCTCAACCTCAGAGGTACTTCCAGCCAACCACAAGTTTAGAAGACAGAAGCAGTTGCTGCTCTTCCACCAAACCAAAATAATGGAAGATGTTTCAGATGTGGAAAACCAGGCCATTTTTCTGCAAATTGCAGGGGTAGACTTATCAAAGATCAAGACTACTACAAAAACAAGTATAAATACAATGTCATAGAAAGGGTACTTGTTGCAGAAATGGAAGATTGTTTGTCAGACTCTACAAGTGATGAAGAAGAAGAGCCTACCAACCTCTGTGGTATGGCCATTGCAGATGGTGATCAGACTGATGGATCATTAGAGAACTACTCTAAAGAGGAAAATTCTTCATCCACCTCTGAAAGTGAACTAGAAATAGATTTTCTTAAATTAACAGACGAGTTTCAGAGTTTAAAGCAAAAGCTCTTTGACGAAAAAGAAAAGAGAAAGCAAATGACAAAAGTTATAAGCTTTTATAAAAGAGAAAATGATTTTCTTTGACTCAGAAAAGAAATAAATTTTTGTTGAAAAATATGAACTTGAAAAGGCTTAGAGACAAAAGGAAAAACCGTTTTCTGAGAAATTCGAAGATATTGAAAAGGTTTTAAAGGCAAAAGAAGAAGAAGTGAGAAAATCTGAGTATGAAAGGCTCAATTCTGTTGCCTTAACTAATTTCTTTCAAAAGGAAAGACAAATCTTACATCAATCTCTAGAAAGAAAGGAACTTCAGATTAAGAGTTATCTAGATGCACAAGATGTGCACATTAAAATCAATTCTCAGATGGATAATCAAGGACTGGGATTCAATGAATTGGATCCATTCACTGGATTGAAGAAAACTTCACTTTCTTCCACTTTCTGTATTGGAAAGGTCCAGAAGCTTGACTTTTCATCTCTGAACAATTCTAACATTTTCAAAAGGACAAAAACCTCAGAAAGATAAAAAATCAGAGCTCTAAACTTTAAAAATACCTCATACTCTGAAGTAAAAACAATTTCAAAACCTATCTTGAAGATAGAAAAAGAAACATCAGAGGTTAAGTTTACAAATTCTCAGAGCCATGATCCCAAAGAAATCTTTAGATTTGACTCATTCATCACTAAAGAACCAGAGGTCCCTGAAGCTAGTACCTCTGAAATAAAACCTCAGAGCTTACTGAATCCAGAGGCACCTCTGTACTCTTCTGAAACAGATGAATGTATCAGAACTACTTTTGAAGATGACATTAGAAGAATTTACAAAGAAAATGTCATATCTGATTTTATCAAAGAATCATGCAAGAAAAGGATAATCAAAGTCTCCAGACCTAAAAACCCTATGAAAACTTCAGAGATAGTCATCTTTGACAAGGTTAAGAAAGACTTTCTTGATTCTGATTCTGAATCTGACACAGAGATAGATGAATAAATTTTCTATACACCAAAGAAGGTAAATCATAAAACAACTCAGACTATTGGTTCTGGAATTTTGAACATCCCTGTTCCTATTCCAAAAGAAAAACCCAGAATTCCAATATGTCCTGATTTTATAGACATGTGTCGACAAGCAAAAAACTCTCTGGAGTTAGAAAAAGAGTTGAAGGAAAAGCCTTTGGGGGATGACACTTGAGTTATTTTTTAACCACTTGGGTTGTGGTACATTGGTAAAGCCTTTGGAGGATGTAGTAGAAAATCTCATCTCCAAATCTAGGCGTTGCAAAAGCCCTTGTGGCCATGGAGGGTCACCTGCGATGACTCCAGGGCATTCGTGTTCGCCCAGGGATTAGTCGGTGCACGTAAGCTGGCCCGGAAACCCACGGTTACCAAAAAAAAAGTTGAAGGAAAAAGCTAAGAATAAAACTAGCACTTCTCAATTCTACACCTATAAACCTATCAAATTTACTCCTGAACAAAAAGGCAAATGACAAGAAATTAACCATTCTGATCTTGTTTGTGAAGTGAGCAAAAAAGAGAAGAAGATGTTTTGGGCCAAGAAAAAGCAAGTTGAAAAGAAGGCCATTTCTCATGCCAAAAAGAAAGAAATAGTTACGAATACTTGTAATATTCCTAGTGCTAATTCTAAGAAAATTCAAAAGAAACATGTACCCACTGTTTTGGAAGAAATCAAAAACTTTGCTTCTACTTCATCTTGCTCTGTTAATTGTAATTGCATTCAACTCATGATTAAACTGAAAAATCATTTAAGAGGTTCTCATTGTTTTCTGAATTAGTCTCTGAATAAAACTTCAGAGACAAAACCTCAGAAGAAAAAGAAAAGCAACTCTGGTAAAGCATCAAAAGATGGAATGCCAAATGCTCATCAAAATCCACAAAAGGCTAACAAGAAAGGACCCATAATGAGATGGGTACCAAAGAAACTCTAATCTGTCTTGCAGAAACAGTATATACCCATCTGATATCTAGATTCTGGATGTTCAAGGCATATGACTGGAGATAAAAAGTTGATATCCTCTTTCAAAGCAAAATCTGGAGGAGCAGTAACTTTTGGGGATAATATGCAAGGTCAGATTAAAGGTTATGGTGAATTAACAAGAGGTAATGTATCTGTTTCAAAAGTTGCTTATGTTGATGGACTAAAGCACAACTTAATTAGCATAAGCCAACTGTGTGACCATGGTTTTGATGTGAAATTTCAAGAAAAACATTGTTCACTTATTCACTCAAAAACAGGTCAAGAAATGCTTAGAGCAGACATAAAGGGTAACTTATATAGAATGAATTTTACCAAGCAAATCAACACTGGCTCAGAGAAACTTTGTTTAGTATCTCTGACCAATGAAGATGTCTGGCTCTGACACAAAAAGTTCTCCGAAATTCAACAAGTATCACTAGATAAGTTAGTCAAACTTAATCTGGTTAAAGGATTACCATCTCTGAAATTCAACAATGATCATCTTTGTTCTGCTTGTGAAATGGGGAAAATGAAAAGATCTTCCCATAAAACCAAAAGTGATAATAATTGCCCTAGACCTCTACATATGCTTCATGTAGACCTCTGTGGTCCTATCTCTGTGCAAAGTCTATCAGGTAAAAAATATATATTCTTGTTTTGATTGATGAATACTCCTGATATACTTGGATAGAATTCATCAGAGCCAAGTCTGATGTACCTGATATTCTAATAAGGTTGTTAAAAATATTGCATGTTCTGTTCAACAGCATAGTTCAGAAGCTGAGAAGTGGTAATGGGACATATTTCAGAAATGACAAAATCAACTTCTATCTTTCAGAGGAAGGCATAACTCCCAACTTATCTGCAGCAAGAACCCCTGAACAAAATGGTGTTGTTGAGAGGTAGAATAGAACACTTGTTGAAGTTGAAAGAACAATGCTTGCAGGATCTGATTTTCCAACCAACTTTTGGGCAGAAGTAGTGGCTACAACATGTTTTACTCAAAACAAAGCAACTATTGTCAAGAGATTCAAGAAAAAATCTTATGAACTCATCAACAATAGGAAACCTAATGTTAATTATTTTCATGTTTTTGGGTGCAGATGTTACATCTTTAATGACAGAGAGTTTCTTGGAAAATTTGACAAGAAGGCAGATGAAGGCAAATTCATTGGTTATTCATTAGCCTCAAAGGTCTTCAGAGTGTTCAATCTAAGAACAAGAACAATGCAGAAGAGTATCAATGTCTCTTTTGATGATTCCAAAAGCCTTGACAACATAGAGGTCAACTCAACAACCAAAAATATCTCTGAATCATCAAAGTTAAGGGAATCTGATCTGAACAAAATCTTTGAAGATTTCTTTGATGATGATGATAACTCTGAATTTATATTCAGAGATGTCCATAGAGATGTTTCAGAGGAACTACAGATTACAGGTACAACACTTTCATGTCTCTCTGATGTCACTCCCTCTACTTCTTTAAATACAGAACCAAGCAAGGAATCAAGACAAATTGAAGAACAAGTATCTTCAGAAGCAGAAGATGAACAAGAGACTTCTGAAGAAACTTCAGAAACATCTATTAAAGAAACTCAAGAGCCTGCTTCACCATCTCTAGAACAAACTTCAAAGCCTCTGAATAGCACAACAGAGATGTACCCAACTATCATCTCTGAAGCTCAAACACCACCTTTCATTCATGCTCCAATGACAAGATGGACAAGAGATCATCCCTATGATCAAATCATAGGATCTTCTTTAGAAGGAATCAAGAAAAGATCATCTACTGTCAATGAATGTCTTTTTGTATATTTCTTAAGAAAAATTGAACCTAAAAAGGTAAATGAAGCTCTTGAAGATCCTGACTGGATTAATTCCATGCAGGATGAGCTTCAAGAATTTGAGAGAAATAAATTCTGGACCCTAGTTCCCCTTCCTAAAGGAAAATTTGCTATTGGAACTAAATGGGTTTTCAGAAACAAAAAGGATGAAAATGGCATTATAATCAGAAACAAAGCTAGATTGGTTGCTAAGGGATATTGCCAAGAAGAAGGCATTGATTATGATGAAACCTTTGCACCCGTGGCAAGGCTAGAAGCAATCAGAATCTTCTTAGCATATACTGCACACAAAGGGTTCAAAGTATATCAAATGGATATTAAATATGCATTTCTTAATGGAAAAATTAATGAAGAAGTATATGTCCAACAACCTCCTGGATTTGAAAATGCAGAGTTTCCAAACCATGTTTATCACCGTGATAATGCTCTGTATGGGCTTAAACAAGCTCCCAAATCATGGTATGCAACTTTGTTTTCCTTTATGATTGATAATGGTTTTGACAAAGGAATAGTTGATACCACATTGTTCATCAAAAGATATAAGAATGAAATGCTTCTAGTACATATATATGTTGATGACATTATATTTGGCTCTACAAATCAAAAGTATTGTGATAAGTTTTTAGAGTTGATGAATAGTGAATTTAAGATGAGTCTTATGGGAGAATTAACATTTTTTCTTGGACTACAAGTAAAACAATCATCAGAGGGAACTTTTATAAATCAATCCAAGTATATCTATGAAATTTTGAAAAAAGTATAAACTCAATGATTTAACTTCCACGAAAACACCTATTGCCACAAGAGTCAAATTTGACTCTGATCCCTTTAGGAAAATCTGTGGATGTTAAAACCTACAGAGGCATGATAGGTTCATTTCTGTATTTAACTGCAAGTAGGCATGACATAATGTTTTCAACATGTCTCTGTGCTAGATATCAAGCAAATCCAAAGGAATCTCAGTTATATGCAGTAAAGAGAGTGTTTAGATATCTCAGAGGCACACCTTCATTTGGTCTCTAGTATCCAAAACTCTCTGGTTTTGAGCTAACAGCATACACTGATGCAGATCATGCATGATGCAAATTAGACAGAAAGAGCACCTCTGGATGTTGTCAACTCTTGGGAAACAAGCTAGTGAGTTGGTCATTAAAGAAGCAAAACTTTGTCTCAACATCTACTGCAGAAGCAGAATATGTTGCTGCTGCTGGTTGTTGTTCACAAGTCATTTGGATAAAAACTCAACTTTGAGACTATGGTCTTCAATTCAATAGAATTCCCATTCTATGTGACTCCAAAAGTGTTATTGCCATCTCTGCTAATCCAGTGCAACATTAAAAAACAAAGCATATTGATGTCAGGTATCATTTCCTAAAAGATCATGTTGAAAAAAGGAATAATTGAGATGTATTTTGTACTTACTGATCTCCAACTTGCTGACATTTTCACAAAAGCTTTAGATGAACGTATGTTCAATTTCTTAGTTAGCAAGCTGGGCATGCTGAATATGTCTACTTAATTTCATAAAAATCAGAGCTCTCTGAGTTGTCCTTTTCAGAGCTCTGACATTCAGAAGTAGCATATTTCAAGTATTGGGGTCTCTGATATTTCTTTCAGAACCTATGACATTACTAAAAGGATGTTTTCATGCTACCAATGCATAATTCTAAGGGGAGAGTGAAAAACAAACCATCTTTGGTCAAGGGGGAGTACGGGGAATAAAAGTTAAGAGCAAACTATCTTTGGTCAAGGGGGAGTAAGAGAAATACAAGGAATCTAAACATCAGAGGTTCTGAATCTTTCTATTTGTTTAGAAATCTCTTATATCATTTGGCATGAAAACTCAGAATCTCTGAACTCTTTCTACACTTATGATATCTTAGATTACTTCACACTTAAAAAATGTTCATTCCGAAAATAAGTTGAAAGGTTTGTCTAGTCAGCAAAAATAACTATTAAATTCAAATAATTCACAACTGGCACCCATTCCTATTTTCTTGGCAACTAAACACTTATGTGAAACAATTACCAAGAACATGTGTCACCACAGGTATGAGAGAAAGGCAGAACAACCTCAACTCGAAAGGTCAAATCACTGTCGTTTCACCTTTTTAACACTCGAGTGTTATTTTCCACATTTGGGTATAAAATCAATTTTATATTCGGATGTTCATTTTTCACATGCACAACAACTCTCGAGCATATTTTTCTCTCTAAATAACTTCATCTTCTTCACCTTCACCTTTCCAATGGCTAAACCTACAACTACCACTGAATGATGTAAACTGATTCCCAAATCAGGGGAATCCTCTCGCACTTATAGATTTCCAATCAAGGATGTGTGTCCAATTCTATTTCTAATTGCAAACAATGATTAACAAAACAAGATTTAATCAACAATTAAACCAATCTGTTTCGATTTGATTCAATGTAATAGTTTACAACTTTCTCTCTGTTGCTCTCTTTCTCTCTCTAGCTTTCTCTCTCTAGTTCTTGATTCAAACTCAATTCCTAACTCATCTATCTATTAAACAACAAATATAAGGTATTTATACCTACAAGAATTACAAGGAAACAAAACAAATACAAGAACTTTGACTTTGACATTTTATTACAAAGACTTTGACTTTTTAATGAGAGTTGACTTTCTCAACTTTGACTTCTTGTATTTTGACCTTCAGTTTTCATGATCTTGTGTTAGATCTCATATGTACCAAGAATGGATATTACTGCTGGGCTTAAAGATTAATACTGCTACTTGAAAGATTACTACTGCTAGTAGAATTACTACTGCTTGAAGAGTTAGTACTGCTTGAAGAGTTAGTACTGCTTAAAGCTTAATGCTGCTAGCATGATTAATATTGCAAGCATGGTTAGTACTGCTGAGGAAGTTAATACTGCTATGGAGATTAATGTTGCTTCTGATGATCGTCAAGATAAAGATGGATTGATACGAAAGACTAGGAGCTGAAGATAATGATGAACATAATTATGGAATGGATGCTAAAGATCAATATTTCTTTTGTAATTATCTTGTAATCAATTCTGTATATATAGTCTAGAAGTCTTTGATAGTTAGATATAGTTTTTGATAGAATATGTTTAGAGAGAATTAACCTCAAGGTTCTTTGTAGTCCTTTCAATAGAGAAGTATTGAACGTCTGTTGAGCTTGTTCAACAGATTGAGGTTTTGTTTGTAATCATAGTTAATCAATATAACTTGTGATTTGAGTTTATACACTGTTTAAATTGATTTATTGTTAAAGTGTTTTTCTGCGACTTCTTTAACATAGTTTCTGAGTGACTATTAAATTCTTGTTTCGAATTTCGATCCTGACAAGTGGTATCAAAGCCTTCAACTCAGAAATCAAAAATCATCATGGACGGATCTCATGACAGTGTTCTTGTTTCAAAAGTCCCCATGCTCAAACCCAATGAGTTTGACATGTGGAAAATCAGAATCAGGCAGTACATTCTTCTTATAGACTACTCAATGTGGGACATCATTGAGAATGGTCCCTCTGATGGAGGAAAGATGGGAGAAGATGGCAAGAGAACTCCACCAAAGACTGATGGAGAAAGAAAGATGAGGCAGACAGAGATGAAAGTCTTGAGTAGTTTGCTCTTGGCAATTCCTAATGAATACCAACAGCAGTTTTGCAACTGTTCTGATGCTCAAATCCTGTGGAATACATTGGAGATGAGATTTTCAGGTACTAAAAGCACTAAGAGAAATCAGAAGGCAATTCTCAAACAACAATATGAGAATTTTTTGTCTACAAAGACTGAGTCCATGACTCAAACCTTTGATAGATTCAACAAGTTGATTGGAGAGTTGGCCACTGTTGGTGTCAAGATAGACCAGGACGATGTCAACAGAAAATTTCTAAGATCTCTTGGTGAAGAATGGGTGATGTACACTATATCCTTTAGACAGAATGAAAATCTGGAGGATAAGGAGCTTGATGATCTCTACAATGATCTAAGGGTGTTTGAAGCAGAAGTTGAATCCAAGAAAAGGCCATATGGATACTCTCATAATGCTGCCCTTCTATCATCTACTACTGATTCTACTACTAATACAAAATCAGTTAGTACTTCTTATGGCTCAAAATAGGATGGGTCCAATGATTCTGTTTTAGAAGCATTCCTTGCTAGTCATGCTAAATCTGCTCTTATCAATGATGATCTGGAGCAGATCAATGTAGATGACCTTGAAGAGATGGATATCAAGTGGCAGATGGCAATGCTAACCATGAGAGTCAAAAGATTCATCAAAAGAACAGGTAGGAATAATTTTGCCATGAGAAGAGAAGATGGTGCTGGATTTGATAAATCCAAGGTAGAATGCTACAAATGCCATAATCTGGGACACTTTGCAAGAGAGTGCAGAGGAGGTATTGCTCAACAACATGGAAGCAATAATCAAGAACCAAAGTCCACTAACTATAACAGGAATTCATCTCAAGCTCTTGTCTCACAAAAAGGGATGGGCTTTGATTGGAGTGATCAAGCTGAGGAGGCAATTCAGAACCAAGCATTGATGGCTGAGGTTTCAGAGTCATCAAGCACTGCAATCCCCACTGAGGTAAAATCTAACCTTTGCTCTAAAACCTGTCTTGAAACTGTTAAAAAGTACAGGGATCACAATCAGAGCATGTGTGATGACCTTAAAAGGTTAGAGCAAGATAGAATAGAGTATGTTGTGATTGTTGAGAAGTTTGAAGAACAAATAAAGGCATATCAAGCCAATGAACTTCAACATTCATATGATCTCAACTATTGGAAGTGGGAGAAGAATCAGTTAGAGATAGAACTAGAGAAGGCCAAAGAAGAATGTGAGAAAGTTAAGAGTGAATTTGAGAAGGCCAAACTAGACATTGAGAAATATTCCAATGCTTCTAAAGCAATGGACTCTTTACTTAAATCTCAAATTCATGAAAAACTAAAGAGAGGTATAGGCTACAACAACACCCCTCCACCTTACAATAATAACTATATTCCTCCCACCTCAGACCTCTTAGAAAGACAGGATAAGAATGACTTACCTGCAGGAGCCACAGAAGTAGATCCATTAAACAAAGTAGTGGTTGAGGCAGATTCTGAAGAAGAGAACTCTGAGGGTAAGAATAAGGAAGACCATAAAGATATTCCCTTAGAAAACCATATTCTTACGAATGAGAGAGGGGGTAAACCATTTATTAAGAGTGATAAAGTGGAGATGTACAAGATAGAGAAAGAGACTGTTAAGAGTGAGAAAGCTGATACCTCCAGGAAAGGAAAGGAAAAGGTACAAGGAGTTCACTATATGCAAACCTCTGTTGTAAATCCCTGTACTTGTCAATAGAACAAGCCCAAATAAGGGGAAATCAGAGAAACAAAAATAATCAATGGGCTAAAAAACAGGGAATTGATCTAAGCAAAGTCAATAGACCAAAGCCTTGTTTTATTTGTGGCAAGTTAAATCATCTAGCCAAACACTGTTATTTCAATCCTATTAACCAAAGATTTTCTTTTCAAAGACAAACACAAAATTCAGTTGGTTATAGGAAGCAATCAAGAAATCACATGGCTGCTAATATGAGAACAGTACCAATGAAAACTGGGATTGCAAAATCTCATATTCAGAATAAGTTTGCTAAATCAAAAGAAAATACTCCAAGCAAGTCAAGGAGTAACTCACAGAACAAGAAAGCAAACAACTCTGTCAAGATTTGGGTTCCAAAAGTCAAGAAAACTGTTAGTACTGCTACCTCAAATGATACTGCTAATATAAATAGTGCTGCTGATAGCAATACTACTGCTAACCAAGTTAGTACTGCTAACAAGGATAGTGCTACTACCAGTGTTAATGCTGCCAAGCCCATAATTTTGACAAAGTATTTCAGCCATGAGATTCCTAAATCTGATCATCTCATCCAGACTAAGATTACTGATTATAATTATGTTGATGAGAAAGGGCAACCCAAGACCACTTTGGCTTGGGTTCCCTCTAAAAACTAACTGTTTTATCTTATGTGCATGGCAACCAACAGCTCAAGAAAAAGAGTATTTGGCATGTAGACAGTGGTTGCTCTAGGCACATGACAGGTAACATGGCCTGCCTTCAAAACTTCAAAAAGTTTGATGGAGGACATGTTGCTTTTGGTGACAATCCAGCAGTAGGTAAGATCAGTGGAAAAGGTATGGTCTCAAGAGGTAAGATGTCATTTGGAGATGTTTACTATGTTGAGCAATTGAGATACAACCTGTTAAGTGTATCACAGGTCTGTGACAAAAAACATAGTATATTATTTACTGAGACTGAATGTATTATCCTTGCTCCAGGATTCAAGGTAGTTGATGAAAATATGATACTACTTAGAACTCCTAGAAAGGATAATGTTTATTGTTTGGACTTAGAGAATGTATCATTTGATTCATCTTTAAACTGTCTATTTTCAAAAGCTTCCTTGGATGAATCATCTCTTTGGCACAGAAGGATGTGTCACATGAATTTTAAAACAATGAACATTCTTGTGAAAAACAACCTTGTAAGAGGTTTACCTCAAAAAGTGTTTTCATGTGATGATCATTGTGTTTCTTGTCTTAAAGGCAAGCAGCACAAAACTTCTCATAAGTCTAAAGGAATAAATACAATCTCTTCACCTCTTCAGTTATTGCATATGGATCTCTTTGGTCCTACTAATGTGATGAGTATTGGTAAGAAATGCTACTACTTAGTCACTTGGGTATATTTTCTAAGGACTAAGGATGAGACAAGTGGACTGATCAAATCCTTTGTTCTTAGGGTTGAAAACCAAACAATTCAAAGAGTTAAAGTCATCAGATCTGATAATGGAACTGAATTCAAAAACAGTGACTTAAACAACTTTTGTGAGACTAAAGGTATGGAGAGACAATTCAGTGCTCCTAGAACTCCTCAACAGAATGGTGTTGCTGAGAGGAGAAATATGACACTAATTGAGGTTGCTAGATCTCTGTTGGCAGATTCATAGCTACCCATCACTTTTTGGGCAGAAGCAGTTAATACTGCTTGTTATGTCCAAAACAAGGTTCTAGTAGTCAAATCTCAAGGCAAGACACCTTATATGAACTTTTTAACAAGAAAAAACCTTTTATTGGCTTTTTCAAACCTTTTGGGTGTCCTTGCACTATTCTAAACACCAAATCTCACTTAGGTAAGTTTGAAAGCAAAGCTGAAGATGGATTTCTTGTTGGATACTCCTCTCAGAGTAAGGCATATAGAGTATTTAATAGTTCTTCAAGGATTATAGAGGAAAGTGACAAAGTCAAATGCAATGAGAACACACCAAATCAAATTGGTACAGGTCTTGATTGGTTGTTTGACATTGATTCACTAACTAATGCATTGGGTTTTAGTAATGTGCAAAATGCAGGAACAAGCTCAGAAAAGGTACAAGCATAGAGTTCAGAGTTTGTGCTGTTTCCAATACCTACAGTAGATCCTGTTGAATTTTGCCAGCAAGAAAAGAAAGATGATTCAGAATCAGAAGATTCTGATCCAGATCAGGATGAAGATGCTAAAGCAGATGAAGAGGACACTGATGATGAAAGTTCTTCAGTGTATGGTGGAAGCACTCCAGAAAAGAATGACTCCAATCTTGAAGTAAATCTTAATGAGGAGGTTGTCAATCATACAAGAAAACAAAAGAATCATCCTCCTCAATTGGTGATTGGTGACATCAATTCCCCAATGATCACAAGGCAACAAAGCAAGTTAGGGGGATTGAAAGACCTACAATCAGGCTTGCTATCTTGTTTTCTATCCCAGATTGAACCCAAAAAGGCTTATGATGCAATGAAAGACCCAAGCTGGATAGAAGCAATGAAAGAGGAGCTGCTGCAGTTTGTGCTGCAAGATGTATGGGATATGGTTGAACTTCCACAAGGACAAAGGGCAATTTGTACAAAATGGGTTTTCAGAAATAAGAAAGATGAGAGAGGAATTGTGAAAAAGAACAAGGCCAGGCTTGTGGCATAAGGGTACACACAAGAAGAAGGAATAGACTATGAAGAAGTATTTGCTCCAGTAGCCTAAATTGAGGCAATGAGGCTGTTTCTAGCCTATGCTTCTTTCATGAACTTCAGAGTTTATCAGATGGATGTCAAGAGTGCATTCCTATATGGGACAATTGATGAAGAAGTCTATGTTTGTCAGCCACCAGGGTTTGAAAATCCTAACTTTCCTGACAGAGTATACAAATTAAAGAAGGCACTCTATGGGCTACATCAAGCACCAAGAGCATGGTATGACACTCTGTCTACCTATCTCTTGGAAAATGGTTTTGAAAGGGGAATAATAGACAAGACTCTGTTCATCAAAAGGAAGAAGAAGGATATCCTGCTTGTGCAAATCTATGTGGATGACATCATCTTTGGATCCACAAAATATTATATGTACAAGGAGTTTGAGGAACTGATGCACAAAAGATTCAAGATGAGCTCTATGGGTGAACTAACATTCTTCCTTGGGCTACAGGTTAAACAGAAGAAAGATGGTATCTTCATCAGTCAATCCAAGAATGTGCAGGATATACTTACAAAGTTTGGATTTTCAGATTCAAAGCCTGCAAGAACACCTATGGAAACACACAAACAGATTACTGCAGATCTTGAGGGGGAGTATGTAGATGTTCATCACTATAGATCTATGATAGGCTCCCTCATCTATCTAATAGCTTCAAGGCCAGATATTATGTTTGGTGTCTGTGTGTATGCCAGATTTCAAGTAAGACCTAAGCAATCTCATTTTCAAGCAGTCAAGAGGATCTTCAGATATCTCAAAGGACAACCTAGGTTGGGTCTTTGGTATCTTCATGACTCACCATTTGATCTACTTGCATATTCTGATAGTGATTTAGGTGGTACAAACTTGGATAGAAAGTCTACATCAGGAGGATGTCAGTTTTTGGGTGCAAGACTAGTTTCATGGCAGTGTAAAAAGCAAACCACAGTGTCCACCTCTACAACGTAAGCAGAGTATATAGCTGCTGCAAGCTGCTGCTCACAAGTGCTATGGATTCAGAATCAGATACTGGACTATGGTGTTACTTTTCTGCACACTCCAATCTTCATTGACAACAACAGTGCCATAAGCATTGTTAATAATCCAGTGAAGCACTCAAAAATCAAGCATATAGAAATAAGGTACCATTTTATTAGAGACTGCAATGAAAAGAAGCTAATTCAGGTTTTGAAAGTACACACAAGTAACCAATTTGCTGATCTATTCACCAAAGCTTTTGATGTTGGTAGATTCACATTCTTGGTCACAAGTGTGGGCATGATAAACACTGAATAAGCCTCTTCTGATTGTCTTTATGTACCATTTCTGTATAGATTCCTTCATGTTTACTTTCTCATATTGCATTGTGCATGGTGCTGCTAACTATGTGTGTTTAAGTGTTTCAGATTACCTTGCTGATTAGAAACTTGGTACTTCTAGTTAAGTTAATACTGCTCTCACTATTAATCCTGCTGCCAGTTCAAATATGGTTAAGTATGGTTACTACTTCTTAGTGGTTTATACTGCTAATGCAAAGTTACTACTTCTTACCTTAATTCTACTGCCAGACAATGTTACTACTGCTGGTATGTGTTAATACTGCTAGTCTGTGTTAATGCTGCTAGTATATGTTACTACTGCTAGTTTGTGTTAATACTGCTAGTCTGTGTTATTGCTGCTAGTATGTGTTACTACTGCTTATATGGGATAATACTGCGGGCTTGTTAATGCTGCTAGGGTACTTAGTACTGCTTCTAACTGAAACCCCCCACCTATAAATACCCTCCTTGTCCACCAAAATCCAAACGACTCTTTGAATTTCCTACGAGTGTTCTTTCTCTCTCTTTCTCTCGATTTCTTGCTTCCCAGTGCGTACCCTAGTTTCGATCAAGAAGATGGCAGGACTGATGTTTATTGATAAACACAATGAGTTGGCAATGCTACAGAAATCTAAGCAAGCAGAAGGTTTTCATCAGATTGTGTATTTTCTAAAATCCTCCCACATCACCTACGCTTTAACTGTCAATCCCACAATCTATGTGGAGCACATGCGTCAGTTCTGGGCCAATGCCTCCATTCACACTGAAGATGGCAATCAGGTCATCAAATCAAGGGTTTGTGATAAACCTCTAACCATCACATAAGGTTGTATTCGCATTCATCTACGACTAGATGATGCGTCAGGTATTACCTCTCTGTCCAAGGAAGATATCTTCCAGTCAATTAGTCGTATGGGGTATGAAGGTCCCACTGAGGTTTACAAGTTCTTCAAGAGCAAATTTTCACCTCAGTGGAGATTCTTTGTTCATACCCTTCAACATTGTATTTCTAGAAAAACAACTGGATGGAGTGAGTTCAGCATCACCTTAGCTTATGCTCTAGTCTGCTTAGCTACCTCTAGACAGTTTAATTTTTCTCAAATGATCTTCAATGATTTAATGTCAAACCTGGATACCAAAACCAAAATCTTTTATATGTATCCAAGGTTTGTGCAAGAAGTACTAAATAATGAATTGACGGATCTACCCTCTTTTCAAGAGGTGTATGTACCAAAACCTCCCAAAGGGAAGGTATTCTCCAACATGAAAAGACCAAGTAAGGACTTTTCTGGACAAGAGACACAATTATTCTCTACAATGATGGTTATGTCTCATTCCCATGGTGAGGCATCAGTGTCAAAGCCCACATCTGACCACCCAACTGATGACCTACCCACACCATTCAGTTCAATTGATACTCCTCAGATCCCTATTGTCAAGCCAACTTCCCCCATCACCAAAACATATCAAAGGAAAAAGATACAGAAGGTTCCTTCCCTTCCTGTATCTTCAACCCCAAAGCCTACAAGCCCTCTGATGGAGCATTCTCTATCAGAGAATATCGAAAGGGAAACCATAGGGGTGTCTCCCAACCCCAAGAAGGTGCTCTCTAAGGAGAAGGATGAGCATGTGGGCAGTGAGGCTCACACTACTGATTTTGCACAAGGTGTAGGACAGAACAGTGTGAACATCCCTAAAACCTTCCCCATGGCAACTTTAGATGAGAAATCATCTAAAGGTCCCAGGTGCCAAGAAACCACGGGGGTAGCAGGTGCTTCTGCTAGGCAGAAGGCCTCTACTAAAAGATCCAAGGATCCTTCAAGGGTGGTAAAAACACCTAAAGTAGGTGAGGACAGATATAACTAGGAAGAATTAATGGACACACTTGGTACAATTACTCTAGAAGTTCACAATCAAGATCTGGAAATAAAAGAGATGAAGAAGGTGATTATCTCTCAACAAGAACAAATAGTCAAATTGAAGAAAATGGTTCTAAGGTTGGTGCACAAAAAGAAGAAAAAGCAGTATGTATTGAAGAAAAGGGGAGATGTAAATGATGCTTCCAAAAAGGGAGAGAGTCAAGCTGAAGAAGAAAAGCAAAGCCCTGTTGGCATAGAATCTCATTTTGAGGGGGAGTTGAATACTGAAGCAGAGAAGAAACAAGCAGCAGAAACAGAAACAACAAAAGCAGTAGAAACTGAGAAAGAAGTAGAAACTACATCAGCAGCAGAAACTTTTGTGAAAGCAGCAGTAACTGAGTCTGCAGCAGAAACTGAACAAGAAGTAGTAACTACAGCAGCAGAAACAGAATTATCTAGGGAAGAGATTGAAATTGCTGAAACTCTTATAAAAGCAAAGAATGACACTCCTAAAGCTATTCCAAAAGCTAAGGGACTGGTCATTAAAGAAGGAGGATCAGAGACAAAAAGGAAAGAAGTCAGTATGGCAGAAGCCAAAAGGAAAGGAAAAGAGAAGATGGATGAGCCAGTAAAAGCATCAAAGAAGCAAACTCAAATAGAATTGGATGAAGAGGTGGCTAAGAACTTGCAAGAGAAATTAGAAAAGGAGGAATAGATTCAAACAGCTAAAGACAGACAGATTGCCTTAGATTTGTCTACAAAGCTTAATGAGGAATATCAAAGGAGGTTAAAGACTGCTGCTGTTGCTAAGAAATTTACAAAGAAGGCATCAAGGCAAAGGTTGCCATTAAAGACAAGACAAAGACAGCCATCTAAAACATTCCTAGCCAATCAAGAAAGAAGGAAAGTGATAAATTTTCTGAAAGGAGCTATTGGAGTTCTTGAAGGAATGTTTACCAGTATGTCTTTTGGAAGGATAGAAGAGCTATACAAGAAGGAAATGACCAAGCTGAAAGGGGACTTCATGCAAAGGGTTGAGGTTGAAAGAAAAATGAAAGAAAGGCATGATTTGAATATTCAACAACCATTCCCTGACAGTGAAGAAGGCACTCCTACCAAAGACATGGCAAATGTAACACCCTGGATTTTAGGGTTGGGTGAAAAGTTGACCTTTACCCAAAGTTCAAGGGGGTAATTTGTAACTTGTGTTATATAAATACAAATCAAATTTGAGATATTTTTTAAATATCTCATTTGATCTGAATCGTATTTGAGAAGCCAGAGAGAAGTGAAGAGCAGGAGAAGAGTAGGTGGAAAAGTGGTTGATCGATTCAGACAAATCAAGGTACGAATCTAGCTTAATGCTTTGATCTGAATGCTTTTAGCCGTGTAGAATCTCGTTGTGAAGGTTTTAAACCGTTCCATTTTGAGATCTGTGTATTTCTCATTTTTGGATCTGGGTCTGCGTCGAACTGTTCTTGATGAACAAGACAACCAGATGAGCAAAGGACCGGACGAATGCACTCGACCGGAAGCCCTTTGACCGGAAGAGCATTCGACCGGGGTTGTGTTCGACCGGTGTCGTCCTTCAACCGGTATTTGCCTTCGACCGGATTAGGTTCTGTTAGTTGTTAGCTTCTGTTGTCTTTGACTTCTAGGTAGGTAGTGAGAGGATTATCTGTATTTCGACTTACCGATTCTTTCGGTGTTGTCATAGGTAGCGCTCGTTAAGAAGAAGGAATCAGAGGTGAGTTCCTACTATGATTTTAAACTTTACACATATCAAAAGTTGCCTTTTGGATCTTATCTTGTTAAAGTAAAATGATGTTTTACTTGCACGTTATGCGATTATGCGAAAAGAATATTTAAGAGCTTATTTTAATGATTTTCCTTCTTACCAGGAGTTGAACTGGAAATAAGATTTGCTTATAAAATGTATTTATGCCATATGTTTATTTATGGTTGGTCACATATGTTGTTGTGACGAGTCTGTACCATTACTAGTGGATCCCTAGGTTTTGAGTAGACTGTATTGTTGGGATGTTACATTCTCCAAATTTGTAGCTATGGATCACATGTTCCTCGAGGGCAACTTGGTACGGTTATGTGAGGCCGGATTCTAGCCATGGTTCATGGTGATCCTAGTGAAGGAGTATACATTGGTTTTCCTTGGGAGCGCGATCTCACATCGTAGCACGGACTCTGGGTTCATTGCTGAGGACTCCAAGTGGTTAGCTCATAACTCGGATTTGTGGTCTACTTTGTGTTACACCGCAATCCTTGGTAAAATGGTTCTTTTGTCATCGTATGATGAGTTTTGGACCGAAAAGGTCCGGTTGTGGCGAAATGTTATCTTTTATAAATTAAACCTTTATGAAAGATTTCCTTATGATACTGACGTCTATATGTCTGATTTGGATCTTTATAAACTGTATGTTCTCACCAGGCTTTAAGTCTGACACTCTTTCTTAAATGGTATGTGTAACAGGTTTCCATTAGCGGTGGGTGCTGGCGTTTTTGGAGAGGCGAGTTTTGAGTCTCGAGGGTTTTTTGGAGATGTTTTAGTATTGTTGTTGGGCATTGTTAAGTCCCATTCTTTTGATGAAATCCTTGTATAGGATTGTATAGTCTTAAGGACTGATCCCATTTATGGGAAGTTAATGGATTTACTTTCGTCATATTGTCAGGTTTCCAGGTTTTAATTTACTATGATTTTTGAGGTGTTACAGCAAAAGTGAAGGAAGAAGTGTTAGACCACAGTCTCATTGGATTCAAGATCATCCAAACTGAAGATCGCAATCTGAAGCTAATGCCGGAACGTCGACTCTCAATATTAAAGTCTATGTCTATTTGTAATAAATGTCAATGTAATTTAATGTAATATGTTTTAGTTTACTTAGATCTATATATCTAAGTTAAAGTATTGTAATAGTTAGTTAAAGGTAACTTAGTTAGTTATTTAGTTTCTAGTTTATATTAGATATAATATCTAGATTTAATATCTAGATATTAATCTTGATAGTGTGTTCAACACACTTGCTAGATTTTAGGTGTCTCTCTAGTATCTCTCTAAACACAAGCATGACACATACAAACACACACATCAAGGTGTAAAAGAGAGAAAACATAGAGAACACAAAGCAAAGCTTAATCGATCAACCTTGTAATCGTTATTTTATATATCAAACAGGTTGGTAATCTTATTGTGTTGTTTCTAAGAACTTGTTATAAAGTATTGTTGGACCGACAATTGGTATCAGAGCCTGATTAAGATAAAAAACAAGTTTATGAGAAAAACGACTCTGTGTTCTTGAACAAAATTCGATTTTGTGATTTTGAGTGTTTTAGGTGTTGGAATCGATCAGGTTGTGATCGTACTACATGCTAGATCGAGTTGTTGCTATTAAATTTCTCTTTAAAGCTTATATCGAGTTCCAATTTGGTGATTAAGTGGTCTGAAAGTCGAAGAACAAAAACTTACTGTGTCATCGATTTTATTTCGAAAAAGCGTATTTTAGAAAGATCGAGTGCTTAACATCTGTTCTAGAAGTAATTCTAGACATATTGGTAGAGTTTGGTGTTGCTAAATCGTTTCAGGAACAAGTTTCATACGATTTTCAGAAGTTCGGGACGAACACCAGCATTCCAGAGGTTGAATAACCCGCATTTCTCAACTTTGCGGGTCCAACTACAATCGCATAAGTCTATTGTGCGTGTCTCAAGTGACTCGCATACCTCAAGTGTGCGTTCCTCACTAGACCCGCATTCCTTACTTTGCGGTTCCCACTAGACCCGCATTCCTTACTTTGCGGCTGTCAAAGGACCCGCATTCCTTACAACTCGGGTCCCAAAGCACCCGCATTCCTCAACTTCTCGGTTCAAAGCTCAGACACGCACACCTCGTTCCAAGTCAGACCCGCATACCTAAGACCCGCATTCCTCAAGACTTCAAAAGAACAAGTCAACTTTGCGTTCCTCTCTAGACCCGCAAACTTCCATTTGCGTTCCCAACTTGAAACGCAAACCTTCTCAATCGCAAAGCTCTAATCCAGACTTAGAATATTTTTCTGAGATTTTTTCGAAACAGGATATCATCCAGAGAAGCTCTTGCAATAGGAACTGACACCAAGCCACCAGTTCTCTTCAAAGGAGAATACGAACAGTGGAAGGATAGGTTTCTAAACTTCATTTACAGACACGAGTTGGGTGATTATCTCAGAACATCTATTGAAGAAGGGATTATGACACCACCAATGACGACTCGTGTAATTGATAACATGCCTACTCAGGTTGAACTGAAGTATCACGAGCTACAAGATGATAACCTCAGCAGAGCCAAAGGCGACAAATTATCAAAGTCATACATCTTACAGGGGATCCCAAATGAAATATACGTCAAGATTGACAGTTACAAGGCTTCAGGTAAAGAAATGTGGGATCAACTCGAGAAAATGATGTTGGGTTCAAAAATTGGAAATCAGCTGAAGATCTCCAACTGCCTAAATAACTATGAAGAATTTAGAGGCAGGGTGGGAGAAACCTTAGAAGAAACCTATGACAGGTTTGTGACATTGCTGAATGAACTTAGCAAGAACAAAGTTCACAAATCTCAAAATGAGCTGAATATCAAATTCCTTAGTATTCTTCAACCTGAATGGAAAAGATTTGCTCGTCAGATGAAGCAGATTAAAGACCTGAATGAGATTCCACTTTACGAGGTGTATGAAACCCACCGTCAGAATGAAGAAGAGGTGGATGAAATTCTGGATGAGAAGAGACAAAGAGGAAAGGTAATTGAAAACACAGTCGCCCTTGTAGTCAGAAAGAAGAAGAACAAGGCAACTGTATATGAATCAGATGAAGAAGATGAAGGTTGTGCAAACTCAGAATCAGATGAAAATGATCAGCTGAAGCAAGCAATGATGATGCTGACTAGTGCCTTTCAGAAAAGGTTCTACACAAAGCCAACATCAAATAATCAGAGATATTCATCTGGTCCGAACAACTACATTCATAAAGAAAGGATTGAAGGTAGCAGATACGAAGGGAAGAGATTTGATGGGAGAAGATTAGAGGAGAGGAAACCGGAAGAGAGAAGGTTTCAGTCGGAAGGAAAGAGGATTGAGGAGAGGAGGCCAGAAGAAAGGAAATTCAAAGCTGAAGGATCAAGTCAGCCAGAACCGCCTACATGCTACAACTGTGGAAAACCAAGTCTCTTTGCCAAAGACTGCTGTAGATCAAAAGTCAGAAATTCAGACTACTACAAGAACAAGATGCTTCTTGCAAAACAACAAGAGGCAGGCAAGGCACTGATGGCTGAGGACGAATACTGGCTCGATCACTCAGATGATGAAGAAGAAGATGATGAAGATAGAGAAGAAGCCGTCAACATGTGCTTGATGGGCAAGATAGAATCAGATGCTGAAGCTGATTCTGACAATGAAGAAGAGGAGGTATGTAATCTTTCTGATTTAGAATTCATGAATAAAATGCATGCCATGAGTATGAAACAAAGAGAGTTAGAATCTAATCCTAAACATGATAATGGTGTCATGACAGACAAAAACCAGTTGATACAGAAACTTAGCAATGAAATTGCTGAGAAGAAAGTATTAATTGAGGTTTTACATAAAGAAAATGACACCAATGCTAAGGAAAAGACAATAATTCTAAAAGAGAATTCTGATCTTAAATCTCAACTGCTAAAAGGTGCGGTAGATATTTTTGAGCTTAAAAGGTTGCATGCTTCTTGTACAAAAGAGAACTTTTCTTTGTTAGGAAAACTAAAAAGTTTGGAAGAGAAGTTGTATAAAATGGGTCAAACTGAACAAACTATTTTTCTAAACAAACCCAAAGAGGAGATAGAGAGATGGGGAATCGGTTATAAGAATCCTCACTGTCTACAAAAGGGGATGTCTGAAGTTCCTGGACTTTATGATCATCTAAATATGGAATTAGCCCGCAGACTCCCCGCGTTTAAAACCTTTTGGACTAAACTGTCAAAAGAGGATGAAGCCAATGAAACGGAAAAACGGATGAAATCAGCTAAAGTTCATCTTCCATTTTATTATGCGAAGTTGAATAATAGTTATGATGAAAACCCAATATATAAAAAGAAGGAACCACTTTCAAGTGATTTCTTTCCAAGTTATTCTGTAAAGGAAATGGAGGCGAAGCCTATCAAAGGTAAATTATATGTCCCTCCTCTCGTTTTAGAACGTAAAATTTCTGAACTCAAGACTTCCTTATCAGATGCAAAACTTTTGATAAATATTGAACAAAGCGTTTTTACAACCGTGTTTTCAAATACTGTTCTTTCAAAAGCTTCAAACTCTAAGGAGTTGTCTGGTTCATCAAATAAAGGAATTGATTTTTTAAACTCTGACGGTAGTTTAGATGATGGTTCCTATCTCTTTGACTTTAATACAAAACTTCCCAACCATTCATCATTTGTGAAGAAAACTTTAAGAAAAACCAGTAAGCCTGTGAATAGTGCAAAATCAAGGAAAGCTTTCGTTGATAAATCAGTCTCTGTGAACGCTAAGAGTGCTAAAGGCAAGAATTTATCTCAGTATTCACAGAAACCGACCACTACTGGTAATTCCAAGAAGAAGCATTCGTTTGTTGCTCCAAGGTCTAACTCACCAGCTTTACATGTTTCAGATATGAGCAATCAAAGGCAAGAAGCAAATTCTCTGTGGCAACCCAAACGGAACCTTGACAAGACCGTCTTAACGTCTAGTAGTGTTAATTGTAATAAGACTTCGCTTACTAAAGATGTTGTAATTGCTAATATTGCTGTTTTGAACCCAAAACTTGCTGTTTCTCGTAAACAATATACAATGAAGCAATTATGTCAGTTATCTTTATCTGCTGGAAAGTTTTCCTTTTATGATAAACATATATCTATCTCTTGTCAAGATTCTGACGATTGGTTTGGAAATTACCATGTACATTCACCTCATACCCATTCTTCACATATTTTTGAAAAGAAAATAGGATCCAATTTGAAATGGATACCAAAATCTTGTGCTAACACAGCAGGACCCAAATTCCAATGGGTACCTAAGGCGAAATCTGTGTTGCAGGCACACAAAGCTTAAAGAGAAAGCGACTTCTGATTATGTACAGATCAGGACTCGTTCTTCAAAGTCAAAAATAGGTTTTTGGATAATGCAGTCCAAAACTCGAACATCGAAGATCAAAATAGGCTTTTGAACAAATCAGTTCAAGACTCGCACTTCGATGACCAAAGTGTATATTCCAATGTTGTCATATACAAATCTAAAATTCTAATTTCTCTTATGCAGACTAGTCATACGTGGATCTTGGACAGCGGTTGTTCCAAGCACATGACAGGGCAAAAGGAGATACTGTCCAACTTTAAAGAAAAATATTGTGGAACAGTAAGATTTGGCAACGACCAGTTTTCTCCAATCATGGGATACGGTGATGTACAACATGACAATGTCACTATCAAGAAGGTGAGCTTTGTAGAAGGCTTAGGACACAACTTGTTCAGTATAGGCCAGTTCTGTGACAAAGACTTAGAGGTCAACTTCAAAGCCAAGAGTTGTTCTGTTCGCAATGAAGAAGGCGAAGAACTCTTGGTCGGTACACGAGAATCAGACCTCTACACAATCAACTAATCAGATATCCAGACTGACAAACAAGTTTGTCTACTATCGAAAGTTTCGATGCAACAAAGTTGGTTATGGCATCGACGTCTTTCTCACCTCAACTTTCGGTACATCAACAACTTGGTCAGTGGAAAGCTCGTCAAAGGACTTTCAGAGCTGAGATATGAAAGAGAACATCTTTGTGCAGCTTGTGAGAAGGGCAAGATGAAGAGGGCACCTCATAAACCGAAGCCTGAACCAAATACCAATGCTCCGTTAGAGTTATTGCATATGGACTTATGTGGTCCGATGCGAACTCAAAGTCTAGGCGGAAAGAAGTACATACTCGTGACCGTGGACGATTACTCGCGATACACATGGGTCAAGTTTCTACGTTCAAAGGATGAGACACCTGATGTTCTCATTACATTTCTGAAGACGACCCAGGTGAATCTGCAGAAACCGGTCAAGTTTCTACGAACAGACAACGACACAGAGTTCAAGAACAACAAAGTTGAAGAATATCTCGAATCTGTCGGGATTTCACATCAATACTCTGCTGCTCGAACGCCTCAACAAAATGGAGTAGTTGAAAGAAGAAATCGAACGCTAGTCGAGGCTGCTCGTACTATGCTAAGTCATTCCAACTTACCTCTATTTTTGTGGGCAGAAGCTGTTTCGACCGCGTGCTACACACAGAATCGATCCATGATTCATCGAAGGTTCAAGAAGACTCCTTATGCGTTAATCAACAACCGAACACCGACAATCAAATATTTCTATATATTTGGGTGTAAGTGTTTCGTGCTAAACGATAGGGAGAATCTCAATAAGTTCAGTGCTAAGGCGGACGAAGGAATCTTCATTGGTTATTCCTCGACATCAACTGCATATCGTGTCTATTTGAAGAAGTCAAAGACGGTGATTGAAAGCATCAATATCACCTTTGATGAAGATATGGCTTCCGAACAACAACGTTCAGAACCCGTTATAACCGGAGTACTAGCTTCTGGGCAACTCAGTCCAGAACCTGCATCTCAAAAGACTAAACCAGACGAAGCTTTGTTGGTCCCGGAGGTGCTTAACAAGTTTGTAGAGGGGGGGGGTTGAATACAAACACAGAAATTAAAGTTTAATAAATTGTTTATTGATAAATCAAAAATACAATTTACAAGTTTGTTGTGGAATAAGATTAAGACAGACTTAATCTAAACAAACTTAAGAAACACTAAGATGATTGCACAAGAAATTCAGAGAATAGGGAATTAAGAGATATAGAAAACAATGGTTTCTATATGGAGTTCAAGGATTGAGCACACCTTCAGATGAAGGGGTGAACTTCCTATTTATACCCTATGCATTAAATGCATGGCAGGGTACTTTACACGTGGCGTTCACAGATTGGCTTTGGGAGTCTGAATTTTGGGAGACATGCTTTCGGCCGGGTCATGAACAGTGTAGTTGACAGAGTTGTTGTACGTATGGTGGCAGAGACATGTCCGTTCTGACACATAGTACTAGTTTGTGCAAGGATAGACAAAAGGAAACTTGAGGCATAAGCTTTGTGATCGATTGATTGCTGAGTATCTCTTCTTGCAGAGATAAAGAGGTTCAGCTATCGCTGAAGCTTTTCCTCATGTTCCTTCGCGTATTTGTAGAGTTGTCTTTGCTTCACTGATATCCGCATCAGGTCACTAGAAGACTTCTCTTTGTCCAGCAGCTTTGTCTTCGATTCAGCTATGAACATATGTTGACACGAGACTTGTCTTCAGGGATTACAATGGCTGTTTACTTCAGGAACTATCAGTGATAACTGAACAAACTCAGTCTAATCACTGATAGTGAAACACTAATACATAGAAATGCTTATAAGAAAGACTATCAGCCATAACTGAACAAACTCAGTCTGATCGCTGATGGTGAAACACTAATACATTTTAAAACGTAATTTTCACTAAGTATAGAAGAGGGTCTTTATCAAATCACTGAGAGAGTTTGGATCAACAATCTCCCCCTATAATTCAAAAAGATGGAATAATCAGGACTCGTAACATACATGTCCCAATTACTATTTTGAGGGATCTTTTACAGCACTGGTGGAGTTAAGTACTTTACTGAAATTTCATTAATCCAAGAAGAGAATTACAAGGAATGAAAATTACAAGTACAAGTGAATAACTAACTACTGTAAGTACAACTAATAGATTACAGAAAAGAAAACTAATCTATCAGCTATAAGAAGACTTAGGAGGATTTATCATATACTCAGGTATTTCTTCTCCTTTCTGTCTTCGTTCCAAAGATTCTTGGCTGATAATTTCTTTAATTTTCTCAGCAGCAGGAAAGAAGTCACACCATAAGCATAAGAGATCCTTGAGATGATTTAGAGGACAGATAGGAATCTCAGAGACTCTTTGAAATCTGAGTTCCTCATCATCATCTCTGAAGAATATTCCATAAGGATTGTCAATTACTTGACCAGCTTGAAAAAGACCACCAGGAGGCAGAGATAAATCTAGAACTGAAAGATCAGGAGGAGGACCAAACAGTGCATCTCTTGAAAATTTGATAGAAGTTTCATTCCTGATGATGGCGACGTCTTCAGAGGAGGAGGACCCAATTCTTCTTTTGAGTTTCAGAGATTTGGGAGGAAGAGGAGATGGTAGCTTCAGTACAGAAGTGACTCTATTTATGAGGGCTTCAAGAAGTCCTTCAACGTAGCCTCTGTATGTAGATTTGGATTTCTTCAGCGCATCCCAGAACTCTATCCATTCCGTAAATCCGAAGCTCTCAAGTTTGGATACGTACATAGCTTTTTGGGTTCCATCCTCTCTGGTAATCTCCATGGTCACTGAGAGTTGATCCTTCTTCTTGCGACCAGAGATAGTCACGGCTGATATTGGAAGAAGATCAGAACGATAATCCATCTTCTGTTTACACCATTCGATAGACCTATCGTTGATCTCTTGTTCTTTGGAGCGTTCCTCTTCAATTTCTTTCAGCAGTGCAGCTTGAACTTCCACAGGTTTGCTTTTCAGCTTTTTGTCCTTGACTTGAGAAGATTGAATCTTTAAAGCGAGTTGGGCGTCTCGTCTGCATTCAGCGATCAGTTTCTCAGCTTTGGCAGATTCTTCTCGTTCATCTTCAGTGAGGAAGTCGAGCTCTGAGAAGGATGTTTGAAGAGGGATTTTCAGCCGTTGACTTTCTAGTTGAGCGATCATTTCAACTCTTTTCTTCACCACTTCCTCTGACCAATGAGATGGTTGAGAGGGCCTTCCTGGATGGACCAGGGAATCTTCTTCTTCTTCTTCTTCATCAATCTCAGCGATAAAGATTGGGATTATTTCTTCAGCGATAGTAGCTGGAATTATTTGTAGTTCAGAACCCTTAAGCAGGGGTGAGAACTGTCTGGATAGAAAATGAAGGAAAGAAGGGATAAGTGTATATTTTTAGAAAAAAAAAGAGAGAT
Source organism: Arctium lappa (assembly GCA_023525745.1). Lineage (NCBI taxonomy): Eukaryota > Viridiplantae > Streptophyta > Magnoliopsida > Asterales > Asteraceae > Arctium > Arctium lappa. Next base: position 60,655,808 of record CM042059.1, on the reverse strand, counting down.
AAAGGCTAGAAGGAAATAGGGGTTTGGAAAGAGTAGAAGAGTGGTACAATTGAAAGACATACCTGAGAAGGATGCTCCCCCTCAGATTGTGATCCAGTCGTCAAGCATCCTTCAACGATTGGTTGCTTGTCTTTGCTTTGCGAAGGAGCGCTTGAAGATGTATCACCTCTCACCCCTGCTTGGACAACCTCTTGCGAAGTTGTCCCTGATGCTACGTTCGGCTTGGAGAACCACATAGATTGGTCTTCTTCATCGTCGTCGTCATCATTGGAGGGTTGATCCTTTTCTTGATCATCAAGATCTAGATCATCTTCCTCTTCATCGTCTTCTTCCTCATCATCTTCAAAGAGAAGAGAATGAATAGATGAGGGTTCTTTTGCCTTCTCCCCCTCTTTGTCATTATCATCGGCAGGAGGTTGCTCAACTTCTGGAGTAGCTGTTGAAGCTTTTAGCACTTGAACATCAGCCTCCAGACGCTTGACCCGTTCTTCAACTGCAGGGATGTCGCATGTGGCATCATGGATGAATTCCACATCGATGTTGAGATTTGTCCGATCATCTTCAGTGAAGGAGGGAGGCAGCGCTGGAGCTGGTGCAGTCACCTTTTGGAGAAGTTGCTGAAGAAGGGACGTGCAGAGATCAACCTTTGAAGAGAGATCTCGAACTTCAGGGGTAAGAGGTCAAATCGCCCCTGAAAGAGTTGAGAGGACTCTTTGAGTTGGACGACTTGTTCTTCAACAGCTGAAAGTTGGGAGTTCTCAGCTTTGGATGAGCAGGTCGCTGTCAACCTCTTCAGCTCCTCACCAGCCTGATTGACGGCGCTGGTGGTGTCGTTAATGGTGTTGGTGAGAGCGTCCACCTTTTCTCCCAGACTGTTGACATGCGTGTCAACAGACGCCAAACTAGGACCTGAAAATAATATTAGTTCAGATACGGGCTTATTTGGAGAGGTGGGGAAAGAAGTGTTTAGGATTATAGGTTTACTTGACGTATCAAACATTTTGTAGAATTGCAAAGATTCCTCAAACGTTTGATGTTCAGGTCCTATAGGTAAAGAGGTAGCGGGTTCAGAGACCAAAGGAGAAGAGAAAGGAAGAGTTATGGGGATAGAAGTAGGGTTGGGGTTAATCTCAGCGAATGAGATAGTAGGTGGGGTCACTGATGATGTGACAGCGATTGAAATCGCTGACACGGCAGGTTGAGTGACTTCTTGAATTGTGGAGGAAATACCCACAAATGCATCTAAGGTAGCTTGTTGAGAAGCTCCCTCAGGTATAGTACTAGAGGGTGTACTTTCCTTAGTCTTTTTGGCCTTTTTGGAAGGACCAATCGGACTAGCTGAAGGTCGTTTGGAAGTAGTGGTAGTGACAGGGATAGCAGACGAAGGAACCGTCTGCGTGGTCGCTGAAAAAGAAGAAGAATGGAGAGAGAGACGAGAGCGAAGGAGAGAGATACTTACCTCGTTGGCGAGTGGCTTTACCTCCAGTGATCGTTGACCTATCCTGGCAAAAGTGCCATCATCTTTGGTGGGATAGGTGTTGGGATAGAGGAACTTTATGTACGTACATATGAAACGTACGTACGAGATCCTGGGATCTCGTTCAGGCTTCTCTAATCTCGACCTCAGGTCTTCAAAGATTGCAGTGGCGTAGTCAAAGTTTTGACCAGCGATAACGGAGTAGGCCATCTGCAGTTGTGTTTTGCTGGCTTGATCCAGCGAACCACTCTTCCCGCTCATGCACTAAATTATGTGCGAGAAGATAAAGTTCAGTTGTGAAGGCATCTGAGCTTTGAGAATCTTGGTGAGCTTCTTGTTGGGAATAGAAGATCTCGGTTTGTTTTCCCAACAATAGCCCATTGCATCCAGAAAGGATATCAGCTCAACATCAGTGGGGAGTGCATCTAACCCACTCTTTGGTTTGTCAGGGAATCTTAAAGATTTCCTGAGGCTAAGAGCGGTCATGCTCCCTGGCCCCAAATCCGTGCTGAAGGAGATAGCAGGGACTCGTTCACCTTTCTTGTTGGTGAGTTCTGTTGCATCAGCAGTGAACCAGAACTGCTGGAGTAGAGTCTTTGAAGGCTTAGGATCCACAGTGATCGCGTAAGCTATGCATGATTGTTTAAGAAATTCAGCAGCTTCCACCAGATGTGGGTATTTGTCAGCTTGGAATTCGAGTCTTCCCAAGTGATTACACTTAGTAATCTCAACTTCAGTAATTTCGAATCGGACATGCTTGGAAGCAACGATTGAAGATTGTGCCATTTCTGTTATAGAAAGAAACATAATAGAAGAAATGATTTAGACTAAAAAATAAGAAGATGTTTACCAGATTCCATACTAAGGAAAGAAACTGGAAAATATCGAGTTATTTTTAAGAATAGAAAAAAAATGGTGTTCTGGGTAGAAAGAATGAAGAACACGTTAAAAACCAAGAGGTTTTTATATAAAAAACATAAAATCAGAAAGAGTGATCTTTAGTTTTTAGAAAAAAACGTTTTATAAAATCCATAGAAAACGAGTAGGATTTTTAAAAAAAAATAAGAACAACAATGCAAAACCTGTTTATCTTGAAGAAAAGGAGTTGCAGATTCAATGTTCTGGGTTTACTTGCTTGAATGTTCTTGAGAAAGAGTGTTTCTTGCTATGAAAGTTTTGAAAGCGTAAACCGTATAAAGGAGAGAAGAATTCCTTTTATACAAAGAGATAGAGGAGAGAGAAGGAATGAAGCGGGAAGAAAATTCATCATGACATTGACACGTTCCACAAAGTTGATTGGATAGAAGAGCAACGGACGAACGTGTCAGAAAAGGCGTGTCGTGGATTATCCGCTCAAATGACGTCATAGGAGAGAGAGACGTTTCATTTTTCCGTTTTGAAATTATCACTGAAGAAAAGTCAGCGATAGATTTTGCTTTTTGAAAGTATCCCTGATGGTAAAGATAGGGATAGATTTTTCTTTTAAAGGATCACTGACTAGAAATATCAGTGATTAATGTATTTTTCAAAAGCTTTTAATCATTTGAAGAAAGTTCAGTGATTAAAGTTTATATTTTGAAGAAAAACATCTTAACTGAGTTAAGATTCAGTTGAGAGAACATACCTGAGAGTCAGAATGTTTATCAGAGAGAACAATGAGAGGGGAACTTTTGATTACTGACATAATACATGAACGCTGAAGATTTACTCTTCGAGGTTCAACATTCCAAGCTCACTGATGAGAAAGTTGAACCTTGTCTCATCAAGAGGTTTGGTAAATAAATCAGCAAGCTGAAAGTCAGTAGGAATAAAGTGAAGTTCAATATCACCATTCATCACATGATCTCTGATAAAGTGATATCTGATCTCTATGTGTTTTGTCTTTGAATGTAGCACTGGATTATTTGCTATGGCTATAGCACTAGTGCTGTCGCAATAGATGGGAATTTTTGACAGCTGAAGGTCATAATCTAATAGTTGATTTCTCATCCACAAGATTTGAGAACAACAACTTCCAGCGGCTACGTATTCAGCTTCAGCTGTGGAAGTGGACACATAATTTTGCTTCTTGCTTGTCCAGCTTACCAGCTTTCCTCCCAGGAGTTGACATCCACCAATGGTACTCTTTCTGTCAAGCTTACAGCCTGCAAAATCACTATCAGAATAACCAGTTAGATCGAACCCTGAGTCTTTGGGATACCAAAGACCGAGGTTAGGAGTTCCTTTCAGATATCTGAAAATTCGCTTTACAACGATCAGATGGGATTCCTTGGGTTCAGATTGATAGCGTGCACATAAACAAGTAGAGTACATAATGTCAGGTCGGCTTGCTGTTAGATACAGCAGGGAGCCTATCATTCCTCTATAGGCAGTGACATTAACGGGTTTACCAGAAGGATCTTTGTTAAGTGTCAGGGGTGGTGCCATAGGAGTCTTCATCGCTGAAGTTTGTGTGAGATCAATTTTTTTCAGCATATCTTTAACATACTTACCTTGGCAGATAAAAGTACCTTTGTCAGATTGTTTAATCTGAAGACCAAGAAAATATGTCAGCTCACCCATCATACTCATTTTATATTCTTTCTTCATTCTTTCAGCGAAGCGAGTACACAGAGATGGGTTAGTAGAACCAAATATTATGTCATCAACATATATTTGTACAAGAATTATATGACCTTTTATCTTTCTGAAAAATAACGTATTATCAATTTTGCCACGTTCAAAATTTTCAGAGATAAGAAAAGATGAGAGAGTGTCATACCAAGCTCGAGGGGATTGTTTTAGACCATAGAGAGCCTTAACCAATTTATAAACATAATTTGGATACTTAGGATCATAAAATCCTGGTGGTTGTTCTACATAGACTTCTTCATTCAGCTTTCCATTTAGGAACGCTGATTTTACGTCCATTTGATACACAATGAAGTCTTTATAGACTGCATAAGCTAAGAATAGTCGAATTGCTTTGAGCCTAGCCACAGGGGCAAAGGTTTCATCATAGTCTATGCCTTCCTCTTGTCTGTATCCCTGAGCAACAAGTCGAGCCTTGTTGCGAGTTATCGTTCCATGTTCATCTAACTTGTTTCTAAACACCCATTTGGTGCCTATAATAGTTTTGTCAGATGGTCTAGGAACTAGATTCCAAACTTTGTTATGAGTAAACTCAGTCAGCTCTTCTTGCATAGCGCTGACCCAGTTTGGATCTCTGAGGGCATCATCAGTCTTCTTTGGTTCTATTAAAGAGAGAAAATTTACAAAGAGACAGATATTACCTGAGCTTCGTCGTGTCTGAATACCTGCTTCGAGATCACCAAGAATTTGATCTATTGGGTGATCTTTGGTCCATCGCTGAGCAGGAGCATGATTGCTAAACTCAGAAGTTGGATCAACAATTGGAATGTTTATTGATGATGACGTTTGAGGTTCATCGGCAATTAATTGTTGAGAAGGATCATCAGAAAGGTTTTCAGATGAAGGTAGATTTGATGGTAGTAGTGTGTTTAGAGGTTCTGCTGAAACCCATGAGGTGGTTTCAGTGGTAGGATGTATATTGTTTGGATCATCATCAGCGGCTGGAGGATCAGAATGCTGATGGTTTGAGAAGAAAGGTTCTGTTTCTATGTAGTGAGAAAGCATCCAAGCATTTAACTCTTCATTTTCAGCGATTGGTTTGGAGTTCGCTGAGCGAGTTTCATCAAAAGTGACGTGAATTGTTTCTTCTACGGTTTGTCTTCTCTTGTTGAAAACTCTGTAGGCTTTGGAGATGGAGGAATATCCTAGAAATATTCCATCATCAGCTTTTGGGTCGAACTTTCCAAGTTGATCTCTGTTGTTTAAGATAAAGCACTGACAACCAAAGATATGAAGAAAACTGATAGAAGGCTTCCTTCCAAGAAAAAGTTCATAAGCTGTCTTACCAAATCGCTTTATTATCAGCGATCTGTTTTGAGTGAAACATGCAGTATTTACAGCTTCTGCCCAAAATTGAGTAGGGAGATGAGAATCGCTGAGCATTGATCTAGCAGCTTCTATGATTGTTCTGTTTCTTCTTTCAGTGACTCCGTTTTGCTGAGGTGTTCTTACTGAAGAGAAGTTGTGAGAGATTCCCTTGTTCTCAAAGAAATTGATCAGGGAACTATTTTTGAATTCAGTTCCATGATCACTTCTTATTGAGCGAACAGTAAGATTGTTCAGCACTTCCATCTTTTTCACAAAAGATATCAGTTCTTCTGGAGTATCACTCTTACAGCGAAGAAAGATAACCCAGGTGTAGCGAGAATATTCATCTACAATGACAAGTGTATATTTCTTTCCAGCTATTGATTGGATGTTGACAGGGCCAAACAGATCCATATACAAGAGCTGAAGAGGGCTTGTCACTGAGGAAACTTGTTTCGACTTGAAACTAGCTTTTGTTTGTTTTCCTTTTTCACATGCTGAGCAGAGAGATTCTTTAGCATATGAGTGTTGAGGAAGACCAGAAACCAGTTCCTTAGATGAGAGAGAATTCAGGGTTTTGAAATTTAGATGAGAGAGCCTTTTATGCCATAGCCAGTTGACATCAGAAGAGGCCTTAGAGAGAAAACATAAGTTATCAGTGATAGTAGAGTCCATATCTATTACATAGACATTTTCTCTGCGATGACCACTGAGAGCAAGTTTTCCTTTTTCATCTACCACTGAACATGCTTTCTTAGAAAAGCGAACTTCGTAATCTTTGTCACATAGCTGACTGATGCTTAGAAGGTTGTGCTTCAGTCCATCTACATAAGCGACTCTTCGAAAGGTAGTTGTCCCATTGCTAAGGACACCAAACCCTCGGGTAAGTCCTTTTCCATTTTCACCAAAGGTCACAGAGGGACCTCTTTCTTCCTTGTATTCAGTGAGCAGGTTTCTTTGTCCAGTCATATGATGAGAACATCCACTATCGAGATACCAGATGCCCTTTGATCCCTGTACACATAAAGAAGATTAAGCGCTGTTTGGTACCCACTTTTCAATGGGTCCTTCATAGTTAGTGAATAAGGAAGGTTTAGCTGTCTTCTTAGCAGATGAAGATTCAGCTTCAGTGGTAATCTTCACTCTGGTTAATTTCTTAACTTAGTGGTATTTTTCACCTTGGTTGATTTTTCAACCTTGGTGACCTTCTCAGCTTTAGAGGCATTTTTCTTCACTTTAGCTATTTTATCAGATTTAGTGGCAGTTGGACATTTGTTTGCAATATGATCAGTAAAACCATAGTGATAACATTTTCTGTATCTGAAAATGGTTTTAGGACCAGAAGTAGAAGGTTTTGCAAGTTTAAGATGAGCAGGGCCCGGTCCAAGAAGACTTTTCTCTTGAGATCTTGGAGGAATTTTCATTTCTTCAAATCTCAGTGGTTTAAGGTCAATCTTTAGCATTGTAGGACAGAGATCAAAGATTTCTATCACAAAGCTAGAGGATTGCTTAGCTGAAGGTTTAGAAGGAACTTTCAGCTTTGCTTTCCTGGTTGCCTTCTGAGGAAAGAGAATGGACTTTCCTTTATCCGTAGACTTAGTGTCTTTGGATTTTTCTTCAGGAATGGGATTTGAAGAACAGGGATAGAATTGATTATAAGAAGTGTCAAAGGAGGTGACAAAAGTTCCAAACTTAAGCGAGGAACTTTCTTCCTTAGGATCGTCCTGAGGTGTCCAAAAACCAAGACCAGTTCTATCACTTTCAGGAGTTTGAGCTTTTATTATCTCAGAGATCTTTGTTGATGATTTGCACCATTTTTCAACATGAGCCTTTTCTGCTTTTAGAGCAGCAATGGCTTGTTCGCGTTCAATGCTGATGATTTCATTTATAATGACTTGATCTTTCAACTTTTCTTCTAAAAGATTTAGTTCACTGATCTTTTCATGACATCTCTCTAGCTCTTGAGTTAAATGTACATTTTTATTCTCAGCTTGAGTTTTGTCGTTTAGAGCATTATAAAGGTCAATTGTCAGCACATCAACAACACGACTTCTCTCAGCTTCAGGCAGAGAGGGATTTGTAGAGATAGATACCTGAGATGATATGTAGCTCATAGAAGGTTCAGATGGTTCTTCCACTTCTTCTTTAATCTCAGCCATGAGGCAAAGATTAGCGACTTCTTCATCATCAGAAGATGATTCTTCTGATTCAGCCCAGTCATGTTCTTCAGCGATGAGACCTTTACCTTTTTGCTGATAGCTTTTCAACTTTTGATATTTGTTCTTCAGCTTATGGTATTTGTCATCACTGGATCTTCTTGAGGTAGAAGGTTTGAAGACCTTTTTCGACCTGCACTCACTAGCAAAATGTCCAATTTTTTCGCAGTTATAGCAAGTGGTAGTAGCCTTATCAACCGGAGTTGATTTTGGCTTTTCAGTAAGAGAGAGAGGTTTACTTCTTCGGAAGTTACTCTTTCTTGCAAATCTCTTAAAAGAGTTTGTCAAGAGTGCTAAGGACTCATCAAACTCTGAAAGATCAGGGTCTGATAGATCCTCAGATTCAGAATCTAACTCAGTGATGGTGAGAGTAGATCGCTGAGATGGAATTATCTCTGAAGAGACTAAAGCAACAGGAGTACTTTTGGAGTCTTTAGAATCTTTTACAAGATTCTTCTTCAGAAGATTTGATTGCTCATAGTTGAGCAATATTCCATACAGAGTGCTTAAAGAGAGAGTATGTAAGTCTTTTGTCAGCTTAAGACATATTGAATAACTGTCCCAGCTTTCAGGAAGACTTTCTAAGAATTTTGTTAGGACCTCAGAATTAGAATAGGTCCTTCCAACAGTTCTTAGGTCAATGATTAGGCAGTTAAACCGCTGATGAATGTCAGAAAGAGATTCATTCTTACCAGCGATAAAACTTTCATACTGTCTTACCAAGTTAATCTTTCGAGTCTCTTGGATTTCAGTGGTGCCCTCGTATTGAACACATATGGTTTCCCACATTTCTTTAGAAGTTTTCAGATGCATGATGGAATGGAAAACTTCATCAGGTAGAGCCATTGAGATAATGGTCTTTGCTCTTGCATCTATGCCTACCTTCTTTTTATCTTCATCACTCCACTGTCTTATTTCCTTAACGACATATCGTTCAGGGACAGCTTCAGTGGGGGCAGTAGCGGGAACCGCAGCTATAATTCTAACAGGTTCATAGGGTCCGTTTTCTATATATTCAGGTATAGTAGGATCCGCACCTTCAAGAAATAGCATCATTCGATTTTTCCATAGAGAAAAGTTATCTCTGTTAAATCGAGGAGGTTTAGAAAGTGAACCATTATCATAGTAGTTTGTGTTTGTGTTTAGTGCCATTTTAGAATAGCAAGGGAGAGTATACAGCAAGATCTTGTTTATTAGTTTAAACAAACTGCTCTGATACCACTTGTTGGTCCCGGAGGTGCTTAACAAGTTTGTAGAAGGGGGGGGGGTTGAATACAAACACAGAAATTAAAGTTTAATAAATTGTTTATTGATAAATCAAAAATACAATTTACAAGTTTGTTGCGGAATAAGATTAAGATAGACTTAATCTAAACAAACTTAAGAAACACTAAGATGATTGCATAACAAATTCAAAGAATGGGCAATTAAGAGATATAGAAAACAATGGTTTTTATATGGAGTTCAAGGATTGAGCACACCTTCAGATGAAGGGGTGAACTTCCTATTTATACCCTATGCATTAAATGCATGGCAGAGTACTTTACACGTGGCGTTCACAGATTGGCTTTGGGAGTCTGAATTTTGGGAGACATGCTTTCGGTCAGGTCATGAACAGTGTAGTTGACAGAGTTGTTGTACGTATGGTGGCAGAGACATGTCCGTTCTGACACATAGTACTAGTTTGTGCAAGGATAGACAAAAGGAAACTTGAGGCATAAGCTTTGTGATCGATTGATCGCTGAGTATCTCTTCTTGCAGAGATAAAGAGGTTCAACTATCTCTGAAGCTTTTCCTCATGTTCCTTCGCGTATTTGTAGAGTTGTCTTTGCTTCACTGATATCCGCATCAGGTCACTAGAAGACTTCTCTTTGTCCAGCAGCTTTGTCTTCGATTCAGCTATGAACATATGTTGACGCGAGACTTGTGTTCAGGGATTACGATGGCTGTTTACTTCAGGAACTATCAGTGATAACTGAACAGACTCAGTCTAATCACTGATAGTGAAACACTAATACATAGAAATGCTTATAAGAAATACTATCAGCGATAACTGAACAGACTCAGTCTGATCGCTGATGGTGAAACACTAATACATATTAAAACGTAATTTTCACTAAGTATAGAAGAGGGTCTTTATCAAATCACTGAGAGAGTTTGGATCAACAAGCTTCAACTTCAACTAACCATTTATCTGATTTAGATTTATTATTTGAATTGTTTTATGATGAATATCTCAGATCTAATGTAAAGAAATCTGTTGTGGTTGACAGGATGGAAGACTTAACGACTACTCATCCAACCAGTTCAGATGTTCCAATTGAATAAAACGCCCCGATTCAACAAGAGATAACAATTCAAATGTCGACTCCAACAGTTGAACAAGTAACAAATCAGAACGAGACAGAAGTAGCTGAAACAGTAGGATGTTCTGTACAGATCAATCTATATCCAGAACAAGCTGTACCTGCTGAGCCTTCTGAACCTGCCACTTCAACTGAAATCACTCCTCATGAACAAACAGAAGAAGGTACAAGTGGATTCTTAGATGACACAACTGACATACAATCATCTAATCCACTGCCTCATGAACAAAAATGGACCAAAGAGCATCCGATAAGCCAGATAATTGGCGATCCATCAAAACCGGTGCAAACTAGGTCAGCATCAATGAACCTGTGCATGCATGACTCCTTTCTAAGCAAGTTCGAGCCAACACACGTATCGGAAGCACTTGCAGATCCAGAATGGGTGATCTCAATGCAAGAAGAGCTGAATCAGTTCGATGCACTTCAAGTCTGGAGACTTGTACCGAAACCTCAAGGTAAAACCATAATAGGTACGAAATGGGTGTTCAAAATAAAGAAAGACGAAGATGGAACCGTCATCAGAAACAAGGCACGACTAGTAGCCAAAGGATACAGACAAGAGGAAGGAATAGACTATGACGAAACATATGCTCCTGTGGCGCGATTAGAGGCAATCAGAATGTTTTTAGCCTACGCAGCCCACAAGAATTTCACGGTCTTTCAAATGGACGTGAAGACAACATTCCTAAATGGAATTATGAAGGAGGAAGTCTACGTCTCTCATCCAGAGGGTTTTGTCAATCACGAGAAGCCGAATCACGTCTACATTCTTGACAAAGCACTCTACGGTCTGAAACAAGCACCTCGAGCCTGGTATGATGTCCTTTCCACTTTTCTAGTTAAGTCTGGGTTTTCCAAAGGTACGGTGGATACCACTTTGTTTATTAAAAAGGAAAAAGGCGATATCATTTTAATTCAAATCTATGTAGATGATATTATCTTTGGTTCTACAAATACTAAGTACTGTAAGAACTTCGCAAACCTTATGGTGTCTAGATTTCAAATGAACTTGATGGGAGAGATGAATTTCTTTCTCGGTTTACAAGTAAAACAATTTTCTACGGGTATCTTTATCAATCAATCACAGTACATTAGGGATATTCTTCGGAAGTTCCAAATGGAAAATTCAAAAACGATTGGTACCCCAATGGCACCAGGTACTAAAATTGGCATCGATCCTTCGGGAAAGGCTGTTGATATTAGGACTTATCGAGGGATGATAGGTTCTTTAATGTATCTTACGTCGAGTAGGCCAGATATAATGTTTTCAACATGTTTATGTGCACGATATCAGGCCAATCCTAAAGAAATTCATTTGTCTGCTGTGAAGCGCATCTTTAGGTATCTAAAGGGCACTGCAGATCTTGGTCTGTGGTATCCTAAAGATACTAGTTTTGAACTAACATCCTACACAGATGCAGATCATGCAGGTTGTATGTTAGACAGGAAGAGCACGTCAGGACATGTGCAGTTCCTCGGTGACAAATTAGTAAGTTGGGGATCAAAGAAGCAACTTTGTGTTTCAACTTCCACGGCAGAAGCAGAATATGTAGCTGCTGCTAGCTGCTGTTCTCAGGTCTTGTGGATGAGAACTCAATTACGCGACTACGGTTTCCACTTCAACAAGATCCCGATATACTGTGATTCCAAGAGCGCCATCGCAATAACGGCGAATCCTGTTCAACACACGAAGACAAAGCATATAGACGTCAGGTATCATTTTATCAAGGATAATGTAGAGAAAGGAACAATTGAACTTTTCTTTGTAAAGACTGAGTATCAACTTGCTGATTTGTTCACCAAACCTTTAGACGAAAAGAGGTTTACCTTTCTAGTCTCGAAGCTTGGTATGCTAAATCTCAAAGTATAACCAATAATTACCTATAAAAGTTTTCAAATTATATACTTTTTCATCCTTATTTTATTCTTTAATCTGATTGCTTTCTGCAAGTTAACATTCTGTTCATGATAGAAGGGGGAGAATGAGAAGAAATTGACATCTGGTCAATATTACTTCGAGGGGGAGCTCATAAAATTTGCATATACCTTTTAAAATGTCAAAATAAATTTTTGTAATGCAAGATTTTAGGGGGAGCTCTTCAAGTCAAAAAGGGAGTACGGATATGACTTCTGATTACTTCTGATCAGAACTCGTACTTTAAAAGTTTTACTGCTTTTTGTCTTTTCAATATAAGTGAATAATTATTACTTTGACTTGACATTAGACTTTTGCAGAATTTTTGAGAGAAGCTTACAAGTTCATATGTTTATGACTTTACGCTTAGCTTCATGAGATGAAAGATCACTCGTTAAGGTATAAACCTTTATCTTCATCTCACATATGGTTGAAAGAAGGACAATTTCAATCATCGAAAACATTGTTTTTTTAATGTTCAAACCACTTCCCGATTTTTGAACACATTTTATATTTTGGGAGTGTATTTTAAATGTTTTCATGATCAATATTGTGCTTTAACTGAAATAGTTAAACCAATCTGAGCATCACATGCATCATAGGAAAACAAAGAATCATTGTGCTAGGAATTAACACAACTTCAATGGAATCACCTTAACCAGTGATTTCTACCCAAGAAGTTAATCCTTAGTGATTGAGTGTGCAAATCGAAAAGAAATGAGTGTTATTAGAGAAAGCAAAAGGTTTAAAAGAAAGAGCGTGTGAGAACAGAGTTAAAAGAATATCACAACTCTGCACCAACTTTTTCTGAGCCGGGTAGCCACCATTCTAGTGATTCACAATTCTTTGGTGATCATTATTGAAACAGGCAACTAACCCACGCCAACTCTTAATCAAACCTCACCATCTACTCATTTTCTTCTCAAAAAGAAAATGTTTCATTTTAAAAAGGGGATGCAGCACATATGCTATCTGATTTTCATTCGGAAAATCTAGATATTGAAAAGAAGGAAGTCTGCCCCACCTTCGCACTTCAATCATGCACATTGAGTCTGTGTTTAACTTACTGTTGTCTCAGTGGTTTACACAATTTCGAGCCAATAAGCAATCATCTGTGCTTAATTCTTTAAACACAAGCACGAACACACAAGGAATTAATTTCTTTGTCATAACGTTTATAGAAATTACCTTTGAGGTGTTTCAATGATTAAATGGAAGCCCTGGGGGAGTCAACATCAAACAACTCCTTTCCCATGTGTATTCGTTACACAGTGACTTAGTGTTACTGACAGGCATGATAATTGATTCATTAGTTGATTCAGGTGTTACATAACACATTTGTCTGGATTTGAAAAGATCTAGATGAATCTATTATGAATTGACGAATCAGGGGCTCTAACCACAAGATTGACATTTCTTACCACAAATCTTGATGAAGTCGTTGCACTTAACATCAAAAAGGGGGAGAATGACTACACAAGAAATGGCAAAGATCACATGTTTCAAGAATCACGTCTACTCTTCAATAGGGAATATTGTTAGATTGAAGACATGCTGAATTTAGAGAAAGAGATTGCATCTTCTGAGCTGAACAAGAAGACTGAATTGGATAAATCTTTTTATTAAATGATCTTGATCCAAAGGGGGAGATTGTTAGACCACAGTCTCATTGGATTCAAGATCATCCAAACTGAAGATCGCAATCTGAAGCTAATGCCGGAACGTCGACTCTCAATGTTAAAGTCTATGTCTATTTGTAATAAATGTCAATGTAATTTAATGTAATATGTTTTAGTTTACTTAGATCTATATATCTAAGTTAAAGTATTGTAATAGTTAGTTAAAGGTAACTTAGTTAGTTATTTAGTTTCTAGTTTATATTAGATATAATATCTAGATTTAATATCTAGATATTAATCTTGATAGTGTGTTCAATACACTTGCTAGATTTTAGGTGTCTCTCTAGTATCTCTCTAAACACAAGCATGACACATACAAACACACACATCAAGGTGTAAAAGAGAGAAAACATAGAGAACACAAAGCAAAGCTTAATTGATCAACCTTGTAATCGTTATTTTATATATCAAACAGGTTGGTAATCTTATTGTGTTGTTTCTAAGAACTTGTTATAAAGTATTGTTGGACCGACAAGAAGAGACCTTAGAACAAAAGATTGGATCAATTAAAAGAAAGAAGTCCATTGCCACAAAACCAAAGGCAAAAAGGACTAGAACTAAAGAAGAGAAAGAAAAGAAAAGTGAGAAAATGGATGCAGAACCATCAGAACAGCAGAAACAGGGTGAACAAATCCAAACCCAAAAGAAGAGTCAAGAGTAGTCTGGTCAACAATCTGATGAGCAGGTGAATTTGTACATGACTGTGACCAATGAAGAACCTATGCAAGCTGACCCTATCTCAATGAAAGCACCAGAGATTATTCATTAGGATACTCTAAAGGATAACAGAAAAGAATATTTCAGAATCAAGAGAATGGTTGATCAGTTTGAGGTTTATACAACTTGGGGCAAAGTCATCAGAACTTGTTCTAGAGTTGACTTGGAAGAAATGCACAAAGTTGGGATAAATCTGTATGAGAATGTGTTGAAAGGGACAGAAATGATTCTAACCAAGATAGCCATGGAGTACTTATGCATGATGTTTGAGCCTGAAAGAGTGCTGCATAGGATCAAAGATTTACATCATGAGTATGGATTTAAAGAGATTGATCATTGGATGTTGTTTGAAAATTGTGGAGTCTACATGATTACAATTGACAAAAGCTATCATAAGTACTTCTTGGTGGACAAGGTGTATGACCACAACAAGGCAAAGCTGCAAGGGATGCTGAATGCAAAGTTGGTCTGCCCTACAGGTTCTGAAATGGCAAGAATAGTGGTTAGAAGAACAATTAATCAAAGTCTGGGACTGGATCCGAATCTGGGCAATTGAGCTGGAGTTTTGAAAGCATCATGAAGACCCTATGCTGAAGAACTTAACTTCTCAATTTGAAAAGTTAAGTTAGGGGGAGATTGTTGGGTCTAATATGTACCAAGGATGGATACTACTGCTGGGCTTAAAGATTAATACTGCTACTTGAAAGATTACTACTGCTAGTAGAATTACTACTGCTTGAAGAGTTATTACTGCTTAAAAATTAATGCTGCTAGCATGATTAATATTGCAAGCATGGTTAGTACTGCTTAGGAAGTTAATACTGCTATGGAGATTAATGTTGCTTCTGATGATCGTGAAGATAAAGATGGATTGATACGAAAGACTAGGAGCTGAAGCTAATGATGAAGATAATTATGGAATAGATGCTAAAGATCAATATTTCATTTGTAATTATCTTGTAATCAATTCTGTATATATAGTCTAGAAGTCTTTGATAGTTAGATATAGTTTTTGATAGAATACGTTTAGAGAGAATTAACCTCAAGGTTCTTTGTAGTTCTTTCAATAGAGAATTATTGAACGTCTGTTGAGCTTGTTCAACAGATTGAGGTTTTGTTTGTAATCATTAAGTTAATCAATATAACTTGTGATTTGAGTTTATACACTGTTTAAATTGATTTATTGTTGAAGTGTTTTTCCGCGACTTCTTTAACATAGTTTCTGAGTATTTATTAAATTCTTGTTTCGAATTTCGATCCTGACATCTTGTATCCAACAGATTTATGCTCTAACAATCTCCCCCTTTGGTTTCAAGATCATCACAAAAAGATTTAGCAAACCAGTCTTTTCTTTAAGCTGTGTCAGTACAATCTCCCTTTTTCTTTATAACATCTTTATCTTCAAAAACTGTTTGAGATCTTCCAAAGTCTGTCTTCAAAAGATATAACAATCTTCCCAAAAATGATATAAACGATCTTCAATAATCTCTCAAAATTATCACAAAACTCTTTCAGACTTCAGAAAGAAATTATCTTCAGATTTAGCTCTTCAAAGAAAATTTCTCAAAATCAGCACATCATGAAACATCTTTGACTTTGCTTGAACAAACTTTCAAACTTTCAAACTTTGAATTTTATCTTCTGCAACTCTTTGTCTTTGAAATTTCTGGTCCGGGCATTTCTGTAAAGCATCTCCCACTTGATGATTGCTTTAAGGCTCAAAAATTGTGTAAACCACAGAGACAACAGTAGTATAAACACAGACTCAATGTGCATGATTGAAGTGCGAAGGTGGAGCAGAATTCCTTCTTTTTCAATATCTAGATTTTCCAAATGAAAATCAGATAGATTATGTGTTGCGTCCCCAGAAAATATGAAACATTTTCTTTTTTAGAAGAAAATGAGTGGTTGGTGGGGTGTAAGCAAGAGTTGGCATGGGCTAGTTGCCTGTTTCAATAATGTTCACGAAGAAATGTGAAGCATTAGTAATGTGGTTGCCCGACTCAGAAAGTATTTGTTGCAGAGTTTGATATTCTTTTACTCTGATCTCACACCCTCTTTCTTTTAATCATTAAGCTCACATCTAACCAAACTCTCATTTTCATTTTACCTCATCACTCATCCCACACTCATTTCTTGTTGACTCCTCACACTCAATCACTATGAATTAACTTCTTGGGTAGGAGACACTGGTAATCGTGAATCCATAGAAGTTCATTTAAGTCCTAGCACAAAGAACCCATGTAATCCTATAAAGCATAATGTTGCTCAATATGGTTTAACTTGAACAGTTAAATCACAAATACAAGTCAGATGTTTTTATGCTCAGAATATCATCATGAAGATATGAGCATTTTTAAACATTGGAGTATTTTTAAACAAGTGAATTGAATAGATGAACATGAATGCAAGAGACTTGTTTGAAAATCTGACGTTGTATGGAAATGATCAGAAAATAAAATGATATAACAATTAAAGCTTATGGTCAAGAATAATTGATATTGTCGATACGAACCAAGATATAGACATTTTTGAAAAGAACGTTTCGTAATGAAATGACGCTAAAAAATATTTGAAGTACAAGCGGGGTGTCTTACCATCGAAAAATATGTTTCAAAAATTTGAGACATGGTAAGAACTTTTTGAACAATAAGTCAAACCAGTGTGTGTGAATACTGGAAAGTATATAGAAAAGACAATACACAAGTATTTATCTTTGGAAACACACGGTTTGTAATCATGTAAGCACAAGTAAATTTTGAAAAACATTTAAAATCACACTTCCAATTCATGAAATCTGTTTAAGAATCGGGAAGTGGTTTGCACATTTAAGAACATGTTTTCTATGATTGAAAGTTGTCCTTCTTTCAACCACATATATGAGATTAAGATAAGAAATTTAACCTTTGTCGTACAGTCTTAAATCTCATGAAGTCAAGCTTAAAGTCATAAAGATATGATCTTGTAACCATCTCTCAAACTGCAAAAGTCTCAAAGTCATGTCAAAGCAACGTTATTCACAAAAACTAACAAACATAAAGCAGTAAAACGATTAAAGTACGAGTTCTGATTTGAAATAATCAGAAATCATTACCTTTACTCCCCCTGAAATTTTGCATCTAAAATATGTCAGTGAAAAAACATATGATAGAAATCTACAATTCTATTTTGAAATTTAGTTCATCATATCTATTGGATGCAAAGTATTTCAGAAAAGTATGTACTCCCCCTTGATGGTTGATTTCCTCATTCGAGTATTGGAATACAATTTCTTATCAGCTTGGGAGTATCCTCTCTTTCATCGTTGAAGTACGAGTCCTAAACTGTCGTGTTTAGAAGTCAAACATCGTTGAAATACGGGTTCTAAGATGATTTACTTAGAAGCCTCACATCGGTTCTCTTACTCCCCCTTGACTGTATGTGCCTGCAACACAAAATCAGTTTTCGGCTTTGGTACCCACTAGTATTTGGGTCCATGTGTGTTAGTTGCAGTTCGAATAGGAGTAACTGAATAAGAACCATAAAAATAATGATCAATAGCTTTGTGAACATGATCATGTGTACAGCAGTAAGAACATTAATATTTCTTACCTGATAACCTGATTAATTGATCTTTCATGTATATATGACCAGCTTTACTTTTACGCACATTGTTCTTTTTAGCTTTATGTGAATGTACACATGACTTCTTTCCTTTCAGCTCATCTTTCTTTTCATCTTTCTTCTCTTCATCATCCACTGGTTTCACTCTCCATACCAGTTTCTCTTCTTTATATCTTCTTCTTCTATGTGTATCTGAACCATCTAATATTCTATCATAGAAAAAGTTAGTAGTACGAATCTGACAAGAAGATTTGACTGACCTTTTTGAAGAAACATTCTTATGAAGTAAGCTTGCAGCTGTCTTAAATGAACATTCAAATTCAGCTGAATCATCTCTAGGTGAGTGGATAATTGACTCTGGAGTATTATGCTCAGCCACCACCATCATCATGGAAACGATATCTTGAAGCTCTTTTACCTTTGAAGAATAACTGTCTCTTTCTTTGACGAGTTGGTCAATCTTCGTTTCGAATTCAGACTACGTTTTCTGCTCATTTAGCGCCCTTTCAGATAGTTCAGATAACTTGACAGACAGCTTCTTTATCTCTTCCTAAAAAATCATTCCTTTCTTCCTCAAAGTCCTTCTCGACATTGTTTCTATGGTCGGATATTTCTTTGAAAAATTCCACATTCTTTTGTTCAATGGCCTTCTTCTCTTTGGCAAACTTTTCTCTTTCCAAGATTATTACTTTCTCAAAATCAGTAACTTGCTAAGAAAGCTTTATACACTTAAGCTCAAGAGTCTTCTTTTCTTCAAAACTCTTAGAAAGTTCTGAAAATTCTTTTCAAACTCACCTTTCTCCTTAGCCATTTTTATTTCCAAATCTGATATTTTCTTCTGAAGCTCAGTGTTCTCAATTATCAGACTCTGTTCCTTGTCTTCAAAGCTTTCATCATTAATGATAGATGGAGAATGATCTGGAAGTGGTGCATTGAAGTTAAACATATCAATTTTCTCTATACACCCCGCATCAGAATTTAGAAAATCATTTGAAGACTCAAATAAGTCATCAAAGTTATCAGTCGAAGTTTGAGGTGCCTTCGAAACTTTAGAACACATTTTAGATTTAAATTGACAAACAATGTTCTTTATAACAATAGAAAACACACTTTGGTCAATATCAACCAAAATTCTTTCTTCAAATAAAACATTTTCAAGCTCAACTATTTTGCTTTCTAAAATGAGTGGAGGAACATAAACTTTTGCAGTTGCAGGTTTTGCCTCCATCTGAAAGAACTTTTGGTGTGTCAGAATGGTAACTATCATTTAGCTTTTCATAGTGAAATGGTAGTTGCATTTTCTTTACATTCTTTCTCTTCTTAGTTTCTTTGGCCTCAACTTCTTCTGGTAATTTGGTAACAAATTTGGGTTTCAAATGAGGATATTTATCAGCGTAATACATATAATTTGCATTATATAAAGTTGGTTGTTTTCTGATAGCTTTTTCGAGGTAATGAGGATTATCATAACCTAGTCCCCATTTCTCTTTAACATCAGCCTCTTCAATGGGTGCATTTAGAAAAATGGTGTGATCTGTTTGACCTATCGCATGAAGTTTAGCTTCCAAATCATTTACCTTTTTTTCGTTAGGCTCTCGTTCTCAACCTGCAATTTATAAACAGTTAGTACAGATTTTTTCTTTTCTAAATCAGACTTTGAAAGTTTAGATTCAACATCAAAAAATTTCTTTTCAAAACAATCCTTTTCATGTTTAAAATCTGAAGCAGATTTACGTAGAGAATCAATCAGATCTTTGTTTCCAATAACAGACTTATTAGGCTCAAAGATCTTTTCATTTCATCTAGCAACTCTGTCTTTTTCCTTTATCAATTTATCTTGAAGGTCTTCAACTTTAACCATCATAACTTCCATTGTGGTCATGAAATCATTTACAGTGAAATCCTTTACCTCTTCAGCTGAAAAACTCATCTTGAATATCTGTTAACAAAAAGAACTTGAATTTGATCGTTAGAAATTCAGAAATTTTGATCACAATAGAACTTTGTTCCCCCTCCGCAGACTTAGCACGGGGGGTCCCGCTACCCGGTTAGCGGGTGGGGTCAAGGGGCAACGCCCTTGCGGGGGTTTGGGGACAGCACCCCTAGAGGATTTTTTTTTTGACATTTAGAGGCCATGTTACAGTTTTGAAATTTTTCAGAAAAATATTCCAAGTACAAAACTCACAGAACAAAGAAAATTGAACTTCGCGCATAAACAATATCTTGTGCGTTTTGTGTTTTGCGCCGATCAAAGGATATAGATATACACTTCGCGCAAATAGAGTCGTGTGAGTTCCAGGTTCGCGCACACCAAAGCTTGCGCGTTTCTCACTTCACGCACGAGGTAGCTTGCGAGTTCTTGACCCATTGCGCGTTCGAGACTTAGAAAAATATTGACAATCTTCACTTTGAGCTAAATGTAAACTCGCAGACTCCACTTCTCGCAGAACACGGTTCGCGCACAACACAAAAGATGAACAGTATAAACTTGCAAGCAAGGTCGTACGAGTTTCTACTTCTCGCACACCACTCTTTGCGAGTTCTTCATATCAAGCATGTTTTAGGCTTGTGCGAGTTCTTGGTCGTGCGTGTTCTTCATCTGCGCGTTTCTTAGATCTAGCGAGTTCTTCACTTTGTCGAACCAAAAACTTGATTTTTCAACTGAAATCGACCCAAATCTTCTTCAATTGACTTGTAAAACTGCATATCACTTCGATTTCATGTCTGGAACATTTTACAAATAATGAATTTTGATCTAATGCACTAAAAATACAAGTTCGATCTATAGACAGTTCATTTCAAAAACTCAAACTAAAATTGTAAAAATCCAAAATTCATACTATTCTGATATGAATTGGACTAAACAATAAAACTAAACATATTATATTTCTAAAATCGAATACAATGATGCCAAAATTAGATCAAAAACATCACTGAAACTCGAAAATTGAATCTGAACAGTGTTCTTGTGCGAGTTCTTGAAAAAATCGATCAAAAATCTACAATTCAATCCATTTTCTGAATTTCTTCTACTCTGATACCAATTATGTGTCTAATTCTAGTTCTAATTGCAAACAATGATTAACAAAACAAGATTTAATCAACAATTAAAGCAACCTGTTTTGATTTGATTCAATGTAACAGTTTACAACTTTCTCTCTGTTGCTCTCTTTCTCTCTCTAGCTTTCTCTCTCTAGTTCTTGATTCTAACTCAATTCCTTATTCATCTATCTATTAAATAGCAAATACAAGGTATTTATACCTACAAGAATTACAAGGAAACAAAACAAATACAAGAACTTTGACTTTGACATTTTATTACAAAGACTATGACTTTTTAATGAGAGTTGACTTTCTCAATTTTGACTTCTTGTATTTTGACCTTCAGTCTTCATGATCTTGTATCCAACAGATTTATGCTCTAACAAAGGAAAATAAACACATGGTCAGACTTGATTCACCAAAGTTTTAAGAGGCATATCACTTGATCTGCGAGTTTCTCGCAAACTTCGAACTCAATCATGCTATTACTGCTACAACAACTGATACACCACTCACATTCGTCC
The DNA here is from genome assembly GCA_023525745.1 of Arctium lappa. Lineage (NCBI taxonomy): Eukaryota > Viridiplantae > Streptophyta > Magnoliopsida > Asterales > Asteraceae > Arctium > Arctium lappa. The sequence goes on along the minus strand of CM042059.1, from coordinate 60,634,327 downwards.
AAGAATGGTTCTCCTCAAGCCACTACAACGTTGCTCATAAAGGCATTATTGGGGAATTTGAAGTTTCTCAAGTAGTCAAATGCCAGGTTATCATCACACCATCTGTTCTTCGTGATGTAATCTACCTACTAAAGGCTGAAGAACTCAGAATCCCAGGATTCGCGCAAAGACCCTCTTCTGAAACCCTCATTCTATTCTTAAGGTTTCTAGGTTACAACACTGAAATTATTCTCCTGAGTAAGTTTATAAGGAAACATCTACCCCTAATCTAGAACTTCATGTTTTCAGTTCTAAATCGAACCCTCACCTGTAAAATTGGAAGCATGGACCAAACCACTCCTGAAATCCTCACCATTATGTATGTCCTGTTTTTTAGCCGAAACATTGATATGGCAGGCATCTTCTTTGATCAAATATTAACTAAAGTAGAAAAGAAGAACAAATGCATAGCCAAGGATCCTGAGCAACTACAATCCTCCACCATAGTACCCTCAATTTCTTTCCCTCGATTCCTTGCACTGATCATCAAGGCTGCCATCGACAAACTTCATATACCGACCTATGACGACTAGAGCAAAACCCCTTTCTACATCATGAATAGCTTCAAGCCAATGATTCTTCCAGAAGGATATCTAGAGGCGAGAAGAATTCCTGAACTGATGTTGAAACAGGTAAAACCTAACTCTATAGCCCTAGCTTCTTACCTCCGTGTTGCACAAGGACTAGAACCAGTTCTGGGAACCCCAATATATTTAGGTCCTACACCAGAAAGGGAGAGTCAGAGTGACTCTGCTTCAGAGGGATCAGAGGATCCTGAAGTCCAGAGAACTCCAAAGGGTGAACCAGAGGGTACTCCTTTAGGAGAAACCGAAGAAGAGTGAATTGATAGAGCATCTGAAGAGGCTGTCAAAAAGGGGGTTAAGGAGAGTTCTTCAAAGTCTAGTGAAGAGAGTAGCTCTACTAGCTCTGAGGAAAATGAGAAACAATCTTCAGAGACTAGCTCTGAGGATTCAGAGGGGAGTGAGTCCCCTAAGGACAGAGAGAACCTAGAGAGTTCTACCCCAACCACTGAAAAAGATGCCCCAAGCACATTTATTTTGGGACTTGATCGCCCACTCCCAGTGCTTCCACATCTACTAGCCAGCATGATCCATATGCTAAGGCTATTGAATCAGAGGTGCACACCTCTAACCCTAACCTACAAACCACTTCAGGGGTACTTTCTTCCTCCTCTGAAGTACACAAACCAGAGGAAACCACAATTCTGAACAAGTCCTCCCAAAAGGACTTGATCATTGAAAATATAAGTACTCAATTGCCTCAGTGTACATCATAAATCCCCACACATGATGATGCCACTGTGGCACATCCCCATACCTCTCCTAGACCTCTGAAATCCTTTAAGATTTCACGTATCACCTGTCCAAATCAGGGGCACTGGTTAGATATCCAGGCACAAGGACTGACATGTCTGTATCACATAGTCAACTCCCATATACAGAACACTCAGAGACGATTCTCCAGACCGTCAAGGACAAAGTGGAAGTCCTTCTAGAGACAACCTCAAACCATATCTGAAAGAAGGCTCTTCTGAACTTGAGGAAAAATTGGCAACATGTGTTGTTGCCAAGTTACCCATCTCTGATCTTCTCACTAAGTCAGAGTTCGAAAGATTCAGTGAAGAGATTAGAGGCTCCATGAAAGAGCATAAACTTAATGGATTGAAGGCTCAGAGACCTCTGCCCTTGTCTTTGAAAATGAAAAACTACAGGTAGAGGTCTCCACTTTGAAGATCCAACTCCTCGAATCTACCAATAGGATTCAGAGGTTGGAAAGATAGATATGGGAACAGGGCACTGTTTCCTCATTGGAGATTGCTGCACTCAAAGCAAAGGTTGCCGACCTCAGAACCCAATCTTCCAGCACTAGATCTCTTTCAGAGCTTCAGAGGGAAGTGCATAATCTGAAATAATCCATCACTGCATCAACCACCCAAACCACTTCAAATATAGAGAAGTTGCAGTCTGAAGTTCAGGATCTCAGAACAGAGATAGTGGCCAAATAATCGTTATCACTTTCTTCATAGCAAATGGATGTTATCTCTGAATTGATCAAGTCAACTATTAGTACCTCACTGCCACATCAAGCACCAGTTTCAAAGATTCCACCTTCACCTCCCAGAACTGTTGAAGACATTGTCACCAAAAGTGATCTCGCATCATTTAAAGAAGTGATTATGAGCCGCATGTTGACTTGCACCTCCAAAATCTCCATGGTCGCACAAAAAAAAGGTTCAAGCTACACTTGATGTATATAAGTTTCATGTTGAAGATCAGGTCTCTGATATTCTTCAAGCCGCTTCAGAGGCCATTGAATCAATCAAGAGGGTTGCGATTGACATCAAAGGCAAAGGTTTTGTTGAGCCAGAATCCCCAAAGTACAGACGGAAGAGATTCATCATTGACGACACTTGCAGTGGGGAAGCCAAGAAGCCCAGGTTTGATGACTCAGAAGGCTCTGATGATGATGGAGCCTCTGATAATCAAAAGGGGAGATGCAAGAGACAATACAAGGAAAATCATCTGAAGCTGTGAAAGCCAGTGGCTCTACTCCATCTCCTTTCACCAACAAAGACAAAGGAGTACAAGAGAGTGAACCAGAGAGGCACTCTACCTCTGCTGAAGACAATCAGACAATCTTGAAGTCTCCAATACCTATGGTATTTCTAGCACCATCAACATCAGATGCACATATAATCCAGGTAGTAAATGCTACTCCAGAAACTATAGGTGCTTTGGATGAAGAAGAAGGAGACGAGCAAGTAATTGACTTCTCCAGCTCTGAATACGCATTCTCATCACTTGAAAGGCCAACTATAGTTATGAGAGATGCATTTGAGTCATAGTCTGAAGACGAATCCGCTAATATGAAAAAAGCAAAAGAAGATGAGATAGTTGATGTTGAGGAGTATGTCTACAAGAATGCTCAGGCTCATCTTCCTTCTGCATCAGAGATAGAGCACAGAGTTGAAGACACTGCTAAAATAGAAAATCTAATCTCCTTTATCATCAACGAAACCCCACCTCAATCCCCTCTGTTAGGGCAATTTGTTTGTTAAATAGAAGTTCAGGGATTGAAATGTATTTATTTGAAAGTTGTTTTGTAATTGGGCCTCAAAACCCATTAGCCTTATACGCATCATATTTAAAGTGTGGTTTAACCTAGTTGTAGGTTAAGAAAGTTATTGTTAGAAGTTAGTCATTAAGTTTTACATTAGCTGATCAGAAATTCTCTCTGTAAACCTAAACCCTTTATTGTTGAATCTAATCATATGACTAGCTGTTGTGGTTTAATCGTTGTTCATCATTGATTATTATTGCTGATAAATCGTACTATTCTGGGATCTACAATTGGTATCAGAGAGAAGAGACAAGAATTTTGATCCAAAAAGGTTTGTCTAAAACCCTTTAATCGCATAATTTGGTTAATCGATTTTTTTTCATATTGGTCGTATGCGTATTGTGTTCTTATTCATGATTCTTCAAGTTTGAGTTCTGTTTTCCTTAGAGTTTATTGTGTGGTCTGAATCTGTAGTTGTGTGTTCGTTTAAATTCATCTAAAGTTCAAATCTGGGTTTGTTATTCTCGATTTCTAAAAATCTTTGATTTCGATTTCTGAGATAAAATATGGGTTCGATTTTTTTTTGTGTTCGGTTTCTGGGTAATCTTCTGGTCACAGCTAATATGGGTAATGGGTTGTCATTAAATCTTCTAATTGCTTGTTATCTTGAATCAATTTGAGGTATTTAAGTTTGATAGTTGAGTAATCTGTTTAAAATTTATCGATCTGGTTAATTATCTGATTGGTATCTGGTTCGATCGCCGTTTTTGTCGAAGAACAAAAGATCTGGGTTAATCTCCCGGACTTACCTCAACTGGACCCAGTGTTCCCGGTTTACCCTGCGCCCAGGTCATTGTACCCCGGTCCCTTACTTAGCCCCCGGGTTGAAGTCACATGATTTGTCCCTTTCAACCGGATTATTATCGCCTTGGGTCCTATCTCCCGGGTTCTTGCATTCCTGGACCTCATTCTCCTAGAACTTATTCTGAGTTCGTCGCCCAGGTCCTTGTGGTCACCCGGGTCCTTGACGCCCGGTCCTTGTCGCCCGGGTCCTTGACGCCCGGGTCCTTGTCACCGAGTCCTTGTCTCATTTATTTTGGATTAAATAGTTTGTCTCGCGATCACTACAGTGCATTAAAAAGATGAAATCGAGGGACGCTTTAGCTATTGGTTTGGATCAAAAAACCTCCAGTGCTCTATCGGGGAGAATACCCATAATGGCACGATCGATTCATGAATTTTATCGAAGCAAAACCCGACTATGACGAGATAATGTTGTATCTAAAGGAGGGGCCACAAGCCTGGCCGATGAAAGTCTTACCTGGACACCAAAACGAAGGCCGACAAGACCACCATCTCCAGAAATTAATCAGTGAGTTTACCCCTCAAGAAAGGAGCCGGTATGACGTGGAAAAGCATGCGAGGACCTACATTCTACAAAGCCTACCTAACGACATATATGCCTGCATCGAAAACTACAAGGCCACTGTGAGAGAATGTAGGACCAGATTGAGAAGATGATGATGGGTAGTCGATATGACAACTTCAAAGCAAGAAAAGGCAAGACGCTACGGAAAGCTATGAACGGTTCAACCAACTTCTGAACGATCTGCATAAAAGCCACATCATGAAGACCAACACCGAGAACAACATCAAGTTCATGAACAACCTTCAGCCGGAATGGAGGACGTTTGTCTCTCACATCCGTCATACTCAAAGTCTGGAGAGAATTCCTCTGCAAGAACTATATGAAATGCTTCTACAGGACAAATAGGAAGTTCTTGAGTTGATGGGAAATCAAAAAGCAGACGAAAAGCCTGTGGTTGACCCATTAGCGCTTGTCTCAAATAAAAGAGGTCGATCGGTCAGTCGCACCCCTGAAAAGGAACCAGTGAAAAGTGATTCTGAACCCGAAGACCCTAACAGTGATTCGGATCCAGAATACACTCAGATTAAAGAAGCGATGATGTTCTTATCTCAAGGATTCCAGAAAAAGAAGTTCTTCAATCTGCACTTATTCAGTCTATGCAGCAAACTATATCTGCATTGACTGAACGAGTATCCTCTTTGGAAGAAACCTGCCAAAGCTAGGAAGAAGGGCTCAAGTGCAAGCAAGATGACCAGGATGATCCTGATCATCATGACGGGGAGAAGCGCCAACGCACATTTGATCCAGAATCAACGCAGGAACAGACAGAGATGGGTATGGTACAGGAACAGACAGAGATGTGTTCCGGTACTTAAACTGAAGGGCAGGGACAGGCACAAGAACATGTCATGGATTTTGTGCTATATGACATAATTCCAACGGTTGAAAAGCCCGAGGAACATGATAGAGGTTCATCGTTTAATCCTGATAATTGGGCTATGATTGTTGATCCATATTCTGACATAGATCCGACAGAAGAACCAGTCAATACAGAAAGAGCGTTGGTAATCTTTCAAGCCGAGATAGATGAGTTATTAAATTTTGAAATTGTGGCTCAAGATCACCATCCAGCAGTAACAAAATTATGTCGAGGTGCCTCTTTTGACCTACGCAATAGTTAATCTCGAGTTTTCTCAGACAGATCTCCCCAAGATGATCTCCGCTAGCATCACCAGTTTTAGAAACATAACGTACTCAGCCAGTTCCTCCACTAAAATGGGAAAGAGTCAGAATAAATGTTCCTTTTCTCGAAGAAAGTCAGAAACAAGTCTTTGCCCAATGGATTCACCCGTATGATGAGGTCGTATTACTTGGTGTTCAGTCAATGACAGACAGTAAGAAGCAGCGCGAGCATGTGTTCATGCATAAAAGTCTTAGAAAAGGATTTAACAAGACAAAGCTTAGAATCAAATTTGTCGATCAGATTTACTCTTGCCGCTTCATGAGCATAAAGTATTATTTCTTTGTGGTGACCAAAGAAGATGGTAGGTTGTGGTATTTTTTGATGCTAACTTAGCAAGCCTCGAGTCACAAGATCTTATATTCCTGATCTAAAACTTGAAGACTAGACCATTTCGACCTGGGGAAGTTACAGACGCACTAGAAACAGTCAAAAGATATATGAAATGTGCGATGAAACTTGCCTCCATTGAAGATTTTCAGATTGGGTTGGAAAGCAATCAAGCAAAGATAAATCTTCTTAAAATTGATTTGAGTCTTCCATCAGATGCCCAGAATGTACCTGCTTTCACAGTGGTAAAATTTCCAGAACTCGGCATGACTTATGTAAATGATAAAGGTGACATGCGGTTCATCAGATTCAGTCAGATTGTACGGTTCTGTGATGGTACACTATTGCTGCTTAGAGACAAGCTGAAGCGCTCCATTGATCAAGATGTCAAAGGGATTCAACCTTTGCATCCGAACTATAAATGTCTTGTTCTCAAAGCACTGGGCCTGACCAAAGAACGGCTGGAGTACAGGACTTCAATGCGACATTTCGAGATCAGTTTCGGATTTCGGAAGACTCATGTTCCTAACTGGCGTGACTATGAACTTCAATTTAAAGGGGGAGATTGTTAGGGCAATTTGTTTGTTAAATAGAAGTTCAGGGATTGAAATGTATTTATTTGAAAGTTGTTTTGTAATTGAGCCTCAAAGCCCATTAGCCTTATACGCATCATATTTAAAGTGTGGTTTAACCTAGTTTTAGGTTAAGAAAGGTATTGTTAGAAGTTAGTCATTAAGGTTTGCATTAGCTTATCAGAAATTCTCTCTGTAAACCTAAACTCTTTATTGTCGAATCTAATCATATGACTAGCTGTTGTGGTTTAATCATTGTTCATCATTGATTATTATTGCTGAAAAATTGCACTATTCTGGGATCCACAACCTCAAATCCAAAGGAAGGAACCGGAGATAGCTCCACAACTATCTGCTGAAGAACCCCCCATGATTGTTGATGAACAGGCCCCTCCATAAGTACCTGTTCATAAGACAAACATTGGCATACCGACACTCTCAAAGTTCATTCAACCTCCAGCATTTCTTTCCTCTAAGACAGAGACTTCGATAGAGGACCATTTCAGATATCTCTACTGCGAGTTCAATCTATAAGATACTCAAGTTCTTCCTCTGAATCCAAGAATCGGAGAAAACATGGAAGATTATGAGCAGAGATTTATCAGAGATAAGACCAGTCTAACAACAAGTGTTCTCTCAAAATTCCATATCACAAAGATAAACAAAGTCTTTGAAAAGACATTTCCTACAACAAAATCACCTATAGACATTTTGAAGTGATTCGCTTTGATCTTAAGGTTTATGAGTTTAATGAAAATGATCTTGTAAATCTAAGCCCTTATGATCTACCTCATCTCTACGCCTACTTCTCATCAAAATATGAACGAGGAAGGGCATTCAGAATGGTACTATACGAAGTCAGGCCTGCTATGGAAGCTCATGTCAAACTAAGGGCCAGACTTGATTTTCATATTGCTCTAAATTTGGGAGAAGCAAGACTTGGAGTTACTGAACCAGTGGAGACAATGATCTGAACAATCATAAGACTGGTTCAATAATCGCTGAGCCTCTGGGATTTGTCTACAGAGTCAATCTTATCAAGAAGATCTTCCTAGATTTAGAGGTGCCCAAATATTCAGATGAGATGTTTAGAGGCATATTAAGAATGATACATGTGAAGGAAGAACGACACAAAGCTGACCTATTGGCAAAACTAGACTTGGAAATTAGCTCATTGATTAATTTCAGACAGTTCACTAAGAAGTTCCATATGATCTGCTCTAGTGATAGGTGTTAGTTCTCTTCTTTTATTTTGTTGTTGTTATCTTCTCTGCTTGTAATTTCTATCATTTGAGAAGTAACATTTATAGAGGATGACTTTCTCCTCTTCGCTTTTTAGATTAAATATTTGTCTCTACCATTTTGGCAATTTTTTATTTTCAATATTTAGGAGGAGATTGTTAGCCCCAATTCAGTAAAGTAAAAGTATTGAAAATATCCCAAGTCTTCCTCTGAAGACAATCAGAGACTGCTTCCAAGAAAGCCATGTCTACCTCTGAAGTCAGTTCAGAGATAGACTCTTCAGTCGAGAAGAGATCGGAGATAGCTTCATCAGAGGTCTATGTCAGAGCTCTGAAGTCACTCTCTCTAAAGATCAAGCTGAAAAATTCTACAAGTGTTGACAATAAAACAGATGACACGTCATCAGTGATAAGATTTACTTTTTAGAGTATGTCACTTTTCAAGCATATCTTGAGCTTACCTTTTAGGTAAGACACTGTTCAACCATGCTTCTTATGTCAGGATAGTACACTCTTCACTTTATGGTCTTATAAATAGGACCATCACTCCATTGACAAATGTGAGCTTTTCATATATCTTGTATTTGGCTTTATCTTTAATATATTGGAAAGTATTCAAAGGAAGATCTAGTACGATTAATACATATTATTGTTGAACTGTGATACTAAATCTGCTTTGATTTTTAAACTATATTGCTTCCGCTGTTCTTATTGTTATTATTGTTTATATCATTGTTATAAGATTAAATATGGGATCCAACAGTTCACCTTATGAAAAGATTACACGTGAAAAATAAAATTTGATTCACCTAGTGAAATGAAAAATACGCGTAAAAAATATTCATGTGGTGAAACAAATAAATGTAAAACTATCATATTATGAAACAAATATATATTAAGCAATATATTCAATCCAAGCATTTGGTGAAAATATATCATGTGAAAAAATATTTTTATATCGGTTCTCACATGTTTTAACATATTTGTGGTTCTCATTTAAATTAGCCCATATATATATTATATATTTATCTAATTATCTTTTAAAAATCATAAATTATAGTCTGTTGAAATATTTTCTAAATTTTAAACTTGCTATTGATTTCATCAATATTTCAATCAATTGTAATCATCCGAAAAAACGATTGGATTTATATATAACTTTTGCATTATATAATGCCCGAACCTAACCGGCATCAATCCGAAACCCGACCAACCCAAACCCGAAACAACCTAAAATCCGAAACTTAAAATTTGGGTTTTGATTTCCATATCCAAAATCCAATCATGATAAATTAGTTTTATGTTTTGATAATCCATTGCACTATCTATTAGTGATGTAAATTAGTTTTATGTGATATAATCTATGATTTTTCATCAAGGGTAAATTCGTCATTTAACTAGTCTAGTCTTGTTCTGTCCAGTTATGTAATGTCTTGTCAAACGCTGGACAACTGTCCTGTTCTGTTCTGTCCTGTCGTGTTCCATTTTGTCCTGTTCTGTCTTGTCTACGTACCAAACGCACCCTTAAAGATTTTTGGATTTAGGGTAAATTTTAGCGATATTGAGAGAGAGGGTGAGTGAGAAATAAATGGGATGTTTATATATGGTAGAGAAATAAATGGGATATTTAATGATTTATAGATTTAATTAAATGTAAAAACAAATTTACTAAAATACCCTTTTATATTTATATAAATTTTATATTGATTTTTTTAAATGTGTGGCTCACATTGGATCTCACAGTTATCACAAACTGATCAGTTGTCATTTGATTAAATCCTTATATATATATATATATATATATATATATATATATATATATAGTGACAGAGAGAGGGAGGAGGTTCAGAGGAAATAAATGAAAAACTAAAAAACACCATATCAGTCGTTAGATTAATTGATATAATGGATGTGATTAAATGGGTTGTTACAACAACCTTTTTTAAATTAAACCCACCCCCATTTTTTTAATTCGAGAAAAGACGAAAAATAAACACAATTCGAGCGAAATAAAGAACACCAAAAAAACCGATCATGTTTTTCTCGTTAATTTAACATCCATATTGATATACTTTTTCATCCAATTTTTGTGGCTTTTCGTTTTTTCATTTATTTAACGTTTTTCTTTGAACCAAGCCAAATATATATATATAGGTATATTGTAACACTCGGAAAAAAACCGTAAAAAACCGTAATAATTGAGAATAAAGGTGGAGGAGAGAAATTAGTTCAAACTAAAGTGAAACTCAAGTCTCCTCCCTCTTCAGCTCTGTACTGTTAACGCTTCACGGCGGTCGACGGTCCTTTTGGAACTATGATTTATTTAACTTTGCGGTTGTGGGAAACTTTGAACTATTTATTTTACTTTTTGGTTGTGTTTTATTAAACTTCGAACAATTTAATTGACTTCGTCGTTGTGTATTTGTCGTGGAATGAAGTAGTTTAAGCATTTTTATTTCATTTACAATTTTAAATTTAAATGGGTCAACCCAGGTTCAACCCATTTATTTAACAGGTTGGGTTGAGATAGTCATAAACAAGTCACCCCGCCACCAACCCATCAACCCAACAGGTTGGGTTGGGTTGAAAATCTCAACCCCTTTAATTAAACAGGTTGGGTTGGGTTGAGATTTTCAACCTAATTAATAAATGGGTTGAACCCGAACCCAACCCAACTTGACCTATTTACACCCCTAGTTAAAAGTAAAAAGGAGAGAAAAGAATAAGGGTGGAGAATGTAACTCTTAGGTCCTGTTTTGCCAAATTTTTGAGATTTTAAAAATGGATCGTGGAATGAGAATGTCGCAGTAGCAGTTATGGATTTTGGGATATAAATATTTGTTCTCACTAGACTTAAAGCCTAACGCTTTTTCTTAAATGACATGTATATCAGGTTCTTTTAGCGGTGGGGCACCAAGGTCTTAAATGGAGAGTCGGTTGCCATTAGAGGCTCTTTTGTGATAGACAACTTTTGGACAGTTTGGCATATAGATTCTTGATGGATTCTTTTCGAAGGCGATAGTGACACTCATCCATAATCTAGGCTTAGTATAGCTTAGATTAGTAGGCTGTTATGAAGCGCCTTCATTATTTTGTTTCTAAACGCTCATACTACTTCCCCTATATTGGTGACTTCGTTTACATAGATATCATTATTCCGTTAATTTTAGGTTTATATTTACCTCTATTTTTAGGGGTGTTACACCTGTTGAGAAATAATCACAAAAATAACATTAAGAAAGAAGCTTGTTAGACTATATTGAACATCACTGCTGGCAACAAGGAGCAGATTCAGGTGAGATTCTTGCATTTGGATTGTTGTCCATCTCAACTGGCTTGATTTAATATTAACCTTGGTTTTAGTAACCTCCATTCTTGACATGTATGTCTGTGGTATACATATTGTAATTGAAGCAAATGTCTCGGCCTATTGACTGTGTAGGCCTTCTAGTTGGTATAACACTCATTGACTGTGTCCAAATTTTATCTCTACACGGGACTGGTAAGTTCATCTTTTTAGAATTCTGATATTTTGAATAATATGATAACATTAATTCGGTGAGGTCTCTAATATATTCTTTCTTACCAAGTTGGTAACCATACGTCTACAAGGCCATATGGATTTGATTTGGTTGATAATATTCTCTAATATATAATGTACTTTTTTATTAAGTGAGAAAGCTGGTTCTTTTTGTTTATCGGTAGAAATTTGTTTGAAAAAACCTGCATCGTATTCCGGGATATATAAAAGGACGTGCCACTTCGACAAAACATGTTTTAGCCGCAAAAAATCTGTAAACGGAGTTGGAATTGGAAAAGAACAAATCAAAGGCTTTAGAAGAAGAAGTTAGGAGAATTAAAGAAGAACAACTGAAATTTCAAGAAGAGCAAGTAAAATTTCAAGAGGAGCAAAATCAAATGAAGGACAAAATGAACCTCATGATGGCACAAAGTTATCTGCATTGGGATCTCAAAACTAAGAATTATTTGTTTTATTTCGTAGTCATTAAGTGATTTAGTGATAATAAATTGATATGATTTTGACATGCTTGTTGGTATCAAGAATTACACTTTTTGCAAATGAAAATAATTTTAGATTTATGTCTTTACAAATTAGCATGTTTTTGTTATATTGTAATAACAATTATAGTACAAATTTATGACAATTTTTTTATTCATTTTTTATAATTACAGACCACATTTTTTGGGTCACTAATGAAAGTTAACGGACGTTAACGGGACTGTTATCTTGACAATTAGTGACGACTTTTATCAACTTAGTGATGAAATTTAGTGACCAATTTAGCCGTAACAAACATAGTGACCACTTTAATTTTGTCACTAATTACTGACCATTTTTTTATTTGGTCACTATTGTAAATTAGTGACGGACCTTTAGTGACGAAAAGTGATGACCGAAATTATGGTCACTAAATGAACTTAGTGACAAGTTGGAAATCGTTAGTGACTAAGTTTTTTTTGTCACTAATTACCATTTTTCTTGAAGAGTGGGAAAGAGTCAAAAACCACAATATGAATGTGTTACGTTCCCTTGATCCTAGTAAAGCACAATCATGAATTGTTGCTATTAGTGATAAAGATGAGGAAATGGAAGAAGGTGGTCCTTTGGAGGCTAGAGACGATGAGACTAGAGAACTTCATGAGGATGATTTTAAGTCGGACAAAGAACCACAAGTTGAAGGTGGCGAATTGAATTCAACTCCGATGATGAAAGACTTTTAAATATAATTGATGATGATAACATGGTTTAGTTGTTAAATGCTTTGTAAGTCAATGTGTTTGACTTTACTATAGTTAGTGTTGTAAGGTCATGTTGACCATATAAATAGTGGGTCTTGTTAATATTCTTAAGAGTTCAGATTAGAGATATACGCATACACAGATTAGAGAGAGAAAGTGAAGAACACGCATAGAGCTTAATTGAGAAATAGGTATATGAGTTTATGGAATTGTTGTAATAGTTGTTCAATCAATAAAAGAATGATTCCTACATATTAAATGAGTGTTTGATAGCTTGGATCTGGAACTCACATTTGGTATCAGAGCAAATTCGGATCAAATCAACAAGAAAATGAAGAACACTCACCCTGTTACTGTGTTGTGATCGATGTCTTTGATTTTGTGTTTTAATTGTCAAATTGTTGCTTGTTTAGTGATCGATTGGTGTATTAGACAAATCTTTGTCGATTTGATTACAAAAATGCACTTTAATCTTGATTCAATTTCTTGATTTTGTGTTTTTCGAGTTTTCAAGTTCTTGCACATTGTATTCATGATCATGATGTATATTTCAGTCATTGTTATTGTAATTCATTGTTTGTATCTTGTTTGACTTGTAAAAGTGATCGAATTGGTGAGTTTACAGAAGCTAAGTCGAATAATTGATTGGATTTTGGATCGAATTAAGTGTTTTTGAGCCGAACAGCGAAGAACTCGCAAGATCTAAAAGATTCGCATGATCTTGATGGAATTCGCATAACACTGGTGTTTGAAATAATCTAAGGAAGAAACTCGCACAGTGCTTCATATGAAAAGTGTGTTTTTGAAAGTTCAAGGGAGAAACTCGCATCTTGATGGATACGAATTTCAGGAATCCGCATCTCACTTCATACGGATTTTTGAGTAATTCACATAGAGAAGCTTGAATTTTTTTTCTAAGTCCAAATCTCACATCGATACATGAAGTTTGAAGTTGGGATTTTGACTAAGTATAGAATTTGCATAAGATTAGTGTGCGAAAAGTTGGAAGTCTGAAAAAATTCTAAGTCAAGATTTCGCATTATACTTGTGTGAAAAGTAAGAAACACACACACTGTTACGTGCGAGAAGGTCAAAACTCGCATAAAGAGGCGTGCGAAAAGTGACTTCACGCATCCTGTCTCGTGCTAAAAGTTGAAGTTTGTTTCACTTTGGCGTGCGAATTTCGTCCTTGTGCGAATTCAAGTTTACTTGATGTGCAAATTTTGTTGGTGTGCAAATTGTGCAATGATTTCAGTGGTGTGAGGATTCCAGACTTAGTTACGATCATTCCAAGCTATTATTCTACAGATTTCAAAGATATCTCAGGGATATAGTTATGGTTTTGGATAGATGAATATTTCTGAAGCTAAAGCGAATGTTAAGCATCTTGCTGGACAGTTGTCTATCTACACCAGAATGGCAAATGACTGCTCAAGAGAAAACACTAAGTTTAAAGCTGAGAAAGTTGAGTTGCAAAGTAAAGTCTCTGCTCTTGAATCCGAAGTAAAAGATATGAAAAGAAAAACTAAAAGCCCAGATCTTAAAGCAGAAAGAGACAAATTAAAAGAGAAAGTGTTTTGTCTTGAAGTACATATAAATGTGCTGAAAGAAAAGCTTCTCTTGTAAAACACAACTCCAGTATACAAGATGAGTTGAAGAAACTTGAAGAGAATAGAAAAGTATTGGAAAGGTAGAATGCTAAGCTAAAAAAGAGGATTTTGGAATTGGAAGCTAAAGTTATCAAATTCAAGCAAGAAGACACTGTCAAAAAGAACGAAGAGCCAAAGGATTAGAATCTGCAAATGTAAAGCTACAGAAGAAGTTATCACTCTTGGAAAAGCAGATCTCTAAAGACAAAGAAGTATTTGAAAAGGAAAGAAAAACTTTTGCACAGAAGTTTTCAGAGTTTTCCAGAAAATCATTTGAAGAAAAGAAATCCATTGAACTCAAATGTGTCAAACTTTCTCATCAAGTGTCAGACTTTGAGAAAGTTATCATCATGGAAATAGACAAATTTGAGAAAGAGAATAAGAAAGTTAAACAGAAGAATGTTGGCATGTTTAATGAAATATCTGATAAGAGAAAGACTATTGAGAAAGATTTTGAAGACGAAAGGAAAGTATTTGAAACAAAGATAAAGAAGCTGACAAGAAATTTATCTGAGTTGTCAACTACTGCTATGAAGGAGAAGAATGTGAAGTCTGGATTGCATAAGAAGTTTGACCTGCTTTCAAAGGAAAGAAACAACTTCTCTGCAAAGATAACTGAACTTGAAGAAATCATGTTCAAGGTGAAATCGAAAAAACAAAAGACGCCAAAATCAATTGTTCAATCACCGAGAGATGATCTAGTTGATTCAGAATGCTCATTCAAAACAGCTTCAAGTTCATACCATACTAATGTTTCTTCTAAAAGGTCAGCAAAATATAAAGATCAGATTTGTCCTTCTAGCCTTTTTTATAATCAAAATGTTGATGGTTCTGGTAAATTTAAAAAGACAAATGGCAAAGAAAAGTGGGTTTGGAAAAGAAAAGGATCCTCAGATGAGAAGAAGAATCAAAAATCATTTGTGCATGCATCCAATGCCAAGAAGAACAATTCTCCGAAAGGTAAACCTTTTGGCAAACCTGATCTTGTCTATACTGTCAATTAACTGATCAAGTTAGCACAAAAGAAAATTAGGTGATCTTGTCTATACTGTCAATTAACTGATCTTGTCTATCCTTATTGTGGCTCAAATGATTTTGTAAGTAAAAATTATGTGAATTGCTGGTATGGTTCTTACTACATTACTCCTAATCGAACTACAACTAACAAACCAGGACCCAAATACCAGTAGGTACCAAAAGCTCCATCTGTGTTGCAGGCACCTAATGTCTAGGGGGAGTAAAAGCATTGGCTTTTGAACAAAGCAGTTCAAGACCCGATCTTCAATGATAAAGAATATAGACTTATAAACACACCTATTTAGGACTCACATTTCAAATATCAAAAGAGTTTTTGTACTCTGAAGCATATAAGATGATCAATCTTCAAGGGGGAGTACATATTATTTCTTCTGATAAATTTGTGAATACAAATTTTCATGGGGAGTTTGACTTCTGAATTTACTTCAATCCTAGTAATTTAGAACTCGGTTTATTGATTAAGGATTATGAAAACGTTAAGGGGGAGCTTATATGTTTTATATTTTTACGGATACATTTTCTGATTTTTCAGGAGGAGATTAAAAGATAAATTGATTGTTACTTTTAGGGGGAGTTACTATTCTCACCAGAGAATACGTGACAATGGTTTCTAGATAATTCGGTTAAGAACCCGTACTCAAATGTTTTCATTCTTACTGAAGCTGAAATGATATATCTTTTTCAGGAAGTTTTATTATTTGTTTTAGGGGGAGTTAGCAAAACTTTCACTTCCATATTTTTAAGAGGGAGAAGAGAAAAGACAAATATATTTCATTGTTATATTCATATTATTCTTGTCTAATGTTTGACTTTTTACAGATACAGAGGGGGAGTATCTGATGTTTTTGTCAAAGGGAGTTTAAAGATAAATATTCATTTTAGAGGGAGTTATGATTTCTACGTTGAAGGTATATCATTCTAAATCTTAATCTCTATTACATTTTGAAAGACGAACGACTTTCATGTATGAAATACGGTTTCTTAAATGTTCAAACCACTTCTTATTCTTTAAATGTTTTCATGAATTTAGAAGTGTGATTTTAAATGTTTTTCATATCAGTGCTTTCATGTTTAACTGACTGTATGTTTCTAAAGGATAATACTTGTGTATTCTCTTGTCATTATACTTGTCAAGTATTCTTACACACATCGGTTCAGTACTTTTATTGACTTTGTTATTACCATGTCTCAAAAAGATAAATCTTTTGATGGTAATACTCCCATTTGAAATTCATTGTTGTTTGAAATCAGACGTCATTTCTTCATCATGTGCTTTCATTGATAATATGTTTATATTTTTTCATATAAACATCTTTCCGTTCTTTGATATCCCAATTTATTTCTTTTCCATGATATTTGATCTGATCGAATCATTGTCAGATTCTCAAAACATTTAACTTGACTTCATTTCATTCATTCAATTTC
Source organism: Arctium lappa (assembly GCA_023525745.1). Lineage (NCBI taxonomy): Eukaryota > Viridiplantae > Streptophyta > Magnoliopsida > Asterales > Asteraceae > Arctium > Arctium lappa. Next base: position 60,617,582 of record CM042059.1, on the reverse strand, counting down.
TTTGTTTTGAGAGATCATAAATGTTCAAAATGCTCAACATTCATTCTTATTATTAATGAGCATACATTTTCTGATAATGATATCATGTACTTATCTATCAAGATAAATTATTGAGCAACATCTCTTTTAGGACAAAATACATGGGTTCAGTGTGAGACCTTCAAAGAACTTCTATGGATTCACGTTAACCTGTTTTTCCTACCCAAGAAGTTATCCCAAGTGATTGAGGGGAGAGGGGTCAAAAGAATAGAGAGTGGTGTGTGTGCTGAGGTAAAATGTGAAAGATAGTTTGGTTAGAAGGGAGCTCAAATGATTAAAAGAAAGAGGGTGAGAGATCAGAGTAAAAGAATATCAAACTCTGCACCAAATTTTTTCTCAGTTGGGCATCCACATAATCTATTGGTTCACATTCTCTGGTGACCTTCATTGAAACAGGCACTAGCCCATGCCAACTCTCGCATTAACCCCACCTGCTACTCATCTTTTTCTCAACAAAAATATGTTTCATAATTCATTGGGGAAGCAACATATACTCTATCAGATCTTCATTTGGAATATTTGCATATTGAAATAGAAGGAAAGTTGCCCCACCTTCAACCCTTTATCATGCACATTGAGTCTATGTAATACTATTGTTGTCTCAATGGTTTACATACTTTGAGCATGTTAAAAAATCTTTAATTGCTTCAATCATTTTACACATGCACGAGCACACAAGGAATAAGTTTTCTTATCTTAACATTCATAGAAAATTCCTTTGTGGTTTTCAATGATTGAATGGAAGCCCTGGGGGAGTGAACATCAAAAAGCTCATTTCCAATGTGCATTCGTTGTACACAGTGGCTTCGTGCTTCTGGCAGGCAGATTAACTAATTCATACGTTGATTCATGGTTACCATTGCTTATTTTTTTCTGAATTTGAAAAGATTCGGATGAATATATTTCATGAATTGACAGTTACATGTTCACATCCGATCAGAGGGAGAAACTATTCTCTTCAGGGGAGATTGCATATTATATTCACCAGAGGAGATTGTTTCTGATTTTCATGGAGATTTTGTATATGTTGATATATGGGGAAGATCAAATCAAAAAGGGAGAGACGTTGACATTGCTTGAGTTTTGATGATTTTTGATGAACCAAGATCTCTAAATCCTTAGAGAGAGAAAGTGTGAAGCGCAAAGTAACAGATCTATTGAATTGTGCGTGTCTGAATTGTTACAAAACAAAGGCGCAAAGGGGACTTAAATACCCCTAGCCCTTACAAACAGAAAACACTACTAAAAGTATTAAAAGCTATAAAATAAATACAATGATTACTACAAAATTAGACTTAACAATCTCCCCCTTAGTAATCATTGGCGTTGTGGTCTTAAAAAAATCTTCAATAACAGCATAGACCATCCAGACGACTTTGTAGAATTACTGACGCTCTTCTCTTTGACGTAATCTATTCAACCCGAGTAACACTTCTAATCTTCGCAGAGTAGAGCGGAAATTCAACCTCTCATTGATTTTATCCAACGCATTCCGTAGAAGTTGAATCTCATCATTTGTTATCAGAGCCCTGTTTGTTCGTGTCTCCATAAATCTTCTAACAACATCTTTCAATCTTTGATCTAACTGAAGCCTGATCACTTTCAAAGTTCCATCGGAGTAATGACTTATCTCTTCTGAGGAAGCACTTTTGACCTGATGCATTCCTGTATACAACTCCATGTGGATCCTGAAGAATAGTGAATAATGAGTAAGAATCAATGTCTGGCAGGCTACGGTTAGGTCTTAGTAAATTCACTACTGGCTGAAAGCTTTCGGCTGCCATTTGAAAATCGAAAACCCTGAAGAACCTGATCTGACGCCTTATAAACCTTTTGATTACACACAAGGCTTGAGAAATATCATTTGTCCTGTAGTACTGATTCCTCAATTCATTGTACATAAACTCAATATCGTCAATGGATAAATCATTAAAATCAGCCTCTGAGAAGATATAACGGTTGCAATCTCTTCTTTCAATCTCGAAAACTGGATACCAGATATTAACCAACCTCTGAATTTCAATTTTGATAATCCGAACTATCAAATGAGGAGAAGAAACCAAATCCCTTCCACGACGTTGACATCTGATAAGCATTACATACTCATATTTAAAAGCATCTGATTCCTTTTCTACACCAAGAATGGCATGGATGTTGATCGGTCTTCTTCTTGAAACAAAAATATTGCTTTGGAAATCTTCAAGGAAGGCAGATCTTTGACGTGAAGCCATAAAACGTTGTTGTAAGTTTCTTCGTCTCTCCCGTCTTGACAAAGCTGGTCCTTCTTCTAAAATACTTGGAGAAATTACAGGTTCAGCAGGAGGATCAACAGCTTGTGCTCTAGACGACTGACCTACTTCAAATGTATCTGAAGGAGCAGAGGTAGTCGGAGCATTAGCAACAACAGGAGATGAAAGAACAGGAGTAACTTCAGGAACAGTAGATTCAGGAACATCAGCTTCAGGAACAGTAGATTCAGGAAGATCTCTGTACAACATATCTGATATCTCTTCATCCTTAGCATCCATGAACACTGAGTCATCTTCTATGTCTGATATGATGATGATGTCATCACAGTCTTCTTCATTTACTTGACATATCTTTTCCAATCTGACATCTGCATCATCATCAGAATTAATCTCGATGAAGTTAGCGAAGAATGATCTCATGTCATTTGCTGCTTCAGATTCTTCAACTTCATGAACACTAGAAGAAACATCTGGATCCATGTAGACAACAATTTGCATATTATCGTTAATGTTACTTTCAGAAAAATTCAGTTCATTATGCAAAGAAGACAGATCAACATTCTCAATCATAATATTCACTTAGTCCTGAACATTGCAGTCTTCAACAGATCCTCTACTCTTTCCTCTATCACCAGTCGCTTCTTCCTGAATATCCTCTCTTGCTTCAGAAGATCCTTCAACTCTTGGTCTCTTTGCCATCTCCCCCTCATGGCCTTGATGATCAGGATCATCTTGGTCATGTCTGCGTTTAAGAGATGGACCGACCTCAGCTCTGCAACTCTGTTCATGAATATCAAGCCTGGAAGATAAATCAGAGAAAGTTTGAGATATAAATGATTTGAGATCAGCAAAACTTGATTGAACTTCCGATCTGAATGCTTGAAACTCAGTAGATGAAACGTAGATCCTAGCAGAGTCAGACGAAGAAACTGGAGGTTGCGTAGGTTGGAAGTTCCGAAGCAGAGAAAGAAGATCTTGATCCTGATGTTCTGGTGGCGACATAGAAAGAAGTCGAGCATAGAGCAAATCTGTCAACTCTGAAATAGGAAGATCTGATACTGGAGTGCTAGAAGAAGACACAGGAATATGAGTAGATGAAGAAATTCCATCTGACTGTGTAAATAAAGGAGGTAGAGGAATAGACATGATCGCTGGAGCAGAAGATTGAACAGCAGAAGACGACTCTCTTAAAACAACCCTAGATGGGCGTCTGAACGGAATTTCTGTAGGAATCACTGCAGTATTAATTTCAGGCATCTTCCCTTAGAATAAAACTTTTAACTTCAGAATCTGTGCTTCCTTTTCAGCATCCATTCTCTCCGATAACTGCCGAATTACATTATTCAAAGTAGAGAATTTATCAGTTGAAACTCGAGCTTGATCAGAAGTAAGCTCTACAGCTGATGAAGTAGACTGAAAAACTGCAAGTGTAGTTGCTGGAGCTTGACTTTGAACCGATGTTGTGTCTTGATCAAAAGCTGTATCCAATTCATCTACTTGAAGATGTGCAACTGAAGGATTAACTGGAACAGAATCATCATCAGAGAGAACTTCTGTTGAGACCACCACTTTCGGTGTCTTGGACTTCCTTTCATATATCTTCATGTTGGGTTGATTAGTACCATCATCACCATCATCTGAAGCACTTGATGTATTTTCACCATCATCAGAAAGATCATCATCATCAACTCCAGTTTCATCAGGATTAGCATCTTTTCTAACATCAGCAGTAGTATCATCTACATCTTCAAAATCAAAAACAATAGCATCAGAAGCTATAGTTCCAATATCAGCAATAACATTCTCAATTTGTTGAGAAGCAGCATCCTCCTGAACTACTTCTGTTTCAACAATAACCGCAACTTCTTGAACAACATCAGCTTCTTGTTCAACTTCATGTTCTTGTTCAGGAATTGTTGTTTCAATTTCAACATCTTGTTCAGCAGCTTGATTATCATGAGAGGGCTCTTCTTGTACAACTTCCATGAACTCATTCTCCATACAGTATTCTATGACATCCTCATTTGCAACATCAACGTAGTTTGCAATAAGAGCGTATGGAATAGTCATAGAATAGTTGAACGTCTTCTTTTGCTTCTGAATGTATTGCATTTCCGAGTCTGGAACCTGAGGTCATGACAACCTGCGCGGAATAGAAGGATTGCTACGGAGCATGCTTCGAACAATAAGCTTCATAAATCTGACAAACGGAATAAAATTTCGTTTCCTGTTGGTGAACTTGTCATGTACTACCTCCGAGAGTTCTGTTCAAAAGATAAACGTATAGTCGACATGCAAGTCATAGACGACTGCATGGAACAATCGGAGATACAGTAGACTTGCACTGTCACTGCGAGAATGCTTCGATGTCAGGCACCTGATGAGAACAGAGAACAGTGCGTACCAAACTGGAGGTAGATTTGACTTGTCAAAATTTGTAGGTTTGTTCAAAGTACCCACATATCCAAGATTTCGAATCCCTTCATAGACTTCCTCTTCAGAAGGAAAAGTGTCATATGTATTTCTGCCTGGTCTGGAGTTCGGCTCAGGAAGTTCCAATATCAATCTCAGTCTTTGGTAGGAAAGGAAAGATTCAAACTGATCCACTTGAAGCTCAAAGCGATGCGGACGAGCCAGTTCATTCTTTGTTATAGTATTCCAAGCCTGCTGCAGATATACTTCAGGAACATCTGCACAGTATGAAAGAGCAGGGGCAAGAGGATGTCCTTTGAGAATTGCTCGTATCACGGGATGAATCTTGATTCTATCAAATTCCACATGATAGTTGTTTGGCTTGTATGGCATGTACAAGATGGTTGGGAATACATCATTAGGTGTACGTCTAGAGGCAGAAAGATCGGCTCCTACAGAAGGATGTGACGGCATTGGAGTATCATGAGAAGCTCGATCAGATGGATCGTCGAGAAAGGCATTCTCATCTTGAATCATGGGATCAGTATTAGTTTTGGAAGCCATAAGAGATCTGGAAAACAAAATGAAAAAGAATTAGAGGAAAAGAAGAAAGAAACAAAACAAAAAAAATAAAAAATTCTAAGTATGGTTTGCGGGTCAAGTTAGAAGCGCAAAGTAGACTTTGCGTTTCTAGTTAGACGTGCAAAGTACACTTTGCGTTTCTAACTAGACACGCAAAGTAGACTTTACGGGTCTAACATGATCTGAACACTATACTTAGAAATTCAAAAGAAAAACAAACACTAAACAAGAAGGTTTGCGTATCAAGTTAGAATCGCAAAGTACACTTTGTGTTTCTAGTTAGACGCGCAAAGTACACTTTGCGTTTCTAACTAGACTCGCATAGATCACTTTGCGGGTAAAAAAAAACTTGACACAAATACCTTAACAAAAAACAAATAGAGAAACACAAGATAGAATCGCAAAGTAAACTTTGCGTTTCTAGTTAGACCCGCAAAGAAAACTTTGCGTTTCTAACTAGACACGCAAAGTAGACTTTGTGGGTCTATCAACCTTACAAAAATACTAGGGTTCGCGATTCTCAGATCCGAAAACCACAAAAACACAAAATTAAAGCAAAATACAAGAAATTAAACCAAAATAGAACATACCTGAGTGTCGATTTTACTATCTAAACAAACCCCAATAAGCAATCGATCAACAACAACACGAATCTGAGATTTTCACTATCGATTGAACAGTGAGAAATTGCAAATCAGATAACAACACGAACAAAGAATGAAAACAAAACAAAGAAAAAAAATACTAACAAACGACAATCATAGAGCGAAAAAACACAAACATACCTGAAATTCCAAAATAGCAATCTGAAAAAGAATCAGATGAGATTGAAGAAGAAGAACACGCAGATAGAGAGTGGAGGGAAGAGGAATAGTCAAACAAGTTCAAAATGAAATAAAGAAAAGAAAATACACACTCTTACTTCTATATATTCTAAAAAACACATAAAAAAATAATAAAAAAAATAACAATGAGAAAATTACCTGATAAGCCCCCATTACTCCCCCTATACAAATGCACAAAATATATCAAATTAGATTAGCATTTGCATAGTAATTTCAGAAATACTTTCCTGATGAATTTATGATTAGTACAAGAAGTATTTTATCAGCAATATTCACTCCCCCTCAAAAACAGAAAATTCTCAGATAAAGAACTCAGATATACACTCCCCCTCGAAAAATGCACAGACCATATGACAAAAACACCGACAACAAACATAAAGACATCAATATTAAAGATGATCATATTGAATATAAATTTTGTAACAACTGAATATATAAACTTTTAAACACTAAACAAATTAAAGTCTACTCAGTAGAATATCCCAGATTTATCAATCAGTTGAAATCAAACAGGAGTTGTCGAATTCAGAAACATGTTTCATTGTATATCAAGTTAAGACATGTTCAAAGTCAAACACTTGCAGGTATTTATTCAGTGTGCTCGCATGCGATCTCTGATTAGCTTCAAGAAAAATGTAATTCTAAACATAAAATGAAGAACTTTGCATGTACATGCACTACGTCATCAAGAATTAAGATTTTCACAAATTTACAGGTTTATTGCAGCTCAAAATATATCACCAAGTATCAAGAGATGTGTGCTCATTGGCATCTTTTAGCTGTGTGCTCATTGGCATCTTCACATGATTGTTCTCTTTGGCATCTTTTAAGCGTTGTGCACTTTGGCATCTTTTTAATCAAAGAGTTCATTAAGTAAAGAACATGCCGTAAACGTAACTTTCTATCTGACCCTATTGCAGGATTTGGGTCAGCCGCTCCCAGACCAGATGGCCTTAGGGGACTAGGTGTCAAGCACCCCTTGGAACTTACTTTTCCGGATCAGAAAGGCTACATCGACATATCCTAAACCCATTCATACCAGTAGAACATGACTTTCGATCTGATTCTATTGCAGTATTTCTGTTCGATCACTCCCAGATCAATTGACCTTAGGGGACCAGATGTCGAGCATCCCTCGGAACTTACTTTTCCAAACCAGAAAGGTCAAAGGTACGAACTTTTAAACTCAAGGATTTCTGTATTTTAAATGCTTAAAAAAATAAAATCATCTCAATAACGCAGATCTATATCGAATAGTGTTAGTCCCAAAGAAGTAAACAAGTATTGTAGAAGGGGGGGGGGTTGAATACAATAACACAAAATTACTTAATTTTAATTCTTTTATTGATAATGAATATCAAGAATTACACAAAGAGAAAATAAAGATTGTTGCAGAATAAGAATAGTTAAGAACTACTCTAAACAATCTAACACTTAGAAGATATTAAGAACACAAAGACTTAAACCTTAAGGAAATAAAAGACAACTATCAACCTGCTTGAAATCTTGTGAATACCAAAGCTTGAGCTGAAAGAGTGAGTAGCAAGGTGCTACTTCCATCCTTTATATACTATCCAATGTAATGAGTGCAAAGGACAAGTAGGAGTAAAGGCTTTGGTGGTTGAGAGGTTGACAATAAATTATAAGATATTTGATGTGACTTGTCACAATACAAAAGGTAACTTTTGTACTATGAAAGTACAATATCTAAATAAAATATTCTTGGGAAAATCTTTTTGAGATCTATTAAAAAATAAACATCTAATCAAATTAAGACTAAATGTAAATCTTCTAAAGGAAGAGAGAAGCTTCCATTTCCATTGTCAGAAGATCATTGGGAAAGAGGAAGTATGTCAAATCATGAGGATTTAACATAAATGCTCGTACTAGATAAAGAAGCAATCTGTACGAGGAAAGTTACCGAAGAAGGAATTCGGTAACTTAGGTATGTGCCGAAAGAGGAACTCGGCACAGAAGGAATGAATGCCAAACAGGTGAAGGTTCGGCAGAAGAAAGTTCTGCCGAACATGAGAGGATTCGGCACAGGGGTAAGTTGCCGAATTGGAATCGGTAGGGATATGATCTGCCGAAATGGAATCGGCAGATTATGCTTAGTTCACTCTTGAAGTCCATCTCAATCCGCATTGTAGACTTCCTTCATGTTGGATTCGGTTTATCTTCGACTCACCGATCTGTTAAACTAACTAAGCTATTACAAAGAACCATAAATAAAATACAAGGTTCAGTCATCAATAAAGACTAAGGAGATGTTATCTTTAAATCTTAGATGACCCAACAATCTCCCCCTATTTGATGATAACATCTCATACAACATAGAAGTTAATGAATAATGCATTTTGACCCTTATTCATATTCTTTTGGGTTCTTTTCACATAGACCATTCTTTTTGTTTATATTTGGATTTTCTAGAGTATCCGACATTTACAAGTATAGAAGAATGAAATAAATATTTGTACAAAATTTACGATAAGACATAAAAGCTCAATGTATTAATCTTTTTAAGAAGATTACAATACAGAGGAAAACAAAATAAACATAAAACTACACCGAGTTTATTTAAGAGAAAAATGCGGTTCAGCATCCCTCTTCTTTAGTTCGTCGGTAGTAGCCACATAGAAATCCTTAGCCGACATTGGAATTATTTGAATAATCCCGTGGAGAAAGGTTGTGTCGGCAATAGGGATTTGGCTTGATCTGAAGAAGGAGATCTGCCCAAGCGCATCGTTGAAGAAAATACCATGAGTAGGCTCAGAAATCACAGTGGTTGAAGGATGAGGAACCAGAGTCGGTAAGGATAGATCCAGATTTGAGGTTTTCGGAACCTTTCCTTCTTTAGCCATTTTAGCAAACACATCTTCCTTTTTGGATTTTGGCTTGGATTTGGGAGGAGGACGATCAAAACTAAGACTTTCGATGAGCTTCTCTTCAGTCGGAGAGTGAACAATGTTATACGTCTTTCGGTACGTCCTGAACTTCGTTTGGAGATCTGTAAGAAATTTATCAACCTCAGGCTTGAGAGCATTTTGGCTTTTATTCAAACAGATACAAATTTCCATCCATTCGGCAACTCCGAACCGAACAAGAGAATCCAGTCTGTCCATAGAACTTGAAGCATCCTCCCTTATAATCCTTAGCCGAATGACATTGCAGCTAGAAGACGGTTTGATAATTTTGACATCTGTGATTTTTGCAGAGGATCGGCGTCTAGAGAGAGCTTTGTGGTACCAATCGATACACAAAGACTTTATTTCTTCATTTTTCTTCACCGATTCCTCCAGAGCACTCACCTGAGCTTTGATTGTGTCGGTAGGATTTTCTTCGGCAGCAAGTTTAAAAGCCAGGTCGGTATCTCTGTCACGAGCAATCTGGGCAAGCTTTGCAGCTTTCAGTTCCTCTTCGGATAAGCCCAAAACAGAAGAGGTAGTCTTTAGGGAAGGAAGGTGAAGACCAGTACCATCTGCAACTTTCTTTATTAAAGCATCTTTTCGACGCTTTTCTTCAGCAGCTACTTCATCTGGTGACATAACAGCTTTGCCCTTATCCTTTTTGGGCTTTTTCTCCCCCTCAGACTCTTCGACCACCAAGGGGTGATCGGTGCCCTTCTCTTCGGTAGCAGAAGGTTCGGCAGCAGCAGCGGTAGTGGGTTCGGTAGCAGCAGAGGGGTTTCCCTGACTCGTACTGACTATATGAACCCGAGGGAGTTGCTCCCCTTGAATTGATTTCTCCCCCTCAGAACGAGTCGGGGAAGAAACACCAGCTTTAGCCGACACACGGCCAAGACGGCGATCAACACGCTCCAACACTGTGCGATCATCAGGAGTGAAAGCGGACTCGGTGATGTCGATGTCCAGAGATTGAGCAACATCGGCAGGCATAGAATCAAGACGCCGATTTATATTCTGAAGACAGTGAGAATTTGAGAGTTGACAAATTCTTGTGCCTGGGCCTGCTTCCGAAGATTGATGAGATCCTGATCCCGTGCATCAGAGGCTGCCTTTAGAGCGGCCACTGACAAAGTCAAGGAGGTATTTTGATCATTGAGCCTGACCACCTCCTTGAGAATAGATTCCATAGCGGCAGAGAGAGGGGCACGAAGACCATCAATTTGGTTATGCACGACATCCAAACACCGAAAGATGTCGCAATTGAGACCGATAACTTTAGAATTTTGCTCTTTGACGAGCTGCAGAAGTTCGGCAAGAGAAATGTTGTTGACATCCAAAGAATGAAGGAGCGTCGGTTCACGCAAGGACTTGCAGAGCTGTTCAAGCTGAGCACCTAGCATCCGTACTTGCCGATTGGAGTCAACAATTTCGGCAACAAACTCGGCAGGCATGGTGATCGGTACTTGTGCAGAAGCCCCACCCTTTTCGGTAGAGGAGGGTTTTGGTGAGGGGGATTTCTGTGGTGAAGGTTTTGGGGAGGGAGTCTTCTTCGGTGAGGGTTTTGGAGAAGGGGATTTCATCGGTGAGGAAGAAGGAGAGAAGAGTCGTCGGTACATATCTTGGGATGAAACCCCAGTTTGTGAAATATCATCGGGATTGACCCCGGGTGATAGGCTGTGCGGTGAGGAAGCAGAATGTCGGTCCGAAGAGAAGACCAACTCATCTTCAACCTCCACATAAAAAGGAGGAGAAGGAATATTTGGGGACTCCTTTTGTACATCCAAATCTTGTTGAGAAGGTTTGGAGGAGGTGGGAGAGGGTTTAACAGATCCCCGTGGCCCTGGAGGGGAAAGTTCAACATCTACCGATTGTTGAGAATCGGTAGATGGAGAGTGAGGCTCGGCCGAAGGTTTCCTAAGTTTCTTAGAACGAGACTTAGGAGGGGATTTGGAGCTCCGTCGCTTAACAGAAATAGAAGGGGTTATGACTGGGGTAGCCACCGAAGGATTCGTCGGTGGCATAGTCATGAGAGCAAGTGCGACGTTTCCGGTGGCCTTTTTCTTTTTAATAGCCACCGTCTTAGCTCGGGAAGGTTTTGGGGGAGAGGGGACCACCGATTTGGATGGCTTGGGAGAAGATGAAGACCTTGCGGATTCACCTTCGGCAAGCGTTCCCCAAATCGGATTAGGAGAAGAGATAAAAGAAAGCATACCTGAGGTGAGCAGAGAGTCGGTAGGCTTGATAGACTTAAAGATCGTCTGCTTACTGATTTGAGAAATGGGCAAGTCAAACTTGATCGTCGGTTCAGGCAAAGCAGCATCAGCACACAGTTGTGCGGATAGCTTGTGGTTGATGATCAGAGAAATGAACCGTGGGAGAGCCACATTGTGAGTTCTTGGAGGTGTGATGGCAGTGACCAAGGATTCGAAAAATACCTGAGCAAAATCGATCCTCCTCATAAAGATGAGGGCATGGGACAGACGAGTGATGGCAGCCGGGGATTGATCCCACCCCGAAGTCTTGTGAGAAAGACAGTAGAGGAGGTGAGAAAAGAAGTAGTTCCAAAGTGCACCCATATTCTTTCGAAGAAGAGTGCCGGAACCCTTGGATTTTCCCTCGTGTACATAGTTGAGAGCTGCAATGACCTCATCGTGTTCTTGATGAGTAGGGAATGGAGCATACACATTAAACTCTGGAATAATGAGAACCGCACGAATGTCATGCACCCCAAAGGAAAGGTCGGGATGCTCTTCAGAAGAGAGAATGGAGGCAGAAACCTGATGAGTATCAGAGTCGTACTTACAGGTATGCCAGAAGTTACCAAGAAGCATTTTGCTCATCTTGGTCGATTCAGTGAGAGCATGGCGCAATGGCGATCTTTGAAGAAAGATAGAAACTTGGTTGAACTCAGGATGATCAACATCCGCAGAAAGACGAGCCACCTGGTTGCATGGAGGGAACACAAGGGAGTCCCTAGTGAGAGGAGTAGAAACCTTTGAAGCTTTCGAGGTTTTGGAGGATGCCATTGATGAAGAAGAGAGGTGCAGGTTTAGTGTGTCTTGTTGAAGAAGATGAGAAAACAGATAAAGAATAAAAAGGAAAAGAGAGGAAGTATTTATAGGTTTGAAAAAGAAGAGGGAAAGGTGAGAATTCAAAAGCCAAAAAAAATAATGGTAATGATGGTACGACGCAAACGTGCATTATTGAGAAGTGTAAGGACCGAAAAACGACTAAGTGTCAGGTCGTGGACGTCCCATCAACTGACGCACGAACCCTGTAGTGCCACGTGGCATAAGCCCATAGAGTAAAGAGAAGGTGCCGAAGATATTCGGTATGAGAGAAGTGGATAAGGATGACACATCATACACTATACCGAAAAGAGAGAGATGCCGAAATATGAGAGATATTTCGGTAAGAAGTATTCGGTATATAGAGATACCGAATAGAGAAGATACGATCTTTCGGTAAGCGCAATGGTACCGAAGTTTTAGAGAAATTTCGGCAAGAAGTAGAGAAGTACCGAAGTATGAGAGATAATTCGGTAAGTGGTATAACGAACGAAGGCATACCGAAATAAAACATATACCGAAGCTTGAAAAGATAGACACCGAAATATGAAGGTATGTGTGTCACACCCCGCTAAAGCGGAAACACGGAACATGACAGTTCGATAGACATAGCTTTAGGATACAGAAAGAAATACCACCATACATTCAACCATTGTTTACAATATGTTCCCAAAAGTTTACAATCCTATTACATCATCAAAAGTTGAAGTACAAAGATCTCTATTATAAAAATATTGCATGCGGTTTACACAAGAGATAAACTTTAATCATTTCCATGTACCTTCTTGTTCCCTGAAAAGCATGTTCAAAATATGGTCAACTACGAGAGTTGGTGAGTTCACAGGTTTTAAAATATGCACAAGTCAAGTTTATATGCAAGCTGTCTTTGAAAATCATACGCATAATCCAAACTTCAATCCATTGATTCATGAGTATCATAATTTAGCTTATATGACAAAAGGTATGCATTGATATAACCACGTTGAGCCACTACTAAACCTTTCCGGACCAAATCAACGCCCCATGATCTACCTCAGAGGTGGGCTTTAACCACATGTGTAGTCATATTTCTCTAGTACAGTGCACCCCTACTCGTCAGTATAAGGTGGGCTTGTCAGACCAAATAGCGCTATCCACTAATACTATAGGACCATTTCTGGGTTAACTAGTAGTGTACCCGGGGACTTAACTATTTTTAAAACTCAACATATCATTGTCATACATGTCATATAACTTCTACACCAAACGCTTTACAACAAAGCCTCATAAATTTCAATACATAATGCTTTATATCAAAGTCTCATGAATCTTTAAATATTCAATTTTAACATGCTTTTCACCCCAAGTTCAATCAAAACATTAAAAGTGGGGCTGTGAATACTCACCTCAAGTGATGATAATGCTAAATAACTCAACAACGCGAATCTCTCGACCGGAGTCTTTACTTCCCTAGAGTTATTTGCACCAATGAACACCAAAAGTCAACATCCATAAATAATCCTAACTTAACCATTCCTACATCTCAATATATGCCTTTATGTTTAATTTCTTGTCTAAAATAGAATATAGGATTAAAATATCAATAATAATCACTAAAACATATCCTTTTTATTTTTAAGATCAATCTTCTGGATTTAGCACTTGCTGTCCAGAATTTTTGATCACATAATGTGCTTCAAAATAATACTTCCCAAATATCAAAAATAACCAAATTTTTATAGGAACTAATATACTGAGTTAAGAACATTTAGTCAAAATTTCATAAATTTTGGAGATGTTTTGATGTTCCAAAGAATTTCCACAAATCAGAAGGTCACTGAGTTTTACATCAGTTACACACTTCTTTTGTATCATGCATTTGGGATATCAAAACTAAAAACTACGAAATGAGGCATATATGGTTGCAAAGTTAACTCAAAAACTTAACATGTGGAAAAAGATTCACTCAATTTGGAAGAATAATGAAAGAGTTATGGCCTTTGGAAGTTGAGTGTACCAATCTGTCATTTCTGGACAGATTACACTACCTTCTTCTAAAATACAAATGAGTGACCAAAACTCCATAATTTTGAGTGATTCTTGATGCTATAAGTCACTAACACCTTAAATTGAAGTTTTGAAGCAAAAAGCCCAAATTTTTAAGGAATATAAACCGACTTATACAGCTTGAAAGTGGATACAAAGTCCATGACAGCAAGCTGTTGGTAAGAGGAGGTTTATATTTAACATGAAATGATGATCATTTACCATGGTTTTCATTTATAACTCATGGCCTCTCATCCTAAGTCACTATGCAAAGATTTCTAATAACACAAATATGCATCATGAATTCATATCAACTAAAGTGCTCATCCAATCCCATGCATGACATCAAAATCACTAAATAAGTGATATTACACTACTTTAGATGCTCTTAATCATATGAGATTTGAACAATCTCATCCTAAGAGTTTCTTTAAACTCAAAATTGTTGTAAATACAAAGTTTTCAATCCAATAACATCAAAATTTTCCTACAACAAAGTGTATCATGCTATAAACACTTGTTTTAACATGAAAACTCAAAAATTTTGTCTCTTACTAGTGGTTTATCATAGAAGATCATCATATGACATCATTTCTTTGGATGATTTAACCATTAATGATGTCCATTCACTTCTAAAACCAAATATGGAGTATCTCCATATATGCATGAGTTATTTCATGAAATTATAATTTCAATCTTGCCAAAAATGTAAAAAAAATTAGAGAAATGGATTTGTACCTTGAATAGTTGATGATGGAAACTTGATAATCTTGTAATGGAGATGATTTTGATCTTGCTAAACTCTTAAGTTTTCTGAAATTTTTTGGAATGTAGGTGTGTGTGTGTGTGGCCGAATTCAAAGAGAGAGGGAAAGGAGATGAGGGGTTTTTCTTGGAAGTGAGATTATGAGAATTCAAATTTAAGTTTAGTGTTTTTAAAAAAAAATTAAGAGAGTAAGAGGGAGAGCGAGGAGGGCCGGCCTTGGCCTCCTCCAAGCCCAAAAAATATATATTTTTTTAAAAATAAATGAATTACAACATAATTTCTCAAATAAAACAGATAAATTGAGAACCGACAATTTATAAATTCTCAATTTTTTTCTAAATTTAGTAAATTTTTACAAATAGATATATTTTTACCTAAATAATATAAACCTCATTATTTTAGGTATTTTAGACATGTGACATAATATTTGGCATTTTATGGGACGTTTTAGTCAGTTACTGATCCGAACCGGGCTTTCTAAACGACTATTGAAATATTTCGGGAAAATTTATAATCTAACCAATCTAATTAGATTCTAGAGAAGTAAATTCCATGAACTATTCTCTAATATATTAAAGGATTCTAACCTTGAAGATTTTAATTTCTGACGGATGTCACAGTTTCCCCCCGTTTAAGGAATTTCGTCCCGAAATTCACATTTTGCTTTCCTCAGAAGAATTCTTTACAAGCAATTGAGGATACTTATTTCTCATAAAATCCTCTCGCTCCCAAGTGTATTCCGGACCGTGCCTCGAGTTCCATCGGACTTTCACAATTGGAATTTTGCATCTTCTTAATTGTTTGACATCTCGATCGAGTATTTCGATCGGTTCTTCCCTGAAACACAAACGTTCATCAACTTTGACTTCTTCCGGTGATACGACTAGTGATTCATCGGTCAGACACTTCTTCAAATTCGACACATGGAAAGTGTCGTGGATAGCACTCAACTCCTGAGGTAACTTGAGTTTGTATGCAACTGATCCAATTCTTTCCAACACTTCAAATGGACCAATATACCTTGTACTTAGTTTGCCTTGCTTCCCAAAACGTATTATTCCCTTCCAGGGTGATACTTTTAAAAGTACCTTATCACCTACTTGAAATTCTAATGGCTTCCTTCGATTATCAGCATAACTCTTCTGACGATCTCTTGCTGTCTTGAGTCTATCCCGAATGGTTGATATCTTATCCGTGGTTTCCTGAACGATATCCGGCCCGATCAATTGATTATCTCCAACTTCTATCCATCCAAGTGGTGACCTACACTTACGTCCATATAAAGCTTCGTATGGAGCACATCGAATACTGGCGTGATAGCTATTGTTGTACGAAAATTCGACTAACGGTAAGTGCTGATCCCAACTACCGCCAAAGTCTATTGCACATGCGCGCAACATATCTTCCAACGTTTGAATAGTTCTCTCCGTTTGCCCATCAGTTTGTGGATGATAAGTTGTGCTCAAATCCAACCTAGTGCCCAAAGCCTTCTGAAATGACTGCCAAAATCTGGAGGTAAAACGGCTATCTCTATCGGAGATGATAGAAACGGGTACTCCGTGTCAAGTAACGATCTCATCAATATACATCTATGCTAATCTTTCCATTTTATAATCTTCTCGAATTGGTAGGAAATGTGCGGACTTTGTGAGTCGATCTACAATGACCCAGATTGCATCATGACCTTTTCTAGTCCTGGGTAGCTTGGTTATAAAGTCCATTGATATTTGCTCCCATTTCCATTGAGGTATTTCAGGTTGTTGAAGAAGTCCTGAAGGTTTCTGATGCTCCGCTTTGACTTTTGCACAAGTCAAACACTTGCTTACGTACAAGGCAACGTCCCGCTTCATTCCTGGCCACCAATAATGCTCTTTTAAATCTTGATACATCTTGTCTGCTCCTGGGTGAATCGAGTACCTTGATTTGTGCGCTTCTTCCATAATTGTGGACCGCAGGTTGTCAACCTTTGGTATCCAAACCTTATTCTTAAAATAACACACTCCATCAGATCTTATTTCAAATTCCTTTTCCAGATGGTGTAAAGTTTCGCCAATCAAATTTTCCGCCTTTAATGCTTCTTCTTGAGCTTTGAGAATTTGCGTCTTAAGGCTTGTTTGGACTATTACTCCCATAGCTCGTGTCCTTATGGGCTTTATTCTTTCTTTTTTGCTTAACGCATCTGCTACCACATTAGCTTTTCCTGGGTGGTACTTTATCTCACAGTCATAGTCGTTAAGCAACTCGACCCATCTTCGTTGCCTCATATTGAGCATCTTCTGATCAAGAATGTGCTGAAGACTTTTGTGATCGGTGAAGATTGTACATTTTGTGCCGTAAAGATAATGTCTCCAGATTTTTAGAGCAAAAATTACAGCTCCTAACTCCAAATCATGAGTGGTGTAATTTCTCTCATGAGTTTTAAGTTGTTTGGACGCATATGCGATGACTTTATCCTTCTGCATTAATACACATCCCAAGCCTTGACGTGATGCATCACAATAGACCACGAAGTTTTCAATTCCCTCTGGCAGAGCTAAAACTGGTGCATTACAAAGCTTATGCTTGAGTAACTGAAATGCTTCCTCCTGTTTCTCTCCCCAAGTGAACTTCTCATCTTTTCGTGTCAGAGTTGTTAGAGGTTGCGCAATCTTGGAAAAATTGGCGATAAATCGTCGATAATATCCTGCTAAGCCAAGAAATTGACGAATTTCTGTTGGTGTCTTCGGAGTTTCCCACTTTTTAATGGCCTCGACCTTCGCCGGGTCAACATGAATTCCCTTCTCGTTGACCACATGACCAAGAAAATGTACTTCACGAATCCAAAATTCACATTTAGAAAATTTGGCGTACAATTTCTGGTCCTTGAGCAATTCTAGTATCAACTTTAGATGTTGCTCATGATCTTCTTTGTTTCGGGAGTATATCAATATATCATCGATGAATACGATTACAAACTTGTCCAAGTATGGTCTGCAAACTCTATTCATCAAATCCATGAAAACCGCTGGTGCATTTGTCAATCCAAAGGGCATAACTAGAAACTCGTAGTGTCCATATCGAGTTCTAAATGCTGTTTTGTGAACATCTTCTTCAGATACTCTCATCTGATGGTATCCGGATCGGAGATCGATCTTTGAAAAATACGTTGCTCCTTGTAATTGATCAAACAAATCATCAATTCGGGGTAGTGGATATCGATTCTTGAGAGTTAGCTTATTAAGCTCTCTATAATCGATACACATTCGAAAGGTTCCATCCTTCTTTTTGACAAAGAGAACTGGAGCTCCCCACGGCGATGAACTAGGTCTGATGAATCCCTTGTCGAGAAGTTCTTGAAGTTGTTCGGACAATTCCTGCATTTCCGACGGTGCTAAACGGTATGGTGCTTTAGCTACTAGTGCAGCTCCAGGAATTAAATCAATGTGGAATTCAACCTGCCTAGGTGGGGGTAATCCTGGTAAATCATCTGGGAATACTTCTGGAAAATCTCGAACTATTGGAATGTCCTGAATGCGCTTCCCTTTGATCTTCTTATTTACCACATAAGCCAGAAACGCAACGCACTCCTTCCTCAAATATTTCCGCATTTTCATGCACGACACCATTTTTAAATTCCTCCTTGACTTTTCTCCTTGTACTAGAAGTATCCCTCCTTCCGGTAATGGAATTCGGAGAATTTTCTCGGAGCAACATATTTCTGCTCGGTTTACAGATAGCCAATCCCTGCCCACTACTATATCAAAGCTTCCTAATCTGATTGGAATTAGATCTATATTGAATTCCCTTTCAGCCAATTCTAAAGTACAGTTTGAAATTACATCCTTGGCCCTAACCTCTTCCCCATTAGCAAATTGGACAACATAGTCTTCTTTTAGTTTTTGAGACTTTAAGCAAATTTTAGTCCTGAAGTCTAACGATATAAAACTCCTATCTGCTCCAGAATCAAACAATCCAGATGCATAATGCTTGTTCAAGAGAAACGTACCTGTAATTACATCCGGGTTCTGTCTTGCTTCTTCTGCCCCGATCTCAAACACTCGCCCTCGTGCTGGTCTCCCTGGATTCCCCTGATTAACTGGTCGACCTTGATTAGCATTCACCCTCTTATTAAATCTAGGACAAGAGCTCCTTACGTGATCCGGACTTCCACATTCGTAACACACTCTTCTTGGTGCATCCTTGCAATCCCTTGCAAAATGTCCTCCTTTGTTGCATTTATAACATATGACGCATCGCCCCTGATGATAGTAATTGCACTTGTCACATTTAGGGCGTACCTCCTTCCCCTTACCCACATTCTGTGCCTGGATCCCATAATTACCCGCCACTCTTTGCTCCTTACCCTTCCTCCCATCAAAATGTCTTCTCCTGGGTTCCTCCATCCTTCTCTTGCCCTTGGTTTTGTCATTTAAAAACAACCCTGAACGGTTTGCATTGTCAGTAAGTTTGGTTGCCAAACTCACTGCTTCCTGCATCGTTTTTGGATTTCCCGAAGTCACATCTCCCCGTATTTCGGAAGCTAAACCCCAAATGTACTTGTCAATTCTGTTTTCCTCCGGTGTCACTAAATGGGGTACTAACTTTGCCAACTCATGAAATCGAGCAGTGTAAGAATCTATATCATTTCCCTTCATCTCATGATTCCATAATTCTGCTTGAAGTTTCTGAATCTCACTCCTCGGGCAGTACTCTTCCTTAAGCATCTCTTTGAACTCGTCCCACGTGAGTCTACTAACTGCTTCCCGTCCTCGCATTTGTACTTGAGTATTCCACCATGTTAACGCTCGCCCTTGCAGTAAACAGGCTGCAAACTCCACCTTGTTTGCTTCTGTACACTTACTAATATGCAGGACAGACTCCATTCCTTCTAACCAAGTCAATAACCCAACGGCTCCCTCGGTACCATGGAACTCCTTCGGGTTGCAAGATCTAAAAGTCTTATACGTACATTCTCTGTTCTCATTCACACCGACTCTAGGATTGTTAGTTTGGTTAGCATTCAGGCCTGCTGCTACCTGACTAACTATATTAGGGAAGGCATCAAGAACTTGCTCGGACACTAATCATGCAATTTATGGGTCTTCCCTTCTTGGAGGCATAACTCCACTACAAAATTTCCAAATCGAAATCTAATTATTTATCTGAACCAGCAATCTATTTATGCATCGCGCATCATACAATACTTATCTAATAATTAAACATACATTCAACATACCAAACAATGATAACATATTTTTCAATTATATAAAACGTTAAATATTGCAGCTTAAATTTCATCATAACTACCAAACTTAATAATTTCAAAATGTCAACCATTAATTTCATAAGTTTACCATAACATATTTTCAAATTCATGGGCTATATGCCCCAAAAGAAACAAGTTTTAAAGTTTCCAAAATATCATCGGATAACCAACACCTAACGCATGAGATACAAGATAAACCATCCCATAACAACTACCATCGCTCCCAACATCAAGGCTAAACCTATGTATAACCTCTGAACCTCTCTTCTAGTGTTCGCAAGCATAGCCAAGACTCCGCTCATGGTTTGATCGTGTGTGCTCAGAATCCCCATCAACCCGTCGAGAGACTGAAAAAAATGGTCTAGTCTAGCCCTAAACATCTCCGCATCATGGGACAAACCTGTGACCCATAAACTCTCAAGTGATGTCATACCAGTCGGCTGTCCTGCCGGCTCCTCAACCTGTGGTGGTGGCATAACTCGTCTAACCCTCAGTCGGGAGGGCCCCGCCTCATTCCTAGGTGGAATGATGAAGGTCTCCCAGACCGGCATCGGAACACTGATCCGCGCAGTCGCCCGGAATCTAGGTCAGGGCACCGACTGCAGTGAGGGCGCAGATATGGGAGTAGACGACCTAGCTGGTGAATGTCCGGACCCCGAGTAACTATGCTCGGATGGGTCGTAGTCTTCACTAACACGTGCCCTCCTAGGTCGGCCTGTGATATATCCGGACTCGTCTGGGGACGACTCAGAATGTGACGACGAATGAGACATGATATCTGCGGTAAATAATAAGTTTTTAAACATTAGTATGCTAGATAAACGTTGAAATCACAAAATACTTATGCGAACTCACATATTGACTCATGCTCTTCATTTTTTAACAAAAAGTTTCTATTTTTAGTAATTCTTAATATAACCATTTAGAGTCTCTTCTTATGCATACTAAATTAGACATAGGTGATCAGGCTTTGCCTAATTGTAATATGCTAAGCCGACACCCATCTTAGTTATACTATTAATATATCTAAACTCGAGACTTGTCTACAAAAGAAATTTTGAAATTAGTGGTTATAGTGTATGGTTTTATAATAAAACCAGTATTCTCTATAACCTATGGCTCTGATACCAAATCTGTCACACCCCGCTAAAGCGGAAACATGGAACATGACAGTTCGATAGACATAGCTTTAGGATACAGAAAGAAATACCACCATACATTCAACCATTGTTTACAATATGTTCCCAAAAGTTTACAATCCTATTACATCATCAAAAGTTGAAGTACAAAGATCTCTATTATAAAAATATTGCATGCGGTTTACACAAGAGATAAACTTTAATCATTTCCATGTACCTTCTTGTTCCCTGAAAAGCATGTTCAAAATATGGTCAACTACGAGAGTTGGTGAGTTCACAGGTTTTAAAATATGCACAAGTCAAGTTTATATGCAAGCTCCCTTTGAAAATCATACGCATAATCCAAACTTCAATCCATTGATTATGAGTATCATAATTTAGCTTATATGACAAAAGGTATGCATTGATATAACCACGTTGAGCCACTACTAAACCTTTCCGGACCAAATCAACGCCCCATGATCTACCTCAGAGGTGGGCTTTAACCACATGTGTAGTCATATTTCTCTAGTACGGTGCACCCCTACTCGTCAGTATAAGGTGGGCTTGTCAGACCAAATAGCGCTATCCACTAATACTATAGGCCCATTTCTTGGTTAACTAGTAGTGTACCCGGGGACTTAACTATTTTTAAAACTCAACATATCATTGTCATACATGTCATATAACTTCTACACCAAACGCTTTACAACAAAGCCTCATAAATTTCAATACATAATGCTTTATATCAAAGTCTCATGAATCTTTAAATATTTAATTTTAACATGCTTTTCACCCCAAGTTCAATCATAACATCAAAAGTGGGGCTGTGAATACTCACCTCAAGTGATGATAATGCTAAATAAGGCAACAACGCGAATCTCTCGACCGGAGTCTTTACTTCCCTAGAGTTATTTGCACCAATGAACACCAAAAGTCAACATCCATCAATAATCCTAACTTAACCATTCCTACATCTCAATATATGCCTTTATGTTTAATTTCTTGTCTAAAATAGAATATAGGATTAAAATATCAATAATAATCACTAAAACATATCCTTTTTATTTTTAAGATCAATCTTCTGGATTTAGCACTTGCTGTCCAGAATTTGTGATCACATAATATGCTTCAAAATAATACTTCCCAAATATCAAAAATAACCAAATTTTTATAGGAACTAATATACTGAGTTAAGAACATTTAGTCAAAATTTCATAAATTTTGGAGATGTTTTGATGTTCCAAAGAATTTCCACAAATCAGAAGGTCACTGAGTTTTACATCAGTTACACACTTCTTTTGTATCATGCATTTGGGATATCAAAACTAAAAACTACGAAATGAGGCATATATGGTTGCAAATTTAACTCAAAAATTTAACATGTGGAAAAAGATTCACTCAATTTGGAAGAATAATGAAAGAGTTATGGCCTTTGGAAGTTGAGTGTACCAATCTGTCATTTCTGGACAGATTACACTACCTTCTTCTAAAATACAAATGAGTGACCAAAACTCCATAATTTTGAGTGATTCTTGATGCTATAAGTCACTAACACCTTAAATTGAAGTTTTGAAGCAAAAAGCCCAAATTTTTAAGGAATATAAACCGACTTATACAGCTTGAAAGTGGATACAAAGTCCATGACAGCAAGCTGTTGGTAAGAGGAGGTTTATATTTAACATGAAATGATGATCATTTACCATGGTTTTCATTTATAACTCATGGCCTCTCATCCTAAGTCACTATGCAAAGATTTCTAATAACACAAATATGCATCATGAATTCATAGCAACTAAAGTGCTCATCCAATCCCATGCATGACATCAAAATCACTAAATAAGTGATATTACACTACTTTAGATGCTCTTAATCATATGAGATTTGAACAATCTCATCCTAAGAGTTTCTTTAAACTCAAAATTGTTGTAAATACAAAGTTTTCAATCCAATAACATCAAAATTTTCCTACAACAAAGTGTATCATGCTATAAACACTTGTTTTAACATGAAAACTCAAAAAATTTGTCTCTTACTAGTGGTTTATCATAGAAGATCATCATATGACATCATTTCTTTGGATGATTTAACCATTATTGATGTCCATTCACTTCTAAAACCAAATATGGAGTATCTCCATATATGCATGAGTTATTTCATGAAATTATAATTTCAATCTTGCCAAAAATGTAAAAAAAATTAGAGAAATGGATTTGTACCTTGAATAGTTGATGATGGAAACTTGATAATCTTGTAATGGAGATGATTTTGATCTTGCTAAACTCTTAAGTTTTCTGAAATTTTTTGGAATGTAGGTGTGTGTGTGTGTGGCCGAATTCAAAGAGAGAGGGAGAGGAGATGAGGGGTTTTTCTTGGAAGTGAGATTTTGAGAATTCAAATTTAAGTTTAGTGTTTTTAAAAAAAAATTAAGAGAGTAAGAGGGAGAGGGAGGAGGGCCGGCCTTGGCCTCCTCCAAGCCCAAAAAATATATTTTTTTTAAAAAAATGAATTACAACATAATTTCTCAAATAAAACAGATAAATTGAGAACCGACAATTTATAAATTCTCAATTTTTTTCTAAATTTAGTAAATTTTTACAAATAGATATATTTTTACCTAAATAATATAAACCTCATTATTTTAGGTATTTTAGACATGTGACATAATATTTGGCATTTTATGGCACGTTTTAGTCAGTTACTGATCTGAACCGGGCTTTCTAAACGACTATTGAAATATTTCGGGAAAATTTATAATCTAACCAATCTAATTAGATTCTAGAGAAGTAATTCTATGAACTATTCTCTAATATATTAAAGGATTCTAACCTTGAAGATTTTAATTTCTGACGGATGTCACAATGTGTAAGTACCAAAATGTGAAGATCCGTCGGTGACAACATGATCTAATATTTGTTGCCGAAAGGAAATCTTCGGTAGAGGAGGTACCGTCAATTATTGGGCAAATTTTTTTTTTTTTTTTACAATAAATTTAACATACCTAAGGATCCCACAAGGAAGTTGAAACGTGCCTCATCCAGTGGTTTTGTAAAGAGGTCTGCAAGTTGAAGATCTCTAGGAATGAAGTGAAGTTCAATATCACCTTTAGAGATATGATCTCTTATAAAGTGATACCGAATATCAATGTGTTTAGATCTGGAATGCAGCACTGGATTGTTGGCAATGGCTATGGCACTAGAATTGTCACATAGAATCGGTACATGAGAATAAACTTTGGCATAATCTTGTAGTTGGTTCTTCATCCACAAGATTTGGGCACAACAACTTCCAGCTGCAACATATTCGGCTTCGGCAGTGGAGGTGGAAACCGAATTTTGCTTCTTACTGGACCAACTGACTAAGTTTCCACCTAGTAATTGACAGCTGCCAGTTGTACTTTTTCTGTCAACCTTAGACCCTGCAAAGTCAGAATCTGAATAGCCAATTAGATCAAAACCTGAGTCCTTGGGATACCAAAGACCCAGATTCATGGTACCTTTTAGGTACCGAAAAATACGTTTCACAACCGCTAAGTGAGATTCCTTGGGATTGGCTTGATAACGTGCACACAGACACGTAGCATACATGATGTCAGGTCTACTAGCAGTAAGATAAAGAAGAGACCCTATCATTCCCTTATAATTCGTGATATCTACCGACTTGCCGATGGAATCTGCATGAATTTTTAGAGGTGGTGCCATTGGAGTTTTCATGGGAGAACAATTTTCAAAATCAAACTTTTTCAAAAGATCACGAATATATTTATTCTGACAAATGAAAATACCTTCAGAGGATTGTTTAATTTGAAGACCAAGAAAGAAAGTAAGTTCACCCATCATACTCATCTCATATTTACTTTTCATGAGAGAGGCAAACTCTTGACAAAGATTTTCATCAGTGGCACCGAAAATGATATCATCCACATAGATTTGAACAAGAATGATATTACCGTTTGTTTTCTTGAGAAAAAGAGTATTATCAATTTTACCTCTGGTATATCGGTTGGATAGAAGAAAATCAGACAAGGTGTCATACCAAGCACGAGGAGCTTGTTTCAGACCATAGAGAGCTTTGTCAAGTCTGAACACATGGTACGGATGAGCTGAATCTTCAAAGCCAGGTGGTTGTTTCACATAGACTTCTTCAACTTGTTCTCCATTGAGAAATGCACTCTTAACATCCATTTGAAAGACCTGAAAGTTTTTGTGAGCAGCATGAGCAAGAAAGATTCTTATTGCCTCAAGTCTAGCAACAGGAGCAAAGGTTTCATCATAATCAATACCTTCCTCCTACCTATATCCTTGAGCGACAAGCCTGGCTTTATTCCGGATTACAGTACCGACTTCGTCCATTTTGTTTTGGAAAACCCACTTAGTACCTATAATGGTTTTACCGAAAGGTCTTGGCACAAGTCTCCAGACTTTGTTTCTCTCAAATTGAGACAACTCTTCTTGCATGGCAGTGACCCAACAAGAATCTGCTAGAGCTTCTTCAATTTTCTTGGGTTCGATAACGGATAGAAAATTCACATAGAGACAGATGTTTCCAATACCTCTTCTAGTTTGGATACCTGCTAGCTGATCTCCTATAATTTGATTTATCGGATGATCTTTGGTCCATTTTAAAGCTGGGGTAAGAGGTGCAGGAACTGTGTTTGGAAAGTATGAAGGTGAAGGATCGGTAGGTATAGGATGAATATGATGAAGAGGAGAAGTATGTACGGTGGTTTAGGTAGGAGCTATGGATTCGGTAGTAGCTGTGAGTTCGGTAGGAGCTGTGGGTTCGGCAGTTGGTAAAGGTTCTGTCGAATCATGATGGAGAGAAGTAGAGGGTACTGAAAATGGGACATATGGAGGTCCTGAAGATAGAATATTTGGAGACTCTTCTCCAACATAGGAAATAATCCATTCATGAAGTTCAGTGTCATCACAAGATAGAGAGGATGTCTTGTGATCATCAAACTTCACATGTATTGACTCATCAATACATTTTCTTCTTAGATTATATACTCTGTAGGCTTTAGAGGAGAGAGAATAACCCACAAATATACCTTCATCAGCTTTGGGATCAAATTTCCTAAGCTGCTCTCGATCATTCAAGATAAAGCAAAGGCAGCCGAAAACATGAAGAAAACCAATGTTTGGTTTTCGGCCATAGAAGACTTCATAGGAAGTCTTGTTGTGCCTTTTCACAATGATAGATCGATTTTGAGTGAAACATGTTGTACTAACAGCTTCAGCCCAAAAATAGGTTGGAAGATTTGATTCACTTAGCATGGATCTTGCAGCTTCACATAGCGTACGATTCTTTCTTTCCACAACACCATTTTGTTGTGGAGATCTTACTGCTGCAAAGTTTTGAGAAATACCTTTGTCACAAAGAAAGGCATCTAAAGTAGCATTTCTGAATTCGGTTCCATTGTCACTTCTGATAGATCTGACTAATTGACCGTTGAGAACTTCAGATTTCTTGATAAAGTTGATGATTTCTTCAGGTGTATCACTTTTGTACCTGAGAAAGAATACCCAAGTGTAACGTGTGTATTCATCAATAATTACAATAATGTACCTTTTTCTTTTCTTTATCCTTAGGGGTTTTGACAAATCTATCCCAGACTTTTGGGATAAGAGGACTGTCACTAAGAATGGTAAGATACCGACTGTCAGCTCCTTCAAAGAAGAGCATCATCCTACTTTTCCATAAGGAGAAGTTGTTCGAGTTGAACTTAGGAGGTTTAACAGTAGATCCATTTTCAGAGTAAAAGGAATTTTGAGAAGAAGACTCAGGTTTTGTAGAAGGAGAAGTCATTACGGATCTGGTTTATTAGACTAAACCAACCGCTCTGATACCACTTGTTAGTCCCAAAGAAGTAAACAAGTATTGTAGAAGGGGGGGGGGTTGAATACAATAACACAAAATTACTTAATTTTAATTCTTTTATTGATAATGAATATCAAGAATTACACAAAGAGAAAATAAAGATTGTTGCGGAATAAGAATAATTAAGAACTACTCTAAATAATCTAACACTTAGAAGATATTAAGAACACAAAGACTTAAACCTTAAGGAAATAAAAGACAACTATCAACCTGCTTGAAATCTTGTGAATGCCAAAGCTTGAGCTGAAAGCGTGAGTAGCAATGTGCTACTTCCATCCTTTATATACTATCCAATGTAATTAGTGCAAAAGACAAGTAGGAGTAAAGCCTTTGGTGGTTGAGAGGTTGACAATAAATTATAAGATATTTGATGTGACTTGTCACAATACAAAAGGTAACTTTTGTACTATGAAAGTACAATAACTAAATAAAATATTCTTGGGAAAATCTTTTTGAGATCTATTAGAAAATAAACATCTAATCAAATTAAGACTAAATGTAAATCTTCTAAAGGAAGAGAGAAGCTTCCATTTCCATTGTCAGAAGATCATTGGGAAAGAGGAAGTATGTCAAATCATGAGGATTTAACATAAATGGTCGTACTAGATAAAGAAGCAATTTGTACGAGGAAAGTTGCCGAAGAAGGAATTCGGTAACTTAGGTATGTGCCGAAAAAGGAACTCGGCACAGAAGGAATGAATGCCAAACAGGTGAAGGTTCGGCAGAAGAAAGTTCTGCCGAACATGAGAGGATTCGGCACAGGGGTAAGTTGTCGAATTGGAATCGGCAGGGATATGATCTGCCGAAATGGAATCGGCAGATTATGCTTAGTTCACTCTTGAAGTCCATCTCAATCCGCATTGTAGACTTCCTTCATGTTGGATTCGGTTTATCTTCGACTCACCGATCTGTTAAACTAACTAAGCTATTACAAAGAACCATAAATAAAATACAAGGTTCAATCATCAATAAAGACTAAGGAGAGGTTATCTTTAAATCTTAGATGACCCAACAAATAGCTTAGCCCATATTTTCATTACAATCTACAATTTTGATCACTTAGGTTGTTCAAGCAAAGTAAACCATAAATATGCCGACTCACATATCTTTAAAGCAGTATCTAAAGCATCAAACATGTTGCTGACTTTTTGATGTTTGAAAGATTTGAACATTGAACATATGAAACTTTAAATATAAACAAGGCAACTTGTCAAAGATCCTAGACACATATTTTATTCAACTGAAAGAAAATCTGAAATATTAAACTTTATAGAATAAAATTTGTAAAGATTTAAACTTTTAAATTCAACATGCCAAGTTTTGAAAGCAGAAAATTAAATCGTTTTTCATCTAAAGCTTTTGTAAAAATATCAGCAAGTTGATATTCAGTTGGTACAAAATATAATTCAATAGTACCTTCTTCCATGTGATGCTTTATAAAATGATATCGCATGTCTATGTGCTTGGTCTTGGTGTGCTGGACAGGATTGACCGATATCGCAATCGCGGACTTGCTGTCACAATATATTGGCACAGTCTTGTATAGCATCCCGTAATCGCGAAGTTACGTTTTGATCCTGAGCACTTGAGCACAGCAACTAGCTGCAACGACGTATTCAGCTTCAGCTGTTGATATTGAAACGCAGTTTTGCTTTTTCGACGCCCAGCTTATCAGTCTGTCACCTAAAAACTGGAGATGACCAGAAGTACTTTTCCTGTCCAATTGATTACCACCATAATCTGCATCAGAATAAGCAATCAAACTATAATCAGAACTTTTAGGATACCATAATCCTAAATAAGGAGTTCCTTTAATATATCTAAAGATGCGTTTGACTGCTAAAAGATGAGATTCTTTTGGTTTTGCTTGAAAGCGGGCACACAGGTACGTTGAAAACATTATGTCCGGGCGACTTGCAGTAAGATACATCAGTGATCCGATCATCCCTCTGTATGTCTTTTGATCCACAGCTTTTCCGTCTGGATCCAATCTGAGTTTGGCACCGTGAGCCATAGGCGTGCCGATTGAGGTAGACTTTTCCATTTTGAATTTCTTCAAAATGTCAAAGACGTACTTTGACTGATTGATGAATATTCCATCTGAAAGCTGCTTCACTTGTAAGCCGAGGAAGAAGTTGATTTCACCCATCATGCTCATCTGAAATCTAGAGGTCATTAAATCAGAAAACCAATTACACAGAGATTTGTTAGTCGCACTGAAAATAATATCATCTACGTATATTTTTACTAAGCAGATATCAAGATTAGTTCTATAAATGAAAAGAGTAGTATCGATCGAGCCTTTGGTGAATCCGGATTTGACCAAGAAAGCTGACAACTCGTCATACCATGCCCGTGGAGCTTGTTTCAAACCATACAATGCTTTATCGAGAAAATATACATAATCTGGACGATCTTTGTCAACAAATCCCTCTGGCTGAGATACATATACTTCTTCTTTCAGCTTGCCATTGAGAAATGTTGTCTTGACGTCCATTTGATATACTCTGATAGCTTCCAATCTGGCAACGGGTGCAAATGTTTCATCATAGTCAATACCTTCTTCTTGTCGATATCCTTTGGCTACTAACCTTGCTTTGTTCCGAATGACGATACCATCTTTGTCTTTCTTATTCTTGAATATCCACTTGGTACCAATTATGCTCTTACCTTTTGGCCTTGGTACAAGTCTCCACACTTTGAGTGCGTCAAATTGATTGATCTCGTCTTGCATAGCAATGATCCAATCTGGGTCCTCCAACGCTTCAGAAACTTTTGTAGGTTCAATCTTGCTCAAGAAGCAAGTGAAGAGACATTCGTTGGAAGAAACAGTCCTGAAACGTGTAGAAACACCGACTTGAGGATCTCCAATAATTTGATGAATTGGATGAGATCTTGTCCACTTTGTTGTATGAGGGAGAGGATCAATTACTTCTTGAACCACTTGTATTTGATGAGAGGGAGGTTCAGAAACTTCTACATCAAAAGATGAAATAGAAATAGTTTCAACTTGAGGAGGAGATATCTCAAAAATCTCTAAATCAGATTCGGGAACAGTTTGTTGAATAACATCATTCTATGCATCCTCCTGAACTGATTCCTCTTGAGCAGATTGATCGTGAATAGATTCTTCTTGAATAGTTTCTTCAAGAATTGGCTCAGTTTCTGATTGAACATTGTCTGATTGATCCAATTCTTGTTGTGCTGGTTCTTGTTGAACAGGAGGGACTTGAGCAGCATCAATGTCAGAGATAGATGCAGTGGAATTTGGAATAGATGAGCTCTCAGTTTCCTGATTCAACACATTAGAAACATTTTCAGAATTTGTTCTAGACACATCATCATAAAAAATTTCAAATAGAAAATCAAGATCAGAAAGATTAGGAGAGGGAGAAGAAGAATCCTGGTTATTCGGTGAAAGAGCAGGTTCTGAATTGATTTGTTCAGAAACTGTATTTCCAGTAAGTGCGGGTTCTGAGTCTGAGTAACTAGAAACCAAATCAGCAGCTGCGTCAAACTTTACATTGACACTTTCTATGACCTTTCTTGCAGAGGTCAGAAAAACTCTATAAGCAGCAGAGTTTGAAGAATAACCCACGAATACACCTTCATCTGCCTTTGGACTAAACTTGTTGAGATTCTCCCTGTCATTTAGAACATAGCATTTACATCCGAATGACTTGAAATACTTGATGTTTGGTTTGATCCCGTTCATAAGTTCATACGGTGTTTTGTTGAAGCGACGATGCAGAATTGATCTGTTCTGTGTATGACAGGCAGTTGACACTGCTCAGCCCAGTAAGACAAAGGTAGACCTGAATAAGCGAGCATTGATCTGGCGGACTCAACAAGCGTTCTGTTTCTTCTTTCAACAACGCCGTTCTGTTGCGGAGTACGTGCAGTAGAAAATTGTTGTTGTATTCCTTGAGATTCATAAAATGCTTGAAGAGTACTGTTTTTGAATTCAGTGCCATTGTCAGATCTTACCACTTTCACTTGCTTCTGCTTATTTGTCTGTGTTGTCTTGATAAAATTGATGAGTACTTCAGGAGTCTCGTCTTTTGACTTCAGAAATTTTACCCAAGTATATCTGGAGTAGTCATCAACAATCACCAAAACATATTTCTTATGTCCTAAACTCTTTGTCTTCATTGGACCACACAGATCAACATGCAAAAGATCAAGAATAGCAGATGTACAGTGTTCAGGTTTAGGCTTGTGAGGAGCTTTCTTCATTTTTCCTTTCTCACAATCTTGGCATAGATGGTCTTTCTGGAAGCGGAGAACTGGAAGACCTCTTACTAAATCATTCTTGACCAGACGATCCATATACTTGAAGTTAAGATGAGCCAGTCGACGATGCCAAATCCAACTTTCACTGATAGAGGCTTTGGATAGTAAACACAAATCTGATGAGTTCTTAACATTGGAAAGATCAATTGTATACAAATTAGATCTTCTCTTTCCAACCATTAAGTCTTTGCCACTATCAATCGTTACAGCAACCCTTTTTGATTTGAAGCTCACTTCAAGATCTTTATCGCAGAATTGGCCGATGCTGAACAAGTTGTGACTTCGACCCTCAACATAGCTTACTCTTTTGACA
The DNA here is from genome assembly GCA_023525745.1 of Arctium lappa. Lineage (NCBI taxonomy): Eukaryota > Viridiplantae > Streptophyta > Magnoliopsida > Asterales > Asteraceae > Arctium > Arctium lappa. Next base: position 60,585,842 of record CM042059.1, on the reverse strand, counting down.
GTTATGTTTCCTTGAATTAGATCACCATAACCAAGAATTGGAGCTGTCTCACAGTTACCAAATTTCACACGACCGCAACATTTATCTTTAAAATTAGAAAGAAGTGATTTGTTGCCAGACATATGTTTTGAACATCCCGAGTCCAGATACCATAATTGACTAAGCTGCACACACAGAAACTACACCTTTTTAGGTACCCATATGCTTATGGGTCCCTTGTTAGATTTATATCTTTTATTTCTCACAGATTTATTTTTCATGCAAGAATGAAAGCAATTATCAATAGAAGATAGAACACAATTATCAGAATCAGAACTGGAAGAAGCATATGAGATATTCTTTGATATATCAAACATTTGCTGAAAAGAGTATTTTGGGTTTTTATTACAAGAAGCAAATGTATCAGAATTACAAAGATTTTCTACACAGTTTACTCCTAACAGTTCAGATTCTAATCTTTGTTGTTTCATCCTCCAAATCTGCCTTGTTGAATTCCTCACAGTCCGATCTGAAGAAGAAAAATCAGAAACATTAGAATTTTCAGATAAAACAGTATCATGTTTCTTTGACTTCTTTGATCTCCTTCTTTTACGCTTCTTTTTATAAAATTGAGCATTTAGCAGTAAAGAATTATCAATAATTGGATCAGAAGAATAAACTTTATCAAAGAAATCAGTCTTAGCTATAGACATTAAAGAACTAACCTCAGAGTGAAAATTTTCAAAATTTCGCAAGTTTGGAGGAGTTTTGCGTTTCTCATTGGAGGCGCAAACTGAGCTTTGCACTTCCCACTGCATGCGCAAACTCTCAGTTTGCGTTTCCAATGTGGAATGCAAATGACCATTGTTTTTCAAAACTTTAGAATTTTCCTTAAAATCTTTTGACAATCCATAAGAAATTTTATCTTCAAAACTTGTTTTCATTATAAAAAGGAATAAATCGTTTTGTAAACAAGTTTGAAGATTTTGTTCTTCCAATCTATCTTCAAGATCAACAATCTTGCCTTCTAAAACTAATGGAGGAATGTATTTCTTAGTATCATAAGATACCGAAGATACAATTTCCTTATCAATGTTAGCAAATATATCAACAACATGAAGATTTATTGGAAGATTTGATATTTAAAAGATTTTGAAATTTTCTGGATTTCTTAGATTGATCAGGAAAATACTTTGCATTTTCAGAGGTGTAAACAAATGGTATTTCCATCCTCTTATTTTTCATCCTCTTCACATTTTCTTCTTCCAAAATTTATTTCTCAGTTGTCCAAAGGAATTTAAATTGAGGAGCATATCTTGCAAGAGTAAAGTAATCATATTCATATAAAGTAGGAACTTCATTTTTAGCATTATTTAAAAAATGCGGATTTTCGAAACCAAGTCCCCATTTTTCTTTTATAGCTTCTTCACTCCTTGGTTTATTCATGTAAATTGTTTGCTCAGACTGTTCTCTTTTATACAATTTCTTTTCTAAAACAATTATCTTTTCAGAAAGGATTTTATTTGAAGAAGTCAATCCAGTCAATGAATCATGATAAGTCTGATTTGAATTTTCAAGAACAACTAACTGCTTTTGAAATTTCTCTTTTGTATCAATTAAAATTGATTTTTCATCTTTTAAAGAAATTTGCAGTTTATCAATTAAATCAGACTTTTCTTGATTTTTAACTTTTTCAGAAATGAACTTTGAGCGCAAATCATGCAAAGCAGTGATAAAAACATTCATTTGAGATAAGAAGAAATTATAGTTAAACTCAGAAATTACCTCAGAACCATCAGATGATGTATCCTCTTCCTCATTATCAGAATTGTCATCACCTATAAAGCACATGGCTGCTATTTCTTCATTCTCAGCCTCATTGTCCGAATGATCTAACCAGTACTCTTCTTCGGCCAACAGAACGGTTCCACTTTCCTTCTTTTCAGCGAGAGCCAACTTCTTTCGGTAAAAAGCAGCATCTTTTACCACTTTGACTCTGCATTCCTTGGCAATATGTTCAGGCTTTCCACAGTTAAAGCAATTCATCACCTTTTTCTCATCCTTCTTCTGTTCAACCACTTTTGCTGGTTCATACTTTGGAGTGTATGGCTTTGAAGGAGCACCAGGTTCTATCTTCTTAGAACCAGAAGAAAACCGTAGATTGTTCGAACCAGATTTGTGCTTGAATCTCTTCTGATAGTGCTGAGTCAAAAGTATCATGGCCTTTTCAAATGCTTCGCCATCATCATCTGTTGATCCATCATAAGTTGATTCAGTCAAAGCTTGCTCAGCAAGTTGACTAGCAAAAAGTGCAATGGGATCTACTGACAGAGGCTTGTTCTTCTTATCCATTTTTGCCTTCTTCTCCATAACCATAGACTCATCTGTCATCAGAATTTCGAATAACTCTTGAATAGGCATGGTTGAGATTCTGACATCATTTCTCATTCTGTGGCATGACTTGTTCCACTTAGGTTGTAAAGCATTCAGAAACTTCAAGTTTGCCTCCAACTCAGTCTTGGTAACTTTGATCTTGTATAAATCGTTGATAACAGCCCATAATCGATCAAATACATTCTTCAAGCTTTCTCCATCCTTAGCCTTGAACTTCTTAAAATTGTTCATATATCTAGTCTGACGCAACTGAGTTGACATTGCAGTACCAAGCATGATCTTTTCAAGTTGAGTCCACATCAGCATAGGATTCTGTTTGAAGCAATTGATTCTGTTATAAATGGAGTTGGGAAGAGCAAGAATCAGATTTGATTTGGCCTGACTATCAGTTTGATGTCTTAACATCTCATATGCATCATATTCCCTTACTTCTTTCACAATAGTGGTAGCAGGTGTAGTAGTAGTAGCTGGAATCACTTTTCTTGGAATTTCCATAGGACCCTGAGTCAGTGATTTCATCATATTCTCTCCATTTGGTTGTCTTTCAATAAAGTTGATGAATCGATCCTGCCATTGTTCAAATTCATTCTCATTGATAAGAACTGGTGGATGAGTATCGGACCCCAAAGACATCATGAGGTCATTCTTGTAGATTTGAGCTTGCAAAGACATCTTGTGAAAAAGACAGAAAAATTCAGAAAAAAAAATCCCATGTAAGAGAGGCCCGCAAACTGATGGTTTGCGTTTGTAAAGAGGAACGCAAAGTGAGCTTTGCGGTTGCTTCGTGAGACGCAAGGTGATCTTTGCGTTTGCTGAATAGAACGCAAACTGAGCTTTGCGTTTGCTTTGTAAAACGCAAAGTGAATCTTTGGGTGTGAGAACCTCTCGAATGAGATACTTTGCGGGTGAGAGACTTCGCGGGTTAGAGACTTCTCGGTTTACTTGAGAAACGCAAACAGATGGTTTGCGTGTTAGACTAGAACCGAGAAACAATCTTTGCGTTTCCAGAGAGAACCGCAAACCTGAAAAAATTTTCTAACACCAGAGTTAGATCATCTTATCTAAGAGTGAAAGAATGAAACGCAAAGTATAAGAATCATACACATACAAGATTGAATGACACGCAAACTAACAAGGAAAAAACGCAAACTTCCTTGAATGAAACGCAAAATTCATGGACACAACAGAATTCATGAAAAGAAGATAGACACGCAAACTTACATGAATGACCCGCAAACTCACATGAATAACCCGCAAACAAACAAGAATGAAACGCAAACTAACAAAAACTCAAACCATTCATGCAAGATCAGCTACAACATCGAAATTAATTCAAGAAAAGCATTCACTCAACTTCGAAAACTATATTCTAACACATTTTATCAAACAATTTCAATTAAAACACACTAATACTCAAATTCTTGAATAGAACAGTAACGAAACCCGTTTTTCCAGAAAATCACAATTTTGCAAAATTGGTGATCCAAACAAGAATTTTATAAGAAACACACAGAAGACAATATGATCGATTAATGAAAACGAATATAAGAGGATCAAATTCGCACAAAATCAAGCACAAACAGATCCAAATTTTGTGAGAAATCAAGAAAACGATATTTTATTGAAAAATTCAATAAAATCGATCAAATTTTCGATTTCAATCACTAAATCAGATCAAAACAAACAATCTCTCAATTCCCTCAAGATCTAGCTTGCTTTGATACCAATTGAACAAGAAACAGAATTCTTGAAACTTCTGAAACAATGAACTTTGAAATATCTTTTGAAACTTCTGAAACAATGAACTTTGAAACATCTTTCAAAAACTTTGGAACGTTCTTTGAAAACTGTCTTTGAACAATGAAACAGCTTTGAGGAATCTCTGATATTGAATCTTCATCTCTTTGATCTCTTGACAGTCTTTAGAGAAACAAACTTTCACAAATCATCTTGATTTATCTTTGAATAAAATTTCTTCAGAATCTTTTGACTTTGTATCAGCGGAAGCATTTTGAAATGCATTTGAAATTCTGACTTAAATCTGAAATTGAATCTTTATAAAATGTCTCCCCCTTTTTGATGATGTGAGCACCATGATCATCAAAACATCTTCAATTTCAGCACAGTCTTTGATTTCCCCCTTTGAGAACAAATAACAATCTCCCCTTTGATAGTCTCCGCCCGTTGATCTAAATAGCCGTCAATTCATGAAAGGTATATATCTGAATCTTTTCAAATTCAGACATAATGAACGAGGTAACCCTGAATCAACAAATGAAACAGTTAGAAGTGTCTGTCAGTAACACGGAGTCACTGTGTACAACGAATGTACAATATAAGGAGTTGGTTTGATGTTGACTCCCCAGGACTTCCATTCAATCATTGAAAAACACAAGGTAATTCTATGAATGTTCTGACAGAAAAACAGATTTTCTGTGTGCTCATGCTTGTGTATGAAAGAATTTTAGCACAATGATTGTGTTTCATTTAGGCTCAAATTGTGTAAACTGTTGAGACAGCAACAGATAATACACGGACTCAATGTGCATGAAAAAGGTGCGAAGGTGGGGCAATTTTCCTTCTTTTTCAATATCTAAATCTTCCGAGTGAAGATTAGATAGCCTATGTGCTGCGTCCCCAAGAAAATGAAACATTTCTTTTTCGAGAAAGAAACGAGTGGTTGGTGGGGTAATAGCAAGAGTTGGCATGGGCTCACTGCCTGTTTCAATGATGGTCACCAAAGAATGTGAACCAATCAGTAGATGTGGTTGCCCGACTCAGAAAGTGGTAGGTGCAGAGTTCTAATATTCTTTTAACTCTATTCTCACACCCTCTTTCTTTTTATCATTTTGCTTACTTCTAACCAAACTCTCATTTCCATTTTTCCACTCCACAGAATGAGAATAACTCAACCGGATGAGTTATCTCCCCCACTCTTTGATTTTGACCCCTCACCCCTCAATCACTCAAGGATAACTTCCTGGGTAGGAAACACAGGTTGCGTGAATCCATGGAAGTTCTATTTAAGCTCACACATGAATCCCATGATATTTCCTATGAAGAACAGTTGCTTAACAATTTAACTGAAACAGTTTAGCACAAGATATATGATACCATTGTCAATATGTATGCTCGTGAGATTTGAGCAATTGAACAATGAAGATTTCTCAAAACAATGATATTGAATGAATGAAATGAAATCAAGAGAATTGTTTTGAGAATCTGACAATGAATCAATCAGATCAAATCAAAAGGTTAGGGTATCAAAGAACTAGAAATTTGTTTATATGAACAAATATAAACAATTTATCAATGAAAGCACAAATATGAAAAAGATGAATGATGCTCATCAACTTTGAACTTCAAACGGGGGTATTACCATCGAAAAATTGTTTGAATTTGAGACATGGTAATAACAACTTCAAATAAAATACTGAACCTGTGTGTATGAATACTTGACAGTATATGGACAAGATAATACACAAGTATTGATCTTTGGAAACACACGGTCAGTTAAACAATAAGCTCAAAAAAATTTAGAAAAACATTTAAAAGCACACTTCTAAATTCATAACACTTTTGAGAATAAGAAGTGGTTTGAACATTTCAGAAATTGTTTTCATGTTCGAAAGTTGTCCTTCTTTCAAACAATCTGAGATCTAGATCAGAAGATTTTTACCTTTTCAGCTCCCCCTCAAATCAAGATATAAAGATTTTAATCTTTTAAGCTCCCCCTGGATATTAGCACAATATCCGTCTTTGATCATTGATGAACGGGTCATGATCTGTCATGTGATCAGAAGCCATCACCTTTACTCCCCCTTAAATTAAGCATCTGAAATATTACAAGTAAAACAGGATAGAGATCAAACACTCCCTTTTGAATTGTTACACCATCAATATTAGAAAAATCTAGCAAAGAAAAAGTATAGGATAGAGATCAGATCAATTCTCTTGGGATGAAGACCATCAATATCCATCGGATGTAAGCATACAGGAGTAAGGTCTTTTTTATCACTGAGGTCCGAGTCCTAAACTGTTGTGTTTAGAAGTCAAACTCCTTTGAAGAACGGGTCCTAAGATGATGTGCTTAGAAGCTATAATCTTGACATTGAAGTTCGGGTTTTGAACTGCTGTGTTCAAAAGCCATCGTTCTCTTACTCCCCCTTGACTTGTGGTGCCTGCAACATAGAATCAGTTTTCTTCTTTGGTACCCACTGGTATTTGGGTCCAGAAATGTTAGTTTCAGTTCGTGTGGGGGTTATGGAGTAAGAACCATACCAGTAATGATCAGTTGTTTTATGAAAATGATCATGTGTACAACAAATAGAACAATAAAACTTCTTACCGCTAGGTGCTTTGTTCTTCTTTGCTTTGTGTATAAGTACACATGATTTCTTCTCTTTCAGCTCATTTTCCTTATCATCTTTGACTGGTTTCTTTTGCCAAACCAGTTTCTCTTTCTTGAAACTTTTCTTCGGATAAGTATCTGAACCATCTAAAAATTCATCATAGAAAAGATTAGTGCGACGAATCTGATTAAAGGATTTGACTGACCTTTGTGAAGAGACGAATTTCTGATTTGAACTTGAAACAGACTTTTCAAGCTCTTTGATCTTTGAAGCAAATGTGTCTCTTTCTTTCACAAGTTGGTCAATCTTATTTGAGAACTCAGATTTCGTTCTTTGCTCTTTCAGCGCAGAAGCAGACAGTTCAGATAATTTTGAAGTTAGCTTCTTGATTTCAGATTCAAAAATGGATCTTTCTTCCTCAAATCCTTTTTCTGACTCAGTTCTTTGGCCGGATAATTCTTTAAAGAACCCTACATTCTTTTGTTCTATGGCATTATTCTCTTGAGCAAATTTCTCTCTTTCCAATATCAGTACTTTCTCAAAATCGGAGATTTGTTGAGAAAGCTTAATGCATTTAAGATCCACTATCTTCTTTTCTTCAAAGCACTTCCTTGAGAAATCTGAGAACTTAGTTGAAAATCCTTTCTTTTCTTTCTCAAAACAGCTTTTTCTTCAACATGCTTTTGCTCAAAATCAGATATATTCTTTCTGAGCTCAGCATTCTCAGATTCCAATTTCTTAACTTTCAGCTCATTGCTCTCAACAGAGATTGTCCGCTTAATTTGATTTTCCAACTCAGAAATCTTTCCTTTTAGATATGACACAACTGTTGGCCTTATCATCGTCCATTCAAGATAGTCCCATATCTCCTTTCCTGTTGATTTGTACAAATCTTTTCCTGTCAACTGATATGTATCTATGTGACCTTTAATCTCATGAGGAATATTATTCAACAGAACAGTTCGAGCCATATTATTAGCATTCTTTCTTTTCTCTCGATCCTCAGTACAATCTTCTGTTGGAGTATGAGGTGTCATCTCTCCTTCAGTTAATGACAACCTGATATAACAACTCAGCTCATGTGTATCTACAAAGTTGAAAAAATCAGTTTTCCACTGTTCGTATCTTCCTCTGAGCAAAATTGGAGAACTCATCCTGTTTCAAAAAGAATTTGACAAAATTATCGTGAGTAGAAATGAATTCAAAAACAAAAATATGGACAAACTAAAATTTTCTCTCTCTCAGAAAACTTTGAATGAGAAACAGCTTGATAAAAAATTATCGTTCCCAAACAATTCAGAAGAATTTGACCGAAAGTCAAACTCAGATCAGCACAAAAAAAAATAAAAAAAAATAAACTCTTAAAAACGAAACTAATACGAAAAACGAGGACTAAAATTGAAAGAAAATACTAAGACTTGACGAAAAAAGGAGAACTCAAAAAGACAAAAACACAAAATATAAAATCTAGGGGCTAAAAATGTAAAAAACACACAACTTATAAAACTAGACGGACTAAAAATGACAAAAGAACAAACTAAATACTAGAGGGACTGAAAATGTAAAAACCTAAAAGAAAAAAAACTACAGGGGCTAAAAGTGACAACTTTTCAAAGTTAGAACTTGAGGGATCAGATTTGTCAAACCCCTAAACTAATACTACAGGGACTAAATCTATCAAAACTAAAAACTAGTTAACAAAACTAACAAATCTAACGTAAAAGGACTAAAAATGTAACACAATTAACGAAAAAACTAACAAAGATTAACGACAAGGACCGAAAAAGACATATTCTTAAAAGTACTAACTGACTTTACGAAACTTAACAGAAAAAGGACTAAAAAAGTAAAGAAAACTAACGAAACTAACACTCTAGGACCAAAATGTCATAAAACTAACGAAACTAACGGACATAACGGCTGTCCGTTAGTTTACTGTTCATCTTCTCCAAAATCAAAAGAATTGTGAACTTCAAACGACGATATCTTATTCGTTTCTCGACGAAAATCGATGAAACAAGTTGGAAAATACTCCTTGTTTACTCCAAAATTGATTCCAACGAAAAATATTCGAACATGCTGTGAGTGTTGCTCTGTATCTCGAGGTGAAAAACTCCGGTGATATGTATTTTCCGGCGACCGTTTTTCGTCCTTTTAAAGATTTTAAACACCTGAAAAACACAAGAAATCAATAAAGGAACACGATGAAAGAGTTAAAATAACGAAAACATCATCTGAAAATGAATTCCGGCGAAAAACGTTTTTCCGACGAGTTTTCTGGCGAAACTTCAAACACATGTATCTCACTCGTTTCTTAACGAAAATCGAATCCGAAACTTGTTCTGGAATCCTTGTGACAAGTAGAACAATTTAGGACCAGTTAGATGGATCAAAAACACCTTATACGAAGACCCACTTCGTGAAAATTGAACGATGAAGTTTTCATGAGAAGCCTGTGGTTTGCGTGTGTAAGATGAAACGCAAAGCTGTGGTTTGCGTGTGTAAGCTGAAACGCAAAGCTGTGTTTGCATGTGAGGTAAGAGACGCAAACCTGTGGTTTGCGGGTGTTGACCGAAACGCAAAGCTTTGAGGTTTGCGTGTGTAACCTATGGTTTGCGTGTGGTATGCAGCTGTGATTTGTGAGATTCAATTCATAAAACCTCTTCACCGACTCATTAAACAAACTTAACCAATTGAAATAAAGCTTCCACAGAATTGAAATGATTAATCCATACTACAGCTACAAATTGAAATCAATCTCTGTGTGGTTTGCGGGTGATGCATAGAACGCATGGTTTTGGTTTGCGTGTATAAGCTGAAACGCAAAACAGATAATCACCAAATCTTCAATTCAAATGAAAATCACCGTCCCACTTGAAAATTTGATCCAATCAAATGAAAGTTTCAATCAACCATCAAATTTACATCCAATCAAATATGAACCTTGCAATTTCAATCAGTGAACATGAAAACTTGAATTTGATTTTCAAAATGAAATCCAAATTCCACTGAATTGATTCCACCGCCCCACTAAAAATTTTCCTCCAATCACAAAATAATCTATCACCATCACCAATTGATTATGAATTCCAGAAATTCTTCACCATCATCAAAATAATTCTCAGCTTACGATCTGCAATTACCAGAAACCACTGATTAGATAGACTTGAATTCGTAGAACAATTGAAATCGAAAATCACAAATTAATTGAAAATGAAAATCGCAGATGATGATGTTCGTGTTCTTCAATTTTGTTCCACAGATCAATCCAAAATGTTTAAAATCTGAAATTAAATCACGAAATTGCATAAGAATGATCGATTAAGCATATAGTACATATTTTCAATGACAATTTCAGACTAAAATCAACAAAACACAAAAATTTGATCAAGAACAGATTCAAACATTTCAACAGTGTTCTTGATATTTTCAAGAAAAATCAACTTTTTGATCTAAAAATCCAGAAATTCAATTTGATTTTCTGTACAAATCTCTTTTGAAAATTGTTTGGTACGGCTCTGATACCAATTGATGAAACAAGATCTCTAAATCCTTAGAGAGAGAAAGTGTGAAGCGCAAAGTAACAGATCTATTGAATTGTGCGTGTCTGAATTGTTACAAAACAAAGGTGCAAAGGGGACTTAAATACCCCTAGCCCTTACAAACAGAAAACACTACTAAAAGTATTAAAAGCTATAAAATAAATACAATGATTACTACAAAATTAGACTTAACAATTTTGATATCTCAAAATTCATCAAAAAGGGGGAGATGATTCAAAGTTCAATTTCAGTTGAAAGTCAAGTCAAGTGAAAGTCGTAAAGCAAAGAGAATTCAAATTTTAAGTCAAAGCAAAGTCTAATGATTATCAAGGTGAAGAGACTTTCTAAAATTTTGTCGTATTTGTGACAAAAAGGGGAGATTGAAGAAAGTATCAAAGTTATGAAGATTTCAAGTTTATAAAGAATGTTAGAGTAAGAGAGAGTTTTTCAAAGATTTGAAGTTCTTAAAGATTGTGTGTTGAATATTTGGTAGCTGAAAGATTATTGTTAAAGTTCAATTTCAGTAGAAAGTCAAGTCAAGTGAAATCCGTAAGCAAAGAGAATTAAAATTTAAAGTCAAAGCAAAGTCTGATGATTATCAAGGTGAAGAGACTTTCTGAAATTTTGTCGTATTTGTGACCAAAAAACGGAGATTGAAGAAAGTATCAAAGTTATGAAGATTTCAAGTTTATAAAGAATGTCAGAGTAAGAGAGTGTTTTTCAAAGATTTGAAGTTGTTAAAGATTTTGTGTTGAATATTTTGCAGCTGAAAGATGACCTGAAGATTATTGTCAAAAAAAAATTAATCTTGAATCCAAAGGGGGAGATTGTTAAGTCAAGATTGTATTCCAATAGCATATTTATATTTATATTTCTTTCACATTTATGTCCAAAGGGGGAGATTGCATAGTTTCATATTTATATTTCTTTCACACATGCACGAATCTTTGTGATTCCAATAGCATATCTCTTTGATATTTCTGGAACAGTTTGAGAAGTAGATTCTTAAAATCTTACTTCAGTGATAACTGGAAGTCCTATCAGAGATACCCCCTTGCCAACTCTGAAAATAGGCCACATAATTATTCTTAATTGTTGTGATAACAGTTACTAATGTGTTTCTGTGTTAGTTGATTACCCCATCTTGGTTACTAAATGTTTTATATTATCTTTTGCTACTCATTCTGTTAGTCTTTGAACATACATGATGCTGAGGATTCTCCCTATCATGATGAGGGGGAGAATGCCATAACAATGACACAAGTTTCAAAGATAGATTATCATGTTGAAGGGGAGTTAGCAAAAGCAGAAGGGGAGCAACATATCCTATTTTTCTTAAATCTGAGGATGAAAAGCCATGGATTTCAAGAGTGCATTGGTTCTTCTATCCTTCATCAAGTGGTGTTCGCTACAGGTTATTACAAGTTGCTTCCACCTACGAGCTGATTGAAACAAGTTCTTAAGCTGAAAGTTTATTCAACTCGCGGTTCAAAGACAAATTCTTTGTTTTTAAACTGAAGATGCACTATGGTTGTCACGCAAAACTCACACATTTCTTTCTTGTGGGCGTAATGAATGTGTTGTGTTTCTAGAGATAAAAGATGTCTTTAGTGCACTTAGTTGAGGTTATTGCGCACATCGAATCTGGTTTTTAAAGTTGAAACTTTGAAGGATAAGAGTTTCATTCAAGGGGGATCCTGAACTATCTTGAAGATATGCAACGCTAAAGTTTTTCAAAGAAATCAAAGGGAGAAGAGCTGGCGCTTCATAGACGATGATTCCTTTACAAAACTTTAGGGGAGGTTGTTAGGACAAAAATTTTCCAAGTTTGGAAAGTTTTGTAAAGGGCTCAACTTTATTATTTGTATTGGGCTTAGTTTAATTTGTATTGGGCTTAGTTTAATTTGTATTGGGATTTAATGTAAATGGGCTTGGGCTTTAGGTTAGAACAAGGGAGTTGGGAGAGTATATATAGTTTATGTGTTTAGGGTTTTAGAGTTAGGTTATCCATTCACAATGTAGTCGTTCTGAGAGATTGTGTGTTCTAGAGAGAGAAACACTTTCTCTATCTAGGTTTTGTTGGTGTTCTTCGTTTTAAATGTGAATGAAAGGTATTCTCTCCCAATCTCATCTTGTTATCTTATTTGATTATGAATTGTTGTTAAAACTGGGATCTACATGTGGAAAGTTATATAAAGTATTTATTGTAACACCCCGAATTTTCGTTTGGTTTTGCGAAGTTGTTTATTTATGGTTGGTCACATATGTTGTTGTGACGAGTCTATACCATTACTAGTGGATCCCTAGGTTTTGAGTCGACTGTATTATTGGGAGGTCATATTTCCCATTTTGTAACTATGGATGCATATGTTCCTAGAGGGCAACTTGGTACGATTATGTGAGGTCGGATACTAGCCATGGTTCATAGTGATCCTAGTGAAGGAGTATACATTGGTTTTGCTTGGGGCTAGATCTCACATTTTAGCACGGACTTATGTGTTCGTATCCTCGGATTCCAATTTTTTAGCTCATAACTCGGATTTTGGCCTACTTAGTGTTACGCCACCATCCTTGGGAAAATGGTCCTTTTATCATTGTTTAACGAGTTTTGGACCGAAGAAGCCCGGTTGTGGCGAAATGTTATCTTTATGAACTAAACCTTTATAAAAAGATTTCCTTATGATACTAATGTTTATATCTTTTGAGCTTTATAAACTTTATGTTCTCACCAGACTTTAAGTCTGACACTTTTTCTCAAATGATGTGTATAACAGGTTTCCCTTAGCGGTGGGTTGCCGGGGTTTTGAGAGACGGGTTTGGTCTCGAGGCATTTTGAGATGACTAGTATTGTTTCAGGGCATTTGTTAAGTCCCATTCTTTTGGTATATTATGGATTGTCAACTGATGTAATCTTGATATAGGTGTCTAGATTACTTTGTTGACAAACTCTATATCGATACAGGTTTTTGTAAAGTCTTAATGACTGATCCCCTTCTTGGGAGTTTATTATCAATATGAATGTCATGTTGCCAAGTTTTTCAGGTTTTAATTTACTCTGATTTTTAGGGTGTTACAGGTTGGTATCAGAGCTCTAGTTTAAGCGAACTAGGCATGAACGTAAGATGTCTAGACTTAGACTGAGTATGCTAAGAATTGATCTGCGAGATTGGGTAGAGCTTCTAAGATGGGTTAGTTTTAGAGTCAACGGAAAGTAAGTTTATCAGGCGTTGTGGTGATCGTGACGAGAACTTTTATGTGTTATATGTTCATAATCTCACTTAGCTAATGTTATTATGAAGACATCGTACGTAAGTGTGCTTGAATTTCTATTGCTATGACAATTGGTAATGTGGTAGTACGTTTCCTTTGTGTTTATTCAATCTCTCTCTTATCTTTGTCTCTGTTCTGTGAAGCAGTTCAGTATGGTGAATACGCGTGGTAGACCGCGTACTCGTGTTGATGGTCTGGAAGCGACAGCCTCCACCGCTGATCAGCCGGAAGGAGTTGAGGTTGTCGTACGTCCGCCAATTCAAAAAATACTAGGTGGGGGGCCAGAGGTCATTCCACGTGTGGACCTGGCTTCGTCCCACCCAGTAATCAGGGATGCTAGTTTCCCGTCTGAGTTGATGGCCAACATGATGTTGGCAATGAGGGAAGAGATGGCAAAGCAGCAAGAGTTTCTGCTGAAAGTAATCGAGGACCGCGATGTGAACAATCGTAGAAGTGAGACGGTTGTGGAAAACATCGTAGCAGGTTCTGGAGGCGCTGGTACAGGGGTAAGGGCTGAGGAAATCAGGATTGTTGGTGCTCCAGGGAATAGGAAAAGTTGTTCCTACAAATCCTTCTTGGGCTGCGGACCGCCAGAGTTTTCTGGTTCCGACGACCCAGTCTTGCGTGTGAAGTGGATACGAGCGGTCGAGCAAGCTTTTGGCTCTTCCGAATGCGGAGATGATCAGAGGGTGCGGTTCGGTACCCAACTGCTGAGGGATACTGCACTCATTTGGTGGCATGTCATCTAATCCACCCTAACTCCTGCTGTGTTGGCTCAGTTGTCTTGGGCCGATTTAAAAAAAAAGTTGTTAGAAGAATTCTACAATGAAAGAACAATGGACCGAATTGAGAAAGAATTTCGGTCTTTGGTAAAGGGAAGCCTGACGGTGAGGGAGTACACCCGTCAGTTCATGGAGAAGCTAGATCTGGTGGGACATGCTGCCCCAACAGAGAAGGATAAGATGAAGGCCTATCTGAATGGCCTACCTGCGAGCTTCTAACCTCCGTGAGATGATTGAAGAAGCTCAGTACATGGAAGAGATGTTCGCAAGGAACAAAGTTGAGAAAGACGTAGTGGTGACTGATAAGAGAAAGTGGGAGAGCAATTCTGCTCACCCCAAGAGATCACGACCTTTTGGCAGAAACCGAAACTTCAGCAATCAGCAGGAAGCTAGGTGGTGCCACAAGTGTCGAACCAAACACCACGGTGACTGTTTTACCACTGCTCAAACTTGTTATAAGTGTGGGAAGCCTGGTCACACTTTCAGAGATTGCCCGGTCAAAGGACTCGTCTGTTATGAGTGCAAGACATCGGGGCATGTGAGAAGAGATTGCCCGAAGCTTGTGTCGGGTAGCACGCCAGCAAGGAAGGAGAACCCGCCGAAGGTTCCGGGTCGAGCATTTCAGATGACGGCCGAAGAGGCCAGGGCATCTGCTGACGTGGTATCGGGTACTTTCCTTATAAACTCTGTACCTGCTCGTATTTTGTTCGATACGGGTGCTAGTTTCTCTTTCGTATCTGAATTGTTCCGTCAGAAAATTTCTATGCCCACTACTAGTCTTGAGGATGCATTAGTGGTAGAAATAGCCGATGGTAGTCAAGTTCTGATCCACGAGGTTATGAAGCAGTGTACTCTTAGTATCGAAGGGAGAGAATTCTCGATCGATCTACTGCCGATGTTAATCGATGGTTTTGATGTGGTGGTCGGCATGGATTGGTTGTCAAACAATCATGCCGAGATCGTATGTTCCAAGAAGTTGATTCGAATTCCCAACCCCTCTGGCAAAGTCGTTGTCATCTATGGTGAAAAGAGAAAGGGTGAAGTGGAAATAATCACAATGGCAAAGGCACGCAAGTGCTTAGTAAAAGGATGTTCGTCTTTCCTAGCCTACGTGATCGATGCCAAGTTAAAGAAATCAAAGCTGGAAGATGTGAAGATCGTGCGTGAGTTTCCAGACGTCTTTCCGGACGACTTGCCCGGGTTACCACCCGATCGTCAAGTTGAGTTTCGGATTGATCTTGTGCCTGGAGCAGCACCAATTGCTAAAGCTCCTTACCGTTTAGCACCATCGGAGATGCAAGAGATGATGGCACAACTCCAAAAGCTATTGGAGAAAGGCTTCATAAGACCGAGTTCGTCACCTTGGGGAGCTCCGGTGTTATTCGTCAAAAAGAAGGATGGCACAATGATAATGTGCATTGACTATCGTGAGTTGAATAAAGCTACAGTAAAGAACAGATATCCGCTTCCGAGAATAGACGACTTGTTCGATCAACTTCAAGGAGCGGGTTGTTTTTCTAAAATTGACTTACGTTCGGGTTATCACTAAGTGAAGGTAATAGAAGATGATGTTCCGAAAACAGCTTTCAGAACGCGTTACGGCCATTACGAATTTCTTGTAATGCCTTTTGGTCTAACGAACGCACCAGCTGTGTTTATGGATTTAATGAATAGAGTATGCCGACCATTCCTCGACAAGTCGGTCATTGTATTCATTGATGACATACTCGTGTACTCCAAGAGTGAGTCAGAGCACGAGCAACATTTACGTGAAGTTCTGGAAGTGTTGAGAAAAGAGAGGTTGTACACCAAATTTTCCAAGTGCGACTTTTGGATTAAAGAAGTACAGTTTCTGGGTCACGTAGTCACTTGGGTCGGAGTGAAAGTAGACCCCTCCAAGATTGAAGCTATGATGAATTGGGAGCCTCCTAAGAGTCCGTCCGAGATCCGAAGTTTCTTGGGTCTGGCGGGATACTACAGGAGATTTATCCAAGACTTTTCAAAGATCGCTTCTTCCTTGACAGTTCTGACTCGGAAGAATGTGAAGTTTGAATGGACTGAAGCCCAAGAGAAGGCGTTCCAGATCCTTCAAAAGAAGCTGTGTGAAGCTCCGATCTTGACGTTAGCTGAAGGGTCGAAAGATTTCGTGGTATACAGTGACGCTTCAAAGATGGGATTGGGTTGTGTGTTGATGCAACGAGGCAGGGTGATCGCTTATGCCTCGAGGCAGTTTAAGATACACGAGCAGAATTATCTAACCCATGATCTGGAGTTAGCGACGGTGGTATTCGCTTTGAAACTTTGGCGACATTACCTCTACGGCACGAAATGCACACTATACACGGATCACAAGAGCCTGAAATATGTCTTTGATCAGAAAGAGCTGAATATGAGGCAAAGGCGGTGGCTCGAGTTGCTCAAAGATTATGACTGTGAATTGCTTTACCATCCCGGTAAGGCGAACGTGGTGGCCGATGCGTTAAGTCGAAAGGACTATAGCGGAAGTATTCAAACAACCCATTCGAGAATCGAGCTAGTGTCTAGTCTTGTTGAGAAGATCAAGACATCACAGGTGGAAGCACTGTTAGAAGAGAATCTAAAAGATGAAGTCATGACGAAGCAACGTTTACCCTTAACGGAAGATAGCCGTGGAGTAAAACTGTTCAGCGGTCGTGTATGGGTACCCAAGCTTGGGAGTAGCTGTGATCTGTTGCTAGAGGATGCTCACAAGTCCAAGTATTCCATTCATCCGGGGAGTACAAAGATGTACAGGGACTTGAAGCTGCACTATTGGTGGCCGGTAATGAAACTTGATGTGGCGCGTTACGTTGAGCGTTGTGTGACGTGTTCGCAAGTTAAGGCCGAGCATCAACGACCATATGGGAGTCTACAGTCTTTAGAGATTCCCGAATGGAAGTAGGAGCATATCACCATGGACTTCGTGACGAAGTTTCCTAAAACTCTTCGAGGTCACGATACCATTTAGGTGATAGTTGACAGATTGACAAAGAGCGCTCACTTCTTGGCTATGCGCGAGACTCTACCGATGGATAAGTTAGCAAAGCTTTATATCGATGAGGTGGTCTCGAGGCATGGCATACCATTGTCGATCGTGTCGGATCGCAACAGTCGGTTCACTTCGAACTTCTGGGATGGATTTCAGAAAGAACTTGGTACTAGAGTGAAGTTGAGTACGGCTTACCATCCACAAACCGACGGGCAGAGCGAGCGAACGATCCAAACTTTGTAAGACATGTTGAGGTCTTGTGTCATCGATTTCGGGGGTAGCTGGGACTCTCACCTGCCTTTGGTGGAGTTTGCTTACAACAATAGCTACCACTCGAGTATCGGAATGACACCCTTTGAGGCTTTGTATGCGCGAAAGTGTCGGACTCCCGTGTGCTGGCTTGAAGCGGGAGAAAAGCAGTTCGCCGGACTTGAGATCGTGCAAGAGACTGTCAATAAAGTCAAGTGCATTCGTGAAAGAATGAAAGCGGCTCAGGATCGTCAGAAAGGCTATGCAGATAAGAAGAAGCTACCGATGGAATTCCAAGTGGGCGACCGCGTTATGCTTAAGGTGTCGCCGTGGAAAGGCATTATTCGGTTCGGAAAACATAGGAAGTTGAGTCCCCGTTTCCTCGGACCTTTCAAAGTGCTTAAACGGGTGGGTTTGCAAGCCTACCAGTTGGAACTGCCATCGGAGTTGAGCAGAATACACAACACGTTTCATGTTTGCTACCTCCGGAAATGTTTGGCGGTAGAAGACAGCGTCATTCCCCTTTCAGAGTTAAGGGTAGACGAAAGTAACCGTTGTGTGGAAGAACCCGACGCCATCTTAGAGAGAAAGTCTAAGAAGTTGCGTCATAAAGAAGTCACTTTGGTCAAGGTGCAGTGGAAGAATCATCGGGGAGACAATGTGACGTGGGAAGCCGAGGAGGATATGAAGCGAAGATATCCTCACCTTTTTGAGTAGTTGGGATTTCGAGGACGAAATCATTCCCAAGTTGGGGAGGATTGTAACACCCCGAATTTTCGTTTGGTTTTGCGAAGTTGTTTGAAGAAGAATGAAAAGGTTCTTGTGGCTGTCTACAGGGCGCACGGGTCGTGCGCCCTCCTTCAGGAAAAATGCACGGGTCGTGCGCATGGATCAGGGTGCGAGGCAGTGACTTTTGCATGGGTCGTGCGCCATCCCCCTTTGAAAACGCACGGGTCGTGCACTGTATTGGGAAATGTGTAATGCCTCGCTAAATATCTCATTTTTGATGAATCTTCTGAATTATTCTAAAAATCTCAAATTTCTTTCTCTCTCTCATCCTTTTCTCTCTTTTCTCTTTCGATCTTCAAAGGCTAGTTTAGTTGCTAGTTTTCGGTGTTTCTAGCAAGGGGTCAGTGTTTTAAGCTTCACCTCTACGTCGTGATCGTTATCTGATTTTCCGGGTTTTATTCTGAAAACCTACCGGTGAGTTCCTACTACCATTTTACAAACTTTATACATGTCAAAACTCTTATTTGCGAAATCCAAAGTATTTCTACGGTATGATTTCATGATCTCTACATTTTGATATAAATGAAGTTTTTAGTGATTCTCGGGGTTCCCGATCAGTTTTGACCAAAATGACGGGTTCTACCTTATTGAAGTAAAATGATACTTTACTTGTACATTATGTGGATACGTAAAAAGAATGTTTAAGGACTCATTTTAATGATTTTCATTCTTACCTGTCAGGATCGAATTCTCAACAAGAATAAATTCTCAGAAACTAATATCAAAGAAGTTGCGGAATAACACTTTGATATACAATGAAACAGTAAACAAAACAGTATATGATCAACAACTTGTAAACTTGTATTGAATGCTTGAAGTTACAAGATTAAACACACAACCTCAATATTGATGAACAGGCTCACCAATACGAATTCTACTTCTCTAGAATTAGGATCTATGCCTTGAGGTTGATTCTCTCTAAAACTTAGAATGAATAATTAATCCTCAAATATATATACTGAAGATAAAAGATAATTACAATTAATAAAATATCTTCAGAATATCTTCCATGAATATCTTCAGCTTCCATGAATATCTTCAGTTTATCTAGCTGTCATCCTTTCCATACAGATCTCCATCTCATAAGCAGTACTAATCATAAGCAACATTAATACTCTGAGCAGTATTAACTCTAGCAGTACTAACCATGCTCAGCAGCATTAATCTCTTCAAGCAGTACTAACTTTGAACTAGCAGTACTAATCTTGTTGAGCAACATTAATCATCAACTAGCAGCATTAATAACAGAAGTACTAACTAGAAGTATTAACTGTTTTCTTCTAGCAGCATTAACTTTGTTCCAGCAGCATTAACTACAACTAGCAACATTAACCATAGAAGTAGTAACCATGATGAATATTAACTTCAGAAGTAGTAACCATGATGAATATTAACTTCAGAAGTAGTAACCATGTTGAACTGGAAGTAGTAACCATGATGAACTAGAAGTAGTAACCATGATTGGCATATTTCAGACCCAACAATCTCCCCCTAACTTAACTTTTCAAAACTGAGAAGTTAAGTTCTTCAACATAGTGTCTTTATGATAATTTCAAAACTTTCTGCAATTACTAGTTCTTCTTGATTCAGTTTCTGCTGTTATCTTCTTTTCAGTTTCTGCTGTTATCTTCTTTTCTGTTTCTGCTGTAGTTGTTGCTTTGTTTCAGCTTCATCACTTATCTCCCCCTCAAAATAAGATTTCGTATCAACTTGATTCTCCTTCTCATGTCTTCTCAAGTTCAAATGTTTAAGTCTCCCCCTTTTTGAAATGATCTTTTCATCTCTTTTATCTCCATAATTTGATTGTGAACTTTCAGACTAATTGTACCAAGTGTATCCATCAATTCTTTGTAGTTAAACTGTCCTCACCTCCTTTAGGTGTGTTTACCACCTTTGAAGGATCCTTGGATCTTTTAGTAGAGATCTTCTGCCTAGCAGAAGCACCTTCTACTCCCTTGGTTTCTTGGCACCTGGGACCTTTAGATAATTACTCATCTAAAGTTGCCATGGGGAAGGTCTTAGATATGTTCACACTGTCCTGTCTTGCACTTTGTGCAAAGTCAGTAGTGTGAGCCTTACAACCCATATGCTCTTGCATCTCCTTATTGAGCACCTTCTTGAGGTTGGGAGATACCCCTGTGGTTTCCCTATGGATATTCTCTAAAGGAGAATCCTCCCTTAGAAGGCTTAGTGGGTGAAGGTACAAGAAGTGAAGGAGCCTTCTTTACCTGTTTCCTTGTATAAGTTTGGGTAATTGGAGAAGTGGACTTATGAAGTAGGGACTGTGGGATAGATATATAGTGGGAAGGTTGGGTTTGGCAAGCAGTGGGAATGTCTAATGAGGGCCTTGACCCTGCTGCCATACCTTCTTGTGGTTGGGACACCACCATCATTGTTGAGAACAATGGGGTGTCAACTCCTTCAGAGTCCCTAGCAGATCTTCTCATGTTTGAGAAAACCTTGCCTTTAGGGGGTTTCGGTACATATATCTCATTAAAATGAGGTTAATCCGTCAATTCCTTATTAAGTACTTGTACAAACCTTGGATACAGATAAAAGCTTTTTGATTGATATCCAGGTTTGACATTAAATCATTGAAGATCATTTTTAGGTATAGAAAACTTACATTAGCAGTAGTAACACTTATCAGCAGCATTAACACAGACTGGCAGTAGTAACACATATCAGCAGCATTAACACAGTCTGACAGTATTCACTGAACTAGAAGTACTAACTACCTTTCAGTATTAGCAACCTGAAACACTTTTTCACTTTTCTTACCTTCTGCTGGATCAAAAGTAATATGTCCTCCATCAAATCTTTTAAAGAATTTGAAGGCAGTCCATGTTCCTTGTTATGTGCCAAGAGCAACCATTATCTTCATTCCAAATGCTCTTCCTCTTGAGCTTTTGATTGCCCTGCACACTTGATAAATCAGTTAGTCTTTGATGGAACCCAAGCCAAAGTGGTCTTGGGTTGTCCTTTCTCATTTATATAATCTGTCAGTTTGGTCTGGATGAGTTGTTTAGGAATCTCATTGCTGGAATACTTTGTCAAGATTATAGGCTTTACAACATTAATACTGGTAGAAGCACTATCCTTGTTAGCAGTAGTATTGGTTGCAGCAACACTATTTCTTCTAGCAGTACTGTCTGGGATAGCAGTACTAACAGGTTTCTTTACAATTGGAACCCAAACTTGAACAAATTTGTTTGCTTTCTTTGTCTTTAAATTACTCCTTGGCTTATTTGGAGCATTTTTCTTTGTATTAGCAAACTTGTTCTGAGCATGAGACTTTAAAGGTGCTCTTTTCTCAGCCAATTGATTCCTTCTTTTATTCCTATAACCAAAAGAGTTTTGTGGTTTTCTTTGAAAAGTGACTCTTTGGTTGATAGGGTTGAAATAACAGTGTTTGGCAAGATGATTCAATTTGCCACAGATAAAACAAGGTTTTGGTCTATTGATTTTACTCAAATCAACCCCTTGTTTTTGTGCCCACTGATTATTCCAGTTTCTCTGATTTCCCCTTGGTTTATCATGTTTTTGGGGCTCAGATTTATTGCAAGAACACTGTTTGCAAGGGACAGGATTCACAACTGTGGTTTGCTTATAATGGACCTTCTCAGACTTTCCCTCAGTCTTCTCTATGTCCTTAGATTTGACCCAAGTCTTTCCACATCCCTCATTGGTGATAATGTGATTTTCTAGAGGAATCTCACCACTCCCAGTGTTCTCCTTACTCTTTTCACTAGAGTTCTCTTCTTCAGAGTTTGTTTCAACCACCACTTTGTCTAAAGGATCTACCTTAGTAGCTCCAACAGGCAATTCCTTCCTATCCTTGATCTCTAGTAAGTTTGATATAGGAGGAATGTAATTGTTGTTGTATGGTGGTGGTGTGGTGTTATAGCCTATTCCTCTTCTAAGTTTGTCATGGATTTGAGTTTAGAGCAAAGACTCCATTGCTTTAGAAGCATTGGAAAATTTCTCAATATCCAGCTTGGCTTTCTCAAACTCACTCTTTATCTTCTCATTCTCCTCTTTAGACTTTTTCAGTTGAAGTTCTAGGTCATTCTTCTCCCACTTCCAGTAATTTGTATCATAAGAATGTTGAAGTTCATTGGCTTGGAAAAATTTGATCTGTTCCTCAAAACTCTCAACAATTCTTACATAGTCTTTTATATCTCTCTCTAATCTTTTAAGGTCATCACTCATTGTCTGGTTGTGATCCCTGTACCTTTTAACAGTTTCCATACAAGTTTTAGAGCAAAGATTAGACATTACCTCTGTGGGGATTTCTGTGCTTGAAGAATCTGAAACTTTAGCCATTGATGATTTCTGATTTCAAGGAAGAATGATGATTGCAGGTTTCTGAGAATACTAACTCTGATACCACTTGTCAGGATCGAATTCTCAACAAGAATAAATTCTCAGAAACTAATATCAAAGAAGTTGCGAAATAACACTTTGATATACAATGAAACAGTAAACAAAACAGTATATGATCAACAACTTGTAAACTTGTATTGAATGCTTGAAGTTACAAGATTAAACACACAACCTCAATATTGATGAACAGGCTCACCAATACGAATTCTACTTCTCTAGAATTAGGATCTATGCCTTGAGGTTGATTCTCTCTAAAACTTAGAATGAATAATTAATCCTCAAATATATATACTGAAGATAAAAGATAATTACAATTAATAAAATATCTTC
Source organism: Arctium lappa (assembly GCA_023525745.1). NCBI lineage: Eukaryota > Viridiplantae > Streptophyta > Magnoliopsida > Asterales > Asteraceae > Arctium > Arctium lappa. Next base: position 60,562,762 of record CM042059.1, on the reverse strand, counting down.
AGAATATCTTCCATGAATATCTTCAGCTTCCATGAATATCTTCAGTTTATCTAGCTGTCATCCTTTCCATACAGATCTCCATCTCATAAGCAGTACTAATCATAAGCAACATTAATACTCTGAGCAGTATTAACTCTAGCAGTACTAACCATGCTCAGCAGCATTAATCTCTTCAAGCAGTACTAACTTTGAACTAGCAGTACTAATCTTGTTGAGCAACATTAACCATCAACTAGCAGCATTAATAACAGAAGTACTAACTAGAAGTATTAACTGTTTTCTTCTAGCAGCATTAACTTTGTTCCAGCAGCATTAACTACAACTAGCAACATTAACCACAGAAGTAGTAACCATGATGAATATTAACTTCAGAAGTAGTAACCATGTTGAACTTGAAGTAGTAACCATGATGAACTAGAAGTAGTAACCATGATTGTCATATTTCAGACCCAACATTACCAGAAGTTGAACTGGAAATGGCATTTTGTTTATAAAATGTGTTAATACCATGTGTTTATTTATGGTTGGTCACATATGTTGTTGTGACGAGTCTGTACCATTACTAGTGGATCCCTAGGTTTTGAGTCGACTGTATTATTGGGAGGTCATATTCCCCATTTTGTAACTATGGATGCATATGTTCCTAGAGGGCAACTTGGTACGATTATGTGAGGCCGGATACTAGCCATGGTTCATAGTGATCCTAGTGAAGGAGTATACATTGGTTTTGCTTGGGGCTAGATCTCACATTTTAGCACGGACTTATGTGTTCGTATCCTCGGATTCCAATTGTTTAGCTCATAACTCGGATTTTGGCCTACTTAGTGTTACGCCACCATCCTTGGTAAAATGGTCCTTTTATCATTGTTTAACGAGTTTTGGACCGAAGAAGCCCGGTTGTGGCGAAATGTTATCTTTATGAACTAAACCTTTATGAAAAGATTTCCTTATGACTCTAATGTTTATATCTTTTGAGCTTTATAAACTTTATGTTCTCACCAGGCTTTAAGTCTGACATTTTTTCTCAAATGATGTGTATAACAGGTTTCCCTTAGCGGTGGGTTGCCGGGGTTTTGAGAGACGGGTTTGGTCTCGAGGCATTTTGAGATGACTAGTATTGTTTCAGGACATTTGTTAAGTCCCATTCTTTTGGTATATTATGGATTGTCAACTGATGTAATCTTGATATAGGTGTCTAGATTACTTTGTTGACAAACTCTATATCGATACAGGTTTTTGTAAATCTTAAGGACTAATCCCCTTCTTGGGAGTTTATTATCAATACGAATGTCATGTTGCCAAGTTTTTCAGGTTTTAATTTACTCTGATTTTTAGGGTGTTACATTTATATAGTTTATTTGTTTATTATTTATCGATTTGTAAAATCCTTTTATTAAGAATTGGGCTTGTTTGGTTTCTAATTGGCTTGGGCCTTTAGGTTTAAGCCATTGGTATTTAAAGTGTGTTTTCTAATCATTAGGGTTAGAAGTTGAGAGATAAGATTGTGTGCTTATCAGGTTTAGAGAGAGAGTTTGCTTTCCAATCCTATGTTTGTAACTCTCTCAATCATTCAATACAATTAATCGTTCTATTATTCATTGTTACTTGAGCAATCTAGGATTCACAATTGGTATCAGAGCAAAGAGACGAAGATTTGATTCGAAAAAGGTAATTTTTTCTCTTTTTTCTCTGTCGATCGTCTGATTGATTGTTTTTGGGTTTCTTGATTTTTGGTAAATCTTCTAGTCTAGTTGTTTCCAATCTACTTATTTGTGTTAGATTAAAGGTTTGGTAAAGTTTCATCTTCCAATTCGTAAGATTGAAGTCGAATTTTGTATATTTCATAGATCTAAATATATAGTCTGTGTTCTTGAGTATTTTTGAAAAATCATTGTTTTTGGTTGAAAATCGTTGAAAAAGAGTGTCAGATTACTGAATCTAATCGATAATCATTGCTAAAGTTGATTGGTTTTCGATTAAAAGTTTTAATTTTTTTTTGCTTGGGTCGATTGATGTTTGTGCGCCGTCTAAACCCTGCCCAGGTCTCGTGAACCCTGGTTGTCTCCCCAAGCCAGGTTGTCTCCCCAAGCCGAACCCTGGTTCTGCGAAGCCAGGTTCTGCGAAGCCTTGTTCTGCGAAGCCAGGTTCAGCGAAGCCCTGCCCCTAAACCCGGTTCCCCCCAAACCCGGCTCCCACCCAGACTGTTTTCTGTTTTATTTTTAATTTTTTTTCTTCAATAGAGGTTATTTGTCCTTATCTTAAAGTGTCGTCTTAGAGTGTTATTCGTTCCTCTACACCTTTCTTGGATCAAATCGCGATCGTCTCACGATCATTTTGTTCAAGTAACAATGTCTTATTCTACTTATCAACAAAAATTTCTAATCTAAAATCCAAGATTGTAGTTCTTGAAGCCAGATTGGAAAACAATTACAACATGCTTGTACAAGTTAATGGTGAAAATGTTGATAATCTGAGTTGGGCACAAAGCTTAAAAAGAGAAAAAGAAAAACTTGTTGAAGAAAATGATGTTTTGAAGAAGCAATTTTCAGAACTCTCGAAAAAGTTTAAAAAATCAGAGAATTGTGAAGCCCAAGAAGAGAAGGCTCTGGAACTTGAAGAGAAACTGAAAGTTGTGGAGAGTGAAAATCTTGATCTCAAGAATAAGCTTTCTATTTTTGAACAAGAAAAAGTAGACTTTTCAAAGGAAAAGAAAATTTTTTAGAGAAAGATTCTTGAGCTTTCAAGGAAAGTTTCCAATGAAAGAAAGGTTTTTGAGCTTCAAAATCCAAAACTTTCAAAATAGATTTCTGATTTTGAAAAGGTTCTGATAATTGAGAGAGATAATTTTGCAAAAGAGTGAAAAGGTTTTGAAACGGCAAAGAAAGTGCTTGAAAAGAAAAATGTTGCGGTTTTCAAAGAAATATCTGATAAACGCAACAGTATCGGAAAAGACTTTGAAAGTGAAAGGAAGTTTTTCGAAACAGGAATTCGTAAGCTTTCACAGAAATTGTCTGAATTAACAACAGAGATCTTGAAAGAACAGAAGGTAAAATCCGATTTACAAAAACAATTTGATTCAATTCTTGAAGAAAGAAATGGTTTATCCGTAAAAGTTAAGAAACTTGAAGAACTCAATTTCAAAGTCGATTTATCTGAACAAGCCAGTCCCGATACTGTTGTTCAGTCTCCTTATTCTTCAAGTTCAACTTCCACAACTAGTTCTTCAAAGAGTTGTGTCAAATCAAATGAATTTTCAAAAGATCAGATTCGCCCTTCAAATCTTTTCTATAATTCTCTTATTGACAATACAGATAATGAAGTGTTTCGAAAAGTGAACATGGTTTGGAAAAAGAAATCAACTACAGAAGACAGTGGTTGAAACATGTCATACAAATCTCTTGTAGTTTATTCAAAGTCACCGACTCATGTCTATTCCACAACTAAGTTGATCAGTCTAAACCATCAAATATTTGTTGCACTTATTATGGAAATAGTGCCTTTGTGGATTCCAGGTTTGTCAATAGCTGGTACGGTACTTATAGTATCCCCAATCCTCAGTTTCATAGCTTCAAAGCTAAGGCAACTAACCATCAAGGATCCATCAAAGCATGGATACCAAAACCAAAATGTCTAATATGTTTTGCAGGAATGTCATGTGGGCTTTAATTCAGATTATTCACGTCACATGACTATAATCAAGGGTTATGCCATCTTTTGAGGGGGAGTACCAGGTTTTTCCTAACTTTCATATTGACTTCTGAACATTTCAGTTCAGGACTCACTCTTAAATGTTTTTGACTTCTGATTATCTCTAATCAGAAATTTTACTTCAATGTTCTATCTTGGTGAGTTAAAGGAGTGTTAGGGCTCATAAAGTTTCTATGGTCAATCCAGAACCAGAAGAACCTACCCAAGAAACACATCCCATTAATAGATATCAGTGAGGGGTCTAGATTGATAGTTGAGTTCGGAGTGAAAAAAAATGGTGCGGATGTGACAGGACTTAAAAGAATTATTGGTCCTTACCAAACCGAGTCAGTTATTCGGGTTACCACATAATCTATTCATTCTCGTTCTTTAGAGATGACTATTGAAATAGACATGGACCCAGTGTCGATAACTGGTGTCACCCCACCTAGCCACTCAAGTATCTCTTAAAAGATACTTGTTTCATAAATGCACGGAGAATTAGCACATAATCTATCTATTCCTCAATCGGAGGTATTAGATATTGAAAAAGGAAGACATCAGCTCCGGTCTTCGAACTTCATATCCATCTCACTGTGTCTATTGATTTATGAACCTGCGTCCCAGGTTGAATCAATCTTTGAGCTGAAAAGATACATATTTTTATTTCTTTCACACACGCACGAATCTTTGTGATTCCAATAGCATATCTCTTTGATATTGCCGGAACAGTTTGAGAAGTAAATTCTTAAAATCTTACTTTAGTGATAACTGGAAGTCGTATCAGAGATACCCCCTTGCCAACTCTGAAAATAGCCCACATAATTATTCTTAATTGTTGTGATAACAATTACTAACGTGTTTCTGTGTTACTTGATTACCCCATCATGATTACTAAATGTTTTTTTTTATCTTTTGCTACTCATCCTGTTAGTCTTTGAACATACATGATGCTTAGGATTCTCCTAATCATCATGAGGGGGAGAATGCAATAATAACGACACAAGTTTCAAAGATAGATTATCATGTTGAAGGGGAGTTAGCAAAAGTATAAGGGGAGAAACATATCCTATTTTTCTTAAATCTGAGGTTGAAAAGCCATGGATTTAAAGAATGTATTGGTTCTTCTATCCTTCATCAAGTGGTGTTCGCTACAAGTTGCTACAAGTTGCTTCCACTTACGAGCTGATTGAAACAAGTTCTTAAGCTGAAAGTTTATTCAACTCGCGGTTCAAAGACAGATTCTTTGTTTTTAAACTGAAGATGCACTGTGGAAAGTCACGTAACTCGCACATTATCTTTCATGTGTGCTGATTCGACGTGTCGAATTTCTACAGTTGAAAGTTGCTCAATTGTGCATTCAGTCGAGATCATGGTACACCGAATCTGGTTACAAAGTTGAAATTATGAAGACTAAGAGCTTTATTCAAGGGGGAGATTGGAATCACATGAAGACAAGCAACTCCAAAGTGTTTCAGAGATTCAAGAGGGAAAGAAGATCAAGAAGTGAAGATTTCAAAGAGATAAATCCTTTATACAACTTTAGAAGGAGATTCTTAGGACTGAAAGTCCGAGTGCGTGGAAAGTTATATAAAGTATTTATATAGTTTATTTGTTTATTATTTATCGATTTGTAAAAGCCTTTTATTAAGCATTGGGCTTGTTTGGTTTCTAATGGGCTTGGGCCTTTAGGTTTAAGCCCTTGGTATTTAAAGTGTGTTTTCTAATCATTAGGGTTAGAAGTTGAGAGATAAGATTGTGTGCTTATCAGGTTTAGAGAGAGAGTTTGTTTTCCAATCCTATGTTTGTAACTCTCTCAATCATTCAATACAATTAATCGTTCTATTATTCATTGTTACTTGAGCAATCTGGGATTCACAAAGATTAAATGAAGGGTCATAGTGTAAATTGTTGTAAAGTGTGAGGGTTTAGTTATTAAATGCTTTGTAAGTCAATGTGTTTGACTTTGACAATATTTAGTGTTGTAAGGTTATGTTGACCATATAAATAGTCTTAAGAGTTCAGATCAGAGATATACGCATACACAGATTAGAGAGAGAAAGTGAAGAACACGCATAGAGCTTAATTGAGAAATAGGTATATGAGTTTATGGAATTGTTGTAATAGTTGTTCAATCAGTAAAAGAATGATTCCTACATATTAAATGAGTGTTTGATAGCTTGGATCTGGAACTCACGGTTTATTGTTTTATATGAATTTAAATTGTTAAGAACTTAATCATTATTGTTTAGAACCTTGACATAAACACACACATATACATATATAATATAATTATATATATATATATATACAAATTTGTCGCATTAAGTCACGTCTTGGAAAACGTCATGGCCTCGTCGTAACTCGTAAGGCTTAAGGCTTGACCTCGTCGCCACACTAAGCCACCAACCATTTAGAACCTTCAAATATACCAACAAAAAACGAAATGTTAATCAAATTCTAATCAATACTTTATATATTATTTCATCTGTCCCAAAATAAATATTAACAGGGAAAATGTTGTTTTAGATTCAAGCTACTCAATCACACTCAAATGTAGAAATCATCTTTTATTGATTGAATCTTTGAATTACAATGATTTCTTTAGTCACAGGTCTAACAGAGTGCCACAAGTTTTTTACTATGTTTCTCTCTCTCTAGAATCTATTATGTTTATGTGCCTACAAATTTACAAGGACCAAAAACTATTTATATGGTCAAAACACTTTGACCTTACAACTCAATCACTTATGTCAAAGTCAAACACTTTGACTTACACACAATTACAATATACAACTTTACATAAATGACAACTTTGACCCTTTTAATCTTGAATACAATATTTGACTCAACAATCTACCCCTTTGGATTCAAGATTAAAAAAAAATTGACACTAATCTTCAGGTCTTCTCTCTTGAAAAATATTTAACTTTGTAGCTTTCACAACTTTGAATCTTTAAGTAAATCTCCTCCTTTGGAATTCTTTTCAACAATGTTACTCCATCTTTCTTTACAAACTTTGTTATTTGAACAACTTGAAATCTTTATCAATCTCCCCCTTTAATCACAAAAATGCTCATATCTTTCATTCTTTCCAAAAAATCTCTTCTTCTTGATAACATCTTGAAATTATCTTCAGAAACAACTTTGAAATCCTTGAACTTTCTCCTCTTTAAAACTTTCACTTGACTTTGAATTTCGAACTTTCTCCCCCATTTTCTGATAAAACAGCAGAAACTTTGACTTTGCATTCTTCTAAAATTGAACTTTGAACTTATTCCCCCTTTTGATGAATGATGAGATATCAGAATCATCAAAACATTAACAATTTCAGCACAGTCTTTGATACAATCTCTCCCTTTAAGATAAGATAACAATCTCCTCCAAAATAATATCTACAATCTCTCATTAAAAGAATATCTCCATCTGATATGATTTGAGCATGTATCCATCAATTCATAAAAATTATTTATCCGAATCATTTCAAATTCAGACAAAATAATAGTAACCTTGAATCAACAAATGATACAGTTATTGTGCCTGTAAGTAACACGAAGTCACTTAGTACAACAAATGTACTGTACAAGGAGCTTTAGTGATGTTCACTCCCCATGTCTTCCATTCAATCATCAAATAACACAAGGTAATTCTATGAACGTTCTGACAGAAAAATGAATTTTCTGTGTGAATGTGCTTGTGTATGAAAGGATTAAGCATAAAGATTGCTTTATCGGACTCAAAAATATGTAAACCATTGAGACAACAACAGTATTACATGGACTCAATGTGCATGAAAGAGGTTCGAAGGTGGGGCAACTTTCCTTATTTTTCAATATCCAAATATTCCAAATAACAGATAGATTATGTGTTACTTCCCCAAAGAAATATGAACCAACAGATTATGTGGTTGCCCGACTCAGAAAAAGTTAGTGCAGAGTTTTGATATTCTTCTAACTCTGATCTCACACCCTCTTTCTTTTGAACATTTAAGATCGCTTCTAACCAAACTCTCTTTTACATTTTACCTCATCACACACCCACTCTCTGATTTTGACCCCTCTCCCCTCAATCACTCGAGGATAACTTCTTGGGTAGGAAACATTGATTGTTGTGAATCCACAGAAGTTCTGATAAGCTCTCACACTGATTCCCATGAATTTTGTCCTAAAAGGATAGTGTTGCTCAACAATTTATCTTTTACAAATAAGCACAAAATATGACAACAATGTCAAATGAATGTCAGCTTCAAAGAAATATCATTCAAATATGAGCTTTTGAACATTGAAGATCTCTCAAAACAAGAATAATGAATGAATGAAATGAAATCAAGAGAATTGCTTTGAGAATCTAACAATGTATCAACTAATTAGATATCATGAAATATGAATAGCTTGGGTATCAAAGAATTGAAAGGTGTTTATATGAACAAATATAAACATATTGACAATGAAAGCACAAGTAATGAAATGATGTCTGATATTCAATCAACAGTGAAATGCAAGCGAGGGTATTAACATAGAAAGATTTATTGTTTAGAGACATGGTAATAACAACGTCAATAGAAGATACTAAACCGGTGTGTATGAATATTTGACAGTATGTAGACAAGACAATACACAAGTATTAATCTTTGGAAACAAACGGTCAGTTTAAACATGAAAGTACCAAAATGAAAATCATTTAAAACCACACTTTGAAATTCATAAAATCTTTTGAGAACACGAAGTGGTTTGAACATTTAGAAAAACATTTACATACGTGAAAGTTGTCCTTCTTTCAAAGTATGTTGAGATTAAGAATTAGAATGATATACCTTCAGTATAGAACTCTTAACTCCCCCTGAAATGAATATTCTATCTCCCCCTTCAATTAACAACAGGAAAATAAAATGGAATCTATTAAGCTCCCCCTTGACAAAACCTCGGATATTCTCTCTTCAATACCTGTAAAAAGTCAAGCCTATTAGCTCACAAAAAAAAAATATGTGTTCTTCCCCTTAAAAATATATCTATTGAAAATCAATCTTTCTATCATTTTAATTTCTCCCTCGAAAACAAACAAATAAAGAAAAACTTCCTGATTAGGATTGATTGTTCAGTCTTCTGTAAAGTGTAAAAACTTTGAAGATCGGGTTCTAAACTGTAGTATTCAGAAGCCATTGTCACATATTTTCCGGTGAGAATAGTAACTCCTCCTAAAAATAACAATTAATTTATATTTTAATCTCCTTCTTCAATAATGATAAATCAGATAAGCTCCCCCTTGAAAAATCAGAAAATTTATCAGTAAAAATATGAAGAATATAAGTTCCCCCTTAAAACTTACATAATCCTTTATCATTAAAACGAGTTCTAAGTTACTAGGATTGAAGTAAATTCAGACGTCAAACTCCCCCTAAAAATTTGCATTCACAAATTTATCAGAAGTAATAATGTGTACTCCCCCTTGAAGATTGATCATTTTTATATGCTTCGGAGTATAAAATCTACTTTGAACATTGAAGTATGAGTCCTAAACTATTGTGTTTAGAAGTGAAACTTGATCTCTGAGATACGAGTCCTAGACTGCTTTGTCTAGAAGTCAAACTTGATCTTTGAGGCATGGGTTCTAAACTGTATTGTTTAGAAGCCACAGTTCAGTTAAGACACAGTCTCATTGGATTCAAGATCATCCAATCTGAAGATCGCAATCTGAATCTAAAGCCGGAACGTCGACTCTCGATATTAAAGTCTATGTCTATTTGTAATAAATGTCAATGTAATTGGTTGTTTATTGTTCTAGTTAACTTAGTTTAAATATCTAATTCTATTAGATATTAGACTTATTTAGTTTCTAGTTACATATATTAGATTTAGTTATAATATAGTTTGTTAGTTAATATCTAGATATTATTCTAGATATTATTGCAAGTTGTAGGAAGTGTGTAAGACACACTTTAGATTAGTTGTTGTATCTCTCAACTCTCTCATCACATCAGATCAGATATTAACACACACAAACACACACTTAAAGGTGTATTAGAGAGAAAACATAGAGAACACAAATCAAAGTTTCATAGATCAATCCTGTAATCATTATTCTATATATCAAACAGGATGACATCCAAAGAAGCTCTCGCAATAGGAACCGACACCAAGCCACCAGTTTTCTTTCGAGGGGAATACGAACAGTGGAAGGATAGGTTTCTAAACTTCATTGAAAGACAGGATTTGGGTAATTTCATTATACAATCCCTAGAAGAAGGCCTAATGGAAACACAGTATAGGGAGCCAACAGCAGGAACTCAAGAAGTAAGAGTTGCACTTTCTTATACAGATCTAACAGCTAATGCTAAGCTAAGAGCAAAAGGCGACAGGTTAGCCAAGTCATACATTCTACAAGGGATTACAAATGAAATCTATGTAAAGATTGACAGCTACAAAGCCTCAGCCAAACAAATGTGGGATCAACTAGAGAAAATGATGTTGGGTTCAAAGATTGGGAACCAACTGAAAATCTCTAACTCCCTGCACAGTTTTGAAGAATTCAAAGGCAGAACTGGAGAAACTCTAGAAGGAACATATGATAGGTTTGTGACATTGCTAAACGAATTGAGAAAGAACAAGGTCAACAAATCTCAAATCGAGTTGAATATCAAATTCCTGAGTATTCTACAACCAGAATGGAAAAGTTTTTCCAGGCAGATGAGGCAGATAAAAGACCTGAATGAGATTCCACTTCACGAGGTGTATGTTAGTGTTACTGACAGGCACGTTAACTGATTCATTAGTTGATTCAGGTGTTACACGACTAATTTGTCTGGATTTACAAAGATCTAGATGAATCTCTTATGAATTGACGGATCAGGGGCTCTAACCGCAAGATAGACATTTCTTACATCTAGTTTTGATGAAGCCGTTGCACTTAACATCAAAAAGGGGGAGAATGACTACACAAGAAATGGCAAAGATCACATGTTTCAAGAATCACGTCCACTCTTCATAAGGGGGGAATGTTTGAAAAAGACATGCTGATTTAAGAGCTAGAGAAAGAGATTGCATCTTCTGAGCTGAACAAGAAGACTGAATTGCTAAAATCATTTTCGTAATGATCTTGATCCAAAGGGGGAGATTTTTAAGACACAGTCTCATTGGATTCAAGATCATCCAATCTGAAGATCGCAATCTGAAGCTAAAGCCGGAACGTCGACTCTCGATATTAAAGTCTATGTCTATTTGTAATAAATGTCAGTGTAACTGTTTGTTTATTGTTCAAGTTAACTTAGTTTAAATATCTAATTCTATTAGATATTAGACTTAGTTAGTTTCTAGTTACATATATTAGATTTAGTTATAATATAGTTTGTTAGTTAATATCTAGATATTATTCTAGATATTATTGCAAGTTGTAGGAAGTGTGTAAGACACACTTTAGATTAGTTGTTGTATCTCTCAACTCTCTCATCACATCAGATCAGATATTAACACACACAAACACACACTTAAAGGTGTATTAGAGAGAAAACATAGAGAACACAAATCAAAGCTTCATAGATCAATCCTGTAATCATTATTCTATATATCAAACAGGATGACATCCAAAGAAGCTCTCGCAATAGGAACCGACACCAAGCCACCAGTTTTCTTTCGAGGGGAATACGAACAGTGGAAGGATAGGTTTCTAAACTTCATTGAAAGACAGGATTTGGGTAATTTCATTATACAATCCCTAGAAGAAGGCCTAATGGAAACACAGTATAGGGAGCCAGCAGCAGGAGCTCAAGAAGTAAGAGTTGCACTTTCTTATACAGATCTAACAGCTGATGCTAAGCTAAGAGCAAAAGGCGACAGGTTAGCCAAGTCATACATTCTACAAGGGATTACAAATGAAATCTATGTAAAGATTGACAGCTACAAAGCCTCAGCCAAACAAATGTGGGATCAACTAGAGAAAATGATGTTGGGTTCAAAGATTGGGAACCAACTGAAAATCTCTAACTGCCTGCACAGTTTTGAAGAATTCAAAGGCAGAACTGGAGAAACTCTAGAAGGAACATATGATAGGTTTGTGACATTGCTAAACGAATTGAGCAAGAACAAGGTCAACAAATCTCAAATCGAGCTAAATATCAAATTCCTGAGTATTCTACAACCAGAATGGAAAAGTTTTTCCAGGCAGATGAGGCAGATAAAAGACCTGAATGAGATTCCACTTCACGAGGTGTATGTTAGTGTTACTGACAGGCACGTTAACTGATTCATTAGTTGATTCAGGTGTTACATGACTAATTTGTCTGGATTTACAAAGATCTAGATGAATCTCTTATGAATTGACGGATCAGGGGCTCTAACCGCAAGATAGACATTTCTTACATCTAGTTTTGATGAAGTCGTTGCACTTAACATCAAAAAGGGGGAGAATGACTACACAAGAAATGGCAAAGATCACATGTTTCAAGAATCACGTCCACTCTTCATAAGGGGAGAATGTTTGAAAAAGACATGCTGATTTAAGAGCTAGAGAAAGAGATTGCATCTTCTGAGCTGAACAAGAAGACTGAATTGCTAAAATCATTTTTGTAATGATCTTGATCCAAAGGGGGAGATTGTTAAGACACAGTCTCATTGGATTCAAGATCATCCAATCTGAAGATTGCAATCTGAAGCTAAAGCCGGAACGTCAACTCTCGATATTAAAGTCTATGTCTATTTGTAATAAATGTCAGTGTAACTGTTTGTTTATTGTTCAAGTTAACTTAGTTTAAATATCTAATTCTATTAGATATTAGACTTAGTTAGTTTCTAGTTACATATATTAGATTTAGTTATAATATAGTTTGTTAGTTAATATCTAGATATTATTCTAGATATTATTGCAAGTTGTAGGAAGTGTGTAAGACACACTTTAGATTAGTTGTTGTATCTCTCAAATCTCTCTAACACCAAATCAGATCATAGATCAGATATAGAACTCACACACACAAACACACACTTCAAGGTGAAAAAGAGAGAAAAACATAGAGAACACATCAAGAACTTAATCGATCAACCTTGTAATCGTTTGATATATTCAATACAGGTTGGTAATCGTTATTGTGTTGTTGTTTCTATAAAACTTGATAGTAGTAGTATTGTTAAAGGACCAACAAGTTCTTTACTCTCCTTAGAATTTAGGTGCCTACAACACAGATCGAGCTTTTGGTACCCACTGGTATTTGGGTCCTGGTTTGTTAGTTGCAGTTCTATTAGGAGAAACGTAATATGAACCATACCAGTAATTCACATAATTTTTACTTACAAAATCATTTGCACCACAGTAAGAAAAATTAATTTTCTTTTGTGCTAACTTGATCAGTTGATTGACAGTATAAACAAGATTAGGTTTGCCAAAAGATTTACCTTTCGGAGCATTGTTCTTTTTGGCATTAGGTGTATGCACAATTGATTTCTGATCCTTCTTTTCATCTGAGGATCCTTTTCTTCTCCAAACTAACTTTTCTTTGCCATATGACTTTTTAGATTTACCTGAACTATCAACACTTCTATCATAGAAAAGGTTAAAAGGACGAATCTGATCTTTAGGAGTTACTGACCTCTTAGAAGAAACATGAGTATGGTAAGAACTTGAAGCTGTTTTGAATGAGCATTCAGATTCAACTAAATCATCTCTCGGTGATTGAACAATTGATTATGGCATCTTCTGTTCATTCAATTTCACCTTGAACATGATTTCTTCAAGTTCAGTTATCTTTATAGATAAACTGTTTCTTTCTTGTGGAAGCAGGTCAAACTTCTTATGTAACTCAGACTTCGTGTTCTTTTCCTTCATTACAGTAGTTGATAGCTCATATAGTTTTCTTGTCAGCTTCTTTATCTCTGTTTCAAAAACTCTTCTTTCTTCTTCAAAATCTTTCTCTACACTCTTTCTCTTATCTAAAATTTTCTTGAAAACACCTACATTCTTCTGCTCAACTTTCTTCTTCTCTTTCTCAAACTTATCTCTTTCCATGATAATCACTTTCTCAAAGTCTGTTACTTGTTGAGAAAGTTTGGCACATTTGAGTTCAATAGATTTCTTCTCTTCAAATGATTTTCTTGAGAAATCAGAAAACTTTTGAGCAAAAGCCTTTCTTTCCTTTTCAAAATCTTCTCTTTCTTTAGCAATCTGCTTTTCCAAAATAGATATCTTCTTCTGTAATTTTGCATTTGCAGATTCTAAACCTTTGACCATCTCTTCACTTTTCTTTACTGAATCTTCTTGCTTGGGTTTGACAGTCTTAGCATCCAAATCTAAAATCTTTTTCTTCAACTCAGAATTTATTCTTTCCAATATCTTTCTAATCTGTTCACTCTTCTTTAACTCATCTTGTACACTGGAGTTGTCTTTTATAAGAGAAGCTTATTCTTTCAGCACATTTATTTCCACTTCAAGGCAAAACACTTTCTCTTTTAATCTTTCTATTTTTGCTTTAAGATTTGGGCTTGCATATTTGCTTTTCAGATCTTTTATTTTGGATTCAAGAGCAGAGACTTTGTTTTTAATTCAACTTTCCCAGCTTTTATCTTTTTGTTTTCCCTTGAGCAGTCATTTTCCATCCTGGTATAGATTGACAACTGTCCAGCAAGATGCTTAATATTGGCTTTAGCTTCAGAGATGTTCATCTGTCCAAATTCAAAACTGTAACCTTGAGACATTTTAAGATCTGAAATTAAGTATCTTGAAATGATCGTTACTCAGAAAAATCAGAAAACTTGACTTAAAACCAAACTTTGAAAAAATTTCAGAAAAAGTTCCAAAATTTTTCTAAGTATAGAATTCTCACATAATTGAGAATATTCTACACTTTTCGCACCACAAAGACAAACTTTTCGCACAAACTATAAAATTCGCACAACAAAGGATAAGAAATCCTTGCTTTTCGCACGCTATTAGATGCAAATTTCAACTTCTCGCACATTTAGGGATGCAAATTCCAAGATTTCGCACGCTTACGGATGCGAATTCCAAGATTTCACACGCTTAGGGATGCGATTTTCTACTTTTCACAAGAAACGGGATGCGAATTCTGAACTTGTACTTCTTCAAACTTGTGAGCTTTTCGCAGAAGGAAATTATACCAATTCTAGACTTAACCAAATTCAAACTCCTTAACTTTTCGCTAAGAAATATTGTAAGAATTTCAGACTTAGAAAAAATTCAACTCAACATCATGCGAATTCCTTGACGTTTCGCTTGCAGTGGTATGTGAATCTTCACTTTTCGTATGAAGTACTATGCGAATTTCAGCTTTTCGTACAAGCCTTTATGTGAAAACTTCTCTTTTCGTACAGAACCTCGTGCGTAATTCTCACTTTTCGTATAACACTCTATGTGAAATCCTTCCTTAACGGTTTTCAATCAACAAGTGACATGTGAAATTTCCTGAAGAACATGCGAAATTTTTGAATCTTGCGAATTCTTGATGCTTTCGACTTCAAATCACTTCAATCACACAAATTCGAACCAAATCTTCGAATTAGACTTTGAAACTTTGTGAATTTATCCACAAAGATATCGATAACAAAACCTCAGCATCAACTTCAACAAAACACGATTGAATCCATGTTCTTGATCCAAACTCAGTTCTTGAAAGTCGAACACCAACAAAATACAAATTCAAGAATATAACAACAAAATACAATGAATTTGTGTTTACAACATGACCAAAATGTGTTCTAAAACATTAACGCATACAGTGCAACAAGAAATTTGACAATTACAGTACAAAATCACAAAAATCAAACTAGAAACAGTCCAGGTGCGAGTTCTTCATGTCGAGCAGTAAATTTTGTCTCTGATTGATCTGATTAGGCTCTGATACCAAATGTTGTTCCAGATTCAAGCTACTCAATCACACTTAAATGTAGAAATCATCTTGTATTGATTGAATCTTTGAATTACAATGATTTCTTTAGTCACAGATCTAACAGAGTGCCACAAGTCTATTAATGTGTTTCTCTCTCTCTAGAATCTATTATGTTTGTGTGTCTACAAATTTACAAGGACCAAAAACTATTTATTTGGTCAAAACACTTTGACCTTACAACTCAATCACTCATGTCAAAGTCAAACACTTTGACTTACACACAATTACAAAATACAACTTTACACAAATGACAATTTTGACCTTTTAATCTTGAATACAATATTTGACTCAACAGAAAATAGATACAATTGTATAAATATGTAATTATTATATTTTTTAATGAAATAAATAACAATTTTATGCTTAATAAAAGTGGGATTTCCTATCTCATTATTAAGGATATAACTGAGAAGTAGGTACTTATTTTTAAAAACGGACACTTATTTTATGACAAACTAAAATAAAAAGGTAGATACAGAGTAATAGTTAATAAATTAGAGCATCTCGAACAATCATGATAAAATAGATATTCTGGAAATTTTAGAGTTTTTTTTTTCTCTTTTCTCGGACAACTATTGTTAGAACATAAAATGTTCTGTGTTTAGAAGTTTTGTAAAGTCATCAGTAAGTTGTATTTTGAGCCTTGTATTTAGCATTGGGTTTGGGCTTAATTGTTAACAAAGGTGATGGGGGTATAAATATGATTTGTCTGTAATTGTGTTTGTAACTTTCATTCTCACAATGTTGCCTGTATGCGAACTGTGTGTTCTAGATAGAGAAACATTATGCTCTCTCTAGATTTGTGAATAAAACAAACAATTTTCTCCCAATCATATTGTTAATGTTTTGTATATTGAATTAATTTTGATCTATGGACCTCACAATTGGTATCAGAGCCTAATCGAAGAAATCTTTCATCGAAAACGATCAAGATCACAATTTCTTCAATGGAACGGTAACTTACGCATGAACAGTTTCTGAGAATTTTTAAATTTGTTTGATTTGGTGCTTAATTGGTCGAGCTATGAAGTTAAATTGATTCAAAGATCAAATTTGAATCATAGTGAATCAATTACAATGTTTAATTTCAATCAAATTGGAAGAATTGATCGATTCTGAGAATTTTTTATTCGAAAAATGGAATACACTGTGTTGAGATCGAATTTCGTTATAGACTGCTTTCCAGAGAAGATCATCAACTACAAAGCTGATCAGAATCATTTTTCGAGCATGTGTACAAAATGTCATCTCAAAATTCGAAGAATTGAAGGAGAATTCGAAAATTTTTGGATGTATCAGTCGAAAACATTCGTAGATCTACAGAATTCGCTTGAATTTGAAGAACTCGCATGAATAATTTGCTTTGTAAAGCATTGAAGAATTCGCATGAACATCATCCTTGGACCCAACAATTTTTCTAAGTATGGAATTCGCAAGTAGCTGTGTGCGAAAAGTGGAGAATTCGCATGCTACTGTGCTTAAGTTGTGTGTGAATTGTGAAGAATTCGCAAGTCACTTGATACGAAATGTCAAGAATTCGGTTGATGTTATGTGCGAGAAGTGGCCTCCAGGATGAAAATATTTTCTTAGTATAGATTTCGCATGAAAGGGTATGCGAAATGCTGAGAATTTGCATAATGTACCCTGCGAAAAGCTGAGAATTTGTATGAAGTTATATGCGAATTGCGAGGAATTTGCATATAGGCGTATGCGAAAAGTAGGAATTCGCACGCAAGCCTATGCGAATTATTGGGATTTCGGCTCATGCCTCATGCGAATTGTGCCCTTAAAAGTTCAATGATTTGCGAATTATGTGGTATACGAAAAGTTTTCATGTGGTATGCGAAAAGTTGTTGTTCTGAACCCATTTTTCTACAAGTTTGCCCTATTCACGAGATTTTCCGCGTAATGCATATGTGACATCATTCCTATCTTCTGTTGGTCGCATATTTTTAGCAATTGATCTAGATTTTCACGAGTGCTCATGCTTCTCAAGATTTTCAGATACTTGGTGTTTGGATTTAGTCTCTGATTGGATTGGATTGGATTGGATTGGATTGGATTGGATTGGATTGGATTGGATTGGATTAGCTGCTTGAGTATCTGCAATCATTATTCCGGTGTTTTGAGTGCTTATAATCATCTAGCTGATTCATGAAGAAAGGAGTTCTGAGTTCGTTCGTTCAGTGTTCTGGAAAGCAGTTAGAAAATGAGTGTCTCTCATCAGTTGTTGAACAGATTTCAAAATAATCTTCTAACCCTTGCATTGTAGTGTTTGCTACAAGATTCTTCCTCCTGCAAGCTAATCAGATTAAGCTCTTAAGCTGAATTCTTATTCAACTCGTGGTTCAAAGACATACCCGGTGTTATAAACGGAATCTGCACTTTGGTTGTCACGTCATAATTCACACATTTCTTTCTTGTGGGCATAACGAATGTGTTAAATTTACAAGAGATAAAAGTTGTCTTTTTGTGCACTCAGTCGAGGTTATTGTCTACATCGGATCTGATATTAAAGTTAAAACTCCAAGGATAAGAGCTATTTTCAAGGGGGAGCCGGAGCTGTTTTGAAGTTTAAGCAACACTAAGTTTTCTAAAGAAATCAAGGAGGGGAAGAGTTGAAGCTTGAAGAAGATGATTCATTTACAAAACTTAGGGGGAGAATGTTAGAACATAAAATGTTCTGTGTTTAGAAGTTTTGTAAAGTCATCATTAAGTTGTATTTTGGGCCTTGTATTTAGCATTAGGTTTGGGCTTAATTGTTAACAAGGGTGATAGGGTATAAATATGATTTGTTTGTAACTGTGTTTGTAACTTTCATTCTCACAATGTAGCTTGTATGCGAACTGTGTGTTCTAGAGAGAGAAACATTCTACTCTCTCTAGATTTGTGAATAAAACAAACAATTTCCTCCCAATCATCTTGTTAATCTTTTATATTGAATTAATTGTGATCTATGGACCTCACAACTATGTTGTAGTGTTCTCTAAAATAAAGAAAATAAGAAAGAGAATATAAAATCCTCAAATTTGAGAAATCTTTAGAATTTATGGGTCGTTTACTCAACGTTTACCAGTAGAATTCAACACTCTAACTTACTTTACCGGGTATGATTCAAGTCAATCAAAACTTTATCGTATGCAACAATTTACCTGGTAAGTACTTATCGGGTAGAAGTCATCACCTTCACTTACCAGGTATGACTCTCCATCTTTATCATGACTTTACCGGGTAAAATTCTTGGCCTTTGTTGTGCTCATCCGATTACGTAAATGATGCAGTAATCACTTACCAGGTAAGTGTTTAGTAAACAACCGCTTAATATTGAAGAGATATATTTATTATTTTAGTTGTTTCACCAATGAAGTTGAATGTGTTATAAATGTTTATAAAGTTCTTTTTAAAAATGTATTGTGAGGATGAAATTATACAATACTTTAATAATATAATTAATGTTGTAATGTCTAAGATAAGGTAGTTGGATATATTTTTTTAAAGATTTTAACTTTTGATACTCTATTTAAAAAAATTAAAGAATATCTATTGAAGATTCTTTGTGTCCTTAGAACATCCACAATAGAGTGGCTTATATAAACCAAAGTTATGTACTATCTCAATTAGTGATGGCCATCTTGGCCCGGCCCGGCCCGGCCCGATCGGTTAACCGAGCCCGTCCCGACTGAAAGCCCGGCCCGGCCCGATGCCAAACCGGTTTGAAGCCTGAAATCATGGACCGGTTTGGGTTTTTGGCGTTTTTGGCGGCCCGAGCCCGGTTTTTGGCCCGGCCCGGCCCGATTCGTACATTTTTAAAAAAATACGTTATAAATACTTGTATGTTACCGTTTATATACGTTTTTTTGACCTTTTTTTTGTATTTTTTACCCCCCAAACGTCTATAAATACTTGTATTGTAAGTTTGTAACTTAAAATTATATATAAAATGTATTTTTAAAGTGTATTTTAGTGATTTATTATAAATAAAACGTATTTTTAAAGTGTATTTTAGTGATCCATTATATAAATAAATTATTTTTAAAAAAATACGAAAAAATCATCGGCCCGATCACGGCCCGGTTTGGGCCCGGCCCGGCCCGGCCCGAGCCCGATTTTTGGCCATCACTAATCTCAATAGTATAAGAACATATATAAAGTCCACTATAGTTAAGAATTTCCTACAACTTCTTTGTGAGTCTTATTTACCTTCATTTTGATTTATATAATAAACAGGCCATTCTTTGGGATGTTTCATTATGGGACACCCAAAAGGGCCCCTAACCCTAAAATTTACAAATTAAATTATGTACTTTTAATATCAGTAGTCTTCTAAACTCTAGTCCAATCTGAATGACGAAACTCTATTAATTTTTAGCCGACAAAACAAGAAATCTCTAAACCTTTGTTATCTCTTCAATCGTCATTATTGATTGACTACTCTCCTTGGCTTTTCTTTTTTTCCCGATGGTAACAGAATCAACCATGACTCTTCACATTTCGGAAGAGATTATTCGTATGTTACTTATTTCATTTCATAACATTTTTTGTTGTAATTTGTATGACTTTTAAGATAATACTAGAAGCGTGCTCGCGCAATGCAGAGAGATACATCACGATTTTAATGTTTCATTTTATTTTTTTGTCGATTTACAGTACGATTTCGGATGGTCTTGAGAAAGTGATAATGTTTTTTTATAAATTTGTTTAATTTAGGCTTAATAATATAATGTTTTTTATATAAAAAAATTAAGTATTTTGTTAGAATTCAATTATTTTCTTATATATTTTAATGACATCTAGAAAAAATAACCAATTACATATTTAATAATATAATTAAAACAAAATTATAGTAATATATTATATTAATTAATAGTGATACATGGAAATGTCTGCATAAAAGGAAGACCCTGCACATACCAAATTGGTGGGTGTTAGAAGTCTGCAGTAATAATATATATCTTGTGCTTTGATACTTGTAAATTAAGAGATTTTTAAAATGTTGCATAAAATGATGGTACCTTGTGCCTAATAATTTGTATTTAAGAGTTTTTTATCCGTGCTTTATAATATAGTATAGATATAGTATAAATTTTATACTACGATTTATTTATTGATCGTTTGGTCAATTTATATTATTAAAATAAGTATAACAGGGTCTCCAAAAAAATTGAAACAACGTTATAAATCGTTGATTTAAAAAAAATACTCTACTAATTCATCTCTCTTCAATCTTCTCATCTCTCCATGTGTGTATATATTCTTTCTCTCGTCCTGTAATTTTGATTTGATGAGACACTTATGTAATCAAATTAAATATCGTGATCCACTATAATAACCGGTGATATAAAAACCACTAGGTCTTTGGCCTAGTGGTCAGCGCCCTTCCGTAAAAGCTCCTTCCTGGCGTCCCGAATGTGGGTTCGAATTCAGGGGGAGACAGGTTGTCTTTTCCGGTGCAGCCTTATGGTGCTACGGCTGTAGGGTCTCCAAAAGGGGACCACGGGCCTTGGGTCCCCGCCAATAAACCTTTTTTAATGTAATGATCAAATTATCAGAAAATATACCTGTGTGCATCGAATTTAGGCTATGTTCCGCAAAAAAAAGCTAGTTTAGCTATTTTTCCTGGTACACGTTCGGATGACCATAAGCTAGCTTATTGAAACGCTACTTAAAGTAGCGTTTTGAAAAGTTAGCTCATCAGCTACAAGCTAACTTATAAGCTAGTTTGCCGAACATAGCCTTAAAGAAATCATGAGTTGACTTGAGAAATATCTCTTATTGGAATTTGAAAATTATATTTTATGGGACACATGTCACAAAGATCGAAGAATTCCGACTTAAAAAATATTTTGAGGTTCTTTTCCTAAATTTCATAGGTGAATATAAATGATTAAAAAATTTCTAAAATAGATGAGACAATTTTATAAATAGTCTTGCAAATTTTAAAAAATGAAAGAGTGAATTCTGGATTTGGTCACCGTGCTTTGTTACTTTATTTGACTATGGTCCCTATGGTATGTTTATTGTGGATTTGGTCCCTGTCGTATTCAATTTATCTTGGTCATGGTCCCTCTGACTAACGCATCCGTTAACTCCATTAAATCAGGGACCATTTTAGTCATTTTGCTTAATTTATGTCTTTTTATGATAAAAAAAATAAAAATATATATTTTTAACAAACAAACACACACACATACACACACACACACATATATATATATATATATATATATATATCAAAATAAATAAAATATGATGTTATTGTATAACTTGATTCTTTAAATTTTAAAAAAATAATTATATTAAATATGATTTAATTTTATTATTTTATGTAATGCTGGAAAAAGTTATAGTTTTATTGTTTTAATGTAATTAAATTTTAATTTAAACAAACTAGATCATAAAATTATATCTTATTTTATTTAGAGCGAATAAAATAAGATATGTTTTTATGATTTGATTTATTAAATTAAAACTTTAATTATGTTAAAGGCGATACAATTTTATTGTTCTTTACTATCATTGCAACAAACAAACTTATTATCAATCTTTTGACACCAAAATCATTGAAAACCATTGAGAAATGAACTCTAATTTTATCATCTTAAAATTAGAGGTTTCAATTTTCATATTTTTTTCAATAAAAAAAACTCAAAACAAACCGTTTAAATTTTAACGAAATAAAATATTTAAGTTACGAATATTTTAACTCACAGTCACAAGGCAAAAACATAGAGCATCATATGTCAGGTAACACCAACAGGAAAACAAGTTAGCATTTAAAAAATAGCGAAGATCAGCTACAACATTCATCAATAGAAAGATACGACATAGTCTTATCATTATTCGGTACTCCTTCCGTCTCAAAATAAATGTTCATAATAAAAAAGACACACGGTTTTAGAAATGTGTAATTATTAGTTTATTACACTTGTTAATTTTATTGTGGGTTAAAATATTCGCAGCTTAACTATTTTATTTCGTTAAAATCTAAACAGTTGATTTTTAATTTTTGACTGAAAAACAATATGAAAATTGGAACCTCTAATTTTAAGATGATAAAATTAGAGTTCATTTCTCAGGTTTTCAATGATTTTAGTGTTAAAATATCGATAATAAGCTTGTTTGTTGTGATGATAGTAAAAGAACAATAAAATTATATCGCCTTTAACATAATTAAAGTTTTAATTTAATAAATCAAATCAAATCATAAAAACATATCTTATTTTATTCTTTCTAAATACAATTTTATAATCTAGTTTGTTTAAATTAAAATTTTAATTACATTAAAACAATAAAACCATATTTTTTCCACCATTACAATAAAATAATAAAATTAAATCATATTTAATATAAATAATTTTTTTTAAAATTTAAATAATCAAGTCATATAATAACATCCTATTTTATTTATTTTGATATTATACATACATATATATAAATATATGTGTGTGTGTGTTAAAAATATATTTTTTATTTTTCTTACCATAATAAGACACAAATTAGGCAAAATGACTAAAATGATCCCTGATTTAATGGAGTTAATGGATGCGTTAATCAGAGGGACCATGACCAAGATAAATTAAATACCACAGGGACCAAATCCACAATAAACATATTATAGGGACCGTAGTCAAAGAAAGTAACAAAGCACGAGGACCAAATCCACAATTTACTCAAAATGAAATTATCCTACAAAATGTTGGAAGATTTCAAACATTCATGTACTGGGTAGAAAATCGTTTTCTAAATGGTACATTTTGTTTTGTTCACATTTTGGTGTTAAAGTTTTGACATATATATAAATGGAACAAAAAATTAGTTGGAGCGGTAGGATTTTCGAAAACTGTATATCAACTTTTGTCAACCATTTCAGAAAAAAGGTTCGTCTTTTTTAACTAGAAGTGTTTTGGACATTCGTAAGAACAGTGATAGAAACCGATTCGAGATGGTCAATCTCCAAGAGAAGCGAAGCTTGATAAGAAGTTTGGAATAATTTTCTGCTTGATTTCATAATAAACCGGAAGAACAATACTTATACTAACTAAGCAACCTCTAAAACTAACTCACTCTCCTACTACTATAACATCATTACCCATGACTTCCTTAAAAGAAGGACATGACTTTTACTAAGCAAATACTAAATAAGAAATTCAGAAAGTTAATAATAATAAGAGTAAACTACGATTTTTGTCCCTATGGTTTGGTGTTTATAACGATTTTCGTCCCTGGTCTTTGAAAACTGCTTTTTTCGTCCCTATGGTTTCCCCTTTATTTCTATTTTCGTCCTTCATAACAGATCCGTTAGAAATAGACGTTAACCTCCCCCCATGTGCCTATCATGTGATGGCACATTTGTCTTTTCAAATTCTTTTGATTTTAACCCATTGTAAAAGTTTTGTCCAGTGTTTAAAACCCTTGTTTTCTCTAACACGCATGCATCCTTTCCTTTTCAGTTTCAACAGTATTCAAAAAACCCTTTTCCTCATGCTTTTTCACTTTAACCCTCTATAAAAAAAACTAGGGTTTTTTTACATTTAAACCTTATTCAATCTTTGTCCCACGCTCTTCCTATCACGTATTGTGCACGATCAGCAAGTTCCATGTGGCAGGTTCGAGAATCTTATGAAGTGGTTCACCCGTATGAAGTTTACGGTAAGTGTTTACTTAATGTTGTTTTGTATTTTCTTGTTGAAATCGATTCTTCACATACGATTTTTCGTTTATTCTTTAACAATGGTGAGTGATTTGTGTTTTATTTTGCAGAAAATCATCCCACGTTTTTTTCTTTGAAGATTAATCATGGGGTTTTTTTTCCAACTTTCCTGGAAGGAGGTATCTCAATGGAAAGGTAAGTCATGTGGACCTCATAGATGGTGATGAACTTTCTATACATGACATTGATGCAATGATGCAACAGTTGGGGTATGGTGATGATGGTAAGAAGCTATATTACCACCTCATGATACCAAACACAGATTTGGATTGTGGTTTACAGACACTAGGTAGTGACCAAGATATGATTGTTTTGTTAAAGTATGTTGGTAAGAATAAAGAACTAGATTTTTATAGTGAACATGGGATCGCCAACTTGATAACCTCTCTCATGTCACCTCCTGATCAGTCTTTAACAAAACATCCAGATGTTGGATGTAAGAAGCAACTATTATTACCGTGGGTTGAAAATGGCAGCAACACTTGCTTGGGTGAGGGAAGTGGCAGTTTTTTGGGTGCAATTACACAAGACCTAAATGAGGAATTTGAACCATTTTGGAGTGATGAAGCTAGGACAGAACATGAGATTGATAATTCAGATAAGGATTATTATTTAGATGAGGAATATGATTCACATGACAACGATTATGTAGGGGGGACAGAAAAAATCCCAACTTTGGATGTCGATGTGGAAGTGGAAGTAGATGAAGTTGTGTTAAATCTTTCTGATAAAGACACTTGTTCAGATGATAGTGATCATGATTTGATAATGGACAAACGGTTGAGGAATGTGTCGGTCCAACAATACTTATCAAGTTTATAGAAACAACGACACAATAACGATTACCAACCTGTATTGAATATATCAAACGATTACAAGGTTGATCGATTAAGCTTTTGATGTGTTCTCTATGTTTTCTCTCAAATACACCTTTATGTGTGTGTTTGTATGTGTTGTATGATCTGATCTTTTGAGAGTTGAGAGATACACTTAATATAACTAGTGTGTTCAACAACTACCTAAACATAATATCTAGATATTAGATCTAGATATTATATCTAATAAAGTAAACTAGAAACTAACTTTAACAAACTAAGTTAACTAAGTTACCTATTACAATACTTATAACTTAGATATTAAATCTAAGTAAACTAAAACATATTACATTAAATTACATTGACATTTATTACAAATAGACATAGACTTTAATATTGAGAGTCGACGTTCCGGCTTTAGCTTCAGATTGCGATCTTCAGTTTGGATGATCTTGAATCCAATGAGACTGTGGTCTAACAATCTCCCCCTTTGGATCAAGATCATTTAATAAAAAGATTTATCCAATTCAGTCTTCTTGTTTAGCTCAGAAGATGCAATCTCTTTCTCTAAATTCAGCATGTCTTCAATCTACTTTCTTTAGAAGAATTCAGTCTTTGACGTGATTCATGTTTTCTTGAAACATGTGATCTTTGTCATTTCTTGTGTAGTCATTCTCCCCCTTTTTGATGTTAAGTGCAACGACTTCATCAAAATATGTTGTAAGAAATGTCAATCTTGCGGTTAGAGCCCCTGATTCGTCAGTTCATAAGAGATTCATCCAGATCTTTGCAAATCCAAACAAATTAGATGTGTAACACCTGAATCAACTAATGAATCAGTTATCATGCCTGTCAGTAACACTAAGTCACTGTGTGTAACGAATACACATGGGAAAGGAGTTGTTTGATGTTGACTCCCCCAGGGCTTCCATTTAATCATCGAAACACCATAAAGGTAATTTCTATAAACGTTATGACAAAGAAACTAATTCCTTGTGTGGTCGTGCTTGTGTTTGAAAGAATTAAGCACTGATGATTGCTTATTTGGCTCAAAATTTGTGTAAACCACTGAGACAACATTAAGTTAAACACAGACTCAATGTGCATGATTGAAGTGCGAAGGTAGGGCAGACTTCCTTCTTTTCAATATCTAGATTTTCCGAATGAAAATCAGATAGCATATGTGTTGCATCCCCTTTGAAAATGAAACATTTTCTTTTTGAGAAGAAAATGAGTAGATGTTGAGGTTTGATCAAGAGTTGGCATGGGTTAGTTGTCTGTTTCAATAATGATCACCAAAGAATTGTGGATCACTAGAATTGTGGCTACCCGGCTCAGAAAAAGTTGGTGCAGAGTTGTGATATTCTTTTAACTCTGTTCTCACACGCTCTTTCTTTTAAACTTTTTGCTTTCTCTAATCACACTCATTTCTTTTCGCTTGCACACTCAAACACTAAGGTTTTAACTTCATGGGTAGAAATCACTGGTTAATGTGATTCCATTGAAGTTGTGTTAATTCCTAGCACAATGATTCTTTGTTTTCCTAGATGCACGTGATGCTCAGATTGGTTTAACTATTTCAGTTAAAGCACAATTTAGATCATGAAAACATTTAAAATACACTCCCAAAATATAAAATTTGATGAAAAATCGGGAAGTGGTTTGAACATTAAAAAACAATGTTTTCTATGATTGAAAGTTGTCCTTCTTTCAATCATATATGAGATGAAGATATAGAATTATACCTTAACGTACGATCTTCCATCTCATGAAGCTAAGCTTTAAGTCATAGAAATATGAACTTGTAAGCTTCTCTCAAAAATTCTGCAAAAGTCTAATGTCAAGTCAAAGTAATAATTATTCACTTATATTGAAAAGACAAAAAGCAGTAAAACTTTTAAAGTATGAGTTCTGATCAGAAGTAATCAGAAGTCATGTCTGAACTCCTTTGACGTGAAGAGCTCCCCCTAAAATCTTGCATTACAAAAATTTGTCATAAAACGTAAGTGCAGAAATCTTATGAGCTCCCCCTCAAATTAATATTGACCAAGTATGAGTTTCTTCTCATACTCCCCCTAGAATCATGAACATTAACATATGAAATACAGATATCATTCACAATTAAGCATAAAGATATGAGGAAAAAGTAAACAATAGTGAACTTTTATAGGTAACTACTGATTATGTCTTAAGATTTAGCATACCAAGCTTAGAGATAAGAAAGTTGAATCTCTTTTCATCTAACGCCTTGGTAAATAAATCTGCAAGTTGATAATCTATTTTTACAAAGAAAAGTTCTATGTTTCCTTTTTCTACATGATCTTTGATAAAGTGATACCTGACGTCGATATGTTTGGTTTTTGTGTGTTGAACAGGATTCGCTGTTATTGCGATGGCGCTCTTGGAGTCGCAATAGATCGGGATCTTGTTGAAGTGGAAACCGTAGTCTCGAAGTTGTGTTTGCATCCACAAAACCTGAGAACAACAGCTAGCAGCAGCTACATATTCTGCTTCGGCCGTGGAAGTTGAAACGCAAAGTTGCTTCTTCGATCCCCAACTTACTAGTTTGTCACCGAGGAACTGTATGTGTCCTGACGTGCTCTTCCTGTCTAACATACAACCTGCATGATCTGCATCTGTGTAGGCTGTTAGTTCAAAACTAGTATCTTTAGGATACCACAGACCGAGATCTGCGGTGCCCTTCAGATACCTGAATATACGTTTGACAGCAGTCAGATGGATTTCTTTTGGATTAGCCTGATATCGGGCACAAAGACATGTTGAAAACATTATGTCTGGTCTACTACTAGTAAGATACATTAAAGAACCTATCATTCCTCTGTAGGTCCTAATATCAACAGCCTTTCCCGAAGGATCGGTGCCAATCTTAGTTCCTGGTGCCATTGGGGTACCAATCGGTTTTGTATTTTCCATTTGGAATTTCCGGAGAATTTCCCTAATGTACTTAGATTGATTGATAAAGATACCCGTAGAAAATTGTTTTACTTGAAGACCGAGAAAGAAGTTCATCTCTTCCATCAAGTTCATTTGAAATCTAGACACCATAAGGTTTGCAAAATTCTTACAGTACTTAGTATTAGTTGAACCAAAAATAATATCGTCGACATAGATTTGTATTAAAACGATATCGGCTTTTTCTTTCTTTATGAACAAGGTGGTATCCACCGTACCTTTTGAAAACCCAGACTTGACTAGAAAAGTGGAAAGGACATCATACCAGGCTCGAGGTGCTTGTTTCAGACCGTAGAGTGCTTTGTCAAGAATGTAGACGTGATTCGGCTTCTCTTGATTGACAAAACCCTCTGGCTGAGAGACGTAGACTTCCTCCTTCAGAATTCCATTGAGGAATGTTGTTTTCACGTCCATTTGAAAGACCGTGAAGTTCTTGTGGGCAGCGTAGGCTAAGAACATTCTGATTGCCTCTAAACGCACCACAGGAGCGTATGTCTCGTCATAGTCTAATCCTTCCTCTTGTCTGTATCCTTTGGCTACTAGTCTCGCCTTGTTTCTGATGACGGTACCAGCTTCGTCCTTTTTAATCTTGAAGATCCACTTCGTACCGATGATTGTTTTACCTTTAGGCTTTGGTACGAGTCTCCAGACTTGCAGTGCGTCGAACTGGTTCAATTCTTCTTGCATTGAGACTACCCAATCTGGATCCGCAAGAGCCTCTGATACTCGAGTTGGCTCAATCTTGCTTAGAAAGGAGTCGTGCATGCACCAGTTGATTGACGCTGGCCTAGTTTGCACCGACTTGGATGGATCACCTATGATCTGACTTGCAGGGTTCACTTTGGTCCATTTACGTTCATGAGGCAGTGGATTATAGGAATGAATGTCAGTTGTGTCATCTATAAATCCACTTGCACCTTCTTCAGTTTGATTGGGAGGAGTTATGATAGTTGCTTCAGTTGAAGTTGTTCGTTCAGAAGACTCAGCAGGTACAGCTTGGTCCGGCTGTAGTTGGATCTGTACGGTACATCCTGCTGGTTCAGCTTCTTCTGATTCTACATGACTTGGCACTTCTTGAACTGTAGGAGTTGGTATTTGAATTGTGACGTCTTGATGAATCGGGGTACTTGATTCATTTGGAATGTCTGAACTGGTTGGATGAGTAGGCGTTGTCTCTTCTATCCTGTCAACCAAAACAGATTTCTTTATGTTAGTTCCAAGAAATTCGTCATAAAACAATTCAAATAATAAATCTAAATCAGATAAATGGTTAGTTGATGTTGAAGCTTCATCTGATTTGTTCTGTTGAGACGCAGGTTCTGGACTGAGTTGCCCAGAAGCTAGTACTCCGGTTAAAACGGGTTCTGAACAGTATTGTTCGGAATCCATCTCTTCATCAAAGGTGACGTTGACGCTTTCAATCACCGTCTTTGACTTCTTGAAGTAGATTCTGAATGTAGTTGATGATGAGGAGTATCCAATGAAGATTCCTTCATCTGCCTTGGCGCTGAACTTGTTGAGATTCTCCCTATCGTTTAGAATGAAACACTTACATCCAAAGATATGGAAGTATTTTATTGTAGGTGTTCGGTTGTTGATCAATGCATAAGAAGTCTTCTTGAATCGTCTGTGAATCATGGACCAGTTCTGCGTATAGCATGCGGTAGATATAGCTTCTACCCATAAGAATAGAGGTAGGTCGGAATGACTTAGCATAGTGCGAGCTGCCTCGACTAGCGTTCGGTTTCTTCTTTCGACCACTCCATTTTGTTGAGGCGTTCGAGCAGCAGAGTATTGATGTGAAATCCCGACAGATTCGAGATATTGTTCAACTTTGTTGTTCTTGAACTCTGTGCCGTTATCTGTTCTTAGAAACTTGACCGGTTTCTGCAGATTCACCTGGGTCGTCTTCAAGAATGTAATGATAACATCTGGTGTTTCATCCTTTGTACGTAGAAACTTGACCCATGTGTACCGCGAATAATCATCCACGATCACGAGTATGTACTTCTTGCCGCCTAAGCTTTGAGTGCGCATTGGACCGCATAGATCCATATGCAATAACTCTAAAGGAGCTTTTGTACTTGGTTCAGGATTTGGTTTATGAGGTGCCCTCTTCATCTTCCCCTTTTCACAAGCTGCGCATAGATGTTCTCTTTCATATTTCAGCTCTGGAAGTCCTTTGACGAGCTTTCCATTGACCAGATCGTTGATGTACTGAAAGTTGAGGTGCAAAAGACGTCGATGCCATAACCAACTTTGTTTCATCGAAGCTTTCGATAGTAGACAAACTTGCTTGTCAGTCTGGACATCTGATAAATTGATTGTGTAGAGGTCTGATTCTCGTTTACCGACCAAAAGTTCTTCGCCTTCTTCATTGCGAACGGAACATCTTTTGGCTTTGAAGTTGACCTCTAAGTCTTTGTCGCAGAACTGGCCTATACTGAACAAGTTGTGTCCTAAGCCTTCTACATAGCTCACCTTCTTGATAGTGACTTTGTCATGTTGTACATCACCGTATCCCAATATTGGAGAAAACTGGTCGTTTCCGAATCTTACTGTTCCACAAAATTTGTCTTTAAAGTTGGACAGTATCTCTTTTTGCCCTGTCATGTGCTTTGAACATCCGTTGTCCAAGAACCATGTATGACAAGTCTGCATAAGAGAAATTGGAAATTTAGATATTTATATGACAACTTTGGAATATTCACTTTGATTATCGAAGTGCGGGTCTTGAACTGATTTGTTCAAAAGCCTATTTCGCATTTGATGTTCGGGTTTTGAACTGCATTATCCAAAAACCTATTTTGACTTTGAAGAACGAGTCCTGATCTGTACATAATCAGAAGTCACTTTCTCTTTAAGCTTTGTGTGCCTGCAACACAGATTTCGCCTTAGGTACCCATTGGAATTTGGGTCCTGCTGTGTTAGCACAAGATTTTGGTATCCATTTCAATTTGGATCCTTTGTTCTTTTTAAAAGCATGAGAGTTGGTATGAGATGAATGCATATGGTAATTTCCAAACCAATCTCTAGAATCTTGACAAGTAATAGAAACATGTTTGTTAAAGATATTGGACTTTCCAGCAGATAAAGATAACTGAAATAATTGCTTCATTGTATATTGTTTACGAGAAACAACAAGTTTTGGATTCAAAACAGCAATTTCAGCAATCACAACATCTTTAGTAAGCGAAGTCTTATTACAATTAACACTACTAGACGATAAAACGGCCTTGTCAAGCTTCCGTTTTGGTTGCCATTGAGAATGGGCTTCAGGTCTTGACTTGCTCATATCTGAAACATGTAAAACTGGTGAGTTAGACCTTTGAGCAACAACTGAATGCTTCTTCTTAGAATTACCAGTAGTGGTTGGTTTCTGTGAATGCTGAGATATTTTCTTACCTTTAGCACTCTTAGCATTCACAGAGACTGATTTATCAACGAAAGTTTTCGTTGATTTTGCACTGAACACAGACAAACTGTTTTTTCTTGAAGTTTTCTTAACAAAAGATGCATGGTTAGGAAGTTTTGCATTAAAATCAATTTGTTCAAAACAACCATCTAAACCACCGTCAGAATTAAGAAAATTAAACTCTTCGTTTGATGAACCAAACATGTCATTAGAAGTAAAAGCCTTTGTAAAAACAACATTTTTCATAACAGTTGAAAAAACCTTTTGTTGAATTTCAATCATAAGTCTTTCATCTGATAAAGAGGTCTCGAGTTCAGAAATTTTACTTTCTAACACGAGAGAAGGGACATAAATTTTACCTATAGCAGGCTTCGCCTCCATCTCTTTTTCAGAATAACTTTGAAAGTAGTCAGTTGAAAGAGATTTCTTCTCATCATTTGGAAAGTCATAACTATTATTCAACTTCGCATAATAAAATGGAGCGTGAACTTTAGTTGACTTCATCCGTTTTTCAAATTCATTGGCTTCATCCTCTTCTGATAGTTTAGTATTAAAAACTTTAAATGAGGCGATTCGGTGAGAAACAAGCATAGAGGTATAGTCATAAAGTGCAGGCACTTCTCTTATACCCTTTTGAAGACGTTGAGGTTTCACATAACCGATTCCCCAATTTTCTTTGTTCTTTTTCGGTTTGTTAAGATGAATGGTTTGCTCACTTTGACCTAATGAGTATAGCTTCTTTTCCAAATCATCTAATTTAGCAATTAAAGTCTTGTTTTCTTTAATACATAAAGAGTGCATATCAGTAAGCTTATAAAAATCAATCTCACTTTTTGTCAATTTAGACTTGAGCTCACTATTCTCTTTTGGAATTATAGTCTGTTCTTTTGCGTTGGTGTCAGTGTTTGTATGTAAAACCTCAACTAATACTTTCTTCTCAGCAAGTTCATCGCTAAGTTTTTGTATCAATTGGTTTTTATTAATAATAACACCATTTTCTCGCTTAAGATTAGATTCTAACTCTTCTTGTTTTAAAACCATAGCATGCATTTTATTCATTAAAGCTTTACACGATAAATCACATACCTCCTCTTCTTCATTTTCTGAATCAGCTTCAGTATCTGATTCGATTTTGCCCATCAAGCACATATTGACGGCTTCATCCTTTTCTTCTTCATCTTCTTCTTCATCTGAGTGATCCAGCCAGTATTCATCTTCAGCCATCAGCGCCTTGCCTGCCTCCTGTTGCTTTGCAAGAAGCATCTTGTTCTTGTAGAAGTCAGAGTTTCTAACCTTTGATATTCTTCAATCCTTGGCAAAGTGACCGGTTTTGCCACAGTTGTAGCACATCGGTGGTCCTGGCTGACTTGATCCTTCAGCTTTGTACTTCCTTTCATCCCCTTTCTTCTCTTCCAATCTGTTTCCTTCTGTCTGATATCTTCTCTCATCAGATTTCTTCTCCTCTTGTCTCTTCCCTTCAAATCTCTTCCCTTCAAATCTTTTCCCTTCATACCTATTACCTTCATATCTGCTTCCTTCAATTCTTTCCTTGTGAGCATAGTTGTTGGGTCCAGAAGAGTACCTCTGACTGTTTGACGTTGGATTCCTGTAGAACTTTTTCTGAAATGCATTTGTTAGAAACTGCATTGCTTGCTGCATTTGTTCATTTTCATCCGATTCAGAGATAACATCAGCTTCAGCTTCTTCTGATTCATACACAATCGTCTTGTTCTTCTTCTTCTTCACAACAAGAGCGACTGTGTCTTCAACTGTCTTTCCTTTTCTCTTTTCTGCTAGAATTTCATCCACCTCATCTTCATTTTGTCGGAGGGTTTCATACACCTCGTGAAGTGGAATCTCATTCAAGTCTTTTATCTGCCTCATCTGCCTGGCAAAACTTTTCCATTCTGGTTGTAGAATACTCAGGAATTTGATATTCAGCTCGATTTCAGATTTGTTGACCTTGTTCTTACTCAATTCGTTTAGCAATGTCACAAACCTATCATATGTTCCTTCTAGTGTTTCTCCAGTTCTGTCTTTGAATTCTTCAAAACTGTGCAGGCAGTTAGAGATTTTCAGTTGGTTCCCAATCTTTGAACCCAACATCATTTTCTCTAGTTGATCCCACATTTGTTTGGTTGAGGCTTTGTAGTTGTCAATCTTTACATAGATTTCATTTGTAATCCCTTGTAGAATGTATGACTTGGCTAAACTGTCACCTTTTGCTCTTAGCTTAGCATCACCTGTTAGATCTGTGTAAGAGAGTGCAACTCTTTCTTCTTGAGTTCCTGCTGCTGGCTCCCTATACTGTGTTTCCATTAGGCCTTCTTCTAGGGATTGTATAATGAAATTACCCAAATCTTGTCTTTCAATGAAGTTTAGAAACCTATCCTTCCACTGTTCGTATTCCCCTCGAAAGAGAACTGGTGGCTTGGTGTCGGTTCCTATTGCGAGAGCTTCTTTGAATATCATCCTGTATTGATAAGAGAAAACTTGAAAGATATGATCGTTAATCCAAATAAAATTTGATCACACAAGAAATTTTGTCCCCCTAGGCAGACTTAGCACGGGGGTCCCGCTAGCGGGTGGGGTCAAGGGGCAACGCCCTTGCGGGGGTATGGGGGCAGCGCCCCTAGAGAAAAAATTTATGACAATTAAAGACCCTATTACAGTTTCGAAAAATTCTCAGAAAAAAATTCTAAGTCTGGAAATTGGAGCTTTGCGATTGAGAAGGTTTGCGTTTCAAGTTAGGAACGCAAAGTTGAGGTTTGCGTTTCTAATGGGACGCGCAAATGGAGGTTTGCGGGTCTAGTGGGAAGCGCAAACTGAGGTTTGCGGGTCTAGATGGAAGCGCAAAGTTGAGGTTTGCGGGTGCTTTGGGAAGCGCAAACTGAGGTTTGCGTGTCTAGAGAGGAGCGTTTGATGACTTGTGAGAAGTGAGCTTGAGGTTTGCGATTGCTCTTTGAAACGAGAAGTGTGCTTTGCGTTTGGCTTGAGAGGCGCAAAGTAGAGGTTTGCGGGTCACTTGAGACGCGCAAAGTTGGACTTTGCGTTTGATGAAGGACGCGCAACGTAGGACTTTGCGTTTGCTTTGAGGAGCGCAAAGTAGGACTTTGCGTGTTATTCTTCCTCTGGTTTGCGTGTGTTCGTCCTGAACTTCTGAAAATCGACTAAATCTTTGTTCCTGTAAAGATTAGCACAACCAAACACTTCCAAAGTGTCTAGAATCACTTCTAGAACTGAATTTAAGCACTCGATCTCACTAAGACACTCTTTTTGAAAATAATTTTGATCGCACAGTACGTTTCTTCACTCGACTGTTTCTTCACAAAAATCACAAATTGGAACTCAAATAAAGCTTTAAAGTGAAATCAAACACTCACAAATCTATCTAGCAGGTATTTCGATCACACCCTGATCGATTCTAACACCTAAAACACTCAAAATCACAAACTCGAATTTCTTGAAGAACACAGAGACGTTTTTCTTTATAAAACTTGTTTTGATCTTAATCAGGCTCTGATACCAATTGTCGGTCCAACAATACTTATCAAGTTTATAGAAACAACGACACAATAACGATTACCAACCTGTATTGAATATATCAAACGATTACAAGGTTGATCGATTAAGCTTTTGATGTGTTCTCTATGTTTTCTCTCAAATACACCTTTATGTGTGTGTTTGTATGTGTTGTATGATCTGATCTTTTGAGAGTTGAGAGATACACTTAATCTAACTAGTATGTTCAACACACTACCTAAACATAATATCTAGATATTAGATCTAGATATTATATCTAATAAAGTAAACTAGAAACTAACTTTAACAAACTAAGTTAACTAAGTTACCTATTACAATACTTATAACTTAGATATTAAATCTAAGTAAACTAAAACATATTACATTAAATTACATTGACATTTATTACAAATAGACATAGACTTTAATATTGAGAGTCGACGTTCCGGCTTTAGCTTCAGATTGCGATCTTCAGTTTGGATGATCTTGAATCCAATGAGACTGTAGTCTAACAGAATGCAAGAAGGGAAAACTTAAAGCAACAAGAATCAACACTTTCCAACAGTAAGGTACATTTCTTTGTTGGCCAATCATTTGGTAGTAGGGATGAAGTGAAGAAGTTGATAAGGTTACATGTGATAGAAACTAGGAGGGACCTTGCAATTGTTAAAAATGATTTAACAAGGGTGAGGGCGGTTTGTAGGGGGAAAATCCCTTCATTTAATTGTGATGTTGGTAGTACAAGTAGGGGGAAACAGGTTGGTGGGTCAAATGAAGAAGTAAAAACAAGTTGTCCTTGGGTATTGCATATATCCACATGCAAGAAAGATGAATCATGGGTTGTTAAGACACTTGTTGATATCCACAAATGTATTCACCCAAGAAAAGTTAAGCAATGCACTGTCAGTTTCTTAGCACAAGAACTTGTAGAGACTATTAAACCTAACCCAAGCATTCCGGTTAAGGCTGTTCAAGACCATTTTCAAAAGAGGTACCAACAAACCTTTTCATCTATGAAATGTTTTAGGGCAAAGCAAATGGCGGAAACTCATGTTAGGGGTGATTATGAGCAACAATATGGGAAGTTAAGGGACTATGTTATGGAACTGCAAAGAACAAATGAAGACACGACTGTAAAGTTGGATGTGGTTAGTGAGTTCAATCTTTCTAGTTCAACAAGGCAATTCAAGAGTATATAAGTATTCTTAGGGGTATTGAAGAAAGGATTCAAAGCTGGTATGAGGGATATATTAGGACTTGATGGAACTTTTATGAAAGGCCCTTTTGCAGGGCAACTATTAACTGCAGTAGGAGTTGACCCCAACAATGGCACATATCCTTTAGCTTATTCGGTGGTTGAAGCCGAGACAAAAAATTCATGGACTTGGTTTTTGGAGTACCTTGGAGATGATCTTGAGTTAGGTAGAAATTCAAATTTCACTTTTATTAGTGATCGACATAAGGTATGTTAGGTCTTCTTTGTTATTTAAATAGAAGTTCAGGGTAAATTATGTCAAGTTATTAAAGTTGTAAGCTTGTTGGGCCTTAAAGCCCATAAGCCCATTAGGCCTGCGAGCCTGCATATTTAAAGTTGTTTTTATTTCATTTGTTAGTTAGAGAAATTCATTATTCAGTTTTCTAGTCATTAGGTTTACATACCCTTATCAAAAATTCTCTCTGTAAACCTTAACCCTTTGAAGTTATATCAATCATATGACTAGTTGTTGTGGCCTATAATCTGTTCATCAATATTCATAATTACTTGTGATTGCACTGCACTGGGATCTACAATTGGTATCAGAGCAGATAGGCAAAAAGGTTTGATCCAGTAAAAAGGTTTGTCTGAAACCCTAAGATCAATTTCTTGTGTTAATTGATTTACATGCATTAATTGATTGTTTGAGTGTTAGATATATGTTAGTTTAGTCGATCGATTTTTTTTAAACAGTAAGTTTTCCATAGTTCGGTCGAATAATTTTTTCTGGAAATCCTATGTCCGGTCGATTGTTATTAGGGTTATTTGTTGTCCGGTCGATTATTGATTTCTGTTGATTGATTAATCGGTTGAATCGTTTTTTGGTGAATTTTTGTGTGTTTCTTTCGATCGAAGGAGAAGATCTGGGTTTGATTTCGGTCGAATCCCAGATATTCTTTGGGTTCTTCGGTCGAAATCTTCGTGTTCTTCGGTCTTTATTGGTTAATCGATTTTATCCTTATTTGTGGTTATCGTTATTTAAGTCTTTCGACCTAAGTATTCGACCGGACACTTGTGCTCCGGTCAAACTCTTTCGACCGAATAGAGTTTCCCCGGTCTTACCCATTTGACCGGATAAGAGTTCTCCGGTCTTGACCTTTCGACCGGATAAGAGTTCTCCGGCCTTGACCTTTCGACCGGATAAGAGTTCTGTGTGTCCCAATACGCAATCATTCAATCAAGCAATCACATAAACAATATATTAAATCAAACCTGATATTGATATTCAATGGATTCAAAGGATTACAATGTTGAAATCGAAATCCTCTCTTTCTCTCTTTCTTGTTCACGGCGCCACACCACCACCACACTAATTCTCTCTATGATTAATTTGCAAATAAGATCCTTTAAACCCTAATTAACACTATGACAAACTATTTATACTTAGGCTTTAATTAGCCTATTGGGCTTGACACAATTTAGGCCCAACAACCTAAAACAAACTAATAATTAAAAATATAAAATTCTAATAAATAAAATACGTAAACCGACTTTGACTATTTATTACAAAAGGACCCTAGACTATTTGCTGAGACGACTTTAACAGCTTTTAACTTCAGATTTCCATCTTCAAATAATTATGATCTTGAATCCAATAAATATGTGCTCTAACAAGTTCTCCGGTCTTGACCTTTCGACCGGATAAGAGTTCTCCGGTCTTCTCCTTTTGACCGAATAAGTGTATCCCCAGTCGTATCATTCGACCGGATAACTGTATCCCGGTCGTATCATTCGACCGGATACCTGCTTCCTCCGGGCATACCTTCGACCGGATATTGTTTGACCTGTTTAGACCAAGTGTTTCTGTGTTTCTTCTATTTTATTGTATTTGGATCATTCTGCTTGCCTAACGATCATTACAGTGCTCTTAAGTTAAGAAGTAAAGATGAACTCAAGGGATGCTCTAGCCATCGGTTCTGACCAAAACCCCCGGTGCTCTTTCGGGGAGAGTACCCTCAGTGGCATGACCGATTTATGAACTTCATAGAAGCAAAATCCAACTATGAAGATATATACAAATGCCTGACTGAGGGTCCACAAGATTGGCCAATGAAAGTGGTACCGGGAAACCCAGCTGAAGGAAGGCCAGAGCGTCAGATTCGGAAATCTGTTGGTGATTTTACTAAGGAGGAAAAGGAAATGTACGAGGCAGAAAAGCTGGCAAAATCATATCTTCTTCAAAGTCTACCAAATGACATATATGCTTGCATAGATAGCTTCAAGGATTCATCGAAAAAGATGTGGGACCAAATAGAGAAGATGATGATGGGAAGCCACATCAATAATCAGCTAAAGGTGACCAACTGTATCACCAGATATGATGGGTTTAAAGCACGAAAGGGTGAAACGCTGACGGAAACCTACGAAAGGTTTAATATGCTTCTGAATGATCTTCAGAAAAATAAGATCACAAAGACGAACACGGAAAACAACATAAAGTTTATGAACAACTTACAGCCTGAGTGGAAACCGTTCGTCTCCCATATACGCCACACTCAGACCTTGGAGAAGCTGTATCTTCACGAACTCTATGAAATGATGCTCCAAGATGAAGAAGAAGTGATGGAACTTATTGGGAAAGCTGAGGAAAAGCCAGCAACTGATCAAATAGCACTAGTATCTGAGAGAAGAGGCAAGTCCGTCAGCCGATCATCTGGAAAAGAGCCCGTACTGAGTGATTCTGAACCTGAAGATCCCGATAGCGACTCGGATCCAGAACTTGCCAAGATGAAAGAAGCAATGGTTTTCCTCACTCAAGCATTTCAAAAGAGGAAGTTTTTTAACAAGACTTCCAACAAGCAAAGAATCTCTACTCGACGTGATCATCGAGAAAAGTCTGAAGGTAATAGTCGTTTTGAAGCTGGTAAGAAGCCTGACAGGCGAAATGAAGAAAAGCCGAAAGACGAACCGATCAAATGTTACAACTGTGGTCGGTTAGGTCATTTCGCCAAAGATTGTCGCAAGCCAATTGTGCGCAACGCCGACTACTACCGAGCCAAGCTGCTTCTTGCCAAAGAAAAGGAAGCCGGTAAAGCTCTAATGGCTGAAGACGATTACTGGTTACAAGTGTCGGATGAAGAACCTGAGGATGCTGAAGCTCATTTGTGTTTCATGGGCAACCATTCATCACCATCCGATACTGATGAAGAAGATCACAATGCTCCCTGCCAGGTATGTGCCCCTTTCCATGAAGCTTTACTTGATCAGATGCAACTTTCAATGAACAAACTTGACTCTTACAAGCTTCTGTTAAAAGAAAAAGAACAACTTCTCTCATCTCTGGAAAACCGTGTCACTAAGCAGTCTGACTTTATGGAAAAACAAAGCTTAGAAATTTCTAACTACATGTGCACTACTTCTAATTTAAGAGAAGAGAATGTGAGTTGCTCAACAGAGTCACAAAAACTAATGACCAAAGTAGATGACCTGACCGATAAGCTCCGTACGTCTGAGACCGAGAAAATTGATTTGTTAAATCAAAACGTGGCTTACAAAAATGAGAACATAAGGTTATCTAATCAGTTAGAAGAGCTTGAAAAGAAACTTTATAAATTTGGTCAATCTGATCAAACGCAAAAGCTAATCACACCAAAAGAACCAAAGTACGGAAATGCGGGTATCGGGTACGATAACCCTAATTATTTAAACAAGGCTTTATCCAAAGTTCCTACTTTATATGCATCTGAATTTTTTGGATTAGACAAAATCTTTCCAGAATATAAGATACGATGGACCACACCCACTGAGGAGGAAGAATTGGAAGATAAGTTGAGAAGAGAAAACTCTGTTCTTTCTAAAAGGACAATTCCTTTTGTTTATGATTCTTTAAATGCGACTTATAATACCGACAAACCCCGTTTCCTGTCATCCGATTATTTTCATAGTTACTCTCAAGCTGAACTAGATACTAAAACCGCTAAAACTGAGGAGGAACCTCTAGCTCCCAAAGTTTATGTTCCAACTCTGATTTTAGAAATGAAACTTGTTCAGCTAGAAGAATCGTATGCACTAGAACGGGAAAATTTTCAAAAGGAAAAACATGGTCTTTTATCTCAAATTGAGGTTCTCAGTTCCAACAAAAAGGAGACTATGTCGGATGAGGAAAAAGAATATTTCCAGACGGAAATAAAGAAGTTGCACTCACAACTGGCTGTTATGGCAACAGATCAACTGAAAGTGCAACTTCACAAGGCTGACCCTCAAGCTCAGCCTTCCCTTCTCCAAAGAGAGATATCTCATCTGTCTGAAAACTCTTATGCTTCTTCTGACACATCTTCCTGCAAAGCTTTTATGGGTGACTCTTCACCAACTAAAGGAAAAGAGCCTCAAAGTTTTGAATCAGATCAGTGTTCTGATTGTAAAAATGCTTCCGCATATGATCTACTCTCAACAAACTCTTCCACTGTTCTGAAGTCCTCATGTGATAAGATCCTTTCCGA
This sequence comes from Arctium lappa, assembly GCA_023525745.1. Lineage (NCBI taxonomy): Eukaryota > Viridiplantae > Streptophyta > Magnoliopsida > Asterales > Asteraceae > Arctium > Arctium lappa. Next base: position 60,522,062 of record CM042059.1, on the reverse strand, counting down.
TGAGGAACTAGAATTTTCCGCATTCTTGAATTCTGAAGTGTGTTTAGATAGCGATTTGAGCCAATTTGACTTTAATCCTTCTCTACCTAGCCATGTTGATTTTTTAAATGAGTCCTGTGAGCCTCCGGTTAAATTTTATAAGGGTGAATGTTCTACATCTGCCCCGCAAAAACCTTCTGTGAACAATTCTTCAAAATCTTCCAAGTCTAAATCTAAAGTCCGTTCACAGAAGAAGAAAAAGACCGGTCGCTCTCAAAGGTCACAATCGTCAATTTTCAAATCCTCTGACTATGGGTTTAACGGCATTTCAGATACGTATGGTCAGCGGGAAGAAGTGAAATATGCTTGGGTAGCTAAGAAGTCAAAAGAGAGCTCGGCAACATCAGAATTAGTTGATCCTGTCTTAAAGTCTAGAAAGAACAATAACAATCATGATGTCTTTATTTCTAAATCTCTAGTTGAATGTAATGGAACTCTTCCTTTAAAAGTTTATTCAATTCCGCAATTGTTTCAAATGTCTCATGATTGTTTATGTTGTTCTTATTGTGGATCAAATGATTTTGTTGATAGTCGTTATGCATCTGATTGGTTTGGCTCATATCATATTGCTCATAATCATCCTCATTGTGATGTTTCCCGTAAAAGACAAAGACCCAATTCTAAACGGGTCTCTAATTCGGGTGTTAAATCTAACCCCAAAGGACCCATTTACGAATGGGTACCTAAAAAGAAATAACCTGTTTTGCAAGACGGTCATGTGTGGTATTTAGATTCCGGCTGCTCCAAACACATGACCGGAAGAAGGGAGCTACTCACAAACTTCACCGAGAGGTTCTGTGGGAATGTACGGTTCGGGAATGATCACTCCTCTCCCATTAGGGGTTATGGCGATATTGTCAAAGATAACATCACGATCAAGAAAGTCTCCTATGTCGAAGGTCTCGGTCACAATCTCTTCAGTATCGGTCAATTCTGCGACAAGAATCTCGAGGTTACTTTCAAGGCTCAAAGGTGTAGCGTTCGAACTGAGGATGGTAAAGAAATACTTGCTGGAACGCGACGCACCAACCTCTATACGATTGACCTCTCGTCCTTGAAACCCGACAAGGAAGTCTGTTTGTTGTCCAAAGCATCTGCTGAACAAAGTTGGCTATGGCACCGTCGTCTCTCACACTTGAACTTCAAGAATATCAACAAGTTGGTACTCGGTGGACATGTCAAAGCTATGCCAGATCTAAAGTTTGCAAAAGATCATCTGTGCGCTGCCTGCGAAAAGGGCAAGATGAAAAAGGCATCTCACAAGCCTAAAGCCGTTCCGAGTACTTCTCGGTCCCTTGAGCTAATCCACATGGACTTATGTGGACCGATGCGCGTTCAAAGCATAAATCACAAGAAGTATGTCCTGGTGATGGTTGACGATTTCTCTCGTTACACTTGGGTCCGATTTCTCCGTTCAAAGGACGAAACTCCCGAGTTAATAATCTCACTTCTGAAGAGCTTTCAAGTAAGTCTCAATCAAGTAGTTCAGACCATCAGGACGGACAACGGCACTGAGTTCAAGAATCAAATACTCGCCGGGTATCTCAATTCAGTGGGTATCTCACACACTTTCTCTGCCGCTCGTACTCCTCAGCAGAATGGGGTGGTAGAGCGTCGAAACAGAACTCTAGTTGAAGCAGCACGCACGATGTTGTCTCATTCCAAGCTACCACTATTTCTTTGGGCAGAAACTGTTGCTACCGCTTGCTATACTCAAAATCGGTCTATCATCAACAAGCGGTTCAACAAGACTCCGTACGAGATCATCAACAAGCGTATCCCGAACATCAACTACTTTCATGATTTCGGGTGCACCTGCTTTGTCTTAAATGATAAGGATGATCTTGGCAAATTCAGTCCCAAAGCGGATGAAGGAGTGTTTATCGGCTACTCTCAGCAAGCAAAAGCCTACCGTGTCTACAACAAACGGACGAAGACCGTCATTGAGAGCGTAAACGTGACTTTTGACGAGGCCCCTGAAATGGTTTCTGAACATCTCAGTTCATGACCCGTGTTTACTGGTGTGTTAGCTTCTGGACAATTCCGTTCGGAGGCTACACAATCTCCAGTGGATCCACATCATGCGTCTACGTCAAGAGCACATCTTTCTGATTTGGATTTACTGTTTGAATTCTTTTATAATGACTTATTTAATGTTAAGTCTAATACTACGTCATGTGACAGGAATACTGCTCAAGCACCAGAAGTGACACAAGTCACTGGCCCTACCGACTCTGGTGGTCCATCCTCGCCTGGTGCTCCATCCTCTACTGCCAATGATCAAGCTTCCCCGAGCTCAAGTGATAGAAACCCTCTTGCTCAAGTTCCTGATGACGGTGTTCTTGAACCAACTCCTGTTTCAGTTTTTCTCCCTGAACCGACTCCTATTGAAGGTGCTCCCGAAGCTACCTCTCCGGCAATCCCGGATCCTCATATCGGTTCATCACCAGCTGAGTCGTCCTCTACTCCTTGTTCGACTCCCACTAAGGAGCTGTCACCTCACAGGCCATCATCCCTCGAGGCAGTTCAGGATTTACCCCCAGGTGGTCATGTGGATTCCGATACCTCCCATCAGACATATCAACCTCATCCACACACCACCAAGTGGACTCGAGCACACCCTCTTCATCAGATTATCGGTGATCCCTCCACACCAGTTCAAACTCGATCCACCACCGCTAATGACTGCTTATTTTCCTCGTTCCTCAGCCGTATCGAACCTTCCACTGTCTCTGAAGCACTGAATGATCCGGACTGGGTAATTGCTATGCAGGAGGAACTCAACCAGTTTGAGACCCTCAAAGTATGGCGCCTAGTTCCCCGACCTAAGAACAAGACAGTGATAGGGACTAAATGGATTTTTAAGAACAAGAAGGACGAAAACGGCATCATTGTTCGGAACAAGGCGCGTCTAGTGGCTAAAGGATATCGCCAGCAAGAAGGAATTGATTATGATGAGACGTTTGCACCGGTGGCCCACATTGAAGCGATCCGCATGTTCCTCGCCTACGCCGCTCACAAGAATTTCATTGTCTTTCAAATGGACGTGAAATCCGCGTTTCTCAACGGCGTGCTCAAGGAGGAAGTTTATGTTTCGCAACCCGACGGCTTTGTGAGTACTGAAAATCCGCATTACGTCTACTTTCTGGACAAGGCTCTCTACGGTCTTAAGCAAGCACCACGAGCCTGGTATGATGCACTCTCATCCTTCTTAGTCAAGTCTGGCTTCTCTAAAGGTAAAATTGATACTACTTTATTTATTAAAAGAGAGAAGAAAGATATCATTCTTGTACAAATTTATGTTGATGATATAATCTTTGGCTCCACGAACCCCAAGTATTGTCAGAACTTTTCTGCCTTAATGAGTAAACATTTTCAAATGAGCATGATGGGGCAAATGATTTTTTTCCTGGGTCTTCAAGTAAAACAATTACAAACAGGAATTTTCATTAATCAATCTAAGTACATCTCGGATATTCTTCGGAAATACCAGATGGAACAATCTTCATCTATGAAAACCCCCATGACCACTACTCTAAAGCTTCACTCCGATCCTGACGGTAAGGATGTGAATGCTACTATTTATAGAGGTATGATTGGCTCTCTGATGTACTTGATGGCTAGTCGGTCTGACATTATGTTTTCGACATTCTTATGTGCAAGATTTCAGTCAAATCCTAAAGAGTCTCACTTAGCTGTTGTTAAGCGAATTTTTCGATATTTAAAAGGTACTGTTGATCTTGGTTTGTGGTACCCAAAAGAGACAGGTTTTGAATTGACAGCCTACTCGGACGCTGACCACGCTGGCAACATGCTGGACCGGAAGAGCACGTCGGGTCATGTTCAGTTCTTGGGCGATCGTCTTGTCAGCTGGGCTTCCAAGAAGCAAAACTGCGTGTCCACCTCCACCGTCGAGGCGGAGTATGTAGCAGCCGCCAGTTGCTGCTCGCAAGTCATCTGGATGCGCACCCAGCTCAAAGATTATGGATTTAATTACTCCAGGATTCCCATCTACTGCGACTCGAAGAGCGCTATAGCCATATCAAGCAATCCCGTCCAACACACAAAGACGAAGCACATTGATGTGCGCTATCACTTTATAAAAGATCACGTGGAAAAAGGTACAATCGAACTCTATTTTGTTAATTCAAAGCATCAGCTAGCAGACCTATTTACCAAAGCCTTGGACGAAAAACAATTTAATTACCTTGTGTCCAAGCTAGGTATGCTAAATCTGAAAGTTTGATCCGTTCACAGCTCTCTACGAGTTTCATTCAATAACGAATGACTGTGACAACTGCACCAGTGCCTTGTCTCTGGTTGCTAGTATCCACACTCCTTGGTTATTGCATTCTACTCGTACAAGTTCTGTGATAGTTACAAACTTCTGTATCAACAAAATAGATTTCGTGTTTTTCTAGTTTCTATTGTGTTCTTGGTTTTGTCTTCGTGGTGTTTTTCGTGATTTTGTGTGCAGTTCATTTCCTTGTTCCCTGAAGAGTAAGTTGTTAGTGATGGATCTACAACCCGATACTGTGTTCAGGGGGAGCACTAGCGTCAGATGGTTGGTAAGTCTCACCAGTCCTCCATTCGAGGGGAGCAGGTAAGAGGGTTCTGTGCTTGGACCTCCTCTTGGTGAATATTCGAGGGGGAGCTAAGTCTCGTGTCTTCGGTTTTACTTTTATGTTTTTTTAATTTTTTTTTATATACTTTCTATCCATAGGTTTAAGTTTTTTTTCCATTAGGAGTGGTTTTTTTTGAAGTTTTTTTTATATATATCACCGAAAACTCCAAAAAAAAATATGTTTTTTAAGTTTTTATATATTTTCGAAAAATACAAAAATATATTTTTTTTTTTGTTTTCAAGTTTTTGGTTTGAGTTATCTTGTTTGGTCCCGACCCAATTGTCCCCGGACCAATTTCTTTTTCCTCGACCCAATGTCAACCGGCCCCGGCCCAAGCCCAGGTTCGGGATTAAAAACCCCGGTCGATCCTCTCTTCCATTCAAACTCGATCGAACTCTCCTTTTTCTCTCTTCGTCTCCATCTCTCGCCCGGAGCTCTATCCCACCGAAACCATTCGACCGAATCCCACGTCGTCTTCTTCTTCATTCGACAAGGTAGGTGTTATCAGTTTAGTTGTGTTCCATCTGCATCGATCGATTGTAATCGATCGATTTTACGGTGTTCAATGATATGTTTTTCCCCAGGGATGGACCGGGTGTCGATATGTCTTCTCTGGGGGTTCTTTCTCCGATCTAGGGTTCCGCCCCGGTCGAATACTCCGGTCTTTCCTATTCCCCGGTCAAAGACTATCTCCGGTCTTTTGAGACCTCCGGTCGAATACCTTATTCGATCGATGACTTATCCGGTCTAAGGTGTCCTCCGGTCGACTGACCTCCGGTCTTAATGGACCTCCGGTCGAATGACCTCCGGACTTAGAAAATCACCGGTCTTAAGAGACCTCCGGTCGAACACCCCATCCGATCCAACATATATCCGGTCTTATGAGACCTCCGGTCGAATGCCGTATCCGATCATGCTATTATCCGGTCTTAGTAAACCCCCGGTTGAATCTTCTCCGGTCGAATCCAATTTCTTTTTGGTGCTTACAGTTATATCTTTTAATTTGTTGTTTATGAGGAAATTTTGTTGGTTATATGTGCTGGTGCAAGTCTATGCGCCTTGGTGACTGGCCCTAATTCACGAGTAGGGTTTTCTCTTCCAATGTTTGGAGTTACTATCCGGTGTGATCTAAATCATGACTGTATAACTCCAACGGCCATTATCTTATTCCAAACATGCGTACTAATCGATTCATTTTTCACAGGTACAATGGCACAAAACCAGCCACCAGCGATTGATCCAATCGCAGATGCAGAACTGATTCCCGAGGATCAGTTCCTTCCTCTTATAGCCAATAACTACCATCTCGATGTAACCCAACCTGCTATTCAACATCAGGTCATCATCGAGATACTCAGGGGTCATCCAATCGCCTATGCTCTAACGGAAACTGCAACCGTACCAATCTTATACTTACAGCAGTTCTGGCATTCTCTTCATGCGTTAGAAGCCGATGGAGGATTCCATCTTGAAGGTCGGATAGATCACACACCAGTGCTTCTTACAAGTGATCTCTTCCGACAATTCCTTCGGTTACCGACCGCCGGATCCGTAGCAGGCCGAGAAGACTTCGACCCAATTGTCACTGATGCTACACTGTGCACCGACCTTCACTCCTTGGGTTACGGCGCAGAACTACGCATCCCATCAACCTTCAACCGCAAACATCTATCCACGATATGGTACACGTTGTTCACATACATCAATCGGTGCCTTTCTTCTATAACGAAGGGCATTGGTCAGACGAGCGCCCCGATTCTACGCATCTTTCACGCGGTGGCATTCAATCGCCACGTGGACATTGCCGACCTTCTCTGGTTTGAACTCATTCAGAGAGTTCGTTCTACTGCATCTCACCGGTCAAACTTCATTCCATTCATGCGGTTTCTACAGATCGTTATCCGGAACTACATGAACCTGTATCCCGAGATACAGCGCCGCTCTACCCACCCGACGTGCCCACAACATCCAACTCGCAAGATTCCTTCCCGTGCTGATCCGGAAGGGGTTGTCGCCCGACAAATCCCAGTCGGGGTACTAGACCATGCTCGTCCCACGGCACTGAGTGTGATAGCTTATAGGCACACACACAACATACCAGCTCCTATGGTCCGGCCAGGACCGGCAGGACCTGCCCAGGGAGCAAGACCTGAGCGACGTGAGGGTCCGCGTCCACGAACGAGAGGCGGGAGCGTCTGGATAGCTGGGGCTTCCGGACAGGGTGTGTCGAGAGCTATTATCGTGAGGGGATCTGGCGTGGGCAGTGCCGTTGGAACGAGCCAGCCTAGTTCTTTAAGACAACCATCCTCGCCATTACCAACAGAGACTCAAATGGCAGAAGAGGCAACAGATTCTGAAGTCGTTCATGTTCAGTCCTCTTCTGTCGCTGCTACTGAAGACACGGCAGCCAATTCCGACTCAGAGGAAACCCAAACTGTAGCATCAGCATCAAATGAAGAGTCTTCTGACTCCGATGGTGACGATAATCAGCCCTCATCTGGATCGATAAGGAGAGCGGAGGGAGTCTTAGTTGAAAATGAAGAAGTGAGCTGTGTGAGGGAAAGGCGGAGTAAAATGCATTCTGAGAGTACACGAGTGACGGGACAACCATCTTCGGTTGTATCCCCCCTAGCCACGTCCAGCCAGGTAGCCACATCTGCTACCCAGTCTCATGTGTTGGGACAGGGTATTGAAGAAGCCGCCGTGGACCTAGCGGCGCACTTGCACGCCCAACCAAGCCACTCCACCATCTCTCAACAGATGGTGGTTTCACATTCTCACGGGGATTTAGCACATACGCTATCGGGCTCTCACTTGGAGGGTGCCGATATTGAAACAAGAGAACAGCTGCCCCCGTTCTCGCCATCTTTGATTGCACGGAGTCTAGAGCCATTTGTGATTCATGCCATTCCTAGGACACAGATTCCTTTTTTGGCTATCGCCGGTAGCCTAAGTGGCCCGGCCGGAACATCCATAGTAAACCCGCCTTCGGGTAGTTTACGAGGATTGGGTGGAAGTCCTACCATGGCTATCATCACGCCAACCGTGAACGTAGGCGGCTCGACTTCAACAGTCGTAGCTACAACGGGAAGTCTAAGTGACCCCGGCGTTACCCCAACTGAGTTTGTCTCAAGGGAATACATGGACGGTGCCCTAAAGGCTGTCCAATCTATGATGAGGGAGGAGTTGGACAACATCAAACGCATGGTCAAAGGCAAAGGTCCTGCGACTGAGCCGGAGACCACACCTATTCCATCTTCTCTACCAGCCACGGATCTTTCCATACCTGAACTTAAATCTATCCTTCTCGCCAAACTTATAGCCCAATCTCATACAGAACCCACCCAGGATGCCGATTTGCTATCCCTACTTCGTTCTCAAGCATCCACACCAACTCCACCTACACCCCAGCCTACTGTCTCTACCACAGCCTTCCAGATCCAGCAAGCTATGCTTCAGTCACTTCAGCAACCCGTAGTTGTTTTGACTTAACGCCTTTCAGCAGTGGAGGATACCTGCCGTAGCCAGGCAGAAAGGCTCAAGCGCCGACATGATGATCAGGATGATCCTGATCACCATGAGGGGGAGAAGCGCCAACGTCTATCTGAGCCAGAGACACATGTAGTGGAGTCAGAACAGGTTGAACAGGGTACGGGTTCGGGTACAAGAACAGAGGGACAGAGACAGGAACAGGAACGGGAACCGGTGACAGACTTGATACTATACGATTATCCGACGGTTGAAAAGCCTGAGGAATTTGAAGATGGTTCTCCGATAGTACCTGAAGATTGGGCAATAATACTAGATCCGTATGAAGTGACGGACACGACAGAAGAATGTGCCAATACTGAAAGAGCTCTGGTGGTTATGCAAGAAGAAATTGATGAAATACTGCATCCAGATGATCAGCCTTCTGCCGTGATTCCTTTATTGACTTATCCAGTTAATCACCCTGAATTTTCTTCTACAGTTTTTCCCGAGAGATCTCCTCCAGCTTCACCAATTAGAGAACCAGTTAGTACTACTCCAGTTCGTCCATCCAAGTGGGAAAGAGTCCGAATAAAAGTTCCTTTCCTCGAAGAAAGCCAGAAAAAGATCTTTGCCTACTGGATCAGAAAGTATGATGAAATCGTTATACATGGTCTACAGTCAGTGAAAAACAAAGAAAAACAACGTGAACTTGTGTTCGTGTACAGAAAGTTCTAGCACAAGTACTCTAAGACGAAGCTCAGGATTGTATCAGTTGATAAGATTATACCTGCCTACTTTATGAAGGTCAAGTATACGGACTTTATGGTTACTAGAGAAGATGGTCAACAATACTGCTTTTCTGATGCTGATTTTCCATGTTTGGAGCCACAAGATCTGCTGTACATCCTACGTGACTTAAAGACCAGAACCGTCAGACCCGGAGAAGTCATTGATGCACTAGAAACAGTGAAAAGATACATGAAGTGTGCAATGAAACTTGCTTCGGTGGAAGATTTTCAGATTGGGTTAGAAAGTGATCAACTAAAGATTAATCTGTTCAAGCCTGATCTGAGTGTTCCTTCTGATGCTCTAAATGTACCTGCATTCACAGTTATAAAGATTCCAGAGTTTGGTATGTCATATGTGAACAACAACGGTGTTCTACGCTTTATCCGTTTTGATCAGATTGCCAGATTTTGTGATGGTACGTTGATGCTTTTGAAAGACAAGTTGAAGCGTGCGCTGAGTCAAGATGAAAAAGGAGTTCAGATACTGGATTCTTCTTACAAAGCACTTGTTCTTAAAGCACTGGGCGTAATTGAAGAGCGACTGGAGTACAGGACTCAGATTCGATATTTCGAGATCAGCTTTGGTTTTCGGAAAATTTTTGTTCCTAACTGGCGTGACTATCAACTTCTATTTAAAGGGGGAGATTGTTAGGGCTTCTTTGTTAGTTAAATAGAAGTTCAGGGTAAATTATGTCAAGTTATTAAAGTTGTAAGCTTGTTGGGCCTTAAAGCCCATAAGCCCATTACGCCTGCGAGCCTGCATATTTAAAGTTGTTTTTATTTCATTTGTTAGTTAGAGAAATTCATTATTCAGTTTTCTAGTCATTAGGTTTACATACCCTTATCAGAAATTCTCTCTGTAAACCTTAACCCTTTGAAGTTATATCAATCATATGACTAGTTGTTGTGGCCTATAATCTGTTCATCAATATTCATAATTACTTGTGATTGCACTGCACTGGGATCTACAAGGTATCCCTTAATCAATTTCATATTTATTGATTTTTTTTTTTTGCTTTACTTATTTAAATTGCAAGCATTTACTTAATTAATTTTTTATTGTTTGCACTAGGGGATAATACCAGCTATTGCAAAAGTGTTTCCAAATGTTGAACATAGGTTTTGCCTACGACATATCCATGAGAACATGAAACAACAGTGGAAAGCCAAAGCATATAAAGATCATTTATGGAAGTGTGCGACAGCAACCAATGTCCCTTTGTTTGATAAGTCGATGGCAGACTTTAAATCATTCAACGATAAAGCGTATGAATGGTTGCTCCAAATTCCACCTCAACATTGGTCTAGGTCTCATTTTAGTGGTAATTGATTAAATACTTATAATTCATCATATGACTTGTTCATACATTTTTCAAATGTGTAGTAGGTGATTAAGTACGTTATTTACTTTTACAGGAAGGTGTCATTGTGATGTATTGTTGAACAACATTTGTGAAGTTTTCAACCGACAACTCATAGATGCAAGAGACCAACCTATCATCACTACTTTGGAATACATTCGAGAATATTTGATGAAACGTATAATGAAGGTTGATAAGATGATTGCCAAGGCCGAGGGACCATTGACACCAATTGCTACAAAGTTATTCAAGGCCATTCAGTCTGAAGCTTCCCAACAAAATGTGTTGTGGAAAGGAGGCCATAAGTATCAGGTAAGTGGATCTTGGATGGAACAACATGTTGTGGATCTTCAGGACAAGAGTTGTTCTTGTAGAAAATGGTCAATAGATATCGAAACAAGGTATCGGTCGATGGGGTGGACCAGTAAAGCAGGGTATCGGTCGATAGGGTGGACCGGCAAAGCTATGTCCTGGTAGAACAAGGTACCAGTCAAGGAAGTATCGGTCGATATCGTGGACCGGTAAAGCAATGTACCGGTCGATAACAATCAGATAAAAAGATCGACTTAAAGGCCCGATAAACACGAAGAACACACCGAAGAACACGATGAATCTCAAGATCAATCGACCCAGAAACAGATCAATCAACCCAGAAATTCAATTAATTATGCAAATTAACAGATCGATTAGCAAACTCAAGTTAAAAAATTGGAAATTGAGCAGACCGATAACAACCAATTTGATCATATTTCACACAGACTGATAAACACAGACCGATAAACACAGACCTTGATTTTCCAGAAAATTGACCGATAAAGTTTTGATATTAAGAACCAGATCGATCAATAAAAATCAATTTTTCAAGGAACAGATCGACCGAACTTCACTGAATTTCCAGAAAGTAGTCGACTGATAAAAACACAAAAAAATCGATTTGAGATTTTAGCAGATCGAAAACACAGTTAAAAAAAATTTAACCCAGAAATCAATCAAACACATATAATCAAACACTCATGCAGATAAACATATAAGAACGATTAAACAAAATAATTGATTATAAAGATTTAGACAAACCTTTTCTGGATCAAACCTTCAGTCTCTTTACTCTGATACCAATTGTAGATCCCAGTACAGTGCAATCAACAGATAATATGATCAATGTATAACAGTAATCTAGCCACAATCTCTAGTCATATGATTAATATTCAATCAAGGGTTACAGGTTTACAGAAAGAATTTCTGATCAGAGAAAAGTAAACCTATTGACTAGAGATCTGGAAATTATGAGACTCCTTAACTGATAAATGAACTAAATAAGCCTTTATATACTTAGGCTTTACAAACTAATGGGCTTTGGCCCAACTAACAAAACAACTATTAAAGAATTACATATTGAACCCTTATAAATGTTTTATACAACTTTCAACACTCAGGACTTTCAGTCCTAACAGAATATTCTATCTCCCCCTTCAATTAACAACAGGAAAATAAAATGGAATCTATTAAGCTCCCCCTTGACAAAACCTCGGATATTCTCTCTTCAATACCTGTAAAAAGTCAAGCCTATTAGCTCACAAAAAAAAATATTTATGTATTCTCCCCCTTAAATCTATTGAAAATCCATCTTTCTATCATTTTAATTTCTCCCTCGAAAACAAACAAATAAAGAAAAACTTCTTGATTAGGATTGATCGTTCTGTAAAGTGTAAAAACTTTGAAGATCGGGTTCTAAATTGTAGTATTCAGAATCCATTGTCACATATTCTCCGGTGAGAATAGTAACTCCTCCTAAAAATAACAATTAATTTATAATTTAATCTCCTTCTTCAATAATGATAAATCAGATAAGCTCCCCCCTGAAAAATCAGAAAATTTATCACAAAAAATATGAATAATATAAGCTCCCCCTTAAAACTTACATAATCCTTTATCATTAAAACGAGTTCTAAATTACTAGGATTGAAGTAAATTCAGAAGTCAAACTCCCCCTGAAAATTTGCATTCACAAATTTATCAGAAGTAATAATGTGTACTCCCCCTTGAAGATTGATCATTTTTACATGCTTTGGAGTATAAAATCTACTTTGAACATTGAAGTATGAGTCCTAAACTGTTGTGTTTAGAAGTGAAACTTGATCTCTGAGATACGAGTCCTAGACTGCTTTGTCTAGTAGTCAAACTTGATCTTTGAGGAATGGGTTCTAAACTGTATTGTTTAGAAGCCACAGTTCTTTACTCTCCTTAGAATTTAGGTGTCTGCAACACAGATCGAGCTTTTGGTACCCACTGGTATTTGGGTCCTGGTTTGTTAGTTGCAGTTCTATTAGGAGAATCGTAATATGAACCATACCAGTAATTCACATAATTTTTACTTACAAAATCATTTGCACCACAGTAAGAACAATTAATTTTCTTTTGTGCTAACGTGATCAGTTGATTGACAGTATAAACAAAATTAGGTTTGCCAAAAGATTTACCTTTCGGAGCATTGTTCTTTTTGGCATTTGGTGTATGCACAATTGATTTCTGATCCTTCTTTTCATCTGAGGATCCTTTTATTCTCCAAACTAAGTTTTCTTTGCCATATGACTTTTTAGATTTACCTGAACCATCAACACTTCTATCATAGAAAAGGTTAGAAGGACGAATTTGATCTTTAGGAGTTACTAACCTCTTAGAAGAAACATGAGTATGGTAAGAACTTGAAGTTGTTTTGAATGAGCATTCAGAATCAGCTAAATCATCTCTCGGTGATTGAACAATTGATTATGGCGTCTTCTGTTCATTCAATTTCACTTTGAACATGATTTCTTCAAGTTCAGTTATCTTTGTAGATAAACTGTTTCTTTCCTGTGAAAGTAGGTCAAACTTCTTATGTAACTCAGACTTCGTGTTCTTTTCCTTCATTACAGTAGTTGATAGCTCAGATAGTTTTCTTATCAGCTTCTTTATCTCTGTTTCAAAAACTCTTCTTTCTTCTTCAAAATCTTTCTCTACACTCTTTCTCTTATCTGAAATTTCCTTGAAAACACCTGCATTCTTCTGCTCAACTTTCTTCTTCTCTTTCTCAAACTTATCTCTTTCCATGATAATCACTTTCTCAAAGTCTGTTACTTATTGAGAAAGTTTGGCACATTTGAGTTCAATAGATTTCTTATCTTCAAATGATTTTCTTGAGAAATCATAAAACTTTTGAGCAAAAGCCTTTCTTTACTTTTCAAAATCTTCTCTTTCTTTAGCAATCTGCTTTTCCAAAACAGATATCTTCTTCTGTAGTTTTGCCTTTGCAGATTCTAAACCTTTGACCATCTCTTCACTTTTCTTTATTGAATCTTCTTGCTTGGGTTTGACAGTCTTAGCATCCAAATCTAAAATCTTTTTCTTCAACTCATAATTTATTCTTTCTGATCTCTTCACTCTTCTTTAACTCATCTTGTACACTGGAGTTGTCTTTTACAAGAGAAGCTTCTTCTTTCAGCACATTTATTTCCACTTCAAGGCAAAACACTTTCTCTTTTAATCTTTCTTATTCTGCTTTAAGATCTGGGCTTGCAGATTTGCTTTTCAGATCTTTTTTTTGGATTCAAGAGCAGAGACTTTGTTTTTAATTCAACTTTCTCAGCTTTAATCTTTTTGTTTTCCCTTGAGCGGTCATTTGCCATCTTGGTATAGATTGACAACTGTCCAGCAAGATGCTTAATATTGGCTTTAGCTTCAGAGATGTTCATCTGTCCAAATTCAAAACTGTAACCTTGAGACATTTTAAGATCTGAAATTAAGTAGCTTGAAATGATCGTTACTCAAAAAAATCAGAAAACTTGGCTTAAAACCAAACTTTGAAAAAAATTCAGAAAAAATTCCAAAAATTTTCTAAGTATAGAATTCTCACATAACTGAGAAAATTCTACACTTTTCGCACCACAAAGACAAACTTTTTGCACAAACTATAAAATCCGCACAACAAAGGATAAGAAAGCCTCGCTTTTCGCACGCTGTTAGATGCGAATTTCAACTTCTCGCACACCTAGGTGTTGGGAACTGAAGAAAAGCTTAAGTATGGTTAATGCTGCTACAACAGAATTACTACTGCCAGTACATCAAGATTACTAATGCTAGTAGTTAGTAATGCTTGAGTTAGTACTGCTTGAAGGGATTAATACTGCTGAGCATGGTTAGTACTGCTGAACTTAGTACTGCTCAGAGTATTAATGTTGCTGAAGATTAATGCTGCTTATGAGATGAAGATTTGTATGGAAAGAATGACAGCTGGAAGATCTGAAGATTATGGAAGGCTTGGAGATAAAGATGGAAGTTTATATTGAAGATCTTTTATTCTTTTGTAATTATCTTTATCTTTAGTATATATAGAATTGTTTAGAATTGTTTTTGATAGAGAATAATTCTGTATTTTTGTTCTAGAGAGAGAATCAACCTCAAGGCATTGTTCCTAATTCTAGAGAAGTAGAATTCGTCTTGAAAGAGCCTGTTCTTCAAGATTGAGGTTGTGTGTTTAATCTTGTAACTTCAATCATTAAATACAAGATTGCAAGTTGTTCATCAGATTTACTGTTTGTTTACTGTTTCATTGAATATCAAAGTGTTATTCCGCAAACTCCTTTGATATTGTTTCTGAGTATTTATAATTCTTGTTGAGAATTCGATCCTGACAAGTGGTATCAAAGCCTGTTCTCTCAGAAACATTCATTAATACATCATGGAAAACTTTGCAGAATCAAACAGTACTCTTGTATCTAAGGTTCCAATGCTCAAACCCAATGAGTTTGACATGTGGAAGATCAGAATCAGGCAATATATTCTCCTCACTGACTACTCAATGTGGGACATCATTGAGAATGGCCCTTCTGAAGCAGGAAAGATTGGACCAGATGGGAAAAGACCTCCACCAAAGACAGATGGTGAGAGGAAGATCAGGCAGACAGAGATGAAGGCCTTGAGCACTCTGCTCTTGGCCATCCCCAATGAATATCAGCATCAATTTTGCAACTGCATTGATGCTCAGATTCTCTGGAATGCTCTAGAGAAAAGATTTGCTGGAACTAAGAGCATCAAAAGAAATCAAAGGGATGTTCTGAAGCAGCAATATGAGAACTTCACTTCTTCAAAGAATGAGTCTATGACTCAAACTTTTGACAGGTTCAACAAGCTTATTGGTGAACTGGCTACTGTTGGAGTGAAGATGGAGCAAGATGATATCAACAGGAAGTTCCTCAGATCTCTTGGGGATGAATGGACTATGTACACTGTCTCATATAGACAGAGTGACAATCTGGAAGAGAAGGAACTTGATGATCTGTATAATGATCTAAGAGTTTTTGAAACTGAGGTAGAAGCTAAGAAGAAGCCCACTGGGTATATTCATAATGTTGCACTTCTATCAGCATCCACTGATACTACTGCCAACCCTGAAGCAGTTAGTGCTTCTAGTGGAGTGAATTCAGAAAAAGGCACTGAAACTGTCTTTGAAGCCTTTTTGTCCAGTCACAGCAACAACTCCTTGATTAATGATGATCTGGAACAACTTCACCCTGATGATCTGGAGGAGATGGACATTAAATGGCAGATGGCCATGTTATCTATGAGGGTGAAGAAGTTTATTAAAAGAACTGGAAGGAACAACTTCTCTCAAAGAAGAGAAGATGGAGCTGGTTTTGACAAGACAAAGGTGGAATGCTATAAGTGCCACATGAAGGGACACTTTGCTAGAGAGTGCAGAAGTGGTGTGCCAAATAACAACCACCAACAAGCTCAGAATGGAGGCTACAATCAAAACAAGAACTCTGCTCAAGCCCTTGTTTCTCAACAAGGAATGGGGTTTGACTGGAGTGACCAAGCTGAGGAAGCCATTCAGAATCAAGCTCTTATGGCAGAGGTGTCTGATCTCCCCTCTGAGGTAATTTCTAATCTTTGTACTCAATCTTGCATAGACACTGTCAAAAGGTATAGGGATCACAACCAAAACATGTGTGATGACCTCAAAAGATTAGAAAAGGACAGAAGAGATTATGTGTTGATAGTTGAGAGGTTTGAAGAACAAATCATAGGCTTCCAAGCCAATGAACTTCAGCACTCTTATGACACAAACTACTGGAAGTGAGAAAAGAATGAGTTAGAGACCAAACTGTCTAAGTACAAAGAAGAGAATGATAAGTTGAAAGAAGAATTATCTAAAGTTAAGATTGATATAGAAAAGTTTTCATATGCTTCAAAAGCAATGGACTCTCTTCTAAAGGCTCATATTCATGATAAGATGAAGCCTGGTGTTGGATACAACAACACACCCCCTCCTTACAACAACAACTACATCCCTCCTACATCAGACTTGTTAGAGACCAAGGAGAAAAAGGACTTGTCTGAGGAAGCCTTTAAGATAGATCCTTTGGATGAGGTAGTTGTTAAGGATATGACTGAGAAAGAAGCCAGTGAGAATAAGAACAATGATGTGAGTAAAGAGATACCCTTAGAAAACAACATTGTTACCAATGAGGGTGGTGGAAGGATCTAGGACAAGTCTAAAGAGATAGAGAAGACCAAAGGAAAGGCCAACAAGGTCCATTACAAACAGACCACTGTTGTGAATCCTGACCCTTGTAAACAGTATGTTTGCAATAAAACTAAGAGCCTAAATGCTGGTACAAAGAGAGGGAATCAAATAAACTGGAATAATCAATGGGCTCAGAAACAAGGAGTTGATCTGAGTAAAATAATCAGACCAAAACCTTGTTTCATATGTGGCAAGCTGAATCATTTGGCTAAGCACTGTTTCTTTAACCCTATTAACCAAAAGATGAACTTTCAAAGATTTGTGCAAAAACCTGTTGGTTATAGGAAGGATGGAAAGAAACATGTGGCTAAGAAATCTGTTGAAACCAAAGGCCACATGAAGAAAAAGGTTTTAAAAGAGAGTATTAAAATGTGGGTGCCTAGTAGCACTAAAACTGTTAGTACTGCTACATCAATTAGTACTGCTGACAGGGATAGTGCTACCAGAAGCAATACTGCTGCTACCAGTGTTAGTACTGCTGAGAATATTAATGCTTCTAACACTGTTAGTACTTCTTCAAAGGTTACTACTGCTAATGCAGTTAGTACTTCTAAAACCAATACTGCTTCTAGCAAATGGGCATCCAAACCCATTATTGTGACAAAGTACTCCAGTAATGAGGAGTCAAAGTTTAAAAATCTTGTCAAGAAGGAATGTAAATATTTTGATGAGAAAGGGGTACCCAAGACCACTTTGGCTTGGGTTCCTAATCAATACTAACTGATTTATCTTATGTGCAGGGCAACCAACAGCTCAAGGGGAAGAGCATCTGGCATGTTGATAGTGGTTGCTCTAGGCACATGACAGGCAACAAGTCATGCCTTCAGGATTTCAAGCATATCAATGGAGGACATGTTGCATTTGGAGATAATCTTGCAGGTGGAAAAATAAATGGGAAAGGTAATGTTACAAAAGGTAAGATGACATTTGAGGATGTCTACTATGTTGATCAGTTAAAGTACAACCTGTTAAGTGTATCACAGGTTTGTGACAAACAACATAGTATATTATTTACCAATACAGAATGTATGATCCTTGCTCCAGGATTCAAGGTAGTTGATGAAAGCATGATACTACTTAGAACTCCAAGAAAGGACAATGTTTATTGTCTAGATATGGACAATGTTTCAAGTGATTCATCCCTGAACTGTCTTGTTTCAAAAGCTTCTGTGGATGAATCCTCTCTTTGGCACAGAAGAATGTGTCACATGAATTTCAAGACAATGAACAAACTTGTTAAAAACAACCTTGTAAGAGGTTTACCATCAAAAGTCTTTTCATGTGATGATCATTGTGTTGCTTGTCTTAAAGGCAAACAGCACAAAACTTCTCATAAGTCCAAAGAGTTAAATACAATTTCTTCTTGTCTCCAGTTATTACATATGGATCTGTTTGGCCCTACAAATGTGATGAGCATAGGGAAGAAATCATATTGCCTAGTTATTGTTGATCATTACTCTAGATTTACTTGGGTATATTTTCTAAGGACTAAGGATGAGACAAGTGGACTGATCAAATCCTTTATCCTAAGAATTGAAAACCAAACAAATCAAAAAGTAAAAGTCATCAGATCAGACAATGGAACTGAATTTAAAAATCTTGATCTAAACACCTTTTGTGAAGAAAAAGGCATTGAGAGACAATATAGTGCTCCTAGGACTCCACAACAAAAAGGAGTTGCTGAGAGAAGGAATAGGACACTAATTGAGGCTGCTAGATCTCTGTTAGCAGATTCAAAACTGCCAATTACTTTCTGGGCAGAAGCAGTTAATACTGCTTGCTATGTCCAAAACAGAGTACTCGTAGTCAAGCCTAAAAACAATACACCTTATGAACTTTTAAATAAAAGAAAACCCTTTATTGGATTTTTCAAACCTTTTGGGTGTCCTTGTACAATTCTCAATACCAAATCTCACTTAGGAAAGTTTGATAGCAAGGCAGATGATGGTTTTCTTGTTGGGTATTCATCTCAGAGTAAGGCTTACAGAGTTTTTAACTCTTCTTCTAGAATAATTGAAGAAAGTGACAATGTCAAATGCAATGAGAACACACCAAATCCAATTGGGTCTGGTCCTCAGTGGCTGTTTGACATTGATTCACTAACTAACTCTTTTGGTTTCAGTAGTGATAATAATGCAGGATCAGGAAGCTCAGGATCAGGGAGCTCAGATTCAGGAATTACAAAATCACACAGCATCATACCTCAGTCTGTGATTTTTCCCATACCTACAGTGGATCCTGTTGAAGACTGTGAAAAGGAGCCATCTACTGAACCAAATCAGAGTGAAGAAGAAAGAAGAGATGAGGAGAGTCAAGAAAATAAAGAATCAGAAATAGTTGCTGAAATCACCTCAGTTGAGTTGAATGACTCCAATCTAGTGGTGGGACTCAATGAAGAACCTAGTCATCAATCAAGAACACAAAAGAATCATCCTCCTCAGCTGGTAATAGGAGATATTTCTTCTCCTATGATGACTAGAAATCAAAGCAGGCTGCAAGATATGCAAGACCAACAGCATACAGTGCTTTCTTGCTTTCTATCCCAACTTGAGCCTAAGAAGGCTTATGATGCTATGAAAGATTTCAGTTGGATAGAAGCCATGCAAGAAGAGCTGCTACAATTTAAGCTGCAAGATGTTTGGGATCTGGTAGACCTTCCTAAAGGTCAAAGAGCAATAGGCACAAAATGAGTCTTCAGGAACAAGAGAGATGAGAGAGGAATAGTAATAAAGAACAAAGCAAGGTTGGTGGCACAAGGGTATACACAAGAAGAAGGAATTGATTATGAAGAAGTTTTTGCACCAGTGGCTAGGATAGAAGCAATCAGATTGTTCCTGGCCTATGCTTCTTATATGAAGTTCAAAGTCTACCAAATGGATGTAAAAAGTGCATTTCTGTATGGCTCAATTGAAGAAGAAGTATATGTCTGTCAACCACCAGGGTTTGAAAACCTAAGCTATCCAGATAGAGTATACAAACTGAAGAAAGCACTTTATGGACTGCATCAAGCACCAAGAGCATGGTATGACACTCTGTCATCTTATCTCTTGGAAAATGGCTTTGAAAGAGGAGTCATTGATAAGACTTTGTTCATCAAGAGAAAGAAGAAGGACATTTTGCTGGTCCAAATCTATGTAGATGATATCATCTTTGGATCCACAAGAGACAATATGTGCAAGAAGTTTGAGGACCTAATGCATCAAAGGTTCAAAATGAGTTCCATGGGAGAACTTACTTTCTTCCTTGGACTCCAAGTCCAACAGAAGTCAGATGGTATATTTATCTGTCAGTCCAAGTATGTGCAGGACATTCTAACCAAGTTTGGTTTCTCAGACTCAAAGCCTGCCAGCACACCTATGGAGACACACAAGCAGATAACAGCAGATCTTGAGGGGGAGGATATGGATGTTCATCACTATAGATCCATGATTGGCTCTCTCATGTATCTTACAGCCTCTAGGCCAGATATAATGTTTCCAGTATGTGTGTGTACAAGATTTCAAGTTAGGCCAAAGCAATCACACTATCAAGCTGTTAAGAGGATATTCAGATATCTCAAAGGACAACCTAGATTGGTACTTTGGTATCCTCATGACTCATCATTTGACCTACTTGCATACTCAGACAGTGACCTAGGTGGAGCAAACTTGGATAGAAAATCTACTTCTGGAGGATGCCAGTTTTTGGGTGCAAGACTAGTATCATGGCAGTGCAAGAAACAAACCACAGTGTCCACATCTACAACAGAAGCAGAGTACATAGCAGTTGCAAGTTGCTGTTCTCAAGTCTTATGGATTCAGAATCAAATGCTGGACTATGAGGTAACTTTTCTACACACTCCAATCTTTATTGATAATAGCAGTGCTATTAGCATTGTTAATAATCCTGTCAAGCACTCAAAGACAAAGCACATTGAGATCAGGTATCACTTTATTAGAGACTGCAATGAAAAGAAGCTTATTCAAGTTGTAAAAGTTCATACTGATAACCAGTTTGCTGATCTATTTACCAAAGCCTTTGATGTGGGTAGATTCACTTTCTTGGTAACAAGTGTGGGAATGATCAACTCTAAATAAGCTCCTACTTAAAAAGTGGTTCAATACCTGTATATAGTTTATGCTTGGTGTTACTAATCTTCTTTCTCAGGAAATGTATAGCAGTACTCAGTTCATCACAAGCTTAAAAGTGTAAGTATGGTTAGTACTGCCAGTACAATTTTACTACTGCCAGTGTTCAGTTAATACTGCTCTCAGTTAATACTGCTCTCAGTTAATACTGCTCTCAGTTAATACTGCTCTCAGTTAATACTGCTGTAACTAGTTTTTAGAGTTAATACTGCTTATGTCCCGAATACTATAAATACCCTTTGACCGCCTAAAAGTTCATAACGACTCTTTGCATACTGTTCATTTTCTCTCTCACTCTTTTCTCTCAAGTGTCCAGTGCTCGCTCGTCAAGAATCCTTGCGTACAGATGGCTTCAATGGTGTTTATTGATGAACACAACGAGATAGCCATGCTCCAAAGGCCAAAACAAGCCGAAGGTTTTTACCAGATAGTTGATTTTCTGAGGTCAAGCCACATTGCTCATGCTCTCACTGTGTCTCCTACCATCTACATAGAGCATCAAAAGCAATTCTGGGCCAATGCCACAACTAGCACTGAAAACGGAGTGACGTGCATCAAAACAAGGGTCTGTGACAAACCCTTGACAGTTACTGAGGAGACCATTTGCATCTGTCTACGTCTAGACGATGCCTCAGGTATATCTTCTATTCCAAATGAGGATTTGTTTTCAAACCTCACCAGAATGGGGTATGAAGGCCAATTGGGGATTTTCAAGTTTTTCAAAGCTCAATTTTCACCCCAATGGAGGTTCTTTGTTCATACCCTGATGCACTATATTTCCAAGAAAACCACTGGCTGGAGCCAATTCAGCAGTCCCATTGCCTATGCTTTGGTATGTTTATCTACTGCTAGAAAATATAACTTTTCTCTGATGATCTTCAATGATCTTGTTTCAAACCTGGACAACAAGAAGAGTTTCTTCATGTATCCCAGGTTTGTTCAGGCAGTTATTACTAATGAATTGACGGACATACCTCACTTTGATGAAGTATATGTACCTAAACCCCCTAAAGGCAAGGTCTTCTCAAACATGAGGAGATCTGCTAGGGACTCGGAAGGAGTTGATACCCCATTGTTCTCTACAATGATGGTGGTGTCCCCCACTGAAGAAGGTATGGCAGCAGGGTCAAGGCCCTCATTAGACAATCCCACTGCTTGCCAATCCCAACCTTCCCACTCTATATCTATCCCCCAGTCCCTACTTCGTAAGCCCACTTCTCCCATTACCCAAACCTATACAAGGAAACAGGTAAAGAAGGCTTCTTCCCTTCTTGCACCATCACCCACTCAGCCTTTAAGCCCTCTAAGGGAGAATTCTCCTTTAGAGAATATCCACAGGAAAACCACAGGGGTGTCTCCCAACCCCAAGGAGGTACTCACTGAGGTGGAGGTTGAGCATATGGGTGATAAGGCTGCCACTACTCCTGCTAGCACAGAGGAGGTCAGTGGTAACATACATAAGACCTTCCCCATGGCAACTTTGGGTGAGCAATCATCCAAAGGTCCCAGGTTCCAAGAAACCAAGGGGGTGGATAGTGCTTCTGCTAGGCAGAAGGCTTCCACTACAAAAAGATCCAATGATCCTTTAAAAGAGGGTAATACTTCTGGAGAAGGTGAGGACAGATATAACTATCAAGAATTGATGGATGCAATGGGAAACATCAACATGGATGTGATCAACCAGGGCAAAGATATTGAAGAGCTTAAACTCATAGTTCTGTCACAACAAGAACAAATCATCAACTTGAGGCAAATGGTCAGAAAATTGCTTCTGCAAAAGAAGAAGAAGCAATTTGTACTAAGAAGGAGGACACCAATGACTGATGCTCCCAAAAAGGGGGAGTCAGCAGCTGATGTCAATATGGAAGATGTCAAAGCTAAGGGGGAGCAAGAGAAAGCTGAGTTTGAGGGGGAGCATCAAGCAGAAGCAGTAACAGAATCAATAGCAGCAGAAACTGTTAATGTTGCTGAACCAAGTGAAGCATCAGAAACAGTGAAAGAAGTGCTCACAGACCTTGAGATTGCAGCAACTCTAATGAAAGCCAAGCATGATACTCCCAAGGTCATCTCAAAGGCCAAAGGAGTTGTCATCAAAGAAAGAGGTGATGCTTCAAAGAAATCAAGCAAAGAGAAGGTAATGAGTAAAGAGAAAGGCAAGGCAAAGTTAGTTGAACCTGATCAACCAATGAAAAAGCAGAAGTTGATTGATTCAGATGAAGCTCTAGCTAGGAAGATACAGGCTGAACTTGAAGAAGCAGAAACTATGCAAGTGCAAAAGGATAGAGAGATAGCTAAAGCAATGGTTGCAGAATTAAATAAAGCCTATCAACAAATCTTAGCAACAGAACAAGCCAAACAGAAAGCCACATCTTTGAGGAAGCCTGCCAAGATCAAAATGGCTGCAAGGAAAAGACAACCTTCAAAGACATACCTTGGTGCTCAAGAGAGAAAGAAAATGATTACTTTCCTCAAGGGTGTAGTAGGTGTCAAAGTGGAGATGTTCTCAAAGATGTCTTTTGAGAAACTCAAAAGGATGTATGATGCTGAAATGATCAAGCTCCAAGGGGATGATATTGCAAGGGTTGAAATGGAGAAAAGAATGAAAGAGAGCAATGATTTCTTACAAAAACCATTCCCTGATGAGCAAGAAACTCCAAAGAAGGAAGCAACAATTGGTGAAAGTCTAAGGACTTTAAAAAGAACAAAGATGATTGCAAGAAGAAAGTCAACAAAGAAGCCTAGAATAGCAGAAGAAGAGGCTGAAAAGGTTGCTGAAGAAGAAGAGGCACCAGAGTCATCTAAAATGAAAGAACCTTCAATTACTGAGGATGTCAAAATGTACATGATAGTGATGGACAAAGTGCCTGAACCAATTTCAGCAGAACCTATAGGAGTTAAACCTCCTGAAGTCATTCACTAGGATGTTCTGGAGGTAGATGGAAAGGAGTATATTAGGCTGAAGAGAAAAGATGAGAAGTATGAAGTTTACAGCACTTGGAACAAGATTGTTAGAACCTGCTCAAGATCTGATATTGAAGAAATGTTTGAGATAGGGATGAAGTTATATGCAGATCAACTGAAAGCTCCAGTGATTTCAATTACAAAGCTGGTAATGGAGTATCTGTGTATGATGTTCAAACCTGATGAAGTGGAGGAGATCATTAGGAATGTCTTTCAAACAGTGAATAATTGGACTCTATATGAAACTAGTGGAGTATATGCAGTGACTTTGGATTTAAATCACATTGAGTACTTCCTAGTGGATAGAGTATACAACCATAGCAGACTGAAGCTTCATGCCATGCTGAAGAAGAAGCTAGGATGTATTCCAGATTTAGAAATGGTTAAATATTTGATCCAAAGAACAATCAATCAGAGTTTGGGGTTGGATGCAAATACTGGAATTTAAGCCATGATGAAGTTTTGGGAGCATCTTCAAGAAGATCTGAAGAACTTGACTTCTCTTCCTAAAAGTCAAGTTAGGGGGAGATTGTTGGGAACTGAAGAAAAGCTTAAGTATGGTTAATGCTGCTACAACAGAATTACTACTGCCAGTACATCAAGATTACTACTGCTAGTAGTTAGTACTGCTTGAAGAGATTAATACTGCTGAGCATGGTTAGTACTGCTGAACTTAGTACTGCTCAGAGTATTAATGCTGTTGAAGATTAATGCTGCTTATGAGATGAAGATTTGTATGGAAAGAATGACAGCTGGAAGATATGAAGATTATGGAAGGCTTGGAGATAAAGATGGAAGTTTATATTGAAGATCTTTTATTCTTTTGTAATTATCTTTAACTTCAGTATATATAGAATTGTTTAGAATTGTTTTTGATATAGAATAATTCTGTATTTTTGTTCTAGAGAGAGAATCAACCTCAAGGCATTGTTCCTAATTCTAGAGAAGTAGAATTCGTCTTGAAAGAGTCTGTTCTTCAAGATTGAGGTTGTGTGTTTAATCTTGTAACTTCAATCATTAAATACAAGATTGCAAGTTGTTCATCAGATTTACTGTTTGTTTACTGTTTCATTGAATATCAAAGTGTTATTCCGCAAACTCCTTTGATATTGTTTCTGAGTATTTATAATTCTTGTTGAGAATTCGATCCTGACACTAGGGATGCGGATTCCAAGATTTCGCACGCTTAGGGAAATAGACTTTGAAACTTTGTGAATTTATCCACAAAGATATCGATAACAAAACCTCAGCATCAATTTGAACAAAACACGATTGAATCCATGTTCTTGATCCAAACTCAGTTCGTGAAATTCGAACACCAACAAAATACAAATTCAAGAATCTAACAACAAAATACAATGAATTTGTGTTTACAACATGAACAAAATGTGTTCTAAAACATTAAACATATACAGTGCAACAAGAAATTTGACAATTACAGTACAAAATCACAAAAATCAAACTAGAAACAGTCCAGGTGCGAGTTCTTCATGTCGAGCAGTAAATTTTGTCTATGATTGATCTGATTAGGCTCTGATACCAAATGTTGTTCCAGATTCAAGCTACTCAATCACACTTAGATGTAGAAATCATCTTTTATTGATTGAATCTTTGAATTACAATGATTTCTTTAGTCACAGATCTAACAGAGTGCCACAAGTCTATTATTGTGTTTCTCTCTCTCTAGAATCTATTATGTCTGTGTGTCTACAAATTTACAAGGACCAAAAACTATTTATTTGGTCAAAACACTTTGACCTTACAACTCAATCACTCATGTCAAAGTCAAACACTTTGACTTACACACAATTATAAAATACAACTTTACACAAATGACAATTTTGACCTTTTAATCTTGAATACAGTATTTGACTCAACAGAAAATAGATACAATTGTATAAATATGTAATTATTATATTTTTTAATGAACTAAATAACAATTTTATGCTTAATAAAAGTGGGATTTCCTATCTCATTATTAAGGATATAACTGGGAAGTAGGTACTTATTTTAAAAAACGGACACTTATTTTATGACAAACTAAAATAAAAAGGTAGATAGAGAGTAATAGTTAAGAAATTAGAGCATCAGGAACAATCATGATAAAATAGATATTCTGGAAATTTCTGAGTTTTTTTTTTCTCTTTTCTCGGACAACTATTGTTAGAACATAAAATATTCTGTGTTTAGAAGTTTTGTAAAGTCATCACTAAGTTGTATTTTGGGCCTTGTATTTAGCATTGGATTTGGGCTAATTGTTTCCAAGGGTGATAGGGGTATAAATATGATTTGTCTGTAATTGTGTTTGTAACTTTCATTCTCACAATGTAGCCTGTATGCGAACTGTGTGTTCTAGAGAGAGAAACATTACGCTCTCTCTAGATTTGTGAATAAAACAAACAATTTTCTCCCAATCATATTGTTAATCTTTTGTATATTGAATTAATTGTGTACTATGGACCTCACAATTGGTATCAGAGCCTAATCGAATAAATCTTTCATCGAAAACGATCAAGATCACAATTTCTTCAATGGAACAGTGACTTACGCATGAACAGTTTCTGAGAATTTTTAAATTTGTTCGATTTGGTGCTTAATTGGTCCAGCTATGAAGTTAAATTGATTCAGAGATCAAATTTGAATCATAGTGAATCAATTACAATGTTTAATTTCAATCAAATTGGAAGAATTGATCGATTTTGAGAATTTTTTATTCGAAAAATGGAATACACTGTGTTGAGATCGAATTTCGTTATAGACTGCTTTCCAGACCAGATCATCAACTACAAAGCTGATCAGAATTATTTTTCGAGCATGTGTACAAAATGTCATCTCAAAATTCGAAGAATTGAAGGAGAATTCGAAAATTTTTGGATGTATCAGTCGAATACATTCGTAGATCTACAAAATTCGCAATAATTTGAAGAACTCGCATGAAGAATTCGCATGGTAAAGCATTAAAGAATTCTCATGAACATCATCCTTGGACACAACAATTTTTCTAAGTATGGAATTTGCAAGTAGCTGTGTGCGAAAAGTGGAGAATTCGCATGCTACTGTGCTTAAGTTGTGTGTGAATTGTGAAGAATTCGCAAGTCACTTGATGCGAAATGTCAAGAATTCGCATGATGATATGTGCGAGAAGTGGCTTCCAGGATGAAAATATTTTCTAAGTATAGATTTCGCATGAAGGGTATGCGAAATGCTGAGAATTCGCATAATGTACCCTGCGAAAAGTTGAGAATTCCTATGAAGTTATATGCGAATTGCGAGGAATTTGCATATAGGCGTATGCGAAAAGTAGGAATTCGCACGCAAGCCTATGCGAATTATTGGGATTTCGGCTCATGCCTCATGCGAATTGTGCCCTTAAAAGTTCAATGATCTGCGAATTGTGTGTTATGCAAAAAGTTTTCATGTGGTATGCGAAAAGTTGTTGTTCTGAACCCATTTTTCTACAAGTTTGCCCTATTCACAAGATATTCCGCGTAATGCATATGTGACTTCATTCCTATCTTTTGTTGCTCGCATATTTTTAGCAACTAATCTAGATTTTCACGAGTGCTCATGCTTGTCAAGATTTTCAGATACTTGGTGTTTGGATTTAGTCTCTGATTGGATTGGATTGGATTAGTTGCTTGAGTATCTGCAATCATTATTCCGGTGTTTTGAGTGCTTATAATCATCCAGCTGGTTCGTGAAGAAAGGAGTTCTGAGTTCGTTCGTTCAGTGTTTTGGAAAGCAGTTCAAAAATGAGCGTCTTTCATCAGTTGTTGAATAGATTTCAAAATAATCTTCTAACCCTTGCATTGTAGTGTTTGCTACAATATGCTTCCTCCTGCAAGCTAATCAGATTAAGCTCTTAAGCTGAATTCCTATTTAACTCGTGGTTCAAAGACATATCCGGTGTTATAAACTGAAGATGCACTTTGGTTGCCACGTCATAATTCACACATTTCTTTCTTGTGGGCATAACGAATGTGTTGAATTTACAAGAGATAAAAGTTGTCTTTTTGTGCACTCAGTCATGGTTATTGTCTACATCAGATCTGATATTAAAGTTGAAACTCCAAGGATAAGAGCTATTTTCAAGGGGGAGTCGGAGTTGTTTTGAAATTTAAGCAACGCTAAGTTTTCTAAAGAAATCAAGGAGGGGAAGAGTTGAAGTTTGAAGAAGATGATTCATTTACAAAACTTAGGGAGAGAATGTTAGAACATAAAATGTTCTGTGTTTAGAAGTTTTGTAAAGTCATCATTAAGTTGTATTTTGGGCCTTGTATTTAGCATTAGGTTTGGGCTTAATTGTTAACAAGGGTGATAGGGGTATAAATAGGATTTGTTTGTAATTGTGTTGTAACTTTCATTCTCACAATGTAGCATGTATGCGAACTGTGTGTTCTAGAGAGAGAAACATTCTACTCTCTCTAGATTTGTAAATAAAACAAACAATTTCCTCCCAATCATCTTGTTAATCTTTTTGTATATTGAATTAATTGTGATATATGGACCTCACAACTATGTTGTAGTGTTCTTTAAAATAGAGAAAATAAGAAAGAGAATATAAAATCCTCAAATTTGAGAAATCTTTAGAATTTATGGGTCATTTACTCAACGTTTACCGGTAGAATTCAACACTCTAACTTAGTTTACCGGGTATGATTCAAGTCAATCAAAACTTTATCGTATGCAACAATTTACCTGGTAAGTACTTATCGGGTAGAAGTCATCACCTTCACTTACCAGGTATGACTCTCCATCTTTATCATGACTTTACCGGGTAAAACTCTTGGCCTTTGTTGTGCTCATCCGGTTACGTAAATGACGCGGTAATCACTTACCAGGTAAGTGTTTAGTAAACGACCGCTTACTATTGAAGAGATATTTATTATTTTAGTTGTTTCACCAATGAGGTTGAATGTGTTATAATTGTTTATAAAGTTCTTTTTAAAAATGTATTGTGAGGATGAAATTATACAATACTTTAATAATATAATTAATGTTGGAATGTCTAAGATAAGGTAGTTGTTAGAGTTGGATATATTTTGTTAAAGATTTTAACTTTTGATACTCTATTTAAAAAAATTACAGAATATCTATTGAAGATTCTTTATGTCCTTAGAGCATCCACAATAGAATAGCTTATATAAACCAAAGTTATGTACTATCTCAATAGTATAAGAACATATATAAATTCCACTATAGTTAAGAATTTCCTACAACTTCTTTGTGAGTCTTATTTACCTTTATTTTGATTTATATAATAAACAGGCCATTCTTTGGGATGTTTCATTGTGGGACACCCAAAAGGGCCCCTAACCCTAAAATTTACAAATTAAATTATGTACTTTTAATATTAGTAGTCTTCTAAACGCTAGTCCAATCTGAATGACGAAACTCTATTAATTTTTAGCCGACAAAACAAGAAATCTCTAAACCTTTGTTATCTCTTCAATCGTCATTATTGATTGACTACTCTCCATGGCTCTTCATTTTCTCCTGATGGTAACAGAATCAACCATGACTTCACAATTCGGAAGAGATTATTCGTATGTTACTTATTTCATTTCATAACATTTTTTGTTGTAATTTGTATGACTTTTAAGATAATATATAGTATAAATTTTATACTACGATTTATTTATTGATGGTTTGGTCAATTTATAATGTTTAAAACAAGTATAACAGGGTCTCCAAAAAAATTGAAACAACGTTATAATTCGTCGATTAAAAAAAATACTCGACTAATTCATCTCTCTTCAATCTTCTCATCTCTCCATGTGTATATATTCTCTCTCTCGTCCTGTAATTTTGATTTGATGAGACACTTATGTAATCAAATTAAATATCGTGATCCACTACAATAACCGGTGATAGTAGAAATTAAATGTAATGATCAAATTATCAGAAAATATACCTGTGTGCATCGAATTTAGGCTATGTTCGGCAAAAAAAAGCTAGCTTATAAGCTAGCTTTTTTTCCTGTTACACGTTCGGATGACCATAAGCTAGCTTATTGAAACGCTACTCAAAGTAGCGTTTTAAAAATCTAGCTTATCAGCTACAAGCAGCTAGCTTATAAGCTAGTTTGCAGAACATAGCCTTAAAGAAATCATGAGTTGACTTGAGAAATATCTCTTATTGGAATTTGAAAATTATATTTTATGGGATACATGTCACAAAGATCGAAGAATTCCGACTTAAAAAATATTTTGAGGTTCTTTTCCTAAATTTCATAGGTGAATATAAATGTTGGAAGATTTCAAACATTCATGTACTGGGTAGAAAATCGTTTTCTAAATGGTACGTACATTTTGTTTTGTTCATATTTTGGTGTTAAAGTTTGACATGTATATAAATGGAACAAAAAAGTTGTTGGAGCGGTAGGATTTTCAAAAACTATATATCAACTTTTGTCAACCATTTCAGAAAAAAGGTTCGTCTTTTTTAACTAAAAGTGTTTTGGACATTCGTAAGATCAGTGATAGAAACCGATTCGAGATGGTCAATCTCCAAGAGAAGCGAAGCTTGAGAAGAAGTTTGGAACAATTTTCTGCTTGATTTCATAATAAACCGGAAGTACAATACTTATATTAACTAAGCAACCTCTAAAACTAACTCAGTCTCCTACTACTATAACATCATTACCCATGACTTCCTTAAAAGAAGGACATAACTTTTACTAAGCAAATACTAAATAAGAAATTAAGAAAATTAATAATAATAATAATAATAACAAACTGGAAATAACCATCTTTGGTAATTTAAGTGATTCAAGTTCCTTTGGAAATTCAACACATAACTACAATCTTTATATTTTAAGTTTTAACCCCAATTATGTTACTATTTTTTTCCTGTTCTAATATTATCTTGTTTGGAAATTTTTGTCATCTTTCTCGATTTTAAATAATGTATTGAAATAAAAATTAGCTTAAAAATTTTAATAAAAAACTCTATCTTTCCATTTTTCTTATCTATAAATAATTATATCACTTTATTTATTTATTATTTTATTTTATATAAATTAAAGTTATAATAGGAAATTTAAATTGGTAGAAAAAGACAAAAAATTGTATAGGAAATGAAATGTGCATGGGGAAGGAAGAGTGTAAGGAATATTCTGCATTGGGAAGGAGGACATGTGGGCCAAATCGCATAAACTTGGGAGGATATCACAAATTTATGTGATTCCCTCTTCCCAATAATTGATTTTTCAGTGTACTTTCACATCATGTCTTGTCAATTCTTTTTTTTTTACTCCCTCCGTCCCAAAATAAATGTCCACAATGAAAATGGCACACAGTTTTAGGAATGTGCAATTATTACACTTTTTAAATAACCAAAATACACTTTTACCCTTGAAAATAGAGAGAAACTTTCTCCACCTTATAATTAAGGGTAAAATGGGAAATTGGAAACTTACTTTTGAAAGTGGACATTTATTTTAGGACAAACTAAAATAGTAATGTGGACACTTAATTTGGGGCGGAGGGAGTAACATTTTAAGATTTTGTTGTCATATTAGGAGATTTAGTGGGCCAAATCTCCTAAACCTATGCTTTTGGAGAAATATATGGTTATTTTTGTAAACCTTTAAAAAAGGTTAATTGTAATACATTTTTTTAAATAGGTTACTTTGGGTAAGAAACCGGAATTCTATGCCGCCATGATCTCGGTCGTGTTTAATCAGTATTATACGGTGGTTGTGAGGGGTAATCGTCAGCTTCTCGATGCAAGAAATTTGTGATCACTACCAGGTGCTGTTGTTCCAGAATCAAGCACACACAATAATAATCAGAGTAATAACAGATATGAATCAAAGGAAAGGGATCATTGATTGGGAAAATACTATATTCATATATCTCACAAAAGGAGGCTACAATACTATGAGATTCTTAACCTGATGAGATTCTTAACCTAAAAAGGAAATAACAAGGGACTATATATAGGGTCAATTTAATTGACTCCTACAAAAGTCAAACTTAACAAAATACATAACAAAATGTAACAAAGAACTAACTATTACAACTTGATTAAACATGATCTAACATTCTCCCCCTTTTAATCAAAAAGTTGTAAACTTCAACGGTTCCACCTTCTGAAACTAGTTCTCCTCATACCTAGGAAACTTTCAAATCTTTTGATGCCTTCTCTGAATTCAATTCTATCTCTGATTGCTTGAATCATTCTTTCCATAGCAATTCTGTCAGATTTAGGCATATGATCTCTCATTTCAATTCTTCTCATTTCTGAATGTCTATGCCTCTCTTCTAGCTCTCTCAACACCATCTTTAAGGTTCCATCTGAGAATTTTGCTACTTCACTTGCTCGCATGAATTGTTTCTTGTGAGTTTCAGTGTTGACATATATAACTCCAAGTTCAGGAGTTACAACTGGTGTGAAGAATTCCAAATCTCTCATCAAGTAGTGATTGAAGTTAGGGGCAGTCAGGTTTACACTATTCTGATTTGTCTCTGCTCCCAACTGAAAATCAAGAATGTATGAATTGTTGACCAGACACCTCATGTACCTCTTCACAGCTTTAAGTGGCAAAACTACAGCTTTAGGTCTAACCACTTTGGATCTAAATTCATGGTAAATGAACTCCAGGTCTGCTATGTTCAGGTGTTCAAAGTCAGCTTCACTGAAGGTTGATTCCTTTAGATCTCTCCTCTGAACATCAAACTCTGGATACCAGACAGCAAAGTAATTCTTCATTCTGACTTCCTTTATCTGAAGAATTCCAGCTCTGTTAGTATATCCTTTTGTTCTTGAAAAGTTCTCAATAAACTTCATATAATTTCTTTGGTAGTCTAGAGGTCTGTCAATCACTCCATACAGTTTGCAAGGATCAATCTTTATCAGTTCTTTTACAAAAATCTTGATAGATTCTTCAAGGAATGGAACTCTAAGAGACTTTCTGATCAGCTGAATAAACTCTAGAGAAGTGTCCTGTTCATCATAACCTGTAAAAGGTGTAGATCCACCTCTGACTGTAACAGAGGAACCTTCTTCAGCATCCTGTTGTTTCTTTGCAAGAAATTCTGCTTCCATAGGAGTTACAAACACAGGCTTTGGTCTTTCAGCTGCACTCAGAATTCTTGGACTGTCAGGGTTTCTTATGTAGGGTAAAGCTTTAGTGTAACACCCTAAAAACCAAAGTGAATTTGAAACGCGGAAACTGGACAATTAAGCAACAACACTTGGTATAAACCTCCCAAAAAGGGGGAAATGTACTTAACCTTTACAACCCTGAATACGGATATGGAATTTCAACAACAAACTAATCTAAACATAACTATCTAGATTACATCGGTTGTTAATCCATTATCACCAAAAGAATGGGACTTCAACAATTGCCCAACATCAAATACTAGTCATCTCAAAAGCCCCCGAGACCAAGCTCATCACACAAGCCCTTGGCAACCCATCGCTAATGGGAACCTGTTATATACATCATTTGAGAAAAAGTGTTAGGCTTAAAGCCTAGTGAGAACATACAGTTTATAATTTCAAGAGATATAAACATTTGCATCAAAAGGAGATCTTTTCAATAAGCAATCCCAAGTCAAGTCGTTAATAAGAATGAAATATTACAATGAGACTATATACAGTCTTTCCAGAACCTCACAACTTAATGTGCAAGTAGTTCTTTCTTCTATTCTTCTTCCAGAACCTCACAACTTAATGTGCAAGTAGTCCTTTATTTTACTTTCCCTTTTAGTACCTCACAACTCAATGTGCATGTAGTACTTATTTTACTTTCCTTTTTAGTACCTCACAACTCAATGTGCATGTAGTACTTTATTTTACTTTCTTTTCAGAAAATCACATAAAAGCGTAAGTAGAATCAATACCTAGGGATCCACTAGCAATGGTACAGACTCGTCACAACAACATATGTGACCAACCATAGATAGTCATATGATATAAAATAACATTTATAAACAAAATGCATTTTCAAGTTTAACTTCTGGTGAGAATGAAAATCATCAAAATGAACTTTAAACATTCTTTCAAGTAACCCACATAAATGTGCAAGTAAAACATCCTTTTATTTCAAATAAGATGGAACCCATCAAATTAGTCGAAAATGATCGGGAACCCTAAAATCTCCCAAAAACTCAAGTTAGGTCAAAAATGTAGTAAAAGTAGATCCAAAACCATGGAGATATATAGGAGTTCAAAATGTAACCTTTTGACATGTATAAAGTTTGTAAAAGGTAGTAGGAACTCACCAAATAGGTTTCAGAAATAAAACCCGAAAACCAGATATCGACCACCGATAGAAGACGAAGCTTTCTATACCGAACCCTTGCTAGAAGCACTTAATACTAGCAATTTATGGACCCTTGAAGATCCAAAGAAAACTTAGAGAGAGAGACAAGGGAGAGAAAATAAATGAAGAGAGAGAAATAGATCTAGAGAATGAGATATTTGTTGGCTGAAAAGCCTTAAGTCGGCCAGGCAACTACGCGGGTTATGCCGCGACTTCAACTCGCGGCATAACTCGCCCGTGTCCCTCAAACCCAAAACATCCAGTGGGTTTCGCGGGTTGTGCTGCGACCTCAAGTCGCGGTGCAACTCGCGTAGCTCCATAAAACCCAAACAAATAGAGGGTTACGCGGGTTGTGCCGCGACCTCAAGTCGCGGTGCAACTAGCGTGATTCACTGCTTGT
Source organism: Arctium lappa (assembly GCA_023525745.1). Classification (NCBI taxonomy): domain Eukaryota; kingdom Viridiplantae; phylum Streptophyta; class Magnoliopsida; order Asterales; family Asteraceae; genus Arctium; species Arctium lappa. The sequence continues at coordinate 60,487,452 of CM042059.1, read as the reverse complement.
GTTGCCCAAACTCATCCAAAACCAAACTCAACTTCAAACCAAACACGGTGCTAACGACAACGCTTAAACTCAAGAATAACAAAATTACAAAACGGAAATTCGGGGTGTTACAATCCTCCCCAACTTGGGAATGATTTCGTCCCCGAAATCCAACTACTCGAAAAAACGAGGATATCTTCGATTCATATCCTCCTCAGCTTCCCACGTCACGTTGGCTCCCCGATGATGCTTCCACTGCACCTTGACCATAGTGACTTCTTTGTGACGCAACTTCTTAGACTTTCTCTCTAAGATAGCGTCAGGTTCTTCTACACAACGGTTGCCCTCATCCACTCTTAACTCTGAGAGGGTAATGACGCTTTCTTCCTCCGCCAAACACTTCCGAAGGTAACAAATATGGAACGTGTTGCGGATTCTGCTCAACTCCGGTGGCAGTTCCAATTGGTAGGCTTGCAAACCTACCCGCTTAAGCACTTTGAAAGGTCCAAGGAAACGGGGACTCAGCTTCCAACGTTTTCCGAACCTGATAATGCCCTTCCATGGCGATACCTTAAGCAACACACGGTCGCCCACTTGGAACTCCATCGGCCGCCTTTTCTTATCGGCATAGCTCTTCTGCCGATCCTGATCTGTTTTCAATCTTTCATGAATGCACTTGACCTTATCGGCCGTCTCTTGCACGATTTCAAGTCCGGCGAATTGCTTCTCTCCCGCTTTAAGCCAACATACGGGAGTTCGGCACTTCCGCCTGTACAATGCCTCAAAAGGTGTCATCCCAATGCTCGAGTGGTAGCTATTGTTGTAAGCAAACTCCACCAAAGGTATACCGGGGAACCCCGACCCTCGGACCCGTTTTTGCGGGGATTCCCCAGCCCCGTCCGGGTCAGGTGAACTGGTTCCCCATCGTGTCGGGAAAATCACCATTCCTAATGAGGGTAGAGGTTTGTTCATATTGAGTGGCGAGTTGTTTGATGATGTTGTCGAGTTGAGAGTGTGAGGTGGACTGGCTAGTGAGTATTTTCTCGGGATTTAATTGTTGAGATCGAGAGATGAAATGTTTCTTTCCAATTATTCATGTTATTATAGCTTGAGAAAGTGTAATGACTACCTCCGTGATTATTATCATTGATGTATGAACTTAGTCTCTTCACAATTACAATGTTTTGTGTAAGATAAACCCAAGAGGAATCCAAACCCCCAACAGCCTTTTTCCAATCAGAATATGCTTTTCTTCAGTTATCAAAAGTTGCTAGTTTTGTGTTTTTAATTAACTCAAGTCAATTTAGTTTCAAATCAAATCAAAGTTCGATCGTTCAGTTAATAATCAATATAGTCATTGTGATACTCAGTATATGGTTCCTTTGTTTCGATACTCGTACTTCTGTACTTATTACTTGAATCGTCACCATACACTTTCGGTTAGAATTAGGTGGGTGTAAACCTGCCTATCAATAAGCTCCAAATGAAACACCAAATGGCCGAAGGCTATGGACGGTGGACCTGTTGTAGGCGTTGTTGCGGTGTGGTCGTGGGGTGTTGGACGACAAGGTGATCGATGGTCGTCGGCTTCGAGGGTTAGGTGATCGGTGGTCGCTGAGGACTGAAGTCGTAAATCATGATCGGTATTCGGTGGTCGGTTGGCCGCTGTCGTTTCTACAAGTCATGTAGTGCAGAAGTGGAGTGGAGTCTGGAGAACAGGAGAAGTTGATTTGTGTTTTGTGAATCTGATTTTGGATTTAGAAATTACAAAATCTAATTTGGAAAAGATATTATTAAGTTATTAATATGTATTTTAAAAATATAATACTATATATATATATATATTCCAGGTATTGGGCGGGTCAGGGGTATGCTACCCGGCCCCGACCCTAACCTCGGTTTGAGCATACCGTGGATACTCAGCCCTCGGATCCGTTGTTGCAGGGATTCCCCAGCCCCGTCTGGGTAAGGTGAACCAGTTCCCCAAGGGTTCGGGCAAATCACCATTCCTAATGAGGGTAAAGGTTTGTTCATATTGAGTGGCGAGTTGTTTAACGATGATGTCGAGTTGAGAGTGTGAGGCAGACTGGCTAGAGAGTATTTTCTCGGTGTTGACGGAAGCAGTGAAGATGAGTTTGGCTATGTTCTCATATGTTCTCATTGATGAGTCACTTGAGTTAGGATACCTTTCTAGCCAAATTCATCATATTTTGGTTTCTATGGTTTTGTTTTTATTATTATGAGATTCAAAAGAAGTGATTCAAGTTTCTAAGTTAAAACACAAAATCAAAATCAAAAGTGCTCACATAACAATTTCAAAGTTTCATAACGTAAAACATAAACTGAAAATTGAAACCCTAACATGTGAGAATCAAGAGCTTCAGAGTGGAGGAGGCTGAGAATAGGAAGGGGAGTGGTGGCTATCGATGAGAGGCAAAGATGTGGTGGCCACCATCGGTCTAGGGAGCTCCGGTGGCCACCATCGGTCTAGGGAGCTCCGGTGGCAGGTGGCGTGAAAGGCAGGATCGTGTATTTGAGAGGCGGGAGGAACAAATGCTTTGAAGCTAGAGGTAGTTAGGAAATTACGTCATACGTAAATGGGTAAAATGCAGTGAGGGCCCGGTTAGTGATACATAAAAAAAGCAATTTGTTTGGGCTCAGAATTATGGGTTTTAATTTATATAATCATTATTTTTTGAGTAAATTACGGATTTGGTCCCTAAAGTATGTCAGAAATTATGGATTTTGTCCCTTAATTTCATTTATTACATAAGAAACATTCAGGTATGCAGATTCTTAAGGATTTGGTCCTTCACATTAACGGTTGTCTAACTTGTCCGTTAACTATAAGGGTAAAATGGTCCTTTTAGTATTTTTCCTTTATTTTATAAATTTTTCAGACCATAGGTACCAAATATGTAATTTACTATTAACTAAATTTACTTATGTTTAGTTATATTATATATACATTATACTATATAACACAAGGACCAAGCCAGACATTCATCAGAGACCCTTCCCTTCTCGATTTTCTTTTCTCCTTGCCCCATGCTTCCCCTGCCGGCATTAAACCCCTACCAGTCCGTGTGACCCCCTCGCCTTCTCCACACCTGCAACATATCTACGTCACTACCTTGCATTTGATTACAGATCTGCATATTATTAGCATATTATAGTTAGGCCCATGTATTAGTTAGGCCCATGTTGTAAAACCCTATGTTGTATTCTTATTTATTGTGTTGATCAATGAAAGGATCTCCCAAGGAGAATCAATCTTTTACATGGTATAAAGCCTATCCCTTCCATCTTTCTCTACCTTTCCTTTTTTTCTTTTCTTTCTCTCTCGGCAGAACCCTGCTGTCCCCCCCCCCCCCTTTCTGCCATGGCAACCTCCTCTTCCTCCACCACCACCAACATGAAACCTTATGCCATCACCAATATCAAAGCTTATGTTCCCTTGATCCTTGATCTCAATGAATTGAACTATGATGCCTGGAGAGAACTCTTTGAGACCCACTGCATCGGTTTTGGCGTACTCGACCACCTCAACGGCACCTCCAACCCTACCGGACCAGATGATGTTGAATGGCAAAAACTTGACTCTCTAGTCAAGATGTGGATTTACGGCACCATTACTCAATCTCTCCTCACTATGATCCTCAAGAAGGGAGTCACTGCTCGTATTGTTTGGTCTAGTCTTGAAACGTTGTTTCGCGACAATAAAGACGCTCGGGCCATCGAATTGGATAACGAGCTTTGCAACATGGTTCTTGGCGATCTTACCATCACCCAATATTTCCAGAAAATCAAGGTGTTGTCCGATCTCTTAGCCAATATTTATGTACCCGTTCCCGAGAAGAACTTGGTCACGTATTTGATCAATGGTCTATCGTCCAACTATGAGCACATTGCCACCCTCATCCGCCATCGCACGCCTCTCCCTACGTTTCTTCAAGCTCGTTCGATGCTCCTTCTTGAAGAACAACGGATCTCCCGCCCTCGCCCTCAACAATCGGCCCACGCCCACTCTGATCACTCTTCTTCTCCAACCATCCTACATATGGATGCTCCGCCTCCAGTACCCTCAAACCGCGGAAAGCCTGGGTCTCGCTCGACTAACCGCCGCCAGTCCACTCGCCACGGCAGCACCAACGATCATCGCCGCCAAACGGGTCATGCGGTACTTAAAGAAAACGAGGGATTACATGCTCACCTACAGAAAATCGGACTCACTAGAGATCATTAGGTATTCAGACTCCGATTTTGGTGGATGCCAAGACACCGGTCGATCCACATCAGGCTATGTGTATGTGCTAGCTGGAGGGGCTATTTCCTGGAAAAGTGTCAAACAGACACTCGTAGCTTCTTCGACGTTGCAGTGTAGTTTGTGGGGTTTGGTGGTTTAGATGAACACCCCTAGATAAAGTTTAATTAATATATGTACAATAGACATTAAACCAACCCGTAATTAGTTCTATTCATTATTATATCACAATTTAAACCGTAATTTTACTTTCTTATTTATATGAATCTTCAACTATTTTCTTTGAGTTTATTGCATATTTTGACATACGTGTAACTTTAAATGCATAAAATTACATGTTGGTTCTTGTTTTTCTTTGAATGTTGAATTTGTTGCAACATGTTCTCGTAGTCTAAGTAACCATACTATAAACTATTACACATAGGAAATGGAGTTCATAGCTACCTATAGAGGTGCTCATGGGTTGGATTGATCGGGTTGAAGGCATTTGAACAACCTAGCCTAATGCTTGCGGTTTGAAAAATCTCAACCCAACCCATCCCATCACAAACCAAAGTGCAACTCAACCCAATTCAGACCATACGGGTTGGTCGGGTTGATACTTTGGTACATCAAAATATTCTATTCACTTGTTTTCTCTAGTTTACTCATAATTTTTTTTCATCATAAACAATTTGGTACAACTTATCTATACTTCTTAAATCTTAAGATATCACATTCAATTAATTTCTCTCAATTTGCATATATATATATATATATATATATATATATATATATATATTTGTGTGTGTGTGTGTGTCATGGACGAACCCAACCTTGTGGCCACGGTGGCACGTGCCACCGTATCATTTCTCCGGCGAAGGGTAAAAAAATTTAGGTTTGTGAAATGTGTAACCATATCGTTTTGGAAGGTGCTACCGTATTATTTCGGAAACTTCAAGAAGGTGCAACCGTACCTCGTAATCAACCAAAAAAACAAAAAAAAAAGACCTTTCTAAATCAACCAAAAAACCGAAAAAAAACTCTTGAAATCAACCAAAAAAACAAAAAAATCTCTCGGAATCGATAAAAAAAAACTAAAAATCCCTCGAAATCAAGCAAAAAGCTTTAATAAATCCCTCGAAATGGTGGATGAGGCTAAAAACGCATCAATAAATATTGAACGTTAAAAAGATGAAGACATGTCGATAAAAACCGTGATTTTTGTAATTATTTTTTGTTTATAATATTATATGGTGTCACCGTATGAAAAAATTCCTGGATCCGTCCTTGGTGTGTGTGTGTGTGTGTGTGTGTGTGTGTGTTTTCTCACAATTATTGAACATATATAAAAAGGAGTTATATAGAGAGATGAATAATAGATTGAAAATATATGTATATGAAGATGGTATGTGATAGTGTAATTGTTTAATGTACATATTAATAGAGACTCAACAATGATATTAAATTCCAGAAATAAAAGAATATCGGATTATCGTGTTGTGTTGTGTTGGATTCAAATAAAAATAACCTAAATATCATGTAAAGCCGGAATTTTTAGGTAAGTAAAGTTCTAAGCCTTATATAAATTTAATAATTTCATAAGCTAAGTCTTATTATTGATCTAAAAATGCTATTTATTAATCGTATGTCATATACTTCATTTTATTTTTTCTATGTGAGAAATTATTAATTTAATTTAATGGATTCATATTTTAATTTAATTAAAAAATATATTAATAAAATATTTGGGTTAATTTTACTAGCAATTAAGAAACTTTAATAAATTTAGGGGTCGTTTAACAAACGTTTACCTAGTAAGTTCTTACCAAGTCACTTACCTTACCGGATGAACATTATAAGTACCGATAATCTTACCCTGTAAGAACGATGGCAAGGGTCGAAAGTCTTACCCGGTAAGTGTGGGTGACAAGTCTTACCGGGTAAGCACTTACAAGGTATATTGTTAAATACGATGTCGTTTAAATGAACTAGAATATTACGCGATAAGGTAAATGAAAATGTTAATTTTTACCGGTAAGTACTTACCGGATAAGCATTTGGGTAAACGGTCCCTTAGTTGGGTGAGTCGTCCAACAAAACAAAAAGAAGGCTAATAAACAATTTATGTGGTCTATTTGTGGGTTGGGCCTTGAAGAAGAGAATTAATTATAAATCAAATTTTGGGCCAGTCAGAATTGGACTTCTTGACTTGTTTCCCGCACCCCGCTCGCCCTCGGCTGCTGTGTATGTGAGCATGTCGGGCGACCTTGCCAAGCGACCCCCAGGTCGCGTCGGCCTGGGTATACTTAAAACCGAAAATCTATAATTTTCTCATATTTTTCGCTTGTAAACCCTTCTCTCTTCATTTGCTCTCTTCGGAGAACATTTATAACTTGATTTCCCATCATATTCAAACATTTTAAAGCACCCAATCATCAAGATTTCAAGTGTTTTATCAAGATTCAAGTGGTCCTTTGTAATTTTTGGGTTTTTACCAATTTTGGGTGTTCATGGGTTGGGTTGGCCGGGGTGAAGGCGCTTGAACAACCCAACCCAATGTTTGTGATTTGAAAAATCTCAACCCAACCTAACCCAATCAAAAGTGCAACCCAGTCCCAACCCAAACCGTGCGGGTTGTGTTGGGTTGGTAGGGTTGAAACTTTAATACATCATTTTACAATCTAACTAAGTGATTCCGTTTAAAAAAACTAAAATCAAAATGGAAATATAAAAATAAGGCTAATAAGAGAAGAGAAGAGAAGAGTAGAAGAAGAGTATCTCTTGTCTCTTGATCAATGGCGGAACACAATCGGAGCAAATAGGGCCCAGGGCCCCCCTGCTTTTTCTGCTGTCAAGAAGGCTAGATCTGATATTTATATGTTTTTTTTTTATTTTTGACTTGGGCCCCCCACTTGGCCATTAGTTTAGTCCAATATATATATATATATATATATATATATATATATATAGAGAGAGAGAGAGAGAGAGGCCCATTTATTTGCTAACCACGATATTAGTGCTAACCTTGCTAACCAATCTCAACCGTAGATTGAGGAGATCAATGGTCCATAATTAATTGATTTTTAATTAAAATAAAATATTCAAAACGGTTTATAAGAATACATTGTATATATGCACAAGGGTATTATAGTAAAAATACAATCCCATTATTTTAGGGAAACACACGCCCTACCATATTAAAATCCCATTTAATTAGGGATTTCATTCTAGAATGAAGAGCAACAAAGAAGCTAGAGTTATTTTCCCCACCGGAGAAATCCACCAATTTCAGGATTCCGTCAAACTCACAGTCGTTGAATATCAACAGTTGTTTTTTGCCTCTCTCTCGGCCGATGAAGATCTGGAATCGTATATATTATGTTTTTCCGATGAGGAGGGTGAATTCGATGATCACGCCGGCGGATATGGCGGTTTTTTGGATGTCGGCGAATAGCGCACCGAAGAGGATTTCGGGGAAGATATATCTGGTGCAGGGTGGTGGTGGTGGTGGTGGTGATGGGACAGAGCAGGCGAGGTTGGTGGTGGGGGTGGCGGAGTTTAGTTAGCGGTTTTCCGATCACGGAAGCCATTTCTGGATACTATAAAGGAGGAGCCGGTTCGTTTCAAGTAATGCGAATGAATGAATGTTTTGTTTGCTTCAAAGCGCAGATTAGTAATTTTGTATATATATGATTGATTGCACTAGGTTGAACAAATTAAAGATAATTTTTTTTTTTGAAAATTAAGTTGTGTTTTTGGTCTTCTTGTTCTATATTTTCGTTTCATATTGATTATTTTGGGATGAAATTATATGAGATTATTTTTATTATGCTCCCTTTTCTTTTTTTGAGAAATCAATCAATATTAAAAAAAAACTATTGTTGTTTTCGATTTGGAGAAAACGATTTCAGGAAATCTGTTGTTTTCGATTTCAAAAAATTGTTCTACTCACCTCATCCATGGCGGCATCCAGTGTGAAGATGATGATGGAGGACATCCACGGATGAGATCCAAGAAAACAAAAAATCGATTCAGATTATCAAACCCTGCTAATCAATAAAATACGAACACCTTTGTGCTTATTCATGGAATTCATGTCATTAATTTGCAATGAACTAATGATCTCTTTGATAGTGCATATGTGCACACTTGCATACAGTGCATATATGCATATGTTTGTTGAAATATTATATGCATATGTGTACATTGGTATCTAATATGCACATGTGCATATTGAGTATATGCATATGTGCATATTGATCATATGCATATCTACACACTAATATCTAATATGCATATGTGCACATTGAGTATTGTGAATATGTACATGTTGTATATGTGCATATCAACTGATCTATTCTGCATTGGTTGAGATACACATTGACATCTAAACATGCATATATGCACATTCGAAATATGGAAATGCATTAAAAATTAAATATTATATTTAATATTTAGATAACTACCATATTAATAACTTATTTGAAATATGGAAATGCATTAAATATTAAATATTATATTTAATATTTAGATAACTACCATATTAATAAATATTAAATATTATATTTAATATTTAGATAACTACCATATTAATAAATCCTTGAAATATGGAAATACATTAAATATTAAATATTATATTTAATATTTAGATAACTACCATATTAATAACTTTTTGAAATATGGAAATATATTAAATATGCATGAATTATGAAATGACCATATTACCCTTTGATGACATAAACTCTAGGATGATTCTGATTGGTTGAAAATTGGTTAGCACAGTGTATATATATATATATATATATATATATATATCAGTATATGTTATTATATAAATATATAATATCCAGTCCAACTTTTTTGATTTGCCCCCCCCCCCTGGCCATTTATTGGTAATTCACTTCACTAATTCGTCCAAGTCCATTTAAGCATTTAGATTTTAGCGTCGAGCACTGCAGGTCGATGTAGAGAAAGAGAACTGAGTCTTCTGTAGTTCTGTTCCAAATCGACAGCCCCAAATCGGCAAATCTAATCGCTCTTCTGTTCTACAGCATCGACATTCGACAGCCCCAATCGCTCTTCTGTTCTGCCAAATCGTTTTTCTGCTTCTTCTCTACATCGACAGACGACAGGCCGCAGGCGACAGCCCCAACCCCAAATCGGTAATTTGATTATTTGAACTTTGAAGTTTAACCTAAATACCTTCTTTATTTTGTTTTATAATGTATAATTTATGCTATACCTATTTGGGATGAGCTATTTTGCTATTTTGCTATTTTGTGTTGGAGAAGTAAGTAAAGTAACACTTGTGCTATTTTTTTTTTTTTTTTGCTATTTTGCATTTTTGCTATATTGTGTTGGTCTGTTGGATTAGGATTCTTACTAATACCGTGAAAATTAAAATTAATTTGTATCACATATTGTAATTTGTAAATCACTAGGTTTTCAATGGAAGAGCAAAACCAAATCCTTCAAATTCAAGTGGAATCATATTGAATTTAACTTCAGCTTCATCAAATAATCTTCCAACAGCCCCATCACAGGTTTTTTTCTATTTTATAATTTTATTCAAGTTATAAAATGTCATTCTTCATTGCTTATTTGATTGTTTTAGTTTTAAATTGTTTGAGATTGTTTAATTGAGATTATTTGATTGTTTAATTGAGATTGTCTATGAAAAATGAAATGGCTACCGACTAGGATATTTACTTGTTTTTGTTTAATTAAATTTGTTCAAATTTGTTTCATATGTAGATGAAGATGAAAACCCAATCTACAATTCATGGGTTTTTTTAAAAGAAAACATGTTAGTTCTTCTTCTCAATCTCAAGATACCCCTACATCTAGCGTTCCAACTACCGAAAAACCTTACAAAAAAGCTCAAATGGAAAGTAATGATATCAATCTTAGTACACTAGAACGAGACCCTAGTTTGCGCTCTCAAGTTTATGATTATCCTATCAATCAACAAGATACAATTCGAAGAGCTTATATGAATCTTGGTCCTCTTCAACCTACACTTTCTATGTTTCCAAAATCTGGCTCGGAAACTCATAAACGTAGCTTTCAAGCTTCTTGGTTTAAATTATATCCTTGGCTTGAATATTCAAAGACTTTGGATGCAGTTTTTTGTTTCCCATGTTTTCTATTTAACAAACCAACTGGACCTGGATACTTCGGTCAAAAAGCATTTACTATAGATGGGTTTCGTAATTGGAAAAAAGTGGGTGGGAAAAAATGTGTCTTATTAGGCTCGGCCCCTGCTGTTTTATAGCTTGTGTTCCGCCCTTGCTCTTGATTCTATCGATACTGAAGATTTTTAAAGACTTGAATGTTAGATTCGTACAAGTTTAATCAGCATGGTCTTGTAGATAGATCTAAACTACGACTAAGATAGAAAAACTTGAGAATTGATAGAAATAAAAGCCACTAAAAGTCTAAAACCATAACAAAAGTAAAAGCGTACAAGTTTTGGTTGGGTTGATGGGTTGGTCTGGTTACTTTGGGCCCAATCCGTTTCCAACCCAATAGATGCGGTTGGGCAAAATTTGTATCGATTATGTATCGGGTTACCTTGGTTTAAGTTTTTTTGCGTTTTTTCGGGTTGGGTTGGCCAGGTTGGTCGGGTTAGTCGGAAATTTAAGCACCCCCATAATGTGTTTATCTAACCCCATTACATGCTTCATTTTAGCTATTTTATTCTCATTTGGTGATTTGACCATATTTATCCATTTTGATGAACTATTTGATATTTTTGGACATTTTTGGAGTGAACCGTTATATTGGAGTTAGGATGAACATATTTTTATACTTAGATTATATTTGAGATGATTATATGGAACTTTGTTCATATTTTGACATATTTATGCAAAATCACATTTATTGACCTAACTTGGGATTTCGGCTATATGTGTTAATTTCATGTTTATAAATGTATTTATAGAGTTATGTTATAGTTTTTAAATATGACTTATGGAAATTATCTCGTTATGGAATTGTTGCACATTATTCCCGCTTGAGAAGTTATGACTAAATGGACTTTCCAAGTAAGCACTAAGAGGGTTAAGTGTTGAGGTGTTACCATTGGGGTAGACGCTATGATCTCCGCTGCTTAAGGTGTTACCTTGGAGGTAGACACTAAGGGTTCGTTTGGTTTGCGGGATTGGAATGGATTTGGAGGGATTTGGATTTCAAATCCATTCCAATCCTTTGTTTGGTTTGGAGGAAAGGAATTTGTTGACTGGATTTGAAATCCTTTGATCTCTTTAAAATCCTTAAGTTAATGGATTTGAAAATCCTTTGCAATGGGATGGGATTTCAAATCCCCCCAAATCCAAATCTAAATCCAAATCCAAATCCCTCCAAATCCAAATCGTTACTTGAAATCCAATCCATTCCCGCAAACCAAACGCACCCTAAGGACAACTTACTCTTGAGATGAAACTTGTTGAGTGTGGTCGTTAGGACACTTGAACTTTAAGTCTTGAAGTGTTATGCGACAACGTTGTTGATTGACATACTTTTGTGTTCCCGTCACTCTCAATGGATACGATTGTCCCCCGTTGAATCCACCTAAATGTCATATTGGGCTTATAAATGTTTTTTTGCTACTTATCCTGAATTCATCTACTTCATGTTCATGCTCACTAGGATTTTTGGCCTAACACTTGTTTTGGTGTCAACGTGTATCTCAAGTTCTAGTGGCGTGATTGCCAAGAAGCTCTAACTAATTTTGGTAGAGAGTGCTTGGGGACATTTTCAGACGTCATCTCCCGATGTTATTTTGGTGATTTAGGCGACACCCGATTGTAATCTATTCCATCCATAGAATTAGATTAGAAGGTTGTTGTCCCCAATCCAATTGTTTACAATTTGTAAATTTATTTGGCGTATTCTAAGTCCCTTTTTGGGAAGAACTCGTATTTTGATATTATATACCATGTTCCGGCTTTATTCAAAAAAAAATTGTAGTCCCATTTTTGGGGTGTTATATATCAAACCAATACCTACGGTTTGAAGATTTTACAACTCGATTAGACTTCGGGTTAAGTTATTTCGCATTGAGTCGAGTTGGGTTGATCGGGTTGGTCAGGTTGGTCGGCTTTTTTAGCACCCCTAGTTACCTATGTAATTGTTAACTTTAATAAAAAGTCTCATGCATATATCTCTTATGTAATTGCTACCTTTATTTGTATATTCTTATTTTGATTTTACTTCGTTTAAACATAATTGTTTAGCTAGATTTTAGATAATGTACCGAAGTTTCAATCCAACCTACATAGTTTGGGTTAGGTTGTAATTTTGTTTAGGTTTGGTTGAGTTGAGATTTTTCAAACTGCAAACATCGGGTTGAGTCAACACAACCTTTGTTCAACCTTAGTAGGCACTCGATCTCTATCTCGCATTAATCAAGGTTGTCTGCTACGTTGTTGTCTCGCTCGATGCCTCTACGATTAACAAGACCAGTCATTGAACCAAATTGTTCACTTCAACATACAACAAAATCCAGAAACACTGTTTGTAATAAAGCAGATCGAAAACCCAGAAACATGAACCTAAATCAAGAAAATTTCATTGCTTCAAAATGAAGAAACGTAAACGGAGTTGATATAAAGCAGATCGATATTTTGAGACCACAAAAACATTGAGAAAGAAACTAAAAACTGAAATCTTTAGTTCATCAACTCGCTGCAAAAGAAATTTTGAAATCGAAAGATTTTGAAAACTGTTGTGATATTTTTCACAAGTTCGGAGTAACATACAATTCATTATCTTCACCCCATCCCAGTACACAAGACGGAAACGAGCAAAGAACTTCTGTACAGATTGACACTAAGCACTCAAAAGAAGCTAAAAACACAAACGATAAATGTGATATAAATACATTACCAGAAAACTCGCTCGCAAGATCAAAACTCTTAACATCTTCAAAAACAACAAGTGGTCAACCAGTTGGTGTTACTGATTCGCCATTCTTGCAACTGAAAGTTCCTATTTTGTATGGTTTGATCCAGTTAGATAGACTTGAGATTGGACAACTGTTTTCCCAATTTTGAACCCGGGAACGACCGTAAACCCGACCTCTGATATACCCTTATCATGATATGCATCTTTTTTTGTTACATCTTCCATGTAAACCATCGAAAAGTCAACCCCTTTTTCCAGCTGAAAGATCTCAACCGTCGGATGAAATGAACGAGCCAATTTATGAAGTAACCACATTGAACTAGACATATTAACGAACGCCTCATAGAATACACTTAAAGACCTCCATGAATCCAAAACCTCCTTCTTTCTGTCCAAATTCTTGAATATCGAAGATTCCATTGTTGGATGCACAAGCTCTTCATACTTCCTTTCACAAAATTTCGAGAAAGCACAACTTGGGTTTTTATTTAAAGTCTCCAAGGGATTGACCATTACATGATCGAATAATTCCATTGAATTATCATTCGAAGCACCGTTTTCAACCAACAAACCGAAATTTTCGGAATCAAAACCTTGAAACATACCTAAAGAGACATACGACAAAAAGGCATAGCGATTATGCCCTTTTTTAACATACCCAACATCAGGATGAACATAATTAGCTGCTAAATCCAAATCCCACCCTGCTTTCTTCATCAATTGGATCAAAAGTTTCGTAAACCGATGTGAAGATCGACAAGCATCACGCAACATCGAATCAAAAACCCTAATTGTCGGCAAAAACCCATTTGGGGGTTTCAAGTTTTTTGACAATTTCATTGACAGATTGGAATTAAAGTCTTCAATTTCCCCCAATTGCTTCCTTAACATCAAAACCTTATCATCCTTACCATCAATATCAGACTGCAATCTATTAAACATGGTTTCCAAGGCTCTTAATTTGTTCTGATTCTCATTAACCTGAGCTTCCAAACAAGACCTAGTTGTGAAATCAAGATTAAAATCTGGATTCTTTCGAGAATCTATGTATAATCCCCTCAAATCGTAAAGTTTCTGAAGTTGATTAACTAAAGATTTATCGTTGACCATAATTCCTTGTTCGTCAAACGGCACATGGGATGTTTGTAATTGAAGATAAGAAGCTTCGAACGATGAAATTAGAGCGAAAACAGATGAAATTAGATAATTACCGAAGCGGGTATTGAAGGGTTGTATGATTGAAACGTTTTGATTTTGAGTTTTGAAGTCGGGTTTGATGATTATGACTTTCTGATCGGTGATGAAGTCTTCGGTGGAGTCAAGAAGAGTGAACCCATCTTCGTTGTCGGAGACGGCGGCGGAGGATTCTTCTTCCTCGGCGAATAATTCGAATGTTTTGGCTTTGAATGCGATTGCAAATTTCTGAAACATTTCTGAGATTTGTGGGGGTTTTGAAGTAGCTGCTGATGCTGTTGATCCCAATTCCATTTTGATCTTTGTGTTTTTTCACATAATTATATCAACAAGAACCCATCCATATATGGGATTGATTTATTATGTGTTTTTAGTTTGACCTGCTGATGATGGTGTGCTAGAGAGAGAAGGGTTCCCCTGAATGGTGCCTTGGATGACTTAGAAGGAAGGTATGAGTGTAGATAGAGAGAAATACAGTCTTTTCACCATTTTTAATAGAGTAAACTCCAACTTTGGTCCCTGAGGTTTAATGATTTCTTTGAAAGAGGTCCCTATGGTTTCATAATTCAAGTTTACATCCCCAGGGTTTGGATTTTGCTCTAGAAATGGTCCCTGACACCTAACGACGTCAAAATGGTCCGTTAGTGCCAGGGGTAATTTGGTCCAATCATGTTTTCTTCTCCTTTTTGTAATTCTATTTTATTTTTTATTTTTTTTGTAAATACAAACAAACCTTAGGACTTATATGTAATTAACTAATAAATATATATATATACTATTATATATATATATATATATACATATATATGACCGTGTGTAACTCGTTGGGACCATCTCCCTTGCTTCACCGGCGGTGACCAACACCACCTCCATTCACCAACACCGCCGTCCGGCACCCCTTAATTTCATGTCATTCAATACAACTCCCATCACCAACCCCAAAACCAACACATATCTCTCTCCCTGTCTCTCTCCGTATACACACGCACACACTAAATAAACGCTCAAAATATATTTTGTTGGTGAGATAACAGAGGGAAAGATGGTGACTGGTGTGGACGAGAATGTGGTGGATGGTTCCACAATATTTAGCGATGAAGAGGTGAGGGAGATAAGTGGGTTCAAGAGGTGAGTGGAGATAAGTGGGTTCAAGAGTGGGGTGGTGACAGAGAAGAAAGAAGAGGATTTACTTTTATGATTTTGGGTTTTGTTTATGATTTACTTTTAATTTCTCATGTTGATGTTTAGGTTTGGATTTGGTCTTGGTTTAATTGATGTTGGTGTTTGGATTAAGGTTTGGATTAGAGTTTGTGTTTGATTTTTTTTTGGCCGGAGAAAACAACCGGTGATTTGGCCGGAGAAGATGATCGGCGAATGGTCGGAGAAGATGACCGGAAAAGAGAGTAAAATTTACATACTTGATCCCTCTAAAATTTTGGTTTTTTTACAAAGATAAAAAGAAACAAAAAAAATTACAAAAAAGAGACAAAAATATGGTTGGACGAAAATGCCCCTGTCTCTAACGGAGTTTTTAACGGTGTTAGTATCCAGGGACCTTTTTTAGAGCAAAATCCATACCCTGGGGGTGTAAACTTGAATTATTAAACCATAGGGACCTCTTTCAAAGAAATCAATAAACCTCAGGGACCAAAGTTGGAGTTTACTCTTTTTAATATTAAAATTTATACTCCAAAAACTCAATAAAATTTAGTCCCTATGGTTTGTTCAAAATTTCTAGTTTCGTCCTTATGGTTTTGAAATTACGATTTTTATCCATATGGTTTATAATATTTACCTCTTTCGTCTTTATGATTTAAATTTTATTGTTTTTTTCATCCATATGGTTTATAATTCATTTCCATTGTAGTCCTTCATCTTAAAACTAGTATTTTGGCCTCAGGGATGAAAATATAAATGAATTACAAACCATAAGAACGAAAACCGAAATTTGAAACCACAGGAACGAAATCCAAATTTTTTAACAAACCACAGGGACGAAAAACTTAATTTACTCAAAGCATAATTTTTTAGAGTAAATTACGTTTTTAGTCTTTATGGTTTGTTGAAAATTGTATATTTCATCCTTGTGGTTTTGAAATTTCGATTTTCATCTCTATGGTTTATAATTCATTTCAATTTTCGTCCCTGATGCCAAAAAACTATTTTTTAGCATGAAGGACTAAAATAGAAATGAATTATAAATCATAAGGATGAAAAAAACAATAAAATTTAAATAATAATAATAATTTTATGTTTTTATATTTATCCTTAACTTCTAGAAAATTAACTTTATAAAAAGAAATAGTTGTGGTTTGATTTGATTTGAGTAAAGTTCCTTTATGACCCTTAAAGTTTGTGTATTTCTACAAGGTAAACAAATATAACCCCTCCCTCAATACATCAATATAAGTTTTGCTTTTTCTAGCAACATTGTGTTTATGACTTGACGGTTACAAGGGTCGTGTACGTAGCATAGAGTGGTTTTAAGCGGTCAAGTATAGACTGTAGGTGTTTTATAAACGAGGCACAAGGATTAGAGATGATAACGATGATGAAATAAGTAGATATGTACATATGGGTTAAAGGATCCATCGACTCGAAAAAGACCAACTGCACTAAGGATTAGGATTGGGAATGGGAAATTTCAAGTTGAGTAATGGTTATAATTGGCCATATAAAGTACCGAATGAAACCAAATTTCAAGACGGGTGTAGCCCCGATCATAACCAATCAAAGTAATTGTTGGGTAAAAACTGATTGATTTGAACCGATCAAGGACACATAACTATTAAATTTTGAAAATTGGTTATTTTTTTACTTTTAAAAGAAAAAATAATTAAAAATACAATGACTAGTTAAGATCTATCAAAGCATGGTATAAAAATACCAGCTGAGGTATTTTAAACTGGGATCGGTTTTTTTCCGTTTTGTGAACCTGGCTTTGGAGAAATGGTCTATACCTGTTATTGTTCATTTTGTGTGTAAGAGACCATTTAATGATAGTTTTATAATCCGAGGACTAATGATGTAAATATCTTAAACATTAGGGATGAAAGGAAAAAAGAGTATTTTTATTAAACTTTATTTTTTGCTTCTTTTGGGTGTATGACTTCAATTTTTTATTAGTGGTGGAAATGTGATGAATTGATTATTGTCGAAAATTTAGAAAGGGAGACCGATCAACGGTAATAATTTGGGGAATATTAAAACGACAGGCGTCCGCATTTTGAGCTCCCATCACGGGCAACTCGCTTTCTTTCCTTTTCTAAACCATACTAAGGGTTGTTTGTTTTGTTTACCTGTTTCATTAAGAGGCAACCTCTGAATCGCTAAGAGGTAAATCTTGTTTGGTAACAAAAAGTGCTGTCTCTTAATGGTTCCAAAATTCTCTTAATGATTTTGTATCCTGACTCTCCCTATACATTAAGAGTCCTGATTTCATTATGAACAATTAACAAACAACCATATTTCATTTTACACTATATCATAAAAACCTCTTAATCATTCAGTCCACTTATTCATTCATTCTGCACTAAACCATTCAGCAACTGTCAAACAACCCCTAATTCTAATAAATGAGTCAAAATTACATGAGCCAACCCTTATATGTATTTTAAGCATGAATTTAAGGTGTTTTTGAAACGTTTTCTTTTTTCTTTTTTTCTTTTTGAAGGAGAAACGTTTTTTAAAATAGCATTTTAATAAGTTTTATAAAATATATAAATTGTGTATTAATATAAATTTTAAATTATTAATTAATTTTAATTATCTATTTAAAATTATAATTAATCATATGAATTATTTTTATATTATTATTATTATTTAATATATTCAGTTCTCATAAAGCAAATATAATAATTTAGAAATGTTTTTTAAGATGTATAAACTATAAAGATTAAAGTTATTTCTTTTGTTTTCATAAATAATAAAGTTTTCATTAATTATTTTAATAAAAATATTTGATTTAGTTATTACTTTTTTTTAGAAAATATTAACTAATAAGGATATTTAAGGTTTACCAACTTTGTTTTTATTCATATTATATATCATGACTATTTAAAATCATGTTTAATGTAATTTTATTCATGTTTAGGGAATTTAATTAAAATGCCTTAAGTTGAAAAACCAGTACCAAATATGCCCCAAATCTTGTTATTTTTGCCAAAATACCCCCTAGGTCCGCGTTTTGTCCGCGTTCACTATTACACGCGGACTCGGGCCGCGTTTTGTCCGCGTTCGAGAGTTACACGCGGACTTGGTACACGTTTGGTCCGTGTTTCACCCTATAAACGAGTATTTGGTCCGCGTTTGGCTTCCATTAACCGAGAAACGGCATCCACTGTGAAACGCGTATCTGGGCCGCGTTTTTTACTGTGGAACGCGTACTTGGGGGCCGGCCCATAGCATTGTTTAGGGTTTATTAACAGATCAACGGTGTGGATTGTTTCATTTGTTAGGGTTTTATATGATGGCTCCTATAAATAAGTGAGGTCCCCCACCCATAACCCCACCACCATCACTCTCAAAGGGATTCCATCTCTTTCACTCTCTCAAATATATCGTGTATTACACACGCTCAGATCTCGGCTCGATTGGTTAACATTTATAAAAGTCAGATATGAGTCGACCACTTTCTTCGGTAAGTTTTCTTTAACCGCATTTTAATTTTATATTTATTTTAGTGATTATGTGTTAATTTTAGAGTGTTGCGTTTATGTTGATAATATGTTAGAGGTTGCGTTAATTTTAGTTTTACATATTACGTTGATTTTAGAGATTGGGTTTGTTTTAGGGATTGCGTTAATTTTATAAAAATATTGTAGAGATTGCGTTTTTTTTTTTGTATAAAAAAACTGTAGAGATTGGGCTTGTTTTAGGATTGCGCTCATTTTATAAAATAATTGTAGAGATTGCGTTAATCTTAGAGATTGCGTTTTTTTTTGTTTTGTATAAAAAAACTGTAGAGATTGGGCTTGTTTTAGGGATTACGCTAATTTCATAAAATAATTGTAGAGATTGCGTTTTTTTTTGTATAAAAAAACTGTAGAGATTTGGGCTTGTTTTAGGGGATTGCGCTCATTTTATAAAATAATTGTAGAGATTGCGTTAATTTTAGAAATTGCGTTTTATTATTTTTTTTGTATAAAAAACTGTAGAGATTGGGCTTGTTTTAGGGATTGCGCTAATTTCATAAAATAATTGTAGAGATTGCGTTAATCTTAGAGATTGCGTTTTTTTTTTTTTTTGTATAAAAAAACTGTAGAGATTGGGCTTGTTTTAGGAATTGCGCTAATTTCATAAAATAATTGTAGATATTGCGTTAATGTTAGAGATTGCGTTTTTTTTTTTGGTTTGTATAAAAAAACTGTAGAGATTGGGCTTGTTTTAGGGATTGCGCTAATTTCATAAAATAATTGTAGAGATTGCGTTTTTTTTTTGTATAAAAAAACTGTAGAGATTTGGGCTTGTTTTAGAGGATTGCGCTCATTTTATAAAATAATTGTAGAGATTGCGTTAATTTTAGAGATTGCGTTTTATTATTTTTTTTGTATAAAAAACTGTAGAGATTGGGCTTGTTTTAGGGATTGCGCTAATTTCATAAAATAATTGTAGAGATTGCGTTAATCTTAGAGATTGCGTTTTTTTTTGTTTTGTATAAAAAAACTGTAGAGATTGGGCTTGTTTTAGGAATTGCGCTAATTTCATAAAATAATTGTAGAGATTGCGTTAATCTTAGAGATTGCGTTTTTTTTTTTGTTTTGTATAAAAAAACTGTAGAGATTGGGCTTGTTTTAGGGATTGCGCTAATTTCATAAAATAATTGTAGATATTGCGTTAATGTTAGAGATTGCGTTTTTTTTTGGTATAAAAAAACTGTAGAGATTGGGCTTGTTTTAGGGATTGCGCTCATTTTATAAAATAATTGTAGAGATTGCGTTAATTTTAGAGATTGCGTTTTATTATTTTTTTTGTATAAAAAAGTGTAGAGATTGGGTTTGTTTCAGGGATTGCGCTAATTTCATAAAATAATTGTAGAGATTGCGTTAATCTTAGAGATTGCGTTATTTTTTTTTTGTATAAAAAAATGTAGAGATTGGGCTTGTTTTAGGGATTGCGCTAATTTCATAAAATAATTGTAGAGATTGCGTTAATCTTAGAGATTGCGTTTTTTTTTGTTTTGTATAAAAAAAACTGTAGAGATTGGGCTTGTTTTAGGGATTGCGCTAATTTCATAAAATAATTGTAGATATTGCGTTAATGTTAGAGATTGCGTTTTTTTTTTTGGTATAAAAAAACTGTAGAGATTGGGCTTGTTTTAGGGATTGCGCTCATTTTATAAAATAATTGTAGAGATTGCGTTAATTTTAGAGATTGGGTTTATTATTTTTTTTGTATAAAAAAGTGTAGAGATTGGGTTTGTTTTAGGGATTG
Source organism: Arctium lappa (assembly GCA_023525745.1). Classification (NCBI taxonomy): domain Eukaryota; kingdom Viridiplantae; phylum Streptophyta; class Magnoliopsida; order Asterales; family Asteraceae; genus Arctium; species Arctium lappa. The sequence continues at coordinate 60,466,694 of CM042059.1, read as the reverse complement.
CGTTAATTTTATAAAAATATTGTAGAGATTGCGTTAATCTTAGAGATTGCGTTGACAACATCCTTCCGGGGCTCCGATACATTCCCGCAACATGTTCAGAAACCAACCCCACTCCTCCCCCGTCTCGGACTTGCCTACTCCGAAAGCCAAGGGCACAATGTTGTTATTTCCGTCCATGGCAACCGCCAAGAACATCATACCCAGGTAATGCCCCTTTAAATGGGCAGCGTCTATTACAAGGACAGGACGCAGATTTGTCAAAAACGTCCGGATCTGCAATAAATGTACGTGGTTATTATTTGTAAATGTTAAAATTCATAATATGTAAAGCTACGACGATTTAATATACTTACCGCACATCCAAGTGCAGCGAAACACAATTCGAAACGTCCGTTTGAATCCGTCCTTATTCTGGTGCGTGTACTCGGATTCTTCAACTCCAAGTTATATAAATACGCATGGAGTCGTTCGTACGACTCCTCGGGAGTGCCTCTCTGTGACACCTGTCAAATTCTGAATATTGAGGTTAGCACCCTCAGATTAAATTATAAGTTTTGTCACTTCTAAAATTTTTATTAAAAGCCTTTAAGATAAAAAGTTTCCCGAAAAAAATTTAGAAGTTGCGTTAAAAACCCGGAACAGTTCCGCATCTGACCGTCACTGTCCAGAAATGCCAAATAAGTGAATAAAAGTCCAAAATCCTTAAATTATAAAAATCAGAATGTTAATTTCTCTTGCATTGCAAAAGTTTCAAATTTGTCATTTATTTAGCAAATATTGAGAATCGGGTATTTCGGTTCTCAAATATATCTGATATTTTATAAATTAGACTAGTAATTCAATTAATAATATTAAATTAATTTTTTTTTTATAATGGTGAGTCACTTAGGACACTTGTCCTAATCCTACAATATTTTAGTTATTTTTAATAATTGAAAACCAAATTTAAAAACTAGAATTACTCTCATTTCTCAAAATTAACTCTTCATCTCCTCTTCCCTCTCTTCTCTCTAGTTCGGCCGAAAGCCACCACCACCACCACACCATTTTTTCTTTTTTTTGCTAAGAATCAAAATCCAATCAAGAATCCATCTCCAAATTGAAGTTAGAATTCAAGTTTTCATCTCCTTTTGTGAAGGTAATCACTTAACACTCTCATTTTTCAAGTTTATTATCAAAAAGTTTGTATATTTCATATCTTTTCATGTAAATATTGTACAATCCAAGTTTTGGAAGTGAAATGGGATACATTAGTATCAATATATTTGCTAATGAACCATTGAGTGATCTTCCAATGAAACTAGGGTTTCCAAGTGTATTATTTTGGGATTTTATCAAGAAATGATAATTTTATGAAATATGGTTTTTGGTCCACAAAATTTTAATAATGATGGATTGAAATTTATGCATTTACATCAATTTTGAGTATAAATAAACTCTTAGGATGAGATTGTTCAATCTCATATGATTAAAGAGTTTCTAAATAGTGTTAAATCACTAACTTAGTGTTTATTTTGTCTTGCATGTGATTGGATTTTTTTGATGATGAGATGGATTACCTTTGATATATATAATATGAGTTTTTGGCTCTTATTACAAAGAAATGTTAGTATAAAAATATTCTTATGAAGGAATTTCCCAAATTCCACATGATTAAGAACTTAACAATAGTGTTAATGTCATTTTATTTGGTGTTATGTTCATGCATGCATGTGGATGAGCATTTTGATTTCAATGAATCCATGATGCATAAGTTAGTTTATTATGTAATGAGGAGGGAAGACATGGTTTATATCCAAAAACCATGTCTAATGATCATTATTTGGTGGTATAAAATAGTGTTTATTTCATTTTAGAATCTGTCCAGAAAATGGACTTCACTTCTAGCTTGCACAACTCACAAACCACTTGTCCAAATTTGGGGTTTTTGCTTCTAAACTTTAATTTAGAGTGTTAGCTTTCTAAAAAGTCCAAAAACACTGAATTTGGAGTTGATTTGGGCACTTAAATGGATTTTACAAGAAAATGGTGCAATCTGTCCAGTAAAGACAGATTCATACACCTATCTTGTAGAGGCCATAACTCCCTCATTACTCATCCAAAATAAGTGAATCTTTTTCCAAATGTTAGGATTTTGAGTTAGGTTTGCATCCATATATGGATCACTGTCTAATTCCAAGAATTGATACCTCAAAAGCCTGTTACAAGTGAGGTATGTCACTGATCCGAAAATCAGTGACACTCTATTTTGTAAAAATTATTTGAAGTATCAAAAGTTATTCAAAAATTATAAAAAAATGCAGATTTACTCTAAACATATTATAGTATCATCACAAAATTTGTGATTAAATAATTCTCTTGGGAAGTTAAGCTTCCGTGTTAAATTTACCGGATAACTTTCTGGACAGCATGTGCTGAAATCCAGAAAGGTAATTTTATTAAGCTTAATTTTTGTTTTATTGTATTTTGGAACTTTGTATAGTTAAAAATGGATATGGACTAAGAAACTTATATGATGGCATTTCATGGGACAATTGGACATATTGGTTGGACATCGGAATAGGGCATTAATGTGTTTCTTTATGGCAACTCTTGTATAGGGAAATTAAGGGCGTGACAAAATTCAATAAGTATTAAAGTAAAGCTTCACCCGTTACTTTCGTCAAGGTGAGTATTCACAGCCCCACTTTTATCGTTTTAATTGATTTTGGGGTGGAAAACATGTTTAAATTGCGTATTTAAAGATTCATGAGAATTGTTTGAAAGTATTGCGAAGTGGCAATTTATAAGGCTTTGTTTAAAGCATTTGGAATTATAAGCTATATGATAAGTATGCAATTGATGTGTTGAGTTTTTAATGTTAAGACCCCGTGACACTACTATTAACTCGAAGAAAATCTGGCCTATAGTATTAGTGGGTAGCGCTATTTGGTGTGACAAACCCACCTTAATGCTGACGAGCAGGGGTGCACTATACTAGAGAAGATGACTAAACATGTGGCATGAACCACCGCTGAGTTAGTTCATCGGGGGCGTTGAAATTGGTCAGGGACGACTTAGTAGTGGATCAACGTAATATTGTCTTTGCATACACTTATCATAAAGGAATTAAATTGTGGTACTCATGAATCAAAGAATTGAAGTTGGTTTATACGTATGTTCTACGATTGATAACTTGCATATAAAAATGATTTGTGCATATTTAAAACCTGTGAACTCATCAACTCTTTGTAGTTGACCTTGGTTTTTATTCATGCTTTTCAGGAATCGATAAGGTAATTCCATGATGTTTTAGCAGTGCACCTCATATTTTGAAGCAAGACTATTTTTGCTTTATGCGTATCGTTATATTTAAAAGATTTGGGATTTGTAAACAATGACGATACTATGTTCTTAAAAATGTAATGTATTTTGAATGTTAAGTAAATGTTGGTATGTTTATAATCTTGTGCTATGACATCGGAACTGTTATGCCTCGTGTTTCCGCTTTAGCGGGGTGTGACACTCTCACCATTAGTAGTGCCTTGCATCGCGCACGCCATCCTTGGTGGTAACCAATGTTGATCCCGTACTGCTGATTTATATCGTTGACGATGTCCTTCGGCCGAAATGACCTGCTAGCGTCAAGAAACTTGTCTTTCAGTATATGGCCCAAAGTCCTTTTGTTGGCCTGCCGGTGGCTGACATTTAGTTGTGTCCTCGAACATGTGTGTACGTCGTTCAGCTTTCTAACGACAAACAACCCTCCTTTAGGGCCCACAGACTTCGCGGACATACTCCATTCACAATTTTGTTGGTCACAGACAGCCTTGTATCTGCGTTTGTCGGATTTCTTCGCTCTAAACACGAAACCCTCTCGCAAGAACTTCATTCCCAACTGTACGGTCATTTCCTCATTCGTATGAAATATTTGACCTTCATGTATAGTTGTACTACGATTGTAAGGTGCGGGTTGGTAGGCTGGTATATGGGTCTCCGGGTTAGGAAGGGAAGGGGGCATATCAAAATAATCGTTTAACGCACCAAATGATTTAGTGCTAGGGGTATATGTTTCTTCGTCCTCGTCATTATCGGTATCTGATCTGTCCAGATCAGATATACCAGTTGTGAAAACATGTGTTTCGTCATCAGCAACTCCAACAAACCGTCTTTTTGGGTCTTCTGCTTCTTCTTCTTCTTCTTCTTCTTCTTCTTCTTCTAGTTGCATCTCCGGAACAACTTCGGGATAAGATTCGTTAGGACGATATGCATGATCAGAATAAAGTGTGGTATCGTAGGATGCCTGAAATTGAGAGTCAGGCTCCAGTTGACTACCACCGACATGGATTTCGTCATCATCTTCGTCATCACCTTCGTCATCGCCCATCGATGGTGCGACATACACAAAAAGTTGTGGAGGTATTTCTGAATCGGCTGCAAGTAGCATAAAACCAAGGATTTCGTCATCGTTGGTTATCTCCATCAGTGAGTCATCTGCACGTCTGAACACCAACTTGCAAGCAGCAGAATCTCCGATTCCACACTTTCCCATGACGTAATCGATAAACGTCTTATACGCAACCATTATTGGAATATATACACCACGCTTTGTGTAGCCAATATAATCCCACCCATTGTTGTTTTGCATCCATTGACCATCGAAACATAATAAGACTCTAGTTTTTTGAACAGATGAACTCATTTTTTTAGTAGTATGAAAAATGAAGCAATTCAAGTGGATGTGATGAACGATTTTGAATTTAATCTTACTAATCTTTATAGGAAAAATTGAATGGAGAAAATGAATGTGAACCACATATTCAATGACAATGGTACACTTATTGTATGAGAATCAGACTAAAATGTGGAAAAAAACAGTAAAATCATTCAAAAAATACGTCACAAACAGTTGACCACACATGAAATCATAGGCCTGAAACCCTAATTTTCCAAACCCTAATACGCTTTACACTATTAAACGCGGACCTAACCCTCGTTTTTTTAACAAAAAACGCGACCCCAACCCGCGTGTAACAGTGAAAAACGCGGCCCAAACACTCGTCCCCGTGTAACGGCCAAAACGCGGCCCAAGTCCGCATGTAAACGGACCAAACGCGTACCAAGTCCGCGTGTGACTCTCGAACGCGGACAAAACGCGGCCCGAGTCCGCGTGTAATAGTGAACGCGGACAAAACGCGGACCAGGTCCGCGTGTAACAATGAAAAACGCGGACCTATGGGGTATTTTGGCAAAAATAACAAGATTTGGGGCATATTGGATACTGATTTTTCAACTTAGGGCATTTTAATTAAATTCCCTTATATATATATATATACAAAAAAAAATTGAAATTATAATAATTAATATACTACATTATTTTAACTTTTTTAGCATTTGTTTTGTATTAAATAACATATTATATTATTATTATTATTATTCGTTTTAAATATATTATAAAATGTTATAATTAGGTAAAAAAATTAACATGTCATTTTTGGTCATTTTACATTTTGTCAAAGTGATTAATTGATCAACTAAATTATCATCCGTCAGTTAGTTTATCAGTTAATTTGTCAAACACAGGTTACATTTACCAACCATGAATGGATAGAATTATGGGTGTTTATTTAAAACATCAAATTATGTAAATTGTTTACGTCGTAGTTGTGGTGTATGTGCAATTTAAAACTTTCACCATATAATTTGCAATTTGCATTTTTATTAAATTGTATGTTGTCATGCGCTTTGTGATATCATCTTGAATTATTAAACTTCAATTTAATACACATTTTGAAAATATTATACACATCATTGATTACTAGAAGTGTACTCGCGCAATGCAGCTAGATGCATCACGATTTTAATGTTTCATTTTATTTTCTGTTTTTTATCGATTTACATTACGATTTTGGATGGTTGTGAGAGAGTGATAATGATTTTTTTATATAAATTTGTTTAATTTAGACTTAATAATATAATATAATTTATTTTGGTTTAATAATATAATTTTTTTTTATAAAATATTCTATAAGATTTTTTAATTATATTTTAGATTTTTTATATCTAAAATATGCTGAGAGTTATTTTAGGGGAGTTAAAGTGGAAAATGAATTTAGGGGAGTTAAAATGGTTAGAGATAATGATTGAAAATTAATAAATAACATTAAATATAGTACATACAACTTTTGTGGTTGTTTTTTAAGTAATTAACATTAAATAGCGGTACATTAAGCTTTAAGACTTATTTTTAAGAGTTTTTTATGCCATCTTTATAATATAGAATATATTCGTTATTTTTCTGATTTTTCTTATAAGTTTTACCCGTTTGGGAGTTCATATTCCTCTTTTATTTTGATTAAATTAATGGAAGTGAGGACTCGAGATGAAAGACACTGTATGGACATATCATATATCGTCAAATTTATTTGAAGTTAGATTTTTAGATGTATTTGAATTAAATATGGAACTCTTTAGTATATGTTAGACTATTATTAATTATGTTTTTGGAACTTATTGGAATTTCAAAATCTGTCATTATTGGATTGAAATGTGTTATATGTAAACCGCATATCAATATACTGTATTTTAAAATAAGGTATTTTACGGTTTGAAGAATATACATTGCTATTTAAGATTTGAGAGAATTCCCCAAACCGCATATACAATGCAGTTTGGGTTTTGATTGAATATCTTTAGATAGAATAGGACACGATAAGATTAGTTGTAGTAAATCAAGCAAAATGCTCCTAAAGTATTATTTAACGTTAGCTTACTCTATATTGTAATCATTATATATAACATGATCAAGTAACACTTAATAATTTTTATAGTATTTCATAATTTATGCTTATATATAGTACGTTATATTACATATAGATATAGAGACGCATAACATCTTATATTATACAAAAATAAATAAATGTATAATTATATATAGAAAATATAAGATCGTATAAATAGAGGAAAGTTTGAATAACCGCATTTCTATTACAAACTAAGGGAACTACCCAGGGGCGGATGGCTCTTGGGGCTATTAGGGGCCAAGGCCCCTCAACTTTTTTGCAATTCATATAGAGAGGAGGGTGCTTTCAAGTTATATATTTTTTTATTTGCACCCCCCACCCCCCAGTCCATTTCAATCCAATATGAATAACTAAAAGTTTGACTCAGTTCAAAGTCCAAACCCTCATCTCCTACTATCCGTTGTCGTCTAGTCTCCTCAATCGCTATATGTGACCATGTCTCTATCGGCTATCGCAGTATCGCATAGCCACAAGATATCTGACCTTTTAATCGTTGATTACTTGATTTCCCATCCAGACAGTAGTAGCAACGGCGGTGACTGGCAGCAGCACCGCCGACACCCGACAACCTCCATAGCAATAGAGCAGGTGCTAGTCAACCTCCAGGAGTCCAGGTACCAGCTAATCCTTGATTTCCCATCCATATTATCACCAAGTTAGTTTTTCTGGGGAAAAATAAAAAACAACAGGTGCTCTGCAGGTCAGACCTCACCTTAGTACCTCACTCTCCGGTCTCCAATCTCCATTGTTGAGTTGATTCTCCAAGACTTAAAGTCCATTATGCAAATCTCTAAGTTTTTATGGAAAAGCAACAACCAAATCCTCCAAATGCAAGTGAAAATTTTCCACTGATTTTAACTTCATCTTCATCAAATAATCCTTCAACAGCCCATAAATCACAAGTTTTTTTGCTCTTTATTCAAGTTTTAATTTTAAAGTGTCATTGCTCATAAATCATAATCTCATTACTTGTTTGAGTTTGATTGATTATTTGAAATTGATTAATTAGGTTTAACCGTTTAATTGTTTAAATTTGTTTGAATACTTTGACTGGGTTTTAATTTATTTGATTGGGTATTTGGCTCTTTATGAAATGTTTACCACTGAATTTAGGTTGTTTAATAGAACATAGAAGATTAGAAGTAGATGTTGTTTGAACTTAGAAGTGGAATTTAGGTTGCGAAAAAAATCCACTTTTATAGAAGCGGTCAAGTAGAGTTTATGTTGTTTGATAGAATCACATTCACTTCATCACCCGATGTGTTTTTAGCCTAATTCCACCGCTTCAAGGGATTTTTATACTTTTTGTTTGATTTAGAGGGATATAAGTTTTTTTTATCGATTTCGAGAGACTTTTTGGGTTTTTTGGGTTTGATTTCAAAAGTTCTTTTTGTTTTTTTTTTGGTTGATTACAAGGTACGGTTGCACCTTCTTCAACTTTTGAATATCATACGGTGGCACATTTTAAAACGATACGGTTGCACCTTTCATAAACGTAAAACTTTTAACCTTTCAGCGGAGAGATAATACGGTGGCACGTGCCACCGGTGGCCCTTCTTTAGGCCCGTCTGCGGTTGGAAAGCTTGTGTTCCGCCCCTGGAACTACCAACAGACTTCACTACTTAAAAAACCAGCATTTTCGACGACCATTTCCGGCAGAAATTCCGTCGGAGAATTTCCGGGCGTATTGAAGAAAAGTCAAAAGAAAGTCAACACCTACAAAAATCCGTCGGAAATCCGCCACAATTTTTTTTAATTAAATTTATTTTGTGGTGAAAATTAGTAACAGATTTCCTACATAATTGTTATCCGTCAGAAATCCGTCACTAATTTCTTGACATCTTAAACAAAAATACTTAATTAAATTAGTTAAAGAGTTTAATCATTTATTTTCGACGGATTTTCGATGGAAATTAATTAATTTATAATTAATTAATTTCCATCAGAAATAATTTTAAAAAGTTTTCGTTTTTTTTCTTTTTTAGTAGAAATAAAATAAAATAACCCTTCCCCATTCCCGATGGATTGGGGTGTCCGCCGGAGATCCGCCGCTAAAGTTAAAAAAAATCTTATTTAACATAAATTAAAAAAAAAACCTTCTCATTTTCCGACAAACTGGGGTGTCCGCCATAAGAGTTAATTTGTTTTTTTCTTTTTTAATAGAAATTTAAAAACCTTACCTTTTCTGGCGGATTTGTGTATCTGCTGGAAATCCGCCGGAAATATTAATTTTTTTTAATTTTAGTATGAACCTTGTGGCCGCTTTTTGGCATATTTTTATTAAAAAATACTTTTTTGTGTATTTTTTCGCATCTCCTCTCCGTGAATACTTTTTCATGATGGCTTAGTGGTTCATGTTGGTTAATAGTATGTCTTAATTGTCTTATCGAATCGAGTACACACCACATGCATATATGTGGTACATATTTGTACACAAACACGTAATAATTCACATATGGTGTTATGTTGGTCATTAATAAGTTATAAGAAGTCATATTGGGGGTGGTTTAGTGGTTCATATTATGGTATAATGATTCTCAGTTATCTTATCGACCGTAATAGTCAAACATGCATCTATGTAGTCGATTCGTACACACAAGCACGTAATAAGTCACCACTGGTGTTATTGGGCATTAATAAGTCACAAATTGTCATATAAGGCTACAATGGTAGTTGAGTGGTTCATATCGGGGTATAATGGTGCTTAGTTGTCTAATTGACCCGAATACATAACACATGCATCTATGAAGTCGATACGCATACAAAAGCACATAATAAGTCACCACTTGTGTGTTTGGGCCTTAATAAGTCACCAACGATCATAATGGGCTTTGATGGGTTCAATTAGGATTTGATGGGTTCTATTGAGCTTAAATCGGTTTGATTGGGCTTAAATCGGTTCTATTGGGCTTAAATCGGTTCAATTAGGCTTAAATCGGTTCAATTGGGTTTTAATAGGTTATAATGGGCCACAATAAGTCAACAATGCTCATAATGGGCTTTGATAGGCTCTATTGGGCTTTGATGGTTCCATTGCACTTAAATCAGTTCTATTGGGCTTAAATTGGTTCTATTGGGTTTTAATAGGTTATATTTGGCCTAAGTCACCAAAGATCATAATAGGCTTTGATGGGCTCTATTGGGTTTTGTTGCCTTCTATTGGGCTTTGATGGGTTCTATTGGGCTTAAATCAGTTATATTGGGCTTAAATCAGTTCTACTGGGCTTAAATCAGTTCAATTGGGTTTTAATAGGTTATATTGGACCTTAATAAGTCACTAACGATCATAATGGGCTTCGATGGGTTCTATTGGGATTTGATGGGTTTAATTGGGCTTAAATTGAAACTCCCTCCGGAGATGAGTGGAATTCACGACACGTTCCACATTTGTTACCTTCGTAAGTGTCTAGCGGAGGAAGAAGGCATCATCCCTCTCTCTGAGATTCAGGTTGACGAGGGGAACTGTTGTGTCGAAAAACCCAACGCGATTTTAGAGACGAGGATGAAGAAGCTCCGTCATAAAAAAGTCACATTGGTCAAGGTTCAATGGAAGCACTATCGTGGTGCCAACATGACTTGGGAAGCCGAAGAGGATATGAAGCGGAGATATCCTCACCTCTTCACCTAACGAAGATTTCGAGGACGAAATCACTTTCAAGTTGGGGAGGATTATAACACCCATATTTTGGTATGCATCTTTTGTGTTTTATATCTCCCAATTCTTAATTAATGGTATTTAGGTAAGCCTCATCTTGTAGTAGGTGTAAAGGGACAACAATGAGAATCATTGTCATGTTTCGAGAATCGTTGCGGGAAAATCGTAGTTGAACTTCAGGCTCGGTACAGAGTCGGCGACAATGCCAGCGACTGTGACATCCTGTCACTATCATTTGGCAAAGTCGCCAAGAATGTACTCAGAGTGGGGGAATGCCGACGACAATGCTAGAGACTGTGACATCCTGTCACTGTCGCTTGGCAAGGTCGCCAAGGATGTACCGAGGGGCCGTGGAAACGGGCGACAATGATTGTAACACCCGGATTTTCGCAGAGTGAGTTTCCGTCCTTCGTTGGTAATCTTTCCGCCTTCCTTCTATCTTTTGGGTGAGTTATGTTGTTCTTTCGATCCTTAAGTCGACCCATGTGAGAATCGCGAGTTTTTGGACTTTTTGGGCTTCGATACACTTGGCGCGATTGTGCCACGCGATAGTGACAGTGTCACTATCGCCAGGGCACTATCGCGGGGAAGTTCTAGCCGCGGTACATTCCGCACGATTGTGCCATGCGATAGTGACAATGTCACTATCGCCGGGCACTGTCGCGAGCGGGGTCTGACGAATTTAAATCCGATTTTTGACTCCATTTCTCAGATCCTTCCCATCCTCTCCTTTTCATTCTCTCTCAAATCGTCCCTCCTTCATTCCCCACAAACCCTAGCCCATTTTTAGGGTTTTTCTCCTAAACCACATAATCCTTCATTATCTAGCTAGTTGAGGTCAAGAAACCCAAAACCTTCATTTTCATCTTCATCTTCCTCACCAAGTTCTTGGGAGCCTCACCTAACCTTTCCACCATTTGAAGATTTGGAAGCTTATGGTTCGTTTTGTTGACCTTCATGTGTTTTGGTTGGTGGATTCAAGCTATTAGTTGAGGTAATCTTCTCCTTCTTCAAGTATGGAAAAATTAGGGTTTTGAATTTATGTTGAAATCTTGTGTAAATGTTTGGGGATCAATTATATGGTGGAATATGGATATTTAAGGTTGGTAATGTGTGGATCTTGTAACACCCTAAAAATTAGGGTAATTTTAAAAATTGAAAATTCGGCAATATGACGTTTATAAATAGGGCAAACCACCCAATAATGGGAAAAGCACGAACATTCACAAAACATGTAAATGTCTATGGAGAAACGACAACACACCAAACCAAACCTAATCTATCTAGATTACATATATTGTCAACCCAATACCAAAATTAATAAATTGGTTTAAACGCCAAGTTTCCAAATAAACTAACATCCATGAATTTCCTCAAGAGACCAAACTCTTCACTCAACCCCTTGACGACCCACCGCTAAGGGAACCTGTTATACACATCATTTTCGAAAAAGTGTTAGGCTTAAAGCCTAGTGAGAACATACAGTTTATATGAATGTCAGTATAAGATTTCATTGAAATATAAATAAACTGTTTTCATCAACATTCTTGTAAATGGTTTGGTAAACACATAGTGACCTTCCGGTCCAGACCTCATCTTGCGATGACGAGCGTAAACCCGGATTCCAAGGATTGTGGCGAAACACAAAGTAAGCCACTTTCCGAGTTTTGAGCTCACCATACTAGGATCAAGGCCGTGAACATGCCTGTTCAAATACATATGTGGGGGAATGGCACCCAATGATCCTAGTCATGCCCATTCGCTAGGATTTACATTTACGACCCACGACTAGTATCTGGTCCCACATAACCGTACCAGTTTGCCACCCTAGGGACCAATGTTTCAACTAGATACATACGAGAATTACCCCCAAATAATAAGTCAACTCTATACCTATGGATCCATTAGTAATAGTCTAGATTTGTCACAATTACATTTGTGACCAACTATAATAAAACATATAGTTCATAAAACCATTTAGTTCCTAAATCACTTTTTAATGGTTAACTGCTGATAAGAATCACAAGCCATATATAAACATAAGGCTAACATATCATCTCCCAAAATGTTTCTTTCCAAATACATCTTTCAAGTGTAAAAACCATCAAAATGAAATAAGGATTTCTTCAAGATTGAAACAATTTATTTCCCTTTCACAAGGTAACCCCTTTTCAACCAAAATCCCATGGTATGCTAAATATGAACTTGGATAAAAGCCATAAGTTAAACATTTACTCATCAAAATATAACAACAACATATTTGTAGTTCCAAACATGGATTATACCTTCATTTTACAAGAAATGGTAAGAAACTCTAAAAATCTCCAAAACCTCAAGTTAGGTCAAAATCTCATGAATGATGAAAATGTAAACATAGAGATGATTAGAAGTCAAAACTATATATTTTGATGTGTATAAGGTTTTATAAAAGGAAGTATGACTCACCTAAAAATATAGCCTTGAAAATCTCTCAAATACGAATCCATAGCAAAAAGAATCGGCCAAAACGGAATTATGGTGAAGGAGATATGAGGAAATGAAGAAATGAGTCTAAAATCAGATTTTAACCCGTGTTGTGTCTTCTGATGCTGAGCACGGCCAGTGCCATTTTTGTGAAGAAAACGACATGACCCGTGCCAAAGATTATGTGGTCAAGCACGACCCGTGCTGATTTTGTGAAGAAAATGGCACGACCTGTGCCACCTACAGACCATAATGTATGCCCGGACACTGTTTTGGTCATAACTTCTTCGTTATAGCTCCGTTTTCGCTCCGAAAAGAACCGTTGGACTCGTAATTGAATCTTTAATCTATCAATACTATAAAATCAAGGATTCAAGTATAAAATCAAAGATATTATTTTTCATTAATATATCGGTTTCTGTATTAACTTGAAATGATACCTTTTGAAAATCAGGGTGTTACAATCCTCCCCTTCTTAGAAATGATTTTGTCCTCGAAATATCAACTACACGAACAGATGAGGGTATATCCGCTTCATATCCTTCTCGGCTTCCCACATCACGTTGGCGCCACGGTGGTGCTTCCACTGCACTTTGACCATAGTGACTTCCTTGTGGCGAAGCTTCTTTGAAATTTTCTCCAGAATAGCTTAGGGTTCTTCCATATAACGGTTAATCTCATCCACTCTAATCTCGGAAAGAGGGATAACACTTTCCTCTTCCGCCAAACATTTCCGAAGATAACAAATATGGAAAGTGTTGTGGATTCCGTTCATTTCTGAAGGGAGTTCCAACTGATAAGCCTGTAAGCCCACAAGCTTAAGCACTTTAAATGGTCCAAGGAAACGAGGACTCAACTTCCCACGTTTTCCGAACCGAATAATGCCCTTCCAAGGCGACACCTTTAACATTACACGATCGCCCACTATATTCTTTCCGACTCAAGGCATCAGCCACCACGTTTGCCATACCGGGATGATAAAGTAATTCACAATCGTAGTCCTTGAGTAACTCGAGCCCACCGCCTTTGCCTCATGTTCAACTCTTTTTGATCAAATACGTACTTCAAACTCTTATGATCCGTGTGGAGAGTACATTTCGTGCCGTAGAGGTAGTGTCGCCAAAGGTTCAAAGCGAACATCACTACCACCAATTTCAGATCATGGGTAGGGTAATTCTTTTCGTGAATTTTGAGTTGTCTCGATGCGTAAGCGATCACTTTGCCTCTTTGCATCAGTACACAACCCAACCCTATCTCTAATGCATCACTATAAAACACGAAGTCTTCTGAACCTTCGGGTAGCGACAAAATTGGAGCTTCACACAATTTCTTCTGTAAAGTACGGACTTGCGTTTCGGTCCAATCAAACTTCACATTCTTCCTAGTCAAGGCTGTCAAGGAAGAAGCGATTTTTGAGAAGTCTTGTATAAATCTCCGATAATATCCCGCCAAACCCAAGAAGCTTCGGATTTCAGACGGACTCTTTGGAGGCTCCCAGTTCATCATGGCTTCTACCTTGGAGGGTTCCATTTTCACTCCGTGAAAGTGACGACGTGACCCAAGAATTGCACCTCTTCGAGCCAGAAATCACACTTGGAGAATTTAGCGTACAATCACTCTTTTCTCAACACTTCTAGAACTTCACAAAGATGTTGCTCATGTTCCAAACCGCTCTTGGAATATACGAGTATGTCATCAATGAATACGATGATCGACTTGTCGAGGAATGGTCGACACACCCTATTCATCAAGTCCATAAACATAGTCGGTGCGTTAGTTAGACCAAATGGCATCAGAAGAAATTCGTAATGACCATAACGCGTTCTAAAAGTTGTCTTCAGAATGTCTTCTTCTCTCACCTTCACCTGGTGGTAACCCGAACGTAAGTCGATCTTGGAGAAACACCCCGCTCCTTGAAGTTGATCGAACAGGTCGTCTATTCTCGGAAGCGGGTATTTGTTCTTCACCGTTGCTTTGTTCAACTCATGATAATCGATGCACACTCTCATTGTGATGTACTTTTTTTTGACAAAGAAGACCGGAGCTCCCCAAGGCGATGAGCTCGGTCTTATGAAACTTTTCTCCAAAAGCTCTTGGAGTTGAGCCATCATCTCTTGCATCTCCGATGGCGCCAACTAGTAAGGAGCTCTAGCAATAGGAGTCGCTCCTGATAGGAGATCAATCCAAAACTCTACTTGACGATCGGGTGGTAACCCGGGCAAGTCGTCCGGAAAGACTTCGGGAAACTCCCGTACCATCTTCACATCTTCAAGCTTTGACTTCTCTAGCTTGGCGTCGATTACGTAGGCTAGGAAGGATGAGCATCCTTTCACTAAGCATTTGCATGCTTTAGCCATGGTGATGATTGCTACACTACCTTTCCCCTTTTCACCATAGATAATGACGACATCATCACTAGAAGTAGGAATTCAGATCAATTTCTTGGAACAAAAGATCTCGGCATGATTGTTCGTTAACCAATCCATGCTGACCACCACATCAAAACCACCAATAGTCATCGGCATCAAATCGATCGGGAATTCTCTCCCTTCGATTCCGAGAGTACATTTCTTAAAAACATCGCGGATTAAAACTTGACTACCATCTGCTATCTCTACCACTAACACATTCTCTAGACTAGTAGCGGGCATAACAAACTTTTGACGAAACGACTCAGATATAAAAGAGATACTGGCACCCGAATCGAACAGTACATGAGCAGGTACGTAGTTTAGAAGAAACGTATTGGATACCACATAGGTGGATGCCTTGGCCTCATCTGCCGTTATCTGAAAAGCTCGACCCGGAACCCTAGTTAGGTTCTCTTTCTTCTCCGGTGCATTACCCGACTTGAGTTGCGGGCAATCTCTCTTCCTATGCCCAGGTGCCCTGCACTTGAAACAAACTAATCCTTTGATCGGGCACTCCTTGGCGACATGATCAGCTTTTCCACACTTGAAACAAGTATGAGGAGTGGTGCTACATTTACCATGGTGCTTGGTTCGACATTTTTGGCACCATCTTGCTTTTTGACAACCGCTGAAGCTTCGGTTTTCGACAAAAGGTCGGATTCTCTTGGGAGGTACGGAACTGCTCTCCCACTTCCTCTTGTCTACGACCACCATAGTTTTCTCCGGTTTACCCCTTGCGTAAACCGCTTCCATAAACTGTGCCTCCTCAATCGTCTCACGAAGGTTAGAAGCCTTCGAGTTGTGGACCATGGACATCATATCCGCTGGCAGGCCTTTCAGATATGCCTCTATCTTCTCTTTTTCAGTTGAGGCCACATGCCCCACTAATCCCAACTTCTCCATGAATTGACGGGTGTACTCCCTCACCGTCAAGTTTCCTTTCTCAAGCGACCGGAACTCAGTTTCAATACGGTCCATGGCTCTCTCACTGCAGTATTTCTCCATAAGTTTCTTCTTAAACTCGGCCCAAGATAGTTGAGCTAATACAGTAGAGGAGAGGGTGGCCTGAGTGACAGTCCACCAGGAGAGTGTCGTGTCTATAAATAGCTGAGAACTGAATCTCACTTTCTGGTCGTCCCCACACTCGAAGGAGCCAAAAGCCTGCTCGACCGCTTGGATCCATTTCACACACATGTCTGGGTCTTCGGAACCAGAGTTCTCTGGTGGTCCACAACCCAGAAAAGATTTGTAGGAATAACTTTTCCCACTTCTCGGAGCACCAACCACTCTGTGCTCTTCAATTCTGATTATGTTCCCGGTGCCTCCAGAACAAATCAAAACATTCTCTTCCACTTCCTCATGCCTTCTGAGGATCGCATCCCGGTCTTCCACCATCTTCAGAAACGCCTCTTGCTGCTTTTGCATAGCCGACGTCACCATCTGCATGACGCTGGCCATCAAGTCAGCTTGAGGGTTTGCCTCATGAACCGTTGGGGTGGTGGATTCCAACTCTACTCTTGGCACTTGTTCCACCTCTCCCGTAAATATAGGCGGCATACCCGGAGAAACGACAATCGCTTTCCGAACCACTGCATTCCGCTCAAGCGAGCTATCTTCACGCAAATCCCCATCGAGTAACGGTCGACTACGAGTGTTCACCATACTAGAATAATGGTTGCCACAATCGTATGAGAAAGAGTAGGAAAGAGATCAACAGAATAAGCACAAGAGAACGTACTACTACGTTACCAATTGTCACAATAATGACACTTCAAGCACCATTACGTATAAATATCTTCATAATAACATTAGCTAGGTTAGATTATGAACATATAATACATAAAGGTTCTCGTTACCATCGCCACAACGCTTGATAACCATAGTTTCCATCGACTCTAAGACTAACCCATCTTAGAAGTTCTACCCAAACTCACGATCATTGCCTAACATACTCAGTCTAAGTCTAGACATCTTATATTCATGCCTACTTCACTTAAACTATAACTCTGATACCAACTTGTAACACCCTAAAAATTGGGGTAATTTTAAAAATTGAAAATTCGGCAATATGACGTTTATAAATAGGGCAAACCACCCAATAATGGGCAAAGCGCGAACATTCACAAAACCTGTAAATGTGTATGGAGAAACGACAACACACCAAACCAAACCAAACCAAATCTATCTAGATTACATAGGTTGTGAACCCAATACCAAAATTAATAAATTGGTTTAAACTCCAAGTCTCCAAATAAACTAACATCCATGAAATTCCTCAAGAGACCAAACTCTTCACTCAACCCCTTGACGACCCGCCGCTAAGGGAACCTGTTATACACATCATTTTGAAAAAAGTGTTAGGCTTAAAGCCTAGTGAGAACATACAGTTTATATGAATGTCAGTATAAGAATTCATTGAAATATAAATAAACTGTTTTCATCAACATTCTTGTAAATGGTTTGGTAAACACATAGTGACCTTTTGGTCCAGACCTCATCTTGCGATGACGGGTGTAAACCCGGATTCCAAGGATTGTGGTAAAACACAAAGTAAGCCACTTTCCGAGTTTTGAGCTCACCATACTAGGATCAAGGCCGTGAACATGCCTGTTCAAATACATATGTGGGGGAATGGCACCCAATGATCCTAGTCATGCCCATTCACTAGGATTTACATTTACGACCCACGACTAGTATCCGGTCCCACATAATCGTACCAATTTGCCACCCTAGGGACCAATGTTTCAACTAGATACATACGAGAATTACCCCCAAATAATAAGTCAACTCTATACCTATGGATCCATTAGTAATAGTCTAGATTTGTCACAATTACATTTGTGACCAACTATAATCAAACATATAGTTCATAAAACCATTTAGTTCCTGTTTATGCCAAAAATCTCACAAGGAAAATTTAAGGTAAATGTGGAGCTTGATCCAACCAAAGAAAGTAACAACAATAATCGTACGACTATAATAAAAATAAAGTAAATAAGACGAGAGAATTGGTGACGCGGAAAACCCCTAAAATGGGTAAAAACCGCGGACGAGTGTGAGTCGTCGTGCACTATGGACGTCAATCAGGGACGTCGTCCTTTAGAACAAGTGTTACAAGTGTAATATAATGTAGAACAATACGATAAAATAAAGTCGGTCGTGCGTCGTGTGTATTTAGACTTCAGTCGTGCGTTGTACGACAAACAGCAGAAGGCTTTATGAACTTCAAGAGAGATTGAGCAAGCTTGAGAGTATAATTTGTAAGCTTCTAAGGTCTGAGTATCAGATGTCCTTGAGTGAGATTTCCTCTTCGTATTTATAGTGCATTTTTCCGTTAGGACGCCTTTAATGTGTATCTTACACATTAATGGGATGACCGTTTTTACATTGATGATAGCGTCCGTTATGTCCGTTGCTATTGATGAAGGTTTCCGTTATGATCTTTAGTCATAAATATCCTTGAATCCTGCATTAAAACATGGTATAATGTATATTGTAGTTTAGTAACTGAAATCAAGTCGTACGATGGTATTCGTCGAATGGATGTTTGGTCGTCTAAGGAAAGAGCATCTATCATCTATTTGGTCGTGCGACATAATAAGTTCTGACTGTTGGAATTCCTTACCTGTTGTCCAGCGTTAATCGTACGACAATGTACTATTGAAATTTTTACCCAAACAGTTTGCCCCCAAATTTAAAGTTCAAGCGGCAACTTTTTGAATTTTAAATTAAGACACGTGTCACAAAAGAGAAATCGGAAAATTTGCATAGAACCGAATTGGTTCATCTTCGACCAGATAATGACATCATCTCCTGCAAAGTTAGCAATTTTACATCTAATAAAGGACAGGTGTCATGCCTTCGTTGAGTATACTCGAGTGGCTGCCAAATACGAACGACACGTGTCAATATCATTGACCGTCGATTTTCTGGCGATTCGATTTCCTGAAGATTTTCAGTATAAATAAGGATTGCCCACAATCCATTCCTTTTTTACATTTTGTCCTACTAAAGAATACGTATCTACGACGAGATTTTCGAGTGACGAGAATCATTTTCATTCTAAATTCGAGGTTTAGACTGTTATTTAAGGTACGATTTCTCGTTTTTCCCTCTGTGTCGATTTATGCATAAGAAATCCATAGCGAAAAAGCCTAGGAAAGCTTGGGATTTTCTTAGTTATTGGCGAGCGACGGTGAATATTCCTGATTTCCAAATGTCGAGTGAACCTGTGAGCATGTTCAAGGAAGATGAACATTTAGATTACTTCAAAAAATTAGCTAAGATTCCTGATGGGGTCAATCTGGTGACGCCGGAGGATTTAAAGTCGGATGAAGTTCCAATGGGATACAGTGTTTTATACGAGTATCCTTTTAAGATAGGTTTTTCCTGGCCATTTAGTCCTTTAGTCAGGGAATTTTTGGATGCGTTTGATTTAACGCCTGGACAATTGATGCCTCAATTCTGGCGGATTGTCCAGGTGATCGATCGTCTTACAGCCGACTGGGGGCTCCGTTTAACTTGAACGACCTCTTAACTGCTTATAGCGTTCGAGCGGATAACTATCACAGATATAGTTTATTCCCTCGAACGAAAGGGGATACCGTACTAGTGCACAATACTGCGGTGAACGACCGTGGTTGGAAACGCCAGTACGTTTTCATCCAGGTAGCATCTGTGAGCGACGAGGATAGCCAATGGCTATCGTCCGGATGGAATGAGTCGGGTAGGTTTTCTTGCTTTGTCGTGCATTTGCCGTGCGTTTGTTTTGACGTCTTTCTGCGTTTTTGTCGTGCGTTTATTCTGACGTCTTTCTTTGTTTGACAGTGATCGACTTCAGCAGAGTGAAGCCAAGAAAAGATTCTCTTGATAAGATTCAGAGAATCTTAGATAAAAGTATTATTGATCGCTCGTTTTCCCCTCGAACGAACGACGAAGGAGACGAGGCTGTTTTTGTAACTGAGGTGACGTCTGTCGAGGGTTCTCCTAAAGAGGCAGAGAAGGAGAGGGAAGAAGAGAGAGAAGAAAACATGACTAGTAAGTCGCTTGCCCATACCTTTTACGAGTATGTCGTACGTCTTTATATTTTTAACTTGCTCTCTTTTTTCAGAAGACGCAGCTGTAAAGTCGGTCGCCGCTAAGCGAGCCGAGCAACTGGAGCTCGCTCGTCAGGGAAGAGAAAAAGCGAGGAAAAGATCTGCCCCCTCCACGGGGGTAGATCCGAGACGTGTCCGAGGCAAGCAGCCTCGGTATTCGCCCAAGAAGACGGGCGATGCCACTCTGTCGTCCCTTTCAGGGGTGACATTAGCGAAGGACACCGTTGCTGAGGTCGAGCTTGAAGGCTCGACCAAGGCGACGAAGGATGTTCCCTTGTCGGGGGTATCGGGCGTTGAGAAGCCTTCTTCCTCCTCTAAAGGTGAGGGAAAGAATAAAGAAAAGGTGGGAGAAATGACTTTCAAAGCCACCCTCCGAGCTGATTTCATGGTAAATGACGTTCTCGAAAGAGACGTTATTTTTCCACACTTGGCGAAGTTCCTCCTCCCAACCTTTTACGATCGCTATAAGGATTCTCGGGTCGAAGATACGGGAGCACATGCCGCTGGTCTTTCCTTCATGGTAAGCCTGTATTACTTTTGTTTCCTTTGTTACTTATTTGTTATGATTTTTTAACCTTTTCTTTGTTGTCGTGCAGGCTTTTCAAGCCTGTCTGAGCTTTTACGCTCAGACAGAAGGACTTAGGGCGTCCTTCCCCGATGTCAAGAAAAGGGCTGACGAGGCTCTTGAGAGGGAGAAGGTCTCCTTAGAGGCGGTCGAAGCTGAGAAGAAGAAGGTCGAGAGTCTCAAGACCAAACTTGTCGAAGCTCAAAGTGAGACGATCAAGTTCAGGGACCATGTCCTTGAACTTGAGGCCTTGACGTCCAAGTTGGAGGTGGAGAAGATAAAGGCCACTACTGCTGCTACTGCCTCTGCTGATGAAGTTACGTCCCTCAAGAAGAAGGTCGAGGAGATGGAGGGTGATGTCAGGGATTTGGAGGAAGAGAATAGACAGATTGAAGCTTTCTCTCGTCTCACAGCTCGAGCTGCTTTGATGAGACGTCATCTGAGTGGGAAAAATCCCATGGTGTCGGCTGCCGAGGAGCTCAAGACCTATCTTGGCACTGTGGGGACCGAAAGGGACCTCGACGAGGATGACGATCTGGAGGGGAGCGACGGCGGAGGAGAAGTGGCGGCAGCAGGGACGACGGTCGTGCAGGAACGATCTGACGTTACTCCTTCTTAGCCTCAAGGCCAAATGAAGAGTCGACTCTTTCTGAATGTTATAATCAGCGAGAGTTCTTTCTGACGTCCCTCCTTCCTTGTTCTGAATCTTGGCCTTGACATCGTCGATGGTGTCGTTGTTCTCGATCTTCGAAATAGTTTTGTCTTTTGAATCTTGTATTTAGGGGTCGGCCGTCTATGGTTGTTCCTTTTTATAATTACCTTTTGAACGACTAATGAAAGAATTCATTTTTCCGACTGAAGCTTATTGTTTTGCTTTAAGTTTATACTGTACGTCGATTAATCGAAGAAGATAAATAGTCATAGCATATCAAACGTTTAACCATACTATCATCCATTGTAATGACTTTGATTAAGGTTTATCACCAACCAAAGGCAATCTAAATATCGAACGTCAAATGCAAAAGATTGACTCCTGACCGTAAACTTGCGATAGTGTGAGTATTACTCGACATAAAGGTTTTAACTAAGTCGTGCATCTCTGCGAAAAACAACATTAGTGGGGTGGTCGTTAATTTGACCAACGACCATCAGACATCCAATCACATCACCATTTATAAAATAATCCACTGAAGTCCTAGATCAACCAAAGGCAGTTTGTAATAATGATTTTCGATTCTAAATACTGAACATCAAATACAGAAATTAACCTTTGTAATTAATTACGATTGATCATATACGTGTGATCATATGAGTTTTATAATAGTCGTGCGTCTCTGCGAAAAACAATATTAATGAAGTGGTCGTTGGTTTGACCAACGATCCTCCGATGCTTAAGTCAGTAATCTTTCTTAAGAAATAATCGAAGGAAATAAATATGAAATTTAAGAGAAATACCTCTTTAAATGAACTGCATTCCAACTTCGTGGGATATCTCGACCATCGAGGGTTTGGATTTTATAAGCTCCCTTAACCCATGATGCTAGAGATTTGATAAGGACCTTCCCATTTAATGGAAAGCTTACCTGCATTGACCTCTTGAGTATTTTGAAATACTCGACGCAGAACGTAATTACCTTTTTGAAAAACTTTGATCTGGACATTTTTGTTGAAATGTCGCTCGACCACTTGTTTCTGTGTCGCCATGTGAATGTGTGCAGCTTCTCTAAGCTCTTCTAAAGCGTCAAGGTCATAACTTAGGTCGACCA
Source organism: Arctium lappa (assembly GCA_023525745.1). NCBI lineage: Eukaryota > Viridiplantae > Streptophyta > Magnoliopsida > Asterales > Asteraceae > Arctium > Arctium lappa. The sequence goes on along the minus strand of CM042059.1, from coordinate 60,443,956 downwards.
AGTTATGCTCAACGGACGTATGTCTTAAAGTCGGTAGTCGTGCCTCAATAGGTAACACAGCTTCACATAAGGAAAAGGGGGTTTGTCTTATGGACGTACGAGGTGTCATACGATTAGCCCATAGAACGGAAGGCAATTCTTCCACCCACTTCCCCTTGGCAACTTTGAGTCTTTTCTTGATTGAATTCATGATAGTTTTATTACTTGACTTGGCTAAACCATTCGACTATGGATATTCGAGGCGTTGATGTTATCAACTTAATGTTCCTTTCTTTACAAAATCTTCGCGTTCGGTCACTAATGAATTGTGTCCCGTTGTCGCACGTTATTTTAGATGGAATTCCAAACCTGCAAATGATGTTAGTTTGGATAAAAGAAACGACTTCTTTATCCCGGACTTGGGAAAAAGCCGTTGCTTCGACCCATTTAGAGAAATAACCAGTTAGAACTAAAAGGAATACCTTTTGCCCGGGAGCAGGTGGTAGTTTCCCAACAATATCCATTCCCCATTTCATAAAGGGCCATGGGATCAAAGTCGAGTGCAAAGGTTCAGAAGGTTTATGAGACATACCTGCGTGTTTTTGACATGCGTCGCATAACTGTACATACCTAGTCGCATCTTGCCTTAATGACGGCCAATAATAGCCTTGTCGTGATACCCGGTTAGCTTGACTTTCTTGCTTCCATTCTGTCATCAGGCAGTTGATCGTTGTCCAGATAATTTCTAATGTCGTCCGACCAAGAGTTTTTCCTTCGATTGGTGCGACCAAAATATTACCATCGTCTTTGATGGATGGTATTGTAAGGTGAACTATTGGGATATTGTCGAATGTCGTTCGACTAAGTGCTGACCCCAAATTAGCCAGTGCATCAGCTTGAGTGTTCTGATCTCTTGGTATTTGCTCGATTACAAAGTGACTAAACTTCTTTGCTTCTTCTTTGACTATTTTATAATAGGCAATCATCCTTGAATCTTTTGCTGCGAATTCTCCATTGATTTGGTTAACAATTAAGGACGAGTCGCTACGGACGTGCAAATGCGTTGCCCCCAAGTCGTGAGCAATTTTGATTCCTGCAATTAGTGCTTCATATTCTGCCTCATTATTTGTAGCTTTGAAATCGCACCGTATGGAGTATACTATTTTGCCCCCTTGTGGGGACTGTAGGACGACACCCAGGCCTGTTCCGCGTATGTTCGACGAATCATCAACGTCGAGTGTCCAAGTGGTGTCGTGCAAAGTCGCCACAATTAACTTGTCGGATGTCATTGTGTTTTCCATTTCTGGGCTAAAATCAGAGACGAAATCCGCCAGGACCTGTGACTTGATCGCCGTTTTGGGTTTAAAATCCATATCAAAATTGATGAGGTAAAAATTCCATTTAGCTAGTCGTCCTGTTAGTTCAGGTTTCCTTAACACCGACTTTAATGGAAAGTTAGTTACCACAATCATAGGATGTGATTCAAAATAATGTCGTAGCTTTTTAGCAGTCATGACTAATGAAAGTAAAAGTTTTTCTATAGACGAATACCTGGTTTCAGCATCTAATAGAGTTTTACTTACATAGTAAATCGGCAGTTGTCGTCCATCGGTTTCTCGTATAAGAACTGCACTTACTGAATTATTGCTGACGGCTAGGTAAAGTTGAAGGACTTCACCTTGCTCAGGTTTAGAGAGAAAAGGAGGCGACATCATGTATTTTTTGAATTGCTGCAACGCTTCTTCATGCTTGTCCGTCCATTCGAACCCTTTATTCTTTCGTAGGACATTATAGAATAAATGACACCTGTCAGACGACCGAGAAATGAACCGGTTCAATGCTGCTATACGTCCTGTAAGACGTTGGACTTCTTTAAAATTTCTAGGCGATTTTAGCTCAATAATTGCTTTAATCTGTTCTGGATTAGCTTCGATTCCTCGTCGTGTGACCATATAACCGAGAAATTTTCCAGCTCGAACCCCGAAGGAACATTTCGTAGGATTCAACTTCATCTTGTATTCACGCAAGATGTCGAATGACTGCTTCAAATGTCCGATATGATCGTCCGCATGTTTTGATTTGACAAGCATGTCATCAATGTATACTTCCATAGTATCACTTTTTATACAAAAGTTTAGGGTGATAAGTGTTATTGTACAAAAGTTTGAACAATAACCGTATTTTGTATAATAATCGTATTAGTTTTTTTTATATAGTAGTAGAGATAATTTATAATAAGAATGAAACGTATTTTACGCTTATGTATTTTTAACGTGCTAACGATGGAAAAAAAAATAAAACGTATGGATAGAAAACAAATTATTTCGTATATATTCATGATATTTAATAGTACGGTTAAATTAAAAAATATTCAATATTAGACTCGTTTTGTAGGTATTGACAAGACGATTATAATGGTATAATTTGTAGGAAAATGAACGTATTTTTTCATTGCATTTTTTTAATATATGATTATTTGTGTTAATATGATAATAATGTAAAATGAAAAATATAAAAGTAAAAGATATAAAGTAAATTAAATAAGTAATTGTAAGGGTGATAAATGTAACATTATAAGGGTGGTAAGAGCACCCACAATGGTTACTTTTTAAAAGTCCATGGCCTACGTGGAATGCTTTGTAAAAGTTTATACTATTGGGAATAGTAAATGTTTATGCCACATCAACGAACCGGTTCCTCTACGAGGACCGCTTCATGTAGTAAAAAAAAGTGGCCCCACATTATTATAATGTTTAAATATTAAAGCCATCATCTCTTTGAATTTTATTCTTTGATTTTCTTTTATTATTTAATAATCAATTGATAAATAATTTAATGAAATTAATTAATTAATTAATTTTCAACTTTTTAATTATATTTTCCGATTACACAAATTAATTTATTTTAATTATAAAACCAAAGTTATATTTATCAAAGTTAATTAATTAAAAATGAAAAATTAGAACTTATTTTAGAATTCTATTTTTTAATTTTAATTTAACAACGTAATTTTAAATTATTGTAATTTTTAATTTATTATAATTTTTGTTATTGTAATTATTAATTATTGTCTTTTAATTAATAATTAGTTTTTAATTATTGTCTTTTATCATTATAATTTTATATTATTATAGTTTTTATTAAATTAATAATGGACTGGTCCATGATTAGGTGTAAAAGGTTTATGAAATGTGTAAGAAAGAGAAAACTGATGTGTCAAAGTCATGAACCTCTTAAAAGATCCATAATTGTAGATGCTCTAAATATAATTGTACAAAAGTTTGTACAATAACTGTTTTAGTTTTTTCATCATATAGTATTAGGTATAGACTAGGCATATACCCGCGCGATGCAGCGGAATGTAAGTAAAAAACGAACAATTAATGTTATTTCCCTATATACATTTCATCAATAATCAACCATGACCTAAAAATCACAACTTATGAAACCTAAACCCATAAAGATATTCAATAATTAGTTTATATTACAATTATTGACGGAAAAAATTATAATGATATTATTTATAATAAGAATGAAACGTATTTTACGATTATGTATTTTTAACGTGCTAACGGTGGAAAAAAAAATAAAACGTATGGACAGAAAAACAAATTATTTCGTAGATATTCATGATATTTAATAGTACGGTTAAATTAAAATTTTTTCAATATTTGGCTCGTTTTGAAGATATTGAGGAGACGCTTATAATGATATAATTTGTAGAAAAATGAACGTATTTTTTATTGCATTTTTGTTAATATATAATTATTTGTGTTAATATGTGTAAAATAAAAAATGAAAAAAATAAGGGATATAAAGTAAATTAAATAAGTAATTATAAGGGTGATAAATGTAACAATGTAAGGGTGGTAAATGTAATTGTACAAAAGTTTGTACAATAACCGTTTGTACAATAATCGTTTTAGTAGTATAGATAATTCGTATATATTCTGATATTTAATAGTATGGTTAAATTAAAAAATATTCAATATTGGGCTCGTTTTGAAGGTATTGACGAGACGATTATAATGATATAATTTGTAAAAAAATGAACGTATTTTTTCATTGCATTTTTGTTCATATACGATTATTTGTGTTAATATGATAACGGTGTAAAATGAAAAAGTAAGGGATACAAAATAAATTTAATAAGTAATTGTAAGGGTGATAAATGTAATATTATAAGGGTGATAAATGTAATATTATAAGGGTAGTAAATGTTATTGTATAAAAGATTAAGGATGGTAAATGTAATTGTACAATAGTTTGTACAATAACCGTTTTAGAATTTTCATTATATAGGGGGTGTTTGGGATTGCTTATTTGAAGGGCTTATTAGCTTATTGCGATTTGGCACCGCAGATAAGCTATTTTAAGTGTTTGGATGGAACAACAAAAAAACAGCTTATAGCGGTGCCAAACCGCTGAAAAGCCATTTTTGATAAGTCATTTTGTTGTAACTTATGACTTATTTCAAAAGTGCTTATGACTTTTTTGATTCTTTTATATGTATAAACAATCCCAAGCACCTTTAAATAACAACTTATTAGCTTATTACGTTTTGGTACCACAATAAGCTAATCCAAACACTTTTTAAAAAACTCCGATTTGACACCACATAAGCTGATAAGCACTTTTCCAAATAAGCACTTTTCCAAATAAATAAGCAATCCCAAACACCCCCATAGTATAGATATATAACCGCGTGGCAACTGGGCCCACAGGACGAAACTCCTTTTTTTTCTCCCAAAGCGCTATCCATCCTTGACTACTTATTGTAGTTGGCGATGATAACCAGAGAGAGTTTATTATCCCATACTTACCCCTCGTTTCGCAGGAAAATACTCGTACCCTCCGAATATAAAGCCCAGAGCATCAGGGTTAATTTCGTCAATGAGCTGTACCAGTCCATCAATTCTTCAAATTAATACGTTAAAATTAAGAACCCTAACCGACCCCTCAGTGCTTCTTCGATACTTGGCTACACAAAATTCATCCAAATAAGGGCTTCTCGGATCGCAATTTGTTGCATTTGCAGTCATGAGCACCGGAGATTTTCTCAACCTTCATCCTTCAGAACTCAAATTTCCATGTAAGTCATAGTTTTCGTTTTCAGTTTCCTTTTCGTAATTTTGTATTTTGAAGTTGCGATTTGTTTGATACAAGTCTTAATTTCTGTCGTGGAGTGTGATTTGGGTTGTTCTAAGGGTTCTAGTTTGATCATTGTGATGGAATTTCATGTTTGCTGAATAGATGTGTGTTTTCATATATTTTGTTTATTGATTCATTTTTAGGGTTTTTGATTGTGCGTCTGTTAGTATTTTTGTTTGTTATTAAAGTAGTCAACTTGAAGACCCCCTTTATCATCGAGCAGATTGAACCATGAATAAGATTAAATAGGCAGCACGAGAAAAAATAATAGCTTTCTACTGAGATTAGTAAAATGAAAAAGGCGTGAAATTTGAAGTCATCAGATTCTTTTGAATTATGTAGCTGTTTGGCATGACCTGTAAGATAGTTCAACCTACTACTCATGGTTTTTTTTATCAGGATTTGGTCTTATTTAAGCAGGAGAATCTTGATACATTTGTCAAAACTTTGTGTTTTTGTCACCACACAATTTCAGTCCCTTTTTTCAAAAATTACCCTGCCCAATGAGGGTACTACTGTAAGTAACACAATGAGCAAAAGATAGTTCTTGTTCACCGAGCTTTGGGTTGAGGGTTCTCTGCATTTTGGTTGTAAAAGTCGAATTCTGGTGCAGAGGTACATGGGTGAAGAAGTAGCCAGAGGTGGTCCAGAAAAATTTCGGATCAGGGCCACAAAATAATTAACATAATATAAAATAAAAATAATAATTATAAATTGTGTAGTTTAATGGAAAATCACTTACAAGTGTTTTTTTTTCCAATCTTTACTGTTGCTGTTACCAAAATATTAAAAGAGTCAAAGGGATTCGAACTTGCCACCTGCAATATCACATGCAATGACACTAACAGTCTAGGCAGTCAATTGCGGTGCTATGGCGGTTCACGGAGTTAGGGAAATACTGGTGGAGGACAAATAGCGGGTATAATAGCAGTACCACAAATAGCGGCGCGATTTACCGCTATTTGACCACAATATGAATCCAAAATAGCGGCCGACAAATAGCGGGTATAGTAGCGGGTTATTTTGGGATTCTGTTTGGTCGTGGCCTGGAATGGCAACAATTGGGTTCCCAATTCCATGATTAGGTTACCAATTCGGCAATTCCACCCTTCCAGCTTAATCTTCCACGCATCCATGTTTCTTCTTCCACACTTCAACAGTTCACTTGTCGACCTGCCTCCATGTGTTCAGCCTTGGTTGTTCACCGAATCATCTTCACGAGTCACGACTTTGTTTGTGCTCTTGTTCCATCACTAGAGTACCTAAGTTCTTTATCAAATCATCTCCTCTGCCCCTATTAGAGACTTCGAGTTGACCTCAGTGTCTTAGTGTTTTCTGCTAGTGGTGTTAATGGTTGGACACCACTTTGGTTAATGTTTAGCTACCGGCATATGTCGCTACATAGATGTCCTTTGAATTTTTGTATTAAACAATGTTGGGCAGTAAGCAACTATGTGGAGGTACTTTAAATTTGCAATAAACAATGGTGCGCAGTAAGCAACTTTCTTTTCATTCTATGGGATGTCTTTTGTTAATGGTTGGACTTGGACGCCACTTTGTTTCCATTCTATTGGATGTTGTTTGTTAAGTTCTTATACATATGTATACATATATATATATATATAAATATTCCTATTATTTATATAAACTTATTTTTACTGCTTTACCAACGCAAAACCACGATTTATGGTCCTGACCGCTATTTCTGCAAATAGCCGCGTTAACTGCTTATATGCCAGTTGGCTTCATCCACTTTTTGTTAACTTATGGGAGCACACATAATATTAACGCGGGTGCACTTTTAAGACCCTTCAATTTTTTTCATTGCTTTGAGACGATGGAGCAGGGGCACAGGCATAGCACATCCTAACTTATTACTGAATCCGCCCTGGAAGTAGCAGTCGACCAACTTGTATATAGTGCTCTTCTAATCTTAACTGATGCAAAAAATTCTCTTTGGATGTCCCAATCTAGAAACAAATGTTCTCTGTCCAGCAAAGTTTCATTCGTGATTTACCTTTTTCCTTGTTGATGATTATTACAAAATATCAGCAAGTTCAAGCCCTAGCACAAGAACCCCAAAGATTGATATCATTAGTTTTGGTCCATAAGATTCTGTTATTTTGTTACCACTGAGAGATCGTATGTTATATAATTGGCAATAATCGAACACACATATCATTTATTCTAGGATGGAGGCCATATCATCAAAATACTAATCTGTGGCATTGATATAAGCTAAAATGCACATAACTCGACTCAGAAATATGTGCCCATTTTCCATTTCAGCAATTGATTTCTTAACCCAATTCATGGATAGTGGCAAGTAAACTATAATAATACGTGTCTCCTCCTTGCTAGCAAGCCAATGGAGTATCAAGTATAAAATTAGTGAACCACAAAAAGCTAAAACATTTACCACTTTGCTTACAACTTCTGTTTGAAGTGCTCTCTCTTCTAAACAACCACCACCATACCACATCCTAAATAATAGAGTTAGGAAGCATCTTTTGGGAACTAATACTATCGATTCCAAGGGTGTGTTAGATAATTCATAATTGTGTTGGCTCAAGTTTTGTCTGCTGCATTTTAGATGATCATATATGTTCTATACTTCTATTAGATTTTTTGACTTTAGTTGGCACTCATAGTTGATCATAAATCTTGGGAAGAATGTATCAAGTATCAATGCTTGCATGAGCTTGGTCTCTTTCTATTAAGCAACTTATATTTACGCTCTTTGAAATGTTCATACATCTTTTTGTGGGAAAAAGAACATGGATTGATTTTTGTGTGTGATAGTTGAATTGAAGAAGCAGAGCTCATGTTCCTTGCAATTGACCAACAAGACTGATCAATATATTGCCTTCAAGGTACCTAATTGTTAATTTAAGTTTCTTCAGTTGCTTTTGATTTATTGGTCATGCATAAAGTTTGACAAGCCGTTATTATGTGGTTGAAGGTTAAAACGACCAACCCGAAAAAATATTGTGTTCGCCCAAACACTGGAATTGTACTACCGAGATCGGTTTGCAATGTCACAGGTAAGAACTCTTGCAGTTCCTGCTAAAATAGTATATGTAGTTGGTTCGATTTATGTCTTTCAAGATGTGAAGCCCTGTTCCAAAATCTATTCATAATGAAGTGCTTCTCTTTCTTGAAAAGACGCATAAATGTTTGTGAATAGCCTCAGACCATCTCCAGCTGATAGTGCTAAACAGAGCACTAGTGCTACATTTTTGCACTCTAATTTTCACTATTCACCAGAATAGAAGTAATCATCTTGGCATCTGTAACCGATTAGTGTAATTAGATTATAGCACCTTTATATATTTATTTATTAATTTATCCTTTAACTATAATCTATTTTTTGTGTATATTAATTAGTTCAATTGACCACAAGGCCATTGGCGTGGCGGTATCCGGTAACCCAACCTTTCTAGAGGTCAGGTTCCAACCTCAGTTCAGAAAGCGAAAATCAAAAAGGATAGGTGCAGAGACTCTTTCATATACTAGGGTATTTCACTTGGAAAAGAAAATGTTCCATACGAGTGTGTGTGAGTTTCATCTGCTATATATAAATATTATACACTTCAAAAAGAAATAGTTAATTTGTTTTTTGTAATGTATTGTTTTTTTTATACAATTCTTATATTAATTTAAACGATCAACCGATTAAAACAGAACATGTGTGAAGATTACATTTTATTTGAGTTAAAATGAGGTCCATCTTTCTTTTCCAAAGGTGTGCTTGTGCATGGACTATTTTTGACCCGTCAAGGAGCACTTTAGCACATTTTTTATACCTCTTTAGCACTTTAGCTCATTGGTTGGAGATGATTTGTAGCTAGTTTATTACACTTTAGCTCTTTAGCCCATTGGTTGGAGATGGCCTGACCTTTTCTTTTTTTATATTTTTGGCATCTTACCACTTACATTTGCTAAGAAGACATGGCTTCAAAATGATCAACGTTTGATGTGTTGATTCACAATCTGAAACTATGACTTTTCTAGTTACAATGCAAGCACCGAAAGAGATACCTTCTGACATGCAGTCGAAAGACAAGTTTCTCCTGCAAGCTGTTGTTGCACCTAATGGGGCAACTAACAAGGACATAACTGCTGACATGGTGAGTCTTTCTTTTCTCGAAACTCTGTTTGTTTTTCTGCAAAACAATGCCTGGCTAGTTTATCTTTGTCTTCTGTAGTTCAATAAGGAGGAGAGAAAGGTTGTCGAGGAGTTCAAATTGAGGGTTGTATACATTCCTGCTAATCCTCCCTCACCTGTCCCAGAGGAATCCGAAGAAGGTTCTTCTCCGAGGGCTGAGGATGGTAGTCAAAATTCTTCATGGCCTGATGTTGTAAGCATTTGCTATGGCCTCTCTCTTTATTTTATATATTTTGGAGGTTCAAACGAGAACACGATAAAATACAAAAACATGAGAATAGATCCTAACCATAAGACGAGATGATCCAACGGATGTGATTAAAAAGGTGGTTGCAACCACCTTTTTGTTAAAACAAAAAATTCCCCCTATTTCAATCGGCGAAATACAACCAAAATTGGAGCCAAACACATTATACCAAAAAACGAGCATTTTATTTTCTTTAATTTGACATCCGTATTGTTATACTTTTTCTTGGCGTTTCATGGTGTTCTCGTGTTCTTGTATTCTGACTCTGTTCTATTTTGAAACCACTCCTATATATATATATACTGAAATCATCTTAGCATTTCTTAAAGCTTGAGGTATTTATTTGACTGTTATGAATGCTAGGCAACAAGATCCGTGGAGCCCAAGGAGAAGCTCTCTTCAGAGGTGAATATAATTTTTTTTTCTTTCAAGAGACATATTTGGATTATTATGAAATGTCTATTTCATAAAGTTTATAACTTTATTGATTCTATAATATGCTTATTTTGTCATTTGTAAATATGACACCCATTACTGAACCCTTATCTTTGAAGATTTTTTTTTACCAACCATCAAACTCACTATGTGAGTTGATGCACATTTTCTCTTTGATCGACACGTCTTTCTTTCTCGGGAAGGAAGAAAGATGTTGGTTTGATGGTGAAATTGGTTGTTGCCATAGATTTGTTCCTTAATATATGTTCACTAAGCTTCTTGAATGAGTCTAAGCAAAAGTTGCGTACACAGTACACACAAATGAAGAGACCGCACTAAATATCTGATTGGGTGGTTTTAGAAACCACTTGTCAAGTGTTACGTAAAAGTAATGATGTTGACAATCAAATCATGTTATTGGTGTTTGTGTTTCTAGTTCTTAGTCCCGTTGTTCCAACATATACGAGCACTTCCCTTTTCTAGTTTGTATCTTGGAATACTCATAGTAATCATAAAGTGTGATACTTGGAGGAACCAGTAATATTACACATTTGTCATTCAAAAGATATGGGTTTGAGTTACGAAAACAACTTTTGTGCACAATGCAAGGAAAAGACTAGAAAGACGTTCTTGACCTTCACAAGCTGTTGGTGCATGTAGTAGTTATAGAAAATCTGTCCTAGGACGCAATTGGTTTATGCTACAGAGTTCATTTGGGGTGCATTTGGTACGCGAACGGGACTGCACGTGCGAGAGTGAGGTAGGCAGGTGAAATAATTGTGGAAGGTTTTGGGGTTTTAATTTGATTAGTACTTTACCAATCTTGTCCTATCTATCTAATATTGTTCCACCGATTTTGGTTTAGTCCTGTTTTTTCCTGGTTTCATATCAAGCTAACGTGGACAAGTTTTTTGTTATATCTTGTCCCGCTTATCAAACGAACCCATGGGTATTAGCGAGAAGGCTTCAGGCAACCATTGAAATGGGTTCTTCTGAGGCTTAAACCGTAAACCCCTGTATTCTGGGGATACGAGAGAGCATATTGTCAATCTTGCTCTTTCTCTCCAAAAGAGGATGAGAACTCACAATTTGCAAAATTGAATACAAAGGCCAAAATCGAAGGAAAAGCTTGCATTTTTATGACTACTAAAGAGAAACAACTCAAACAAGTTCTTTCTTCTTCTTTGTGATAGTTTAGCCTAATATGGACACAAAGCAAAATAAAGACTTTGAATTTAGCTTGTATTTGTCCTATATATTTATGTTTTGAGTCATGAAATAATTTCTTTATTTTATTTGTTTGACTTTGGGTTTGTATATATACACTCGTTTACGTATCACGCATCATTATCCATGTCACATAGGTTGAAACAAACCAAACTGGTCATGAGGAGAGCGGCTGTTTCTGGAAAGACCTCCGACTTGAGAAAAGAGTGAGAAATAGAGATATAAAGGCCAATAAGAAAAATTATTGACAAACTAGTTGAGTAAGGAATAACAAACAAATGGAAGCATGTACAAGAGAAACGCAACTAAAGGGCCGTTTACTAAACGCTTACGCGGTAAGTGCTTACCAAGTAATTTTCCTTACCGGATGAGCATGGCAAGGGGCAGGAATCTTACCCGGCAAGAACAATGATAAGGATGGAGAGTCTTATACGGTAAGTGAGGGTGACGACTATATTACCCGGGTAAGCGCTTACTGGGTAAATTATTGCATACGATACCATTTTGATACACCACAATCTTACCCGATAAAATAAATTATAGTGTTACTCCTACGGATAAGCGCTTACCGGGTAAGTATTTAGGTAAACGGCCCCTAAGTTAAGAAAAATACGTCCCTCTAGTCCTTATCTCCCACCCTCTACCTCACTACTTCCTCCCGACCACGCTAGCCATAGATCCCCACCCCTACTATGCTATCCTCAGAAATACGTAAAGCCGCCATGTCTAACCTCAGTTGCTCATCCCATGTCCTCTTTCGCCTACCTCTCCTTACCCCTCGACCATCACCCATTCTATCCTCCTCACGTAGGTTGAAAACTTGAAACAAATCCCGGAAATGGACACATAAATTATAAGAAGAAAAAGTCCAAAAACACAATAATTCCATAGATGGATCCTTTTTTGGGTAAATAATAATAGTAGCTTGCAATAGGTAGAATTTATATTATGGTTTCTTGTTACTTTTAGATTTATATCAATTGTATAATATTTACAACTAATATTATCATTATGAATCATTAAAACATTTATACTTGGCACAAATTGTCATGATTGTTACACTATACTTGGTTAAGTTTATATTTAGTCACGATGACTAGCTAAGGAGATATCTATTTTATCTGTGGTGTGAATTCTTAAATGGAACTTCTTGTTATACATGGTACTCAGCTCCATTTCATGATACTGGAATGTTTCATTTGATACATAATTTAATTCAACTTTATTGTCAAATACCTAAGGTACCCTTATAAGGCTATATTACTAACAAAGACAATGCAATCTTGTGGACTTAAAATCGATACAATCAATTTATGTCATGATGTATTATTATGTTGCAGTCGTGGTCTATGATATCGAAGTTGACTGATGAGAAAGCTGCTGCTCTTAAACAAAGCCAGAAGCTCCAACAGGAACTGGTATGTTTTTGCATATATCATTACTAGTTGCAAATTTTTTAAGCATGCTTGAACAAAAAGATTCATAATGATAGTGAAAACCAAGATGGACAAAATGCATCAAGATATAACGAACGGTTCATTTTTTTTCATATTTCGTACCCATTTTACTAGATAAACGACATACGTGGCATCAATTGAATTTGATGTGGCATTTATTCACTTAATCAAGAGTTACAATCCATAATTACAAGATCTACCGATTACCGGTCAAAATGGTGCAGAATAGGAAGAATTGAACGTTTTTGCCATATTCATATGTTTGCTGCTTAAACTCATTGTAAACTTTGTTTTATTCGTTTCAATTGAACAGGAATTTCTGAGAAAAGAAGCAGTGAAAAGCCGTTCGAGTGGTTTTTTGGTATTATATCTCGTGTTGGTGGGTATAATAAGTTTTGTGGTTGGGTACCTTATCAAGCAGACATAGAAGCAGCAGCAGTGGAATTGTGGATTTGTGATTCATTTTAGATGCAAATTTTCATGGTTTTGCTTTGCTATAAAGATTGTTTATTTTAGTCTTGGTGTAAGTTTAAAAATGGATTCCGTACAGTGTATGATTCCGTAAGTTTGAACTCGGGTTCTTTAACTGTCACATTCCAGTACGATTTTTACATTGTTTTGCTGATTTTTCTCGTTTTTAATTTTATTCTATTTTGTTTTAATGAACTTAATTATAATAAAATTATTAAAAGTCGATGGTGAAAAGTAGATAGGACCTACAAAAAAGTCGGAATAGGTTTTTACAGAGTTCTTTTAGCTGGTGCTTGATTCGCAGAATGTTTTTGAGTTGAATGGAATCTTTCAAAGGAATTTGATTTTTGAAGGAATTGGAGTGGAATGTTGTCAAGTTTGACCATCTGTTTGGTTGACAAAATTGGAATTTGTCCGTTTGGTTCATAAAATGTAGCTTTGGAATTAGAATGAAATGTTAATAAATGACCAAAATACCCTTTTTGGTAATTTTAATTTTTTTAAACAAAAAATAATTTAATAAAATAGCCATTAAAAATATTTTATTTGTAACGGTAGTTTAGATTGGTGGTGGTCAGTGTTGGTTTAGAACGGTGGTTCAGATTGGATATGGTCGGCGGTGGTTCAAATCAGCGGTGGTTAAGAGCAGCGCTGGGTGGTGGTTTAGATAGGATCAACGGTGGTCGATGGTGGTTCAGAACGGCGGTGGCCAACGGTGGTTTAGAATGACGATGGTCGATGGTCGTTCAAAACAGCGGTGGTCGGTGGTGATTCAGATCGGCGATGGTCGATAGTGGATCAGATTGGCAGTGGTTGGCGGTGGTTCAGATCGGTGGTGGTTCAGAATGACGGTGGTCAGTGGTGGTTCAGATCGACGATGGTTCAGAACGGCGGTGGTCGGTGGTGGTTAGTGGTGGTTGGCAATGGTTGGTGGTTAGTGGTGGTCGGCGGTAGTTCCGATCGGCAGTGGTCGGCGGTGGTTCAGATCGGCGATTGTTCAAAACGACGGTGGTCGGTGGTCGTGGTGGTTTAGAACAGCGGCGGTCGGTGGTTGGCGGTGGTCGGCGGTGGTTCAGATCAGCGATGGTTCAGAATGACGATGGTTCAGAACGACGATGGTCGACAGTGGTCAGTGGTGGTCGGCGGTCGACTGTGGTTCAGATCAGGCATGGTTCAGAACGATGGTGGTCAGTGTTCGGCGGTGGTCGGCGGGGTTTAGAGAAGGAACCGATGGAGGCATGGTTTAATCATATAGGTTTTATGTGATTCGGTTATATTGGATTGAGGACATATGTGATATTATGAAGAAAAAAAAAGAATTTCATTCCGTTAAAATACTTTGTAGTTGCTAAGGAATGTTTAATTCCCTCATTTGTGGAATTTGATGGAATTTAGAGATTCATTCTATGAAAAAGAATGAACCCATACAAAGGAATGAAATTTGGTCAATAAAATTAAACATTCCAATTCCATTAGATTTTTTCAGAATTTCCGAACCAAATGTCACCTTAGGTTATGTTTTAATTAATGGCAGTAAAAACGTGAAAATTTAAGGTTTCTAAAGTCACTCTATGTTTTAAGGTAATTTTTGGCTTACAATACTTGGGTATGAATATATATATATATACTTGATAAGTTATATGATAATATAAATTGATTTTAAAAAGCATGTGCAAATTTAATTGAAAAACTATGAAGGAAATAACTGAAATATGTAAAGAAGACCCTTAGAGATTATTAAAATGTAATCTAAAAATCTAGTATGAAAATATGCCTGGCAGACATCTTAGCTTGAAAATTTAATTTCTCCTTATGAAATGATTCTCTCTCTTGTTTTTAAGGAATTTGGTTATAAGCCAATTATATGGTTAATCAAATGAGATTTTTTCAGATGGCTTAAAAAAGTAAGCTAGGATGTCGACCTTGGCCTTATTAAGAAACATAATTAATACACAACATAAAATACCACTCACACTAATTAGAAGGTGCGTTGTCTGCATTCCTCTCAAGAACTTGTCATAACTTAGTCTCCGACCACAACCATGACTCCCTCCCTGGTGGTTGTCACCGCTCTTATATGTATCTTCCTTGTGTTGTCCTATGTATAGGTACTTGCGATGGTGGGTGATGGCAACAATGACATTCACGATGATGATTCTGTTGTATTCTGGTTGTGGTAATGGTGGTGGCGGTAATGATATTCAGCAACCATCTGCTTGACGTTTGGAATGCCGACAAATCTCTTGGAAATATATGATCCAAAAACTGTTCCCAACATGAATAAAAATAGCTCCATTTCTTTTCCTCCAAATTTGTGTAAAGAATTTCATTTGTTTTGTAATATTATCCAAGTGTTTGTGATCAAAACTGTCTTCTTATCAAATCCTGTTTTCTTGGATCTTGAACCATGTTCAAAAATAAATCCGTTATTCAAGCAAATCTTTTTTGGGTGCTCGTATATAGAATATTGGAAATGTAAAAAAAATCATGTGTGTGAAAGGCAAAAAAAAAAAAAAAATAGAAATACATGTTATCCCTTTTCTTCTAATCAAATTTCAACATGTGTAAAGGTAGGGGGCCAATATGTAACTGTAGGATGTGCATATATAAACTAAAAACGATTGTATGATAAGAAGAGTTAAGGTGAAAAGGTGAGAAGATAAGAAGGAATATAGACCCTTGATCACTTTTAATCTCACCCCACCCCACGAATCACGCTTGATACGAGAATTCATCCGGTGCATCTTGATATATCTCATCTCGGTGCATCTCATGCTAATGTGCATCCAAGGGTGGAGATCACTTCCTCTTCTTATCGGAATCCAACCCTATAAATTAAATAATAGGAGAGAAAAAAGATAACGTGCTAACACTTTATTGGAAATATATGAAAGAAATAAGGAAGAGTTAACATAAGATTTTCTTTCCCGATAAATAGAGAACATAGGGTGAATTTGGAGTCACCATTTTTATTACTTTATATTTATTTATAATATTTTTACGAAATTAGCAATTAACATATTGGTTTTTTTGGTTATATATACTTCTTTAAGTTCTAAATATTTTTATTGATGAAGGAAAATTATTGTGTCACTGTTAAAAGGTAAGCACTAAGCATGTTATACCAATCTTGTCTTTGTTTCTAACTTATTTTGTTTGTGTAATATTTGTAGATGTTGAGGGACTGGTTTTGTACGTATTTGGATCTGGTGATATTGAGGGACCGCGCCTCACTATTGGGAAAAGATGGAGGTTAGCGGAGCAATTATAAAGAGAAGAGGGGCTAAAGCTGTCAAATGTTCGATTGATATAAATTAGGTGGCTTAACCTAATTTTGTAGTATACGACTCATTTTTCCTTTTCAAAAGACGAGTTTTCTCTCAATCTTCATATACATTTCAGTCTAGATTTAGGGTTTGGTTCTAATACATATATTCAAATCTCTTGAAGATATATAGTCTGTGATTGTAGTATTGTGTTTTAGTAGATGTTTTCTAAATAAAATGTATTTTAAGATGGTATCAGAGCTGTCGATTGGTGTTTTTTTCTCACCTTTGGGACTGAAATAATGGTATCATCTGTTCTTCATCTCTGTTAACATTTTTTTTTTCTGTTTTTCGACCTCGAGATGGTTCTCAAATGACTGAGGTCTAGTTGTTTTTCTCGATGTTCCTTTCGTTTTTCTCTTCTCGATCATATATTCTCGAGATCTGGATTTTATAGACCTCGAGATGGTTCTCAAATGACTGAGGTCTAGTTGTTTTTCTCGATGTTCCTTTCGTTTTTTTCTTCTCGATCATATATTCTTGAGATCTGACTTTATAGATCTTGTCTTGAGTCTATTTCGTCGTAGATGAGTTTTTATTTTCGAGATATCATCATTCTCTAGATTTGATCTTGAGCCTTGTTTTTCTTCATGATTCTTTCCTTCTTTGTTATTTGTTCAAACTAAAAAACTCAGATCTGATCTGTTTAGATGTTGTCTAAGTTTTTTTCTTCACGTTTTTTTATATAGTTCGTTTTCTCAAAACGTTCATCATTCGTTTGGTGTTTGTTCATGCTTATATTCATTTTTAGTTCACTCTCTCAACTGAGTTCTGGCTCTATAGATCTGTGGTTGAGAGTCATTGTGCCTCTTTTTTTAAATCTTCCATGTTCTTACTCGACCTTGAACATTTGGATCTGATCTCTCTCGATCTTGTCCTTTTGTTTTCTTGTCAATAGCCGTTTATTCTTGTTTTTTTTTCTTTTTATCTTTCTCATATAAGTTCCTTGTCGGCTTATTCAGTGCATAAGGTCTGAATCTTATTGTGGTGGTTCAAATCTGGTTTTAGCTGATAAGATCTGGTTCTTTTTGCTCAGGCTTAAAACTGACGAATAATGTTCTTATGAAGTGAGTCAAGAACTATAGATCATTTAGATATGTTCTTCGTGTGTGACTTGCAGAAGATTTTCGATGCTTATTTGACTAGGTCCTGGTGACATGAGCCTTAATTGAGGTTTTGAGCTCAGTTATGATCTGATTACTCATTGTTCTTGGCCATTAAAGGACTGTGTGGTCACTTGTTTGTCCAGGTTGTCGTATCTTGTCATCTCTGTGGGTGTTATTGTTACACTCACTCTGGTTCCTTGTTAAGGTTCCATATCTGCTCATCTCTTCTGCTGCTCTCTCTCTTTTAAGGATCGATCTGTAAGTTGTTTACCTGTTCTCTGTCTAGCTCTTCTTTCTCTGTAAGTCTCTTCTCTTCCTTATCTCTTGTGTTCTCCCTTCTTTGGTTTGGCCCTGAGTTGTTGGCTTGACCTACCACCTCGAGTGGCAAGGAATCCTGTCTCTAAGCAACTTAGGTTTTGTTCGTGTGTGTGTTTTGTTTTATCCTGAGTTTTCACTATGACAGTAGCCGAATCCTCCAAAGAGCCAGAACAACGATCGTTGATTGCCAAACTGGACTTTGGGGATCCGTTATACCTTCATCCTAGTGACACTTCAAGAGCCTCTATTTTGTCAATAAAACTTAATGGTACTGAGAACTATAAAGTGTGGTCTTGTGCCATGATTCTAGCTCTTGAGACTAAAAATAAAATTGGCTTTATTGATGGTACGGTTGCTAGATCTGTTGATAATGATGTGTTGGCTAGGCAATGGGATCGTTGTAATTATGTTGTTCTATCTTGGATTCTTAATTCTGTTTCTGATGACTTGTTTGTTAGCCAAGTCTTTTCTAGAGTAGCCTCCGAGGTTTGGCTTGAATTGAAAGAAACATATGTAATAACTCTAATTTTGAAAAAAAAAATTATTATCAATCTACAAGGACTTATTCGGTAAATATACATGAAGTGAAGGGTGTGGACCTAAATTTTGTAGTGCATGTAATTTAATGGTGTTAAATGGTAGAACCCAAATCGTTGAAACCTCCATTGATCAACGGAAGTCCTTATCACTTCATATTTCCATAAACTGTCGATGACATGCTATAAAAGGGCGTAAAGGGTAGGTGGTTTTAAGTAAAAAAAAAAGAATACAAACAAGAGGAGAAGCTCATATGCGAAGGGAAGGACGGTGACGGGTTGGGAAGCTTAAAGAGTTCGACGCGCTTTCGGTAAGCATTTCTTACGACCACTTCAGTTTTCATGTACTTAGATATTTTAGTCATTTCCGAGAGCTCGATTTAGATTCCGATGGCATCAATAGTTCACCGGGGTTGATGCCAGCGGTGCTCTCGATGTTGTTGGGATATATCCTCGGTTAATAACCCATGCAAGCAACGAGGTGTTTGACGTGGCTTGGTCGAGAGGGCGGGACGAGTAAGGAACAAATTTTTTTTAAACCCTCGTCCCTTAGACGTTAGGAACCGAGTGAAGTTTTATTTATGCAGAACTTCGGAATCGATTTGAATATGTTTATAATTAAAGTTTAAGGAAAACGATACGTGCGAAGGTTTGCAATATGGTTCGGATGGCAATACGTTAGTAAATTAAAACTTGGATTTAAATTCTCATGACATATACATATAGTGTATATATATGCCATATCACGGTTGGAATGAGATGGTGAAAAGGCATATATATATATATACATATATGGATGTATATATATATATATATATATATGGATACACTGTGATTTGGCATACAATTAGCAAGGATGGTGATGTCATGCGAAGTGATAAGAGCATGTCGACTTTTAAAGAGGATGATATTAGTATGGGCATGAACTGTTGGTGAATATATATATATATTATGTATCTGTATATGGGTTGCATAATATGGAATAAGCCATGCAAAAGAAAAAAAGATTAGTATATATATATATATATATATATATATATATGACGACATGATCTGTTATATATATATATATATATATATATATATATATATATATATATATATATATATATTTCATGGACACAATTCTAAGTGAAACCAAAGTTGGGCATGTACGACGTGATGCAATATATATATATATATATATATATATATATATATATATATATATATATATATATATATATATATATATATATAAGGTACCGGGTTCATGGGTAGTTTAAGATTGTCGTAGATAGTAGTGTTGTATTTTGTATTATAATTTAAAATGTTAGTCTTGGATTTTTGTATAGGGAAGACGTTATCCACTTCAAAGACGGGTTTGGGCAACGATTAAGACTGTGAGTTATACGTGATTTTTTTTATAAATGGTTGCATGTTTTATTAAAAAGTTTATTGATATTTTTAAATGTCGTTTATGCGTTAAATGTGAAATATTTTCATGATATGTGTTTTTGATTTGTGTGGCAATGGGGGGATATTACGGTATAAGTCCGTAAGGCGAGCATGCTGTGTGAGCTCGTGTAAGCCGTTAGTGCGAACATGCTGTGTGAGTTCGCCATGTAAAGCTGTGTGAATAAAATACCTCCCAATATGCCGTTAGCTTGTAAGTTAAATTATTTTACCGCATGTATAATAAACTATGATGCTTTGTGAAATTCGTTGTTTATATTGTTCATGCATAAAAACCGTGTATTCACTGGGCCCTAGGCTCACCCAAATCCTTTTCAAAATAATATTGCAACCAGGTCGACACTCAATCGGGACTAGTAGCAAAGGGAAGGAGAAAGTCTAGAGTCGGATCATCGTTGGAATAAAGGCACGACGAAGAAGTGTTGTTCATGATTTAGACAACATTCCCTTAAGTTTTATTATTTTTGAACTATTCCGCTGTGTTGAACTATTTAGACTTTGTAGCGTATTTATATATTTGGATGTTTTATTTTTAAAAAAAAACTGGGACGTTACAACATATGACAAAATTGACGGGTCTGTTACTTTTAATCTACACCAGAAAATCAATTCTTTGTCTCAAAATGGGGCTCCTGTTTCTGACTACTATCATAAATTGAATGCATTATGGAAACAATTTGATGCATTAATCAAACTTCCTTTTTATACATGCAATGCTTCTCATGATTTCACTAAACATAGTCAGTTGATTAAATTGATGCAGTTCCTGATGGGGTTAGATGATGCCTATGTTCATATACGTAGCAACATTCTAACTACTGATCCCCTTCCCTCTGTTAAGACTGCCTTCTCTTTGGTTTCTCGAGAAGAGTCGCATCGCAGTGTGACTCGATCCTCAGATCTGAAAAGTCAAAACACAGCCTTCTTTGGAAAGGCTAATGAAAATAAGAAAAAAAACAGGCAAACCTACTCTTGTATGTAAGCATTGTGGTATAACTGGGCACACCATAAAAAGTTGTTATAAACTGATTGGTTTTCCAAAAGACTTTCAATTTACTAAGAATAAGAATTTTTTTAAACCGGTTTCAAACAATACTTGTTCTACTGACAATCCGGCTAGTGGTCAAAATTCTTCCAAAACTCTTACAGAGGATCAAATCACAAATTTACTGTCTCTTCTTGATCCTAACCAGACGGAAAACATTGCTGTCAATATGGCAAGTATGTTTTCTATAAATATGACAAAATCTATTAATTCCTCTAATGTTCCTAGTCATGGTTGGATTATTGATTCTGGTGCTAACCAACATATGACTTAAACTACTTCTTACCTTGAAAATGTTGTTGACATATCAGATTTAAATTTGAAAGTAACTCAGCCTAATGGAGATGAAGCCAAAATTAATCAAATAGGGAATTTTAGATTGAATGATAAAGTTGTTTTGTTTGATGTTCTTGTTATTCCTGAATTTCATGTTAATCTTCTATCTGTTCATAAACTTGTTAGAGATAGTAAAATTTTTGTTGGGTTTGATGAGTATAAGTGTTACCTTGTCCAGGGTTCTCCTCAAAAGAAAATTGTGGGGAGTGGTAGCGAACAAGGAGGTTTATACTTTTTTGATCACTTGTTTAAGGGTGAGTCCTTTACGTCACCTAAAACTAATATGTCTATAGTGTGTTGTGTCTCTCGTCAATTGTGGCATAATAGACTTGGACACTCTTAATCTGGGTAATGATCGTGAGTCTGTTCCTTGTGATATTTGCCATAAGGCAAAACAAACAAGAGACAAATTTGTCTTGAGCAATCATGTCTCCAAGGCTCTAGGAGAATTAGTTCACTTAGACATCTGGGGACCTTATCGGGTTCCTAGAAAGGAAGGTTATAGGTTTTTCTTGACTATTGTAGATGATTATACCAGGTCTGTCTGGGTTTATCTATTGAAAAGCAAAGATGAAGTCTTTGACAACATTGTTGCTTTCCACAGCTTGCTGATCAATCGATTTGGAAAACATGTTAAGATTTTCAGGAGCGATAACGGTACTGAGTTTGTTAATAACAAACTAGGTTCGTTTCGTAAAACTAATGGTATTATACATCAAATTTCATGTATTTACACTCCTCAACAGAATGGAGTGGTTGAAAGAAAACATAGACACTTGTTAAATGTGGCCAGGGCTTTAATGTTTCAGGGTAATATTCTGTTAAACATGTGGAGTGAGTGTCTTCTGACTGCTACATATCTAATAAATAGAACTCCCTCTTTTGTGTTAAATGGTAAGTGTCCATATGAGTTAGTTTTTGGTTTTGCGCCCATATTATCCCATCTCAGAAATTTCGGATGTTTGTGCTTTGCTGTTAGACCCAATGTTTCAGATAAGTTTTCGTCGCGTTCTGAAAAATGTGTTCATCTTGGTTATTGTAATTCAAAAAAGGGGTACAGATTCTATAGTTTGGACTCAAAACAAATCATTATTTCTAGAGATGTTAAGTTTTATGAAACTATATTCCCTTTTAAAATGAGTTCAAATCAACCAAACTGTGAGTCTAGTGATATCAACTCTTTGAATTTCTTTGATTCTGTTTTGTTTCAGACTAATGATTTAATCTCTGAATTACCCGATGATGAAACTAGGGTGGTACCTCAAAATGGAAATAAAATTAATGAGAATGTCCCTGATACTTCTAAGTCAGGTAGTAGTGATCGCTTGGGTAGTAAAATTGGGACTGCCAGATCTTTGGATCATGGTAGTACTAATAATGAAAATGACAGAGCTGTCGGATCTAGTGATCCTGGTAGTACTGTTTCTGCCAGTGACTCACGTGCTATTAGTTTTCGTCGACTTACTGTTCAACAAAATAATGATGATATTTTGAGGGCACCTTCTGAGGGAAATGTTTCTGATCAGTCAAATCTTCGTAAGTCTACTCGATCTTCGAACTTACCTCGTCGCTTTGATGACTATGTTGTTGAAGGGAAGGTTAAGTATGGGATTGAGAAGGTTGTGAATTACTCTTGTTTAAATTCAAACAAATTTTGTTTTGTGTCAACTTTGAATAAGTCTTTTGAACCTGAAAGTTTTTTTTGAAGCAAGTAAAGATAAGAACTGGATTGATGCAATGAATCTTGAAATGGAAGCCTTGTATAGAAATGGTACTTGGGTTTTAACCGATCTGCCTCCTGGACGAAAGCCTATAAGGTGCCGGTGGATTTATAAGATTAAATATAAATCCACTGGTGAAATAGAAAGAATGAAGGCTAGGTTAGTTGCTAAAGGTTATAGTCAACGTGAACATTTAGACTATGAGGAAACTTTTTCACCTGTTGTTAAAATGGTTACTGTTCGATGTGTCATTGCTTTAGCTGTCCAAAATCAGTGGCTTTTATGTCAACTAGATGTTAACAATGCTTTTCTTTATGGCGATCTTGTTGAAGAAGTTTATATGTGTTTACCTCCAGGGTATTTTTCTCCTAATGATAAACGTGTTTGTAAGCTTGTTAAGTCCTTGTATGGACTAAAACAAGCGCCACGTTAATGGTATGAAAAGCTATCAACTTGTTTAATTGAGCATGGATTTATTCAAAGTACTAGTGACTATTCATTATTTACAAAATGTTCTGATAATATTTTCATTGTTCTTCTAGTGTATGTTGATGATATAGTAATCACTGGTAATTCATATCCTGAAGTTCAAAAGGTAAAGGATTATTTACAATCTAGGTTTAAAATAAAATATTTTGGTTTTTTGAAGTTCTTTTTGGGAATTGAGATTTTAGAAACAAACAAAGGTATATGTATGTCACAAAGAAAGTATTGGCTTGAATTATTAAATGACTTTAGATATCTGGGTTGTAAACCCATTAGTACACCCATGGACATGAACTTGATAGTAACTGACTCGGTTGGTTCTGAAACAAAGGATCCTTCTTTAAAGGATTTTACAGGGTATCAAAGATTAATTGGTAGACTTATATATTTGCTAGCTACTAGGCCTGACATTGCTTTTGCTGTACACTGTTTGAGTCAATTCATGTAAACTTGGCTCTTCGAGTACTTAGATATTTGAAGGCTTCACCTGGTCAGGCTATCAATTTCTCTTTGTGTCCTAATTCTGATTTTAAGCTCTTAGCATTTGTTGATGCTGATTGGGGAAAATGTCTGTCAACGAGAAGGTCTGTTACAGGATACTGTCTTTTTTAGGTAACTGCATGATTTCATGGAGAAGTAAGAAACAACCTACTGCTGAGTCTGAATATAGGGCAATGGCTTCAGCCCTTTGTGAAATTATCTGGGTGCTCAATATTTTAGATGATTTAAAGATAGATAACCTTCTTCCGGTAAACTTAAACTGTGACAATAGGTCAGCTATACAAATTGCTAACAATCTAGTGTTTCATGAAAGAACGAAGTACATAGAGATAGATATTAATCAAGTAAGGAATAAAATATCGTCTGGAATGTTGAAAACTGTAAAAGTTTTATCAACAGAAAATCCAGCTGATATATTTACAAAATCACTTGGTGTGAATCAACATCTCTATCTCATTTCTAAGTTAAAAATGTTGGATCTTTTCCAAAGTCAAGATAGAGGGAGGGTGTTAAAAGGTAAGCATGTTATGCCAATCTTGTCTTTGTTTCTAACTTATTTTGTTTGTGTAATATTTGTAGATGTTGAGGGACTGGTTTTGTACGTATTTGGATCTGGTGATATTGAGGGACCACGCCTCACTATTGGGAAAAGATGGAGGTTAGCGGAGCAATTATAAAGAGAAGAGGGGCTAAAGCTGTCAAGTGTTCGATTGATATAAATTAGGTGGCTTAACCTAATTTTGTAGTATACGACTCATTTTTCCTTTTCAAAAGACGAGTTTTCTCTCAATTTTCATATACATTTCAGTCTAGATTTAGGGTTTGGTTCTAATACATATCTTCAAATCTCTTGAAGATATATAGTTTGTGATTGTAGTATTGTGTTTTAGTAGATGTTTTCTAAATAAAATGTATTTTAAGAGTCACATATTTATCGAACTTTTCTCCTATTATTTCATCTTCTTTATTTTTATGGCAAAATGTAAAATAGAAATAAATTTGTCTTAATTTCCATTATATATGATTATTATGTTTGTTTGGTTAAATGTATCATAACAACTTATTTTAATATGATTTTTCATTTTAATATTGTACTTTTACTTTTACTTATTATAAAATGCAATTGTAAATTGTTTTTTAAAAGTAAATTACATTTTGGTCCATGTGGTATGTCAATTTTTATGAAACTGGTAGAATTCATTTATTACATAAATCACCTAAAGGTATGATTTTTTCACGTATTTAGTCCTACCAAAAGGCCATCCATTTCATTTTCGTTAATTCTGAGGCCATTTTTGTCTTTGATTTTTTCATTTCACCATTAAACTTTGTTTTCCTTTTTTTATTTTGTCTTTTCCCCATTCATTATTTTAATAATATATTATAATATACATATATAATCATAGAAATATAAATACTATTATATATAGGCCACATTTATTTTGCAACCAAATAAATGTTACAAATTACAAAAAACCAAAGCTATAGCAACGACAAAAGTCGTCGCTAAAGGTTAACAACTCGTCGCAATAGACCTATAGCAACGATTGTCGTCGCTATCGATGTCGTCGCTGAAAGTTTGTTGCTGTATCTTTATTGAGTCAATATAAGTTGTCGCTATACTTCACTATTTACAGAGACGTGATTGTCGTTGCTACAAGTTGTCACTAAAAGTAAAAATATTTTTTTAAAAATTATTTTATTTATTTTAAAATTAAATTATTTTATTTTTTACCGTAGTCTATAGCAACAAAAACTCGTCGCTAAATGTTTCAACTGATTTATATATACAAATATATATATGGTAACCTTTAGCGACGACTTGTCGTCGTTATATATATATATATATATATATATATATATATATATATATATACACACACACACAGAGGAAAGTTCAAATGAAAACTCATTTTTCATTGTGCACGTGAGGACAAATCTCAATCACTCTATCTTTTTTGATCCAACAACTCATATTAAATAGAGTTTTTAATTATAAAATGTTTAGGGGTAAAAATGGAAGAAAAATTTAAACATACGTTTATCAAGTTTGACTTTTTATTTTCTTTTTTAATTAAAAACTTTTTATCCAATTAAAGTTTAAAATAAATTATCTTAAAAATTACTAATATTTTAATCAAACAAATTACATCAAAAAAACGAGAATTTCGTGCTCTTCGATATTACATCCATCTCGATATAGTTTTTTTGTCGTTTTAACCGCTTTTTTTACGTGAAATGTTATATATGTGTTATATTCATTATGAATATTTATTTACGTTCAAGTTTGTACAACGCCTCGACACCGTAAGTATGTAACTCGACATTACCTTCTTCAACACTTTCTTCAACGTCGTAAGGCATCACGTTTCTTCAGCACCGTAACCCAACACCCATCAAGACGAATCGAGAACCTATCGACTAATTCTGTTGTAAATCGGGGAACAAAAGAGAGTGCGTCACGTCTCCAAATCTTCACAGGTCATTCATGTGTTATTCATCATGAATAATGTATCATTCAGGATGAATAATACAACAATCAGGGTGAATAATTCACGATTCATGAATTCGTGTATTATTCGTCATGAATGTTGTGTAATTCATCTTGAATACTATATTATTCATCATGAATAATGAATGAACGTTCACAATTGTTATTCATACTGAATGTGGGACATCTGGGGATGCGCATACATATTCATAATGAATTAAACCAAATTTCGGTTGTGAATTGGGAAACAAAAGAGAGTGCACCATGTGTCTACACATTCAAGGGTCATTCATATATTATTCATCATGAATAATGTATCACTCAGGATGAATAATAGAATATTCATGGTGAATAATACACGATTCATGATAAATAATACATGAAACATGGATTCGTGTATTATTCATCCTGAATATTGTATTATTCATCCTGAATATTGTATTATTCATCATGAATAGTGAATGAACGTTTACATTTGTTATTCATACTGAATGTGGACACCCGAGGAGGTGCATGAATATTCATAATGATATATAACATATATATAGAATTTCACGTAAAATTCTATACGATTTGTGATAAATAATACATGAATCATGAATTCGTGTATTATTCATCCTGAATGTTGTATTATTCATCTGAATACTGTATTATTCATCCTGAATAATGTATTATTCATCCTGAATAATGTATTATTCATCCTGAATAATGTATTATTCATCATGAATAGTGAATGAACGTTCACCTTTGTTATTCAGACTGAATATGGACATTCGGGGACGTGCATGCATATTCATAATGAATATAACACGTATATAGAATTTCACGTAAAAAACGGTTAAATCGAGAAAAAAAACTATATCGAGATGGATGTCATATCGAAGAGCACGAAATTCTCGTTTTTTTGATGTAATTTGTTTGATTAAAATATTAGTAAATTTTAAGATAAATTATTTTAAAGTTTAAGGGGGTAAATTTTTTTTAATTAAAAATAAAAATAAAAAGTCAAAGAAGGTAGGCGTTGATTCAAAATTACAATTTTGTCCTTAATCACTTCCCAATTAACCTTATTATGTAATAACCATTGATTAGTTTTCTAAGTTTTGATCAATGGTTGAGATTTGTCCTCATGTGCACAATGAAAAATGAGTTTTCATTTGAACTTACCCCTATACACACATACATATATATATATATACATATATATATATATATATACATATATATATACATATACATATATATACATAGGGTCAGGTTCACGTGAGACCAAACTGTTTCCGTGAGACCGCGTGAGACCAAACCTTAAAACATGAAATTTCACACCGAAACACTGTGAAGGTAAAAATCATTTGAACCTTCATAATGTAATCACACTATGAAGGTAAAAAAACCTAAACCAAGTTAAAAAAAAATCAAACCTTCTCAGCTAAAAGACTGTGAAGGTATATCCGAACCTTCACAGTGAAGACGCTGTGAAGGTAAAAAAAAACAAACATTCACAGCGAAAAACACCGTGAACGTAACATTTACGGTGTTTTCCGTATGAAAAGTTCGATTTTTTTTACATTCACAGTTTTTTGGTGTGAAGTTTCATACTTTAAAGTTTGGTCTCACCGGTCTCACGGAAATTGTTTGGTCTCACGCGAACTTAAGTCTATATACATATATATATATATATATATACATATATATATATATACATATACATATACATATATATATATATATACATATATATATATATATATATATATATATATATATATATATATATATATATATATGTACAATATTTTTCTTACCTGCCATATTTTAGTAAATATATTTATAATCAATACTGATTTTTTCATTGTAAATGAATTTAATGTAATAAAAAAAACTAAAGCTAATAAATCAAAAGATTCAAATAAACATAAAAAAAGTATTTAACGTCTAAAAATACATGCTAAACTAGGTAATGTATCTAGTCATCGGCTAAATCCGGCTCATCCTTACCACTATCAGTCTGTTGCGGTTGATGTTGTGGTGGTTGTCGCGGCGGTGGCAAACAGATTGGGGTTACCTCATGCATTGGTGGGAGGGTGACTTCGGGATTAACTCTCATAAATGCCTCAAATAGAGCCTGCTGGTTCAAATTAATCCTATTAGCATTTTCATTGCACTGGTCTACCAAATCTTGAAGCGATTTGAACCAGTAGATTGGAATTGTGAAGCGACTTCTCTTTTCGCTTCCCTTTTCGCTTCACACTCCCCGACTTAGGTCACATGTTCCACAAATAATGTATGCATACATTTAAACATCAACAAATTGATAACACACTTGAATCATTTCGTATAAACTTGACATCGTAAATAAATCAACATTTAAAATAATCACATTTCGCATGCTTTCATTTATAAAAGATTTAATTTAGAAAAACTCACCTGTCGTCCTTTGCTTTACGATTTACTTCTACCTTAAAACCCAAACCAAACCTATAAAACTGGACATCGTCCGGTAAATTTCTAGTACAATCTATTTTAGAGGAAATTGACTTTAACCCTCTATCCCAACATCACATACTCTTTGACCGAACTTAACTTGCTAATTTTAACTCGAGACGATATACCCAAAGCCTTAAATACTTGGGTGGGCTTAATAATTACAAATAAAGAATATGGGCCGAACACCTAAGGTTCGACACCTTGAATTCCCTAACTGGGCCAAAATTAAGTTAATCACTCACGGCCCAAAATAATAACACGTGGGCTTCGGCCCCACCCTTCACAATTGGCGACCGGGATGACCCATCTGACCGGAACAAAGAAAAATTGCGACCGACCTCTTCAACATCATCGACCGGTGTTATCCGGTCGACCGGTATGCACCGGTGAGAGCCTGTGACCGCGGTCTCGACCCTCCCCCTTCGACCGGTACTACCTAAATTCGACCGATAACAACTCTCGACCGATAAAAACTCTCGACCGATAACAAAATAATACAACAAATCGACTGGTATCTCCCTTAGCGACCGGTATGGAGTTCGACCGGGGCCTCCCTCTTGACCGGTATTGCTTCCGACCGGAGTACCTTTTTGTCTTGCGACCGAAGCTCACATGGACCGGGGTTCTTAACGCCCGGGGTCCTTCCCATGGCGACCGATATTCGATCGGTGTTGGGTTCGACCGGTAAGTGAATTCTCCTGGAGGCGATATTGGGTTCTCGAACCCCAAAATGTTCAGACCTTCCATCATCCATTCCTCAAATCGATTACATAATTTGATCGAATCGATTATAATTTCCTTAATCGACCCCCTTCTAAAATTACAACACCAAAAATCTTTCCTGAATAGAAAACCAAGTGTTGAAGAAACAATTCTCTACTTCCTAATCCAACTTCCATTCAAGCAGATTTCACCCATTAACAAAGCCACAGTATCAACAAAGGAAATTGAGAAGAAGATGATGAATTAAGAATGATTACCTTGAAAGAATTCCTCCAACGTTTCTTCTCTGATTTTCCTCTCCAAAAGACAATCCTGCTTTTCTCCCCACACTTCCCTTAGCCGCCACCAATGAATAGCACAAAACCCTAGGTTAATTCCTTATAATAAGCATTTACAGTTAGGCCCCCTCAATAATGGGTTTTGACCACTCTCCACTCTAACTTTGAGATTGATAACTTTAGTTCCGGTTATTACATTCACCTGTTTTCTTACGGTGCATGTCAGCCCAGAAATTAATCAAGCCTGGTAATTCTTGTGTCTAGGGATCTCTCTGTGAAAAAACCAAAATAACTAAAACCAGTAGAAGTGAAAAAGAAATAATATTTATCAGATAGTTTCAAAGTCAAAACTTTTACCTTCTTATAACGTGCAGTAGCATATGATGTTGAACCATGAAGACTCGGGTATTTTGCATGCCCCCTATTTTCAGCATTTACATGTGAGCGGTTCTGATACTTCGGATCAAGAAAGTGATCAACTGTCTTATTCCAATTTGCACTATTGACGTTAGGTGGCAGATGTTGTTTTGCTTTGTCTACATTTTCATACCCACCATTCTTGAGAAAGTGCGTCTTGTTCTTGTTTTTTCGGTTTCTATACCCATCCTTGCAGAATCGCTCAATACCGGAAACTATAAATGGCCAATCAGGCCCATTGCGATAGCGATTGAGTTGGAAATAAAACTGCAAAAGAAGTTAAAAATATATATAAATAACTTCTATAAACAAGTAAATAATAAGATATATTTACTTGAAGTCGAGTTAAGATCGCCATCTTAAAGTTATCAGGAACCTTGTCCCAACTTTCATAACACGTCGGGACATTGAAACCTATCCAATTCCCAATACATCTAGTGAATAAAGTATGGTTATCCCCACAGGTTGATATGTGTGATTTTTTCGATCGAACTCGATTGGCAAAGGTTTGCGTCCATTCGTCTTGAATGCAGACAATAGGTTTAGACTTCTAGACTTGCCTCAGACCTTTTTTCCATTGCCTACGGTTTTTAGTCAAAAAATTAAAAAACTACACAAAACATTAAAATATAATCGTGAGTAGTAACTTACCTCTCTCACATGATGCCGGTATCCTATGTGGACCAGGAGGAGGGTCACCGCCAGCATCTCCACCGTGACCTCTAGCAACAGCAGCCATATATAATGTTAGAGCATAAATCTGTTGGATACAAGATCAAGAAGACTGAAGGTCAAAGTTCAAGAAGTCAAAGTTGAGAAAGTCAGATCTCATTAAAGTCAAAGTCTTTTGTAATAAAAGTCAATGTATTTTGTATTTGTGTTTTCCTTGTATTTGTTGTAAGTATAGAAAAGACAATACACAAGTATTAATCTTTGGATAACACACGGTTTGTTTATCAATTAAGCACAAAAATAAAATGAAAACATTTAAAAACACACTTCCAAATTATAAAATTTGTTTAAGAATCGGGAAGTGGTTTGAACATTTCAGAACATGTTTTCTATATCTGAAAGTTGTTCTTCTTTCAGATATATTTGAGATTAAGATAAGAAATTTACCTTTTCGCTCAATCTTAATACTCATAAAGTCAGCTGAAGTCAAAAATGATATGATCGTGTCATCCTCTCTCATCCTGCATAAGTCTCAAAGTCTAGTCAAAATTTATTCACAAAATTTATTCGAAAATAAAAAGACGTAAAGAAGTAAAACAATTAAAGTACGGGTTCTGATTTGAAGTAATCAGAAATCATAGTCTTACTCCTTTTGACTTGACTTATAAGCTCCCCCTAAAACCATGCATTACAAAAATTTTGTCATTTAAGTAAAATGCAGAAATTAGTTATGCTCCCCCTCAAAATAATGTAGATCATCTAAAATCTTCTCTTACTCCCCCTGAGATCATGAGCAAACAATTAAAGTGCAGATATCCTTCAGACATATAGATAAAGAAAATGATGAAAAATAACAATACGTAACTTTATTAGGTAACAACCGATTATGTCTTAAGATTTAACATACCAAATTAGAGACAAGAAAATTAAATCTCTTTTCATCTAATGGTTTGGTAAATAAATCTGCAAGCTGATAATCTGTTTTTACAAAATAAAGTTCAATTGTTCCTTTTTCGACATTATCTTTAATAAAATGATACCTTACATCAATGTGTTTGGTTTTCGTATGCTGGACAGGATTAGCAGATATCGCGATTGCACTATTCGAGTCACAATAGATTGGAATTTTGTCGAACTTGAATCCATAGTCTCGCAGCTGTGTTCGCATCCACAAGACTTGAGAGCAGCAACTGGCAGCAACTACGTACTCAGCTTCAACAGTCGATGTGGAAATGCATAATTGTTTCTTTGAAGCCCAGCTAACGAGCTTGTCTCCAAGAAATTGAATGTGACCAGAAGTACTCTTTCTGTCCAACATGCAACCTACATGATCTACATCTGAATATGCAGTCAGTTGAAACCCAGTATCCTTAGGATACCACAGACCAAGATCTGCAGTCCCCTTCAGATATCTAAAAATCCGTTTGACAACAGCCAAATGGGATTCTTTGGGAGCAGCCTGATATCTAGAACATAAGCATGTTGAAAATATAATATCCGGTCTACTAGATGTAAGATACATTAACGATCCTATCATACCTCTATAAGTTCTAACATCAACACTTTTACCCGAAGGATCAGTGTTAATCTTAGTACCTGGTGCCATCGGGGTTCCAATAGGTTTACAATTTTCCATTTTGTACTTTCGAAGAATGTCCAAAATGTACTTAGATTGGTTAATGAAAATCCCCGTAGAAAACTGCTTCACTTGTAATCCGAGAAAGAAATTCATCTCTCCCATCATACTCATTTGAAAACGTGACACCATGAGGTTAGAAAAGTTTTTTCAAAAT
Source organism: Arctium lappa (assembly GCA_023525745.1). NCBI lineage: Eukaryota > Viridiplantae > Streptophyta > Magnoliopsida > Asterales > Asteraceae > Arctium > Arctium lappa. The sequence continues at coordinate 60,411,130 of CM042059.1, read as the reverse complement.
TTTGGATTAGTAGATCCAAATATTATATCATCAACATAAATCTGAATAAGAATAATATCAGCTTTTTCCTTTTTGATGAATAAAGTGGTATCAACCTTACCTTTAGATTTGTTATTTGAATTCTTTTATGATGAGTTTCTAGGATCTAATGTATCTAAATCTACTGTGACTGACAAATCTGGTTCTGGACTGATCTGTCCAGAAGCTAATACTCTAGTGATAACGGGTTCTGAACTGAGTTGATCAGAAGCCATTTCTTCATCGAATGTTACATTAACGCTCTCGACAACTGTCTTTGACTTCTTCAGATAAACACGATATGCTGCTGATGTTGAAGAATAACCAATGAAGATACCCTCGTCCGCCTTAGTACTGAATTTATTCAGACTCTCTCTGTCATTAGGCACAAAACATTTACACCCAAATATGTGAAAATACTTGATTGTTGATATTCTGTTGTTGATCAGCTCATATGGAGTCTTTTGAAAACGGCGGTGTATTATGGATCGATTTTGAGTATGGCATGCAGTCGACACAGCTTCTGCCCACAAGAATAGAGGTAAGTCCGATTGGCTAAGCATAGTCCGAGCGGTCTCGACTAGCGTCCGATTTCGCCTTTCGACTACTCCATTTTGTTCAGGCGTTCGAGCAGCAGAGTACTGATGTGATATCCCGACCGATTCGAGATATTCTTCAACAATCTTGTTTTTGAATTCTGTGCCGTTGTCAGTTCGAAGAAACTTGACTTGTCGCTGCATTTTCACCTGGGTCGTCTTTAAGAAAGTAATGAGAAGTTCAGGCGTCTCATCTTTTGATTGAAGAAATTTGACCCATGTGTATCTTGAATAATCGTCCACAATAACCAACACGTATTTCTTTCCACCCAAACTCTGAGTTCTCATTAGACCACACAAATCCATATGTAACAATTCTAACGAAGAACTAGTGCTTGTTTCAGGCTTCGGTTTATGCGGAGCTCTCTTCATCTTACCCTTCTCACATGCAACACATAAGTGTTCTTTCTCGTATTTCAGCTCAGGAAGTCCTTTTAGCTATTTCCCACTAACTAACTTGTTGATATAACGAAAATTCAGGTGTGATAAACGTCGGTGCCAGAGCCAACTTTGCTGCATTGAAGCTTTTGTCATTAAACATACCTGATTGTCAATCTAAACTTTGGACAGGTTAATGGTATAGAGGTTTGTCTTTCGATGTCCACCTAAGAGTTCTGTGCCGTCTTTAGTACGAACCGAGCAACTCTTAGATTTGAAGTTGACCTCTAACCCTTTATCGCAGAATTGACCAATGCTAAATAAGTTGTGCCCCAAGCCTTCGACATAACTCACCTTACTTATCGTGATGTTGTCTTGAATGATGTCACCATATCCTAAGACTGGTGAAAGTTGATCGTTTCCAAATCTGACATTTCTACTGAATTTCTCTGTATAGTTAGACAATAAAGCTTTTTGCCCAGTCATATGCTTGGAACATCCACTATCCAAGTACCACATATGCCGGGTCTGCAAGAGAAATCAGGAGACAATATATTTAGGTACCCATTTAAAAACTGGCCCTAACAGATTAGCACAAGATTTTGGTATCCACTTGAAAATGGACCCTCTGTTCTTTTGAAAACCTTTAAAAATATTTGATCTTGAAGAATACACATGATAAGATTCGAACCAATCAGAAGAATTATGAGAGTAAGAAAAATCATTTCTCCGATAATAATAAGATGTAATAGAAATAGGAGATAATTGAATCAATTGCGTTATTGAATACCGCTTGTAAGAACTTACAAGGTTTTGTTTATTTGAAGCAAATTGATCAACTACATCAGTATCACTACTAACTGATCTATTACAAAAATTATCAGAAACTGATTCAGCTTTCTCATCATCCTTCCTTTTTGGTCGCCATTCAGTTCGAGCTTTCGACCTTTTCTTGCTTATATCTGAAACACAAGATGTAGATTTATTAGGAAAAACAGATTTCTGAGACTGAGTTTTCTTTTGTGTACCAGTGTGTTTCTGTTTCTGTAATCGCTGTTTCTTATGTTTCTTACCTTGAGAATAACAATCAGCAGCTACAGAAACTGATTCATCAACCTTAGTTAATGATTTAACAGTTTTAAGAACACTTGGTAACACCTTTTCATTTAAAAGACAAGTAGAATGATTAGGAAGAATAGCATTAAAGTCAAACATATCAATTTCGTCTATGCACCCATCATCAGAATTAAGAAAATCATTTGCAGACTCAAATAAGTCATCAAAATTATCAGACGAAGTTTGAGGCGCCTTAGAAACTTTAGAACACTTTGTAGATATATATTGAAAAATCGTGTTCTTTAATACAGTAGAAAATACACTTTGTTGAATATCAACCAAAAGTTTTTCATCAAATAAAACATTTTCCAACTCAACTATTTTGCTTTCAAGAATGAGTGGAGGAACATAAACCTTTTCAACTGCAGGTTTAGCCTTCATCTCAGAAGCAGAATAACTAGCAAAATAATCATTTGAAAGAACTTTTGGTGTTGTTGAAAGATAACTATCATTTAACTTTGCATAGTTAAATGGTAGTTGCATTTTCTTAACATTCTTTCTATTTTCAGTTTCTTTGGCCTCAACTTCTTCCGGTAATTTGGTAACAAATTTGGGTTTTAAATGAGTATGTTTACCAGCACATGCAAGAAAATCAAAGTTATAAAGTGCTGGTTGTTTTCTGATGGCTTTCTTTAAGTAATGGGGGTTTTGAAAACCAAGTCCCCATTTTTCCTTAATATCAGCCTCTTCATTAGGTGCATTGAGAAAAATGGTTTGATCTGTTTGGCCTCTTGCATAAAGTTTGGCTTCCAGATCATTTACCTTCTTATTCAAAAGTTTGTTTTCAACCTGCAATTTATAAACATTTAGTGCAGATTCTTTCTTCTCAAACTCATACTTAGAAACTTTCACTTCAAAATCAGAAATCTTCTTTTCAAAACAATCTACTTGAGATTTAGAATCAGAAGCAGACTTGCGTAAAGAATCAATCAGATATTTGTTCCCAATAACCGACTTATTGAGTTCAAATATCTTATTGTTTCTTTTAGAAACTCTGTCTTTTTCTTTCTTCAGTTTTACTTGAAGATCATTAAGCTCAACCATCATAGCTTCCATTTTGGTTACAAAATCTTTTTCGGTTAAGTTTAATACCTCATCAGATGTCTCATCATCAGACTCATCATACTTTACTTCTTTGCCCATGAGACAGAGATGAGCAGTTTCTTCCTTCTCTTCCTCTTCACCTTCTGAATGATCCAGCCAAAATTCGTCTTCAGCCATTAAAGCGATACCTGCTTCTTGTTGTTTGGCTAATAACAGCTTGTTCTGATAATACTGAGAGTTGCGAACTTTTGGCTTTCTACAATCTTTTGCAAAATGACCAATCTTGCCACAGTTGTAGCATTTGACTGAATCACTTGCTGGCTTTTCTACAACACTGTAGTCATTCACGAACTTCTTCCTTTCATTAGGTTTCTTCTCAACATATCTTTTCTCTTCATATCTCCTTCCTTCTACCCTTTCTCGGTGCTCATGATTCTTGGAACTTGATGAAGAGTACCTTTGTGAGTTAGATCCCGGCTTCTTGTAAAACTTTTTCTGGAATGCACGGGTCAATAGCAACATAGCCTGTTTGAGGCTTTCTCCATCATCACCATCTGATTCAGATTCAGACTCAGAACTTGTAATCACTTTCTTCTTTTTCCTCTTCTCTTTCTTTTCTTTCTTTTTCTCTCCGGCTACCAATGCAATAGGATCAGGAACCTTTTCAGCCTTCTTCTTTTCAGCTCTTTTCTCTTCCACTTCTTCTTCATTCTGTCTCAAAGTTTCATACACCTCATGTAAAGGTATGTCATTCAAATCCTTCATCTGCTTCATCCTACGTGTATGCTTCTTCCATTTAGGTTGCAGAATGCTTAAAAACTTGACGTTGTTTTCAATTTGCTTCTTCTTCACTTTGTTCTTTGAGAGTTCATTCAGAAGAAGCACAAACCTCTCATAGGTTTCCTCTAGGCTCTCATTTTCTTTTGCTTTGAATTCCTCGTAGCTATTTATGCAGTTAGCCACTTTCATTTGATTGCCAACTTTGGAACCCATCATCATCTTTTGCAACTGATCCCACATCTTCTTAGCATTTCCCTTGTAGCTGTCTATCTTGATGTAGATGTCATTCGGGATACTTTGAAGAAGTAAGGATCTTGCTTGTTTATCAGCTTTGTATCGGCTTTTCTGTTCTTCAGAATACTGAGAGATATCTAATGCCACTATTTTCATCTTTTGATCTCTTTCCTCAGTACCATCTTCACTATCGGACGAATCATCATCAGGTATATGAACCGTGATTGGTACCATAGGATCTTCTGTGATTGATATCATAATATTCTCTCCATTTGCATGCCTGCCTATAAAATCAAGGAATCTGTCTTTCCACTGTTCGTACTCTCCTTTGAACAGAACAGGAGGCTTGACATCAGTGCCAATGGAAAGAGCATCTTTGGAAGTCATCTTGTTTAAACCTGTTTGAAAAATATTAGCAATAAGAAACTAGAACTGATCGTTAGTCCAAATGAAACAATAAGAAACACAAAATATTCACTAAAAATCGAAAAAAAATTAAAAAAAATTCTAAGACTTTCACGCTTTGCGCTTCACACAGGAAACGCAAATCTTTACTTTGCGTTTCTCACAGGGTACGCAAACCTTTACTTTGCGTTTCTCTTTACTTGCACAAAATACACTTTGTATGACTAGAAGCAAACGTAAATCAGACTTTGCGTGTCGAATTGTGATGAGAAGCTTTTGCGTGCGTAAACCTTACTTTGCGGTTCAAGTGGGAAGCACAAACCCCTACTTTGCGGTTCAAGTGGGAAACGCAAACCACAACTTTGCGGTTCAAGAGACAAACGCAAACCACAACTTTGCGGTTCAAGAGGCAAACGCAAACAACAACTTTGCGTGTTATGAAAAGTACACAAACGATGAACTTCACGTTTCATGATACAAACGCAAACCCAACTTTGCGTTTGAAATTACAGACGCAAAGTTCGCTTCCCGGTTCTCGTTGAAGACACAAACATCACTTTGCGTTTCTCATTGATGAATCTCGATGAATGAAACGCAAACCTCGATGAATGAAACGCAAACCTTGATGAACACCCGCAAACCTTGATGAACACCCGCAAACTTCTAAAATCGACCAAAATCACACCAAAAAACTCATCTAGACCTAGAATTTCAACACTAAACTTCGACAATTTGATCGTTTAGCCATCTAGAACACAATCTTAGCAACTAATTTCGATCAAATACACAAAAATGTATAAATCGACTCAATTACAGTGCACAGGACTCGTGAACTTCGAACTCAACTAAAATCAAAATTAATGATGGATTACAGTGCAATTCTTGAAATTACTTATACAGACTCGATCGATAATGCTATACACACAAAACATAATCGATTACAACTCCAAAAAAACACACACAAAAATTCGAATTTGATTTTGCTCCGATGAACACAGTCGAACTTTCGTATTTTCTTGATTTTTTTTCAATTTGGATATGCTCTGATACCAATTGTTATTCCCAGATTCTAGTTTCTAAATGCAATTAATCAATCAAAAACACAAAAAAGAATCAATTACCTGTTTGATTTCACTTTCAAATTCAAGATTACAACTTTCTCTCTCTAGAACTCTCTTTCTCTCTCTAAACAAACTCTCTCTAAAATACAACTGAATTTCACTTCTGTTTGTAGCTTACTTCGTTCATTAAGAAAAAACAAAGAATACAAGACTATTTATATCTACAACTAATACAACAAGAAAAAACAAATACAAAATACATTGACTTTTATTACAAAAGACTTTGACTTTAATGAGAGTTGACTTTCTCAGCTTTGACTTCTTTCACTTTAACCTTCAGTCTTATTGATCTTGTATCCAACAGATTTATGCTCTAACACACTTTTCACATTTGTTTCCCAGCCCGTTTTCTCTCCTTTGTGGGGCGATTTTCCACCCATTTTCTCTCCTCCCTTCTCATTAATTTCACTTCGAAGGATTCCACCATTTAAGGCACAACCATTTGATATACTAGCATTTGTTGGTGCAAGCTCCTAGCACTTACTCAAGAATCCTAGTGTCCAGGCTCTCATTATCCATCAACATTTCTAGGGATCCATAAATCTTAGGATTTCATCCTATAAACCCCTAGGCGAGTCATATTTATGCAACTAACCTTTTAAATGTTACTATATAATATATATGGTGTCATAATGTGTTGGGGGGTTTTGGTCTAAATTAGTTACATGAAATTTAGGTTTTCTTGATATTTCTTCATCAATAAACTCTATGAAATATGGTCTCTCATGAAATTTAGACTCTTGACCCATGTGTTACTATTCCATGAATTTCTATTTATTTTAAGAAGGAAATGAACATATGTGTTGCCTTAAAAGAAATACATGTAATCATGCGATCTTAACATCTAATTGTGATAATGTGAACTCATGAGAAGAGAAGGGAGCATTACATGAATTTAATACTTACTTGAGACCCTTAAAATGATCTACGTGTGAAATATGAGATAAATAGTATGGTTGGAATTGTTATGCTTATTTGAATATTATATATGATCATATTGGTATCTAATGGTGTCTAGTTTCTTGTGCACGAGATTTAGATTTATGGGATGTATACAATCATATTTGATAGGATGAGATGGGCCACTAGCGAATATACAATAAAGGATATCAATGTTCTTGAGGTGTAACTGTACGGAGTAAGCAATAAAGGCATGGAATTGGTTTGAGGTTATGATGCCTTGGTGGCATGTGCACTAAAGCTGGGACTTAAGGTGTAACTCAAGAACATCACTGGTGACTCCATTCACGTGTTCTAGTCACCTTGATGGAAACAAGACTCCACCGTATATTCTAAGAGATGTCTCTCGTGTGTAAATGTTCAGGTGTGGAACATTCTTGCCGGATTCAGTTGGTAATTATGAGATCACGTGGATGCGGTAATATCTAATTTTGGGAAATTTCCATCTCACTTATGAATTGTTTAATCTTATAAGACCTCAATAGACTTTAGCCTAACACTTGTTCGTTGTATACTATGATCTACATGTCCCACTAGCGGTGCATCTAGGATGCATTGACTTGCTCGACCGTGCGTATAGGAGCACTTGTGGAGTCGAGATTTTTGGGCATTGTGAAAGAGAGATTCTTTTTGGAGATATATTAACACCCATATTAATCTAGTTTAAATCATGTCTAGATTAAGTTGGTTGTTATGTTTATGTCTCATCATTTGATGTTTTGGGCTTGTACAAACTAACCCGAATTTTATGGGTTTTAGTTGTATCTTTGGAAGTTTTATTTGACTCATTTTCCGGAATTTATCCCTATATTTGATGTGAACTTTTAGGGTGTTAAAAGTTGGTATCAGAGCCTTATTTTAAGTGAACTAGGTATGAATGTAATATGCCTAGACTTAAACTGAGATATTAGGCTATGATTTGTGACAATGGGGTAGAATTTCTAAAGTAAGGTGGTTTTAGAGTCGAAGGAATTACATGAATTAAGAGATGTGATGATGGTAACGAGAATTCTTGTGTATAATGTGTTCATAATTTCACGTAGCTAATGAAATTATGAATACGTATTACGTAAGCATACTTGAGTTACTATTGTTATGATGATTGATAAATGTAGTAGTACGTTTCCTTATGTTTTGATTCTTATAACTCTTTTTCACCTCTATTCTCATATGTGTGACAGACCGAGATGGTTAACACACGAAACAGATCGGGAACCCTACTGGAGGGCCAGGATGCATCGGTATCTACGACCGGTCAACCGAGGGCAACCACAACAGCGGTGGTCCCACCTTTTGGGAATGTGTTGGGCGGAGGGGCCGAGCCTATTCCAAGGATCAATTTAGCTACATCCATTTTGGTTATGGAAGATGTGACACCGGAGACAAGGATGATGGACATAATGATGACGGCCATGAATGCAGCCTGGCACAACAACAAGAGCTTTTCATGAAATTATTAGAGGATAGGGACACTAGAAACCGTAGGCACGAAGCGGTTGAGGAAAATGTGGTTGTAGCGGGATCCGAAGGTACCGACAACAAGATTCCAACTGACGGGCTAATGACAATGGAAACAAGAAAAGTGGGAAGAGCGTGTTCATACAAGACCTTCTTATGTTTCAAACAGCCGGAGTTTGTCGGTTCAGATGACCCAGTGGCTTGCATGAATTGTCTATGAGAAATTGAGCAAGCTTTCAGAGCTTGCGATTGTGATGAAGGGCAGAAAGTGAAATTTGGCTCACATATGCTCAAGGGTTCGGCCCTCACATGGTGGAACGTTTTCACCTCGACCTTAGAGGCTCTGGTGTTGGCCAAGATGAGTTGGGCCACAGTAAAAAAGAAGGTGCTAGAGGATTACTGTAATGAGCATGAAATGGATCGCATTGAAGAGGAGTTCCGATCATTGAAGAAGAAAAGTTTGTCAGTGAGAGAGTACATTCGTCTCTTTATGGAGAAACTCAACTTGGTGGGGCATGTGGCCCCAACAAAAATGGAGAAGATAAAGGCATACCTCAAGGGTTTTCCTGTAGACATGGAGGAGGCCAAGGTTATGGAGATGGTTTATGCTAGATATAAAGAAGAAAAAGCTAGAGTTGGAGAGAAGAGGAAATGGGAGAGACCACAAAATTCATTTAAGAAACCAAGGTTCCAACCCAGCGGTAGAGGAGGGGACACCCGTCGGGAAGCGCAATGGTGTCCAAAATGCAAAAGTAAACACTGAATAAAATCAGGGGTCTGAATGGTTAAGGCATGATCAAGATACAAAATCATTCATAGTGTTTTGGAACCATTAAGAGGCAAACATTTGCTTGAGTCCATAAAGAGCCTTCCAAAGACGACAAACATGACCTTGTGGAAGTCGAACGCCTGGAGGAGGTGTCATGTAGACTTCCTCAGATAAGTCACCGTTCAAAAAGGCATTCTTAACATCCATCTGAAAGAGAGGCCATTGTTTTGTAGCTGCGATGGATAGGAGACTGCGAACAGAAGTGACTCGAGCAACAGGTGCAAAAGTCTCCTCATAATCAATACCGTACTCTTGATTGAAGCCCTTGGCCACAAGACGAGCTTTGTACCGATCAATAGAGCCATCAGATTTTGTCTTGATTTTGAACACCCATTTGGAGCCAATGGGTGACTTGCCTGGTGGAAGAGGGACAGATTCCCATGTCTGAGCTTTGTCAAGGGCCTGAAGTTCCTCATCCATAGCTTTCTGCCAATCAGGGTTAGAGGAGGCTTCCTTGTAGGAAGTGGTTTCGTGATTTGACAGCAGAGTAGCATAAACATGATAATCACGAAGATGAGAAGGAACTTGTCTTACCTGATCTGATCGTCTAACATTCTGAGCTTGAGAAGTTCCAGGAGCCAAGGACTCAGCAGGCACCTCAGATGTTGGTTGTGCGGATGGAGCAGATGATTGATGTTGATCAGGAAAACTAGGAGAGGCAGGTTGTGTGGGGGCAGGAGACTCTGAAGGAGAGGCAGACTCATAAGGAGTTGGAACAACAGGTGGAGGTGATATGATGTCAGATTGGAGTGAGTCCAATGAGACGGAAGCATCAGTGAAGAACGGAGTGGTGAAATTAGGAGACTCACGAAACTTGGATATAGAAGAAAAAGGAACATGTTCCCAGAAAGTAACATGACGAGATATACGAAGACGCTGGGAGATAGGATCCCAACAGCGATAACCCTTATGCTCAATACCATATCTAAGGAAGCAGCAAAGTCTGGAGCGAGGTTCAAGTTTGGTATGTTCATGAGATTGTAGTTGAACAAAACAAGCACTGCCCCAAACTTTTAGAAGTTCATAGGCAGGGGTGACCTTATGAAGAGCCTCATAAGGAGACTTATTATTAAGAATGGGAGTAGGATGACGATTGATAGTATAAACTGCAGTGAAAGCAGCTTCACCGCAAAAACGTTCTGGACATTTAGCATAGATGAGAAGAGTGCGAACCGTATCAAGAATATGACGGTGTTTGCGTTCGGCACGACCATTATGAGGAGATGTGCCGGGACAGGAGTACTGAGAGAGAGTCCCCTGAGATTGAAGAAAGGAGAGAAGAGATGACTCTTTGTATTCCATAGCATTGTCAGCTCTAAGAATCTTTATAGATTTTGAGAACTGGGTGTGAATCATCCGGGCAAACATAATATAAATTTGGGGTAGTTCCGAACGATGTTTCATGAGATATATCCATGTGAAACGTGTATGGTCATCAATAAAAATAACAAAATATCGAGCACCCCCCATGGATGGATGTGGTGCTGGTCCCCATACATCAGAATGAATAAGATCAAAAGAAGAAGTAGAATTAAACTCATTCATTTCAAAAGGTAAAGCATGATGTTTGCCAAGTTTGCAAGATAAACAAGAAATATTGTCAGTTGATACACAATTTCCTAACACCCCTAAATGAGCTAATGATTTTATTCTGGCTAGAGATAAGTGACCCAGCCGGGCATGCCACAACTCAAAAGAAGAAGTGCTGGAAACTGAGGCAACATGTTAGTGTATTATTGTATACAAGATTTAATAGGAAAAGTCAAGTCTAGTAAAGTCAACAAAGTCAATGTATGTTTAGTCAATATGAGATTACTTAGTCATTAAGCTTGTAGTTTTAGTCCTTGGTATAAATACCATGTTGTCTTGTAAATAAAGAAGCTAAGACATATTGTACATATATTGTTAGATCTATGACAAAGAAGCTTTCTCTCTCTACACTCTCTATCTAGAACTCCATTGTTAAATATTGATTGAGATTGAATTGCTTGAATGTGATTGGGATTTACATTATCAATTGGTATCAGAGCAAACCAAACAAATTCAAAATGATTGGATTTATCAAACTGATTTGATTTTCTGAAAAATTGTCAGGAAAATTCGTTTTTGTAAAAAGTCACTGTTTGATCCGTGGATTTCATGTTTTTGTACAGTTCATGATTCAGTTCATGATTCAGTTCAGATCAAAAGGAGGAGAATGTATTTTCAAGGGGGAGAATCAAAGATTATGTTGAAATTGAAGATGTTTTGATGATTATGACGCTCACAATCATCAAAAAGGGGGAGATATCTACAAAGATCAATTTCAAAAGAACAAATTCTGAAAGAAGTATTAATTATCAAAAGAGATGATTCAAAAGATTCTGAAAAAGAAAGATGTTTCAAAGTCAAGTCAAGATAAAAAGGGGGAGAAATCTACAGAAATCAATTTCAAAGAATTTCAGAGTTATAAAGTTAAGACTTGTGAAGAATTTTCTGAAAGATCAAATCAGATGAAAAGAAATCATTCTCAAAGATTTCTGAAGACAAGTCCAAGTTGAAGATAATTCAAGAAAGTTTGTTTTTCTGAAGAATGATCAAGAGATCAAAGAGATGAAGATACAAAGTTCAAAGATCCCTCAAAGTTTCACAGAAGGTTTTCAAAGATTTCAAAGTTTTCAAGACTTGTTGACTTTCCAAAGCTGCAATGTGAAAGACTTTTCAAGCTTATCTGAAGATTCTTCAGAGTTTAAAAGACTGAAGACTGTTAAGAGCTTCAAAGTTCAAGACTGTCAGAGACAAAAGATTGAAGAATCGAGTGCTGAAGACGTATGTCAAATTTTTATTAAATCTTGAATACAAAGGGGGAGATTGTTAGTGTATTATTGTATACAAGATTTAATAGGAAAAGTCAAGTCTAGTAAAGTCAACAAAGTCAATGTATGTTTAGTCAATATGAGATTACTTAGTCATTAAGCTTGTAGTTTTAGTCCTTGGTATAAATACCATGTTGTCTTGTAAATAAAGAAGCTAAGACATATTGTACGTATATTGTTAGATCTATGACAAAGAAGCTTTCTCTCTCTACACTCTCTATCTAGAACTCCATTGTTAAATCTTGATTGAGATTGAATTGCTTGAATGTGATTGGAATTTACATTATCAATTGGTATCAGAGCAAACCAAACAAATTCAGAATGATTGGATTTATCAAACTGATTTGATTTTCTGAAAAAATGTCAAGAAAATTCGTTTTTGTAAAAAGTCACTGTTTGATCCGTGGATTTCATGTTTTTGTACAATTAAATCAAGAAATTGATTTGATTGTATACGTTTTATCAACTAGATCATTTTTCGTTCAGATCACACTGTCAAATTTCAATTCCAGATCGATCATTTTGATCAAAATGTTGATTTTTTTGAAAAGTTGAATACGAGCACTGTTTCTTGATTCAATTTGTTGTATTTTGTGTTTTTAATGGAAATCTTGTGAAGGAAAAGTGTTCTAATATGTTTTTCGAGTACACTGATGCATTTTGAGAATCAATTGCAGGTTTTAGAACGATTTGGAGTGATTTCGTGAACTGAAGTGTCGAAACGTGCAAGATCCAGGAAACGCGCAAGATCCAGAAAACGCGCAAGTTCATCCTAGAACGCGCAAGCTTCATCAAGTGAAGAACGCGCAAGCAAAGCCTGCGAGTTTACTATCAAACGCGTAAGTCAAAGGATTTGATATTTTGGCTAAAACGCGCAAGCTGAAGCTAGCGAGTTTGCAAAACACGCAAGCTGAAGCTAGCGAGTTTGGTCGAAACGCGCTAAAGAAACGCGCGAGTTTCAGAAACGCGCAAGTGCTTGCCAGCGAGTTTTAGTGTGAATAGTGTTCAGCGAGTTCGTCTACGAGTTTGCCTGCGAGTTCATCTGCGAGTTTGCCTGCGCGTTTGTCTAAAAGTTATCATCTGCGAGTTTTAGCAAAACGCGCTAATATTGATCTGCGAGTTCTAGAAACGCGCAAGCTACCATCTGCGAGTGTCAACGTGAACAGTGACTAGCAAGTACAGTGATCTGCGAGTTTCAAGACTTAGATTTTTTTTTCGAAAATTAAAATCTTTTTGTGATCCAAGTTTGACTTTTTAAGTCAACATTTCTGATTTGTTTGGGAACGATCATTTTTTTCAAGCATTTCTTTCTAGAGAAATTTTTATTAAGCTAATCTGTCAATATGCCTGTTACAGATGAGAGAGGAAATACCATTTTATCTGCAAGAGATATGACTGTTTTATACATGCCAGAAATTCCAAAGATGGAAGCTGAATTAGACAAGCTGAAGAATCAGAATTCAAAGCTTCTAAATCAGATTCAGGAGTTCAAATCTAAAGTGTCAAATTGTGATAAAACTCCTGATTGTATAAAATGTGCTAATCTTGATAAATCTGATTTTGCAGATATCATGAAGGAAAGAGAGAAAGAGATTAAAGATAAAGATAATCAAATTGAAATGAAAGAAAAAATCATAGGAGTTAAAGAGAAGATTATCATGCAAAAAGAGAGAAAGATTACGAATCTTCAAAGTCAACTGAAGACGACTGAACAGAAGTCATCAGAATCACAAGATGAATCAGTCAAGCTTCAACAAAAGTTTAAGGCTTTTGAAGATCAGATATATGTTTTGGAGAAGAAAAATGCTGAATTGGTAAAAAGCATTAAAGAAGATAAAGTCAAAGAGAATCTTCAAAGTCAACTGAAGACGACTGAAAAGAAATCATCTGAGCTGAAAGATGAGTCAGTCAAGCTTCAACAAAAGATTAAGGCTTTTGAAGAGAAGATATCTGCTTTGGAGAACAAGAATGCTGAACTCCAAACAAGTCTCCAAGCAGAAAAAGAAAAATCAAATGTGAAGACATCTTCAACTCAACAATCATCTGAGATTTCCAAGAAAACTTTACAAGAGAAAAAGGATCTTGAGCTGAGATGCATTAAACTTTCCAAGCAAGTGTCTGATTTTGAAAAGATTCTAATTACTGAAAGAGACACATTTGCTAAGGAAAGAAAAGTTCTTGAAGATAAAAACACTGAATTTCCCAAACAGATCTCAGTTTTATAAGACTTATTAGAAAAAGAAAGACAAATTTTTAAAGAAAAGAAAAAGACTTTTGAATCTGAAAAGAAAAATTCTGAAAAGAGAAATGTTGGGATCTTCAATGAAATTTCTGATAAATCCAAGAACTTACAAAAATATTTTGAGCAAGAACGTTCATATTTTGAAACTGAAATATCCAAGCTCATGTCCAAAATATCTGTTCTATCATCAGATATTCTAAAAGAACAGATGGCTAGATCTGATTTGAAAAAGAAGTTTGACACACTTATTTCTGAAAGAAATATTTTATCTGAAAAGATAAAGAACTTAGAAGCTGCAAACGTCAATTTATCAGAAAAGATTTCAGCTGATGTGATTAATCAATCACCTGTTGATCTCTCAACAGAATCAGTCTGTTCTTTCAAAACAGCTTCAAGTTCAATTCATGACAAAAATGTTTTGAAAAACAAAAGTGTTAAACCAATTATTGTCAAATCAAGTCAGATCAGACCATCAAATCTATTTTATGATAAATTTGTTGATGGATCAGCAAGCTATTATGTAAAATCTCTTGGAAAGTCTTCTCAGAAAAGTCAGATGGTCTGGAGAGTGAAGAGTTCTTCAGATGAAGAGAAAAAGAAAGACAAAGCATTCGCATCCACATCCAATGCCAAGAAGAACAGTACGCATAAAGGTAAATCTTTCGATAATCCTGATATATATTACTCTACTAATCATTTGATCAGGATTGCACAGAAGAAAATATGTTGTTCTTATTGTGGAGAGAATGACTTCGTTCAGAGAAAAACTGCTCATAACTGGTACGGATCTTATAGAATAACTTCTCAGAATTCTGGTTTTAAAAGATATACATCTAATGAGATGTGGATTCCTAAATCTAACATACCAGGACCCAAATACAAGTGGGTACCAAAACCTGTTAAATCTGTTTTGCAGGTATCACCGGTCTAGGGGGAGCAGGAACGATGGTTTTTGAACACAGCAGTTCAAAACCCGTACTTCAAAGTACAAATGTTTGACTTCTAGACAAAACAGTCTAGGACTCGTACTTCAAAGTACAAGTGATTGACTTCTGAGTAAATCAACTCAGGACTCGGACTTCAAAGTCAAAGAACAATGGCTTTTAAACAAAACAGTTCAAAACCCGGATTTAAGTGTCAAGATTGTGGCTTCTGATCACATGACAGATCAGGACCCGTTCTTCAATGTTCAGATAAGGATAATATGTAAATATCCAGGGGGAGCTTATCTGACATAAATCATTCTATAATGATTTGAGGGGGAGCTTAAAGGTAAATATCTTCTAATCTAGATCTCTGATTGTTTGAAAGAAGAACAACTTTCAAGCATGAAAAACAGTTTTTTTTTTAAATGTTCAAACCACTTCTCTATTCTCAAAAAAAATTTCATGAATTCAGAAGTGAGCTTTTAAATGTTTTTCATTATTAAGCTTTCATGTTTAACTGACCGTGTGTTTCCAAAGATCAATACTTGCGTATTATCTTGTCTATATACTTTAAAATATTCACACACATTGGTTCAGTACTTCATTTGAATCTGTTATTACCATGTCTCATAACGAACAAATTTTTCGATGGTAATACTCCCGTTTGCTTTCAAATGTTGTTGAGCATCATTCATCATTTCAAATTTGTGCTTTCATTGCTAAAATTGTTTATATTTGTTCATATAAACAAAATATCCAATTCTTTGATACCCTAACCATTTCATTTGATCTGATTGATACATTGTCAGATTCTCAAAACAATTCTCTTGATTTCATTTCATTCATTCAATATCTTTGTTTTGAGAAATCTTCAAAGTTCAAATGCTCAAATTTCATTCATATTTTTCATGAGCATATATTTTGACAATGTCATCATACATTTTTGAGCTTAACTGTTAAAGTTAAACCGTTGAACAACCATTCTTTATAGGACTTACATGGGATTCATGTGTGAGCTTATAAGAACTTCCATGGATTCACGTTAACCAGTGTTTCCTACCCAGGAAGTTATCCTTGAGTGATTGAGGGGTGAGGGGTCAAAATCAAAGAGTGGGGGAGATGACTCATCTGATTGAGTTTTTCTCATTGAGCTGAGGTAAAATGAAAATGAGAGTTTGGTTAGCAGTGAGCTTAAATGTTAAAAAGAAAGAGGGTGTGAGAACAGAGTTAAAAGAATATCAGAACTCTGCACCAAACACTTTCTGAGCCGGGCAGCCACAAAATCTGATTGGTTCACATTCTTTAGTGACCATCATTGAAACAGGCAGTGAGCCCATGCCAACTCTTGCATTAACCCCACCAACCACTCGTTTCTTTCTTAACAAAGAAATGTTTCATTTTTCTTTGGGGACGCAGCATATATGCTATCTGGTCTTCACTCGGAAGATTTAGATATTGAAAAAGAAGGAAAGTTGCCCCACCTTCGTACCTCTTTCATGCAGATTGAGTCCGTGTATTATCTGTTGCTGTCTCAACAGTTTACACATTTTGAACCTTATGAAACACAATCATTGTGCTAAATTCTTTCGTACACAAGCACGAGCACACAGAAAATTTGTTTTTCTGTCAGAACATTCATAGATAAACCTTGTGTTTTTCAATGATTGAATGGAAGTCCTGGGGAGTCATCATCAAACCAGCTCCTTATATTGTACATTCGTTGTACACAGTAACTCCGTGTTACTGACAGGCACTTCTAACTGTTTCATTTGTTGAATCAGGGTTGCCAAGTTCATTATATCTGAATTTGAAAAGATTCGGGTGTATACAGTTCATGATTCAGTTCAGATCAAAAGGAGGAGAATGTATTTTCAAGGGGGAGAATCAAAGATTATGTTGAAATTGAAGATGTTTTGATGATTATGACGCTCACAATCATCAAAAAGGGGGAGATATCTACAAAGATCAATTTCAAAAGAACAAATTCTGAAAGAAGTATTAATTATCAAAAGAGATGATTCAAAAGATTCTGAAAAAGAAAGATGTTTCAAAGTCAAGTCAAGATAAAAAGGGGGAGAAATCTACAGAAATCAATTTCAAAGAATTTCAGAGTTATAAAGTCAAGACTTGTGAAGAATTTTCTGAAAGATCAAATCAGATGAAAATAAATCATTCTCAAAGATTTCTGAAGACAAGTCCAAGTTGAAGATAATTCAAGAAAGTTTGTTTTTCTGAAGAATGATCAAGAGATCAAAGAGATAAAGATACAAAGTTCAAAGATCCCTCAAAGTTTCAAAGAAGGTTTTCAAAGATTTCAAAGTTTTCAAGACTTGTTGACTTTCCAAAGCTGCAATGTGAAAGACTTTTCAAGCTTATCTGAAGATTCTTCAAAGATTAAAAGACTGAAGACTGTTAAGAGCTTCAAAGTTCAAGACTGTCAGAGACAAAAGATTGAAGAATCGAGTGCTGAAGACGTATGTCAAATTTTTATTAAATCTTGAATACAAAGGGGGAGGTTGTTAGTGTATTATTGTATACAAGATTTAATAGGAAAAGTCAAGTCTAGTAAAGTCAACAAAGTCAATGTATGTTTAGTCAATATGAGATTACTTAGTCATTAAGCTTGTAGTTTTAGTCCTTGGTATAAATACCATGTTGTCTTGTAAATAAAGAAGCTAAGACATATTGTACGTATATTGTTAGATCTATGACAAAGAAGCTTTCTCTCTCTACACTCTCTATCTAGAACTCCATTGTTAAATCTTGATTGAGATTGAATTGCTTGAATGTGATTGGGATTTACATTATCACAACAAGACTTGAAGAGGGTAATGGAAGACGAAGGTAGACCACTTCAATCATCCGTCCAACTTTACGGCTGAGTCCAAGGATCTGCTTGGTCTTTGGATCCTGTACAACACAACCAAAAGAATGAAATAAAATGATCAAATTAGATTCAAGAAGCTGCACAATCGAAACTAAGCTCAGAGATAGTTTCGGAACATTTAGAACATCCGGTAATTGTATATGAGGAGTGGAAACATTTCCACTAAAGGATACCGGTAGGCCAGTGTTGTCAGCAGTTCTTACTGACGTAAATTGCTGAGGTGGTTTCTTAGAAACGAAACCATCAGGGCAAGGTGTCATATGATTGCAACACCCAGAGTCAAAAATCCATACGTTACCTAATGCAACTGAGTGTGGAGAATTCATACCCATAACACCATACATGATCTGCTCCATGAGTTCCTGATTGCGACGTATCAGTTCCATTAGGTCAGGTGAGGAGGCTGGAGAAACCTTGTTATCAGCAATGGTAGGCCCAGCAACAGTGTGAGTCCGGTTCTGAGAACCAATGTGCTTTGAGTTCTTCGGGCAGTCAGACTCATAATGACGCGAATGAGTGATGCCACACCTACGGCACTTACGGATAGGACAATCAAGAAGAAGATGAGCAGTAGAATGACAAAAGGCACACTCAGATGTGTTCGTCTTTCCCACACATTTGGAATGATTGATGTTGGTGTATTTGCCTTTGGACTTGGGATGAGACGTGTAGAGAACGCTATCAGTAGCGGGCATCGGTGAGCGCATGTGAAGATGAGTTTCTTCACTTATCAATTTTGATATTGCTTCTTCAAGAGTAGGTAATGGCTGCCTATGAAGAAGAGAAGCACGAACATTCTCAAATTTATCAGTAAGGCCCATCAGAATGGTGATCAAATGTAGCTGGTTGAAGTAGGCGGTGAATTGTTGAGTTGTTTCATCAAAAATTTTTGGTGCTCCAAGACTTATATGATCTCTGAGAGATTGCATTTCAGAGATATAAGAGTTTATGGATTGATCAGGAAGCTGACGTTTGCTCTGAAAGGTGGTCCACAGTTGATACTGATGAGATAGGCCCGATGACGTGTACCGCTTGGCGAGAAAATCCCAGAGACTTTTGGCGGTATGATAACCAAGAAACTGTTGGTTGATCTCAGGAGTAGTGGAGGCATTAATGAAGCCCAGAATACGAGCATTATTGATGTCCCACTCATTCATGCGTTTTTCAAAGTCAACAGCATTCTCAGTTGCTTCCTAAACTGGAACTTTGGATGCACCAGTAACATAGGTGTAAAGGCCATGGGATTTTAGCAGAATTGTCATATGATGATGCCAGAGTATGTAGTTGCTACCATTGAAAACAACCGAGATGGGATTTGAGTGACTGAGATTGGTAGCCATGGATGGGATTAGAAACAGTTCACTGAGAACCGGTATTAGGATGTGCGACCGGTAGTAACGACCGGTAGAATGAGCGACAGATATTAATGACCGGTAGAACTTAGCGACCGGTATTAACGACCGGTATGCTTGCAACCGGTATGGACCGATAGAAAGTTGCAACCGGTATGGAGTGGACTGAACTTAGCGACCGGTATAGAGAGGACCGGACTGAGCGATCGGTATTAGCAACCGGTATGCGTCGACCGATGTAACGACCGGTATAGGTTTGCGATCGGTAAGGTGTTTGTGACCGGTAAACTTCCGGTCTGCGGCTAGGGTTAATTACAGAGAGACCGGTAAGGCGTTCGATTCGAAACAACGATTCTCTAGGCGTTCGATTCGATCGATTCGAAACAACAGAGAGGCGAAGGCGAAGAAAGAGGAAAACCAAGATCACTTATGAAAATCGATTATCAAACAACAATCGATTAAGGCGACGACGGCGAGAGGCGAATGGATCGGATGAACAGTGCGATGAACAGTGAATCGGATGAACAGTACGGTGAATAGTGAAATCGATGAATAAACTACAGCTCTGATACCATGTTAGAAGATGAATATGATTGAAGGAGACGATAAATATGCTGAAGGTTTGAAACCTCGATATATTGATTGAGAGAAAACGTACAATATGAAAAGTAAATAATGAGTAATCTAACCTAGACTATAAGATACAACATATTTATACATAGACTATATGGGCGTGGGCCCTATACTGACATGGGCATGGGCCCTATACTGACATGGGCATGGGCCCTCTACACATATACATTAACAGTTTTGTGCAGAATAATTAAGTGGTCAGAATGATTAAGATGCTCTTATGATATAGTGCAAAATGAAATATGGTTGTTTGCTAATTATTCAGAATAAAATCAGGGCTATGAATGGTTAAGGCAGGATCAAGATACAAAATCATTCATAGTGTTTTGGAACCATTAAGAGGCAAACATTTTTTTTTTTGCCAAACAAGATTTATCTCTTAACTATTCAGATGTTGCTTCTTAATGGAACCATTAAGAGGTAAACAAACAACCCCTTAGAGGGTTGTGTAAGCTGTGACAGTAGTAGTTAAGACGGTGCCTGAAGAGTCACATCACCAATGTAGGATGATGAATATTCCCCTATAAAAAATAAAATAAATATTAAGTGGCTCGATAGGCCACATATCCGATATTATACTGATAAAAACAATTATTACATTTGATTTAACCAATAGGCTGAGATTCAAGAAACATATGCTTGTTTCGCGGTTGACCCTTTATTTTTCTACTCACCTTCCTATTACCATTTTTATTCCATCATCCGATGTAGGGATGCAAATATAAATCGACCAAAAAAGTTAGCCCTTTTCTTTTTGTACCCACTTATCTTTTATCTCTTTCATTCTCTCGTCTGATGTGACATGGAAACAATAATATGAGCGAAAAGAAAATATAAAAAATCTTTCACAACTACAGTCTACCTTTTATAATAATTTGAAGTTACGAAAAAACATTCTATAATATTTGAATTGTCAATTAGAGGAGTACGTCAAGCCTTGATAGTAGTGTAACACCAAGACGATGCTAAGAACTACATCATCGAGTAGTATGGGCATTCACATATATAAATGAAATAAAATACCAAGTAGGCTGATGACCCAAATATTATATATCAAACTAAGAATAACATATAAAGTATTTGATCTTAACAAAAAGCCCAAGATTCGGGAAAGATATGTCAAACTACGAGAAACATATACTATATTTGATCATAGCTAAAAGGTCGAGATACAGGAAAGATATATTTGTTTCATTGTTAGTCATTTGTTTTTGTAGTTATTTCCTTCTTTCCACTTTCATTTCATCATCGGATGTGTGATGCAAAAAATATTGAGAAAAAAGTTAGCTATTTTCTTTCTGTGTCCACCTTTTCGTGCCTATTTCATTCTTTCATCGAATGTGGAATGCAAACAATAATGTGAGAAAAAAAAATATTATTTTTAATGTTTAGTAGTTGCAACTTCAATCTCTATGGTTGATGCTTTCATATAGATAAAGATTTTTTTTTGAAGGAATAGATAAAGATTTATTAATTGTAGGATTTTTCTTTTAATTAATAGATGGAAGGATGAAGAGGTAAAATGAAGCTATCTAAGAAGTTAGATAGTTTGGAGTCTAGGGGTTGTTTGGCAGTTGCTGAATGGTTTAGTGCAGAATGATTAAGTGGTGTGAATGATTAAGAGGTTTTTATGATATAGTGTAAAATGAAATATGGTTGTTTGCTAATTGTTCATAATGAAATCAGGGCTCTTAATGATTAAGGGAGGGTCAAGATACAAAATCATTAAGAGGATTTTGGAACCATTAAGAGGCAACCTTTTTTTTGCCAAACAAGATTTACCTCTTAGCGATTCAGAGGTTGCCCTCTTAATGGAACCATTAAGAGGTAAACAAACAACCCCTAAAGCTACTTAAATTGGAAGTCAAATTACCAAATAAGTTTTCTTATAATGAAATACATAATTTTAATTTAAGGGTACAATTTTTTTTAACGTATTTAATATTTTAAAAGTTCAAAACGATGAAAAAGAATTTGTATACAAAATTTTATTTTAACAATGTGCCCCATCATTTTTTTGCATGTTTTCGTTTTTATATATTGATTTTAATATGTTTTTTTAATTGTTTGTAAATTCCTAATTTCATTTATTTATATCTTTATGTATATAAATAAAAAAGTGAAAGATTTGCTTATTTTCTCTTTAGTTTTCTCTTTATTTTTCATAAATAAAATTTATTAATAAATAAGAGTGTTATATTTCATCATAGATGGAAAGCTGAATAGGGTGAAATTGATGTCCCTAAGAAGTTAGATAGTTTGGAGTTTAAAGTTATTTAAATTGAAAGCCAAATTACCAAATAAAATTTGTTACAATGAAATACATAATTTTTATTTAAGGGTAGGGGTGCTCAAAAACCCGACCAACCCGATCAACCCAACCCGAAAAAATCGAAAAAAATCCAACCCGAGGTAACCCGAAGCATGATTGATACAAAAATTAACCAACCCGACACTATTGGGTCGGAATTGGGTCAGCCCCATTGGAACCCGACCTAACCCGTGAACCCGAGGAGTAATAAGGATACCTAAAGCGTTTTTTTATTCTTTACATTTACACTTACACGACATTAAGCCGCCTCCATCCATGTTCCAT
Organism: Arctium lappa; assembly: GCA_023525745.1. Classification (NCBI taxonomy): domain Eukaryota; kingdom Viridiplantae; phylum Streptophyta; class Magnoliopsida; order Asterales; family Asteraceae; genus Arctium; species Arctium lappa. Next base: position 60,388,700 of record CM042059.1, on the reverse strand, counting down.
CGTCCTTCCACAAAATCAAAACCTACTGCTTCTTCATGCTTCTTCATTCTGATTTCTGTGTTCGATTGCTGCATCTTCTTCCATTACAAAGGCTGGTAAGAGCTTCTTCTTCGTCTTCGATTTCTGGTTCTCTTCTTCCATTCGATTTCGATTTCTGATTTGTAATCTTTGATTTCTGTAATACCTTCGATTTATGCTTTCTCTTCGTTCGATTTCTCTAGACTTCATCGATTTCTTCTTTGATTTGTAATTTTCGATTTACAGCCTAGCCTATTGGTGTAAACTTCGATTTGTCCAGGTTTTTTTCTCTATTGTAAATACCTGTGTCATGTGTATAACTTTGGATTTGTAAAATACATGTGTATAACTTTGGATTTGTAACTTTGGATTTGTAGGTTGGTCGATTCAAGTATCTTTGAGGTATTTACTTATTTCTCTATTCGATTTACAGCCTATTGGTGTAGATAATAACTTTACAGTTTACACTTTACAGTTTACACTTTACAGTTTACACTTTACAATTTACACTTTACAGGTTCAGATTTACACACAGGTTTCAAGCCTTCAAGGTATTTTCTTCCTAATTTTGTTATGTTACTTTACTGTTTATGTATTAATTTGATTTGTTTTTGTTAGTTAACTTTACTAATATAGTGATATGTATGACATTACTGTAATGTATGTACAAAAAGTGAGACCGACAAGATGTGATTGGCTTTTACACATGTTTAAATGGCTAAAAAGCTTTAAAAAATCTCTTCAAAAAGATGTGATTCAACGCAAATTCGCAGTTCACAGTTTACAGTTTACACTTCATGTTAGTTGACAGTTTACACTTTAGATTTACACACGGTATTTCACACAAATTCGGTATCAAATTTGTTGATCTTTACCGGTTCTTCAAATTAGGGCATGGTTTATAGCAACTAAATTGTGAAATGTTCTGTAAATGTTTGGATTTGTGTGCGTTTAGTCATTATAGTTTGATTTTGTTCTGTAAATGAAATGCACAGGCTTTAGATTTCTTAGTTCTTGGATCAGGGTGATATCCTGATTCTTGTTTCTTTTTGCTCTGATTTCCAGGTATGATTGTTACATGAACTTTAATAATATGGAAAGGGCTGATGTGCATAACTGGTACTGAATCACAGTTTCTTTTTGCTTTGATTTCCAGGTATGATTGTTAGTTCACAGTTTACACTTGTTGCTTGTCATATGCTGCAAGGTTCCACCTTCACCCCTGTTTAAACACAACCCGATCAACCCTACCAACCCGAACGGTTTGGGTTGGGTTGGGTTGTACTTTTGATTGGGTTGGGTTGGGTTGTAAAATTTTCATACCGCCTATATTGGGTTGATTGGTCGAAAAGCCTCCAACCCGATCAACCCAACCCGTGAGCACCCCTATTTAAGGGTATATATTTTTTAACTTATTTAATATTTTTAAAAATTCAAAACAATTAGGGGTGTTCATCGGTTGACATCCAATGGATGTGAGGGAAACCGAACCGATCCAATCATCCATTGGATGTTGGATTTTCCCAATCCAATGGATGATTGGATCGGTTTGGTTCCATCCATTGGATGTTCTTATTGGATATCCATTGGATCAGATTGGATATCCATTGGATATTCTTATTGGATATCCATTGGATCGGATTGGATCCATCCGACATCCAATGGATGATCAGATCGGATCCATCCAACGTGTTAATTTAATGTAATGTTCTAATTAATTAATTTTATGTTGTGTTAAAACCAACATAAGTGAGACTAAAAATTCAAAAACTTGTGGCCATGGAGGTTCACATCCAACGTGTTAATTTAATGCAATGTTCTAATTAATTAATTTTATTATATATTAATCCTTGTGGCCATGGAGGTTCACCTGCGATGACTCCAGGCCATTCGTGGTCGCCCGGGGATTAGTCGGTGCGCGTAAGCTGGCCCGAAAACCCAAGGTTACCAAAAAAAAATTCAAAAACCAACACAAAACAAATTTAGATTTAAGCAAATTGCAAAAAAAATAATTGGATGATAGTTGGATGGAAAACTGGATGATAATCGGATGGTTAATTGGATGGGTAATTGGATGTTGGTCGGTTCTGGACTGCCATCCAAGAACCGACCGATCCAAATTGAATGTTGAGATTTTCAATCCGATCTGATCCAATTACAATTGGATATCAAATTATGGTCGGTCGGTTCCTATTGGATCGGTTGAATTTATGCACACCCCTAAAAACAATGACAAAGAATTTGTATAGAGAATTTTATTTTAACAATGTGTCCCATCATTCTTTGTACGTTTTCATTTTTATATATCGTTTTTAATAAGTATTTTAATTGTTTATAAATTCCTAATTTTATTTATTTTTATTTTTATGTATATAAATAAAAAAATGAAAGTTTTGCTCATTTTTTTCTTTACTTTTCTCTTTATTTTTCATAAATAAAATAAACAAATAAAATTTATTAATGAATAGAGTGTTATTATTTAATATCTAAATATATATTAAAATTTAAAAACCTAAAGAGAATTATGAAAGGATTGCTTATTTAATAACAATTTTTATAATTCAAAAAAGGAATGACTAATTGCACATTTTATTTTGCTAAATGCACCAAAATGATTGCATCCATCATTATATTTTTTTTGTTTTTTCGTCTTTTAGTTGTCTTTTTTCTTTTTCTTTTTTCTTTTTATTATATATTTTTGTTTATATATTTTTGTTTTGATTTGAAAATAAATAAATATTTATAAATATAAATATTACTAATTTTTTTAATTATATAATTATAAAAATAAAACATAAATATTGCGATTTAACATATAAATAGAACATAAAATAATCTATATTACATTCGATTATTCTAAAATAACATTATCCGTAGTACAATTAACACGTAAAAGCTTCATGTACTTCTTTATTCGCTCTGAATACGGGGTAGCCCATCCAGCAACACACCGATAACTGTGATGGAAAAAAAGTGATACAATTTGCGGAAACGGATATCCTTCTTCCATATCTAATTTGACATAATGGTTACCATTAACGTACCCGATTGTAAAAACAACATGTTCATACCACAGTGGAGGAGTGGACCTAAGCGGCAAGTACGTCCCACTGCCGGTCATACTTATAACATGTAATATCACATTATAATTTGAAGCAATCAAGACACCTATTTCAGGCATTGTCATCCAGTGTTCAAATGGTGCACCTTGATCTGATCGAAAGAAGTTTAGAGTGTTGTAAGTAATATCCCAATGTTCACCTCCAAAAGCGTTGATGTACTATGTCTTGTATTGCTCTAACTCTTCCATCAAGTTATACCGAATTGTGGGCCATGCATCTTCATGAAGACCCATCGAGACAACTATTGCTCGGAATCCGCAATTTCCATCACCTATCACATCATGTACCTGCTTGATGTAAGGGTGAAACAATGCTGGAAATTGAATGATGTATGGATGTGCATTATTATTTTTGAACATGAAAGAACTGTGTCTCGCTGGTTCTTGGTAGCTCATTTTTTCCTTATCAACAAATCTAGACGCGTTCGAACTGCTACGTCTAAGGGGTCTTTCACTTGTAAAAGATGGGTCAACATGAGTCGGAAATGAGGGATCAACATTAGTTTTTTTATGAAAAGCTTATCCTTCAACGAGGGTCGTCCACGAGTAGTCTTGTTAACAACAGGTTCACGAACCGATGTTTTTGATGCACTGGCTATCTCTTTTAGCTTCCTCAGTAAACTGAACTTACCAGATCTCGATTGCTTGTTAAATTCCTCAGTAAACATTTGGACTTCAGCTTCACAACCTACGTCATCATCTTGTAAAGATTTGCACGGTGATAAATCAAGCGTCGTCCAAAATACATCAACTGAATCAATTGGGATAGGATGACCTTCGTTCAAGTATTGAATTTGTTCGTGCGCACATGGCAGCCCATAACTTGTACGTAGTAGACAACTACAATTTTCAGAAAACAAGCCAACAGATTGAGCTCGCTCATACTCTTGGAATATTATGTTTAATGCATAATGTGAAACAAAACCACACAATTGTTGAAAGTGTGGTATGCGATGACGATGTTTCGTGACACTTTTGCTCGCTTGGATACTTGCTTTAATTTCTGTATCTTGTGACTGAATGAGTTGATTGATTTTGCTCATAAATGTCGATAGACTTGATTGCGCTGAATCCAAGTAAGTTTTCAACTTGGAATGTTGACTCTCCACTCTGTTACTTGTCTGATTTCCAAAGTGGGGAAATTTGTCAGTCCAAACAGATACAAACATTTCTTTATATGGTTTCAACCATGTGTCATTCAGATAAGCAAGAACACTAGAAAAGTAGAACAATTTAACTTTTTTAGTAATTGTTAAACTTAATTATAACATTTTACTTATAATAATATATTAAGGCGTACCTGGATATCTTCGTAATACTGTTTCAAGTTGTGATAAATGAAACATGTATGTTTCATCTGTTACCGAGTCAACCAATGTCACCCATGCATTGTAAAAGGAACCCCGGTCATGATTTGATGTTATTACTGGTCTACAATTTTTCATAATACTTTGGAAGATGTGCATCTACAAAGTAATCTTTTAGCATCAGGAAATACAATATTGCATGCTTTCACCAGTGCCAAATCTCTGTCTGTGACGATCACACGTGGATAAAGACATCCATCCATCAATCACTGTAGACAATTCAATGCCCAAGTATAATTGGATTCCTTTTCCCTGTGCATAAAGACAAATGCTACACAGAATGTCTTATTAGTTGAAGTTACACCAACAATTTCAAGAAGTGGCATCTCAAACATGTTTGTTTTATAGGTGGCATCCATCAACAACACGTGTGCGGTTAAACATCTAAACTTTACCCGTTTGTAATTTTGACAAAAACAAACATTCCTAAACACATATTTGATCATAACTTTGCAATATAAACTTATAATCTACCAACCAACTTCAACTACCTAACTTACCAACTTAAATAATTTAAGAAGAAATTTATACCTCTAAGAAGGGCTCGAAGAGTAGATTCCGAATATATGATTGTTTCTTTGATTTCTTCGACGGATCGAGAGAACTTGTAGAGAGAAGTTTAAAAGAAAATTAGAGAGAGAAATGAGAAAGTAAACTACGATGGAATGCAATTTTACTCTTATGGTTTGTTAGCTATATATAGAGTAAACTACGATTTTCATCCTTATGGTTTGTTGGCTGTAACTATTACCGTCCCTAGTCTTTAAAATTTGCTTTTTTCGTCAATGTGGTTTGTAATTCCTTTCGTTTTTCGTCCCTCACATTAATTTTGTTAAAAAAATCAATTAAAGGGAGGGTTCTTTTGTCATTTTGATATATGATATATGATACGTTTTATGTTTTATGGTAAAAAGAAAAATAACATATTCATACGTTTCATATGTTTTATGTAGTACATATGATATATAATTAAATAATTAAATCCAAAAATATTCAATATTGGGCTCATTTCGAAGGTTTCGAAGAGACGATTATGATGGTGTAACTTGTTAAAATTAAAACGTATTTTTTAAACGTATTTTAGTTAATATACGATTTTATGTGTTAATATGATAAAAATGAAAAATGAAAAATAGAAAAGTAAAAGGTATAAAGTAAACTAACTAAATAATTATAGGGGTATAAAATGTAAATATATATTTAAAATCATTATCACCTACATACTCCCTACGTCTTCTTCCCCACAAAAATTTACAGTGCCACGAAGGTAAAAAAAACACTATGAAGGTAAAAAAAAGCTAAACCAAGTTAAAAAAAAATCAAACCTTCACAGATAAAAGACTGTGAAGGTATATCCGAACCTTCACAGTGAAGACGCTGTGAAGGTAAAAAAATCAAAAATTACAAATTTATAAAATAATATAAAATCAAAAGTTACAAATTTATAGAATAAAATAAAATTAAAAGTTATAAATTTTATAAATTTATAAAATAAAAACACACACACACTAATAATAATAATAATAATAATAATAATAATAATAATAATAATAATAATAATAATAATAATAATAATAATAATGGGTATTAATGATTGAATCGAAAAACTATGAGTCACTATTTGCACCTTTTTGGTGCAAATAATACTCCCCTTCAAAAAAATATAAGAAAATAGAAAACTATGAATCAAATTTCTCAACATGTCATATCATCTCTCCCTAATTCTAGTTTATATATAGATATAGATTCTATGTATGTCTATATGTTTTTTTTTCAATTATTTAAATAAACTAAATTTATTTCTTAAACAATGATTAATGTAATATTTTATTTCTATCTACATGTTTATCTTTTAATTCAATAAATGTTGTGTTTTGATATAACTTAATAAATTATATATTAAATTAAAACGATAAATTATAAAGCAAATAAAACGATTTCATTATATTATGATATTATATATTAATCGTTTATTTGAAATTAATGTTTATATTTTAATTAACATTAAATTAAAATAAAGAATTATATATCATATGTTATTAACTAAAAAAAATTGAAAGTATATAATAATTTGTAAAATAATTAATAAATGTTGCAGTGGAGATCACTTTTGATAGTGTAGATGAATTGAATGTGTGTAAAGATAATTACAAATAGGGATGAGCAAAACGAACCGTTTTTCCGAACCGAACCGGTACCGTACCGGTACCATATATTCGGTCCGGGATTCGGTTCCAACTATTCAAGAAATTCGGTATTCGGGATTTCGGTATTCGGTACCGGGAATTTCCCGAAAATACTGAAACCGAACCGTTGATTTTATAGGTTAGATTTTTTAAATCTTCTTTGATTCTGTAATATTTTCCTAATATTATGAAGATTATCTTTTCCTAATCAAATTAAATCATCTCCTAAACAACTTAAACTTTCTCCATAAGTACCTATTATTCTCCAATTTTTTTATCACCGTCAAAAAATTGGCACCTACATTCACATAAAAAAACCGACGAATTCGGGATTCAGGATTCGGGATTTGGCACCTCTATGGATCAAACTCAAGTAAGTTTTTATGTTTTGCACATTTTTTCAATTATGTTCTTCGTTAAAAAGATGTAAAAACATACTTTTGGTTAAAGTAATCATGCATTCATATCAATTGGATTTCTTTTAATTGGATATTTGTGAACTTAGTCGTTGTTGTGTGTCCCTTAATCTAGTTCCTATTCAATTACAATCAAACAAACAAGATTCAAACCAATGATTACCTGTTTGATTACTTGAATTCTCAAGAAATACACTTTCTCTCTCTAAAAGTCTTTCTCTCTCTCTCTCTCTCTCTCTCTCTACAATCTGATATTACAATCTTAGTCACACACTTCTAAAATACAAAGAGAAAAAGTATTTATACTAACATCTAATAAAAGGAAACAACAAAAACAACTAAACTAATACATTGACTTTTATTAATAGACTTTGACTTTTAATGAGGTTTGACTTTAGCAGCTTTGACTTTCTCAACTTTGACCTTCAGTCTTCTTGATCTTGTATCCAACAGATTTATGCTCTAACAATCTCCCCCTTTGGATTCAAGATCACTGTTGAAAGATGTAGCATTAAGTCTTCACTTTAAGCTATGTCTGAACAATCTCCCCTTTTACTTTGATGATCTTCTTTCCAAAGCTTTCTTCAAACGAATAACAATCTTCTCAAAACTCTCACACAACACTTTCAGATTATCTTCAAAATCAGCTCGAATACTTTAGCAAATAATCTTCAAAGAAAAAATTCCTCAAAACTTCAGAAATTCTTTGATCGTCTTCAAAACTTTACTTTGAATCTTCTGTCTTGGCTATTTGAGAAAATCATCTCCCCCAATCTTGAAAATCTTTAACATTTCTTCATACCATCTCCCCCTTTTTGATGATTTGAGCATCTGATATCATCAAAACTTTTTGCCAAGAAATGTCAATTACCATTTTGATCTGTCATACTGAGCCTCTGATTCTGTCAACTCTCCAAGATATTCTTCTAGATCTTTTCAAATCCAGACAAAATAAGAACATGTAACTCCTGAATCAACAGATGAATCAGTTAATATGCCTGTCAGTAACACAAAGTCACTGTGTGTAACGAATACACAATATAAAGGAGCTTTTTTATGTTCACTCCCCCAGGGCTTCCATCCAATCATCGAAATACCACAAAGGCAATTTCTATGAATGTTATGACAAAGAAACAAATTCTTTGTGTGCTCGTTCAAGTGTAGAAAGAATTAAGCACGAATAATTGCTTTTAATAAGGCTCAACATTGTGTAAACCAATGAAACAACAGTAGATAAACACAGACTCTAAGTGCATGATTGAAGTGCGAAGGTGGGGCAGACTTCCTTCTTTTTCAATATCCAGATTTTCCAAATGAAAACCAGATAGATAATGTGCTGCGTCCCCTTTAAAATGTGAAACATTTTCTTTTTAAGAAGAAAATGAGTGGTTGGTGGGGTTATAACCAAGAGTTGGCATGGGCTATTTGCCTGTTTCAATAACATTCACCAAAGAATTGTGAAACGCTAGTAATATGGCTGCCCGACTCAGAAAGTAGTTGGCGCAGAGTTTGATATTCTTTTACTCTGATCTCTCACCCTCTTTCTTTTTAATCAATAAGCTCACTACTAACCAAACTCTCTTTTCCATTTTACCTCATCACACCCACACTCATTTCTTTTGACTCCTCACACTCAATCACTAAGGGATTAACTTCATGGGTAGGAAACACTGGTTAACGTGAATCCATAGAAGTTTAGTTAATTCCTAGCACAAAGAACCCAAATTCTTAAAAAGAACGTGTTGCTCAAATGGTTTAACTATATCAGTTAAAGCTCATATACAAATGTCAGACATAAGTATGCTCAGTGATATAATCATGAAGATATGAGCATTTTAAACCATAGAAGTATTTTCAAACAAGGAAATTGAATGAATGAACATGAATGTAAGAAACTTGTTTGAAAATCTGACATTGTATAAAATGATCATAAATGAATGATATATCAATTAAAGCTTATGGTCAAGAATAATTGATATTTGTCTATACGAAACAAGATATAGACATTCTTGAAATGACCGTTTCGAAATGAAATATCGCTCAAAATTCTTTGAATACAAGCGGAGTGTCTTACCATCGAAGAAAAATTATTTCAATTTAGAGACATGGTAAGAACATTTTGAACAAAAATTCAAACCGATGTGTGTGAATACTTGAAAGTATATAGAAAAGACAATACGCAAGTAATTATCTTTGGAAACACACGGTTTGTTTATCAATGAAGCACAAAAATAGAATAAAAACATTTAAAATCACACTTCCAAATTATAAAATCTGTTTAAGAATTGGGAAGTGGTTTGAACATTTAAAAACATGTTTTCTATATCTGAAAGTTGTCCTTCTTTCAGATATATGTGAGATTAAGATAAGAAATTTACCTTGTCACTCAATCTTAAATCTTAGAAAGTCATCTGTAGTCATGTAGATATGATCGTGTCAGCTTCTCTCATCCTGTAAGTCTCAAAGTCTAGTCAAAATTTATTCACAAAATTTATTCACAAAATTTATTCGAAAATAAACGACGAAAAACATTAAAACAATTATAGAACGAGTTCTAATCAGAAGTAATCAGAAATCATTATCTTACTCCTTGTTACTTATAAGCTCCCCCTAAAATCATGCATTGCAAAAATTTTGTCAGTTAAGCAAAATGCAGAAATTAGTTTTACTCCCCCTCAAATGAATATAGATCATCTAACAATCTTCTCATACTCCCCCTGAGATCATGAGCAAACCATTAAAGTGAAGGTATCTTTCAGAAATAAAATATAAATAAAATGACGAAAAATAACAATTTGTAACTTTAGTAGATAATAACCGATTACGTCTTAAGATTTAACATACCAAGCTTAGAGATAAGAAAATTAAATCTCTTTTCATCTAAGGGTTTGGTAAATAAATCTGCAAGTTGATAATCTGTTTTTACAAAATAAAGTTCAATTGTTCCTTTTTCTACATTATCTTTGATAAAGTGATACCTTACATCAATGTGTTTGGTTTTGGTGTGTTGGACAGGATTAGCAGATATGGCAATCGCGCTCTTCGAGTCACAGTATATCGGAATTTTGTCATATTTGAATCCAAAGTCTCGTAGTTGTGTTCGCATCCACAAGACTTGAGAGCAGCAACTGGCAGCAGCTACATATTCTGCTTCTGCAGTCGATGTGGAAACGCATAACTGTTTCTTTGAAGCCCAGCTAACGAGCTTGTCTCCAAGAAATTGAACGTGACCAGAAGTACTCTTTCTATCCAACATACAACCTGCATGATCTGCATCTGAATATGCAGTCAGTTGAAACCCAGTATCTTTAGGATACCACAAACCAAGGTCTGCAGTCCCCTTCAGATATCTAAAAATCCGTTTGACAGCAGCCAAATGGGATTCTTTGGGAGAAGCTTGATATCTAGAACAAAGACATGTTGAGAACATAATATCTGGTCTACTCGATGTAAGATACATCAAAGAACCAATCATACCTCTATAAGTTCTAAGATCAACACTTGTACCCGAAGGATCAGCGTGAATCTTAGTTCCTGGTGCCATCGGGGTGCCAATAGATTTGCAATCTTCCATTTTGTACTTCCAAAGAATATCCAAAATGTACTTAGACTGATTGATAAAAATCCCCGTAGAAAGTTGTTTAACTTGTAATCCGAGAAAGAAATTCATCTCTCCCATCATACTCATTTGAAAACGTGACACCATGAGGTTAGAAAAGTTTTTGCAATATTTTGGATTAGTAGAACCAAATATTATATCATCAACATAAATCTGAATAAGAATAATATCAGCTTTTTCCTTCTTTATGAATAAAGTAGTGTCGATCTTACCTTTAGAGAAACCAGACTTGACCAAGAATTTGGATAAGACGTCATACCAGGCTCGAGGGGCTTGCTTTAATCTATAAAGGGCTTTGTCCAAGATATAGACATGATCTGGCTTATCTGGATTAACGAACCCTTCTGGTTGAGACACATACACTTCTTCTTTAAGAATGCCGTTCAGAAAGGCTGTTTTCACATCCATCTGAAAGACTGTGAAGTTCTTATGAGCAGCGTAGGCGAGAAACATTCTGATTGCCTCTATGCGCGCTACTGGAGCATACGTCTCGTCATAATCAATGCCTTCCTCTTGCCGATAGCCTTTGGCAACAAGTCTAGCTTTGTTTATGATAACGACACCATCTTCATCCTTTTTGTTCTTGAATACCCACTTAGTTCCTATCACGGTCTTTCCTTCAGGCTTAGGAACTAATCTCCAAACCTTTAGGGCTTCAAACTGATTGAGCTCTTCTTGCATTGCAAATACGCAGTCCGAATCAGCAAGAGCCTCGGATACTCGTGTTGGCTCAATCTTGCTGAGGAATGAGTCATGCATACACTGATTAAGAGTCGCTGACCTTGTCTGAACAGGCTTGTCAAAATCTCCAATTACTTGATGTAATGGATGGTTCTTGGTCCAGCGATGCTCATGTGGGAGTGGAATAGATGAATTCTGAACATGATCATCATCTTGAAATCCACTTTCAAAATCTTCAGTTTGAATTACAAGAGGGGGTTTTGCAGTTGAAGACTCAGGTGCAGAAGTATCAGTTGGAACAACAGATTCTGACTCAACTGAAACAATTACTTCTGGCTCAGCATTAACTTGTGAAACTTCAACTGTAGGAGTAACATCAGGAATGTGAGTTTCTGACTGAACGGGGGATACTTGTTCAGTAATGATCTCTGAAGTGACTGGATGATGACAGCTTGTATCTTCAAACCTGTCAGTCACAGCAGATTTAGGTATATTAGATCCTAGAAACTCATCATAAAAGAATTCAAATAACAAATCTAAATCAGTTAAATGTGAAGTAGATGAAGAAGCGTTATCCGAATTTGTCGCTGTAGAAACAGGTTCTGGACTGATCTGCCCAGAAGCTAATACACCAGTGATAACGGGTTCTGAAATGATTTGATCAGAAGCCATTTCTTCATCAAATGCAACATTGACACTCTCCAGAACTGTCTTTGACTTCTTTATATAAACACGATATGCTGCAGAAGTTGAAGAATAACCGATAAAGATGCCTTCGTCCGCTTTAGCACTGAATTTATTCAGAGTCTCTCTGTCGTTAAGCACAAAACATTTACACCCAAATATGTGAAAATATTTGATAGTTGGTGTTCTGTTGTTGATTAGCTCATATGGAGTCTTCTGAAAACGGCGGTGTATCATGGAACGATTTTGCGTATGGCATGCAGTCGACACAGCTTCAGCCCACAAGAATAGAGGTAGATCCGATTGACTAAGCATAGTCCGAGCGGCCTCGACTAGCGTACGATTACGTCTTTCTACTACTCCATTTTGTTGAGGGGTTCTAGCAGCAGAATACTGATGTGAAATCCCAACTGATTCGAGATATTCATCAACAATCTTATTCTTGAATTCTTTGCCATTGTCAGTTCGAAGGAACTTGACTTGTCGCTGTAGTTTCACCTGGGTCGTCTTTAAGAATGAAATGAGAACTTTCGGTGTCTCATCTTTAGATCGAAGAAATTTGACCCACGTGTATCTTGAATAATCGTCCACAATGACCAACACGTATTTCTTACCACCCAAACTCTGAGTTCTCATTGGACCACATAAATCCATGTGTATTAGTTCTAACGGAGAACTAGTGCTTGGTTCAGGATTCGGTTTGTGAGCGGCTCTCTTCATCTTACCCTTCTCACAAGCTGCGCATAAGTGTTCTTTTTCGTATTTCAGCTCAGGAAGTCCCTTTACTAATTTCCCACGAACCAACTTGTTGATGTAACGAAAGTTCAAGTGAGATAAACGTCTGTGCCAGAGCCAACTTTGCTGCAATGAAGCTTTTGTCATCAAGCATACCTGATTGTCAATCTGAACTTTGGTCAAATTGATGGTGTAGAGGTTTGTCTTTCGATGTCCACCCAAGAGTTCCGTGCCGTCTTCAGTACGAACCGAGCAACTCTTGGACTTGAAGTTAACCTCTAACCCTTTATCGCAGAATTGACCTATGCTGAATAAATTGTGCCCCAAGCCTTCGACATAGCTCACTTTACTGATCGTTATCTTGTCTTGTATAATGTCACCATATCCTAAGATAGGTGAAAGCTGATCGTTTCTAAATCTGACATTTCCACTTAATTTCTCTTTATAGTTAGACAATAAAGCTTTTTGCCCAGTCATATGCTTTGAACATCCACTGTCCAAGTACCACATATGTCGGGTCTGCAAGAGAAATCAGGCAATAATAGACTTAGGTACCCATTTAAAAACGGGCCCTAACAGATTAGTACAAGATTTTGGCATCCACTTAAAAATGGACCCTCTGTTCTTTTGAAAACTTTTACAAACATTTGACTTTGAAGAATATACATGATAAGATCCATACCAATCAGAAGAATCATGAGAATAAGCAAAGTCAGTTTTCCGATAATTATGATGAAATTTAGTAGTAATAGGAGATAATTGAATCAACTGCTTTATTGAATAACGCTTGTAAGAAGTTACAAGGTTTTGTTTATGAGAAACACATTGATCAACTACATCAGAATCACTACTAACAGATTTAGTACAAGAATTATCAGTAACTGATTCAGCTATCTCAGCATCCTTCTGTTTTGGTCTCCATTTGGATTGAGCTTTCAGCTTTTTCTTCCTTAAATCTGAAACATAAGATGTAGATTTATTAGGAAAAATAGATTTCTGTGACTGAGGTTTCTTTTGTGTACCAGTGTATTTCTGTTTCTGTAATCGCTGCTTCTTATGTTTCTTACCATTAGCATAGTAATCAGCAGTTACAGAAACTTTGTCATTACTAACACCACTTGGTAACACTTTGTCATTTTCAAGACAAGTAGAATGAGCAGGAAGTTTAGAATGAATGTCAAACATATCAGATTCTTCCATGCTCCCATCATCAGAATTAAAAGAATCATTTGCAGACTCAAATAAGTCATCAGAATTATCAGAGAAAATTTGAGGTGCCTTTGAAACTGTAGAACACTTTGTTGATTTAACTTGAAAAACAGTGTTCTTTATAACTGTAGAAAACACAATTTGTTTTATATCACCCAAAAGTTTTTCATCAGATAAAACATTTTCAAGTTCAACTATTTTGCTTTTAAGAATAGATGTAGGAACATAAACCTTTGCAATCGCAGGTTTTGCCTTCATCTCAGATGCGGAATAACTAACAAAATAGTCTTTTGAAAGAACTTTCCGTGTTTCTGAAATATAACTATCATTTAACTTTATGTAGTTAAATGGTAGTTGCATTTTCTTTTTATTCTTTCTATTTTCAGTTTCTTTGGCCTCATCTTCGTCTGACAACTTGGTAACAAATTTGGGTTTCAAATGAGTATGTTTACCAGCACAGGCAAGAAAATCATAGTTATAAATTGCCGACTGTTTTCTGATAGCTTTCTTAAGATAATGGGGGTTATTAAAACCAAGTCCCCATCTTTGCTTAACATCAACCTCTTCATTAGGAGCATTAAGAAAAATGGTTTGATCTGTTTGACCTATTTTATAAAGCTTAACTTCCAGATCATTTACCTTCTTGTTCAAATTCTTGTTTTCAACCTGCAATTTATAAACAGTTAGTGCAGATTCATTCTTTTCAAACTCATATTTATTTACTTTACCTTCAAACTCAGAAATCTTCTTTTCAAAATCATCTACTTTAGATTTAGAATGAGAATCAGATTTGCGTAAAGAATCAATCAGATCTTTGTTTGAAATAACAGAAGTTCAAAGATCTTCTTGTTCTTTTTAGCAACCTTTTCCTTTTCATTTTTCAGATTATGTTGTAAATTTTGTAGCTCAACCACCATGGTTTCCAACTTGGTAATGAAATCTTTTGGAGTTAAGTTTAATACCTCATTCACTTCTTCATCATCTGACTCGTCATTCTTGTCTTCTTTGCCCATTAGACAAATATGAGCATTTTCTTCTTTCTCATCACTTTCATCCTCAGAATGATCTAACCAGAACTCATCCTCGCCCATTAAAGCTATACCAGCTTCTTGTTGCCTTGCCAAAAGCAACTTGTTTTGATAATACTGAGAGTTGCGTACTTTTGGCTTCCTACAATCTTTGGCATAATGACCCATCTTCCCGCAATTGTAGCATTTGATTGAATCAGTTGCTGGCTTTTCAACAGTGGTGTAGTCATTCGCAAACTTTTTCTTCTCATCCGGTTTCTTTTCCACATATCTTTTCTCTTCAAATCTCTTTCCTTCCATTCTTTCCCAGTGCTCGTGGTTCTTTGAACTTGATGACGAATAGCGTTGAGAATTTGATCCCGACTTCTTATAAAATTTCTTCTGAAAGGCACGGGCCAGCAAAATCATAGCTTGTTTCAGACTCTCGCCATCATCACTATCTGAAATAGAATCTGACTCAGAAGTTGTAAGAACTATCTTCTTTTTCTTTTCTTTCTTCTCTTTCAATTTCTCTCCAGCTACTAAGGCAATAGGATCAGAAGCTTGTACTGCTTTCTTCTTTTCAGCTCTTTTCTCTTCAACCTCTTCTTCATTCTGCTTTAAGGTTTCAAATACCTCATGTAGTGGAATTTCATTTAAATCCTTCATCTGCTTCATTCTTCTTGTATGCTTCTTCCACTCTGGACGTAAGATACTCAAGAATTTGACATTGTTTTCCAGTTGCTTCTTCTTAACTTTGTTCTTTGTTAACTCGTTCAGAAGCAACACAAATCTCTCATAAGTATCTTCCAGACTCTCATTCTCCTTGGCTTTGAACTCCTCATAGCTATTTATGCAGTTTGCCACTTTCATCTGGTTTCCGACCTTTGATCCCATCATCATCTTTTGTAATTGATCCCACATCTTCTTTGCATTGGCTTTATAACTATCAATCTTGATGTAGATCTCGTTTGGGATGCTTTGAAGAAGTAATGATCTCGCTTGTTTATCTGCTTTGTATCGGCTTTTCTGCTCTTCAGAATATTGAGAAATATCTACTGTCACTGTTTTCATCTTTTGCTCTCTTTCTTTAGTTCCATCTTCACTGTCAGAAGAATCAACATCAGGTATCTGAACTGTAATTGGAGCCATTGGACCTTCAGTGATAGACAGTAAAATATTCTCTCCATTTGAATGTCGATCCACGAAATCCAAGAATCTGTCTTTCCATTGCTCATATTCGCCTTTGAATAAAACTGGAGGTTTGACATCGGTTCCAATTGAAAGAGCATATTTAGAAGTCATCTTGTATAAACCTGTTTGAAAAATATATAAATAAGAAACTAGAACTGATCGTTAGTCCAAAATATGAAATCACAAGAAAAATCTTGAAATCTGGAAAAATCAGAAAATTCGAAAAATTTGACTAAGTATCAGAACTCGCAAGTCAGTATTGAACTCGCAAACCCTAAAACTCGCAGACTGAAGAACTCGCAGACTAAGACTTGCGCGTTCTATAAATTCTCAACCAAACGCGTAGACAAACTCGCAAGCAAACTCGCAGAAATTTGCGCGTTTTGAGAAACTCGTAAGCAAACACGCAGATAAAACTCGCAGATGAAACACGCAGATCGACGAAACTCGCAAGCGCCTGAACTCGCTAACCACTATTCATACTAGAACTCGCTAATCGTGATGTGCGCGTTTCCCAAACTCGCAGATCAAAACTTGCGCGTTTCCCAAACTCTCACATCGAAGCTTGCGCGTTTCAACACTTAGAATTATTTCTGAAATCTTCAAACTCGCAGGTCGATGAAATCGCTAATCACTGTTTCTCCTCAAACTCGCAAGACTAAGAACTCGCAAGTCACTATTCCTTCTTAAACTCGCTAGTTTCAATTAGCGAGTTTGATGAACTCACTGGCCACTACTAGCGCGTTCTGGTCCTTAGAAAAATTTCTAACTTTTTTCAAACTCGTAGACTTCAACTAGCGCGTTTTTAAAACTCGCTAGTCGTTACTTGCGCGTTTTAACCAATATCTTTTCTTCGACTTGCGCGTTCTTGCGGATGAACCTTGCGCGTTTCAAGATGAACTAGCGCGTTTCATGAAGAACTTGCGCGTTCTAGCGATCTAGCGCGTTCTTCCTACTGTCGACCCAAAAACCTGAGTTTTTCATCTGAAATAGATCTTTTCTTGTCCAAACGATCTGAAACTCTGAACAAACCTTTGTAATCAACCCAAGAACATATTACAATACATGAATTTTACAAATAAACACTCATTACACAAAATAATCGATGAAACAGTAACAACGACTCGTGAACAAAAACTTAACAAAAATCACAAATTCGATTAGAATTACAGTGCAATACGGAAATTAAAGTACAAATACTCGATCTAGTACACTTTGCTATCAAAACCTAATCAAAATCTGCTCCAAAAACTCACAAAATCTTAGAATCTCGAATTTTCTGCTCATGAACAGTAACGAACCAACAAACTTGAATTTCTTGATTTGATTTCACCTTTGGATCTGCTTTGATACCAATTGTGTGTCCCTTAATCTAGTTCCTATTCAATTACAATCAAACAAACAAGATTCAAACCAATGATTACCTGTTTGATTACTTGAATTATCAAGAAATACACTTTCTCTCTCTAAAAGTCTTTCTTTCTCTCTCTCTCTCTCTCTCTACAATCTGATATTACAATCTTAGTCACACACTTCTAAAATACAAAGAGAAAAAGTATTTATACTAACATCTAATACAAGGAAACAACAAAAACAACTAAACTAATACATTGACTTTTATTAATAGACTTTGACTTTTAATGAGGTTTGACTTTAGCAGCTTTGACTTTCTCAACTTTGACCTTCAGTCTTCTTGATCTTGTATCCAACAGATTTATGCTCTAACAGTTGTTTATAATGTTACTTATGATTATCGTTAAACAACATAATCCTTTATAAGCCTTGAACTAGCTTATATAAATGTGTTCAAATAAATCGTGAAATTCTGATGGCCTAATCACTATTATGTAGCAATTAGAGTTAATTGTGATGTATTAAATTTACAACATGAATTCAATTTAAATAAAATTCAAAACTTACCTAGTATTCCATATAGGATTTATGCACAAATTGGGTATCAAAACATTAACTATGGTACCCAATCGATTCACATTCATGCATGGATTTTGAAAACCATATGAATGCTCAAGTCTCAACCACATCGTTAACTGCAGAGCAATCCACTAATTATCAAAGATACAATGGTCTTCTTAATTGATTGTTTATAATTTGACCAAAAAGGTTTTAATTTTATTTCAATTATGTAAACCACTTCAATTTTTGTAGCGATTCAATTTTCGGTAAGAAATTTTAACTACCAAATTGGGTTTTTTAATCACAGAATCATTACTTTAATAAAAAAAAATCACCTTTTTAAAAATGTTTTAATCAAACGTTTAATGATAAACATTTTCTTGTTAATTTGTTATTATATGTAAAACTGAATTTTGCATTATTTGGAACAACATAGCATCACCTATATTATAATATATCATGTTTTATTTAGTAGTATTTGAAAACGTAATGGGAAAATAAACATATAAAATCTATTTATTTAATGTGGTTTTTTTTAGGGAGATGATTCATTTGTTGAGGAAACCCCTTATGTGGTACTCAACAATGATTCGGATGAGACACATGAAAAAGAAGATAATGTCGAATCAAATGGCAAAAGAAAACGAGCAAACAAAGGTCCTAAAAGAGGGAAGGAGAGGGTCGAGTGTTGGAAATACTTCGATATTTTGTTTATTGATGAGGATGGAGTAAAATGAAAACATGGAAAGTGCAAGTTTTGCAACACAATACTTAAAGCCGATCCGGTAAGAAACGGTACTTCTGTCCTTAAAAAGCATTATTCTAATTGTGACAAGAATCCCGAGTTTCGCATGAAAAAACAAAGTCATTTATCATTTAAAAAAGAAGCTAGTGGGGAAAGTAGTGTGCAAACTTGGAAGCATGATGAGGGTAGAATAAAAAAGGCTTTATTGAATTTGTTTGTTGTTGGTGAATTGCCTTTTAAATTTGTTGAAAATGAGGCCTTTGTTGAATACACTAGTGCTTTAAATGGAAGGTTTACTTTACCATCACGTCACAAAGTCTCTAAGGATGTTGGAAAATATTATATCGATGAAAGGAATAAGTTATTGGCTTATTTAAGTAAACCAACAAACACCGTTCACTTGACTACGGATACTTGGACATCATCGTGCCAAAGGGTGAACTACATGGTTGTTACGACTCATTTCATAGATGACGATTGGGTAATGCATAAACGAATTATTAACTTTAGACCCATTGATAGTCATAGGGGGGATGATGTGGGTCGTGAACTGTTTGATTGCATACATGGTTGGGGGATAAAAAATGTTATGACTATGACGGTTGATAATGCATCGAGTAATGATAAGGCGCTAGAGTATTTGGTGAAAAAGTTGCCTAATATGTATGATGGTGGGAGACATTTTCATGTTAGGTGTATGGCGCATATTCTAAACCTAATTGTGAAATATGGTTTAAAGAAGAACAATTATCATATTGATTGTGTGCAAAAGGCGGTTAGGTATATTAGACAATCGACGCAAAGAATAGCCAAATTTAAAAGGTGCATGAACGTTTGTAACATTGAATCAAAAAGGTTTTTGTGTGGTGATTGCCCTACTAGGTGGAATTCCACCTTTGAGATGTTGAAGATTGTCGTGGAGTTAAGGGAGGTATTTTTCATGTTTGAAGTTGAAGATGCTAGTTATTTTCGTGATCTTGATAGAGTGCCTGAACATTCAGATTTTGGTATGTGCAAACTAGTGGTCGAATTTCTAGAGAAATTCAAGATTAAAACGGAAATTGTATCGGCCACTTCAAAGCCCTTAGCTCATCTCTTTTTTAGAGAAATTCTAGATGTAGACAAGCATCTACGTGTGTGGGAGGAGAACCCCGATTTTTGTTTCATGGCTCAGTCAATGAGACAAAAATACGATAAGTATTGGGGGAAGTTTGACGAACTTAATGACTTCATGTATTTTGCCGTTATGTTGGATCCTACAATGAAATCATCTTTTATTGGACATGCGTTTAGAAAGATGATTATGTATAACATACCAAAGGACAAACCTATCTCAAAAGAATTGCTTGAGATGAATGTGGCAACTATGGTGCAAGAGCTTGAGAAAAGATTGGATGTTTTGTTTAAAATATACAAAGAAAGATTGGACACGGTTGACCTTACTTCCGCATCTCAAGAAGCGTGTAATGAAGAAGATTTGATATCATGTGATGTGGGTAATGATTTTTTGGGGGAATTTCTACATGTGGAAGAAAGTAATTCGGTTGCAATTGAAACCGAGTTAAAGAGGTACCTAAATGAGCCTAAAATTTTGTTTACTACCGGGTTTGATATACTTAGATGGTGGAAACAAAATGCTATGAGGTTCCCAATTGTATCTCGGATGGCCAAAGGTAGTTATTTAACTTTTCAAGCTTTTTTAACATTATGTTTTACATTTTATTGTTTATGAACTTTGTATTTTTTTTATAGATATTTTGGCAATACAAATTTCCACCGTGGCATCCGAGTCGGCGTTTAGTACAAGCGGTTGTGTACTAGACTCATACAGAACAAACTTGTCAACTTTTATAGTCGAGGCTTTGGTTTGCACTCAAGATTGGGTGAGAAAGTCGAGGAAACCGATTGTAGATGACATTGATGATATATTAAAGGACGATGACATTGCCAAAGGTAATAAAAATTATGTTAGCAACTTAGTATTAACTTTATTTGTTTCTTGATGGTTGTTGATATTAACTATCTTTGTTTCTTTTTGTATATATAGAGATTGAAGAGGCGATCAACGAACAAAACGGAAAAGGAAAAGCATAAAAGAATATCGAAGATTGTTGAACTTTTGCTTGGTTTTGAACTTTTAATTGTTATTTTTTTTTTATTGTTTGGGATTGATTTTGAAACACATTTGAATCATTATGAATATATTTTGGTTTGTGATTGGTTTTGATATATATTTGACACATTTTTTAATTTTCGGTCCTAAGTGGTACCAGTACCGATTTTCCCGTCCCGAAACCGAAACCGTACCGGTACCGAACCGGTACATACGGTTCGGTATTCGGTACCTTTTTTTAGTCCCAATTTTTTTCGGTACCAACCGGTTCGGTACCGGTACGGTACCGATCTCATCCCTAATTACAAAAGTTGATGTGCCACAATTGAAAGTGTAAATGAATTGTAGGAATATGGATGGTCAAAGAATCCAATTTTTCCCTTCTAAGTTCCTCCCATTGTGGATGGTTGCTATAACTCATTCTCCAACCACTACCACGGTTCTCTGGTGGTGGTGGTGGTGGTAGTGATTGCAACAATAACATTAATCGAGCATCTTCTTGACGTCTGAAACAATGACATACTTCTTGGAAAGGTATGATTTTGTAACAACCCTCGTTTCCGCCTCTAAACCGAGACCCAATGAAGGGTGTTACGAACCGAGTCTCAACCATTTATATATAATTAAAATAAAACATATTACAAATAATGCGGAAGCAAAACATAGTTTATTTATATAAAACATACCACGATGGATCATAGTTACAAAGTACATATTTATCTTCTAATAAACACATACTAAGCTAAGTTATAAAAACCAAATTATACAAACCAAAACACCACCCGATTAAACCACGAAATGAAGCTTTCGATAATCCCTTCGAGACTTCCTTTTCACCTCTCAAGTAATCTTGTCCTCAACTGAGATACATATTTATAATTTTTAAGCCATTGATTGACTTGTGATTACAAATCTCATTTCAATGCACAAAACATTTAGAAAATCAAATTATAGCCTCAAATAAGCTATTGTATCATGTATATGCATGTAAAACATTTAAACATTCATGCTTTCCGAATTTAATCTCTCCCGGTGGGTGTCGCCCCTTCCGACTTTTATTCGGAACCCTTCGTCAAGGATTCAGGACCGTTTCTACGACCCCTTACCGCGCTTATACCGTCTCGGTGGTTCTTATTCCACCGGTGACCAAATTTTTTCCTTTATCATGCGTTTTAAAAATACATATAACATGTTATACATAGCTATATCATTTAAGGCTGTCCATATTCTTTAAATATGAGCAAAACTTCATGAAAACATGTACACAAATATGTATCTCAGGTTTGGAGATCAAACCAAAAGAAAAGATAAGTAATCACCTTGGTTTTTGGCTAAATGACACTTAAATTCTGCAACCCTCTACCCTTGCTTGCTAATATCCTCTTTCAATTCACAAAATATGGAATTGTATGTGTGTTTGATTGTTTTCTGCTGGAAAAAGAACTTAAAAGAGACAAAAGAGGCTTATATTTATATTAGAGGTTAAGGTGCTTGTAACTAGGTTAGTCACTCGTTGATGTGGCATCCTCCCATGCACCATATGCCACCAAATAACACCTCAAGCTGCCACTAACAACCCCTTTTTCCAGCCCATTTTCTTTTGTCTTTAGTACATATAACAACTTTATTTATAATCCCTTTTAATTATTTATTAATACTAAATAATTCATTTTATATATTTTATTTTATAAAATCCAGCAGCTGCCTTTTTATTTATTTATTAAAATTTCAGCAAATTTTTTTTTTCATTAATTAAAATAGGTTGTTACAGATTTGAAGACTCCTCCCAATATGAATGGAAGCAACTTCACTACTCCAAATTGTGAGAATATGTGGTGAAATTGTTCAAGTGTATCCGATGTGGAACTCTAACAACCTTCGTCCACGAAGGCTAGAAGGACACACTGTCCTAGAGTGTCGAGAAGGGTAAGACACGTGAGGGGGCTATACAAGTAAATATTGCCCTAAATTGTCTAACCAATGAGTATTTGTGGTAGATATTGGTTCTGATACCATATAAAAATTTATGGAACCCTATTATTTTATTCTTAATAAGAGCCTTCATAAAAATAAAATATTTACTAATATATATATATAGAGCTGAAATTGTCAAAGTTTAACCGAGTAATCTAACGCATACATGTAAACCTCTTCTCCATTAATACCAAAAATATGTGCCTTTAATTTGCTTTTTAACATCTTTGGTGATATTAGAGCCTATTCAATTAAAAGTCAAACTTTCCATAATTAATTTATATAGATTCTTCATTTTTAATATTACAATATCATTTATTTTATTAAAATATTTAATATAAATAACAAAATATTATTTCTCTCCTAAACATTTAATTTCAACCTTTTTCTCTTAATTTCTTCAAAATGATAAAAGTTTCAAAAAACCGATTAAAATAAAATCCTCAAAATCTCTTTTTAAAAGATCTCTTAGCTTTAGTCCAAGCCGTAAATTAAGATTATTATGTACTAGAAGCGTACTCGTGCAATACAGCGAGATACATCACGATTTTAATGTTTCATTTTATTTTTGGTTTTTTTGTCGATTTTGGATGGTTTTGAGAAAGTGATAATGTTTTTTTTATAAATTTATATAATTTAGGCTTAATAATATAATATTTTTTATATAAAAAAATTAAGTATTTTGTTATAATTCAATAATTATCTTATATATTTTATTGAAATCTATAAAAAATAACCAATTACATATTTAATAATATAATTAAAACAAATTTATAGTAATATAATATATTAATTAATAGTGATACATGGAAATGTATGCATAAAAGGAAGGCCCTGCACATACCAAATTGGTGAGTGTTAGAAATCTGCAGTAGTAATATATATCTTATGCTTTGATACTTGTAAATTAAGAGATTTTTAAAATCTTGCATAAAATGATGGTACCTTAAAATTAAGTATTTTGTTATAATTCAATGATGATCTTATATATTTTATTGAAATCCAGAAAAAAATAACCAATTACATATTTAATAATATAATTAAAACAAATTTATAGTAATATAATATATTAATTAATAGTGATACATAAAAATGTATGCATAAAAGGAAGGCTCTGCATATACTAAATTGGTGAGTGTTAGAAGTCTGCAGTAGTAATATATATCTTATGCTTTGATACTTGTAAATTAAGAGATTTTTAAAAATTTTGCATAAAATGATGTTACCTTGTGTCTAATAATTTGTATTTAAGAGTTTTTTATCTCTGTTTTATAATATAGTATAGATAAAGGGCATGTTTTTCTTCTTTTCCAAGCCTATTTTATAGGATCTTGAATTAGAAGTTTAACTTGTTGTTCAAGAATAATCAACCGATTATTCAAGCAAATATATTTTTATTAATATTTATCAACAATATTTTAGCAACTTTGCCCATCTTACTTTATCTTTTTTTTTTAATCATAAAAAAATTCAATTTTATAGAACATAAAAATGTTTAAATACTGCAATAGACTGTTTTATATGTACGTCATATGAATGTCGCAAATCCTTTGGTGGTATACGAAGTGTCGGTGATTAACCGACGAAATAGGCCTACAGACTAGGCCTACAGAAACTCGTCGGTGAAGTCTTTCCAGAATTTTTTTTGTAACCAGTAGCATCATGTACAAATTATTCCTATAAACATAACCGATTTGTTGCTCGGTTCCTTGCCTCTGCAAGGTGAGGTCTCGTGTTCGACCCTTCTCACAGAATTTACTTCCGAAAAATTTGAATCCAAAGTTGAAAAATAAACAAACTTGTCAAATGCAATATTTAAACCCGCAACCATCGAAAGGGAGGACCTTAATAAAACAACATAAAAGAAACATGTAATTAACCACAAGCTCGAGGCAAGAAAATAAAACGAGTACAACTAGTAACAACCAAAAAACTACAATCACGTAAATGATTTTTATTTTTCTCTATCAAACAATGAGAATACATGATTCGATTTCTTGTTTCCCTGAAAACATAACAAAACATACACACTCACATAGTAATTAAAACTCTTGGACGTGTGCGGTACGCCGAGCGACTCCATTCTTTTCAAGAACTCTTGCGTGTATGATCTCCCTTGTGCTTATCGCCATACTCGCAATGGTGGTGACAACAACAGTGTTTCCTATGGCATTCTTCGAACATCTTCTTCATGGATTTTCGAGAAATATATGATCCAAAGAGTCCTCCCAATATGAACGAAAACAAACCCATTTCTTTTCTCCTTCAAATTTCACAGCAAGTACTTTTGTAATGAAGATTATGTATAGAATCAACAAGTTTACTTCTTTTTCAAGAATTGGAAAAGTTTATAAAAGCCCAATTAATGAACTTTGTTATTTTTGAATAATCAAGTCTTGGACAATTTATTTAAATATAATAAATCCTTAGATATTATAAAACTTGTTAAATACATACTTTTCACTTCCAAAGATGATCGGTAATAGGTTAATTTGGATTTTGGAGATTAAAAAACTAAAAAAAAAAACTCTAACCCAATATTGGTATCCTACGTTTATGCTCCTCTCAACACCGTATACCATCGCTCCACCACAGCTTAGGCGGTCGTCGCCGTCTCCAACAGCCTCTGTCGCTACTTCCACCAGCCACCGTTGCCGCCTTGATCTCCACCATCCTCCGTCGCCGCCTCCATTGCTTCCATCTTTGGTCACCAACCAAGGTAGGTTCGTCTTTTAACCGCATTCCAGTTTCAATTTCAATTTTGCAGATTAGCTTCGATTTTGCAACCCATATTCGATTTTGTCATTTTATATGTATTTCAGTTTTGATTTTACTAGTCGATATCGATTTCATTTTCAACTTTGCAAAGTTTATATCGATTTCAGTTTCAATTTTATAAAGTGTATACAATTTTAGTTTCGATTTATGTATATATGATTTCCCTCATGATTTTGCAAGGGTATATCGACTTTAGTTTCGATATTTTGCAAATGTATATCGATTTCAATTTCGAGTTTGCATGTGTATATGTATTTCAGTTTCGAATTTCAATGTATATATCGATTTGAGTTTCTATTTTACATGTGTATCGATCGATTTTATTTCCAACTTTGCTAAGTGTATAAAGGATTCAGTTTCAATTTCTCAAAGTCTATATCGAATACAGTTTCGATTTTGCAAAGTGTGCGCATATCCATTGCAAAGTGCATATAGATTTTAGTTCCAACTTGCAAATGTATATCGATTTTCGTTTTGAATTTGCGAAGTACATATCGATTTTAGTTTCGATTTTGCAAGTGTATTATCAATTTTATGATTTTGCAAATGTATATCGATTTTAGTTTCGACTTTTCAATTGACTTTGCAAAATATATATTAATTTTGTGAAGTGTTCTAAATCATGAAAAAAAAAGTTTTCATTTAAAGAGCTTCAAGATAGTTCTAGTAATGCATGCTAATTCGAGATTATGCCTTGTATTTTTCTTGTTTACTATTATAGATTCGCCATCTGTTCCTAGGGTACAACAGCGTAAGCAGATGTATTGCCGGAGATGATCACTTGCCTGAAAAATCACATAAACGAAAGCGTATGCAGAAGAAAAGCAAAGAATTGTGTAGTCGTATCGATGTGTTTGAATAGCAACTCGAATCTCCCTTTTATATTGAAAAAAACGAACCCACACTTAATATTAATATTTCTGTATTCAATATACATGATTTCGGGAGTTACAAATCGAGTTGAACCAGATCTCCGTGCGGGACACTGTTTGAGTCACAATTCCCGTGTTTGGCGCGGTTGGCACAAATGCCGCTCCGAAATCTTGTGCTTGCGCAGAGTAGTTTTTGCTAATTTTTTGTTTTGATCCAGTGTTGTGACTCAAACACTCAACTTTGAGCATCGATATCTCATTCATACATATTCCGTTTTGGACACATAATATATCATTTCGAAACTCTCATATAGGAGAACACAAACCCACGAAGAGTTAGATATATACAATACATATACATGTATTTAATTGTGTCCAAAGTTAGTAAAAACCCATATTTTTTTACTAAAATTTTCCAACAAACATAGTGAAAATCAAACTTAGAACCCATGTATATGACAAAGATGAAGGTGGATGTTCAATACATAAGCCTCTTAATATAGATTAGACATTGTTTTGCTATATTTTGGCGTAACTTTTGTTAAATTTTGGTGTAATTTTTGTTATGTTTTAGTGCAATTTTTGGTATATTTTGACCCCATATTTGTATGCATCTATTTATACTTTAGGTACAATTTTTTGTAAGTTTTGAAACATTTAATGTAAATGGTATATTATTTTCGTTTTGTTTGTTCAAAAAGATGTTTAGAGACTTAATCGTTCAAAATATGAGATTTCATTGGGTTTTCTCGAACTTTTCCCGTTGTTTTACAACATTAACCAGTTTTATTGGTCATAAGGATGTATTTAACATGATTTAAATTAAATGTCTAAGAATTTATTTTTTCAAAAAAGTTGTCCAATGACTTAATCAATCAAAACACAAAAGTCTATTCGGTTTTTCTGTACTTTTCCCTTCAAGAATCAACCCCGTTGTATGATTGTATCCAAGCAACTTTTTGTTTTAGGAGCGTTTTTAGGTATCACAAGAAACTAACAACCTGTTTGTTAGTAATTTAATAAGCTTAATTAATGCGACTTACATCTCATAGGGTAGCCTATACATGATTGTTTGGTAGTGGTTTAATGATACAAAAAATAGTTTATTCCGTAAGCTTCTATGGGGAGGGGGAGTTTTATGCAGAAAGGCAAGTTTTTTTTTTCTTCCCAAACCTCTCCCTCCCAAATTAAGAACATGCTCCTTTCATCTATGAAAAACCCTCTCGAACAAGAACTTTCACAATCTATACAAACAATTTATTTTATACACACAAGACTTAATTAAAAACCAACCAAACAACCCATAAATTAAAGATAAGCTAGCTTTCAAAACAATATTGTAAACAAACTCTCATTGTACTATGGTCTGCTTCATGTATAACCGAACACATTACTTTATTTTAAAAATATTCTAAAAACTTGTTAGGATTACATTTTGTCGAAATCTCATCCCTCATGGTGTACATTTGAAAACAAAAGAGAAATAAGTAACACGAGAGAAGGAAAGAAAAAGTGAAGTTTGAAGTGTTCTTTAACTTGATTTTTTATTTTTTTGCATAAATTAGAAGAAAAAAACCCTCGATTTTGGTACGTAAAATTCTTCCCCTTATAATATTTTTTAGGTGATACAAGGAGAATTTTGGAGCTATCAAGGTGTTTCTTCTATCTTTGGAAAAGAAGAAAACGAGTTCGAGAGAAGCTCGAAATTTGGCATCGAAAATCGAGAAACAGTCGTTTACGCGACTTATATTATCCCGCAACTTGGGCCGCGTTCAAAGTCGCGGGCACGTCCTGACGAGTCCTCAAAAGGATTGCTATGATTTGTTTATTTGGTTATTTTATTTCTTAATTAGTATAGGATAATTATTTAATTTTAATTATTATTTATTATCTTTATAATTAGATTAGGATTATTATTATTTATCTAATTAAGTTTTATAGTTGGTTTAGGCTTAGGTTTAGTTTGAACTTAAGTTTCATAATTATCTCTTAGTTTGCTTAGACTATAAATAGGATTGCTTGTTTTCTTTAATATTCAGTTTATTATTGATCACTAAAATTATATTTAGAGTTTTATCTTTAGTTTTAAGAGTTTTCTCTTAATTTCCCGAGTTCTACGCTTGTAGGCTTGTTATCTCAAAGGGTTTAGACGCTTGTCGACCTTTCGCAAACCCCCGTTGCGTCATTTGGTATCAGAGCAGGCTTCTCCTGTCTCTTTTATTAACAATGGACGACCAACCCGCTACCAAAGAAGATTTGGAAGAGATGACTTTGGATGTTACCACAACAATCGCTAATCTGATAGCGGATGTCACAAACACCCTTAACAACAACCATCGGCAAAGAGACAGAAGAAATAATCAAGTTAGGGTTCCACGCAATGGTAACCATGACCACGTATTATCAATTCAATTTCTTTTCAAGTCAAACAACTGCCCATTTCGGAGAATCCGCCAGAAAAAGATGAAGACTTGCCCAACAAGGTTGAAGGTAAGGCCTTCCTCGTTATAACAAAGCAACAAGAAGAAATCTTTACTGAGACCCAAGTGTCCAAACCAGATCTCGGACCAACCATCAAAGAACTCAAGAGCAAGCCAATAGAAGACATTCCCAAGCCACAGAACGATGGTCCCGAAGATGCTGCTTCCATCATTCCAGCACTCGAGACTCCGAATCAAACCAAGACAACCCCCAATAAAGTTCTTGTAGTTGTCTATCCTTTTGAGTTTGATGAAATATCACTTGTATGAAGGCAACCAAGTAAACATCCTTTGGAACTTGAAGATTGGTCAAACTTTTTCGATTTTAAAGGTCGACTTGCAAAGCCAATTATGTTGAAGACCGGGATGTTCTATGATTTAACAGTGCTTCAAACATCAGATGATGTTGTTCTTCAAGTGAACTCGAGGTCGAGTTCTTTTCATGTGAGTGTGTCTGATGTAGGGAGAATCTAGAGATATCAAGGTGTCTCTTCTATCTTTGGAAAAGAAGAAAACGAGATCAAAGAAGGCTCGGAATTTGGCATCGAAAAAGGAACAAACAAACCCTACCGGTAGTTACATCGAGAATTAAGTCTCGATACAAGTACCGGTGACCACTGGATTGATTATTATTATTATTTTAATCATAAGAAAGTTATCTTTGGATTTGACGCTTGTCGATCCGTTTCGCGCTATCTCCGCTGCGTCAGTTGGTATCAGAGCACATGTTTTCCTGTCTCTTCACCTTCGAGATGGTAGACCAACCACCACCTCTCACCCGAGCAAATCTTGATGGGGGTCATAACGGCTTTTACCACAACCCTCAACACGCTGACAACCACCTTCGCCAATCAAATCAACGCTAACAATAGTGAACGACGAAGACGAGATAGGGAAGAAGATCGAAATTGACCACGTGGTAGTCGATATAGCCGGACCACTAGTTCAAGTTCCGACTCGGAATCCGAGGAGGAAGCTGAACCACCCCAAAAAGACCCCGATTACCGAATGAAGGCCGATATTCTCTAATTCTATGGAACCATGGGTGTAGAAGAGTTCCTAGACTGGCAAATCGAGGTCGATCGTTTTTTCGATATCATGGAGATCCTGGAACACAAGAAAATAAATATGGTTACTTTCAGCCTAAAGAGCACCGCCACCGTATGGTGGAACAAACTATTAGTCCAACGACAAAGGCAATGAAAAGGCCTGGTTCGTTCATGGAGGAGGATGAAGCACCTAATGATGGAACGGTTCCTATCGGAAGAATATGAGCAAATCCTTTACAAGATGTATTTAGATTGTTCACAAGGATCGAGACCCGTAACCGAGTACACCACAGAGTTCATATAACTCTCCTAACGGAATGAAATCGGCAAGACAGAGGGACAAAGGGTTGCCCGGTACATCAATGGACTAAGAAGTTCGATACAAGAGAAGATTGGTCTCCAAACTATGTGAATGGTAACAGAAGCATCAAGTTTAGCCATGAAGGCTGAACTCATGGAGAAGTCCACGCGAGCCTCATCCTATCGCAGGTATTCTACACAAACTCCTACCGAAACTTCTAATCCTACACTTGATAAGGGAAAAGGTCTAGTACCAAGCCAAACTCCTCGTGATCCTAATCCACCTCGAAACACTACCGGATCTTAAAGCAAGCCCGTTGCACCAAAGCCGGTCAATCCTTATGCCAAGCCAACGGGGCCTAAATGTTACTATTGCGGTCAACCGGGTCACCGATCCAACGAGTGTAACAACCGGAAAACTGACATGTTCGTTGATGAAAGTAAAAGTGGAGGATAGGATGAATACGATGGAGTTGAATTTGCGGAGGAAGAATTCGTAGAAAGAGTGAACGTCGTGCTCCAACGCGTCCTTCTATCTCCCAAAGAGGAAGGTCAAAGGAAGAATCTTTTCCGGACCTATTGCTCCGTGAACAAAAAAGCTTGTAACTTGATCGTAGATAATGAGAGCTGTGAAAAGCTAGTCTCTCAAAAGTTAGTAGACTACCTTAGAGTACCGACTCAGCCACATGATGCACCATATTCATTTGGATTGGTAAAGAAAGGACCTCAAGTTCGTATAAATCAAGCTTGCAAGGTTCCCCTCTCCATAGGCAAGCACTATAAAGAAGATGTTCTTTGTGATGTCCACGATCTGGACGTGTGTCATATCTTACTTGGTCGACCGTGGCAATACGACAAAGATGTCACCTACAAAAGAAGAGACAACGTTATGCTATTTCGACGGGGCGACCATAAGATCGCCATGGCACCCGTAGCTCACTTCAACAAAGCCCCAGAAAAGAAAGGTGAGAGCTTTCTAATCATTACCTCCGATGAGAAACTTCTCGAAGAATCTTTCAAAGAAACTCAAGTCTTCTGTCCGATAGTCATAAAGGGCTTGATGAGTGTCGAAAAGGTCAATGATGAAATTCCGGAAGAGGTTGATGGAATACTCAAAGACTTCGAGGACCTAATCTCTAATGATCTACCACCCAAATTACCTCCCATGAGGGATATCCAACATCAGATAAACCTAATTCCAGGTGCTAGTTTACCAAACCTTCCCCACTATCGCATGAGTCCTAAGGAAAACGAAATCTTAAGGGAGCAAGTTAAAGACCTCTTGAGGAAAGGATTCATCCAAGAAAGTTTAAGTCCATGTGTCATCCCCGTTCTCCTTGTACCAAAGAAAGGTAACCAATGGAGAATGTGCATCGATAGTTGCGCCATCAACAAAATCACTATCAAGTATCGATTTCCCATCCCCCGTTTAGAGGACATGCTTGACGAACTAGCCAGCGTGAAACTATTTTCAAATATTGATCTCCAAAGCGGCTACCACCAAATTCGGATTCGACCAGGTGATGAATGGAAAACGACGTTCAAGACATCATTCGGACTATACGATTGGCTAGTCATGTCCTTTGGAACTTCCAACGCCCCAAGCACTTTTGTAAGGATAATGAACCAAGTCCTCCGCCCCTTCATTGACTCTTTCATATTGATATACTTTGATGACATACTCATCTATAGCCGAAGTAAAACAGATCACTTGGTACACCTCCGACGAGTCTTAACTGTGCTTCAAGAAAATAAACTCTATGTCAACCTAAAGAAGTGCACTTTTTGCACCAACAAGCTTCTATTTTTAGGATTCATTGTTGGAGAGGTCGGCATAGAAGTCGATGAAGAGAAGGTCCGTGTGATAAAAGAATGGCCCACTCCCAAAACTATATCTAATGTTCGGAGCTTTCACGGCCTCGCAACCTTCTATCGGAGATTTGTAAGAGATTTCAGCACCATTACCGCAACTATCACCGAATGTCTAAAAAAGGGCAAGTTCCAATAGGGACCCGATAAGACCGAAGCTTTGCCTTGATCAAAGACAAGCTAAGCACCGCACCGGTTCTCGCTCTTCTCGACTTCGATAAAGTGTTTGAAGTTGAATGTGATGCAAACAGAGTAGGAGTAGGAGCTTTTCTTTCTCAAGAGAAAAGGACGGTTGCATTCTTTATTGAAAAGCTAAGTGAGGCCTGTCAAAAGTGGAGCACTTATGCTCAAGAGTTTTATGCGTTTTCCGAGCCTTAAAGCAATGGGAGAAAATTCGTCACTTGGTAGCAAAATTGTTGGGTCAGCTTGAGAAAGAGAAAGAGAAAGAGAAAGAGAAAGTGAGAGGTTGGGTTCTGGTTTTCCGTTCCTAAATCCAAAGTGCGCGTGTATAAACCCGTGGCACGCAGTTAAGTGAGTTAAATCAATTAACCATGATTAGGTTTAAAACCCCAGATTGATTTCCCATTGACTCAACTCATCTAAACCAAACCAAAACAACGCGTGTTTTGAAGCTTAATAAGTAAATTTATATTAAAAAATAGTAAATTTATATATCATCCATCAAGAAAATTGTCCAAAAAGATAATAAGTATTATTTTGTTTTTTAAATTACAAAAAACTAGTGTTTATTCATACTTAAAATAAAGGGGTCGATTAAAGAATAGAATAATTAATTGTGGTGTTATTTTGATTTCTTATGGTATATTCAAAAGAAAATGAAAATAAAAGGAGTCGGCAAAAATTCTAAGATTTTGTTTCTATATTTTAGTGAATGGGTAGTTTGCATCTACAAGTGCCACAAAAGTACTCAAGGACCCAAAATGGCGTCAAGCCATGAAACTTGAATTTGATGCCCTTACCCATAACAACACTTGGCACCTCGTTCCTCCTCATGCTTCTCAAAAAGTCGTTGGTTGTAAATGGGTATTTCTCATCAAATATAATACAGATGGCTCCATTGAACGGTGCAAAGGTCGACTTATTGCAAAGGGCTTTCACCAACGCCCTGACATTGACTACTCTGAAACCTTTAGCCTTGTCGTAAAACCCACCACTGTTCGCCTCATTCTATCCTTAGCCATTTGTCAAGGTTGTCTCTCCATCAACTCGACATTAACAATGTGTTCCTTCAAGGTACTCTTACCGAGAGTGTTTACATGTCTCAACTCATAGGATTTATCGACAAAGAATATCCTACTGATATGTATTGAGTTTTCAATACATATTGCGTAGTTTTCTTTTCTTTTAGGATTTAAATTTTCTTTATCCCGAATAATTGAGTCATTTTCTTATCTTATTTTATATATTTTTTCTCATGCATGGAGCTAAGTGTAGTATTTAACTAATTGTTGCTATTTTGCGTAAAACGGCCTAAAATCTTTTGTTTATTGTAATGTCAGGTTGAATGCTGGAGCATTGGGGGGCTGATTGCAGATTAAAGAGCACTTTTTCAAGCAAAGGAAATCTTTTACTTT
The DNA here is from genome assembly GCA_023525745.1 of Arctium lappa. Lineage (NCBI taxonomy): Eukaryota > Viridiplantae > Streptophyta > Magnoliopsida > Asterales > Asteraceae > Arctium > Arctium lappa. The sequence goes on along the minus strand of CM042059.1, from coordinate 60,354,774 downwards.
TTCCAAATCTTTGTGTGATATCTAGAAATCGATTTGTGTTTGCTGGAAGTAGAAGCAATTGGTTGGACAAAAGTGTGGGTATAACTTTAGTTGGTAGTCTTTTTATATTATTTTTAAGTCTCCTAATTTTACCATTTTGCCATCATGGTTTGGTATAAAAAGGAGTTGTGCTCTTTTGTTTTAGGGAGATATATCTTTTGTAATCTAGCAGTAGGGAGAAATTGACAACTTGAAATTCTCTCTACAAAGTTTAATATTAAGTCTTCATAGATTTATAATTTGTGTTCTTCATTATTAGTTGCTGCAACATCACTGCAGCATTGCTTGTCTTTATATTTCGTTACTTATTGTATTTACTTTATGCGTTTTTACATTTCCGTCATTTAATTTCTGTCATTTATATACCGTCATTTACATTATGTCTTTAATTTATGTCATTTACTTTTATTGCAATTTATATTACGTAATGAGTAGCTAATTTTATAGTTTGGGTGTGAGACGAAAAGGGAGGTTGTAAACCAAAAACTAGTGGACTTTGTTCTTCAATAACATTGTTCTACTATGTCATTTTAAGTTTTATAAATCCAAAAGCACTTCTTGACGAATTGATCACTTCTTAAAGTGTGAAAGTGCCATGGACTTAGGAATAAGCCATGAAAAAGCACGTCAGTTTGAATGATACGGGAAGTATACTTGGAAGAGTTACTAGCAAGGGAACTTGCTATCTTTGTTTTTCAAACCGATTGATTCTTGACGGGTTGATCACTAGTCAAAGTGTTAAAGTGTAGTGGACTCAGGAATGAGCCACTAAGAACACGTCAACTTGAATGATATGTGAATCGACTCGAAAGAGTGATTTTTAAACAAAGGCATTTGTTTTTCCATATATTTTAAAGAAACCATTTGACACTCACACTGGTCCGGACATTTGCATAGGCATATGGTGATTGAAGGCTAAACAAAAGTGCAATGGTAGATATCCGGAAGGATCCTCTTTAAAGTACATGGTGGAACTTGTTGTTGATGAACTAATGCTGTAGCATTCCTATAGCATTGGCCTCAAGAATTTGTGTTTACTCCTCACTTTAAGTCTTGCACCCATTCTATCTTTATATCTCCTGTTAATCATATCACTGTTAACCAACTCAAACAAAGTCTTCAAATTCACCATCTGAAATCTATTCTTTTACTACACTTTTATTACGCTTTTATACCAATCTCTGTGGGACGATATTTGGTATTTTACCATTTTATTACTTGAAAAGACGATATTGGATCCCGTTGTATACTTGCTTTGAGATTCAATTATCACATGTCTTAGAGGTGTGCAAACATCCGTATCAAGTTTTTGGCGCCGTTGCCGGGGATTGGCTCACTAAAAGTTTTTAAAAGTTTCTTAAAAGATTTGATTTTTCTAACACCTTTTCGTTCTCATTTTGGAAGTGGTGTATGCCAAGAACACCACAGGAAGAATTATTTGAATTTGACCCGGATATTGAAAGAACATTCTGAATTAGAAGAAGGTCACAAAGAATTTCATTAATTTTAGACCCTCCCATCATGGAACCACCACCACCAGGTTTTGAGAATAGAGGGCCTAGGCAACATCTTCTAGAAAACCCACAAAGACAACCAATATTTCATGAGGCACCACCCATTTTTGGAAACCCGCCAGAACATCCTTTTCAGCAAGAAGAAAAAATTCATGGAGTTAATAATAATAATGAGGATACAGAGTCAAATGGTAACAATGAACATAGGGATGAGATTCCAAACATCATTAATCTTGCAAATTCCAAAGAGGGAAAAATTATAGACTATGCTATACCTGATTTTGAGCAATTAAATTCAGGAATAGTTAGACCCCATATGACCGCCCTCCATTTTGAACTCAAACCTATCATGTTTCATATGTTGCAAACAAATGGACAATTTGCCGGAATGCCATCAGAGGATCCTCATTCTCACTTAAAATCTTTTATGGAGATCACTGATGCATTCCTGATCCCTGGGGTATCTAACGATGCCTTGAGAATCACTTTATTTCCATTTTCTCTAAGGGATCGGGCAAAGTCATGGTTTAACTCATTGGCACCTGGTTCTGTACCATCATGGAGCAACATGGCTGAAAATTTTTTGCGAAAATATTTTCCACCTACCCGTAATGCCAAGTCCAGAAACGAAACTTGCATGTTTAAACAAATGGACGATGAAGCAATTCCCGATGCATGGGAAAGGTTTAAGGAGTTGTTAAGGAAATGCCCTCACCATGGCATTCCTTACTGTATTCAAATCAAGACGTTTTACAATGGGTTAAACCCCATGGCTAAACAAATGATCGACGCGACATCAGGAGGGGCCTATACAGCCAATACCTACAATAACGGGTATGAAATTCTAGAAAAGATTTCAGCAAACCATGGACATTGGGCTGATCCACGTGCCCAAACGCAAAAGAGGACTACTGGAATTCATGATGTAGACGCATATACTGCTTTAACAACTCATCTCACTTCTATGGCCACTATGCTTAAAAACATTACTTCGGGCCAAGGAGCACAGCCAGCTGCCACTACACCTATTCCAGCAGTACTCTCAGTGCAATGTGTTTGTTGTGGTGGGGAACACTCTTATGAACATTGTCCTCATAATTCTGAATCTATAAACTATGTTCATAACAGATCTGGTCCCTACAACAACACTTACAATGCCAGTTGGAAACAACACCCGAACTTTTCTTGGAACAGTCCATGTTTAAATCCACCCACACAAAAACAACAAGGAATTTCAAATTTTCAACCACAACATCAAGCAAGTAGCTCTCAAAGTCATCACCAAGGTTTTCAAACTACTCAACCATCTTTTCAAAACAACCCACCTTCACAAGTTGATTCATCATCTTCTTTGGAAGCAATGATGAAAGGGTTTATGACCCAAACACAAGCTTTCTTAACCCAACAACAAACCCAAAATCAAGTTCAACAGCAACAAAATCAATCTATGTTTAATCAGCATAGCACAATACTCAGGAATTTGGAAACCCAAATCAGTCAACTCGCACTCAACCAGACCAATAAGGCCATGGGCACTTTGCCCAATAACACGGAAATCCCAAGAGCCTTAGGAAAGGACCATGTTAAAGCAGTGACCCTTAGAAGTGGTAAGGAATTATCAAAGACAGTGCTAAAAGAATTTGGACCAATGACTAAATCTGAATTTGAAAAAGACATGAGGTCAGAACCAAATGCTATAGCATTGCCCCCTGTTGATGAAATACCTCCCAAGCCACTAAGAGAACAAGGGTCTGATATCACCAATCCTATCCCTCTTAGTAATGATTACCCTTCATTATTTCCAGAAGAAGACCCTAGAAGAAAGACGTTAGAGAGTAGTGTTCTAACCATCCCACAAGAGAGTACACCTAAAGGCATAAAGGACCCATCTTGCTCAACACAGTCAAGCAAATCTATCATAAAACCAGTTCCTCCCTATGTACCTTTTCCCCAAAGGTTAAGGAATCAGAAGGAAGAATTGCACTTTAAGAAATTTTTGGATGTGTTTAAAGAATTGCATATCAACATACCCCTTGTTGAAGCAATTAAGCAAATTCCCAGTTATGCCAAGTTTCTTAAAGACATCTTAAGTAAGAAGAAGAAGTTGACTGAGTATGAAATCGTTGCTCTTACTGAGGGATGCAGTGCTCTCTTTACCAATAGAATACCCCCTAAGCTGAAAGATCCAGGAAGTTTTACCATTCCTTGTTCAATAGGTGGGTGGATATTGGGAAGGCTTTGTGTGATTTGGGAGCTAACATCAATCTCATGCCTTTATATGTCTTCAACAACTTAGGAATAGGAGAGGCTAGACCCACCACTGTTACACTCCAATTGGCTGACAAGACCATTGCCTACCCAAAAGGAAAAATTGAGGACGTCTTAGTTCAGGTTGATAAGTTCATCTTTCCGGCAAATTTCATCATTTTAGACTTTGAGGCTGATAATGATATTCCTATCATTTTAGGAAGACCATTCTTAGCCACCGGAAGAACTTTGATAGATGTTCAAAAGGGAGAGTTGACTATGAGGCTTCAAGATCAAAAAGTCACATTTAATGTTTTCAATTCCTTGAAATATCCTGATGATGTAGAGGATTGTTTAAACTTAAGTGTGAATGAATCATTGTGTCATGATGAGGGAGTTAGAAAAGCTTTTAAGCTGGAGGAAGAGGATGATGAGGAATTATCCATAGAAGAGGTAAATGATGTTGAGGAGTTTGCCTTAAGAAAAAAAGAGATTGTCTTAGTGAATGATGTAGCATTTGAGCTGCTGGAAAATAGTGACCAAAAACCTTTCACATCATCCATTGTTTCACCACCTAATCTTGAGTTAAAACAACTCCCATCTCATCTAAAGTATGTTTTTCTAGGAGAAGAAGGAAAATTTCCTATCATCATACCATCTACCCTAGATTTTTATCAAGAAAAGAAATTGTTCGACAAGTTGATGTTAAACATAAAAGCCTTAGGAGGGACCACCACTGACCAAGATGTGATGACCATGATGCAAGATTTGTTTGCACAAAACAACAGGTACATGAATAGATTGCTTGATAAAAAAGGAGAATTCAGGGACAGGGTGGAGATAATGAAGATTGAATTGGTGGACAAAGGGCAAAAGAAAGTCAGAACAAAAGTGAAAGAACTCAAGGTTGATTTAGAAGCTAATACAAGGAGCAAGTCGGGGAGGTTGAGAGCAAAGTTAAAGCAGCTCAAGGCAGAGAATAGAAGGCTCCATGAAGAGAACCAACACCTGCTGGAGGAAAGGGCAGTGTTGTTGAAGAAAGTGACAGTGGGTGATGCTGCAACATTGCCATCCACATATGCAGCTGGAACTTCACAACCTACTCCTCATGAGTAGGCCAGGTTTAATTGTTTTCCTTAGTCTCCATGTTTTACATTTCAGTTTTTGAGTCTGGGTTAAATTTTTCACTTTTTAGGTTTCTTTTAGTTGCAAGATTACTTGTGTAATGTTAATATCTTTTACGTACATAGCCATAATAAATTCATAGTTGCTTGACATTTCACCTAGTCTTGGGTTCTTGCTAGAACGAGAATTACTCTTTTTTGGGACATACTTTGACTAGCACAAGCTTCACTTATTTAGGGGATGATCTAGGCTTTCTTTGCATACACCATTTTAGCCACTTGTAACCCTTTTAAACACAATTCTGTGCTTCATTCTAAGACAATGAGGACATTGTCAACTTCTAAGTTTGAGGTTGAAGGGTTTACAAGTTACCCAAAATGGGAAAAGCACGTCAATACAAAAGAGCAAAGCTCTCACATGACAAGAACACCATAAATACCCCATAGGGGTAAGGGTGTACAAATCTCACATCTCAAAAACACCACAAATACCCCATAGGGTTAAAGGTGCACAAAAATTGAAAAAAATACCCCATAGGGTAAAAGAGCACAAAGTGCCAAAAATTGAACATTTTGGTAAATATTGGTGTGAGAAAAGGCTTGGTGAGAAAATATATGCCATAAAAAGAGTGACCCTACAAGTCCTAGTGAACCTAAATGAAGTTTGTGTAATGGTTGACAAAGAAAAGAGTCTTGCTAGCATATGGTCCATACGCATAACTAGGTTATGAATGTCTCATTTTGGATTTATGAAAGGCTATGAATTGTATGTGATATAATCTACACATTGTGCGCACTTATTGCTATTATCTTGCAATCACTTTGAGTCATCTTCTTAGTTTATTTTTATTGCTTGAGGACAAGCAAAACTTTAAGTTTGAGGTTGTGATATGTATTGTGTTTTCAATACATATTGCGTAGTTTTTTTTTCTTTTAGGATTTAAATTTTCTTTATCCCGAATAATTGAGTCATTTTCTTATCTTATTTTATATATTTTTCTCATGCATGGAGCTAAGTGTAGTAAAACGACCTAAAATCTTTTGTTTATTGTAATGTCAGGTTGAATGCTGGAGCATTGGGGGGCTGATTGCAGATTAAAGAGCACTTTTTGAAGCAAAGGAAATCTTTTACTTTTTCCAAATCTTTGTGTGATATCTAGAAATCGATTTGTGTTTGCTGGAAGTAGAAGCAATTGGTTGGACAAAAGTGTGGGTATAACTTTAGTTGGTAGTCCTTTTATATTATTTTTAAGTCTCCTAATTTTACCATTTTGCCATCATGGTTTGGTATAAAAAGGAGTTGTGTTCTCTTGTTTTAGGGAGATATATCTTTTGTAATCCAGCAGTAGGGAGAAATTGACAACTTGAAATTCTCTCTACAAAGTTTAATATTAAGTCTTCATAGTTTTATAATTTGTATTCTTCATTATTAGTTGCTGCAGCATCACTGCAGCATTGCTTGTCTTTATATTTCGTTACTTATTGTATTTACTTTATGCGTTTTTACATTTCCGTCATTTAATTTCTGTCATTTATATACCGTCATTTACATTATGTCTTTAATTTATGTCATTTACTTTTATTGCAATTTATATTACGTAATGAGTAGCTAATTTTATAGTTTGGGTGTGAGACGAAAAGGGAGGTTGAAAACCAAAAACTAGTGGACTTTGTTCTTCAATAACATTGTTCTACTATGTCATTTTAAGTTTTATAAATCCAAAAGCACTTCTTGACGAATTGATCACTTCTTAAAGTGTGAAAGTGCCATGGACTTAGGAATAAGCCATGAAAAAGCACGCCAGTTTGAATGATACAGGAAGTATACTTGGAAGAGTTACTAGCAAGGGAACTTGCTATCTTTGTTTTTCAAACCGATTGATTCTTGACGGGTTGATCACTAGTCAAAGTGTTAAAGTGTAGTGGACTCAGGAACGAGCCACTAAGAACACGTCAACTTGAATGATATGTGAATCGACTCGAAAGAGTGATTTTTAAACAAAGGCATTTGTTTTTCCATATATTTTAAAGAAACCATTTGACACTCACACTGGTCCGGACATTTGCATAGGCATATGTTGATTGAAGGATAAACAAAAGTGCAATGGTAGATATCCGGAAGGATCCTCTTTAAAGTACATGGTGGAACTTGTTGTTGATGAACTAATGCTATAGCATTCCTATAGCATTGGCCTCCAGAATTTGTGTTTACTCCTCACTTTAAGTCTTGCACCCATTCTATCTTTATATCTCCTGTTAATCATATCACTGTTAACCAACTCAAACAAAGTCTTCAAATTCACCATCTGAAATCTCTTCTTTTACTACACTTTTATTACGCTTTAACACCAATCTTTGTGGGACGATATTCGGTATTTTACCATTTTATTACTTGAAAAGACGATATTGGATCCCGTTGTATACTTGCTTTTAGATTCAATTATCACATGTCTTAGAGGTGTGCAAACATCCGTATCACCTACCCATGTTTGTAAAGTCAACAAAGCTATTTACGGCCTTAAACAAGCCCCAAGAGCTTGGTACACCTAACTTAAAACCTTCCATATATCTTCTGGTTTTCGAAACTCCATCTCCGATCCATCCTTGTTTTTATACCAACATGGTAATGCCACCATCTATCTTTAGTCTACATCGATGATATTCATGTCATTGGCCCTTCTCCTTCATACCTAACTAATTTCATCTCCACTCTCGTTCATCGCTTCTCCCTCAAAGACCTCAATCCCCTCTCCTATTTTCTAGGTGTTGAAGTCGTCCCTAATAACCAAGGACTTTTCTATAACCAAACCAAATACATTCATGATGTGCTATTAAAGCATAACATGCATGACTCAAAACCAATATCCACTCCCCTCGCTCTAAATCCTCCCCTTACTTATGCCATGAACCCAACAATTATCGAGCCATCTTTGGCAGCTTATAATACCTCTCTCTCACCCGTCCCGATGTTACCTATTCCGTCAACAAACTCTCACAATATATGCATTGTCCCTCTAATGATCATTGGCTTGCTCTTAAGAGATTACTACGCTACCTGAATGGTACTTCTCATTTTGGTCTTCAACTCTACTGTAATTCTCCATTACGACTACATGCCTTTGCAGATGCAAATTGGGCTTCGGACACAGATAACTACATTTCTATCACTGGTTACTTAGTCTATCTTGGTCGCAATCCAATTTCATGGAGCTCCAAGAAGCAACGTGCCTTAGCTCGTTCTTCCACTGAGGCAGAATTTCGGGCAATTGCGGATACAAACTGAAGTACTTTGGCTACGTTCCTTGCTTACCGAGCTTAAGATTACCCCGACACATTAGCCTAATATCTAATGTGATAATCTTGGTGCCACAAACAACCCCTCCAATCCTGTTTTTCACTTCCGCATGAAACATCTCGCATTGGCCTTTCACTTTGTTCGTGAACAAGTACAAATCGGCACAATTCGAGTTCAATATATTCCCGGTGATGATCAGTTATTAGAGGCCCTCACCAAACCATTACCTAAATCTTGCTTCTATATGCTACTTGCCAAGATTGGACTTTCCCAAAGGACGTCCATCTTGAGGGGGCGTGATAAGGACAATATCTCCACCCAATGTCATGATTCAATCGAGGATACCACTCCTTTATTTTGATCCTCTACCTTATTATTGTAATATCCTTTTTTGTTTAAAATTATTCTTGTCAATACTTTTAATTTAATAGTCTTAAATACCTTGATTTGTTTCCCTCTCAATGAGTTGCAAACGTATGTACAAATAGCCTTCATTATTGTTAATAAAAATTCATCAAGTCTCTCCTCTCTCATATGGTATCAGCACACTGATCAATTTTATTCTCAACCAATTTCTCATCATGACAAGCGATGGCAACACCACCACCCGACCTCCTTCCCACCCTAACCACCACCAACAACAATCGCGCCCAAAAACCTTATATCGGTAAGTGTCAATGGTGGCGTTATGTGGGTCACATTATTTCTCAATACCCCATCTTCAAACAACTCTTCCCTCACATTGTTTTTCCAACATCTTCCATTGGTCCAAATCCAACCCGAGTCTCTCACCCCATCACCCCTACTTATCAAGTTACTTGCTTGGCTCCTCAAACTAATGTTGCTACCTTTGCTAATCTATCTTCCTCTTCATAAATCTTGGATAGAGGTGTTATCCACCATGTCACAAATGATTTGGCAACTTAGCTTTACATGCCCCTTATGACGGCTCCGATGATCTCATCATTGGTAATGGCTTCTCTTTGACGATTTCTCTTATTGGTTCTTTCTCTCTCTCTACCTTTCATAAATTATTTAAGTTTTCTAATATTATTTGTACCATCTATATACCAAAATATCCTCTCTATTTCTCAATTACGCATGGAAAAAAAATTCTCTTGTCGAAGTCTTACCAACTTCTTTCTATATTAAGGATCATTCGACAGGCCTCACCCTCCTCCAAAAGCCAACTAACAGGGGTATCTATGAATTGAGCCTGTCACCTCCTCTTGTTCACTCAAGCATGGTCACTCCATCCACCACTTGGCATCACCGTTTAGGTCACCCCTCTATTGATATTATTAAAACCTTACGGAATCAGGTGCCATTAAATTTTCCCTCACTTCAGTCTAGTTGTAATTCTTGAAACATTAATAAAAGTCATAAACTACCCTTCTCCCAATCTACTCTTACCTCTACCGCTCCGTTAGAATTAATATTTACGGATGTTTGGACGGATCCTATCCTTTCATATGATAATTTTAAATACCATGTCATTTTCGTTGATCACTTTATAAAATATATTTGGTTATACCCCCCTCAAACGAAAATCGGACACCCTTCCACTTTTCAATGCTTTCGTGCTCTAGTTGAGAGTTTGTGGGGTGATCTTCACTCATCAATACACTCTCCTCATTTACTTCAAAGCTAAGGTTAGTTGAGATCATTATTTAGGGATTTTATAGTTGATTGGGAGCAGTTATTGTGGATACCTAAAAAGATTCAAGCATCCAAACGTCAAGTCTTCATCAACCTCATCTCCTAGGGTTTGAAAGTTTTCTAGGGTTTTCTAAAAAAAACTAGATTGTGAGTTTTCTAAACCTTGTTAAAACTAGATACATGTCAACTTATGTGCTTTCCATCTTTACTTTGTGTGGTTTGGTGAAATCCCCTTTTTGGATGGTAAAATGTTCATGAGACATCATAAAAGAAGCTTGTTGGGATTTTGTGTGAGTTTATGTTATTTGGTAACTTAGGAATCATAGCAATATGGATTGAGAAGTCAAGTAGCAACACTTGACCGTTCATGGCATCATATGTATTTTCCATTTATGACCTAAAATTGGAGTTTTGACCCTAAATGGGACTCATTGAATGAATTCTCTTGAATGGTGGATTTGTGCCTTTATATACATGATGGATGGAGTCTATCTCTTGGAAGGTATATTGGGAGGTTATATATAAATTTGGTTAGTCATAATAAACCTTGGCATGCTATTTAAAGTTTATATGGTTATTAAAGTTATTGGACCACAAAGTTTGGCATAAATGAATATACATCTTGCTTGGAGAAGTTTGTACTTATTTGTACATTGCGAATTGGATGAACCATCCAACAGGCACTACGAGGATATAATCTTGGGCGCCACCTTGGAGTCTGCGAGTTTTGAAAGTTGAGAAATTTTTCTAAGGACCAGAACACGCACGTAGTGGTTAGCGAGTTCTACAAACACGCTAATCGAAGGGTGCGCGTTTATCAGTGAATAGTGATCTGCATGTTTAGGCGTTAGCGAGTTTCATCGAGAACAGTATCTTGCGAGTTTCAACGATTAGTGAGTTTCAACAACTAGAGAGTTTATCAAAACACGAAACCCTTTGTGTGCGAGTTTCACAAACATGCAAGTGCGAGTTTCAACAACTAGCGGGACCCCGGTGCTAAGTCTGCGGAGGGGGACATAATTCTGATTGTGATCAAAATTTCTGAATTCTTATTTCAAGATTTTTGTATCTTTGTGATTTCATATTTTGGACTAATGATCAGTTCTAGTTTCTTATTGCATATATTTTTCAAACAGGTTCATTCAAGACGACTTCCAAAGATGCTCTTTCTATTGGCACGGATGTCAAGCCTCCAGTTCTTTTCAAAGGAGAGTACGAACAATGTGGGATCAATTGCAGAAAATGATGATGGGATCCAAAGTAGGGAATCAGATGAAAGTGGCTAACTACATCAACAGTTATGAGGAATTCAAAACCAAAGAGAATGAGAGCTTAGAAGATACTTATGAACGGTTTGTCTAGCTTCTGAATGAGTTGTCCAAGAATAAGGTGAAAAAGAAGCAGCTTGAGAACAATGTCAAATTTCTGAGTATCCTACAGCCAGAATGGAAGAAGCATACGCGTAGGATGAAACAGATGAAGGATCTAAATGACATACCGTTACATAAGGTTTATGTGACTCTGAGGCAAAATGAAGAAGAAGTGGAAGAGAAAAGAGAGCTGAGAAAAAGAAGGCAGAAAAAGTTCCCGATCCGATTGCATTGGTAGCCAGAGAGAAAAAGAAAGAAAAGAAAGAGAAGAAGAAAAAGAAGAAAGTGCTTACCAGTTCTGAATCAGAATCAGAATCAGATGGAGATGATGGAGAAAGCCTCAAACAGGCTATGCTATTATTGACCCGAGCTTTCCAAAAGAAATTCTACAAGAAGCCGGGATCAAATTCACAAAGATATTCTTCATCAAGCTCCAAGAATCATGAGCATCGAGAAAGAGTTGAAGGAAAGCGATATGAAGAGAACCGGTATATGGAAAGGAAGCCGGAAGAAAAGAAGAAGTTTGTGAATGATTACACTGTTGCTGAAAATCCAGCAAATGATCCAATCAAATGCTACAACTGTGGCAAGATTGTACATTTTCCTAAAGATTGTAGAAAGCCAAAGTTTCGAAACTCCCAGTATTATCAGAACAAATTGCTATTGGCCAAACAGCAAGAAGCTGGCATAGCATTAATGGCTGAAGACGAATTTTGGTTGGATCATTCTGATCAAGAGGAAGAGAAAGAAGAAACTGCTCATCTCTGTCTAATGGGAAAAGAGGTCAAGTATGATGAGTCAGATGACGAGACAGCTGATGAGGTAATAAACTTATCTGAAAAAGATTTTATAACCAAAATGGAAGCTATGATGGTTGAGCTTAATGATCTTCAAGTGAAACTGAAAAAGGAAAAAGACAGAGTTGCTAAAAGAAACAATAAGATCTTTGAGCTTAATAAGTCCGTTATTGGGAACAAAGATCTAATTGATTCTTTACGCAAGTCTGCTTCTGATTCTAAACTTCAAGTAGATTGTTTTGAAAAGAAGATTTTTGATTTTGAAGTTAAAATCTCTAAGTCTGAGTTTGAGAAGAAAGAATCTATACTAACTGTTCATAAATTGCAGGTTGAGAACAAGCTTTTGAATAAGAAGGTAAATGGTCTGGAAGCCAAACTCTATGCAAGAGGCCAAACAGATCAAACCATTTTTCTCAATGTACCTAACGAAGAGGCTGATGTTAAGGAAAAATGGGGACTTGGTTTTGAAAACCCCCATTACTTAAAGAAAGCCATCAGAAAACAACCAGCACTTTATAATTTTGATTTTCTTGCTTGTGCTGGTAAACATACTCATTTAAAACCCAAATTTGATACCAAATTACCAGAAGAAGTTGAGGCCAAAGAAACTGAAAATAGAAAGAATGTAAAGAAAATGCAACTACCATTTAACTATGCAAAGTTAAATGATAGTTATCTTTTAGACACACCAAAAGTTCTTTCAAACGACTATTTTGCTAGTTATTCTGTTTCTGAGATGAAGGCAAAACCTGCAATTGCAAAGGTTTATGTTCCTCCACTCATTCTTGAAAGCAAAATAGTTGAACTTGAAAATGTTGTTTCTAATGAAAGACTTTTGGTAGATATTGAACAAAGTGTGTTTTCTACAGTTTTAAAGAACACTGTTTTTCAATCTAAACCTACAAAGTGTTCTACAGTTTCAAAGGCACCTCAAACTTCGTCTGATAATTTTGATGACTTATTTGAGTCTGCAAATGACTTTCTTAATTCTGATGATGGGTGCATAGAAGAAATTGATATGTTTGACTTCAATGCTTCTCTTCCTGATCATTCTACTTGTCTTATAAATGAAAAAGTGTTACCAAGTGATTTTAATATTGGTGAATCATCAGCTAAGGTTGGTGAATCAGTTTCTGTAACTGTTGATTACTATGCTCAAGGTAAGAAATATAAGAAACAGCGATTACAGAAACAGAAATACACTGGTACACAAAAGAAAAATCAATCTCAGAAATCTGCTTTTCCTAATAATTCTAAATCTTATGTTTCAGATTTAAGGAAGAAAAGGTCGAAAGCGAGATCTGAATGGAGACCAAAAAGGAAGAATGATGAGATAGTTGAATCAGTTTATGATAACTCGTGTAATAGATCTGATAGTAGTGATACTGATGTAATTGGTCAACTTGCTTCTCATAACCAAAACCTTGTAACTTCTTACAAGCGTTATTCAATAAAGCAATTGATTCAATTATCTCCCACTACTACTAAATCTTATCATTATCGGAGAAATGATTTTGCTTATCATCATAATTCTACTGTTTGGTTTGGATCTTATCATGTTTATTCTTCAAGATCAAATTTTTTCAAAAGTTTTCAAAGAAAAAGAGGATCCATATTCAAATGGATACCAAAATCATGTGCTAATCTGTTAGGACCCGTTTTTAAATGGGTACCTAAATCTATTGTTTCCTGATTTCTCTTGCAGACCCGGCATATGTGGTACTTGGATAGTGGTTGTTCCAAGCATATGACCGGGCAGAAATCTTTATTGTCTAATTATACAGAGAAATTCAGCGGCAATGTCAGATTTGGGAACGACCAGGTTTCACGAATCTTAGGATATGGTGATATCATTCAAGACAACATAACGATTAGGAAGGTGAGTTATGTCGAAGGTTTAGGGCACAACTTGTTTAGCATCGGTAAATTCTGCGACAAAGGGTTAGAGGTCAACTTCAAAGCTAAGAGATGTTCGGTTCGTTCTGAAGACGACACAGAATTCTTAGTTGGCAAGCGAAAGACAAATCTCTACACCATCAATCTTTCAAAGGTTCAGAATGATAGTCATGTTTGCTTATTATCAAAAGCTTCGATGCAACAAAGTTGGCTTTGGCACCGACGACTATCACATCTGAATTTTCGTTATATCAACAAGTTGGTAAAAGATAAGTTGGTAAAAGGACTTCCTGAACTGAGATATGAGAAAGAACACTTGTGTACTGCATGCGAAAAGGGTATGATGAAGAGAGCCGCACATAAACCGAAGCCTGAACCAAGCACCACTTCTCCATTAGAGTTGTTGCATATGGATTTATGCGGTCCAATGAGAACACAAAGCTTAGGAGGAAAGAAATACGTGTTGGTTATTGTGGACGATTATTCAAGATACACGTGGGTCAAATTTCTACGATCAAAAGATGAGACGCCCTAAGTTATCATTACTTTCTTAAAAACGACCCAGGTGAATATGCAGAGACAAGTCAAGCTTCTTCGGACTGACAGCGACACAGAGTTCAAAAACAAAACAGTTGAAGAATATCTCGAATCGGTTGGGATATCACATCAATACTCTGTTGCACGTACACCTGAACAGAATGGAGTAGTCGAAAGGAGAAATCGAACGCTAGTCGAGGCCGCTCGTACTATGCTTAGCCAATCGGACTTGCCTCTATTTCTGTGGGCAGAAGCTGTGTCAACTCAAAATCGATCCATGATACACCGCCGTTTTCAAAAGACTCCATATGAGCTGATCAACAATAGAACACCAACAATCAAGTATTTTCACATATTTGGGTGTAAATGTTTTGTGCTTAACGACAGTGAGAGTCTGAATAAATTCAGTTCTAAGGCGGACGAAGGCATCTTCATTGGTTATTCTTCAACATCTTCAGCATATCGTGTTTATCTGAAGAAGTCAAAGACAGTTGTCGAGTACGTTAATGTTACATTTGATGAAGAAATGGCTTCTGAACAATTCAGTTCAGAACCCGTGATAACTGGTGTATTAGCTTCTGGGCAGATCAATCCAGAACCTGCTTCTACAACGAATAATTCGAATAACGCTTCTACTTCTATTCACATTTATCTGATTTAGATTTGTTATTTGAATTCTTTTATGATGAGTTTCTAGGATCTAATTTGCCTAAATCTGCTGTGACTGACAGGTCTGAAGACACAAGTTGCAATCATCCAGTCACTTCAGAAGTTTTAACTGAACTTGTATCCCCCGTTCAGTCAGAAACTCACATTCCAACATCTACTCCTACAGTTGAAGATGTACAAGTAACTGCTGAGCCAGAAGTAACTGTTTCAGTTAGGTGTAATACATTTTCTACTCAACAGACAGAGTCTGCTGTTCCAACTGATGCTTCTGCACCTGAAACTTCAACTGCAAACCCCCCCTCCATCTATTCAAACTGAAAAGTCTGATAGTGGATTTCTAGATGATGATCATGTTCAATCAGTATCTACTCCACTACCTCATGAGCATCGCTGGACCAAAGAGCATCCGTTACATCAAGTAATTGGAGATCTCAACAAGCCTGCACAAACTAGGTCAGCGACTCTTAATCAATGTATGCATGACTCATTCCTCAGTAAGGTAGAGCCCACTCGAGTATCAGAGGCTCTTTCTGATTCAGATTGGGTATCTGCTATGCAAGAAGAATTAAATCAGTTTGAAGCTCTGAAGGTTTGGAGATTAGTTCCAAAACTGGAAGGTAAATCCGTGATTGGCACTAAATGGGTATTCAAAAATAAAAAGGATGAAGATGGTATCGTCATAAGGAATAAAGCAAGACTTGTTGCCAAAGGTTACCGGCAAGAGGAAGGCATAGACTACGATGAGACGTATGCTCCAGTTGCGCGTATAGAGGCAATCCGCATGTTTCTAGCCTACGCAGCTTACAAGAATTTCACAGTCTATCAGATGGACGTGAAAACGGCCTTTCTGAATGGCATTCTTAAGGAGGAAGTCTACGTGTCTCAACCAGAATGGTTCGTGAATCCAAATAAGCTAGATCATGTCTACATCTTGGACAAAGCCCTGTATGGTTTGAAACAAGCCCCTCGAGCATGGTATGATGTTCTATCTAAATTCTTGGTCAAGTCAGGTTTTTCCAAAGGTAAAGTTGATACTACTTTGTTCATCAAAAAGGAAACAGACAATATCATCCTTATTCAAATATATGTTGATGATATAATATTTGGCTCTACTAATCCTAAATACTGCAAAAACTTTTCTAACCTCATGGTGTCACGTTTTCAAATGAGTATGATGGGAGAGATGAATTTCTTTCTCGGATTACAAGTTAAACAGTTTTCAACGGGGATTTTCATTAACCAATCTAAGTACATTTTGGATATTCTTCGGAAGTTCAAAATGGAAAATTGCAAACCAATTGGAACCCCGATGGCACCAGGTACTAAAATTAGCACTGATCCTTCGGGTAAAAGTGTTGATGTTAGAACTTATAGAGGTATGATAGGATCGTTAATGTATCTTACATCTAGTTGACCAGATATTATGTTTTCAAAATGCTTATGTTCTAGATATCAGGCTGCTCCTAAAGAATCCCATTTGGCTGCTGTCAAAAGGATTTTTAGGTATCTTAAGGGGACTGCAGATCTTGGTCTGTGGTATCCTAAGGATACTGGTTTTCAACTGACTGCCTATTCAGATGCAGATCATGCAGGTTGCATGTTGGACAGAAAGAGCACTTCAGGTCACATTCAGTTTCTTGGAGACAAGCTCGTTAGCTGGGCATCAAAGAAACAATTATGCGTTTCCACATCGACTACTGAAGCAGAGTATGTAGCTGCTACCAGTTGCTGCTCTCAAGTCCTGTGGATGCGAACACAGCTATGAGACTACGGATTCAAGTTTGATAAAATTCCAATATATTGTGACTCGAAGAGTGCAATCGCGATATCTGCTAATCCTGTCCAGCATACGAAAACCAAACACATTGACGTCAGGTATCATTTTATAAAAGATAATGTAGAAAAAGGAACAATTGAACTTTATTTTGTAAAAACAGATTATCAACTTGCAGATTTATTTACCAAACCCTTAGATGAAAAGAGATTTAATTTTCTTGTCTCTAAGCTTGGTATGTTAAATCTTAAGACATAATCGGTTGCTACCTAATAAAGTTATATATTGTTATTTTTCATCATTTTCTTTATCATTATGTTTGAAGGATATTTGCACATTAATTGTTTGCTCATGATCACAGGGGGAGTAAGAGAAGATTAAAGATGATCTACATTTTTTTGAGGGGGAGCATAACTAATTTCTGCATTTTACTTAACTGACAATTTTTTTTTGCGTTGCATGATTTTAGGGGGAGCTTATATGTTATATCAAAAGGAGTAAGACTATGATTTCTGATTATCTCAGATCAAAACTCGTATAATCAACGTTTTATTTCTTTATGTCTTTTATTTTTCAAATAAATTTGTGAATAAATTTTCTTTGACTAGACTTTGAGACTTGTGCAGAATGAGAGGAAGCTATCAAGATCATATCTTTATGACTTCAGCGTGACTTCATGAGATTTAAGACTGCATAGAAAGGTTAAATTTCTTATTTTAATCTCATATATGGTTGAAAGAAGGACGACTTTCAATCATAAGAATACATGTTCTTAAATGTTCAAACCACTTCCCGATTCTTAAACAGATTTCATGAATTGGAAGTGTGATTTTAAATGTTTTCATTTTTCATTTTTATGCTTCAAAGTTTATAAACCGTGTGTTTCCAAAGATAAACACTTGTGTATTGTCTTTTCTATATACTTTTAAGTATTCACACACACCGGTTTACTTTTTGGTCAATATGTTCTTACCATGTCTCATATTGAAACATAATTTCGATGGTAAGACGCCCTGCTTGTACTTTAAAGAATTTTGAGCGATATTTCATTTCGAAACAATGTCTATATTTTTGTACTTTAAAGAATTTTTGAGCGATATTTCATTTCAAGAATGTCTATATTTTTGTTTCGTATAGACAATATCCATTATTCTTGTCCTTAAGCTTTGATTGTTATATCATTCATTTCTGATTATTTTTCATACAATGTCAGATTTTCAAATAAGCCTTTTGCATTCATGTTCATTCATTCAATATACTTGTTTGAAAATACTTCAATGTTTAAAAATGCTCATATTTCCATGATTATATCTCTGAGCGTATTCATATCTGACATTTGTATATGAGCTTTAACTAATAAAGTTAAACCATTTGAGCAACATTATGCTTTCATAGGATTATATGGGTTCTTTGTGCTAGGAATTAACTGAACTTCTATGAAATTACGTTAACCAGTGATTTCTACCCAAGAAGTTAATCCTTAGTGATTGAGTGTGAGGAGTCTAAAAAAAATGAGTGTGGGTGTGATGAGGTATAATGGAAAAGAGAGTTTGGTTAGTAGTGAGCTTAATGATTAAAAGAAAGAGGGTGTGAGATCAGAGTAAAAGAATATCAAACTTTGCACCAACTACTTTCTGAGCCGGGCAGCCACATTACTAGCGTTTCACAATTCTTTGGTGAACGTTATTGAAACAGGCAAATAGCCCATGCCAACTCTTGACTAAAACCCACCAACTACTCATTTTCTTCTTAAAAAGAAAATGTTTCACATTTTCAAGGGAACGCAGCATATAATCTATCTGGTTTTCATTTGGAAAATCTGGATATTGAAAAAGAAGGAAGTCTGCCCCACCTTCGCACTTCAATCATGCACATTGAGTCTGTGTTTATCTACTGTTGTCTCAGTGGTTTACACTATGTTGAGCTTTAAAAAGCAATTATTCGTGCTTAATTCTTTCTACACTTGCACGAACACACAAGAAATTTGTTTTCTTGTCATAACATTCATAGAAATTGCCTTTGTGGTATTTCGATGATTGGATGGAATCCCTGGGGGAGTGAACATCAAAAAGCTCCTTTATATTGTGTATTCGTTACACACAGTGACTTCGTGTTACTGACAGACATATTAACTGATTCATTTGTTGATTCAGGAGTTACATGTTCTTATTTTGTTTGGATTTGCAAAGATCTAGATGAATACTTGGTTATGGATTACAAAATCAGAGGCTCAGTTTGACAAATCAGAATGGTCAAAGACATTTCTTGAAGAAAAGTTTTGATGATACAGATACTCGAATCATCAAAAAGGGGGAGACGGTATCAAGAAGTGATAAAGTTTTGAGAGATGATTTAAAGAAATGTCCATGTCAGAAGATTCAAAGTAAAGATTTGAAGAGGATCAAAGAATTTTTGAAGATGTGCTGATTTTGAGGAAATTTTCTTTGAAGATTATTTGCTAAAGCAATCCGAGCTCAATCTGAAGATAATTTCTTTCCAAAGTCTGAAAGTATTTTGTGAAAGTTTTGGGGAGATTGTTAAAAGTTTGAAGACATTTTTTGGAAAGAATACCATCAAAGAAAAGAGGAGATTGTACTGGCAGAGCTTAAAAGTGAAGACTGAATTGCTATATCTTTCAACAGTGATCTTGAATCCAAAGGGTAAGATTGTTAGAGCATAAATCTGTTGGATACAAGATCAAGAAGACTTAAGGTCAAAGTTCAAGAAAGTCAAAGTTGAGAAAGTCTTTTGTAATAAAAGTCAAAGTCTTTGTATTTGTATTTGTTTTTCTTTTTAATTCTTGTAGGTATAAATAGCTTTGTATTTTCTATTTTTAGTAGATGTAACTAACAGAATTAGTCTTGAACAGAATTGAATTCAGAGAGAGAGAATTATAGAGAGAGATATATCTAGAGAGAGAAAGTCAAGAACACTGTTTGTAATTGTTTGGATTAAAGTTGAATCAAACAGGTAGTAATTCAATCTTATTTGTTTGATTGTTTGAATGATTGTGATTAGAAACTAGATTCTAGGACACACAGTATGTGCCTAGATCTCTGTCATTTGGGGTAATTCCTTAGAGGTAGTCCCCAGTGTGTTAGGCCTTCGGGATGTTGCCCTATTGGGTGAACATCAAGGTGTATCGATTCTTGAGGTGAAACTTGTTTGGTGTTTTGGGTCTCCCCCATTGATTCCATATTGGGCTTTTTATTGATTATTATTTATCTTACTTTCCATTCATGGCTTATATTTGTTCAAACTCACAAGGATTTTGGACTAACTCTTGTTTGGTGTTGACATGTATCTCAGGTTCTAGCGGTACAATCGCCAAGAAGAGTTAGGCGGACTTAGACAAGAGCTTAGGGATTTTCTTGGGATGCCATTCTTGATGAACTTTACTTTTGATTTATAGATGACACCCACTTGTAATCTTATTTCTTGATAGGAATTAGACTATTAGGTTGTTATCTCTTACCTAAAATTACATTATCGTAATTAACCAAGCGTACATTATTTTTCCCTTTTTGGGAAGGCTCGTGTCTTGACATTTATATACAACATTTCCATTTTTGGAAATTTTTGTTTGTCCCAATTTTTGGGGTGTTACATATAATCAAGAGTTCTATGCGGATTTTTGTGCCTTGAAACAATGGAAACACTATCTAGTGCAAAAGTACTCTTCATCGAACACCAAGCTCTAAAGTTCATCAATAGTTAAAAATCGGTAAGCAAAATGCATCCGCAGTAGGTAAGTTACTTGAAAAAAATTCTCCTTTGTTATCAAACACAAGTCAGGAGTTCTTAATAGGGTAACTGACACATAAATTAGGTGAGCCACCTTACTAGTCACTTTAGCCCAATAAATTGTTGGCTTTGAGGTCCCAAAAGAGCAATACAAAGAAGATGGTAACTTCAAATGAATATGGGAAAAGTGAAAAAGAGGCACACCAATAGATGACTAATATGTACGGGAAAATTATCTTGTCAAAGGTAACCAACTATGAATACCTGACTCTTCCCTAAGAGAAAAATTAATTAGAGATCTACGAGGGGGAGGATTGGGCAGACATATAATTAGCCAAGATAAAACTTTTTCTAGTGTAATCGAGAAATATCATTGGACGCATTTGATGATAGACGTGAGGGCAATAGCCATAAAATGTTATACATGTCAGGTTTCTAAAGGCCAATCCCTAAACACTGCTTCTACTTACCAATATTCGTCCCCAATGATATTTGGAAAGATCTATTTATGGATTTCGTCTTAGGACTACCTCGTACCTAAAGAGGGGTCAATTCCATATTTGTAGTCATTAACCAATTCTCCAAAGTTACTCATGTTATATCTTGGAAGAAAAATATTGATGCAAGCAATATTACCAAGTTTTTTTCAAATTGATCGTTCGTTTACATTGAGATTCACAAAGTTTTTGAGATACTTTTCAATCACCTTATGTAGAATGTTTAGATTGGCGTTAAAAGAAGGTAGCACCGCCCATCCTCAATCAGATGGCTAAACCAAGGTGACAAATCGAACGTTGGGTAACATGCTTAGAAGTGTTTGTGGTGACAAACCCAAACAATAGGACCTTGCCCTACCATTGATTAAGTTTGACTACAATAACCTACCGCAGATTGGGTTTGCCTATAATAGCGCAATCCACATGGAAATGGGACGCCCACCTTTTTAATTAGTATACACCTTTATGCCCAAGCATGTGGTCGACTTAAACTACCACGAGTTCCTGGAACAAGCATTGCAGTTGAAAACATGGCAAAAGACGTACAAGTCGTCAGAGAAGCGGTTAAAGCAAGGCTTGAAGAGACAAGAGTAAGGAACAAATATGTTGTCGACATACACCGATGCCAGAAGGTATGAATATCGGAGATGATATGATGGTCTACCTACGCAAAGAGCAATTTACAATCGATACCAACAACAAGTTACATCCCCATAAATACAGACCATTCAAGATATCAAAGAAGATCAATAATAAAACCTATGAGGTCGCACTCTCTGATTAACTACACATCTTCAACACTTCCAATATTTCCGACATTTATGGCTACCATGAGGATGTTGAGTTTCTTTACGATGAAATCTCGTGGTTGAGTTCTTCGAAGGTGGAAGAGATTGATATAGAGCGCCTAGCATCATGGATCGAAGAACAATGGACCAAGACAAAGCATAAAAAAACTAAAACCATAAGATTCCACGACCTTCCACGCGACTTAGGTTGTCGGGAAGGTCGCACAATTCATTGGGCGATGAAACAGAAGGTCTCACGACCAAACCTGCGGCGTAAGCCGCACGTGCGCACCTGGGATCCACCACGATCTGATCTAACCAATTTCCTATCCCTTTTATAATTCCTTTATTTTGCTTTATCTTAATTTAGTTTAACTTAAATTAGCTTTATCTTAATTATTTTATTGCTTCCTAGATTTCTTTCCTAGAACCTGCTTAAAACTTCAAAGATAACATTTAATTCAATTCAAGTTGTATCAATAAAGTTCTTGTTTGAGTTTTGAGTTTCTCAGTAATTCCGATGCTTGTCAACCCTTTCACAGTTTCCTACTGCGTCAATGGGGCAGCAAGGGATGGTGAGTGGGAGCGACGACGTTGGGTGCGACTATTTTAAATGACGTAGGGTCTGAGAACCGTAAAATTGAATGAGGGTTTCTTTTTTACTTTAAATTTTATCTAGCCAATTACATGTAGAATTTTTGGGTTAATAGTAACCAAATTTTAAAAGTTCTTTGTTTTGTTTATTAAAAAAATGTTAAAGAACTTAATTATATAGAACGAAAAAGTTGGTTGGAGTTTTCTTAAATTTTCCCAAAAACAAATGACACCTTGCAAAATATCTTGATATTGCTACTTAGGTGCCGTTTGTTTTTTAAGAGGTCTAAAGTCTGAAGTCTTATTTTACTTATGATTAATAAGAGGTGGTGTGTAAAAAGGTCTGAACGATTCAGACTTAAGAGCCATTAAAAGGTTTAAAAAAAAAAAACCTTAATGTTTATGTGACGAAATAATATCGCATAAAAGTCATTCTTAGTTTTAATTTTTCATTGTTCTTGGTGTATATGTTTACTAGTTTTGACTTATTTTGATGTATTTTATGTGTTTTTATTTATATTTAAAGTTAACTGGAGGTATGCAATGGTTTGTAACTGGTCTTAAAAAGTGACCGGAAAGAGATCGGAGCGAGCCTTGACATGGATTTTTTTAACCGATTAAGGACTAGTCTGAAGTTTGAAATTTACAACCAAAATGGGTTTTCCCCTATAATCGATCATTAGACTGAGCTATTTTAACGGGTTCTTTTACGAATAAGTCATTTTCAAGTCTCTAAATTTAAATAGTTTTACCACTTGTACTATACTTACTCAATTATAGAGAAATTATTAAAAGATCTACTTGAAACAATAATATTCACCTTAGGGGTTGTTCGGTTGTAACTTAATGGGCTATATGGCCTATATGGCTTATTCGCTTAGCCATAAATAGCCGTTTGGTTGTGGCTTATTTGGTTATCCCATGACTTAATCACTCAGTTGGTAAACCATACTCCTCAAGACTAAGACATTTAATTTTCAATTTTCCCCAACTACCCTTCAAAAACCTCTCATCTTCAACCTCCATTCTTTCCATCTTCATCCCAGGATACAATATGCGTTCATCGTCAATCCATTCCTTCCATCTCCATTCTTTCCTCTGCATCCATCTTCAACCCATGATCTGCACTCCTTCAACCTTTGCGTCCATCACGAACCGGTATTGAAATGATTTCTTGTGACAACTGTCAAATTTTGAGTAAAGAGGTCAGCACCCTCAGAATAATTTTATAAGTTTTGTCACTTTTTAAATTTTATTGAAAGCCTTTAAGATAAAAAGTTTCCCCGAAAAATTTAGAAGTTGCGTTAAAGACCCGGAACAGTTCCGCATCTGACCGTCACTGTCCAGAAATGCCAAATAAGTGAATAAAAGTCCAAAATTCTTAGATTATAAAAATTAAAATATTAATTTCTCTTACACTGCAAAATTTTCAAATTTGTCAATTATTTAGCAAAAATTGAGAATCGGGTATTTCGGTTCTCAAATATATCTGACATTGTATAGTTTAAAGCTAGTAATTCAATTAATGGTATTAGATTAATTTTTTTTTTTATTGTATTAATGAGTTACTAGGACACTTGTCCTAAACCTACTCATTTTAATCATTATCTTTATTTGAAAATCAAACTAAAAACTATCCACACTTCTCATTTTTCAAGATTAACTCCTCACCTCCTCTCTCTCTCTCATTTTCGGCCGAACTTCACCACCACCACCACCATTTTCATTTTTCTTTCTTCACTTTCTCCTTCCATTGCTAAGATTCAAGAATCCAACCAAGCATCTATCCCCATTTTGAAGTTGGAATCCAAGTCTTCATCTCTTTTGTTAAAGGTAATCATTTAACCCTCCATTTTCCTTCAAGTTCATAATCAAAAAGCTTCTATTTTCATATCTTTTATGTAAATGATGTACAATCCAAGTTTTAGAAGTGAAATGGGATGCATTAGTACCTATACATTTGCTAATGAACCATTTAATGATCTTCCAATGAAACTAGGGTTTCCATGTGTGTTACTTTGAGATTTTGTCAAAGAGATGATGATTTTATGAAATGTGGTTTTTGGTCCACAAAATTTTATTAAGGTTGGATTGAAATTTATGCATTTATATCAATTTTGTGTATAAATAAACTCTTAGGATGAGATTGTTCAATCTCATATGATTAAGAGTTCTATATAATGTTAAATCACTAATATAGTGTTTATGTTATCTTGCATGTGGGTGAAAACTTGTTAATAAGATGGTTTACCTTTGATATTTATATAATATGAGTTTTTGACTCTTGATACATTGAGTATTAGCATAAAAATGTTCTTATGAAGGAAGTTTCTAAGTTCTACATGATTAAGAACATTGTATCAATATTAATGTCTTATCTTCTTTATTTGTGTTCATGCATGCATTTGGATGAGCATTTAGATTGCCATGAATCCATGATGCATGTGTTAGTTTTCACGTGTTGAAAGGTGAAGACATGGTTTTAACCAAAAACCATGTCTAATGATCATTATTTGTGAGTTAAATTAGCATTCACATCTTTCTAGAACCTGTCCAGAAAATGGACCTCACTTCTAGCTTACACAACTCACAAACCACATGTCCAAATTTGGGGTTTTTGCTTCTAAACTTCAGTTTAGAGTGTTAGCTTTCTAAAAAGTCCAAAAACATAGAATTTGGAGATGATTTAAGTACTTAAATGGATTTTATAAGAAAATGGTGCAATCTGTCCATTGAAGACAGATTCATACACCTATTTTGTAGAGGCCATAACTCCCTCACTACTCATCCAAATTAAGTGAATCTTTTTCCAAATGTTAGTATTTTGAGTTAGGTTTGCATCCATATATGGATCACTAGCAAATTCCAAGAATTGATACCTCAAAAACCTGTTATAAGTGAGGTATGTCACTGATCCGAAAATCAGTGACACTTTATTTTACAAAAATGATTTGATGTACCAAAAGTTATTCAAAAATTATGAAAAAGTGCAGATTTGATCTAAACACATCATAGTTCCAACCCAAAAATTTTGATTAAATAATTCTCTTGAAAAGTTAAGTTTCCGTGTTGAAATTACCGGAGAACTTTCTGGACAGCATGTGCTGAATCCAGAAAAGTTGTGTTATCAAGCTTAAGTAATGTCTTATAATTGGAACTTTGTCTAGACAAAATAATTATGGATAAGAAACTTATTGGATGGCATTTCATGGGACAATTGGACATATTGGTTGGACATCGGAATAGGGTATTAATGTGTTTCTTATGGCAACTCTTATATAGGGAAAGTTAAGGCGTGACAAAACTCATTAAGTTTAAAGTAAAGCTTCACTCGTTGCTTGCATCAAGGTGAGTATTCACAGCCCCATTTTTATCGTTTTAATTAATTTTGGGGTGAAAAGCATGTTTAAATTGCGTATTTAAATATTCATGAGAATTGGTTGAAAGAATTGCGAATTGGCAATTTATAAGGCTTTGTTAAAAGCGTTTGCAAAATTAAGCTTATGATGAGTATGCAATTGATGTGTTGAGTTTTTAATGTTAAGACCCCGTGACACTACTATTAACTCGAAGAAAATCGGGCCTATAGTATTAGTGGGTAGCGCTATTTGGTGTGACAAGCCCACTTTAATGCTGACGAGCAGGGGTGCACTATACTAGAGAAGATGGCTAAACATGTGGCATGAACCACCGCTGAGTTAGTCCATCGGGGGCGTTGTAATTGGTCAGGGACGGCTTAGTAGTGGCTCAACGTAATAATACGTCTTTGCTTACACTCATCATAAAGAAATTTAAGTTGTGGTACTCATGAATCAAAGAATTGAAGTTGGTTTTTACGTACGCTCTACGAATGACAACTTGCATATAAAAATGATTTGTGCATATTCAAACCTGTGAACTCACCAACTCTTTGTAGTTGACCTTGGTTTTTATTCATGCTTTTCAGGAATCTAGAAGGTAATCCCATGATGCCTTATCAGCGTACTCGTATTTCAAGCACAAGACTATTTTCGTGTTAAGCGTATCTTATGTTTAAAAGACTTGGAATTTGTAAACGTTAACGATATTATGTTCTCTAAAATGTAATGTATTTTGGTTGTTAAATAAATGTTGGTATGTTTATAATCTTGTGCTGTGGCATCGGAGCTGTTACGCCTCGTGTTTCCGCTTTAGCGGGGTGTGACAGATTTGGTATCAGAGCCATAGGTTATAGGGAATACCGGTTTTATTTTAAAAACCACACACTATAACCTTTTTACAAATAAAGTTTTCAAAATTAAGGTACGCTGTAGTATAACTAAAATGTGTTTCACATTATCATATTTTAACTTAAACAAAGCTTGATCACCTTTGTTTAATTTAAGTGTGTATAAAGGGGACATGAATTGGCTATACTAGGAATTACTAAAAATAGAAACTTTTTGATACAAAAATGAGAAGCATGATTGTTATGTGAGTTTGCATGGTACTTTTGAGTATTAATAAAAATTATAGCATGATTGACAATTAAACTTTATTAATTATCGCAGTCATCATGTCTCGATCACCCTCACACCAAGATCAGTCACTTGACGATTATGACCCATCCGAGCACGAATACACTGATTCTGAGCGATCACCGGAGAGATCGATCACCCCCACCTTGGAGCCGACTTCACCCGTTCCACGTAGGGACGAGGCGGGGCCTTCTCGACTTCGGAGTCGGAGGGTATCGCCACCGCCATGCGCCGATATACCAATATCCCAACCAACTGGCATGACGACACTAGAAAACTATTGGGTTTCAGGGATGGCTCGAGAAGTAGAGAGGGTTAGGTTGGAAGTAGACCATCATGGGCATTCCCTCGATGCACTCATGATGATAATGAATTCAAGTGACCAGATCCTAAATGGACTGATATCAATGGTGAGTGCGGACGATCAAGCTATGAGTGCAATTATGAGAGAATTAGTGGAAACTAGGGCGATGGTAGCCTGGTTGCACTCTTGCTTATCAGTGGTGATGGGACTCTTAGTGGTTGTGATAGCGTGGTTGATGGTGTCATTTTTCGGACATTAGTAGCGTGGTTTGCTTATGGATATTTGGGCAACTAATTTTCTTTTGATATGTAACTCGTCATATTGGTACATTATTAAATAGCTTGACTATTATTCTTGGGTGAATGATTAAATGTATGGCATAGTTTTGTAATGATCATGATTATGTTATGTTATATTGTTTATGTATGTTTAAGAATTGTGAATTTCAATTCCATAAGGTTGATTCTTGTTATATTAGATGTATGATCAATTAAATACAATTATTATTGTATTAAGATTAAGGGATAGGAATAAGGGAAATAAGAATTTGGAATTAATTATTGACGTGACGTTAAAATAAATTGTGCAATAGAATTATGCCGCCAAGAAGAGAAGATCCTGAGATTGCACGACTCGTATCCGAGCAAATCTTAGCTTCACTTCCTAACATAGTCAGTCAGATAGCAGCAGGTTTAAATGCTAACCAACCTAATCAACCAGGAGTCGGTGCAAATATAGAAAAAGAATGTACCTATAAGACTTTTAGGTCTTGTAATCCAAAGGAATTTCACGGTACTGAAGGAGCGGTTGGATTATTATCTTGGATTGAAGGAATGGAATCCGTCCTTCACATAAGTAAATGTTCGGAAGCAAATAAGGTAGAATTCGCAGCTTGCTTACTACAAGGGAGAGCACTGACGTGGTGGAACACTCAAGTGCAGTCTAGAGGAAGAGAAGCAGCTAATAGACTCACTTGGGAGGAATTTAAGGAAATGCTTAGGGAAGAATACTGTTCAAGAAGTGAAATGCAGAAACTACACGCAGAATTATGGGAGCATGAAATGAAAGGGAATGACATTGAAGCGTACACGACACGATTTCATGAGCTGGCAAAGATGGTGCCACATTTGGTTACGCCAGAAGAGAATCGGGTAGACCGATATGTCTGGGGGTTAGCTCCAGAAATCCGAGGTGATGTGACCTCGGGTAATCCAAAAACCATTCAGGAGGCGGTAAGTCTGGCAACCAAGCTCACCAATAATGCCAATCGATCGGGGCTTTTCTCTCGCGATTCAGTGAAAGGAAAAAGGAAGGTCGAGGAAACTTCAAGGAGACCGCATGACAGAAGAAGGGGGAAGGAACAGAGAACGATGGGTAATTATGGAATTCAAACTCAAACAGCTGATAAAGGAAAGGAAGTATGCCCGAGATGCGACAAGTGCAACAATCGACATTTCGGAAATTGTGTTATTTGTGTCAAATGTAGCAAAGGAGGTCATTACGCGAAAGATTGTAAGTATGGGGGAAAGCGAGCTTGTTTTGAATGTGGGAGTCAGGACCACTTTAGGAATGCCTGTCCTAAGTTTGTCAGAAGGATGAACGCAAACCGGACTCGACCGACAAACCAGAGGAACCAAAAAGGGCAAGCACGAGGCCGAGTATTTGAAATTGGAGCGGAAGAAGCGAGACAAGATCCGGATGTGATCACAGGTACGTTTCTCTTAAATAATCATCGTGCATCTGTACTATTTGATTCCGGAGCAGATAGAAGCTTTGTGTCATTAAGTTTTAGATCAAAAATTAATCAAATGCCCCAAAAGCTAAAAGAAACGTATGTCATTGAGTTCGCTAACGGACAAGAGGTTAGGGTTGATGATGTATTTTCGAATTGTACCTTGAGGCTAGCTGAAAAGGAATTTAAGATAGATCTAATTCCAATAAAGTTAGGAAGCTTTGATGTAGTTGTGG
Organism: Arctium lappa; assembly: GCA_023525745.1. Taxonomy (NCBI): domain Eukaryota; kingdom Viridiplantae; phylum Streptophyta; class Magnoliopsida; order Asterales; family Asteraceae; genus Arctium; species Arctium lappa. The sequence goes on along the minus strand of CM042059.1, from coordinate 60,325,462 downwards.
GTATGGACTGGTTGTCTAATAACCAAGCGGAATTATGTTGCTCCGAAAAGACTCTTCGAATTCCGTTACCTCAAGGAGAAGTACTTATAGTACCCGGAGAAAAATCCAAAGGGAAATTAAGAATAGTATCCTGCATGAAGATGCAGAAGTATTTAAGGAAGGAATGTGTTGCGTATTTAGCTCATGTAGTCAATAAAGAGATCAAGGAGAAGTGTTTACAAGATATTCCTGTGGTTCGCGACTTTCCTGAAGTATTTCCTGAAGATCTACCTGGGTTACCTCCACCGAGACAAGTCGAATTCCGTATTGATTTGATTCCGGGAGCTGCACCAGTGGCCAAGTCACCATACCGTTTGGCGCCACCCGAGATGCAAGAACTGTCTGAACAACTCCAAGAACTGCTTGACAAAGGATTCATCAGACCCAGTTCTTCGCCATGGGGAGCTCCAGTTCTTTTTGTTAAGAAGAAAGATGGAACATTCCGAATGTGTATCGATTACAGAGAGCTCAATAAGTTAACCCTCAAGAATCGATACCCACTTCCTCGAATTGATGATCTGTTTGATCAACTGCAAGGCGCAACGTACTTCTCAAAGATTGACTTACGATCTGGATATCATCAAATGAGAGTTCGCGAAGAGGATATTGATAAGACGGCATTTAGAACTCGTTATGGACATTATGAGTTTCTAGTTATGCCCTTTGGATTAACGAACGCACCGACAGTTTTCATGGACTTGATTAATAGAGTCTGTCGGCCGTATTTAGATAAGTTCGTGATTGTTTTCATAGACGACATTCTGATTTATTCGCGAAGTAAGGAAGACCATAAGAAACATTTGGAGTTAATCTTAGAACTTCTCAAAGATCAGAAGTTGTATGCTAAGTTATCCAAATGTGAATTTTGGCTTCGAGAGGTACACTTTCTGGGTCATGTGGTTAATGAAAAGGGAATTCATGTTGACCCGGCAAAAGTTGAAGCCATCAAGAAATGGGAAACCCCAAAGACACCAACAGAAATTCGTCAATTTCTTGGTCTGGCGGGCTACTACCGAAGGTTCATAGCGAATTTTTCAAAAATCGCTCAACCTCTGACAGCACTGACACAGAAGGATAAGAAATTTGTCTGGGAAGAAAAACAGGAGGAAGCATTTCAAACACTCAAGCACAAGTTATGTGACGCACCAATTCTTGCGTTACCGGAGGGAACGGATGACTTTGTGGTGTATTGCGACGCATCACATCAAGGCTTAGGGTGTGTATTAATGCAGAGGAATAAGGTTATAGCCTATGCGTCAAGACAACTCAAGGTTCATGAAAAGAACTACACCACTCATGACTTGGAGTTGGGAGCAGTAGTGTTCGCGTTAAAAATTTGGAGGCATTACCTTTATGGCACCAAATGTACAATCTATACTGATCACAAAAGTCTCCAACATATTTTTGATCAGAAAATGTTGAACATGAGACAACGAAGATGGGTTGAGCTACTTAATGATTATGAATGCGAAATAAAGTATCATCCTGGTAAAGCTAATGTGGTAGCTGATGCATTAAGCAGGAAAGAAAGAGTAAAACCAATAAGGACACGTGCTTTGGGAATGTTGGTCCAATCAAGCATTAAGACGCAAGTTCGTGAAGCTCAAGAAAAAGCATTGAAGACAGAAAATCTTTCTTGTGAAGCTTTGCATAACCTAGAAAAAGAGTTTGAATCACGATCAGATGGAGTTCGTTATTTCAAGAATAAAGTTTGGATACCAAAGGTTGATGATCTGCGAACAATTATTTTGGAAGAAGCTCACAAATCAAAGTACTCGGTCCACCCAGGAGCCGATAAAATGTACAAATGATTGAAGGAATGTTATTGGTGGCCGGGAATGAAGAAGGACATTGCTAAATTTGTGAGTAAATGTTTGACTTGTGCGAAAGTCAAAGCAGAGCATCAAAAGCCTTCTGGACTTCTTCAACAACCTGAGATACCACAATGGAAATGGGATCAGGTATCTATGGATTTTATCACCAAACTACCCAGGACTGGAAAAGGGAACGACGCAATTTGGGTCATTGTGGATCGACTTACGAAATTTGCGCATTTTCTCCCTATCAGAGAGGACTTCAAAATAGAAAGGTTGGCGCAGTTGTACATAGACGAAATTGTCTCTCGGCATGGAGTACCTCTATCTATCATTTCTGATAGAGATAGTCGTTTCACATCCCGATTTTGGCAAGCATTTCAAAAAGCGCTGGGTACCAGGTTGGATCTGAGTACTGCATATCATCCATAGACAGACGGACAAACGGAAAGGACCATTCAAACCTTGGAAGATATGCTACGCGCATGTGCTATAGATTTTGGAGGAAGCTGGGATAAGCATCTGCCGTTAGTTGAATTTTCTTACAATAACAGCTATCACACCAGCATTCAATGTGCGCCATACGAAGCTCTCTATGGACGCAAGTGTAGATCTCCACTTAGTTGGATAGAAATTGGTGATAGCCAACTGTTTGGGCCTGACATTATTCAAGAAACAACCGGTAAAATATCAATCATCAAGGAAAGACTCAAAGCCGCAAGAGATCGTCAAAAGAGTTATGCGGATAACCGCAGAAAGCCGTTAGAATTCCAAAAAGGTGACAAAGTTCTTTTGAAAGTATCACCATGGAAGGGATTAATCAGATTTGGGAAAAGAGGTAAGTTAGGTCCGAGATATATTGGTCCATTTGAGATTCTGGATAGAATTGGACCAGTAGCCTATAAGCTGAGTCTACCTCAAGAGTTAAGTGCTATTCATGACACTTTTCATGTGTCAAATTTAAAGAAATGTCTGGTAGACAAAGCAATGCTTGTGTCCCCTGATGAAGTAAAGGTTGATGGGCGCCTTTGCTTTAGAGAGGAACCTATCGAAATTCTTGAGCGCGAAATTAAACGTCTTAGGCGCAGCAAAATCCCAATCATTAAGGTTCGTTGGAATTCACGTCATGGACCTAAATATACTTGGGAAAGAGAAGACTTAATGAAGCGCAAGTATCCTAAGTTGTTTGATGATAAGCTGTCCAGAAATATCAGTCATAAATTTTGGGACGAAATTCCTTGAAGGAGGGGAGACTGTGACAACTGTCAAATTTTGAGTAAAGAGGTCAGCACCCTCAGAATAATTTTATAAGTTTTGTCACTTTTTAAATTTTATTGAAAGCCTTTAAGATAAAAAGTTTCCCCGAAAAATTTAGAAGTTGCGTTAAAGACCCGGAACAGTTCCGCATCTGACCGTCACTGTCCAGAAATGCCAAATAAGTGAATAAACGTCCAAAATTCTTAGATTATAAAAATTAAAATATTAATTTCTCTTACACTGCAAAATTTTCAAATTTATCAATTATTTAGCAAAAATTGAGAATCGGGTATTTCGGTTCTCAAATATATCTGACATTGTATAGTTTAAAGCTAGTAATTCAATTAATGGTATTAGATTAAAATTTTTTTTTATTGTATTAATGAGTTACTAGGACACTTGTCCTAAACCTACTCATTTTAATCATTATCTTTATTTGAAAATCAAACTAAAAACTATCCACACTTCTCATTTTTCAAGATTAACTCCTCACCTCCTCTCTCTCTCCTCTCTCTCTCATTTTCGGCCGAACTTCACCACCACCACCACCATTTTCATTTTTCTTTCTTCACTTTCTCCTTCCATTGCTAAGATTCAAGAATCCAACCAAGCATCTATCCCCATTTTGAAGTTGGAATCCAAGTCTTCATCTCTTTTGTTAAAGGTAATCATTTAACCCTCCATTTTCCTTCAAGTTCATAATCAAAAAGCTTCTATTTTCATATCTTTTATGTAAATGATGTACAATCCAAGTTTTAGAAGTGAAATGGGATGCATTAGTACCTATACATTTGCTAATGAACCATTTAATGATCTTCCAATGAAACTAGGGTTTCCATGTGTGTTACTTTGAGATTTTGTCAAAGAGATGATGATTTTATGAAATGTGGTTTTTGGTCCACAAAGTTTTATTAAGGTTGGATTGAAATTTATGCATTTATATCAATTTTGTGTATAAATAAACTCTTAGGATGAGATTGTTCAATCTCATATGATTAAGAGTTCTATATAATGTTAAATCACTAATATAGTGTTTATGTTATCTTACATGTGGGTGAAAACTTGTTAATAAGATGGTTTACCTTTGATATTTATATAATATGAGTTTTTGACTCTTGATACATTGAGTATTAGCATAAAAATGTTCTTATGAAGGAAGTTTCTAAGTTCTACATGATTAAGAACATTGTATCAATATTAATGTCTTATCTTCTTTATTTGTGTTCATGCATGCATTTGGATGAGCATTTAGATTGCCATGAATCCATGATGCATGTGTTAGTTTTCACGTGTTGAAAGGTGAAGACATGGTTTTAACCAAAAACCATGTCTAATGATCATTATTTGTGAGTTAAATTAGCATTCACATCTTTCTAGAACCTGTCCAGAAAATGGACCTCACTTCTAGCTTACACAACTCACAAACCACATGTCCAAATTTGGGGTTTTTGCTTCTAAACTTCAGTTTAGAGTGTTAGCTTTCTAAAAAGTCCAAAAACATAGAATTTGGAGATGATTTAAGCACTTAAATGGATTTTATAAGAAAATGGTGCAATCTGTCCATTGAAGACAGATTCATACACCTATTTTGTAGAGGCCATAACTTCCTCACTACTCATCCAAATTAAGTGAATCTTTTTCCAAATGTTAGGATTTTGAGTTAGGTTTGCATCCATATATGGATCACTAGCAAATTCCAAGAATTGATACCTCAAAAATCTGTTATAAGTGAGGTATGTCACTGATCCGAAAATCAGTGACACTTTATTTTACAAAAATGATTTGATGTACCAAAAGTTATTCAAAAATTATGAAAAAGTGCAGATTTGATCTAAACACATCATAGTTCCAACCCAAAAATTTTGATTAAATAATTCTCTTGAAAAGTTAAGTTTCCGTGTTGAAATTACCAGAGAACTTTCTGGACAGCATGTGCTGAATCCAGAAAAGTTGTGTTATCAAGCTTAAGTAATGTCTTATAATTGGAACTTTGTCTAGACAAAATAATTATGGATAAGAAACTTATTGGATGGCATTTCATGGGACAATTGGACATATTGGTTGGACATCGGAATAGGGTATTAATGTGTTTCTTATGGCAACTCTTATATAGGGAAAGTTAAGGCGTGACAAAACTCATTAAGTTTAAAGTAAAGCTTCACTCGTTGCTTGCATCAAGGTGAGTATTCACAGCCCCATTTTTATCGTTTTAATTAATTTTGGGGTGAAAAGCATGTTTAAATTGCGTATTTAAATATTCATGAGAATTGGTTGAAAGAATTGCGAATTGGCAATTTATAAGGCTTTGTTAAAAGCGTTTGCAAAATTAAGCTTATGATGAGTATGCAATTGATGTGTTGAGTTTTTAATGTTAAGACCCCGTGACACTACTATTAACTCGAAGAAAATCGGGCCTATAGTATTAGTGGGTAGCGCTATTTGGTGTGACAAGCCCACTTTAATGCTGACGAGCAGGGGTGCACTATACTAGAGAAGATGGCTAAACATGTGGCATGAACCACCGCTGAGTTAGTCCATCGGGGGCGTTGTAATTGGTCAGGGACGGCTTAGTAGTGGCTCAACGTAATAATACGTCTTTGCTTACACTCATCATAAAGAAATTTAAGTTGTGGTACTCATGAATCAAAGAATTGAAGTTGGTTTTTACGTACGCTCTACGAATGACAACTTGCATATAAAAATGATTTGTGCATATTCAAACCTGTGAACTCACCAACTCTTTGTAGTTGACCTTGGTTTTTATTCATGCTTTTCAGGAATCTAGAAGGTAATCCCATGATGCCTTATCAGCGTACTCGTATTTCAAGCACAAGACTATTTTCGTGTTAAGCGTATCTTATGTTTAAAAGACTTGGAATTTGTAAACGTTAACGATATTATGTTCTCTAAAATGTAATGTATTTTGGTTGTTAAATAAATGTTGGTATGTTTATAATCTTGTGCTGTGGCATCGGAGCTGTTACGCCTCGTGTTTCCGCTTTAGCGGGGTGTGACAGATTTGGTATCAGAGCCATAGGTTATAGGGAATACCGGTTTTATTTTAAAAACCACACACTATAACCTTTTTACAAATAAAGTTTTCAAAATTAAGGTACGCTGTAGTATAACTAAAATGTGTTTCACATTATCATATTTTAACTTAAACAAAGCTTGATCACCTTTGTTTAATTTAAGTGTGTATAAAGGGGACATGAATTGGCTATACTAGGAATTACTAAAAATAGAAACTTTTTGATACAAAAATGAGAAGCATGATTGTTATGTGAGTTTGCATGGTACTTTTGAGTATTAATAAAAATTATAGCATGATTGACAATTAAACTTTATTAATTATCGCAGTCATCATGTCTCGATCACCCTCACACCAAGATCAGTCACTTGACGATTATGACCCATCCGAGCACGAATACACTGATTCTGAGCGATCACCGGAGAGATCGATCACCCCCACCTTGGAGCCGACTTCACCCGTTCCACGTAAGGACGAGGCGGGGCCTTCTCGACTTCGGAGTCGGAGGGTATCGCCACCGCCATGCGCCGATATACCAATATCCCAACCAACTGGCATGTCGACACTAGAAAACTATTGGGTTTCAGGGATGGCTCGAGAAGTAGAGAGGGTTAGGTTGGAAGTAGACCATCATGGGCATTCCCTCGATGCACTCATGATGATAATGAATTCAAGTGACCAGATCCTAAATGGACTGATATCAATGGTGAGTGCGGACAATCAAGCTATGAGTGCAATTATGAGAGAATTAGTGGAAACTAGGGCGATGGTAGCCTGGTTGCACTCTTGCTTATCAGTGGTGATGGGACTCTTAGTGGTTGTGATAGCGTGGTTGATGGTGTCATTTTTCGGACATTAGTAGCGTGGTTTGCTTATGGATATTTGGGCAACTAATTTTCTTTTGATATGTAACTCGTCATATTGGTACATTATTAAATAGCTTGACTATTATTCTTGGGCGAATGATTAAATGTATGGCATAGTTTTGTAATGATCATGATTATGTTATGTTATATTGTTTATGTATGTTTAAGAATTGTGAATTTCAATTCCATAAGGTTGATTCTTGTTATATTAGATGTATGATCAATTAAATACAATTATTATTGTATTAAGATTAAGGGATAGGAATAAGGGAAATAAGAATTTGGAATTAATTATTGACGTGACGTTAAAATAAATTGTGCAATAGAATTATGCCGCCAAGAAGAGAAGATCCTGAGATTGCACGACTCGTATCCGAGCAAATCTTAGCTTCACTTCCTAACATAGTCAGTCAGATAGCAGCAGGTTTAAATGCTAACCAACCTAATCAACCAGGAGTCGGTGCAAATATAGAAAAAGAATGTACCTATAAGACTTTTAGGTCTTGTAATCCAAAGGAATTTCACGGTACTGAAGGAGCGGTTGGATTATTATCTTGGATTGAAGGAATGGAATCCGTCCTTCACATAAGTAAATGTTCGGAAGCAAATAAGGTAGAATTCGCAGCTTGCTTACTACAAGGGAGAGCACTGACGTGGTGGAACACTCAAGTGCAGTCTAGAGGAAGAGAAGCAGCTAATAGACTCACTTGGGAGGAATTTAAGGAAATGCTTAGGGAAGAATACTGTTCAAGAAGTGAAATGCAGAAACTACACGCAGAATTATGGGAGCATGAAATGAAAGGGAATGACATTGAAGCGTACACGACACGATTTCATGAGCTGGCAAAGATGGTGCCACATTTGGTTACGCCAGAAGAGAATCGGGTAGACCGATATGTCTGGGGGTTAGCTCCAGAAATCCGAGGTGATGTGACCTCGGGTAATCCAAAAACCATTCAGGAGGCGGTAAGTCTGGCAACCAAGCTCACCAATAATGCCAATCGATCGGGGCTTTTCTCTCGCGATTCAGTGAAAGGAAAAAGGAAGGTCGAGGAAACTTCAAGGAGACCGCATGACAGAAGAAGGGGGAAGGAACAGAGAACGATGGGTAATTATGGAATTCAAACTCAAACAGCTGATAAAGGAAAGGAAGTATGCCCGAGATGCGACAAGTGCAACAATCGACATTTCGGAAATTGTGTTATTTGTGTCAAATGTAGCAAAGGAGGTCATTACGCGAAAGATTGTAAGTATGGGGGAAAGCGAGCTTGTTTTGAATGTGGGAGTCAGGACCACTTTAGGAATGCCTGTCCTAAGTTTGTCAGAAGGATGAACGCAAACCGGACTCGACCGACAAACCAGAGGAACCAAAAAGGGCAAGCACGAGGCCGAGTATTTGAAATTGGAGCGGAAGAAGCGAGACAAGATCCGGATGTGATCACAGGTACGTTTCTCTTAAATAATCATCGTGCATCTGTACTATTTGATTCCGGAGCAGATAGAAGCTTTGTGTCATTAAGTTTTAGATCAAAAATTAATCAAATGCCCCAAAAGCTAAAAGAAACGTATGTCATTGAGTTCGCTAACGGACAAGAGGTTAGGGTTGATGATGTATTTTCGAATTGTACCTTGAGGCTAGCTGAAAAGGAATTTAAGATAGATCTAATTCCAATAAAGTTAGGAAGCTTTGATGTAGTTGTGGGTATGGACTGGTTGTCTAATAACCAAGCGGAATTATGTTGCTCCGAAAAGACTCTTCGAATTCCGTTACCTCAAGGAGAAGTACTTATAGTACCCGGAGAAAAATCCAAAGGGAAATTAAGAATAGTATCCTGCATGAAGATGCAGAAGTATTTAAGGAAGGAATGTGTTGCGTATTTAGCTCATGTAGTCAATAAAGAGATCAAGGAGAAGTGTTTACAAGATATTCCTGTGGTTCGCGACTTTCCTGAAGTATTTCCTGAAGATCTACCTGGGTTACCTCCACCGAGACAAGTCGAATTCCGTATTGATTTGATTCCGGGAGCTGCACCAGTGGCCAAGTCACCATACCGTTTGGCGCCACCCGAGATGCAAGAACTGTCTGAACAACTCCAAGAACTGCTTGACAAAGGATTCATCAGACCCAGTTCTTCGCCATGGGGAGCTCCAGTTCTTTTTGTTAAGAAGAAAGATGGAACATTCCGAATGTGTATCGATTACAGAGAGCTCAATAAGTTAACCCTCAAGAATCGATACCCACTTCCTCGAATTGATGATCTGTTTGATCAACTGCAAGGCGCAACGTACTTCTCAAAGATTGACTTACGATCTGGATATCATCAAATGAGAGTTCGCGAAGAGGATATTGATAAGACGGCATTTAGAACTCGTTATGGACATTATGAGTTTCTAGTTATGCCCTTTGGATTAACGAACGCACCGACAGTTTTCATGGACTTGATTAATAGAGTCTGTCGGCCGTATTTAGATAAGTTCGTGATTGTTTTCATAGACGACATTCTGATTTATTCGCGAAGTAAGGAAGACCATAAGAAACATTTGGAGTTAATCTTAGAACTTCTCAAAGATCAGAAGTTGTATGCTAAGTTATCCAAATGTGAATTTTGGCTTCGAGAGGTACACTTTCTGGGTCATGTGGTTAATGAAAAGGGAATTCATGTTGACCCGGCAAAAGTTGAAGCCATCAAGAAATGGGAAACCCCAAAGACACCAACAGAAATTCGTCAATTTCTTGGTCTGGCGGGCTACTACCGAAGGTTCATAGCGAATTTTTCAAAAATCGCTCAACCTCTGACAGCACTGACACAGAAGGATAAGAAATTTGTCTGGGAAGAAAAACAGGAGGAAGCATTTCAAACACTCAAGCACAAGTTATGTGACGCACCAATTCTTGCGTTACCGGAGGGAACGGATGACTTTGTGGTGTATTGCGACGCATCACATCAAGGCTTAGGGTGTGTATTAATGCAGAGGAATAAGGTTATAGCCTATGCGTCAAGACAACTCAAGGTTCATGAAAAGAACTACACCACTCATGACTTGGAGTTGGGAGCAGTAGTGTTCGCGTTAAAAATTTGGAGGCATTACCTTTATGGCACCAAATGTACAATCTATACTGATCACAAAAGTCTCCAACATATTTTTGATCAGAAAATGTTGAACATGAGACAACGAAGATGGGTTGAGCTACTTAATGATTATGAATGCGAAATAAAGTATCATCCTGGTAAAGCTAATGTGGTAGCTGATGCATTAAGCAGGAAAGAAAGAGTAAAACCAATAAGGACACGTGCTTTGGGAATGTTGGTCCAATCAAGCATTAAGACGCAAGTTCGTGAAGCTCAAGAAAAAGCATTGAAGACAGAAAATCTTTCTTGTGAAGCTTTGCATAACCTAGAAAAAGAGTTTGAATCACGATCAGATGGAGTTCGTTATTTCAAGAATAAAGTTTGGATACCAAAGGTTGATGATCTGCGAACAATTATTTTGGAAGAAGCTCACAAATCAAAGTACTCGGTCCACCCAGGAGCCGATAAAATGTACAAAGGATTGAAGGAATGTTATTGGTGGCCGGGAATGAAGAAGGACATTGCTGAATTTGTGAGTAAATGTTTGACTTGTGCGAAAGTCAAAGCAGAGCATCAAAAGCCTTCTGGACTTCTTCAACAACCTGAGATACCACAATGGAAATGGGATCAGGTATCTATGGATTTTATCACCAAACTACCCAGGACTGGAAAAGGGAACGACGCAATTTGGGTCATTGTGGATCGACTTACGAAATTTGCGCATTTTCTCCCTATCAGAGAGGACTTCAAAATAGAAAGGTTGGCGCAGTTGTACATAGACGAAATTGTCTCTCGGCATGGAGTACCTCTATCTATCATTTCTGATAGAGATAGTCGTTTCACATCCCGATTTTGGCAAGTATTTCAGAAAGCGCTGGGTACCAGGTTGGATCTGAGTACTGCATATCATCCATAGACAGGCGGACAAACGGAAAGGACCATTCAAACCTTGGAAGATATGCTACGCGCATGTGCTATAGATTTTGGAGGAAGCTGGGATAAGCATCTGCCGTTAGTTGAATTTTCTTACAATAACAGCTATCACACCAGCATTCAATGTGCGCCATACGAAGCTCTCTATGGACGCAAGTGTAGATCTCCACTTAGTTGGATAGAAATTGGTGATAGCCAACTGTTTGGGCCTGACATTATTCAAGAAACAACCGGTAAAATATCAATCATCAAGGAAAGACTCAAAGCCGCAAGAGATCGTCAAAAGAGTTATGCGGATAACCGCAGAAAGCCGTTAGAATTCCAAAAAGGTGACAAAGTTCTTTTGAAAGTATCACCATGGAAGGGATTAATCAGATTTGGGAAAAGAGGTAAGTTAGGTCCGAGATATATTGGTCCATTTGAGATTCTGGATAGAATTGGACCAGTAGCCTATAAGCTGAGTCTACCTCAAGAGTTAAGTGCTATTCATGACACTTTTCATGTGTCAAATTTAAAGAAATGTCTGGTAGACAAAGCAATGCTTGTGTCCCCTGATGAAGTAAAGGTTGATGGGCGCCTTTGCTTTAGAGAGGAACCTATCGAAATTCTTGAGCGCGAAATTAAACGTCTTAGGCGCAGTAAAATCCCAATCATTAAGGTTCGTTGGAATTCACGTCATGGACCTGAATATACTTGGGAAAGAGAAGACTTAATGAAGCGCAAGTATCCTAAGTTGTTTGATGATAAGCTGTCCAGAAATATCAGTCATAAATTTCGGGACGAAATTCCTTGAAGGAGGGGAGACTGTGACAACTGTCAAATTTTGAGTAAAGAGGTCAGCACCCTCAGAATAATTTTATAAGTTTTGTCACTTTTTAAATTTTATTGAAAGCCTTTAAGATAAAAAGTTTCCCCGAAAAATTTAGAAGTTGCGTTAAAGACCCGGAACAGTTCCGCATCTGACCGTCACTGTCCAGAAATGCCAAATAAGTGAATAAAAGTCCAAAATTCTTAGATTATAAAAATTAAAATATTAATTTCTCTTACACTGCAAAATTTTCAAATTTGTCAATTATTTAGCAAAAATTGAGAATCGGGTATTTCGGTTCTCAAATATATCTGACATTGTATAGTTTAAAGCTAGTAATTCAATTAATGGTATTAGATTAATTTTTTTTTTTATTGTATTAATGAGTTACTAGGACACTTGTCCTAAACCTACTCATTTTAATCATTATCTTTATTTGAAAATCAAACTAAAAACTATCCACACTTCTCATTTTTCAAGATTAACTCCTCACCTCCTCTCTCTCTCTCATTTTCGGCCGAACTTCACCACCACCACCACCATTTTCATTTTTCTTTCTTCACTTTCTCCTTCCATTGCTAAGATTCAAGAATCCAACCAAGCATCTATCCCCATTTTGAAGTTGGAATCCAAGTCTTCATCTCTTTTGTTAAAGGTAATCATTTAACCCTCCATTTTCCTTCAAGTTCATAATCAAAAAGCTTCTATTTTCATATCTTTTATGTAAATGATGTACAATCCAAGTTTTAGAAGTGAAATGGGATGCATTAGTACCTATACATTTGCTAATGAACCATTTAATGATCTTCCAATGAAACTAGGGTTTCCATGTGTGTTACTTTGAGATTTTGTCAAAGAGATGATGATTTTATGAAATGTGGTTTTTGGTCCACAAAGTTTTATTAAGGTTGGATTGAAATTTATGCATTTATATCAATTTTGTGTATAAATAAACTCTTAGGATGAGATTGTTCAATCTCATATGATTAAGAGTTCTATATAATGTTAAATCACTAATATAGTGTTTATGTTATCTTACATGTGGGTGAAAACTTGTTAATAAGATGGTTTACCTTTGATATTTATATAATATGAGTTTTTGACTCTTGATACATTGAGTATTAGCATAAAAATGTTCTTATGAAGGAAGTTTCTAAGTTCTACATGATTAAGAACATTGTATCAATATTAATGTCTTATCTTCTTTATTTGTGTTCATGCATGCATTTGGATGAGCATTTAGATTGCCATGAATCCATGATGCATGTGTTAGTTTTCACGTGTTGAAAGGTGAAGACATGGTTTTAACCAAAAACCATGTCTAATGATCATTATTTGTGAGTTAAATTAGCATTCACATCTTTCTAGAACCTGTCCAGAAAATGGACCTCACTTCTAGCTTACACAACTCACAAACCACATGTCCAAATTTGGGGTTTTTGCTTCTAAACTTCAGTTTAGAGTGTTAGCTTTCTAAAAAGTCCAAAAACATAGAATTTGGAGATGATTTAAGCACTTAAATGGATTTTATAAGAAAATGGTGCAATCTGTCCATTGAAGACAGATTCATACACCTATTTTGTAGAGGCCATAACTTCCTCACTACTCATCCAAATTAAGTGAATCTTTTTCCAAATGTTAGGATTTTGAGTTAGGTTTGCATCCATATATGGATCACTAGCAAATTCCAAGAATTGATACCTCAAAAATCTGTTATAAGTGAGGTATGTCACTGATCCGAAAATCAGTGACACTTTATTTTACAAAAATGATTTGATGTACCAAAAGTTATTCAAAAATTATGAAAAAGTGCAGATTTGATCTAAACACATCATAGTTCCAACCCAAAAATTTTGATTAAATAATTCTCTTGAAAAGTTAAGTTTCCGTGTTGAAATTACCAGAGAACTTTCTGGACAGCATGTGCTGAATCCAGAAAAGTTGTGTTATCAAGCTTAAGTAATGTCTTATAATTGGAACTTTGTCTAGACAAAATAATTATGGATAAGAAACTTATTGGATGGCATTTCATGGGACAATTGGACATATTGGTTGGACATCGGAATAGGGTATTAATGTGTTTCTTATGGCAACTCTTATATAGGGAAAGTTAAGGCGTGACAAAACTCATTAAGTTTAAAGTAAAGCTTCACTCGTTGCTTGCATCAAGGTGAGTATTCACAGCCCCATTTTTATCGTTTTAATTAATTTTGGGGTGAAAAGCATGTTTAAATTGCGTATTTAAATATTCATGAGAATTGGTTGAAAGAATTGCGAATTGGCAATTTATAAGGCTTTGTTAAAAGCGTTTGCAAAATTAAGCTTATGATGAGTATGCAATTGATGTGTTGAGTTTTTAATGTTAAGACCCCGTGACACTACTATTAACTCGAAGAAAATCGGGCCTATAGTATTAGTGGGTAGCGCTATTTGGTGTGACAAGCCCACTTTAATGCTGACGAGCAGGGGTGCACTATACTAGAGAAGATGGCTAAACATGTGGCATGAACCACCGCTGAGTTAGTCCATCGGTGGCGTTGTAATTGGTCAGGGACGGCTTAGTAGTGGCTCAACGTAATAATACGTCTTTGCTTACACTCATCATAAAGAAATTTAAGTTGTGGTACTCATGAATCAAAGAATTGAAGTTGGTTTTTACGTACGCTCTACGAATGACAACTTGCATATAAAAATGATTTGTGCATATTCAAACCTGTGAACTCACCAACTCTTTGTAGTTGACCTTGGTTTTTATTCATGCTTTTCAGGAATCTAGAAGGTAATCCCATGATGCCTTATCAGCGTACTCGTATTTCAAGCACAAGACTATTTTCGTGTTAAGCGTATCTTATGTTTAAAAGACTTGGAATTTGTAAACGTTAACGATATTATGTTCTCTAAAATGTAATGTATTTTGGTTGTTAAATAAATGTTGGTATGTTTATAATCTTGTGCTGTGGCATCGGAGCTGTTACGCCTCGTGTTTCCGCTTTAGCGGGGTGTGACATTTCTCATTTCTTTCCAGTTTTCGATCTTCAACCCAGTTCTCGATCTCCATCTATCGTTCTTGATTTGGTGTTGTTGGTTATGACTTTCCCTCCGTATATCATCTCCAACAGATTTATGCATAAAGTTGTCTGTCGATCTCCCTCGATCTCGATAAGTGTTGTTGGAAATATTTCCAGGAGCATATGGGAGTTCTTTTCTCTTCCTCCTGTTTTTCTTTGATAAAATTGTGCAATAGAGACACACTTCTCTTCCTCCTGTTTTTCTTTTAATGAAATTGTGTAATAGAAACACAGGGATTCAGGTTAAGGATATTTCTAGAAGCATTTGGCTTTTAATATAAATTTTGATGGGTTCCCATTTAAAGACAAAGGGAGACAAGTTAAGCAGGTGGGTTTGGTTAGAATACAAGGTGTTTGATGAAATGTTGTAAAGATAAGTGGTTTCTATTTACAAAAAATGTTTAAGTTGATTTTTTCTATAATTAAAAAACAATTATTTAATATTTTATCAAACAGTTATTTTATTCAAGAAAAATATAGATTGGGGGTAAAATGGTTATTCCTAACATTCAGACTGTTTATTTAGCCTATCAACCGAACAACAACTTATCTGGTGTCATACAGACAACTTTATCAATATAAACAACTTTATCCATACATGTCTTAATAGAAAATAAATTGAAGAGCCCCTTAGATTCCTTAAAGTCTAGTTTTTGTTGTTTTTAAAATAATACTAGAAGCATACTCGTGCAATGCATCGAGATACATCACGATTTTAATGTTTCATTTTTTTGTCGATTTAAAGTACAATTTTGGATGATTTTAAGAAAGTTATAATTTTTTTTTATAATTTTTTTTTAAATTTAGGCTTATACTATAATGTTTTTTATAAAATTAATTAAAATGCCCGTATTTCAATCTCATATTACCTAAATGCCCAAAATCTCGATGGTTTTTCCGAAATACCCAATTTGGCCGGGATTCCGGGGTTGGGGTCGGGATCAATACGATGGACTTACGATTAACAAATGAACGGTGAGATTGATAGATAAATTAGGTTAACCCCGGGATGAATAGTGTGTGGCCCAAGAATTACTAGCATAAACACATACAAATCTACACAAAACACTTTTGTTTATTAATCACAAAGATTACATCAAACCATATACCTATTTGTGATAAACCTTTCAAGATAAAGTGTTTGTGTGTGTTCTCAAGGTTTGCAACTATGTGTTCTTACTCTCTCAATCAATACCACACTTACACCTTCACTTTCACACACTTAATTGTTCACCCTTTCATTCCAACACTATGACTTGCTTATATATAGGTCAACATGACCAAGCAAGGTCAAACCTTCTAAGCTCATTTACAACTCACACACAAACACTAATTACAATAATGACCCTTATTTAATCTTGAATACAATTTCAGTCTAACAATCTCCCCCTTTGGATTCAAGATTAATTTTTTTTTGGCAATAATCTTAAGGTCTTCATATCTTCAGAATTGTCTTCATCTTTCAGCTTTTGCTCTTTCATAACTTTGATATCTTTAAGTCTTTTTACACTTTGTATGATCTTTGACAATTCTTCAAACTTGTCTCTCCCTTTGAATTAGCTTCTGAAAATTATGAATAGACAACTTTGCTTTCAAACTCTAACTTTCTTTCCCTTTTTCTTTGACAAGCTTTCTTTAACCTTTGACTTTGATCATCTGAAAACTTTATCTCCTCTGAAATCTATAAAACTTCAATCTGATCTTGAACTTTTGATTAGTCCCCCCCTTTTTAATGATTTGTAAGAATCAAAATCATTAAAACACTTCAAGGTCAGATCTGTCATTGAATGAACTTCCCACCATCTAATAAGCACATTCTTCATGAAATTTCATCTCCCCCTTATGATAATAGACAATCTCCCCCAGATAGGAAAATTATTAATCTCCCCAATACATAATGTGATAAAATCTGTCGTCTGATCTGAAAGAGTTGTTGAACCATGAATGTATTCATCTGAATCTTTTCAAATTCAAACGAAATAAAAGTTGTAACCCTGAATCAACATATGAAACAGTTAGAAATGCCTGTTAGTAACACAAAGTTACTATGTACAACGAATGTACAATTTAAGGAGCTTGTTTGATGTTGACTCCCCAGGACTTCCATTCAATCATTGAAAAACACAAGGTAATTCTATGAATGTTCTGACAGAAAAACAAATTCTCTGTGTGCTCGTGCTTGTGTTTGAAAGAATTAGCACAATGATTGTGTTTCATAAGGCTCAAAGTATGTAGATCACTGAGACAACAATGATTGTACATAGACTCAACGTGCATGAGAAAGGGACGAAGGTGGGGCAACTTTCATTCTTTTTCAATATCATTATCTTCCAAGTGAAGATCCGATAGATTGTGTGCTGCTTCCCCAGAAAATGTGAAACATTCTCTTTTTGAGAAAAGAATGAGTAGCTAGTGAGGTTGTATGCAAGAGATGGCATGTGCTATTTGCCTATTTCAATGATGTTCACCAAAGAAACATGAACCAATCAGTAATGTGGCTGCCCGGCTCAGAAAGATGTTTGGTACAGAGTTCTGATATTCTTTTAACTCTGTTCTCTCACCCTCTTTCTTTTAAACATATAAGCTCACATCTAACCAATCTCTCATTTCCATTTTACCTCTGCTCACTCCCACACTCAATTCTTTTAGACTCCTCTCCCCTCAATCACTCAAAGGATTTCTTCCGGGGTAGGAAACACTGGTTATCGTGAATCCATGGAAGATCTATTAAGCACTCACACTGAATCCCATGTTCCTAAAAGTACATGTTGTTCAATGGTTTTCTTGACATGTAAAACACAAGAAATCATATGTCAGTGTATACATGCTCATCAAAAATCAGAAATGAAATTTGAGCATTTTAAACATTTAAGATATTCTCAAAACTTTATATGAATGAAAAGAATAGAAATGTTTTGAGAATCTGACAATGATTAAGATCAGATCAAATTATCATGAAGAAAACTATTTGGGAATTCAAACACGTAAATTGTTTATATGAACAATATATAAACATATTCTCAATAAAATCACATTTAAAAATGAAATGACATTTGATTCAAACAACTGTGAATACCAAACGAGAGTATTACCATAAAAAGATATATCATTTGATACATGGTAATAACATAATCAATTTGAAAATACTGAACCATTGTGTGTATGAATACTCGACAAAGTTATATAGAAAAGAAAATACACAAGTATTATTCTTTAAAGAACACACGGCCAGATAAACAATAAAAGTATCCAAAAATCATTTAAAATTCACACTTCTCAAATTAGAAAAACATTTTAAGATTGTGAAGTGGTTTGAACATTTTAACAACCATTTTTCACAAGTGAAAGTTGTTCTTCTTTCACAATTGTTAGAGTATAAGGATTAGAAAGAAATACCTGTAGATCAGAATCCTTAACTCCCCCTGGAATGAATATAGCAATTTAAAGTATCCGTGAATAGATATCCTCCCCCTTGATATCTGTAAAACATCAATCTTTTTAGAATTATTATTATAAAAGATATAGCAATATAAATTCTAAACTCCTGAAAAGATATAATCATGAAAGCATCCTTCAGAAGAAAAACATTTGAATACGGGTTTTGAACTGAATTGTCCAAAAGCCATAGTCAGATAAAATATCCTGCAAGATTTTTTTTTTGGTAATCATTATTAAAATGATTCCGTTTTAGTCAGTCAACATATGATGAAATATCCAAAATATATGCAAATAACACACAAGATTAGAAAACTCCCCCTAGAATCATGAAGTGGCGTTTAACATACCAAGTTTACTAACTAAAAAGTTAAACCTCTTTTCATCCAACGGCTTGGTGAAAAGGTCAGCCAACTGGTAGTCTGTAGTCACGAAGTGCATCTCGATATCGCCCTTCTCGACATGATCCTTTATAAAATGATAACGCACGTCGATGTGTTTCGTCTTGGAATGCTGCACTGGATTGGCTGTTATCGCAATCGCACTCTTAGAATCGCAGTACATAGGGACTCGTTGGTAAGTATAACCAAAATCTTTTAAATGTGTTTTCATCCAGAGGACTTGTGAACAGCAGCTTGCGGCAGCTACGTATTCAGCCTCAGTGGTGGATGTAGAAACACAATTTTGTTTCTTAGATGTCCAACTAACTAACTTATCACCTAAGAACTGACATGAACCAGAGGTGCTCTTTCTATCCAGTTTGCATCCTGCATGATCAGCATCAGTATAAGCAGTTAGATCAAAAGACGAACCCTTAGGGTACCAAAGGCCTAACTCAGTAGTACCTTTAAGATACCTAAGAATCCGTTTTACAGCGACCAAATGTGATTCCTTCGGGTTTGCCTGATATCTAGCACAGAAACATGTAGCAAACATAATATCCGGTCTACTTGCAGTTAAATACAGCAATGAACCAAACATGCTACGGTACACTTTTTGATCTACTGATTTGCCAGAAATATCTGCATCTAAAAGTGTGCTCGTTGCCATCGGTGTTTTCATCACTGAACTTTCACTCATGTTAAATTTCTTTAAAATATCTCGAATATATTTTGATTGATTAATGAAAATGCCTTCAGGTAACTGTTTAACTTGAAGACCAAGGAAAAAATTCAGTTCTCTCATCATTGACATTTCAAAACGAGATTCCATGATTCTTGAAAAGTTTTTACAAAACTTTGGATTTGTAGAACCGAAAATTATGTCATCTACATAAATTTGTATTAGAATCATATCATCACCTTGCTTTTTCAGAAAGAGAGTAGTATCAATTGTACCTTTCTTGAATCCTGAAGCAAGTAAGAATTGAGTTAGAGTTTCGTACCAAGCTCTTGGTGCCTGTTTGAGTCCATACAAGGCTTTGTCTAAGACATAGACATGATCAGGGTTCTTTGGATCAATGAATCCTTCTGGTTGAGCAACATATACTTCTTCATGCAATATCCCATTTAAAAATGCAGATTTTACGTCCATTTGAAAGACAGTAAAATTTTTATGCGCTGCATAAGATAAGAAGATTCGTATAGCTTCCAGTCGTGCCATAGGAGCAAACGTTTCTTCATAATCATTCCCCTCCTGTTGACAATAACCCTTTGCAATAAGGCGAGCTTTGTTTCGAACTACAACTCCAGATTCATCTCTCTTATATCTGAAAACCCACTTTGTTCCAATAACAGATTTTCCTTCTGGAAGTGGCATAAGTCGCCAAACTTTGTTCCTCTCAAATTGAAGAAGTTCATCTTGCATCACCAGTATCCAATCTGGATCACGCAAGGCTTCTGAAGCTTTCTTCGGCTCGAGAGATCATAAAAAACTTGAATATAAACAAAAAGTGGTTGATGCTGCACGCGTTTGTACACCAGACTGTGCATCACCAATAATATTATGAAGTGGGTGAGCTCGTGTCCATTTCATGGTACTTGGAATCAGATAAATGTCAGCTTGAGTATTATCTTCCTCATATTCATCATATACTGCAGGTAAGTCTTGATCAATCCCAAATGTACTCGAGACATCTTGTACAGCCTCTTCTGAAGTAAAAATTTCCGGTGCAATAGAAGAATCACTCGGAACTTCTGTTGCAGAATTTGGATCTGCATTCACAGAATCAACATTAGTACCTTCAGACTGTATATGTGTAGATGTACCTGATGTGGTTGATATTGTGACATTTTCAGAAGGTCCTGAAATATCTGCTATTATAATTGGAACCTCTGAAGTTGAGGCGGATATGCTTGATTTTTCAAAATCTGCACAGATATCCAGAAAAGCATCAAAAAATAATAAGTCTAATTCAGCTGTAATTTTATTTGAATTAGAAGACTTATTCTGTTTGACTTCGGGTTCTATTCCGTCTTGAATAGAAACCTTATGCTTAAGCTTGAGTTCTGAACTATTGTGATCAGAAGTCAACGATGATGATTCGTCAAATGACACATTAATGCTCTCCATGATCGTCTTGGTTCGTCTATTGTAGATTCGATAGGCTTTAGACGTTAACGAATAATCAATGAAATAGCCTTCGTCAGCCTTCTTGTCAAATTTACCAAGATTGTCTCGATCATTGAGAATATAACACCTGCAACCAAAAGTACGAAAAAATTTAATATTCGGTTTTCGACGATTAATAAGTTCATACGCTGTCTTTTTATGTCTTTTGATGACAATCGTGCGGTTTTGTGTGAAACACGCAGTGGCTACGGCTTCAGCCCACAGAAACATTGGCAACTCAGAATAGGCTAACATAGTCCTCGTAGCTTCCACCAGTGTTCGATTCTTTCTTTCGACTACGCCGTTTTGCTGAGGAGTGTAGGCAGCAGAAAAGTTGTGAGAGATCCCAACAGATATGAGATAACTCTGAAGTTTTTCATTCTTGAATTTCGTGCCATTGTCACTTCTCAAAGATATAACCGACAATTGTAGTCGAACCTGGATTTTCTTTATAAACTCAATGATCAGCTCTGCTGCATCTGATTTGTTCCTTAAAAATTCCAGCCAAGTATATCTGGAGTACTCATCTATCATGACCAAAATATATTTCTTACCATTGATAGACTGAGTCCTCATCGGGCCACAAAGGTCCATATGTATCAATTCAAGAGGTGTTGAGGATGAGAATTCTGTCTTTGCTTTATGAGATGTTCGCTTCATCTTTCCCATTTCACAAGCGGGACAAAGAGAATTCTTCTCAAACCTTAGTTCTGGTAGACCTTTGACAATACCTTGTCTCGCCAACTGATTAATCGCATCAAAGTTTTGATGAGATAGACGTCGATACCATATCCAACTTTCAGCTCGTGAAGCTTTTGCAATCAGACAAACAGGTCTTGATGTAGAAAGTGTTGGAAAATTCACAGAATAAAGATTTGCATTCCGCTTAGCTTTAAAAACTGCACGACCATCTTTATCTTCAAAATAACAGCATTTATCAGTAAACCGAACTTGAAATTGACTATCGCAGAATTGACTTGTACTGAAAAGATTATGATCAAGTCCTTCTACGTATAGTACTCTTTTGATCGTCACGATGTCATTTGTTAAAGATCCGTGTCCTCTAATGTATCCAGTAACCTCAGAATTTGCATAACTTACAGTACCGGCAGGTTCCTCAACATAATTGTGAAGTAGATGCTTAAATCCTGTCATATGGCGCGAGGATCCTGAATCTATATACCATAGATGTGAGGCCTGCAAAAAGAGCAAATTACTTCTGCTAAGGTACCCATATCCATATGGGTCCTTCCTTGTTAGCTTTTTGCAATTCATCAACATCATTTACCTTAGCCTTAATTCGCCACTCATAGCGAGGCTTAGGTACCTATTTCCATATCATTTTAACATTAAGCTCATTAAATGTTTTCTTTTTCGAAAAATGATCAATCTTAGCATGAAAATTTTTAGCCTGATGTGTTAAGGATTTGGAAACATATTTGACACGAGATGTTTTTCTGGCATCTTTAGATTTAGAATAAATGGAAGGAATGATAAATGCATTATCATGACAGTGTTTGCAGATAAAATTCTTACATGAAAATGTCAAAAGCTTAGATTTATCCAATGAAGTACAATCATTCATACAACTTTGACATTTGTAAATGTTTGAATTTTTACACATCAAACTACCACTATCACTGATATTACATTTATTTTTAGCAGCTTTATTTTCCTTCACATTCTTCATCCATTCTCCTTTACCATTCTGCCTTTTTATATCTGAAACAGGAAATAGAATCTTGTTAGCTTTCTTTGAAGAAGATGATTTTGGCTTTGAATTACAAGAAGTTTCTCCTTTTTCAAAAATACTCGGGGGATAATTAGGAGTATTAGTATAAACAACTGAAGTTTTAGAATTAATAGTCTCAAACTCTGGATTAGAATAAATATTCTAGTTTGGAGATTCAAACATCTTTTTATCTTTTAGATTTTGTTTAAACAAATCATCTTTCAAAACATTTAACTCTCTAGAGAGTTCTTTGTTTTCTTCAAAAGACTTGTCAAGTTTGAATTTGAGATCAACGTTCTCATCTTCTAACTCTTCAATTGTCTTTTGAAGATTTGTGATTTGTTTCTCAAAATTAGATGCTTGATTGATTCCATCTTTTCTATTATAGAAACAGGATCTGGAGCATTCATCATTTCTGTAAAGATCTCCTCAGTCATAATTTTTGAAAAATCAGAATTAAGGTTTTGATTCATGATATTTTCATCTTTTGATTCTTTTGTGGAATTAGAAGTGAATGAATCAGATAAAGAAATTTGATTCTCAACATCAATTTCTGAATCAGATTCATCATACTGACACTGAGATTTATTACTATTTGCTTCAACCTTGGCTGACTCTGTTGGTAAACAAGGAGAAAAGAGTGACGTAAATTCACTAAATTCTATCTTTCTTGTTTTGTAACTTTCATTCAAATCTTTATAAGCAAAACCAACAGACTTTAAACTTGAAATTGAATCAGCACAAGATGAAGTGTCATCATCATTCACGACTTTACCTTTTACAAAAGTATCATGAATATCTGGTTTTGTAGGAGTAGAGCCCATTTTATCAAAATTATACAAATTTTCTGGTGCTCTTTTCAAAACATTATTTGGTTCAAAACCTAAACCTTTTTTAACATTATAAAATCGGACATCTTGGAGTTTGTTTGTTAAAAGATTTAATGTTTGCTCAATCTGTCCTCTTTTCAGATTTAAATCATCCAGTTGCTTGATTTTACAATATGCCTCGTTTCTTTCTTGAAAACACGCTTCAAATTTTATTTTAAAATCACCTTTTTCAGCATTTAAATTTACAAGATCTCTTTCAAGCTCAGATATTTTTGAATTTAAAACATCTTTGTCCTTTTTTAAAAAATCTTTTTCATATTCTTTTTCCTTAACAACATCTTTCAACATTGCATTTTCATCACGAAAATTCAACATTGTTTGTCTTTCATGACTAAGTTTGACTTTCAAAGTTTTAAACTCTTCTTTCATGAATTTAACTTGAGCCTTTAAAGATTGCATACGTACCTCAGAACCACAGTCGGAATGATCAGAAGATGATCCAATGTCCACATTCACTTTGGCCATCATACATACCTGAGTAAAGTGTGCAGATTCATCATCAGAACTCTTGTAGAACCAAATTTTTTCTTCCGCCATTAAGTTTTGACCATCTTCCACCTTCTTTGCTATCAGTGATTTTCGAGTATAATATTCTGAATGCTTTATTCGCTTCTGCTTGCAGTCTTTGGAAAAATGACCTGGTTTTCCACAGTTATAGCATCTTCCATATTTCGGCTCAGTCTCTTCTTTCTTTCCTTCTCTCTTCTCCTCTCTTTTCTCTTCTCGCCTTTCATCTCTTTTCTCTCCTCTTTTCTCATACTTCTTTTCAGATCTTGATTTGTATTTGTCTTTCTTGTAACTCTCATCTTTCGGCTTGGAGTATCTGTTCTTACCAAAGCTTTTCTTAAATTGATTTCTGAGGAGAGCCAGATTTTCAGCAAATCGTTTAATATCCTCATCTGAATTTTCTTCACTTTCAGTAGAAGATTCATCAGTACTTGAATCAGTGACTTCAGTGAGGAGATCTCTGGATTTCCTTGCCTTTATCTTGTAAGAAGAACTGGACTTGAAACTTGACGCTTTCTTACGTTCAAACATTAAGGCTAGAGAATCTTTAACCATCTTCTTTTCAGCACTTAGCTACTTTACTTCATCCTCATGCTGAGATAAAGTTGTGAAGATATCATTGACGTCTTCTTGGGCCATGTCCTTAGTCATCTGAATGTTGATAGCATAGATTTTCCATTCTGGGTTCAAGTTCTTAATGAACTTATAATTGATCTCTGATTCTGACTTGTTCATTCCATTTCTCCTTAGATCATTCAATATCACATTAAAACGGTTGTATGTCTCCAACAAAGTCTCTCCTTCTTTCGCATGGAAGCCTTCATACGCATTTATACTTTGATTCAACTTTGTCTGAATTGACTTCTTTGTTCCCTGAAACTGTCTTTCCAGTTCATCCCATAAAGCTTTTGTTGATTCCCTACTATCTACGCGATTGTAGATATCATTAGGGATTGCCATAGTGAGATAGATAAGTGCCTCTTCATCTATCTTGTGTCTTGCCTTTTCTGCATCACTAAAGAATTGATAAGGTTTCGGCACATATCGATATGGGATTTCTGGAGATGTAGTTGTTGCTGCTTGTCCAGGTACATGCGTTTGTGGCTCAGTTGGACCATGGAGGATGGAATCCATATAATCTCTATTCTTTAGATTCAAGAACTGAGTCATCATTTTCTTCCATTGTGAATAATCTCCGATAGACAAGACCAGAGGCTTTAGATGAGATCCCATAGAGAGTAATTCATTTGCCATGATTGAAAGATGTATAAACCTACACTAGATGAAAAATATTAGCTAGTAAAGATCTTTAAATCCAACAAATCAAGAAAACACAAAAAAAATCAAGTATAACACTGTATCTTGAATATCTGTTTCAAAGAAACTTAAAATATGATCGTTAGAAATTCAGAAATTTTGATCACAATAAGAACTTTGTTCCCCCTCCGCAGACTTAGCACGGGGGTCAAGGGGCAACGCCCTTGCGGGGCCGAGGGGCAGCGCCCCTAGAGAAAAAAATTTCACTATTAAAGGCCATATTACAGTTTTGAAAAATTCTCAGAAAAAATTCTAAGTATGGAAACTCGCAAAGCACTATAAAACTCGCAAGTCACTATTTAGAAAGAAACACGCAGATAAAGGCTTGCGCGTTTGTGAAACTCTCACGCAAAGACTTGTGTGTTCTGAGAAACTCGCAGATCGCTGAAACTTGCTAGACGTTGAAACTCGCAAGAGACTGTTCTCGAAGAAACTCGCTAACGCCTAAACACGCAAGTTACTATTCATGTTGAAACACGCTAATTGAGATGTGCGCGTTTTCAAAACTCGCTAGGCACTACTTGCGTGTTTTGAACAAACTCGCTAACCATGCTTGCGCGTTCCAACACTTAGAAAAATTTCTTAGAAATTCAAACTCGCACGATGAATGAACTCGCAAATCCCTGTTCCTGATGAAACTCGCACACTTCGACTAGCGCGTTTGTAAAACTAGCTAACCACTACGTGCGCGTTTTGGTCCTTAGAAAAAAAATTCAATTCTCCAAACTCGCAGACTTCGACCAGCGAGTTTCTAGAACTCGTTAACAACGCCTTGCGCGTTTTGGCCAAAATTGAGATTCTTCAGCTTGCGCGTTCTATCGACGAACTTGCGCGTTTTACAGATCTAGCGCGTTCTTCAGATTTCCGTGCGTGTTCTTCACTTTTTCATCGAATTTCGACTCAAAACTTCTTCAATTGCTTCAAAACTTTGCAGAAATCCTCAAATTCAATACTCGAACAAGTTACAATGCAAGAATTTCAATAACAAACACAAAATTATACACTTTGACTCAATTTACAGTGCATATTAACTCGTGAACTCAAAAACACACAAAATCATCAAATTGATGATCAATTATAGTGCAATTTCCAAAATAAACGATACATACTCGATCTAATTCACTCCACGATCATAACCTGACCAATTTCAACTCGAAATTTCCACTAAAAATCGAAATCGATTTGAACTTCGTGAACAGTAACAGCGAACAGTACGACTCAAAAAAATTTCTTGATTTTGAAATGGATTTGGCTTTGATACCAATTGTGGCCCAAGGATTACTAGCATAAACACATTGTACAAATCTACACAAAACACTTTTGTTTATTAATCACAAAGATTACATCAAACCATATACCTATTTGTGATAAACCTTTCAAGATAAATTGTTTGTGTGTGTTCTCAAGGTTTGCAACTATGTGTTCTTACTCTCTCAATCAATACCACGCTTACACCTTCACTTTCACACACTTAATTGTTCACCCTTTCATTCCAACACTATGACTTGCTTATATATAGGTCAACATGACCAAGCAAGGTCAAACCTTCTAAGCTCATTTACAACTCACACACAAACACTAATTACGACAATGACCCTTATTTAATCTTGAATACAATTTCAGTCTAACATAGTGAAATCCCGGCCTAACCCCGGGATGAATAGTGGAATCCCGGCCAAATTGGGTATTTCGGCAAACCAAAAGAGATTTTGGGCATTTAGGTAATATGAGATTGAAATACGGGCATTTTAATTAATTTCCCAAAAAATTAAGTATTTTGTTAGAATTCAATGATTATTTTATATATTTTAATGACATCTAAAAAAAATAACTAATTACATATTTAATAATATAATTAAAACAAATTTATTGTAATATAATATATTAATTAATAGTGATACATGGAAATGTCTGCATAAAAGAAATGCCCTGCACATACCAAATTGGTGAGTGTTAGAAACATGCAGTAGTAATATGTATCTTGTGCTTTGATACTTGTAAATTAAGAGATTTTTAAAATTTTGCATAAAATGATGGTACTTTGTTCCTAATAATTTTTATTGAAGAGTTTTTTATCCGTGCTTTATAATACTAGAAGTGTACTCGCACAATGCGGTGAGATACATCACGATTTTAATGTTTCATTTTATTTTTTGTTTTTTTGTCGATTTACAGTACGATTTTGGATGGTTTTAAGAAAGTGATAATGTTTTTTTTATAAATTTGTTTAATTTAAGCTTAATAATATAATGTGTTTTATATAAAAAAAAAATAAGTATTTTGTTAGAATTCAATGATTATATTTTAATGACATCTGGAAAAAAATAATCAATTACATTAATAATATAATTAAAACAAATTTATAGTAATATAATATATTAATTAATAGTGATACATGAAAATGTCTGCATAAAAGAAAAGCTCTGGACATACCAAATTGGTGGGTGTTATAAGCCTGCAGTAGTAATATGTATCTTGTGCTTTGATACTTGTAAATTAAAAGATTTTTAAAATCTTGCATAAAATGATGGCAACTTATGCTTAATAATTTGTATTTAGGAGTTTTTTATTCGTGTTTTATAATATAGTATAGATAGTATAGATTAAGTTGTTGTTTTAGATTCCTTAAACAAATTTTCTTCGTTTTAAGCAATAGTTATCTAATTGTTAATAATAATTTATAAGAAATATATGTATTCGAAAAAAATACTCCGTTTACATGTTCAAATTTCAAAAGAGTTGTTATTTTAATTTTAGAAAATATCTTTTCAAACTTTTAATTCTAAAAATAATTAAATCTAAACAATCTATACTAGAAAAGTGGAAATCGCATTTTATTATATTTTAATGCTAATAAATCAATCTAAACCATCTATATTAATCTATAAACTAATAATTATTGATTTATATATTAACTAATATATACTCTATTAATTTTAGATAAATTTATATTCAGGTAAATAGTCCTTCTATCCCAAAATAAGTATCTATATTTTTATTTACGTTTGTCCCAAAATAAGTATTCAATTTTAAAAAGTAGATAATTAAATTATCACATTTATCCTTAATTAATGCATAAATATAAAAGAGTTGTGAAGAAAAAGAAAAACTAAATAAAGATATATATGTAATTTAGTAACAAAAGTATGTAATAATTATTTATGTCTAAAATTAAATTATATGCTAAATTAATTATAAACATTTATTTTAAAACGAAGAAAATATGTTTTAATTGTACCTAATTTTCATAACACCCATCAATCTCCTAATTTATTTATGAGAGTATGCTCATCGTTCAATGCACTAATTTATGGTAGGGCTGTAAACGAACCGAACGTTCAGTGAACCATTCGTGAACTGTTCGGCGGGAAGTTCGTTTATGTTCGTTTATTTAATAAATGAACGAACATGAACACATTTTTTTGTTCTTTTAGTTAAATGAACAAACATGAACAATGGTCTCGTTCGTTCATTTACGTTCGTGAACGTTCGTTCATTTATGTTCGTTTACGTTCGTTTATGTTCGTTTATATTTATTTATATATATAAATATATTTATATGTATTATGACATTAATTTGTCAAAGCATTAATTAAATTAATTTTTAAAATTCCTTTTTTATACCTCCTAAGTATATCCATTTTTTTTTATTTTGTTATGTTATTTTTTACGAACGAAATTATGAGTAACGGTGGTTGTTTTTTATTCATTTGTGTTCATTTATGTTCGTTCGTTTACGTTCGTATATGTTCGTTCGTTTACGTTCGTTTATGTTCATTTATGTTCGTTCGTTTACGTTCGTTTAACTCTTAATGAACGAACATAAACGAACACGAACAAACATATTTTCTTAACGAACGAACATGAACACAAAAATTTTCGTTCGTTTACCGTTCGTGTTCGTTCGTTTGTTCGGTTAAGTTAAACGAACGAACACGAACAAGCCTCCGTTCGTGTTCGTTCGGTTCGTTTACAGCCCTAATTTATGGACATTAAAAAATGTTCCTATACAAACACATGTTAGGGCCTGTTTGTTAGCAGCTTAATAAGCTTAATGTGACTCACAAATTATTCAATAAGTTATACATTACTGTTTGGTAGTGGCTTAATGTTATAGAAAGTGGCTTATTCAGTAAGCTTTTAGGGGGAGCTTTATGCAGAAAACCAAGTTTTCTCCAAACCTGTCATTCCTGATTAAAAAACAAACCCTTTTCCATCTACGAAAAACCCCTCCCAAACAAAAACCTTTCTAATCTATACAGACAGATTAATCCACACAGACAACTTTATCCGCTCAGGACTTAATGGAAACCAACCAAACAGTCCCTTAGAGCCCTTAACGAACAAGGCTATTAAAACCACAATCACACTGAGTAATTTTAGTTGAACCATGAAAAACAACAGAAATTCTCACAATAATTAAAAAAAGGAAAAGTTTGAAAAAACCTAATAAACTATCTCATTTTGAATGATTAAATTTTTAAACTATTTTTTTAAATAATAAAACCCTTAAATTTTCTAAAACTGGTTAAATACATACTTGTAAGCTGTAAAAACATACAGGTTAATGTGATAAAATTTGAGAAAAGTCTAAAAAACCCGAACAAGGAATAAAAGGTCATGGAAGATGAATTTGTTCAATATATATTATATTGAAGAGATATGGTTTATGGGAACCAAACGGATGGCGATTGATAAACAAATGGATCTAGTTGAGAAGGCACGCCACTGCAAATATCTAAGAAACTAATTATATACCCAACTTTTTTTGAACAAAAAATATATACAAATTTTCTCACCGTAACAAAGTAAAATGAATCAATTAAACAAAGAAAAATTATATCATTTCCAATATTAATTTCGAATCATTCAAAGGTTATGCCTAAACCATAAATAGATAAATACAAAAATTATACTAACCATTTCACAAATATACCAAAACAAAAACAATTTTTTCACAAAATATACCAAAAAAAGGCCAATCCTTTCACAAAATATAAGAAAAAAACACTAATTCTTTCACAAAATATGCCAAAAAAAGGTCAATCCATTCACAAATATACCAAAAAAATTGGTCTTTTTTTGGTATATTTGTGAACGGATGGGTTTTTTTTGTTATATTTTGTGAAAGGATTAACGTCTTTCTTTTGTATATTTTGTGAAGGATGAATATAATTTGTGTATGCATCTATGCTATAGCCATAACTTTTGAATGATTCGGAATTAGTATCGGAACTGGTATAATTTTTCTCTGTTTAATTGGTTTATTTAGTTGTCGTCGATAAGAGAATTTGTATATACTTTTTTGTTCATGATTTTATTCAAAAAAAAAATTGGGATTTATTTGTTCAAAATTAAGTTCATGATTTTGTTTCTCCAAAAAAAATTTGAGATTTATTTGTTAAAATTTTTTTGAGATTTATTTGTTAAAAAAAATTTAAGAATTTATTTGGTAAAAAGATTAATGAAAAAGGTTAGAGATTTATTTTTTTTAAATTCAAAGACTTAATCATACATCAGATCACTACTAAACAACCAGCCACAATTTTTCCATCGGAAATTTCCGACGGCTTTTCGACGGATTTTCGGTTAAAGTCAATTTGGTCAAACCTCGTTGACTTTCGCCGAAAATCCGCCTGAATATTTTTTTATTTTTAATTTTTTTAATAAAAACAAAACTTTCTGGCGAATTTCCGACGGTATTTAATTTTTTCGTATTAATTATAATTAATTAATAATTTTTGACGGATTTTCGGCGGGATTTAATTAATAAAATTAATTAATTAAATTCCGCCGGAAATCCGCCGAAACTTCTTAATTAATTATTTTTCTTAAAAAAGTTTAAAAAAAAATAATCGGCAGCCGAAAATCCACCAAAAAAAAAATTAAATATTTATTTTTCTCAAAAGAATTTAAAAGAAATTAAATAGCAGCCGAAAATCTACGGAAGCGAAAAAAAACTAAATATTTACATTTCTTAAAGGAATTTAAAAAAAAATAAACAAAATTAAATGACTGCTGAAAATCTGTCAAAAAAACAAAAATTAATTAAATATTTATTTGTCATAAAAGAATTTTTTTTAAAAAATTAAAAAAAATTAAATGGCTGCCAAAAATCCAGCGAAAAAATTAAAAAAAATTAAAAAATTAAAATCCGCCGAAAATACAAAAAATAATTAAAGATTGATTTTTCTTAATAATAAATATTACTATTAAACGAATTAAATAATTAAAAATAAATATTATTATTAAACTAATTAAAAACGAAAATAGCCGCCGAAAAGAATATATGAAAAATAATTTAAACGAATTAAAAACAATTGAAAAAAACGGATCCGGTTGGCTTTAACGTACCTAGTTGGGCTTTAATAGATCCCTTTGGCTTTAACGGATCCAATTGGTCTTTAACGAATCCTGTTGGGCTTTAATGGATCCGGTTGGTTTTAACGTACCCAGATGGTTTTAATGGATCCGGTTGGCATTAATGGATGCATTTGGGCTTTAACGGATACAGTATGGTTTTAACGTATCGAGTTGGACTTTAACATACCCAGTTGGCTTTAATGGATCTGGTTGGCTTTTAACAGATCCAGTTGGACTTTAATGGATCCGGTTGGGTTTTAATGGATCCAGTTGGGTTTTAACTGATCCAGTTGGGTTTTAACGGATCCAGTTTGGCTTTAACGGATCCAGTTGGGCTTTAACGGATTCAGTGGGGCTTTAACGGATCCAGTTAGGGCTTTAACATACACAATTGGGCTTTAACGTACACAATTGGGCTTTAACGTACACATTTAGGCTTTAACATACACAGTTGGGCTTTAATGGATCCGGTTGGGCTTTAATGGATCGAGTATGACTTTAACGGATCTAGTTGGGCTTTAACATACCAGTTGGGCTTTAACGGATTCAATTGGGCTTCAATGGATCCGGTTGGCTTTAATGGATCCCGTTGGGCTTTAACGGGTCCA
The DNA here is from genome assembly GCA_023525745.1 of Arctium lappa. NCBI lineage: Eukaryota > Viridiplantae > Streptophyta > Magnoliopsida > Asterales > Asteraceae > Arctium > Arctium lappa. The sequence goes on along the minus strand of CM042059.1, from coordinate 60,293,173 downwards.
ATTGGGCTTTAGTGCATCCAGTTGGGCTTTAACATACCCAGTTAGGCTTTAATGGGTCCAGTTGGGCTTTAACGGATCCAGTTGGGCTTTAACGTACCTAGTGGGACTTTAATGGATACAGTTGGGCTTTAAGGGATCCAGTTGGGCTTTAAGGGATCCAGTTGGGCTTTAACGTACCCGGTTGAGCGTTAATGGATCCAGTTGTGCTTTAATGGATCCGGTTGGGCTTTAATGGATCTAGTTGGTTTTAATGGATCCGGTTGAGCTTTAACGGATCTAGTTGGGCTTTAATTGATCCAGTTGGGCTTTAACGTATCCAGTTGGGCTTTAATGGATCCAGTTGGCTTTAATGGATCCCGTTGGGCTTTAACGAATCCAATCGGGCTTTAACGGACCCGGTTGGGCTTTAATGAATCTAGTTGACTTTAATGGATCTAGTTGGGCTTTAACGTACCTAGTGGGGTTTTAATGGATATAATTGGGCTTTAACGGATCCAGTTGGGATTTAACGTACACATATAGTCTTTAATGGATCCGGTTGGGTTTTAATGGATCCGACTGGGCTTTAACGGATCTAGTTGGGCTTTAATGTACCCAGTGGGGCTTTAATGGATACAGTTGGGTTTTAACGGATCTAGTTAGGCTTTAACGTACCTAGTGGGGCTTTAATGGATACAGTTTGGCTTTAAGGGATCCAGTTAGGCTTTAACGTACACAATTGGGCTTTAACGTACCCGATTGGGCTTTAACGGATCCAGTTGGGCTTTAACGTACCCAGTTGGGCTTTAACGGATTCGGTTGGGTTTAATGGATACGGTTGGCTTTAATAATAATTTAGTAATATTATAATAATAAAATAATCATAATAATAATAATTATAATAATATAATAATAATAATAATTATTATTATTATGATAATAATAATAGTGTAAAAAAATTTTTAAAAAAATTTCCGACAGATAAGTGTTACCAACGGATTTTCGGCGGTCCTTTCCACCGGGAATTCAAAATTTTCAAAAAAAATTCAAGAAACCGGCGGTATTTTCAAATTAAAAAAAACATTTTTGGCGGACGGGGCCGCCGGTAATCCACCGAAAAATGAACGAAATTAGGGTTTACCTTAGTCAATTTCCCTTTCACTTTTTACCTCCCCTCACTTTTCACGCCTCCCTCTACTTCGACCAGCCGACCACCATTGTTCCAACACCGCCGACCGCCGACCGACCAACCACCGCCACCTTCGCCGTCACCCCACCACCGGCACCCCACCACCAACCTCCACCACTGTCACCACCCGTTGCCACCACTAACTGAACCCACTGCCACCATCCGCTCCGCCACTGCCACCACCCGCTCCGTCACTGCCACCACCCGTTGCCACTACTAACCGACCTCCACCACTGCGACCACCGGCTAAAAAGCATCATAAATTGGTAACTTCTTGAAATTTTTTGTTTTTTGATACTTGCATGCTTCCACTAAACCAATTTAGTTTTGGCATTGGTATAGTGTCATTACATCACATTTTTTGCAATAAAATTGATAGAGAATATCAATGTAGATAATAAAGTAGCATCTCTAATAAAGCTTATTCATGTATGTTAAAGCCAGAAAGCCCCTTTTCAAGCCTTCCATTAGTGAGAAACATTTGGTTTCCTTTGAATTCAATTTTTTGATTTTCCTCGTGTACATCCGTTTCATAGAAGGATAAGTACAACAATTTCTGAATATATTGAAGCTTTACACTTTTCTACGTAAACAGAATGAGTATCATTGGAAATGAAGGTAGAGACCTTTTTTTGACTTCCTTGAGTTCCTCCATCAATGGGATTACTTGATTTTTGACAATCACCAAAGAAGAAAGACAACACACTTGATCTTAAACTCTTTTGAGAACCTGTAACCAGAATTCTATTTTTCGGGATTCTTTTTGTTGTTGTTTTGGTCTCTGTTGACCTGCCTCTATGTCATGCACAATTTTGTATCATTTATGAATCATCTATGATCCTATTTACTAGGTCTTAGTTCTATCTAGATAATCTAGTAACATTATCAATTCAAATGAGAAAAAATATAATTCCAATTTGTTTTAACAATCATAGTTAACTGTTAGTAGAAGTTACCCTGAGATCACCTCTTCATAATTTCTACCAAGTTTCATCTTTTAGTTGGTCCCGATTATCTTGGATAAGGTCTTATTGGATTGATTGATTTGTTGTATATTAAAGTCTTTGGTACGAATGTATATTGTAAAAAATGTTCCTAATTAGGTGATGTACTCATATTAAAGTCTTTCTAACGTTGCTTTGTAGACAATTCCACGTACGCCTGAGTCCGGACGAGGTACGCCTAGCCGAGGAGGAACCTCTAGTAGTGGCTCGGCACAACCAGACGAGGGGGCATTTGGAAATGTCTGTGGCATCGCTGTTCCGAAGCAGCTCCCGACACAAAGGATAGCGCTAGCACCATGTGACGTCAAGTCTTACGAGTAAATTCATTTCTATTAACTTGTTCATTATACTATATGCAATGTTATTTGTATGGATATTAATTTAATTCTTTATGTAGTTGGGACGTACAAGACGCGAGTCGGATGGCCACCAGGATAAATCGGGGCTTCTTTACTGAGCCATGGCTTAGTTGGTCTCACATCCCTAGGTCCCAGAGGGACAGGATGTTTGAGCGTTTCCAGGTTCGGATTGTATATTTAAATAATTATATCTTTGATAGTTTTATTTCCAACTTAAGAATAACTAAACTTTTACTTACAGAACCACTACACTTAGGACCCATCTTTTGATGCCCGGATGCGAGATATTTGGGAGAGAAAGTGTTCGAAACATTACAACGATAACATGAGTACCGCCCGGAGCAGAGCCGCCACGTTTGTGACACCCGTAATTCTTGGTAAGCAGAAGTCACTCTGTGGTCTCTGGAGGTTTCCCATTTATGAAATTGTTCTTTGGGACATACTGCCTTTGATCCCTATCAGTGTCGAGAGCTTTGCGGTTCAAAGAGGTCGAATTTCGAGGCTCGAGGAAGTTTGGGCGACAATGACTAGTGTCACCGTCGCCGTGTCACAATCGCGTGAATGGTACCGCGGGCTTGTGGGAGAGGGAGACTATGTGGCATAGTCGTCGTGTCAATGTCGCTAAAAAAGCCCTGATGTTGATTAAAACCCGACCTTCAACCATTCTCTTCATTTTATCACTTCTAACCTCTCCCATTCTCTCCCAAATCGGTTCCCCTCTCTTCCTCATAAACCCTAACCGATTTTGGGGCTTTCCCATGAATATCAAGGTGCTCCCTCTCCATATTATGATCGATTGCTTTCTCCCTTGATGCAAGGTTGAGTTCTCATCTCCAGCATTAGAGATTTTGGGGTTTCTAGATTTTCACCAAAACCTATGTGGTAAGTTTACTTTATCCATCTCTAAACCTTATTAGGTGATATAAATGCTCCATTGTTGATTTCCTAAGTTTTATGTTTCTCCAATTTCGGTTTGGAATATTTTGGAGGAGTTAGGTCAAAATTAGGGTTTTGGTATAAGTTGAGATCTCTATGCAAAATGTTTGGGGAATGATTCTATATTGTTGGATATGTTTATTTATGGTTGAAATTTATGGATGTAGGTTTTTGGAGGTTTTGGCTTGAGGATCCAAGTTTCTTCAAAGAAGCTCAAAGTGGGGTAAAATCTAGATTTAGCCTAAATCTAGCAAGGTGAGTTCAAGTTGATTTGTGAAAACGGTGTACATGCCAAAATGTTTATTTTGAAGTGTTTTGCGTCTTACATGAAATTGTTAATTGCTGATAAGTTTGGTTATTTTGAAAGTGTTTAACTTTATAAACTTATATAGCACGCATCTTTGTGATTTTTGGGCATTTCGATAAATGTGTCATAAATGAATGGGTTTTGATGAATTATTGCATAAATAGGTAGTTAGTCAAAAATGCACTTTTAAGTGTTTGTGGGGTTTTATGCATCATTCATGAAATGAGAAGTTTTGAAAAGTACGAATGTGTGAGTCCTTTGGTTTTGGGTCATTCCCGACTTTGGGGAACATTTTAGAAATGGAAAACCTTTTGAGTTTTGGGGCCGAAGGCCAATGGTAATTTGAGAATCAAAGATTTTAGGAAAATGTGTATTTTGGTTTATGTAACCATATCGGCTCTCGTGCTTTAGCCAAACGTCTATTAAGCCTCTTGGGGCTTGATTTGTACTCGGTGGAGTCTTTGGAACACTTGTTCGGTTTTGGTAGCTCGTTGAGGAGCCTTGGACGTATGGTGTAATTAGTTGCATCTTATGTGAGAGTTACATGTGTTGAATGCATTAGTTCATTCGTTTGAGTCATGTAACGTTTTAGACTGTAATGCATTGGATCCATAGGCATATGAGTCAGTCAGTTGGTTTAGTTGGGGACTTTATCCCCGTGTTGGGACTGGATATTGTTTATGGCTAGCGGGAGCTCGAGGTATAGATCGTGGGTGGTTGAATCGATAACCGCATAACCTCTATTGAAGGGCTCGAGGTATAGATCGTGGGTGGTTGAACTCGATGCCCATTTGTAATCCAGTCTAGTTACTCATCGTGGAATTTAGTGTCCGCGTTTGAAGTCTAGTGAGTGGTCCCCAAGTCATGTTTTTATGTAAGCTCGCGGTGGTAGCTCGGTTTGGGAGCCGTATACGGAGCTAAGTCTTGTGGTGGTGCTCTTGGAGAGCCGGATACGGGGACTTGTGACTTTATGGTGAGACTCATTAGAGGTCGCGTAGATACTAGCGTCATTTGGGTATCTTACGGTGGTAGCTCGGTTGGGATCCGTATACGGGGATCCATGGCTCTATGTGAAGCTCGAGAACATTGATAAGTGGCTTAACTTTGTGTGCCCGCCACTTTTGATGGAATTCGGGTATCCCCCGTCACCGAAAGGTGTTGTTTTTGGGTATTGAGTTTTATTATCCAAGTTTTCGGTGATCTTTTGTATATATGGATCTTATCCATGATTTCTAGGCTGAGTATTATACCCCACCCGTGTTTTGGGTGTTTCGGGATATAAGGTTTTATCCACGTTTCATAAATTGGGAGTCTGCTTTCTATTCTCCTTTTGAGTGAGTTCTGTGTTGAAATTAATTTTACAAAGGAATGTTGTTATTTTGGGGTCTTAGTCCTTAAAACGTTTGGTTTGGAAAACGTTTATTATGGTGCCTCATTCGTCTAAAATGCATATTATTGGAAAATGAGTCATTTTCACATTCGAAACATATTATTTTGAAAGATTATGATTTCAATTGTATTCTTCCTTTTAAACGATTAATTTATATATGTTGAAAACTCTTGAGCTCACTAGGCGTTAAGCCTAACCTTTTTATTTGTCAGCATGTGCATCAGGTTCCAGATGGGGGTTTGGTTCTAGCAGTACTATGAAGAGGTGTGCTTAATTTTTCATAAGTGTAAGTATTTGGTGAAGTCTTCCGCAGTGTGGAGATAGTGACTATTATTGGGTTTTAGTAGCACCCGTCCTTGTTATAGATTGTATGTAGAGAATAAATTGTGTGTTGAGGTTAAACCTTAAATTATGATTGTGTATGAATCATTTATTGGTGTATTTAGAAAATTTTAAATTAGTTGATATTTCCAGATTTGAGGGTGTTATAACGTTGTCCACAAAGAATGGGCATCCCTATCTTGAGAACGACCCCAACCGAGATATGAACTTGTTGAAGCCATACCCTTCCGATTGGATCCTCCCTTATCACTGAATCGTGATGATCGATGGATGGAACAATGATAATTGGAAGGCGTTTTCTGTGGTGGCGTGTAAGAACCAGTTGACGGAGGTAGATGGCGACATATCCAAGCATTGCAATGGATCGATCACGTTCGGAGAGACATCGTGTAATATCCATGATTTAGTGAAATAAAATTTAACTTTGGGGAAGCTTTTGTAAAAAGGCCGTGATAGAGGGGTCTAAAGGGTAAAAAGAAGAAAAGAGGAATTTAACCCTAGGAATTTGTGTTGTAGCTGTTGGTGGCTGGCATCTTAGAGGAAAGGGTGAGAAAAGAAAGCTAGAGACGATCAATCGAGAGGGAGAAAAAGAAGCTGACAATTGGTGTTCTTCAATTTCCTAAGGTAAGTTCTAATCATATTCCTTCTATTATTAAGGGTTTAGATTTTGATTTCAAAATCTTGTAGTTGTTTATTTGAGCTATCAATTCCCTATGGGTTTTTCTGAGTTGGGGTTGGAGGTTGATAGAGAAATATTTATATAATTAATAGGATTTTGTTGAAATAGAGTTCTTGCATCTGTTTATGGACTATTGGGTTGAATTGTTATAAATTTCTGGAAATAAAGTGATCCTATAGTATCGGTGAAATCGATTCTGTGTTGGTTTTGGTTCGACTTTAAGCACCTGTCAATTACCTTAGACACCGGTCGAGAGAAAGACTTCGATCGAGAAGGTGACCCCGGTCGAGAAGGGGGTGACCGGGGTGTGAGACAGTCCGGTCGGCGCAGGTGGGGAGACCCCGGTAGGCGCAAGAGGGGGGGGGGGCGGTCAGCGAAGGGGGGAGACCCCGGTCATGTTTTCATCCCGGTGACCACCTTAGTCCGGTCCCCGGCGTCTGCATGTGGGTCGAAGCCCAGTTTTCATTCTTTTGGAGTTTGTTTAATTGTTGGACCATATCTATTGGAGGACCGACCCATTTCACTTCAAAACTCAATGTACTTCGTCTCGGGTTATGTCTAGTGGGCCAAGATGTTTTTAGAAATTAGATGACGTTGGGTTTAAGGTATAAAGGCCAATCGTGTTATAAATTAGAAGTATGGAGAGTTCACCGATCGATGTTTCTTTTATAGGTTTCGGTTCGAACTATAAGAGTAGACGCGAGAATTAAGCTCAGGACAACAGGTGAGTTTTTCTTAACTAAACCTTTCTGGTATCGAAAGCATGTGAAGTTTAATTTTAAACTTTGATTTATTTACAATGGCATGATATTTATAAAATGATTTAAGTGTGTTATAAATCGTTGTTGTTTAAATGTATGCATACATTATATGTGGAGATTGTGACCTAAGTCGGGGAGTGTGGCATGCCTACTCGTGCCAGGAAGTGTGGCTCGTTTATGCCATTGGGGGTGTGTCCCAAAATTAAGGCAGTGCGAGTTAGACATATCGTCTTTGACGGTAGTGTGGTCAATAGCGTGTTTTATCCTTATGTGTTTATAAATCTGTTGATGTAAATTTTCTGGAAAGTTTTATTGTTGCTTATCTGTTAGAGGGGACTCATTAGACCTTTGGTCTAACCCTCGCTCTTTCAAAACTAAAAATCTTTTCAGGTAGGCTTGATTTAGGGAGAGCAGATAAAGGAAAAGAGAAAATGTAGCGGGAAGAGATAGAAGACTGTCGTTTTAGATTCTGTTTGTTGATATATCAGTTGTGTATAGGTTGCCTTTGCAAGCCTTGAATTTAATTTGTAAGCTTGGGGCCGTTTCGACATGAATTTTGATTTTTATTATTAAGATTTGGTTGTCTTATTGTTGTTTTGGTTGGGTTGTTACACATCGGCTCGTTTGGTAGGACCTTAAAATGTTATAATTAACCATTGCTTGTTATTTAATATGTTATAATTAACACATGTTTGTATTTTTTGCCCTTTGCAGACTGGACAAAAGGGTGCGCCACTGACGGGTTTGGAGCTCTTCGATGTGACCCACAATACTAGACAAAAGAGGCGGTTGGGTTCGGATACCTCGTATTCATCCGGGGATTATGTGACTACGAGGTGTAGCCGGGTTGCGGTAAGTATTTTGCACAATACTTTAGAATATCTATATATATTTCGTGTTTAACTTAAAACTTTATATATCAAGTTGGGGTTGCCATTTGTTGGGCAAACATTAGGATTTTTATACCGTAAGACTTTATCTTAGTGTGTATATATGTATATATCTATCTAGTTTGGGTTGCCATTTGTTGGGCAAACATTAGGATTGTTTAACATAGTTGGGTATGTCCCCTTCACAATCGTTATGCTGTTGAACCAAACCTTATATGTTCTATATGCATGATTTGTGTTTCAAATAGCCTAATATGTGCTCTTAGGGCCTTTATGCGCATAAATCCAACCTTATATGTCCTATATGCATGGTTTGGGTTTGAAATAGCCTAATATGTGCATTTAGGGCCTTTATGCACACAAACCCAACCTTATATGTTATATATGCATGGTTTGGGTTTCAAATAGCCCAATATGTGCACTTAGGGCCTATATGCGCACAAACCCAACATTATATTTTCTATATGCATGGTTTGGGTTTCAAATAGCCCAATATGTGCACTTAGGGCCTTTATGCGCACAAACCCAACCTTATATGTTCTATATGCATGGTTTGGGTTTGAAATAGCCTAATATGTGCATTTAGGGCCTTTATGCGCACAAACCCAACCTTATATGTTCTATATGCATGGTTTGGGTTTGAAATAGCCTAATATGTGCATTTAGGGCCTTTATGCTCACAAACCCAACCTTAAATGTTCTATATGCATGGTTTGGGTTTGAAATAGCCTAATATGTGCATTTAGGGCCTTTATGCGCACAAACCCAACCTTATATGTTCTACATGCATGGTTTGGGTTTCAAATAGCCCAATATGTGCACTTAGGACCTTTTTGCGCACAAACCCAACCTTATATGTTCTATATGCATGGTTTGGGTTTCAAATAACCCCATATGTGCACTTAGGGCCTTTATGCGCACAAACCCAACCTTATATGTTCTATATGCATGATTTGGGTTTGAAATAGCCTAATATGTGCATTTAGGGCCTTTATGAGCACAAACCAAACATTATATGTACTATATGCATGGTTTGAGTTTCAAATATCCCAATAGGTGCGTCTCATATACAGTCGTTATGTTGTCGAAATTGACTTGTATGTATTTTGTAAAAAATACAGGGTGGATATTCAACAAGGGTCACCCAGAGGTACGACGATGACCTCAACCAGAATCTGACTTTTGATACCGAGTTGTGGCAGGAGGTTATAGGGGGAGTGAAGAAAGGTCGTACGTTTGGGTTCGGGTACCACACAGATCTGAACGCGATCTTGACTGGGACACCCTCACAGGGTGGTGCTTCTTCTTCTTCTTCTTCTTCTTCTTCTTCTTCTTCTTCTTCTTCTTCTCGACAGGTGCGTACCACATTTCGTTATATGAGCTTTATTAATTTATTTTATAAATCATGTTAAAGCTGTTCTAACGACTTTTATTTTATATTCTATCAATTTTCTAAACTATCAATTTTTCAAAATCATAATTACTAGTTTTTCGTAATTGATCATTTTACCTATTTAATTATAGTATGTATTGTGTATATCTGCGTTGTCATTGAGCTCTTAAAATCAAATATATGTAGTAATTAAGTTTTCAATTTTATTAAAATCGAAATTAATAAATTAATTAAATTTTAATTCTGGAAAAATAAATTTTATATTGAAATTATAGGCTTTTTCTATAGAAAAGACCCTACAGTGTTATTTTATTGAGCTTAGTTTTTGTATGTCAACGAGGTGGGATTAATGCCCGCACGTTGCTGCAGATGGAAAAAATATTAAGACCATAAATTTGAGCATGACCAATTATGAGAACAAAATATTTTGTGTCTGTTAGCAGCATGACTATTATTTACAAAATGGTCTATGAGGATGATGTGTATGTATGATAGGAAGCGAAAATAAATTGGCAAATGGTACATTACATCATTAAACCTAAAAAAAGTTACATTGTTATTAAACCTAAATGAAATTATAATAAAAATATGAATTAAACAAATTTTACATCATTATTAAACATAAAATAAATTATGATAAATTACTTTATTAATAAATAAAAATTGGTGCGTGAATCACCTACGACTATGTGCTTGGATTGATGGGGAAGGCGGAAGGTTTTGGGTTGGAGAAGACATAGTCATTGAGATGCGATGCATGTTAAGGGATCTTTATTTTATGCTTATATAATAAAAATAATTTTTTAATATAACTTTTATTTATTTAAATTAGAAAATGAAAAAGTTATAAATGATCGAAATGTCATTTACTTAACGGTCAGGAGCTAACAACTTTTAGTTTCGAGGACCAAAACGTTACGCAAATGCAAAATCGAAAGTCTATTTTGGAATCAACAAATTGTGGGGACTAAATCCAAGAGGAAAATAAAACTACATGGACCAAATATGTAACTCTACAAACATAGGACTAAATCTAACAGGGAGATAAAACCTCAAGGACCAAATCTGTAATTTACTAAAAACCTCAAGGACCAAATCTGTAAGTTACTGTTCATCATTCCTGTTAAATGTTAATATATATAATTTGGTTGGCTGAATTTAATTTTCAATCACTTGGCACCACATGATATCTTCTTTATGCAAGTTTAATTGACCTAATTTGGTGAGGAATTTCATGTTTGGATTGGATTGAGGCTCTATAATTGTCAAAGAAGGTTAGGATATTGTTAATCATAAAAACCCAATCAATCAAGTTAATTAGTCAAGATTAAGCAATAAAGATTAAGAACTAGAGAGAGAGAGTCTAGAGAGAGAAAGTATATCTTGAATTATCAAACTCTGAATATTACAATATGAATTGTTCTCTAGTTTATTACAAGATTACACAAGACAAACCTTTATATACAACCTATCTAACAAGACTTAACAACTAAGCAAACTAAACATACAAAGACTTAGACAATGTTGACTTTTACACCATTGACTTTCCTATTAAATCTTGGATACAATATTTAGACTTAACAATCTCCCCCTTTGTATTCAAGATTTAATAAAAATTTGATACAGATCTTCAGCTCTTGATTCTTCAGTTTTTGTCTCTTTGAAGCTTTCACAATCTTTAATCTTTCATCTCTTGAAGAATCTTGGAAAGTCTTTTTCTCTTTTTGAAGCTTTAAAAGTCAACAAGCCTTGAACGAGAAACAAAATTCTTGCAACATCTTATGAACTTGATACTTCATTCTTTGATACAACTTGAAACTTCAGAAATTTCTTTCATTTTGTATCTCTATCATTTAGATCTCTGGACCATCTTTGGAAGAACAAGCATCTTGATTTATCTTTGACTTATCTTTCTTCAGAATCTTTTCATTTTGAGTCAGCGACAGCATTTTGAAATTCTGACTTGAACTTTGAACTTGAACATTGAAATTGAATCTTTATAATTCTCCCCCTTTTTTTTATCTTTGTGAAATTGATCTTTGTATACTTCTCCCCCTTTTTGATGATATGAGCATCATGATCATCAATTTTAGCTCAGACTTTGATTTCCCCCTTTTTGATCAACTAACAATCTCCCCTTTGACAGTTGTCGTACTTTGATCTGAAAAGCCGAATCATGAACTGTATATATCCGAATCTTTTCAAATTCAGGCATAATGAGCGTGTAACCCTGATTCAACAAATGAAACAGTTAGAAGTGCCTGTCAGTAACACGGAGTCATTGTGTACAACGAATGTACAATATAAGGAGTTGGTTTGATGTTGACTCCCCAGGTCTTCCATTCAATCATTGAAAAACACAAGGTTTATCTATGAATGTTCTGACAGAAAAACAAAATTTTTTCGTGTGCTCGTGCTTGTGTATGAAAGAATTAGCACAATGATTGTGTTTCATAAGGCTCGAAGTATGTAAATCACTGAGACAACAATGATTGTACATGGACTCAATGTGCATGAGAAAGGGTCGAAGGTGGGGCAACTTTCCTTCTTTTTCAATATCAGTATCTTCCAAGAGAAGAACCAATAGATTATGTGCTGCTTCCCCAGAAAATGTGAAACATTCTCTTTTTAAGAAAAGAATGAGTAGCTGGTGGGGTTAATGCAAGAGATGGCATGGGCTATTTGCCTATTTCAATGATGGTCACGAAAGAAATGTGAACCAATCAGTAATGTGGCTGCCCGGCTCAGAAAGATGTTTGGTGCAGAGTTATGATATTCTTTTAACTCTGATTTCACACCCTCTTTCTTTTAAACATATAAGCTCACATCTAACCAATCTCTCATTTCCATTTTACCTCTGCTCACTCCCACACTCAATTCTTTTGGACCCCTCTCCCCTCAATCACTCAAAGGATTTCTTCCAGGGTAGGAAACACTGGTTATCGTGAATCCATGGAAGATCTATTAAACACTCACACTGAATCCCATGTTCCTAAAAGTACATGCTGGTAAATGATTTTCTTGATATGTGTTGGGAATTGAAGAAAAACTTAAGTATGGTTAATGCTGCTGGTTCAGAGTTAATACTGCTAGAAGACTTCAAGGTTAATACTGCTGAGTATTACTACTGCTAGTAATTAATACTGCTAGTCAAAGTTAGTGCTGCTTGAACAAAGTTAGTACTGCTTAGCTAGTTAGTACTGCTAGTAGTTAGTGCTGCTTAGTAGTTAATGCTGCTAGAAGAAATTTAATGCTGCTAAGGATTAATACTGCTTATATGATGAAGATTCGCATGAAAGGATATACATGGAAGCTTAGAGATATACATGGAAGATATACTGAAGATATGTTTATTTTTTTGTAATTATCTTTTTGTTTAGTATATGTATAGAAGATACAGAATAGTTTTAGATGAGAAAAATTCTAAGATTAAGTGTGAAATCAACCTCAAGGCATAGATCCTAATTCTAGAGAAGTAGAATTCGTATTGGTGAGCCTGTTCATCAATATTGAGGTTGAGTGTGTAATCTTGTAACTTCAAAGCATTCAATACAAGTTTATAGTTTGTTATTCATACTTTACTGTGTGTTGATTTAATGTTCCATTGAATATCAAAGTGTTATTCCGCAAACTTCTTTGATATTGTTTCTGAGAATTAATTCTTGTTAAGAATTCGATCCTGACAATATGTAAAGCACAAGAAATCATATGTCAGTGTATGTATGCTCATTTAAAAAATATGAATGAAATTTGAGCATTTGAACGTTGAAGATTTCTCAAAACAAAGATTTTGAAAGAATGAAATGAAATCAAGAGAATTGTTTTGAAAATCTGACAATGATTAAAATCAGATCAAATGAAATAGCTAGGGTATCAAAGAATTGGAAATTTGTTTATATGAACAAATATAAACAATTTATCAATGAAAGCACAAATATGAAAAAGATGAATGATGCTCAACAACTTTGAATTTCAAACGGGGGTATTACCATCGAAAAATTGTTTGAATTTGAGACATGGTAATAACAATTTCAAATAAAATACTGAACCAGTATGTATGAATACTTAACAGATTTGCTCTAGAGAAAAGATTTGCTCTGGAATGCTCTAGAGAAAAGATTTGCTGGAACTAAGAGCATCAAAAGAAATCAAAGAAATGTTCTAAAGCAGCAGTATGAGAACTTTACTTCCTCAAAGAATGAGTCTATGACTCAAACTTTTGATAGGTTCAACAAGCTCATTGGTGAACTGGCTACTGTAGGAGTGAGGATGGATCAAGATGACATCAACAGAAAGTTCCTCAGATCTCTTGGGGATGAATGGACTATGTACACTGTCTCATATAGACAGAGTGACAATCTGGAAGAGAAAGAACTTGATGATCTATACAATGATCTAAGAGTTTTTGAAACTGAGGTAGAGATCAAGAAGAAGCCCACTGGTTATGTCCACAATGCTGCACTTCTTTCAGCATCCACTGATACTACTGCCATCCCTGAAGCAGTTAGTACTGCTAGTGGAGCAAGTTCAGAAAAAGGAACTGAAACAATCTTTGAAGCCTTTTTGTCCAGTCATAGTAACAATTCACTGATTAATGATGATCTGGATCAACTTCACCCTGATGACCTGGAGGAGATGGATATTAAATGGCAGATGGCCATGTTATCCATGAGGGTGAAGAAGTTCATTAAAAGAACAGGAAGGAATAACTTCTCTCAAAGAAGAGAAGATGGAGCTGGTTTTGACAAGACCAAGGTGGAATGTTATAAGTGTCACATGAAAGGACACTTTGCTAGAGAATGCAGGAGTGCTGTTCCAAACAACAACCACCAACAAACTCAGAATGGAGGCTACACTCAAAACAAGAATCCTGCTCAAGCCCTTGTTTCTCAACAAGGAATGGGATTTGACTGGAGTGATCAAGCTGAGGTAGCCATTCAGAATCAAGCTCTTATGGCAGAAGTGTCTGATCTCCCCTCTGAGGTAATTTCTAATCTTTGCACTAAATCTTGCATTGACACTGTCAAAAGATACATGGATCACAATCAAAGTATGTGTGATGACCTCAAAAGATTAGAAAATGATAGAAGAGATTATGTGTTAATAGTAGAGAGATTTGAAGAGCAAATCAAAGGCTTTCAAGCTAATGAACTTCAACACTCTTATGACACTAACTATTGGAAGTGGGAAAAGAATGAATTAGAGACCAAACTGTCTAAATCCTTAGAAGAGAGTGATAGGCTGAAGGAGGAACTGTCTAAAGTCAAGCTTGACATAGAAAAGTTTTCATATGCTTCAAAAGCAATGGATTCTCTTCTGAAGGCTCAGATTCATGATAAGATGAAGCCTAGTATTGGATACAATAGTACACCTCCTCCTTACAACAACAATTATATCTCTCCTACTTCAGACTTGTTAGAAACCAAGGAGAAAAAGGACTTATCTGAGAAAGCCTTTAAGATAGATCCTTTGGATGAAGTAGTAATTAAGGATTTAACTGAGAAAGAAGCGAGTGAGAATAGAGATAATGATGTGAGTAAAGAGATCCCATTAGAAAACAACATTATCACCAATGAGGGATGTGGGAAAATCTGGATCAAGTCAAAGGAGATAGAGAAGACCAAAGGAAAAGATAACAAGGTTCATTACAAACAAACCACGGTTGTGAATCCTGGATCTTGTAAACAGTGTGATTGCAGTAAAGCCAAGAGCCTAAATTCTGGTTTAAAAAGAGGAAATCAAAGAAACTGGAATAATCAATGGGCTCAGAAGCAAGGAGTTGATCTGAGTAAAATCAATAGACCAAAACCTTGCTTCATATGTGGCAAGTTAAATCATTTGGCAAAATATTGCTTCTTTAACCCTATTAATCAACAGATGACCTTTCAAAGATTTGTGCAAAAACCTGTTGGCTATAGGAAGGCTAGAAAGAAACATGGTGAAAAGAAAGGCCCCATGAAGAAAAAGATTTTAAAAGAAAGTATTAAAATATGGGTGCCCAAAAGCACTAAAACTGTTAGTACTGCTGACAGGGTTAGTGCTGCTGGAAGTATTATTGCTGCTACCTGTGTTAGTACTGCTGAAAACATTAATGCTGATAATACAGTTAGTACCTCTTCAAAGGTTAATACTGCCAACACAGTTACTGCTGCTAACACAGTTAGTACTGCTAAGCATGCAAGTGCTGCTAAGGCAGTTAGTACCTCTAAAACCAGTACTGTTACTAGCACAAATGTTTCCAAGCCTATTATTGTGACAAAGTACTCCAAGAATGAGGAGTTAAAATTCAAAAATCTTGTCAAGAAAGAATGCAAGTATTTTGATGAGAAAGGGGTACCCAAGACCACTTTGGCTTGGGTTCCTATTTCATACTAACTGATCTATCTTATGTGCAGGGCAACCAACAGCTCAAGGGAAAGAGCATATGGCATGTTGATAGTGGTTGCTCTAGGCACATGACAGGCAACATGTCATGCCTTCAGGATTTCAAGCATATCAATGGAGGACATGTTGCATTTGGAGATAATCTTACTGGTGGTAAGATAAGTGGAAAAGGTAATGTCACCAAAGGTAAGGTGACATTTGAGGATGTCTACTATGTTGATCAATTAAAGTACAACCTGTTAAGTGTATCACAGGTATGTGACAAACAACATAGTATATTATTTACAAATACTGAGTGTATGATCCTTGCTCCAGGGTTCAAGGTAGTTGATGAAAGCATGATACTACTTAGAACTCCAAGAAAGGACAATGTTTACTGTCTAGATATGAACAATGTTGATAGTGATTCATCTCTAACTTGTCTTGTTTCAAAAGCTTCTGTAGATGAATCCTCTCTTTGGCACAGAAGGATGTGTCACATGAATTTTAAGACTATGAACAAACTTGTTAAAAACAACCTTGTAAGAGGTTTACCATCTAAAGTCTTTTCATGTGATGATCATTGTGTTGCTTGCCTCAAAGGCAAACATCATAAAACTTCTCATAAGACCAAAGAGATAAATTCTATTTCTTCTTGTCTCCAGTTATTGCACATGGATCTGTTTGGTCCTACAAATGTTATGAGTATAGGCAAGAAATCTTACTGCTTGGTTATTGTTGATGATTACTCTAGATTTACCTGGGTATATTTTCTAAGGACTAAGGATGAGACAAGTGGACTGATCAAATCCTTTATCCTAAGAATTGAAAACCAAACTAATCAAAAAGTAAAAGTCATTAGATCAGATAATGGGACTGAATTCAAAAATCTGGATCTAAACACCTTCTGTGAAGAAAAAGGCATTGAGAGACAGTATAGTGCTCCTAGGACTCCTCAACAGAATGGTGTTGCTGAAAGGAGAAATAGGACACTAATAGAGGCTGCTAGATCTCTGTTGGCTGATTCAAAACTGCCAATTACCTTCTGGGCTGAAGCAGTTAATACTGCCTGTTATGTCCAAAACAGAGTTCTAGTAGTTAAGCCAAAGAACAAGACACCATATGAGCTTTTAAATAAAAGAAAACCTTTCATTGGATTTTCAAACCTTTTGGGTGTCCTTGCACCATTCTCAATACCAAAACTCACTTAGGTAAGTTTGATAGCAAAGCAGATGATGGATTTCTTGTTGGTTACTCATCTCAGAGTAAGGCCTACAGAGTTTTTAACTCATCTTCTAGAATAATTGAAGAAAGTGATAATGTCAAATGCAATGAGAACACACCAAATCCTATTGGAACTGGTCCTTAGTGGCTATTTGACATTGATTCACTAACTAACTCCTTTGGTTTCAGTAGTGATGATTATGCAGGTTCAGGATGTGGAGGATCAGGGACTACACAAGTTCAAGAAAGTATATCTAAATCTGTGATCTTTCCCATACCCACAGTGAATTCCTTTGAAGACTGTGAAAAGGAACCATCTACTGGACCAAGTCAGAATGAAGAAGAAGGTAGAGATAAGGAGACTCCAGAAAATAAAGAATCAGAAGTAGCTGCTGAAAACATTTTAGTTGAGTTGAATGACTCTAATCTAGAGGATGGACTTAATGAAGAACCTAGTCATAACACCAGAGTTCAAAAGAATCATCCTCCACAGTTGGTAATAGGAGATATATCCTCTCCTATGATGACTAGACACCAAAGCAGGCTTCAAGAAATGCAAGATCAACAGCATACAGTGCTTTCTTGTTTTCTATCCCAGCTTGAGCCTAAAAAGGCACATGAAGCTATGAAAGAATCCAGTTGTATAGAAGCAATGCAAGAAGAACTGTTGCAGTTCAAACTACAAGATGTATGGGATCTAGTAGACCTTCCTAAAGGTCACAGAGCAATTGGCACAAAATGGATTTTTAGGAACAAGAGAGATGAAAGAGGTATTGTCATAAGAAACAAAGCAAGACTGGTGGCTCAAGGGTATACTCAAGAAGAGGGTATAGATTATGAAGAAGTTTTTGCACCTGTGGCTAGAATAGAAGCAATCAGATTATTTCTAGCCTATGCTTCTTACATGAACTTCAAAGTCTATCAAATGGATGTAAAAAGTGCTTTTCTCTATGGCTCAATTGAAGAAGAGGTATATGTCTGTCAACCACCAGGGTTTGAAAACCCAAGCTATCCAGACAGGGTATACAAATTGAAGAAAGCTCTTTATGGACTGCATCAAGCTCCAAGAGCATGGTATGACACTCTGTCATCCTATCTCTTGGAAAATGGATTTGAAAGAGGAGTCCTTGATAAGACTCTATTCACAAAGAGAAAGAAGAAGGAGATCTTGCTGGTCCAAATCTATGTTGATGACATTATCTTTGGATCCACAAGAGACAGCATGTGCAAGGAGTTTGAGGACCTAATGCATCAAAGGTTTAAAATGAGTTCCATGGGGGAACTTACTTTCTTTCTTGGACTTCAAGTTCAACAGAAGTCAGATGGCATCTTCATCTGTCAATCCAAGTATGTGCAGGACATTCTAACCAAGTTTGGTTTCTCAGATTCAAAATCTGCCAGCACACCTATGGAGACACACAAGCAGATAACAACAGATCTTGAGGGGGAGGATATGGATGTGCATCTTTATAGATCCATGATTGGCTCTCTCATGTATCTCACAGCATCAAGGCCAGATATAATGTTTCTAGTCTGTGTATGTGCAAGATTCCAAGTTAGGCCAAAGCAATCTCACTTTCAAGCTGTTAAGAGGATATTCAGATATCTCAAAGGGCAACCCAGATTGGGACTTTGGTATCCTCATGACTCACCCTTTGACCTAATAGCATACTCAGACAGTGATCTAGGTGGGGCAAACTTGGACAGAAAATCTACTTCTGGAGGATGTCAGTTTTTGGGTGCTAGACTAGTTTCATGGCAGTGCAAGAAACAAACCACAGTGTCCACATCTACAACAGAGGCAGAGTACATAGCAGCTGCAAGTTGCTGTTCTCAAGTCTAATGGATTCAGAATCAAATGCTGGACTATGGGGTAACCTTTCTACACACTCCCATTTTTATTGATAATAGCAGTGCTATCAGCATTGTAAATAATCCTGTCAAGCACTCTAAGACAAAGCACATTGAGATCAGGTATCACTTCATAAGAGACTGTAATGAAAAGAAACTTGTACAAGTTGTAAAAGTTCATACTGACAACCAGTTTGCTGATCTATTCACCAAAGCTTTTGATGTGGGTAGATTCACTTTCTTGGTAACAAGTGTGGGAATGATCAACTCTGAATAAGCATTCCCTCAAAAAGTGGTTAAATATCTGAATATTATAGTTTCTTGGTGTTACTAATCCTCCTTTGCAGGGCATACTTAGCAGTACTAAATTCAGCCTAAGCTTCAAAGAGTAAGTATGGTTAATACTGCTAGTTAGTTAATACTGCTAGTGGTTAATACTGCTAGTGGTTAATACTGCTCGCAGTTAATACTGCTAGTGGTTAATACTGCTAGTTAGTTAATACTGCTAGTGGTTAATACTGCTAGTGGTTAATACTGCTAGTCAGTTAATACTGCTCACAGTTAATACTGCTAGTGGTTAATACTGCTCGCAGTTAATACTGCTAGTTAGTTAATACTGCTCGCAGTTAATACTGCTAGTTAGTTAATACTGCTAGTAGTTAATACTGCTCGTGGTTAATACTGCTAGTTAGTTAATACTGCTAGTGGTTAATACTGCTCGCAGTTAATACTGCTAGTTAGTTAATACTGCTAGTGGTTAATACTGCTAGTGGTTAATACTGCTAGTTAGTTAATACTGCTAGTGGTTAATACTACTAGTGGTTAATACTGCTAGTCAGTTAATACTGCTCACAGTTAATACTGCTAGTGGTTAATACTGCTCGCAGTTAATACTGCTAGTTAGTTAATACTGTTCGCAGTTAATACTGCTAGTTAGTTAATACTGCTAGTAGTTAATACTGCTCGTGGTTAATACTGCTTGTCCGTTAATACTGCTCTAGGTTAATACTGCTTATGTCCCGAATACTATAAATACTCTTTGCCCGCCTAAAGGTTCATAACGACTCTTTGTATACTGTTCACTTGCGCTCTAAACCCTTTCTCTCTCAAGTTCAAAGTTTTCAGGCAAGCTTTTTGCAAGGATTAATGGCATCAATGGCATTCATAGATGAACACAATGAAATCGCGATGCTACAGAAGCCCAAACAGGCCGCTGGGTTCCACCAGATTGTGGATTTCCTCAAGTCAAGCCATATTGCTCATGCTCTTACTGTTGCTCCTACAATCTATATCGAGCATCAAAGGCAGTTCTGGGCTAATGCCACCATTGTTGCTGAGAATGGTGTGCAGATGATCAAGACAAGGGTGTGTGACCAACCATTAACAGTTACTGAAGAAGTTATTCGCATCAGTCTACGTCTAGACGATGCCTCTGGTATAACTTCTATCCCAAATGATGAACTGTTCTCTTCCCTTGCAAGAATGGGGTATGGAGGCCCGTTGGGTGTGTTTAAGTTTTCAAAAGCTAAATTCTCACCCCAATGGCGTTTTTTTGTTCATACCTTGATGCATTGCATCTCTAAAAAGACTACTGGATGGAGTGAGTTCAGCAGTCCCATTGCTTATGCTTTGGTCTGTTTGGCCACTGCCAGAAGGTACAATTTTTCACAAATGATTTTCAGTGATCTTGTATCAAACATGGGAAACAAAAAGCGTTTCTTTATGTACCCCAGGTTTGTTCAAGAAGTTATTACTCATGAATTGACGGATATACCTCAACCTGTTGGGGTATATGTACCTAAACCCCCCAAAGTCAAGGTTTTCTCAAATATGAGAAGATCTGCTGGGGACTCTGAAGGAGTTGACACCCCATTGTTCTCTACAATGATGGTGGTGTCCCAAACCACTGAAGGTATGGCAGCAGGGTCAAGGCCCCCATTAGACCATCCTACTGCTAGCCAATCCCAACCTTCCCACTCAAAATCTTTCCCCAGTCCCTTCTTGAACAACCAACCTCTCCTATCACCCAAACTTACAAGAGGAAACAGGTAAAGAAGGCTCCTTCCCTTCTTGTACCATCATCCCCCAAGCCATTAAGACCTCTAAAGGAGAATTCTCCTTTAGGGAATATCCATAGGGAAACCAAAGGGGTGTCTCCCAACCCCAAGGAGGTGCTCTCTGAGGAGGAGGAAGAGCATATGGGTGATGAGGCTGCCACTACTCCTGCTAGTACAGAGGAGGAAAGTGGTAACATCAATAAGACCTCCCCCATGGCAACTTTGAATGAGCAATCATTTGAAGGTCCCTGGTGCCAAGAAACCACGGGGGTGGATAGTGCTTCTGCTAGGCAGAAGACTTCGACTACTAAAAGATCCAATGATCCTTCAAAGGAGGGTAACACTTCTAGAGAAGGTGAGGACAGATATAACTACCAGGAATTGATGGATACAATGGGAAACATCAACCAAGATGTCATCAAACAAGGAAAAGAAATAGAAGAAATGAAGCTGGTCATTCTGTCACAACAAATACAGATTGCTAAGCTGAAGAAGATGGTGATCAGTCTGGTACAGAGGAAGAAGAGAAAGCAATTCCAACTAAGGAGAAGGAAATCTGAGAAAGATGCTCCCAAAAAGGGGGAGATCAACATGGAAGAAGCCACAAGAGAGGGGGAGCTTGATGGAGAGAAATTTGATGTTGAGGGGGAGCAGGAAGCAGAAACAGAAAGAGATTCAGTGCCAATAGAAACACAAGAAGCAGCAGAAACAGTTACTACTGCTGACATAAATAAAGCAGCAGAAACAGTGAAAGAGGTATTAACAGATCTTGGGATTGCAGAAACCTTACTTAAGGCCAAGAATGATACTCCCAAGGTCACTTCAAAGACCAAAGGAGTAATCATCAAAGAACAAGGTGAAATGATCAAGAAAGATAACAGTAAGAAGGCACTCAACAAAGACAAAGGAAAAGCAAAGATGGTGGAATCTGATCAACCAGTCAAGAAGCAAAGGTTGGTTGAATCAGATGAAGCCTTAGCCAGGAAGATGCAAGAGGATATTGAAAAGGAAGAAAGAGTTCAGGTGGAAAAGGACAGGGAGATGGCAAAGGCTCTAGCTGCTGAACTGAATGAAGCTTATCAACAGAGTCTGGCAACTGAAATTGCACAGAAGAAAGCTGCAACTCTGAAGAAATCAGTGGTGAAAACAGCTGTAAAGAAGAGACAACCCTCACAGACTTTCCTAGGTACCCAAGAGAGAAACAAGATGATTATATTTCTCAAAGGTGCTGTAGGAGTCAAAAAGGAGATGTTCTCAAAGATGTCTTTTGAGAAGATTAAAGAGCTATATGACTCAGAGATGAGAAAGCTTCAGGGAAATGAAACTGCTAGGGTGGAGATGGAGAAGAGGATGAAAGAAAGTAATGACTTTGATTTTCAAAAGCCATTTCCAGATGAGCAAGAAACACCCCCTAAGAAAGAGGCTACTCTGGGAGAAAGTCTAAGGACTTTAAAGAGAACAAAAATGATGGCTAGGAGAAAGTCAATCAAAAAGCCTAGAATAGCTGAAGGAGAGGCTGAGAAGGTTGATGAAGAAGAAGAGGCACCTGAGTCATCCAAACAGAAAGAGCCATCAAACTCAGATGATGTGAATTTGTATATGGTAGTGATGGACCAAGTTCCTGAACCAATTTCTGCAGAACCTGTTGGTATAAAGCCTCCTGAGGTCATTCACTGGGATACATTGACAGTGGATGGAAAGGAGTATATTAGACTGAAGAGAAAAGATGAGAAATATGAAGTGTACAACACTTGGAGTAAGATTGTCAGAAACTGTTCAAGGTCTGATATTGAAGAAATGTTTGCAATAGGGATGAAGTCGTATGCAGATGAACTGAAAGCTCCAGTGATTTCAATTAAAAAGCTGGTAATGGAGTATCTGTGTATGATGTTCAAACCTGATGAAGTAGAGGAGGTAATTAGAAATGTTTTTCAAACAGTGAATAATTGGACTCTATATGAAACTAGTGAAGTATATGCAGTGACTTTGGATTTAAATCATACTGAGTACTTCCTAGTGGATAGAGTGTACAATCATAGCAGATTGAAGCTTCATGCCATGCTGAAGAAAAAGCTAGGGTGTATTCCAGATTCAGAGATGGCTAAATACTTGATCCAAAGAACCATCAATCAGAGTTTGGGATTGGATGCTAATACTGGAATGTAGGCCATTATGAAGTTTTGGGAGCATCTTGAAGAGCATCTTGAAGATTAATTCTGAAGAACTTGACTTCTTGTCCTAAAAGTCAAGTTAGGGGGAGATTATTGGGAATTGAAGAAAAACTTAAGTATGGTTAATGCTGCTGGTTCAGAGTTAATACTGCTAGAAGACTTCAAGGTTAATACTGCTGAGTATTACTACTGCTAGTAATTAATACTGCTAGTCAAAGTTAGTGCTGCTTGAACAAAGTTAGTACTGCTTAGCTAGTTAGTACTGCTAGTAGTTAGTGCTGCTTAGTAGTTAATGCTGCTAGAAGAAATTTAATGCTGCTAAGGATTAATACTGCTTATATGATGAAGATTCGCATGAAAGGATATACATGGAAGCTTAGAGATATACATGGAAGATATACTGAAGATATGTTTATTTTTTTGTAATTATCTTTTTGTTTAGTATATGTATAGAAGATACATAATAATTTTTGATGAGAAAAATTCTAAGATTAAGTGTGAAATCAACCTCAAGGCATAGATCCTAATTCTAGAGAAGTAGAATTCGTATTGGTGAGCCTGTTCATCAATATTGAGGTTGAGTGTGTAATCTTGTAACTTCAAAGCATTCAATACAAGTTTATAGTTTGTTATTCATACTTTACTGTGTGTTGATTTAATGTTCCATTGAATATCAAAGTGTTATTCCGCAAACTTCTTTGATATTGTTTCTGAGAATTAATTCTTGTTAAGAATTCGATCCTGACAATATGTAAAGCACAAGAAATCATATGTCAGTGTATGTATGCTCATTTAAAAAATATGAATGAAATTTGAGCATTTGAACGTTGAAGATTTCTCAAAACAAAGATTTTGAAAGAATGAAATGAAATCAAGAGAATTGTTTTGAAAATCTGACAATGATTAAAATCAGATCAAATGAAATAGCTAGGGTATCAAAGAATTGGAAATTTGTTTATATGAACAAATATAAACAATTTATCAATGAAAGCACAAATATGAAAAAGATGAATGATGCTCAACAACTTTGAATTTCAAACGGGGGTATTACCATCGAAAAATTGTTTGAATTTGAGACATGGTAATAACAATTTCAAATAAAATACTGAACCGGTATGTATGAATACTTAACAGTATATGAACAAGATAACACACACGTATTGATCTTTAGAAACACACGGTCAGTTAAACAATAAGCTCAAAATTTTTAGAAAAAGCACACTTCTAAATTCATAAAACTTTTGAGAATAAGAAGTGGTTTGAACATTTCAGATTTTTTTTTCATGAGAGAGAAAGTTGTCCTTCTTTCAAACAATCAGAGATCTAGATCAGAAGATTTTTACCTTTTCAGCTCCCCCTCAAATCATGATATAATGATTTATGTCTTTTATGCTCCCCCTGGATATTAGCACAATATCCTTCTTTGAACATTGAAAAACGGGTCCTGATCTGTCATGTGATCAGAAGCCACTTTATTCACATTATTTATTCAAAAATAAAAGACAGAAAGTAGTAAAACAGTTTATAGTATGAGTTCTGATCTGAAGTAATCAGAAGTCATCACCTTTACTCCCCCTTAAATTAAGCATATGAAATATGTCAGATAAAACAGGATAGAGATCAAACACTCCCTTTTGAATTGTTAGACCATCAATATCAGAAAAATCTAGCAGAGAAAAAGTATAGGATAGAGATCAGATCAATTCACTTGGGATGGAGACCATCAATATCCATCGGATGCAAAAACACAGGAGTAAAGTCCTTTTTGATCGCTGAGGTTCGAGTCCTAAACTGTTATGTTTAGAAGTCAAACTCCTTTGAAGACCGGGTCCTAAGCTGATGTGCTTAGAAGCCATAATCTTGACATTAAGGTGCGGGTTTTGAACTGCTGTGTTCAAAAGCCATAATCTTTTAACTTTGAAGTCCGGGTCTTAAGCTGATTTACTCAAGAGCCATTATTCTCTTACTCCCCCTTGTCTTGAGGTGCCTGCAACACAGAATCATTTTTCTTCTTTGGTACCCACTAGTATTTGGGTCCAGAAATGTTAGTTGCAGTTCGTGTGGGGGTAATAGAGTAAGAACCATACCAGAAATGATCACTGGTCTTGTGGATGTGATCATGTGTACAACAGTAAGAACAATAAAATTTATTACCTGAAAATCTGAGTAATTGATCTTTTGAGTATTTGAGATCAGGTTTACCTTTATGCTCTTTGTTCTTCTTTACTTTGTTAGAATGTACACATGATGTCTTCTTGTTCAGCTCATCTGATTTGTTATCTTTGACAGATTTCTTCATCCAGACCAGTTTCTCTTTCTTGTAACTTCTTCTCCTTGGATATGTATCTGAACCATCTAAATATTCATCAAAGAAAATGTTAGATTGACGAATCTGATTAAAGGATTTAACTGACCTTTGTGACGAGACAGATTTCTGATTTGAACTTGAAGCAGACTTTTCAAGTTCTTTGATCTTTGATGCAAAGTTGTCTCTTTCTTTCACAAGTTGGTCAATCTTCTTTGAGAATTCAGACTTCGTCTTTTGTTCTTTCAGCGCATAAGCAGACAGTTCAGATAACTTGGAAGTCAGTCTATTGATTTTAGCTTCAAATATAGATCTTTCTTCTTCAAACCCTTTTTCTGAATCTTTTCTCTGGCCAGATAACTCTTTAAAGAATCCCACATTCTTCTGTTCTATGGCCTTATTCTCTTTATCAATCTTCTCTCTTTCCAAAATCAGTACTTTCTCAAAATCTGAAATTTGTTGAGAAAGTTTGATGCATTTAAGCTCCAATGACTTCTTCTCTTCATAACACTTCTTTGAGAAATCTGAGAATTTCTTTGAATTTTTTTTCTTTTCTTTCTCAAAATCAGCTTTTTCTTCAACAAGCTGTTTTTCAAAATTAGATAAATTCTATTTAAGCTCAGAGTTCTCAGATTCCAATTTCAGAATCTTCTCTTCATTCTGCCCAGAAGATCTTTTCAGAAGATCTTCATTGATGATCTTTAAAGCACTGGTTTCTTCTTTTAGTCTGATAACTTCTGCAAAATACTCTCTAGATTTTTGCGTGTGAAAGTCAACAGCATGACCCAGATTAATTTTCTCTAATTCCACCTTTCTAATATTCTCTTTAAGATTTGTAAAAAATCCCATGATTAATGAGTAATCGGCTTAATATGAATGATCGTTCCAAACTATATATCAGAAAATTAAAATTCAGATTGAATTGAAAATTTTCGAAAAATATTAAAATTTGAACAACACTTGAACTTGCGCAAAGTAGAGTGTTGCATGTGTAATGTGATGCGCAAACCAAGATTCTCGGAATAAGAGTGATGCGCAAAGTCGAGGTTCTCGTAAGCAGATAGTTGCGCAAATGGAGCTTTGCGTAAGCAATGTGATACGTAAAGTATGGTTTGCGTATTGAACTTGATGCGCAAGATGAGATTTGCGTATGCAGAAGGACGCGCAAAAGTGACTTTGCATATTTGCCTTGAAGCGCAAAGTAGCTTTTCGGAACCAACGTGATACGCAAAGTATGTTTGCGTAAAGAGCTTGATACGCAAGATGAGCTTCGCGTGACGGTCTCGATGCGCAAAGGAGACTATGATGCGCAAAGATAGCTTTTCGTATTGGGCTAGATGTGCAAAATGAGAAACTTGCGCAAACCGTATGAAACTTGTGCAAACGGCTATGAATCTTGCGCAAAGTGTGTTCTTGGCAGATTCTTTCTGAAATCGATCAAAATCTGCAAATTGATCTCAAAAACTTTATCAGCATCATCGAAAAACAATACTAAGCACACAAATACAATCAATTTTCGATTAAAACAACAAATCACATGAATTCGAACAAGAACAGAGTTCGAAGTCGTTATTTCAAGAAAATTCAAATATCGAAAATTGACATTGAAAATGAACGAATTTCGATATGAAATCAAAACAAGAATCAATCACCAATACAAATCGAACTCAATGATTCATATTCTTGCAAAAAAAAACAATTTTACACACAAAATTCAGATTGAACAGTGAAAAACTCGTTTTCTTGAAAATTTTCAGAAAAACTCAGATTTTTTCGATCTTAAACTCCAGATTTCAATTCAAATCATGATCAAATCATTTCCAAAAAGTTTGGTTCAGCTCTGATACCAATTGTTAATTATAAAAACCTAATCAATCAAGCTAATTACTCAAGATTAAGCAATAAAGATCAAGAACTAGAGAGAGAGAGTCTAGAGAGAGAAAGTATATCTTGAATTATCAAACTCTGAATATTACAATATGAATTGTTCTCTAGTTTATTACAAGATTACACAAGACAAACCTTTATATACAACCTATCTAACAAGACTTAACAACTAAGAAAACTAAACATACAAAGACTTAGACAATGTTGACTTTTACACCATTGACTTTCCTATTAAATCTTGGATACAATATTTAGACTTAACAGATATTACTGATGGTCACATTTCTTCTTTGGAATTGAATGGTCTCATCTTCTAGAATAGGACAACCACAAAGGGCAAGCCATAATTTTAAGAAGGTTGTTTTAGTTTGGGGATTTTATAGGTGATGATGTTATAAAATGGGCTTATGGACAATTGTACACATAAATGCAATTTACAAAATGATTCCTTATCCAGTTCTTAAGAAAGCCAGTATAATTTAAGAACATTTTCTTTATCATTATGTTAAATCATGAAATAGGACCTCTTTTTGGAGCAAAAAATGAAATTACAAAGTGTTTTTTTTTTCTGTGTTGGAGGATATTAATAATGTGGATATAGAAGTATAGTACAATCTAGTTTTGTATGTATTGTGATTTTACTTTCTCGAGCCATGTATCGGTTGTAACATTTCAATTTTTGAGGTGGAAGCATGTGTTTAATATTCTGAATTCCCGTTCCAAGTTAAGACAACTACAATCCTATCAGATTCATGTCGGAACATGAATTATTTTATCGCCTACTGTTCTATTTCCCTCATTAAAGTATCTACGGCTTCTTCCTTTGACTTCAGCAACCTGAACCGAGTTATGTTTTTGCAGATTGTCAAGGAAAACCAGATACTTCACAAAGATTCCAAGATAGTTGATGGGGAAACTGCTACTCTTGCTGATATTTGTATATTCCTAGGAGATGTTCTATGTGTATTAATCAACTATTTCAGATCAACCATGTTGTTCATAATTTGTTAGTCATCTAGAGATCAGAACGACAATAAGGTCTAGAGGTTGTTTTGGCATGTTATTTGGTTTTGGGTCTTTTATTTAAAAGTTAAAAGTCAACTATGTGTGCTTCTAGGGATATATCAAGTTGTGCTCTAAAGTGGTAAAACATGTTTTTTGTAACTTCACTTACCAGTATATCCTCTATACCATTTAAGTTGGATTGTTGATAGCAGTTTCTTGGATTAATTTTTTTTTGTTCTCAAACAAAAACTCTTACCACTACAGAGCACAACTTAGATCAAATCTTGGCAAAACAATCTTCTTGGTATTCTTGAATGGTTCTCAGTAATCTCCTTCAGCGCCAACATCAATAATTGTTTTTCACTTTGGTATTTCAAACTTATTAAAGTGATCTAGATTTCTTGCAACAAAATTTTGATCAAAAGATCCAAAACACTCTTTTGTTTTGGCACTTACTCATTTGCATTATGTCTTAGGTGATTTCATCATGGACCATTAATTCGTTCTTTCTTCGAGCCATATTTTACTCTTGTGCATGATCAAATTCTAGGCTCATGCTTGCTTTTTATACTTTTTTTTAGAAGAGCTTTCTGATACAAAGATGGAGGTACAACAATCAGAGGGAGGTTTTCGAGGAACACTTTTGATGTCAAATATCCCTCCTACCCAGGTCTTGTCTCAAGGATGCTTCAACTAATCAGGATCTCTTGTAACATTTTGTGCCTTTTGGTATATTGTATATCGAAAGAGAAACCAAATTTTTTTGGTAAATAGTGTGAGGTACAATCTCACCTTTTTCTATTTCCTTTTTGCCATTAGTCCATTACTCATAAGATGATATACTTTTACTTGCAAAGAAATTGATGGAAGACAGATGTAGCTTTGTGAGTCCAATTGATATCATGATTGGTTTGATTTGATGAAGAACAAGGAACCATAGGGATAGAAATCAGTATATTATTGAAAGCAAAATAAAACTATTCTAAGAACACAAAAATCACTATGCGACTAGATTGTTGAAAGGTTTGGAATTGCTCAATTGAAAAGTTAACCTAAAACTATTACATGATTTCTATTTATACCCCCATAACCCTTGTACACACAATAAAGCCCAAAGACAATACAAGGCCCATTACAATATATTGATTACTTTATAAAACTTCTAAAATAGAACATAAAATATGTTCTAACATTCTCCCCCTAAGTTTTGTAAAGTAATCATAATTTTTTCAGCTCCAGCTTCAGCTCCTCTCCCCCTTGATTTCTTTATAAAACTTAGTGTTGCATAAACTTCAAAGCTCCTCTTGTTCCCCCTAGAATGTAGCTCTTATCCTCGAAGTATCAACTGAAATATCAGATCTGATGTAGACAATAACCTCGACTGAGTGCACATAAAGACAACTTTTTCCTCTAGTAAATACAACACATTCCTTAAAACCCATAAGAATGATATGTACGGATTATGGAGTGACACCCAAGTGCATCTTCAGTATATAACATCTGATCTGTCTGTGAACCATGAGTTGAAATAGGAACTCAGCTTAAGAGCTTCATCTGATAAGTTTACGGGCGGTAGCATCAGTAGCAACACTACAAGGCAAGGGTAGAAGGCAAGCAATGTTCAACAACTGATGAAAGGTACTCATTTTCTGACTGGTTTCAGAATATTGAGTCATCAAACCCGGAACTCCTTTCTTCACAAATCAGGTGGATGATTATCAGCTCTTAGGATTCTGAAGCACAACCAAAGTGCAGAACAGTGATCGCAGTCACTCACACTACTGAGTGATCAAGTCAGAAGAATGATAAAGTGCTCTCAACGGTCTAACAACTGAAGAAGCTTTCCAGACTGATGATTGTAAATGCTCAGGCAGCTAACTCAATCCAAGCAGAGACCAAATCATTAAATCCAGAATCTGAAAAACTTTGCAGATCATGAGCACTCGTGAAATATAGATCAGTTGCTAAGGATATGTGACCAACCAGCTGTCACATATGCATTCAGCGTAAAAAGCACAGGAACAGGGCAAACTTGTATGAAATAGGGTTCAGAACAGTCAGAATTCTCAAAAAATTCACCAAAATTTGCAGATCATTATTCACCATAAGCACAATTCGCAAGATGCATTCAACTTAAGCACAATTCACAGAGGCTTGCCTTGCGAAACCTCAACTTTCGCAAGCCTCTTGTATGCGAATCCTCGCCTTTCGCAGATAACACAATCATGAACCCCTCAGAATTCGCAAAGTGCTATCCTGCGAATTCTCAACTTTCGCAGTTCGCATACCTGCGAAATCTATACTTAGAACATTTTTCATCTTCTTGGAAGCCACTTTTCGCAAACACAACCTGTGAAACTTAGACATTAAGTATCAAGTAGTCTGCGAATCTTTATAATTCGCACACAACATATAGCACAGTGACCTGCGAATCCTTTGACTTTCGCAATATGGTCACTTGCGATTTCCACACTTCAAAATTTTGTTGTGTCCAAAATGTTCTGCGAATCCTTCTCTAAAAACCTTCTATCTGCGAAACTTTATGTACTTCTGCGAGTTCTTCAGTAAATCTTGCGAAAAACGTGGATCTCGAACATATTTTATGATTTTCTTCAACAGATTCTTCAATACTTCGATTCTTGAGCTGAAAATTTATCCATAGGTTCGAAATTACCTTATGAGCACATTTGTAGTTGAATACTTTGTCTAATTTCGACTCTAATCCCAAAAACGATTCAACCACAGTAAACAAAAAATTTCGAACAAAATAACTCAAAATCGATCGATTCGACTTTCTGGATCGAAATTGTTACAAGCAATTGATTCTATAATGATAAACTATTACTACTGAATCAATTAAACAATAAAAACCAAACAATTTCACAAATAATCACAGAAATCGACTATTACACAGGACTATTCTATCAAAACGCAATCATATCTCGGATCATGCAGAAAGATGTTTTCTGTTAGGCTCTGATATCAATTGTGAGTCCAATTGAGATCATGATTGGTTTGATTTGATGAAGAACAAGGAATCATAGGGATAGAAATTAGTATATTATTGAAAGAAAAATAAAACTATTCTAAGAACACAAAAATCACTATGCGGCTACATTGTTGAAAGGTTTGGAATTGCTCAATTGAAAAGTTAACCTAAAACTATTACATGATTTCTATTTATACCCCCATAACCCTTGTACACACAATAAAGCCCAAACCCAATACAAGGCCCATTACAATATATTGATTACTTTATAAAACTTCTAAAATAGAACATAAAATATGTTCTAACAAGCTTGTTACCATGTTTTTGATGGATGAGAATATTAATTGCATCAATATCTGTATGGTTTATCTGTATAAACACATATTTGTTACCAAGTTTTTGACTGGTTAAAATAGGCACGTCTGCTGAAGAAACCTTCCTCTCTGATGACCATTTTGGGTGCATATTCTTGAACAAAGGGTGGGGACTTTACAAAGGGAGCTGGATGCTGCCATTGCATCTACAACTCATGCTCGTATAGAAAAATGCCAGGCTAAAGCAGGACAAAGGGGATTAATGCTCAACTAACAACTTCAAGAGCAGTTTCCACACAAATGCCCAACCAACAGCTTCACATGCTTATACAATTTCAAGTCATCTCTTGAATGTCACTTCTACACAAATGTCCAAGCAAGAAAATGAAGCATCCATCAAAGCATTGAATAATTTCTTTGGAAATGACAATATTTGGGAATTATGTAATGTTAGGAATTAATGACAATCTTTGGAATTTTGTACTCTTGCTTCTTTAATGAAAATTCTCAGATTGATGTTCATACTCACTTTGTTCCAATCAAGCATTACGTTGTTATATCTTTTCATAGAGTTGTTTGCACACATACTTGTTTGTACACAGACTTGTTTATACACACCCAAGCTCTATTTACAGCCTCATACCATATTTAAATTGCAAAACCTGTTTTTGCTAAATATGCTAAACAAGTTAAATTTTCCTGAGCAGAGCTTAATAACTGGGAAATCATGT
Organism: Arctium lappa; assembly: GCA_023525745.1. NCBI lineage: Eukaryota > Viridiplantae > Streptophyta > Magnoliopsida > Asterales > Asteraceae > Arctium > Arctium lappa. Next base: position 60,261,047 of record CM042059.1, on the reverse strand, counting down.
TGCAGAGGAAGTGTACAATGCAAAGAAATTGTCGTTTCTTTTACTTGACAGGCGGGCATGTACATTGTTATATCTTTTCATAGACCTATTTGTACACAGACCTGTTTATACACACAACACAAATATGTTTTTGGAATCTATTTACTCACGACAAAAATCTGTTTTTGGAATCTATCGGGGCACAAATCAGTTTAGTTAATCTGTTTGCAAAGGGGCTAACAAACCATTACGAAAATCATGTACAACAAAAGAAACGTGAATGTATTAAATACACATCCCTATTAGAGAGTTGGAGTAAAAGTTATTGAAAACTTAAGCATTAAGAATTCTTCAAACTCAAACCAAAACCAAACCTGTCTAAATCTTAGAACACAAAACCAAAACACAAATGAACTAAAACCAAAATCAAACCTTTCTAAATCTTAGAACACAAAACCAAAACATAAATGAACTAAAACCAAAACCAAACCTGTCTAAATCTGTCCAAAAGTACAATAGGAACAAAGATGAATGAACCCAACAAAAATAGTTTGAAAACCAAAACCAAACATGTCTAAACTTGACTCCTAATTGCCTGCTCTTTACATGTTCGTAAATTGTGCCTTGTTTATTGCACTTGGCACATGTAACTGTCTTCCCAACCCTCCTGAGTTGTGTTTTGGTTGCTTTGACAACCTTTTCAGCCAACTCGTATAACGCCTTACTTCTTCTTTTCTTGGGTCTTCCTACTTGAGTATGGTGTGTAGGAGGGGTCAATGTCATTGTACAAACATACTTGGGCCACAAGTATCTAGCCAATATGTGTTTTCAACGCACTTCTCTGGTAAGCCCACATTTATCCCATTCAATGCCATGTTCCAAATAGTTGCAACTGCATGCTTACACAGTCAACTCCTACCTTTAACATGAACAAACTTTATTCTTCACATCCACAATGCATTCGTCCATCCATGGACCATTCACTTGGTATTGGTCCCCCCATTCCAAGTAGCAATGTACTTGGTAGCTTCTATTTTCATAACATGCAACATGTTAGTGGCCACTGGTGTAAGAGGACCATAAAACCTTTTGAATCATATTTTGTACAATCATAATTCTTTTCATTAGGTACTCTCTTATGTACTCTAATGCTGACATCACTGTGGCATCTTCCTGAAATGGAATAAAGTAATTACATAACAATGAATGTTGCTGAAATGGGATAAAGTGGCATCTTACTCTTATGTTATAAAGCATTACCTGTAAAGTGTGACCTTGACCAATGATGTGGAGGTATTTTGTTCAACCACTCATATGCAGACACATTGAAAGCTTTCAAATTATTCATGGCTTGTTGAAACTCTGGTAGTGTTGATGATGTTAAACACTTCCAAATATGCTCCTTGTATATCCTCCCCTTCCATGCCTGTTTCATATTTTCGTGTATATGTCTTAAACAATACTAGTGCTCAACACAAAAGAAAGACTTTTGCCATAGCTGAAATTGTGCCTTATATTAAAGCATACCAAGTCAGATCTAGTATTATTAAAAACTTAAAACATGAAAGCAAAATAAGTCATATCTCAAAGCATAGTAAAAAAAAAACCTTTTGCATGTCGCTTATGAATTTGAAATTGGAATTAAAAGACATGTCTAGATGATCTCCAAGACATTCCAAAAACCAAGCCCATGATCTTTTCGTTTCGGCTTCAATAATTGCATATGCCACCGGATATATACCATGGTAACTATCAATGCCAACTGCAGTTTGGACATGACCTGGGAAAGGTCCTTTCATGAAGCTTCCATCAAGACCCAACAAGTCTCTACCACCTGCCATAAAACCCTTCTTCAATGCTCCTAAGCAAACATAAATCCTTTTAAACATTTTTGTTTCATTGTTCGGATTAAAATCAATTTCACATCCAACTTCACTTAGGTGTCCGGGTTTGTTCTTTGCAACTCTAATATGTAGTCCCTCAACATGCTATACTGCTCCACATAATCTCCCGTAAGCTTCTTGAATGCCAATTGTTTTGCCCTAAAAGACTTCTTCTTTGAAACTTTAATTGAATACTTCTATTCCAAGTTAATTTGCAAAGCCTTAAGAGGGATATCTGAGTTTTCAACTAATGTGTCTGAAATCTGTTGAGATAAGAAAGTTGCTATACATGCGACAACTTATCTTGAATGAAGGCATCTGTGGGTTTCTGTTACGGATGTTTGCACACCTCTAAGACATATGATAAATAGAACCAAAAAACAAGTATACTAAATGGATCTATATCGTCTTTCAAGTAATACAATGGTAAAATACCGAATATCGTCCCACAGAGATTGGTGTAAAAGTATAATAAAAGTGTAGTAAAAGAAGAGATTTCAGATGGTGAATTTGAAGACTTTGTTTGAGTTGGTTAACAGTGATATGATTAATAAGATATATAAAGATACTATGGGTGCAAGACTTAAAGTGAGGAGTAAACCCAAATTCTGGAGGCCAATGCTAGAGTGATGCTATAACATTAGTTCCGCAACAACAAGTTCCACCATGTACTTTAAAGAGTATCCTTCCGGATATCTACCATTGCAATGTTGTTTAGCCTTCAATCAACATATGCCTATGCAAATGTACGTACCAGTGTGAGTGTGAAATAGTTTCTTTAAAGTATATGGAAAAACAAATGCCTTTGTTTAAAAATCACCCTTTCGAGTCGATTCCCATATCATTCAAGTTGATGTGTTCTTAGTGGCTCATCTTGTGTCCACTACACTTTAACACTTCGACTAGTGATCAACCCATCAAGAATCAATCGGTTTGAAAAACAAAGATAGCAAGTTCCCTTGTTAGCAACTCTTCCAAGTATATTTCCCGTATCATTCAAACTGACGTGCTTTTTCATGGCTTATTCCTAAGTCCATGGTACTATCACACTTTAAGAAGTGATCAATTCGTCAAGAAGTGCGTTTGGATTTATAAAACTTTAAATGACATAGTGGAACAATTTTATTGAAGAACAAAGTCCACTAGTTTTTGGTTTACATCCTCCCTTTTTGTCTCACACCCAAACTATAAAATTAGCTACTCATTACGTAATATAAATTGCAAGAAATGTAAATGACATAAATTAAAGACATAATGTAAATGACGGAATGTAAATGACATAAATTAAATGACGGGAATATAAATGACAGAAATGTAAAGTGCATAAAGTAAAGACAATAAGTGATAACGAAATGTAAAGACAGGCAATGTTGAAGCAATTCTACAACAACTAATAATAAAGAACAAGAATTCTAAAAGATTAAAGACTTGATATTAAAAGTTCTTGAGAGAGAGTCACAAAATCAGTTCTAAAACTGATGGAATACATCATAGAAACACAAAGCCATTACCCCTATTTATACCAAACAAGGATGACGAAGATGTAAATAAAAAGCTTAAAATAATAATAAATGTACACAAACTAAAGTGTTTATCCAAAAACTTGTCCAATTGATGTCATCCTCTTCCTACTCCAACCAACTATTCTAGTTCCATTTCAACAAAAGATTTGGAGGGGCCAAAAATCAGGATTGCAATCTTCATCAAAAATATCTTCATAGCTTCATCCCAAAACAACCCTGAATGCTACAACATCAATCTGGCATAAAAATAAACATAAGATTTTTAGTTGGTTTACACAAAATAACAACAAATAGTAAATCATAAACTTAGCTCCATGAATAAGAAAAAAATGGAAAATAAGATAAGAAAATGACTCAATTGTTGGGATAAAAGGAAATTAAAAACCTAAAAGATAAGAAAAATATGTAATATGTATTAAATTCTTAATACATATCACAACCTCAAACTTAAAGTTTTGCTTGTCCTCAAGCAATAAAAATAAAATAAGAAAATGACTCAAAGTTGAAAAGATTGCAAGATAATGGCAATAAGTGCACACAATGTGTAGAGTATATCACATACAATTCATAGCCTTTCATAAATCCAAAGTGAGACCTCCATAGCCTAATTGTGTGTATGGACCATATGCTAGCATAACTCTTTTCTTTGTCAAACATCACACAAACTTCATTTAGGATCACTAGGGCTTATAGGGTCACTCATTTTGTGGCATATATTTTCTCACCAAGCCTTTTCTCACACCAATATTCATCAAAATGTTTAAATTTTTTTTCAATTTTTGGCACTTTGTGCTCTTTTACCCCTATGGGGTATTTTTTTCAATTTTTGTGCTTTTACCCCTATAAGGCATTTTTGATGTTCTTGTCACGTGAGAGCTTTGCTCTTTTGTATTGACATGTTTTTCCCATTTTGGCTAAAATAGAACAGTGTTAAAATATGGTGTTAAAAATGTTACAATTGGCTAAAATATGGTGTTTGAAAAGAAAGCCTAGGTTATCCCCTAAATATGTGAAGTTTGTGTAAGTCAAATTGTGTCCCAAAAAGTGCAATTCTAGTTCTAGCAAGAACACAATATTCAGTGAATGTCATGCAACTATGGAATTATTAGAGCTATGTACTCAAAAGATATATTAGACTCTACACATGCAATCTTGCAAATTAAAGAAACCTAAAAGAATGAAAAGTTATTTGTTGTTCCCTGCAAATCAGTTTCTTATCACATTAAACAAATAATCACAACCAAGAGATTAACAAACCTGATTTTGATTTGACAATCAAAGGATTACATATTCTCTCTTGAAATCAAGAGATTAACAAACCTGATTTTGATTTCACAATCAAAGGATTACAGATTCTCTCTTGAAGGATTTCTCTCTCTAAGCTCTCTCTCTCTCTAGAATGAAGATGACGACTGCAGATTTCTATTCTTGCACACACAACCCTAGCACCCTAAATAACCCATATACCTATTTAGGGAAAACAAAATACACATAAAATAACTTTGACTATTTATTACAAAATGACCTAGACTTTTATTGAGAATTGACTTTGCAGCTTTGACTTCAGATTTCCGTCTTCAGTCTTGATGATCTTGAATCCAATAAATCTATGATCTAACAATCTTCCCCTTTGGATCAAGATCATTACTAAAAAGATTTAGCAATCCAATCTTTAAGCTTAGAAAAAAATGCAATCTTCCTCTTTTTCTTTAACACATCTTGTAATCATCACAAGAGTAGTAGAAAAACACTCTTTCAGATGATGGAAAGAAATTATCTCCAGATTCAGCTCAAAATGCGTTAGCAGAATATTTTCAAAGAAAATTTCCTCAAAATTTGAATTTTCTGACTTGGACATTTCTTTGAAATTGTATTCTCCCCATTTCTTGGTTAGCTCTTCTCTTTTCAAACGTCTCTTGAAACAAAACTTGTAATGGACATTTCTTTGAACTTTATCTTCTCCCCCTTTTGATGAAAAATGCATCAATATCATCAAAACTTCCTCAAGAAATGCCTTTGACCATTCTGATCTGTTCCAGAGCCTCTGATTATTTGCCAATTCGAACAATGTATTCATCCAGATCTTTTCAAATCTAGACAAAATAGGAATGTAACACCTGAATCAACAAATGAATCAGTTAATATGACTGGCAGTAACACAAAGTTACTGTGTGTAATGAATACACATTGGAAAAGAGGTTTTTGAAGTTCGCTCCCCTAGGGCTTCCATTCAATCATCTAAACACCACAAAGGCAATTTCTATGAACGTTATGACAAAGAAACAAATTCTTTGTGTGTTTGTGCAAGTGTAGAAAGAATTAAGCACGGATGATTGCTTATAAAGGCTCAACATTGTGTAAACGACTGAGACAATAGTAGATAAACACAGACTCAATGTGCATGATTGAAGTGCGAAGGTGGGGAAGACTTCCTTCTTTTCAATATCCAGATTTTCCAAATTAAAACCAGATAGTAAATGTGCTGCTTCCCCTTTGAAAAATGAAACATTTTCTTGTTAAGAAGAAAATGAGTGGCTGGTGGGGTTAATGTGAAGAGTTGGCATGGTTAGTTGCCTGTTTCAATAATGTTCACCAAAGAATTGTGAAACATTAGAAATGTGGCTGCCCGACTCAGAAAGTAGTTGGTGCATAGTTTGATATTCTTTTACTCTGATCTCTCACCCTCTTTCTTTTTATCATTAAGCTCACATCGAACCAAACTCTCTTTTCCATTTTACCTCAACGCACAATCTCACACTCATTTGTTTTTGACTCATCACACTCAATCACTAAGGATTAACTTCTTGGGTAGGAAACACTGGTTAACGTGAATCCATAGAAGTTTCATTTATGTCCTAGCACGAAGATCCCATGTTTTCCTAGAAAGCATGTGTTGCTCAGATGATTTAACTTTATCAGTTAAAGCTCAAATACAAGTCAGATGTTTGTATGCTCAGAATATAATCATGAAGATTTGAGCATTTGAAACATTGAAATATTTTCAAACAAGTAAATTGAATGAATGAACAAGAATGCAAGAAACTTGTTTGAAAAATCTGACATTGTATGAAAAATGACCAGTAAAGAATGATATAGCAATCAAGGCTTATGGTCAACAAAAATGGATATTGTCTATATGAATCCAAATACAGACATTCTTGAAATGAACGTTTCGAAATGAAATGACATTAAAAAATTCATTGAAATACAAGCGGGGTGTATCACCATCAAAAACTTGGTCAATATGAGACATGGTGATAAATTATTTATCAAAAGAATTAAACCGGTGTGTGTGAATACTTGAAAGTATATAGACAAGATAATACGCAAGTATAGATCTTTAGAAACACACGGTTTGTGAAATATTTAAGCACAAATAAAATGAAAACATTTAAAAATCACACTTCCAATTCATGAAATCTGTTTAAGAATCGGGAAGTGGTTTGAACATTTAAGAACATGTTTTCTATGATTGAAAGTTGTCCTTCTTTCAACCATATATGAGATGAAGATAAAGAATTATACCTTTTGCGTGCAGTCTTACATCTCATGAAGTCAAGCTTAGAGTTATAAATATATGATCTTGTAAGCATCTCTCAAACTGCAAAAGTCTCAAAGTCATGTCAAAACAACTTTATTCATAGAAATTAAAAGACATAAAGCAGTAAAACAATTAAAGAACGAGTTCTGAGCTGAAGTAATCAGATGTTGATCATCTTATCTGTTGGATGCATAAAATTTCAGACAAATATGTACTCCCCCTTGAATGTTGATCTTCTCAGATATGTATCTAGGAGTACACTATCATTCAGCTCAGGAGTAAGGTCTTTTGATCACTGAAGTACGAGTCCTAAACTGTTGTGTTTAGAAGTCATAAGTCTCTTACTCAACCTTGATTTGACTTTCCTGTAAAACAGATTCAACCTTTTTATTTGGTACCCATTTGTAAATGGATCCAACTGTGTTAGCACATGATTTTGGTACCCATTGAAACTTGGGTCCGCTTTTCTTTTGAAAATCATATGAGGAATTAGAACGATAAGAATATACATGATACGTGCCAAACCAAACTTCAGAATATTTTCGAGAAGCATAATCATTTCTACCATAATTTGAAAACTTTCTAGTAGATGGAGCTAACTGGAATAATTGCTGTATGGAATATTTCTTGCAAGAATTAACAAGTTTAGGTTTAGAAATAGCAACATTCACAATCAAATCATATTTACTAGTAGTCTTCTCATTACAATCAGAACTAGAAAATGATTTAGCATTCTCGTGTATCTTCTGTTTCGGTAGCCATTCCGACTTAACTCCAAGCCTTTTCTTTCTCAAATCTGAAACATTTGAAACTTTCGAGTTAGAACGGTGAGAATCAAACAAATGCTTCTTCTTTGACTTACCAGTGGTGATATGTTTCTGTAAATGCCCAGATTTCTACCTTTGGCAACTTTGGTTTTCACAGGAACTGATTTATCAACTTTCGTTGATGTTTCACCTTTTTCGTACACACTTGGTAATCCAAAAGAATTAACAACAAAAGAAAAATGATCAGGAAGTTTAGCATTAAAATCAAATTAAGCAATACATTCATCTAAATCACCATCAGAGTTTAAGAAATCAAACCCATCATTAAGTAAACCAGACATATCAGCAAATTTTGAAGCCTTGAATGATTTAGAAAAATCAGAATATTTAAACACAGTAGAAAACACAGTTTGTTCAAAGTCCATCAAGATCCTTTCTTCTTTGAGAGTATTCTCGAGTTCAGAAATTTTACTTTCCAACACGAGAGGAGTAACGTAAAGCTTACCTTCGATGGGCTTAGCCTCCATTTCTTTTACAAAATAACTCTCAAAATAGTCATTTGAAAGAGATTTTGATTTATCAGAACGATAACTATTATTCAACCTCTCATAACGAAATGGAAGTTGAATTTTAGATGTGTTCTTTCCTTTCTCGGTTTCCTTGGCTTCATCCTTTTCAGACAGTCTAGTCCACCAAACATGAAGTTCAGGGTATTGAGGTGCCAGTTTTAAAAATATAAAATCATAAAGAGCAGGCACTTCAGATATACCCTTTTTGAGACATTGTGGATTCTCGTATCCGAGTCCCTAACCCTCTCTGTTCTCTTTGGGTTTGTTTAGATGAATGGTTTGTTCAGTTTGACCCAAAGTATATAATTTCCCTTCCAAAGCATTCACCTTTTCAATTAAAGATTTGTTTTCTTTTGAAATCGAAGAATACATTTTAGAAGGCTCTTTAGATTCAAACTCACACAATCTATATTTTGAAACAGTTTCAGATAACTCTTTATGAATTATAGTCTTCTCTTTCGCGCTAGTGTCAATGTTTTTATGCAACGCTTCAATCAATACATATTTCTCAGCAATATCATTGCTATGTTTATGTATAAATTGATTTTTATCATTAATGACACCTTTTTCACGCTTAAGTTTAGACTCTAATTCTTGGAGTTTAGTCATTATAGCATGCATTTGATTCAAAAAATCCGATTCAGTCATATCACATACCTCTTTGTTATCCTCTTCATCAAAATCAGCTTCGGTTTCCATCTCCATCTGACCCATCAAGCACAAGTGTGTTGTCTCTTCCTTCTCTTCTTTCTCAACAGAATCTTGTTTTTGGATTCTAGCTTCCAAGGCAGAAATCTTTCCTTTTAGCTATTAATTCTCAATTTCCAGAAACTTTACTCTTGAAGACACCTTTGGTCCTGTCATCATCTTTTCAATTTGTTCCCACAACTGTTTTTCTGTGGCCTTTTTGCTTTCTAAACTTATAGAAATCTCTTTTGAAATCTTATCTGAAATTCCTTGCAATATAAACGTTTTGGCTAAACTGTCAGATTCATATCTCATTCTTTGCTCATCTGAATACTCATTAGGTGATAATGGATACTCTCCTTTTACTCTTTCCATTGATCCCTGTTTAAAATAATGATAAATCCTTGTTGGAGTTTTCATGTTTCCTTCTCTAAGAGATATTCTGATATGATCCCCTAATTCATGTCTGTCAATGAAATCCAAGAATCTGTCTTTCCATTGCTCATACTCTCCCTTGAAGAGTACTGGTGGCTTTACATCTGTTCCAATAGCGAGAGCTTCTCTTGATGTCATCCTGATTTTGATTCAATATGCAATAAGAAACTTGAAAATGACCGTTAGTCCAAATAAAATCAAATAAACTTCAGAAATGAAATTTCCTAAGCACACCAAGTATAGAATTCGCAAGGTACAGGGTAAGAAATTCGTAAAAAACACTGGAAAGGTAAGGAATTCGCAAGATACCCAAAACACATAAAGATTTCGCAAGCTATACTGAAGATCACTCAGTTTTCGTAAGACACATAAAGACACATAATTCGCAAGAAAGAGTCCTACGAATCCTGTACTTGAAATTTTTTCGAAAGCTTTAGCAACCTGCGAATTTCTTCAACCTACGAATCCTGCGAATTTAAAGCACTAGGACTTCTGCGAATCCTAAGGATTCTCAACACAGAGGCCTGCGAATCTTAAAGAATTCTCAAACAACAAGCCTGCGAATCTTCAAGAATTCGCAAATGTCAAGCCTGCGAATTTTACACTTAGCATATTTCAGAAATTTATAGCACAAAGCGAATCCTAAACAAAAAATCTACGAATCATTTGAATCTTTCTGCGAATCCTTCGTCCTCTGCGAGTTCTTGACCACACTTGCGAGTTCTTCACTTATACCTCGAAAATCGACTCTGAATCAATCAAAAACCTATCTAGACTTCGATTTGCATTCTCAAACTTTGACAATAAGACCACAAACACATCTACAACAAATTACAACCAAATAATTTAAAAAACAAACACTCTACGAAGAATCAATCAATGTAACAGTGCTCGTGTACTCGTGAAAACCAAAACACCAAAATCAACATAATGGCAATCGATTACAGTGCAATACTCGATTAAATCAATATACCATCAATCTAATACTGATTTCGACCTCAAACCAAATGATTTCAAAACCAATTTCACACAAACACTCAATAATAGATCTGGAAGTCGAGGAACAATGTACGACTGTATTTCCTTTTTGATTTCAATATGGTCTAGCTCTGATACCAATTGTTGTTCCCTGCAAATCAATTTCTTATCACATTAAACAAATAATCACAATCAAGAAATTAACAAACCTGATTTTGATTTCACAATCAAAGGATTACAGATTCTCTCTTGAAGGATTTCTCTGTCTAAGATCTCTCTCTCTAGAATGAAGATGACGGCTGCAGATTTCTATTCTTGCACACACCTTGCTCACACAACCCTAGCACCCTAAATAACCTATATACCTATTTATGGAAATCAAAATACACATAAAATAACTTTGACTATTTGCTACAAAATGACCTAGACTTTTATTGAGAATTGACTTTGCAGCTTTGACTTCAGATTTCCGTCTTCAGTCTTGATGATCTTGAATCCAATAAATCTGTGATCTAACATTATTCCAGACTCAAAATTGAAAATTAAAAACATGGAGGCTAAGGAAGATGATTAAACCTGCCCTACTCATGAGGAGTAGGTTGTGAAGTTCCAGCTGCAGATGTGGATGGAAATGCTGCAGCATCACCCACTGCCATTTTCTTCAACAGATTAGCCCTTTCCTCTAGCAGCTGTTGGTTCCTTTCTTCAAGCCTCTGATTTTCCTTCTTGATGGATTTAAGCTTCTGTTCCATCCTCTGATTCTCAACCTTTCTCTTTGTCAATAGATGGGCCCTAAACCTAATGAGATCCACCTTCCTACTCTTTTCTGCTTTCTCAAACTTCTCCTCCATGACAACTTGAAGCTCATCAACTCTACCCATGACCTCATTTCTTTGTTGCAACAGTGTGTCCAAAATTTCACTGTTTTTTGTCCAAGAAAATCTTGGACCATGCTCATTAAATCAACCCTCCAGTTCTCTCATGCCTCATTCTCACAACTGCCTTCATATCTATGCACCATTTCTCCTCACCCACTCTTTCTTTCACTATTTCATCCTCCTTATACTGAGGTACACCAACCTTGACCACAAAGTTATGAAGCAAACCAAGGAAAAACAGTTTCCCTTGGTTTCTACCAGCACAATACACTATGATTTTGAGATGATTTCTCCTACATTTATGGTTTTATCAGCTATCATGCAGTAGAGCATGAACATTCTTTCTCTTGTCACATAGGTGTCATGGGTGGTGGGACTAAATGAGGACTTTATGAAATTGGACCAAACATTCGCATTAGGTAGAAGATTGCTAGATCTAAACCTCCTAAGGGTGTAATCTGCACGTGGTTCCCATGTGGTTCCAGGTTTCCCTAAGGTTCTAACAATTGCATCAAACTGTCCTTTAGTACCCTTCTGCAAAAGTAGTGAATAGTCTGAGTTTGTTGGAGAGGGGAGGCCCAAAAGGTTATTGAAGGACTCATCACATATGGTGATCTCCTTCCCTCTCACTTTCACTAGTGTGGTTTTGGCCACACTAACCTCTGCATAAAATTCTCTTATGAGAGTGATGTTGTAAAGAGGTTTTACTTGACAGAATTGCGCGCAAACAGTAGATCTAGCGCAAACCATGAAAATCAAGTAAAACTCGCAAGATTCGATTAAAACCATGAAATTAATCCAACTAAATCTCACAGATTTGAACGAAAAACAGGTTTCTAACACATTTCAATCGACAAAAACGATTAAAAACCACAAAATCACGATTTCAAGAATGTAACAGTGCGTCAAACGAGTTTCCAGAAAATTCACTAAATCTCAAAATTGATGAACAATTACTGTTTTTCTTGCAAAATTATAAGAATCAACAATGTTCTACAACCAAAATCGAGTCCAAAGAAACAATTTGCAAACAAATTCGTCCAGAAAACAATCCAAATTTGATGAAAAAGCTAAAAAACGAGATTTTCTTGAAAAAAATCAAGAAAATCGATCAAATTTTCTGCTTTAATCCACAAATTCAGAATCAAAAACGAATTCTCTCACTCCTCTCAAGATTCAGATTAGCTCTGATACCAATTGAAAGTCCAAGATCTCTAAATCTAGTGAGAGAAAGTAGAGAGCACCAAAGTAATCTGATATATTCAAAATGAGGGCAAAGTTACAAAGAAACAAAGGCCACAAGGGACTTAAATACCCTTCGCCAATACAATTGATAAAGCTATCTAAGCACAGTATAAGCACAAGGTAATAATTACAATGATTACTACAAAAACAGTCTTAACAAATTCGTACACATACATAATTCATATACATACATATAGACATTGATACACACATACATAAACAAATGTCATACAAAAACTTTTAGTACATACATACATACATACACAAATGGTCAAAATTAGAAAAAATGACAAAAAAAGTAGTTTTTTTTACCAATACCAGAGAAGAGGGATGAAAAGAGGGAGAGTCGGCACGAGGGGGGAGGGACTGTCTCCGGACGGTGAGGATGGCTAGTGGAGGTCGTCGGTGGGTGGGGATTGTCGGTTGAGGGTGGGATCGCCGGTGGTGGTCGGCGTAGAGGGGTGTGGCAATGAGGGAGGGTTTGAGAGAGTGAGAGTGATTATCTATCTATTTGCCCGATTGAGACCTAAATCTCAGTTGTTTTCGGCGGATTACCGGCTGATATATCCATTGGAAACTCATTAAATTAAAAAAGTATAAATATTCGACGTTTTCTAAAAGAATTTTGAAAATTTAGAATTATTATATAATTATTTTTATTAAAATTATTGTTCTATTGTTATTATATTACTATATAATAATTATTATTATGAAATTCCAATTGGAATTACTATTAAAACCCAAAACAGTCCATTAAAATCCAGTATGCTTAATTGACGCCCAAAATTATTCATTAAAGCCCATGATGGTCCTTTAAAACCCAACACGGTCCATTAAAGCCCATGACGGTCCTTTAAAACTCAACACGATCCATTAAAGCCCATGACGGTCCTTTAAAACCCAACACGGTCCATTAACGTTCAAAACGGTCCATTAAAGCCTGATGAGGCCCATTAAAGCCGAAAGCGGTCCATTGAAATCGAACATAACCATTAAAGCTAAATTGAATCAATGAAACCCCAATTGCATCCATTAAAGCCCAAAACTGTTCATGAAAGCCTAAACGGTCCATTAAAGCCCAAAAAGGAACATTAAAGCCCAATATGGTTAGCGAAAGCCCAAAACAGTCCATTAAAACCCAAAATGGTCGATTACAACCCAAACATCCATTAAAGCCCAAAACGGTTCATGAAAGCCCAAACGGTCTATTAAAGCTCTAAACGGTTCATTAAAGCCCAAAACAGTTCAAGAAAACCCAAAAAGGTTCATTAAAGCCCAAAACGGTTCATTAAAGCCCAAGACGGTTAAATAAAGCCCAAAACGGTCCATTAAAGCCCACAATGATCCATTAAACTCGATTGTATCCATTAACGACCAATTCGATCCAATAAACACCTATTGGATCCATTAATGACTAATTGGATCCATCAAAGCCCAATTGGATCAATGAAAGCCTAAACTGTCCATTAAAGACCAAGACGATCCATTGAAGCCCAAACGGTACATTAAAGCCCAAAAAGGTTCATTGAAGCCCAAAATTGTCCATTAAAGCCCATGACGATCGTTTAAAACCCAACACAGTCCATTAAAACCCAACATAGTCCAATAAACGCAAAACAGTCCATTAAAGCCCAAAGCAATTAATGAAGCCTAAAACGGTTCATTAAAGCCCAATAAGGTCAATTAAACCCGAACATGTCCATTAAAGCCAATAAGGTCCATTGAAGCCGAACGTAACCCATTAAAGCCAAATTGGATCAATGAAATGCCAATTGGATCCATTAATGCCCAAAACGATTCATGAAAGCCCAAACGGTCCATTAAAGCCTAAAACGGTGCATCAAAGCCCATAACGGTTCACGAATGCCCAAAACGGTCCATGAATGCCCAAAACGGCCCATGAAAGCCCAAACGGTCCATTAAAGCTCTAAACGGTTCATTAAAGCCTAGAACGGTCCCCAAAATGGTCCATTAAAGCCCAAAATGGTCCATTAAAGCCTAAAACGGTTCATTAAAGCCCAAAACGTTCTATTAAAGCCTAAAATGATCCATTAAACCCGATTGGATCCATTAACGGCCAAGTGGATCTAGTAAATACCTATTGGATCCGGTAAAGACTAATTAGATCCGTTAAACCCAATTGGATAAATGCAAGCCTAAACTGTCCTTTAAAGCCCAAAACGGTCCATTAAAGCCCAAACGGTCCATTAAAGCCCAAAACGGTTCATTAAAGCCCATCACGATCCATTAAAGCCCTAAATGGTTCATTAAAGCCCAAAAAGGTCCATAAAACCTGAACATAACCCATTAAAGTCTAATTGAATCCATTAAACACCAAATCGATCAATGAAACCCCATTTAGATCCATTAACGGCCAAATATATCAATTAAATCCTGTGAAGTCTAAATATTGTATCCAAGATTTAATAGGAAAGTGAAAGATGTAAAAGTCAACATTGTCTTTGTAATAGATTGTCAAAGTTGTATTAGTTTCCTTAGTGGTTAAGTCTTTGTTAATCTTGTTGTTTAAATAGGCTTAGTGCCTTGTGGCTTTAAAAGGATTGTAAGCCTTTCATTGTAAAATCAGACTTGTGATTAGAGAATTCTAGATCTAATTTCTCTCTCTACTCTCTCTCTAGTTTCTCTCTCTTGTTCTTCATAATTGTCATATATTTTATGAGAATTGCTTGATAGTTTGGAAAATTAGCATTTACAATTGGTATCAGAGTTGAACCAAAACTTTTCAGAAATGATTTGATTAAAGTTTGAATTGAAATCTGGAGTTTTAGATCAAAAATTTGATTTTCTGAATTTTTTTTCAAGAACACGTGTTTTTCACTGTTCATCTGAATTTTGTGTGAAAAATCGTTTTTAGTGCAAGAAAATGCTTCATTGGATTCGATTTGTGTTTAGGATTGATTCGTGTATTGATTACATCTTGTGATTCTAACTAATTCGATCTCAATTTTCGATTTTTGAACTTTTCTTGAAATATTTGCTCGTACACTGTTCTTGAACGAAATCGTGTGAGTTGTTGTTTTTAATCGAAATTTGATAGTAAATTTGTGTTTCGTAGTGTTTTTCGATGATTTTGATAAGTTCTTGAGATCAATTTTGCAAACTTGAATCGATTTGGATCGAAATGTTCAAGTCAGATACAAGTTTGCGCTACATACATGATTTGCGCGAGTTCATCTTCGATTTGCGTGAGTTCATCAACATTTGCGCGAACTTATCCGGGTTTTAAGGAAAATTTCAGTTTGCGTCTTCATCAGATCACGCAAAGCTACAGTTTGCGTCTTTAGCTTATCACGTAAAGCATAGTTTGTGCATCCTGTAGCTCACGCAAATCTACTTTGCGTTTTGCTCTTATCACGAAAAGTATTGTTTGCGTATCTAGATGTTCACGCAAAGCAACATCTCACGCAAACTTACTTTGCGCCATACGAGGATCAAGAGAACTTCGCTTTACGCTTCAAGACTATCACGCAAAGTTCACTTTGCGCTTCAAGACTATCACGCAAAGTTCACTTTGCGCTTTAAAGAATATCACGCAAAGTCTCATTTGTGCTTCAAGGCTATCACTCAAAGTCTCACTTTGCGTCTTCAGTGGGTCACGCAAATCCTACTTTGCGTCTTCCACGGGTCACGAGAACCGTACTTTGCGTCTCACGCTGATCACGAGAAGTGTACTTTGTGCTATTCTCTGCTCGCGAGAAGCTTGGTTGCTATACATAGTTCACGCAAAATTCAACTTTGCGCTATAACAAGTGTTCAAATTTTTAAATTTTGTGCTAGATTTCAATTTGATCTGATTTTTTATTTTCTGATATACAGTTTGGAACGATCATTCATATTAAGCTGATTACTCATTAATCATGGGATTTTTTACAGATCTTGAAGAGAAGAATAGAAAGCTGGAATTAGAGAAAGTTAATCTGGGTTATGCTGTTGACTTTCATTCTCAAAAGTCAAAAGAGTATTTTGCTGAAATCATCTTATTGAAAGAAGAAAATTGTGTTTTAAAGGCAATCAATGAAGATCTTATGAAAAGATCTTCTGGGTTGAATGATGAGAAGATAACGAGATTGGAATCTGAGAACACTGAGCTTAGAAAGAATATAACTGATTTGGAACAACAACTTGCTGAAAATAAAGCTGATTTTGATAATGAAAAGAAAATTTTTTCAAAGAAGTTCCCAGATTTCTCAAAGAAGTGTTATGAAGAAAATAAGTCAGTGGATCTTAACTGCATAAAACTTTCTCAACAAATTTCCGATTTTGAGAAAGCACTTATTTTGGAAAGAGAGAAGTTTGCTAAAGAAAAAAGGCCATTGAACAGAAGAATGTGGGATTTTTTAAGGAATTATCTGGCCAGAGAAACAATGCAGAGAATGGGTTTGTAGAAGAAAGATCCATCTTTGAAACTGAAATCAAAAGACTGACTTCAAAGTTATCTGAACTATCTGCTACTGCCCTAAAAGAGCAGAAAACGAAGTCTGAGTTCTCAAAGAAGATTGACCTACTTGTTCAAGAAAGAGACAACTTTGCTTCAAAGATCAAAGAGCTTGAAAAGTCTGTTTCAAGTTCAAATCAGAAATTCGTCGAACTAACATTTTCTATGATCAAAATTTAGATAGTTCAGGTACATATCCAAGAAGAAGAAGTTACAAGTCAGAGAAACTGGTCTAGAAAAAGAAACCAGTTAAAGATGAGATGTCAGATGAGCTGAAAGGAAACACATCATGTGTACAAGTACATCAAGCAAAGAAGAACAAAAAGCATAAAGGTAAACCTGATCATATATACTTAAGAGATTAATTACTCAGGTTTTCAGGTAATAAATTTTATTGTTCATATTGTGGTACACATGATCATATTCACAAGTCGAATGATCATTTCTTGTATGGTTCTTACTCTATTATCAAGGCTTTCGAAC
Source organism: Arctium lappa (assembly GCA_023525745.1). NCBI lineage: Eukaryota > Viridiplantae > Streptophyta > Magnoliopsida > Asterales > Asteraceae > Arctium > Arctium lappa. The sequence continues at coordinate 60,243,623 of CM042059.1, read as the reverse complement.
ACAACAGTTCAAAACCCAGACTTCAAAGTTGAAACACTATGGCTTCTAAGTGCACAGCTTAGGACCCGTTCTTCAACGGAATTTGACTTCTAAACACAACAGTTTAGGACTCGGACCTCAGCGATCAAAAGACCTTACTCCTGTTTTTGCATCCGATGGATATGATGGTCTACATCCCAAGAGAATTGATCTGATCTCTATCCTGTACTTTTTCCCTGATAGATTTTACTGATATGATGGTTTACAATTCAAAAGGGAGTGTCTGATCTCTATCCTGTTTTAACTGACATATTTCAGATGCCTAATTTAAGGGGGAGTAAAGGTGATGACTTCTGATTATTTCAGATCAGAACTCATACTATAAAAATGTTTTACTGCTTTCTATCATTTTATTTTTGAATAAATGATGTGAATAAAGTGGCTTCTGATCACATGACAGATCAGGACCCGTTTTTCAATGATCAAAGAAGGATATTATGCTAATATCCAGGGGGAGCTTATAAGATCTAAATCATTATATCATGATTTGAGGGGGAGGTGAAAAGGTAAATATCTTCTGTCCTAGATCTCTGATTGTTTGAAAGAAGCACAACTTTCAAGCATGAAAAACAGTTTCTTAAATGTTCAAACCACTTCTGATTCTTAAAAGTTTTCATGAATTTAGAAGTGTGATTTTAAATGTTTTTCATTTTTTAGCTTTATTGTTTTACTAACAGTGTGTTTCCAAAGATCAATACTTGTGTATTATCTTGTCCATATACTGTCAAGTATTCATACACACCGGTTCAATATTTTATTTGAATTTGTTATTACCATGTCTCTAAACGAACCAATTTTTCGATGGTAATACCCCCGTTTGTTTTCAAAGTTGTTGAGCATCATTCATCTTTTTCATATTTGTGCTTTCATTGATAAATTGTTTATATTTGTTCATATAAACAAATTTCCAATTCTTTGATAACCTAACCATTTCATTTGATCTGATTGATAAATTGTCAAATTCTCAAAACAATTCTTTTGATTTCATTTCATTCATTCAATATCTTTGTTTTGAGAATTCTTCAACGTCCAAATGCTCAAATTTCATTCATATTTTTAAATGAGCATACATTCTGACACTGTTATCTTTTTAAGCTTAACTGTTTCAGTTAAATTGTTGAGCGACCATGCTTTTTAGGACTTACATGGGATTCGTGTGTGAGCTTGAACAGAACTTCCATGGATTCACGTAACCAGTGTTTCCTACCCCGAAAGTTATCCTTGAGTGATTGAGGGGTGAGGGGTCAAAATCAAAGAGTGGGGGAGATAACTCATCTGGTTGAGTTTTTCTCATTGCGTGGAGCGGAAAAATGGAAAAGAGAGTTTGGTTAGAAGTAAGCATAATGTTAAAAAGAAAGAGGGTGTGAGATCAGTGTTAAAAGAATATTAGAACTCTGCACCTACCACTTTCTTAGTCGGGCAGCCATATTACTGATTGGTTCACATTCTTTGGTGACCATCATTGAAAAAGGCAGTGAGCCCATGCCAACTCTTGCATTAACCCCACCAACCACTCATTTCTTTCTTAACAAAGAAATGTTTCATTTTCTTTGGGGAAGCAGCTTATATGCTATCTAATCTTCACTCGGAAGATTTAGATATTGAAAAAGAAGGAAAGTTGCCACACCTTCGCACCTCTTTCATGCACATTGAGTCAGTGTAATATCAATTGCTGTCTCAACATTTTACACAATTTGAGCCTTTATGAAACATAATCATTGTGCTACAATTCTTTCATACACAAGCATGAGCACACAAAAAATCTGTTTTTCTGTCAGAACATTCATAGATAAACCTTGTGTTTTTCAATGATTGAATGGAAGTCCTGGGGAGTCATCATCAAACCAGCTCCTTACATTGTACATTTGTTGTACATAGTAACTTTGTGTTACTGACAGGCATTCCTAACTGTTTCATTTGTTGATTCAGGGTTACCTCGTTCATTATGTTTGAATCTGAAAAGATTTGGATATAAACATGTCATGAATTGACAACGATCAGATCAAAGAGCGGAGACTGTCAAAGGGGAGATTGTTATTTGATCACAAAGGGGGAAATCAAAGTCTGTGCTGAAATTGATGAAATTTTGATGATAATGATGCTCTCAATCATCAAAAGGGGGAGAATTTTCCAAAGATCAATTTCAAAGCTATGAAGAGTTGTGAAAGTGAAAAATGCTTCCGCTATTTCAAAGAAAAAAGATTCTGAAGAAAGTTTGTTCAAAGATAAATCAAGAATCAAGATGTTTTTGTGAAAGTTTGTTTCTCTGAAGAAAGTCAAGAGATCAAAGTGATGAAGATACAATTTTGTTCGGAGATGAAAGAATCTTCAGAGATAAAGTTTTCAAAGCTGTTTTCAAATGTTTCAAGATTTCTGTTTCGCGTTCAAGACATGTTGACTTTTCAAATCTTCAAAGTGCAAAAGACTTTTCTAGATTCTTCAAAAGCTGAAGAGTAAAGACTGTGAAAGATTCAAAGTTCAAAGTTCAAGATACAAAAGCTGAAGAATCAAGAGCTGAAGATTATTATCAATTTTTTTATTAAATCTTGAATACAAAGGGGGAGATTGTTAAGTCTAAATATTGTATCCAAGATTTAATAGGAAAGTCAAAGATGTAAAAGTCAACATTGTCTTTGTAATAGATTGTCAAAGTTGTATTAGTTTCCTTAGTGGTTAAGTCTTTGTTAATCTTGTTGTTTAAATAGGCTTAGTGCCTTGTGGCTTTGAAAGGATTGTAAGCCTTTCTTGTAAAATCAGACTTGTGATTAGAGAATTCTAGATCTACTTTCTCTCTCTACTCTCTCTCTACTCTCTCTCTAGTTTCTCTCTCTTGTTCTTCATAATTGTCATATATTTTATGAGAATTGCTTGATAGTTTGGGAAATTAGCATTTACAAACCCTAATTGGTTCCATCAAAGCCCAATTGAATCAGTGAAATCCCAAATGGTCCGTTAAATCCTAAAACGGTCCATTAAAGCACAAACGATCCATCAAAGCCTAAAACAAATCATTAAAGCACAAAATGGTTCACGAAAGCCTAAAACGGTCCATTAAACTTCAAAACGGTCCATTAAATCCTATCACGATCCATTAAAGCCCTAAACGGTCCATTAAAATCCAAAATGATCCATTAAACCCGATTGGATCCATTAACCACCAATTTGATCCAATAAACACCTATTGGATCCATTAAAGCCTAATTGGATCCATCAAAGCCTAATTGGATTAATAAAAGCCCAAAGCATCCATTAAAGGCCAAAACGGTTGTTAGGTCTGATTTTATAGTAATGATTGTATTTATAGGGCTTGGTCAGATACTGTGTCTAGTATCTAATTTTGTGTAGTATTGACCAAGGGTATTTAAGTCCCTTTGGTCTTGTTTTGTTTGTAAGGATCTTACACGCTCTCTTTGAAGATAGTTACTTTTGCGCATTCATTGCTCTCTCTCTACTTTCTCTCTCTAGGATTTAGTGATCTTGGACTTTCAATTGGTATCAGAGCCATCTGAATCTTGAGAGGATTGAGAGATTGATTTTTGTTATCTGAATTTGTGATTGAAATTGAAATTTTGATCAAGTTTCTTGATTTTTTTAAGAAAATCTCGTTTTCTTGATTTTTATCAAATTCGGATGTGTTTTTGAGCGAATTTTGTTGTAAATCAGTTTGTTGGATTCGAATTTTATAGATAAACATCTTTGATTCACATTGATTTGCCTAAAATTCTTGGTTTGATCATCAATTTTGGAAAATTTCGTTTTCTGGAAACTCATTTTAAACGTACAGTTTCATCATCAAAGTTGAGATTTTGTGGTTTTAATCGATTATACTGATTGAAATGTATTAGAATCTTGTTTCATCTATGTGTGAATTACTTGCGTATATTTCATGTTTGCATTCGATTTCTGCAAGGTTTTCTTGATTTTTTGTGAACTTTGCGCAAGATCTAAAGTTTGCGCAACATTCATATAGCTTTGCGCAAGTTCATAGTTGAATTTGCGTGTTCTACTAAGTTTGTTCATTTGTTTCAGGTTTTCGCATCGAGTTATATACGCAAAGTTCGTTTTGCGTATCCTGTGGTTTCCGAAAAGTATAGTTTGCGTATCATTCAACATACGCAAAGCTACTTTGCGCATCAGTTTCATACGCAAAGCTCAAAGTCTAGTTTGCACATTCATTTTCATACGCAAAGCTCAACTTTGCGTTTCCTTCTACATCCGAGAATCGTTTGTTTGCGTATCCTTCAGCATACGCAAAGCCTTGTTTGCACATCTGCCTACATACGCAAAGGCTCGTTTGCGTATTCTTCCTGTTACGCAAAACTCATCTTTGCGCAAGCTTGACACTTAGCATTTTTTCTGATCTTCTGAAATGGACTCTGATAAGTTTTCTTATCAAGCTCAGTTCTACAAAAGTGATCTGATGATGACCTTGGGTACAGACAGTCGTTCACCAGTGCTTACAAATGAAAAAGAATTTACTTAGTGGCAAGACCGGTTCCTGAATTTCATTGAACGACAAAAGAATGGAAATGACATGATGACCATTTTATCTGAAGGACCGTTCGGCAGACCCAAATTGGCTTCTGGATTATACAAGCCTATTAAAGAGTATACACATGAAGAGTTATCTGCTTATCAAGCTGATCGGGATATTAAAGCAAATCTAATGCTGGGCTTGCCAAATTCTGTATACAACAGGATTGATTGTTTCAAAACTCATCCTAATCTGATGTGGCAACAGCTTGAGAAAATTATGCTTGGTTCTTCAGTAGCTACTCAACTCAGGCATACGCGCTACATGAATAATTTTGAGGAAGTCAAAGCCAAGGACGGGGAGCCACTAAAGACTATGTTTGATCGTTTTTGTGCCGTGATCAATGATCTTCGAAAGATAAAGGTTGAAAAGACTGAGTTTGAGATAAATCTAAAGTTCCTCAACATATTGCAGCCTGAATGGAATAAATCTTGTCATAGACTGAGGAACGATGTCATAATCTTCACAATGCAGATCCAAGAGATGTTTAAGATCTTGCTAACTGATGAATGCTTGGTGATAGAGAAAAAGGCAAAACTTGAGAAAAAGAAGAAGTCGGTAGACCCGGTTGCTCTCCTCACAAAGCAATTAACTAAACAAGCGTTGTCTGATAACGCTTACACCGGGTCAACTGAAGATGATGGTGAGGCTTTGCAGAAAGCGATGATCCTTCTCTCTCAGCATTACCAGAAAAAATTCCACCCACGATCGGGTTCCAACTCTTCTCGCTTCACTTCCGGTTCTACAATAAAAGTGTCCGATCCAAAGTCTACTGCCTGTTATAACTGTGGAAAGCCGGGTCACTACTCAAAGGAGTGTCGAGCAAAGAAAGTTAGGGACTCAGCTTACTACCGGAAGAAAATGGAATTGGCTGAAAAAAGAGAGAACGGAACTGCTTTGCTGGTGGAAGAAGAATTCTGGCTGGATCATTCTGACGACGAAGCTTCCAATGTAGAGATCGCTCAGATGTGCTTGGTTGGAAATGACCAGTTAGACGATTCTGAAACTGATGAAGATGAGGTATATTCTGAATTTGATTACAATTTTATTACCTCTCAGTTGAATATCATGATAACTGCTTTATCTGATTTACGTATAAAGTTATTATCTGAAAAGAATTTAAATTCAGAAAAGTCAGATTTGATTGACAAACTAAAAATTTCTTTGAAAGATGAAAAATCAATTTTAGAAAATACTAAAGACACCTTTCTTTAAAAGATGAATTTTCAGATAAAATAAATAAGTTAGAAAAAAAGCTTTATCGAAGAAACCAATCTGAACAAACAATTTTTATGAACAAGCCAAGGAGTGAAGAAGCTTTAAAACAAGAGTGGGGACTTGGTTTTGACAATCCTAATTATTTAAACAAAGTGATAAACGAAGTTCCTACTTTATATAAATACGATTATCTAACTCTTGCACACTATGCTCCTCAGTTCAAATTTCATTGGACTAGTGAAAAGGAAGTGTTAGATCTCGAAAATGAAAAAATGATAAATAACAAGGAAAATGAAATTCCTTTTGTTTATACTTATGAAAATGCCAAATATTTTTCTGAAAAATCAAGAAGAGGAAGAAGAATTTTAAATGATATATCTCCTATTAAATCTTCACTATCTAATGATTTTGTTTCTTCTTATGCCCCTGATTCTGATAAGGAAAATATTTCTTCTATCATTTATGATTCGAAGAAATATACTCCTCATTTAGTATTAGAAGGCAAAATCATCGATCTTGAAGACAAGATAGAAGATCAAAATATTTTGAAGAAAATTGAATCTGATATTATTCTTTCTTTCATGACGTCTAGTGTTGAAGAAAATTTAATTTCTCGAAAATCAGATTCTATTTCTATCCTTTCCTCTGATTCTAAGGAAAATAAAAAGGATGTTTCCATTTTTAAAATCTTTTCTCAAAATTCTGTAGACTCCGAGACAAATTCAGATTTATTAGTTGATCAGATTGGTTGTTTAGATAAATTTATTTCTTCTGATTTAAATATTAAGTCTAAAATTCTTGATGATTCTTTTACGCTCAATGATCAATATTATAAACCTAAGCGTAAAAGAAGACGGTCAAAGAAGTCGAAGAAACAAGATGAAGTTATTTCTGACAATTCTCATTCTTCCGATTCAATTCTTACAGATAGGACTTTAAGCACTCAGTCAAAGAAGCAGATCTGGAGAGCGAAGCGAACATCTGATGAACATATTTTTTATGAGGATAAATGTGTAGACAAACTTTACAACAGTGATTCATTTGCTATATGTAATAAAATTTCAAAACACTCTATAAAGCAAATGATTCAAATTTCAAAACATGTCTCATGTTCTTCCTCAGATTCTAGTTATGATGATTATGCTTTATCTTCTAATGATTGTGCTTATTATTCTGATGATATTTCTCATGCATCTCGTATCAAATGTTAGAGCATAAATATGTTGGATACAAGATCAAGCTTACTGAAGGTCAAAGTTGAGAAAGTCAAAGATGCTAAAGTCAAACCTCATTAAAAGTCAAAGTCTATTAATAAAAGTCAATGTATTTGTATTTGTTGTTTTCCTTGTTTTAGAAGGTAGTATAAATAGTTTTTCTTTTTGTACTTTCATTAAGTTGTTGAGTGACAAGAGATAGAAGTTAGAGAGAAAGAATACGTAGAGAGAGAGAAAGAGAGTTCTAGAGAGAGATCTTTGTAATTGTGATTTGAGAAAATAATAAAACAGGTAATTGTTTGTTAATCTTGTTGTGTTTGATTAATATTGATTAGAAATTAGAATCTGGAACACACAATTGGTATCAGAGCAGATCCAAAAGGTGAAATCAGATCAAGAAAGTAGTCGACATTGTGTTCTTGATTGTGAAAATCGATTTCTGGAATTAGATGTGTTTTTGGAGCTGATTTTGGTTAGGAATCGTTACAAACGTGTAATAGATTGAGTCTTTGTAATCAATTTCAAGTATTGCACTGTAATTTCATTCGAATTCGTGATTTTGGTTGAGTTTTTGTTAACGAGTCGTTTTTACTGTTTTATCAAGCTTTTTGTGTTGTAAGTGATTGTTTGTAAGTTTCTTTGATTGTAATTTGTTCTAGAGTTGTAATCGAGCAACAATCCAAAGTTTCAGATCATATAAACCAAGAAAAGATCGAATTCAGATGAAAAAGATGGTTTTTGGGTCGAAAAACGATAGAACGCGCTAGATCGCTAGAACGCGCAAGTTCATCGTTCAAACGCGCAAGGTTCATCCGCAAGAACACGCAAGTCGAAGGAAAGTTTTTGGTTAAAACGCGCAAGCAACGACTAGCGAGTTCGAGAAACACGCTAGTTGGATTCTGCGAGTTTGGAAAAGTGAGAAAATTTTCTAAGGACCAGAACGCGCATGTAGTTATCTGCGAGTTCTACAAACGCGCTAATCAAAGGGTGAGAGTTTGAGCTGAAATAGTGTTTACCGAGTTCTTCGACGTGCGTGTTTGGTGGTTTGCGAGTTTATCGACCTGCGAGTTTGAAAATTCAGAAAATAATTCTAAGTGTTGAAACGCGCAAGCGTACCTAGCGAGTTTTGTTCAAACATGCAAGCTTCGACGTACGAGTTTGGAAAACGCGCACGCTTCAATCTGCGAGTTTCAGCGTGAATAGTCTTTAGCGAGTTTAGGCACTTGCGAGTTTCGTCGATCTGCGAGTTTTATCTGCGTGTTTGCTTACGAGTTTCTCAAAATGCGCAAATATCTGCGAGTTTGCTTGCGAGTTTGCCTGCGAGTTTGCTTGCGCGTTTGGTTGAAAATTTATAGAACGCGCAAGACTTAATCTGCGAGTTTTTTCAGCCTGCGAGTTTTAGGACTTGCGAGTTCTGATACTTAGTCAATATTTTCGAATTTTCTGATTTTTCTTGTTTTCAAGATTTTTTCTTGTGATTTCATATTTTGGACTAACGATCAGTTCTAGTTTCTTATTGATATATTTTTCAAACAGGTTAAAGAAGATGACTTCCAAAGATGCACTCTCAATTGAAACAGATGTTAAGCCTCCAGTTTTGTTCAAAGGCGAATACGAACAATGGAAGGACAGATTTTTAGACTTCATAGACAGACATTCAAATGGAGAGAATATACTTCTATCTATCACTGAAGGTCCCATGAAACCAATCACAATTCATGTACCTGTTGATGATCATGATGGTAATAATGTTGATGGTGAAAGTGATGATGGAGATGGAGAAAAGGAAATAAAGACAAAACCAGTTAAAGTTGACTTCTCTCAGTATTCAGAAGAACAAAAGAGTAGATTTAAAGCTGACAAGCAAGCAAGATCTCTTTTACTCCAAAGCATTCCAAATGATATCTACATCAAGATTGACAGCTTCAAACATGATGCTAAACAGATGTGGAATCAATTGGAAAAGATGATGATGGGATAAAAAATAGGGAATCAAATAAAGGTGGCCAACTGTATCAATAACTATGAGGAATTCAAGGCAAAGGAGAATGAGAGCTTAGAAGACACATATGAGAGATTTACTTTGCTTCTGAATGAGCTGACTAAGAACAAAGTCAAGAAGAAGCAGTTGGAAAACAATGTGAAATTTTTGAGCATCCTTCGTCCTGAATGGAAAAAGCACACGAGAAGGATGAAGCAAATGAAAGACTTGAATGAAATCCCTCTTCATGAAGTTTATGAGACCCTGAAACAAAATGAAGAAGAGGTTGAAGAGAAAAGAGCTGAGAACAAAGGCTGAATGAGCTGACTAAGAACAAAGTTAAGAAGAAGCAGTTGGAAAACAATGTGAAATTTTTAAGCATCCTTCGTCCTGAATGGAAAAAGCACACGAGAAGGATGAAGCAAATGAAAGACTTGAATGAAATCCCTCTTCATGAAGTTTATGAGACCCTGAAACAAAATGAAGAAGAGGTTGAAGAGAAAAGAGCTGAGAAGAAGAAGGCAGTACAAGTTCCTGATCCTATAGCTTTGGTTGTTGATGAAAAGAAGAAGGAAAAGAAAGAGAAGATTGAGAAGAAGAAGAAAAGGAAAGTGAGTTCAAGTTCAGAGTCTGGTTCTGTGTCTGATAGTGATGATGGCGAAAGTTTGAAACAAGCTATGATATTGCTGACCCGTGCATTTCATAAGAAATTTTATAAGAAGCCGGGATCAAATTCTCAACGCTATTCGTCATCAAGTTCAAAGAACAACGAGCACCGAGAGAGGGTAGAAGGCAAAAGATTTGAAGAGAATAAGTATGGTGAGAAGAAACCAGATGAGAAGAAGATGTTTGTGAATGATTACACTGCTGCTGAAAAGCCTTCAACTGATTCAATCAAATGTTATAACTACGGCAAGTTGGGTCATTATGACAAAGATTGTCGGAAGCCAAAAGTACGCAACTCTCAGTATTATCAGAACAAGTTGCTTTTGGCAAGACAACAAGAAGATGGTGTTGCTTTAATGGCCGAGGATGAGTTTTGGTTAGATCATTCTGAGGATGAAAGTGATGAGAAAGAAGAAAATGCTCATATCTGTCTCATGGGCAAAGAGGACAAGAATGACGAGTCAGATGATGAAGAAGTTAATGAGGTATTAAACTTAACTCCAAAAGATTTTATTACCAAGTTGGAAACCATGGTGGTTGAGCTACAAAATTTACAAAATAATCTGAAAAATGAAAAGGAAAAGGTTGCTAAAAAGAACAAGAAGATCTTTGAACTTAATACTTCTGTTATTTCAAACAAAGATCTAATTGATTCTTTACGCAAATCTGATTCTGATTCTAAATCTAAAGTAGATAATTTTGAAAAGAAGATTTCTGAGTTTGAAGGTAAAGTAAATAGATATGAGTTTGGGAAAAATGAATCTGCACTAACTATTTATAAATTGCAGGTTGAAAACAAGAATTTGAACAAGAAGGTAAATGGTCTAGAAGTTAAACTTTATAAAAGAGATCAAACAGATCAAACCATTTTTCTTAATGCTCCTAATGAAGAGGTTGATGTTAAGCAAAGATGGGGACTTGGTTTTAACAACCCCCATTATCTTAAGAAAGCTATCAGAAAACAGCCGACACTTTATAACTATGATTTTCTTGCCTATGCTGGTAAACATACTTATTTGAAACCCAAATTTGTTACCAAATTGTCAGATGAAGATGAGGCCAAAGAAACTGAAAACAGAAAGAATAAAAAGAAAATGCAACTACCATTTAACTATGTCAAGTTAAATGATAGTTATCTTTCAGAAACACCGAAAGTTCTTTCAAAAGACTATTTTGTTAGTTATTCCGCATCTGAGATGAAGGCAAAACCTGCGATTGCAAAGGTTTATGTTCCTACATCTATTCTTGAAAGCAAAATAGTTGAACTTGAAAATGTTTTATCTGATGAAAAACTTTTGGTTGATATAGAACAAAATGTGTTTTCTACAGTTATAAAGAACACTGTTTTTCAAGAAAAATCAACAAAGTGTTCTACAGTTTCAAAGGCACCTCAAATTTTCTCTGATAATTCTGATGACTTATTTGAGTTTGCAAATGATTCTTTTAATTCTGATGATGGGAGCATGGAAGAATCTGATATGTTTGACATTCATTCTAAACTTCCTGATCATTCTACTTGTCTTGAAAATGACAAAGTGTTACCAAGTGGTGTTAGTAATGACAAAGTTTCTGTAACTGCTGATTACTATGCTAATGGTAAGAAACATAAGAAGCAGCGATTACAGAAACAGAAATACACTGGTACACAAAAGAAACCTCAGTCACAGAAATCTATTTTTCCTAATAAATCTACATCTTATGTTTCAGATTTAAGGAAGAAAAAGCTGAAAGCTCAATCCAAATGGAGACCAAAACAGAAGGATGCTGAGATAGCTGAATCAGTTACTGATAATTCTTGTACTAAATCTGTTAGTAGTGATTCTGATGTAGTTGATCAATGTGCTTCTCATAAACAAAACCTTGTAACTTCTTACAAGCGTTATTCAATAAAGCAGTTGATTCAATTATCTCCTGTTACTACTAAATTTCATTATAATTATCGGAAAACTGAGTTTGCTTATTCTCATGATTCTTCTGATTGGTATGGATCTTATCATGTATATTCTTCTAGATCAAATGATTTTAAAGGTTTTCAAATGAACAGAGGATCCATTTTCAAGTGGATACCAAAATCTTGTGTTAAAATGTTAGGACCCGTTTTTCAATGGGTACCTAAATCTATTATTGCCTGATTTCTCTTGCAGACCCGGCATATGTGGTACTTGGATAATGGATGTTCCAAGCATATGACTGGGCAAAAAGCTTTATTGTCTAACTATACAGAGAAATTCAGTGGAAATGTCAGATTTGGAAACGATCAGCTTTCACCTATCTTAGGATATGGTGACATCATTCAAGACAACATAACGATCAGTAAAGTGAGTTTTGTCGAAGGCTTGGGGCACAACTTATTCAGCATAGGTCAATTCTGCGATAAAGGGTTAGAGGTCAACTTCAAGTCTAAGAGTTGCTCAGTTCGTACTGAAGACGGAACAGAACTCTTGGGTGGACATAGAAAGACAAACCTCTACACCATCAACTTGTCCAAAGTTCAGATTGACAATCAGGTATGCTTGTTGACAAAAGCTACACAGCAACAAAGTTGGCTCTCGCATAGACGGTTATCTCACTTGAACTTTCGTTACATCAACAAGCTGGTTCGTGGGAAATTAGTAAAGGGACTTCCTGAGCTGAAATACGAGAAAGAACATTTATGCGCAGCTTGTGAGAACGGTAAGATGAAGAGAGCCGCTCATAAACCGAAGCCTGAACCAAGCACTAGTTCTCCGTTAGAATTGCTACACATGGATTTATGTGGTCCAATGAGAACTCAGAGTTTGGGTGGTAAGAAATATGTGTTGGTAATTGTGGACGATTACTCCAGATACACGTGGGTCAAATTTCTTCGTTCAAAAGATGAGACACCGGAAGTTCTCATTTCATTCTTAAAGACGACCCAGGTGAAACTGCAGCGACAAGTCAAGTTCCTTCGAACTGACAATGGGACAGAATTCAAGAACAAGATTGTTGATGAATATCTTGATTCAGTTGGAATTTCACATCAGTATTCTACTGCTAGAACCCCTCAACAAAATGGAGTAGTAGAAAGACGTAATAGGACGCTAGTCGAGGCCGCTCGGACTATGCTTAGCCAATCAGATCTACCTCTATTCTTGTGGGTGGAAGCTGTGTCGACTGCATGCCATACGCAAAATCGTTCCATAATACACCGCCGTTTTCAGAAGACTCCATATGAGCTAATCAACAACAGAACACCAACTATCAAATATTTTCACATATTTGGGTGTAAATGTTTTGTGCTTAACGACAGAGAGAGTCTGAATAAATTCAGTGCTAAAGCGGATGAAGGCATCTTTACCGGTTATTCTTCAACTTCTGCTGCATATCGTGTTTATATAAAGAAGTCAAAGACAGTTGTGGAGAGCGTCAATGTTACATTTGATGAAGAGATGGCTTCTGATCAAATCAATTCAGAACCCGTTATCACTGGTGTATTAGCTTCTGGGCAGATCAGTCCAGAACCTATGTCTACAGCAATAAATTCGGATAACGCTTCTACATCTACTTCACATTTAACTGATTTAGATTTGTTATTTGAATTCTTTTATGATGAGTTTCTAGGATCTAATATATCTAAATCTGCTGTGACTGACAGGTCTGAAGATACAAGTTGTAATCATCCAGTCACTTCAGAGGTCATTACTGAACAATTATCCCCCGTTCAGTCTGAAACTCATATTTCTATTGTTACTCCTACAGTTGAAGATGCACAAGAAAATATTGAGCCAGAAGTAACTGTTTCAGTTGGGTGTAATACTTTGTCTACTCAACAACCTCAATTTGTTGTTCCCACTGATACTTCTGCACATGAAACTTCAACTGACAACCCCCTCCTGTAATTCAAGCTGAAGATTTTGAAATTGGATTTCAAGATGATGATCATGTTCATAATTTATCTATTCCACTCCCACATGAGTATCGCTGGACCAAGGATCATCCATTACATCAAGTAATTGGAGATTTTGAAAAGCCTGTTCAGACAAGGTCAACGACTATTAATCAGTGTATGCATGACTCGTTCCTAAGCAAGATTGAGCCAACACGAGTATCCGAGGCTCTTGCTGATTCGGACTGGGTATCTGCCATGCAAGAAGAGATCAATCAGTTTGAAGCCCTAAAAGTTTGGAGCCTGGTTCCTAAACCGGAAGGTAAAACCGTGATCGGCACTAAGTGGGTATTCAAGAACAAAAAGGATGAAGATGGTGTTGTCATCAGAAACAAAGCTAGACTTGTTGCCAAAGGCTACCGGCAAGAGGAAGGCATCGATTATGACGAAACGTATGCTCCAGTAGCGCGCATAGAGGCAATCAGAATGTTTCTCGCCTACGCCGCTCATAAGAACTTCACAGTCTTTCAGATGGATGTGAAAACAGCCTTTCTGAACGGCATTCTTAAAGAAGAAGTTTACGTGTCTCAACCAGAAGGGTTCGTTAATCAAGACAAGCCAGATCATGTCTATATCTTGGACAAAGCCCTTTATGGATTAAAGCAAGCCCCTTGAGCCTGGTATGATGTATTATCAAAATTCTTGGTCAAGTCTGGTTTCTCAAAAGGTAAGATCGACAATACTTTATTCATCAAGAAAGAAAAAGCTGATATTATACTTATTCAGATATATGTTGATGATATAATATTTGGTTCTACTAATCCAAAATATTGTAAAAACTTTTCTAACCTCATGGTATCACGTTTTCAAATGAGTATGATGGGAGAGATGAATTTCTTTCTCGGATTACAAGTTAAACAACTTTCTACGGGGATTTTTATCAATCAGTCTAAGTATATTTTGGACATTCTTCGGAAGTACAAAATGGAAAATTGTAAATCAATTGGAACCCCGATGGCACCTGGTACTAAGATCCACACTGATCCTTCGGGTAAAAGTGTTGATGTTAGAACTTACAGAGGTATGATAGGATCGTTAATGTATCTTACATCTAGTAGACCAGATATTATGTTCTCAACATGTTTATGTTCTAGATATCAAGCTGCTCCCAAAGAATCCCATTTGGCCGCTGTCAGACGGATTTTTAGATATCTGAAGGGGACTGCAGACCTTGGTTTGTGGTATCCTAAAGATACTGGGTTTCAACTGACTGCATATTCAGATGCAGATCATGCAGGTTGTATGTTGGATAGAAAGAGTACTTCTGGTCACGTTCAATTTCTTGGAGACAAGCTCGTTAGTTGGGCTTCAAAGAAACAGTTATGCGTTTCCACATCGACTGCTGAAGCGGAGTTTGTAGCTGCTGCTAGTTGCTGTTCTCAAGTCTTGTGGATGCGAACACAACTACGAGATTATGGCTTTAAGTATGATAAAATCCCAATATATTGTGACTCGAAGAGTGCGATTTCCATATCTGCTAATCCTGTCCAACACACCAAAACCAAACACATTGATGTAAGGTATCATTTTATAAAAGATAATGTTGAAAAAGGAACAATTGAACTTTATTTTGTAAAAACAAATTATCAACTTGCAGATTTATTTACCAAACCCTTAGATGAAAAGAGATTTAATTTTCTTGTCTCTAAGCTTGGTATGTTAAATCTTAAGACATAATCAGTTGTTACCTACTAAAGTTACAAATTGTTATTTTTCGTCATTTTCTTTATTTTTATTTCTGAAAGATACCTGCACTTTAATTGTTTGCTCATGATCTTAGGGGGAGTAAGAGAAGATTTTAGATGATCTACATTCATTTGAGGGGGAGTATTAACTAATTTCTGCATTTTGCTTAACTGACAAACTTTTTGCAATGCATGATTTTAGGGGGAGCTTATAAGTCACAAGGAGTAAGACAATGATTTCTGGTTACTTCTGATCAGAACTCGTTCTATAATTGTTTTACTGTTTTTCCGTCGTTTATTTTCGAATAAATTTTGTGAATAAATTTTGACTAGACTTTGAGACTTATACAGGATGAGAGAAGCTGACACGATCATATCTACATGACTACAGCTGACTTTCTGAGATGTAAGATTGAGCGACAAGGTAAATTTCTTATCTTAATCTCATTTATATCTGAAAGAAGGACAACTTTCAGGTGTAGAAAACATGTTTTGAAATGTTCAAACCACTTCCCGATTGTTAAACAGATTTTATAATTTGGAAGTGTGATTTTAAATGGTTTTATTTTTATTTTGTGCTTACATGTTTACAAACCGTGTGTTTCCAAAGATAAATACTTGAGTATTGTCTTTTCTATATACTTTCAAGTATTCACACACACTGGTTTGAATTTTTGTTCAACATGTTCTTACCATGTCTCTAAATTGAAACAATATTTTTTTTCTTTGATGGTAAGACACTCCGCTTGTATTCAAAGAATTTTGAGCGATATTTCATTTCGAAACGGTCATTTCAAGAATGTCTATATCTTGTTTCGTATAGACAAATATCAATTTTTATTGACCTTAAGCTTTAATTGATATATCATTCATTTCTAATCATTTTATACAATGTCAGATTTTCAAACAAGTTTCTTGCATTCATGTTCATTCATTCAATTTCCTTGTTTGAAAATACTTCAATGGTTTAAAATGCTCATATCTTCATGATTATATCACTGAGCATACTTATATCTGACATTTGTATATGAGCTTTAACTGTTAAAGTTAAACCATTTGAGCAACTCATGCTTTATAGGACTGGGTTCTTTGTGCTAGGACTTATCTGAAACTTCTATGGATTCATGTTAACCAGTGTTTCCTACCCATGAAGTTAATCCTTTAGTGATTGGGTGTGAGAAGTCTAAAAGAAATTGTTAGGACTGAAAGTCCTATGTGTTGAAAGTGAAATAAAGTATTTATAAGGGTTTGTTATGTAATTCTTTAATAGTTAATTTGTTAGATGGGCCAAGCCCATAAGCCCAATATCTTTGTAAGCCTAAGTATATAAAGGCTATTTTAGTTCATAATTAGGGTTGAACAGTTTAGTTTTAGAAAATCATTATTCAGTTTACTAGTTCTTAAGGTTTACATATCCTTATCAGAAATTCTCTCTGTAAACCATAACCCTTTGAAGTATTATCAATCATATGACTAGTTGCTGTGATCTATAATCTGTTATTCATTGTTCATATTTACTTGTGTTTGCACTGCACTGGGATCTACATTTGGTATCAGAGCAGATAGGCAAAAGGTTTGATCCAGAAAAAAAGGTTTGTCTAAAACCCTATAATTATTTTTTATGTGTTAATCGCTTATATGTGCCTTATTTGATTATCTGGATTTGTGTTTTATCGATCGAATTGTATTCTCTGGATTTTTTTTCTTTCGATCGAATCTGGAAATTTTCTGGAAAGGTAACATTCGATCTTAGTGTTTCTGGGTTTTCAATCGTATCCGGTCATTGTTTTATTTTTTTTTGTTGATTTCCTTCGATCAAAGGATCGAAGGATCTGGGTTTGGGTTCGATCGATTCTCAGAAATTCTTCGAGTTCTTCGGTCGAACTCATCGTGTTCTTCGGTCGAACTCATCGTGTTCTTCGGTGTTCTTCGGTTTGATCGGTCGATTATTTTGTTCGTTATTATCGGTCTTTACATGATTTTATCGATCTTTATCTGTTAATTTGTTATTCGACCGATTGTTATTCGACCAGAGCCTTCGACCGACTGTTTGTAAACACCGGTCCTTACTTCGACCGGGTAGGTGTGATCTCCGGTCTTTCCTTCGACCGGACCTTAGTGGTTTTCGGTCTAACATTCGACCGATACTCGGCTGTTTCGGTCTTGTCCTTTCGACCAAATAAGACTTCCTCCTTCGACCGGACACTTGTGCTCCGGTCAAACTCCTTCGACCGAGTGTTTGTAAACACCGGTGCTATCTTCGACCGGGTAGTTGTTCGGTCAAACCCTTCGATCGGATACTTGTACTCCGGTCTTGCACCTTCGACCGGTATCATGCTTCCTCCGGTCTTACCTTCGACCGGGTGTTTATTTTAGCCCCCGTACTTCAAGGATTCAGCGTGTCATTTGTGACCCTAAAATTTCAAGTTTCACAAGTTGTCACTTTTGGTCCTTGCACTTTAGCGTACCATCTCTTTGAAAAGTTCAGTCCCTGTATATCAAAAGGAATGCCTTCAAGCGAAGCTCTTTCAATAAGTATGGATGAGATGCCACCGGTTCTTTATAGAGGAGAATATGACAAATGGAGGATTCAGTTCTTAGACATCATTGATAAACATGACTTGGGTGATTATATCAGATTATCTCTGAGGGAAGGAAAAATGGAAACTACGACAGATATTTGTCATTATATGGGAGAAAATGGAAGAACGGAACACTTAGTGTACACAATACCATTTAAGGATTACACAGATGAGCAAAGAAAGAGATTTGAAGTTGATAAATTATCTAAAGCTTTTATCTTGCAAGGAATTTCTGAGGAGATTTCAAAAGAGATTTCTGTAAGTTTAGACAGTAAAAAGGCTACAGGAAAACAGCTGTGGGAACATCTTGAAAAGATAATGACAGGAACAAAGATGTCTTCAAGAGTAAAGTTTTTGGAAACTGAGAACTCTGAACTAAAAAGACAGATTTCTGATCTGGAAGTTCGAATTGTCCAAATCCAACAAGCAGCATCTGTTGAAAGTTCTGAGGAGCAGATTGAGCATCTGAAAGATACAAATGCTGAGCTTCAAAAGCAAATATCTGATTTGGAGCAAAAGCATGCTCAAGATAAATCCGAGTTTGAGAAATCGTTCGCAAAGAAGTTCTCAGAATTCTCGAGAAAATGTGCTGATGAGAAGAAATAAGTTGAGCTGAAATGCATAAAACTTTCTCAGCAAGTTTCTGATTTTCAGAAAGTAATCGTTCTTGAAAGAGAGAAGTTTGCAACAGAAAAGAAGGCCATTGAACAAAAGAATGTTAGCGTCTTCAAAGAAATATCCGGCCAAAGAAACAATGCTGAGAAGGGATTTGAAGAAGAACGAAGCATGTTTGAGACGGAGATCAAAAAGCTTACTGCCAAGTTATCTGAACTATCTGAGAAGGCACTAAAAGAGAAGAAAACGAAGTCTGAGTTCACGAAGAAGATTGACCTGCTTGTTCAAGAAAGAGACAACTTCGCTTCAACGATTAAAGTGCTTGAAAAGTCTGTATCAAGCTCAAATCAGAAATCTGTCTCTACACAAAGGTCAGTTAAATCTTTTGATCAGATTAGTAAAACTAACCTTTTCTATGATAGCAATATAGATGGTTCAGGTACACGCTCTAGAAGAAGGAGATACGAAGATGAGGAACTAGTCTGGAAGAAGAAACCAGTTGAAGATGAGCTGAAAGAAAAAGAATCATGTGTACATGCGGTCAATGCCAAGAAGAACAAAGCGAGTAAAAGTAAACCTGATCATATCTACTCGAGAGATCAATTACTCAGGTTATCAGGTAAGAAATACCACTGTTCTTATTGTAATACACATGATCACATTCACAAAACCAGTGATCATTTCTGGTATGGTTCTTATTCTATATCCCCCACAAGAACTGCAACTAAATTCGAGGACCCAAATACCAGTGGGTACCAAAACCGAAAACTGATTCTTTGTTGCAGGCACCTACTGTCAAGGGGGAGTAGAAGAATGATGGCTTCTAAGTAAATCAGCTTAGAACCCGGACTTCAACGAAGTTAGGCTTCTGATCACATGACAGATCAGGACCCGTTCTTTAACGTTCAGACTTGGATATGTAGCAAATATCCAGGGGGGGCTTAATAGATCTATATCGCTCTATCATGATTTGAGGGGGAGCTTAAAGGTAAATATCTTCTGATCTAGATATCTGATTGTTTGAAAGAAGAACAACTTTCCAGCATGAAAAACAGTTTCTGAAATGTTCAAACCACTTCTGATTTTCAAAAGGTTTTATGAATCTAGAAGTGTGAATTTAAATGTTTTTCATTTTTTTAGCTTTAATGTTTAACTGACTGTGTGTTTCTAAAGATCAATACTTGCGTATTATCTTATCCTTATACTGTAATGTATTCACACACACAGATTCAGTACTTCATTTGTATTTGCTATTACCATGTCTCATAATGAACCAATTTTTCGATGGTAATACCCCCGTTTGAAATTCAATATTGTTGAGCATAAATCATTATTTCTAATCTTGTGCTTTCATTGCAAAATTGTTTATATTTGTTCATATAAACAAAATATCCAATTCTTTGATACCCTATCCATTTTATGTGATCTGCTTGATATACTGTCAGATTCTCAAAACAATTCTCTTGATTTTATTTCATTCATTCAATATATCTGTTTTGAGAAATCTTCAAAGTTCAATTGCTCAAATCTTATGAGCATACATTTTGACAGTGGTGTCATACATTCTGTGCTTAAATGTTCAAGTTAAACTGTTGAGCATACTTTCCTTTTAGGACTTACATGGGTTTTGTGTGAGAACTTAAACAGAACTTCCATGGATTCACGTTAACTAGTGTTTCCTACCCAGAAGTTATCCTAGAGTGATTTGAGGGGTGAGGGGTCTTAAATCAAAGAGTGAGGGAGATAACTCATCCGGTTGAGTTTTTCTCATTGTGCTGAGCGGTAAAATGTAAATGAGAGTTTGGTTAGAAGTGAGCTTCAATGACAAAAAGAAAGAGGGTGTGAGAACAGAGTTAAAAGAATATCAGAACTCTGCACCAAACACTTTCTGAGCCGGGCAGCCACATATTTTGATTGGTTCACATTCTTTGGTGACCATAATTGAAAAAGGCACCTAGCCCATGCCAACTCTTGCTATAACCCCACCAACCACTCGTTTCTTTCTTAACAAAGAAATGTTTCATTTTCTTTGGGGACGCAACATATCTGCTATCTATTCTTCACTTGGAAGATTTAGATATTGCAAAAGAAGGAAAATTGCCCCACCTTCGCACCTCTTTCATGCACATTGAGTCCGTGTAATATCTGTTGTTGTCTCAACAGTTTACACATTTTTGAGCCTGATCAAGCTAAGTAGTTTCAATCATTTCTACACTTGCACGAGCACACAAGGAATAAGTTTTCTTGTCATAACATTCATAGAAAATTCCTTTGTGGTTTTTCGATGGTTGAATGGAAGCCCTGGGGGACTGAACATCACAAAAAAACTCCTTTCCAAAGTACATCTGTTGTACAAAGTGGCTCTGTGCTACTTACAGGCATACTAACTGTATCATTTGTTGATTCAGGTTTACCATTCCTAATATATCTGAATTTGAAAAGATTCGGATATATACATTTCATGAATTGACGGATACTCAGATCACAGGTGGGAGAATGCTAAATTATCATAAAGGGTAGATCAAAGAAAGTACTGAAATTGAAGAGTTTTGATGATCATGATGCTCACAATCATCAAAAAAGGGGAGAAATGTTTACAATGTTCAATTTCCAAGTATTAAAGAAAGAAAGTCAGTTCTGAAGACAGTCTAGAGATCAAGGAGATGAATATATGATTTTAATGCTAAATTTGTTTGTCTGAAGACAGTGAAGATTTCAAAGTCATTTCAAAGTCTGTATTGATTCTTTCCCGTATCATGTGGTGTCTGCTACAAATTTGTTTATCATTCCTCCTACGAGCTGATTGAAACAAGTTCTTAAGCTGAAAATCTATTCAACTCGCGGTTCAAAGACAGATTCTTTGTTTTAAACTGAAGATGCACCATGGAAAGTCACCTTACTCTCACATTATCTTTCATGTGTGTTGATCCGATGTGATTGAGTTTCTATAGTTAAAAGCTGCGTGATAGTGCATTCAGTCGAGGCTACTGTATATTGAATCTGATTACAAAGCTGATACTATGAAGATCAAGAGCTTTATTCAAGGAGGAGCGTTGAAAGACATGAAGACATGCAACACCAAAGTTCTTCAAAGATTCAAGAGGGAAAGAAGATCAAGGCCTGAAGTTTTTCAAGGAGATAAATGCTTTATTCAACTTTAGGGGGAGATTGTTAGGACTGAAAGTCCTATGTGTTGAAAGTGGAATAAAGTATTTATAAGGGTTTGTTATGTAATTCTTTAATAGTTAATTTGTTAGATGGGCCAAGCCCATAAGCCCAATATCTTTGTAAGCCTAAGTATATAAAGGCTATTTTAGTTCATAATTAGGGTTGAACAGTTTAGTTTTAGAAAATCATTATTCAGTTTACTAGTTCTTAAGGTTTACATATCCTTATCAGAAATTCTCTCTGTAAACCTTAACCCTTTGAAGTATTATCAATCATATGACTAGTTGTTGTGATCTATAATCTGTTATTCATTGTTCATATTTACTTGTGTTTGCACTGCACTGGGATCTACAGAAATGAGTGTGGGTGTGATGAGGTAAAATGGAAAAGAGAGTTTGGTTAGTTGTGAGCTTAGTGATAAAATGAAAGAGGGTGTGAGATCAGAGTAAAAGAATATCAAACTCTGCACCAACTATTTTCTGAGCCGGGCAGCCACATTACTAGCATTTCACAAATCTTTGATGAATGTTATTGAAACAGGCAAATAGCCCCTGCCAACTCTTGCTTAAACCCCACCAACCACTCATTTTCTTCTCAAAAAGAAAATGTTTCACATTTTCAAGGGGACGCAGCATATAATCTATCTGATTTTCATTTGGAAAATCTGGATATTGAAAAAGAAGGAAGTCTGCCCTGCCTTCGCACTTCAGTCATGCACATAGAGTCTGTGTTTATCTACTGTTGTCTCAGTGGTTTACACTATGTTGAGCCTTATAAAAGCAATATTCGTGCTTAATTCTTTCTACACGTGTACGAACATACAAAGAATTCGTTTCTTTGTCATAACATTCATACAAATTGCCTTTGTGGTATTTCAATGATTGGATGGAAGCCCTGGGGGAGTGAACATCAAAAAGCTCCTTTATATTGTGTATTCGTTACACACAGTGACTTTGTGTTACTGACAGGCATATTAACTGATTCATCTGTTGATTCAGGAGTTACATGTTCTTATTTTGTCTGGATTTGAAAAGATCTAGATGAATATCTTGGAGAGTTGACAGAATCAGAGGCTCAGTATGACAGATCAGAATGGTAAATGGCATTTCTTGGAGAAAAGTTTTGATGATATAGATGCTCAAATCATCAAAAAGGGGGAGATGGTATGAAGAAATGTTAAAGATTAGAGATGGTATGCAGAAATGTTATAGTTTTTCAAGTTTGGAGGAGATTATTTTTTCTGAAATGCTCAAATCAGAAAAGTTCAAAGTAAAGATTTTAAAGTTTTGAAGACGATCAAAGAATTTCTGAAGGTTTCTTTGAAGATTATTTGCTGAAGCAATCTGAGCTGAATCTGTAGATAATTTCTTTCCAAAGTCTGAAAGCGTCTTTATGTAAGCATTGGGGAGATTGTTAATTATTTGAAGACAGTTTTGGAAAGAAGATCATCAATGAAAAAGGGGAGTTTGCTTTGACAGAGCTTAAAGTGAAGACTGAATTGCTAGATCTTTCAACAATGATCTTGAATCCAAAGGGGGAGATTGTTAGAGCATAAATATGTTGGATACAAGATCAAGCTTACTGAAGGTCAAAGTTGAGAAAGTCAAAGCTGCTAAAGTCAAACCTCATTAAAAGTCAAAGTCTATTAATAAAAGTCAATGTATTTGTATTTGTTGTTTTCCTTGTTTTAAAAGGTAGTATAAATAGTTTTTCTTTTTGTATTTTCATTAAGTTGTTGAGTGACAAGAGATAGAAGTTAGAGAGAAAGAATACGTAGAGAGAGAGAAAGAGAGTTCTAGAGAGATATCTTTGTAATTGTGATTTGAGAAAATAATCAAACAGGTAATTGTTTGTTAATCTTGTTGTGTTTGATTAATATTGATTAGAAACTAGAATCTGGAACACACATCAAATCTGCTTATTATTTCCCCATAAGAACTGCAACTAACAAACACGGGCCCAAATACAAGTGGGTACCCAAATCTTTATCTGATTCAAAGTTGCAGGCATCACATGTTAAGGGGGAGTAATAGAATATTGGCTTCTGAGTACTTCAGCTCAGGACCTGTACTTCATAGACTACGACTTCTAAACAAATCAGTTTAGAACTCGTTCTTCAATGATTTAAGCTTCTGACTAAATGAGATACTGTGCGTACATCAATTTTATTTCCGCTGCATTTTATCTCTGATTATGATGTGTTTCAGTTTTTCTCATTCTTTTTCAAGAATCTGAGCTTGTTCAACTATTTCTTGATTTTCTATAACCCAATTTTTTTTAAATTTGAGACACAAATTATTTTTATAATGTGAAAGATGAAATAATTGAATTTTATTTTGTTCCAACTAAATATCAATTTGCTGAATTCTTTACATTTTATTTTAATGAAAAGTTTTAACAATCGGCATATTGAGTTTAAAAGTTTAAATCTTTATAAATTTTATTCTATACAGTAAAGTTTTACATTTTTTCTTTCTTTTGAATAAAATATGTGTCTAGGATAAATTTTCAAGTTTTTTTGTTTATATTAAAGTTTTTATATGATCAAATTTCAAGTCTTACAAAAGTCGAAAAATCAGCAACATGTTTGAAACTTTTATTACTGCTTTAAAGTTGTGTGATTCGGAATATTTATAGTTTACAATGCTTGGAAAATTCTAAAAAGTCAAAATTTTGATTGTAATGAAAATATTGGCTAAGTACTTTTATGTAAAACTGAGTGATTGAGATGAATATTAAATTCTTAAAATTCAGAAATCTCTAAGTTTAAAAGTTTGTACTTGTGGCCTTTCTGGTTTGGGAAAGTAAGTTCTTCGGGATGCTTGTCATCTGGTCCCCTAAGGTCATTTGGTCTAGGAGTGATCGAACCCAAATCCTTCAATAGAACCAGATCGAAAGTCATGTTCTACTGGTATGAATGGGTTTAAGATATGTCGATGTAGCCTTTCTGATCTGGAAAAATAAGTTCCAAGGAGTGCTTGACACCTAGTCCCCTAAGGCCAACTGGTCTGGGAGCGGCTGACCCAAATCCTGCAATAGGGTGAGATAGAAAGTTACGTTTACGGCATGTTATTTACTTAATAAACTTCTTGATTAAAAAGATGCCAAAGTGCACGAACTTAAAAGATTCCAAAGAGCACACTCATGTTAAGATGCCAATGAGCACATTGCTAAAAGATGCCAATGAGCACACATCTCATGATATATGTTTCAGTTGCGATAAACCTATAATTTGTGAAAATCTTAATTTTTGATGGATTAGTGTGAGTACATGCAAAGTTCTCTATTATATTTTTAGAATTGCATTTTATTGAAACTAATCGAAGATTCACATGTGAGCACACTGAATAGATTGCTGGAAGTTTTTAAAACTGAACATGTTTTAACTTGATATGCAATAAAACTTGTTTCTTTATCCAACAACATATATTTGATTTCAACTGATTGATAAATTTGTCATATTTCACTCAGTAGAATTCAATTTGTTTAGTGTTTAAAGTTTTTTATGTTAAGTTGTTTTAAAATTTATATTCAGTATATTTTGTCTTTGTACATTAATATTTGATCATTGTGTTCTCATAAATATATTTTAATGGGTTTATGCATTATTCAAGGGGGAGTGAACAAAGAGAATATTTTTCAAAGTTTATATCTATTTTTGAGGGGGAGTATCTGATTCTTTATATGAATGCTAACTTTAATTGTCAAATTTAGTGCATTTGTGTAGGGGGAGTCAAAGAGCTAATCAGGTAAAATTTTTCGGACTCCAAGTCAGATTTGCGCAATCAGTTGGTCGCGTAAACCTCACTTTGTGCATCCAGCGTGACGCGCAAACCTCACTTTGCGCCACTAGCGTGACGCGCAAACCTTACTTTGCGCAACCAACATGATGCGCAAACCTTCCCTGTTTTCTCTGTTTCTTTGATTTTGCAGATCTTAAGAGATGTTAAGGAGATGATAAAAGAGACAAAGAGTACAAACGTTTATCTGCTAATCATGATTCGCTCAAAGATTCTATTCTCTTAGCTACAACTAATTCTTTTGTTGTTTCTGCTCCGACCTCCACCGTTCATTCAAGATCATTCAAAAAGGTGTGTCGTCTAGAGCTCAAGGCAGCAAAGACAACTTAATCTGAAAGATGCTGAGAATAAATTTTTTCTTTATAAAGTCAGAATGCTTTGCAAAGTCGCTTTGTTGGTCCATGCTGATTTAGATGATGAATTTTTGAAGACCAAAGCGCTAATGATTACTAAGGGGGAGATTGTTAGGTCTGATTTTATAGTAATCATTGTATTTATAGGGCTTGGTCAGATACTGTGTCTAGTGTCTAATTCTGTGTAGTATTGACCAAGGGTATTTAAGTCCCTTTGGTCTTGTTTTGTTTGTAAGGATCTTACACGCTCTCTTTGAAGATAGTTACTTTTGCGCATTCATTTCTCTCTCTCTACTTTCTCTCTCTAGGATTTAGTGATCTTGGACTTTCAACGGTCCATTAAAGCACAAAACGATAAATTAAACCCCAAATGATCCATTAAACCTGATTGGATCCATTAACAACCAGTTGGATCCAATAAATACCTCTTTGATCTATTAAAGCTGTTAGGTCTGATTTTATAGTAATCATTGTATTTATAGGGCTTGGTCAAATACTGTGTTAAGAGTCATACTGTGTTGTATATGACCAAGGGTATTTAAGTCCCTTTGGTCTTTGTCTTGTGTAAGAAGAAACACACGCACATCTAATACGAATTCTGTTTTGCGCACCTAGTCTCTCTCTCTCTACTTTCTCTCTCTAAGGATTTAGAGATCTTGGTTTAACAATTGGTATCAGAGCAAGCTAGATCTTGAGAGAATTGAGAGATTGCATTCTTCTAATCTGAATTGGTGATCGAAATCGAAAATTTGATCGATTTTCTTGAATTTTTCAAGAAAATCTCGTTTTCTTGATTTCTCACAAAATTTGGATTTGTTTGTGTTTGAATTTGTGCAAAATTGTTTTCTTTAGTCTCGTTTGTGTTAATCGATCATATTTGTTACACATAATTTTCCATAAAAACAATGATTTGATTCTCGATTTTGTGTTTTTGTGTTTTCTGAAAATTTATTTTTCAACGTACTGTTACATTCTCGTTTTTGAGATTTTGTGTTTTTCAATCGAAATTGTTTGTTAAAAGTTGCTTTAAAGTTGTTTTCGAAACTCAGAGTGTATTTTTCTTTCATAAATTTCTCGTTTTTTTTTATCTTGAGTGTTTAATTGAGTTTCTGAAGTTTACGTATCATTCATGATGGTTTGCGCATCATTCATCCAAGCTTGCACCTTTTGCACCTGATTCTATCAAATCTTCTATCAAATCTTAAATGATATATCTTCTATCAAATCTTCAATGTCTGCTGATTTTATTGCTCCTTTTGCACCTGATTCTGATAAATGAAATATTTCTCCAATCATTTATGATTCGAAGAAATATACTCCTCCGTTAGTATTAGAAGGAAAAATCATAGATCTTGAAGACCAGATAGAAGATCAAAATATTTTGAAGAAAATTGAATCTGATATAATTCTTTCTTTCATGACGTCTAGTCTTGAAGAAAATTTATTTTCTCAAAAATCAGATTCTATTTCTAGCAAATATCTTCTGATTCTAAGGAAAATAAAAAGGAAATTTCAAATTTTAAAATCTTTTCTCAAAATTCTTCAGATACCGAGGCTAATTCAGATTTATTAGTTGATCAGATTGGTTGCTTGGATAAATTTATTTTTCTGATTTAAATATTAAGTCTAAAATTCTTGATGATTCTTTTACGCTAAATGATCAATATTATAAATCTAAGCGTAAAAGAAGACGGTCAAAGAAGTCGAAGAAACGAGATACAGTTATTTCTGACTGTTCTAATTCTTCCGATACTATTATTTCAGATAGGACTGTAAGCCAGTCAAAGAAGCAGATTTGGAGAACTAGGAGGACATCAACTGATTTTATGTTTGATGGAGATCGATGTGTAGACAAATTTTATAATAATGATTCATTTGCTGTTTGTAATAAAATTTCAAAATATTCTATAAAGCAAATGTTTCAAATTTCCAAAAATGTCTCATATTCGTCTTCTGATTCTAGTTCAGATGATCATGCTTTATCTTCTGATGGTTGTGATTATTTTTCTAATCCTATTCCTCGTGTTTTACCTGTTAAATCTGATTATTGTTTCCCCATAAGAACTGCAACTAACAAACATGGGCCCAAATTCAAGTGGGTACCCAAATCTTTATCTGATTCAAAGTTGCAGGCATCACATGTTAAGGGGGAGTAAGGGAAAGTTGGCTTCTAAGTACTTCAGCTCAGGACCCGTACTTCATAGACATCGACTTCTAAACACAACAGTTTAGAACTCGTTCTTCAATGATTTAAGCTTCTGAATAAATGAGATACTGTGAGTACATCAATTTTAATTCTGCTGCATTTATCTCTGATAATGATGGTATTCCAGTTTTTCTCAATGTTTCAAGAATCTGAGCTTGTTTATCATTCTCATGAATTTGTATTACCCAAAATTTTCTTTTAATATGAGACACAAATTTATTTTCCTCAATGTAAAAGCTGAAATAGTTGAATTTTATTTTGTTCCAACTAAATATCTATTAAAAGTTTAAATCTTTACAAATTTTAGTCTATAAAGTAAAAGTTTTACAAATTTTCTTTCGTTTGAATAAAATATGTGTCTAGGATAAATTTTTAAGTTTTTTTGTTTATATTAAAGTTTTTATATGGTCAAATTTCAAGTCTTAAAAAAGTCGAAAAGTCAGCAACATGTTTGAAACTTTTATTACTGCTTTAAAGTTGTGTGATTCGGATTTTTTATAGTTTACTTTGCTTAGACTACCTAAATGATCAGAATTATAGATTTGGAATGAAAATATGGGCTAAGCATTTAGACGTTGATCTGAGTGATTGAGATGATTATTAAATTCTTATAATACAGAAATCTTTGAGTTTAAAAGTTTGTACCTGTGACCTCTCTGGTTTGGAAAAGTAAGTTCCTCGGGATGCTTATCATCTGGTCCCCTAAGGTCATTTGGTCTGGGAGTGATCGAACCCAAATCCTTCAATAGAACCAGATCGAAAGTCATGTTCTACTGGTATGAATGGGTTTAGGATATGTCGATGTAGCCTTTCTGATCTGGGAGAGTAAGTTCCAAGGGGTGCTTGACACCTAGTCCCCTAAACCAACTGGTCTGGGAGCGGCTGACCCAAATCCTGCAATAGGGTCAGATAGAAAGTTAGGTTTACGGCATGTTGTTTACTTAATAAACTTTTTGATCAAAAGATGCCAAAGTGCACGCGCTTAAAAGATGCCAAAGAGCACACTCATGTTAAGATGCCAATGAGCACACTGCTTAAAAGATGCCAATGAGCACACATCTCATGATACTTGGTGAAATGTTTGAGTTGCGATAAATCTGTAAATTTATGAATATCTTAATTCTTGATGGCTTAGTGTGAGTACATGCAAAGTTCTCTATAATATTTTTAGAATTGCATTTTCTTGATGCTAATCGAAGATTCGCATGTGAGCACACTGAATAGATTGCTGGAAGTTTTTGAAACTGAACATGTCCTAACTTGATATGCAATGAAACTTGATCTCGTATCCTACAACATATGTTTGATTTCAAATTATTGATAAAATTGTAATATTTTACTCTGTAGAATTTAATTTGTTTAGTATTTAAATTTTTATATGTTTAGTTGTTTCAAAATTTACATTCAGTATATTTTTCTTTCTACATTAATATTTGATCATTGTGTTCTCATAAATATATTTTAATGGGTTTATGCATTATTTAAGGGGGAGTGAACAAAGAGATGTATTTCAAAAATTATATCTGTTTTTGAGGGGGAGTGTCTGATTTTCTTTATATGAATGCTAAATCAAATTGTTATATCTAGTGCATTTGTGTAGGGGGAGTCAAAGAGCTTTCAAAAGTAAAAGTTTTTCTAAGGCAACTTTGCGCTTCTTGCATGGCCCGCAAAGCTTGTTTTGCGCATCAAGCATGACATGCAAATTTTGCTTTGCGTATCCTGCTTGACACGCAAACCGTGCTTTGCATATCCCATGTGGAACACAAACCTTAGTTTGCGCTTCCTTCATGGAACGCAACCCACCCCTGTTTTCTTTGTTTCTTTGATTTTGCAGATCTTTCGTTGTCTCGTCTCCAACATTTACATGACCAAGTTGATCAAGATCATCGAGGTCATGAGGGGGAGAAGTCAAGGAGAATTTCAAGAGACAAAGAGCTCAAAAGATTTTTTGCTGATCAAGATTCGCTCAAAGATTCTATTTTCTCAGCTACATCAAATTCTTTTGTTGTTCCTGCTCCGAACACCACAGTTCATTCAAGATTATTCAAAAGAGGTGTATCGTCTAGAGCTCAAGCAGCAAAGACATTTTCATTCTGAAATATGCTGAGATGAATTTTTTATTTATTAAAAGTCAGAAAGCTTCACAAAGTCGCTTTATTGGTCCGTGCTGATTTAGAAGATGATTTTTGAAGACCAAAGCGCCAATGATTACTAAGGGGGAGATTGTTAGGTCTGATTTTATAGTAATCATTGTATTTATAGGGCTTGGTCAAATACTGTGTTAAGAGTCATACTGTGTTGTATCTGACCAAGGGTATTTAAGTCCCTTTGGTCTTTGTCTTGTGTAAGAAGAAACACACGCACATCTAATACGAATTCTGTTTTGCGCTCCTAGTCTCTCTCTCTACTTTCTCTCTCTAAGGATTTAGAGATCTTGGTTTAACAAAAGCCTAATTGGATCTATTAAAGCCCAAAATGGTCCATTAAACCCGAACATGTCTATTAAAGCTTTTAACGGTCCATTGAAGCCGGACATAACCTATTAAAGCCAAATTGGGTCAATGGCTACCCAAACGGTCCATTAAAGCCCAAAACGATTAACAGAATCCCAAAACAGTTCATTAAAGCCCAAAACGGTTTATTAAAGACCAAAATATTAATAAAAAAATAAAGAATTAGAAATCAAATTCGGGCGGATTTCTGGCGGAATTTAATATTTTTTCTAAAGAAAATTAAAAAAATATTAATTAGTATTTCTAGAGGAATTCAATAGTTTTTTTTTTATTTTTTTTAAATAAATCCGCTGGAAATTTGCCTGAAATTATGAAAAAAAATTAGAAACCAAATTATGGCGGAAATTAATAATTTTTTTAAAAATACATCTGCCGGAAGATATAAAAAAAATAAAAGTTAGAAACCAAATTCCGATGGATTTCCGGTGGAATCTTTTTTTATCTTTTTTGTTCTAAGAAAATTTAGGAAAAAAATAAATTAAATTTATTAAATTTCCGACGGATTTCCGCGGAAATTATTTAATTATTTTTTTTCTGTAAATAAAATAAAATTTAAAACCCCTGGAAATTCGCCGGAAAAATCAAAGATTTTCTTTAAAAAAATAAAAGAAGTTTTTCCTGCAGAAGTCAACACCGTTTGACTATCTTGAAATCCGTCGGAAAACTTCTGCCGAAAAATTCGTCGGAAAAATTCACTAGAAAAATTCGCCGGATTTGCGTGTTTATCTAGTAGTGTTTCAGACAACTTTAGCTCGTTACAAAGCCCTCACGGAGGAGAACGAAATCCAACAAAGAGTTACACAAAATAGGACATTTTGTCCAACTAATATTTACCAGCCCATTTTCTTGAACTCATTTTCCAACAATCCCCCACATTAATAGAAATTGATTTTGGAAATTGATGAATTCTCGAAAAACCCTCAACATTTAAATCCTGTAAAGAATCTAGGTAGGTTACCTTTGATCCTCCCCTTGTGAAATGTACATAGTCTACTGGTTGATCAGTAGACATGTTAGAGCTAAAAGTTGTATTCAATCATTTTAGAAGGGTTTACTGTGTAAATACCTTGTGAAGCCAAAGTGTGACTTTCCCTGGCATATAAACTTTGTGCTTTCCACTCTTATAAGTAACTTTTGTCATTTACTTTGAGCATATCAGCTTGTGTTCTTATCAGTGTAAACATTCTCTCTCTGAGAAATACATTTGACATTAGAGAATTATTGATCTTTCATGTTTGATTTAAATCTTTTTTCTTGAATATGGACTAACAATTGGTATCATAGCTTAATCGGAAAGTATACGAGGGTATAAGTGATCGTTTATTTGAATCTTCAATGCAAGGTGAAGTTGGTGAGGTAGAAGGAGCTGATCAAAGTATTAGGGTGAATATAGACAACTAGTATTGTATGTGGATCCAAATAGGGTGTGACTAGACAGGATAGAAAAGAGTGGATCTTCACTGAGGACGATTTCACAATCCTGGATTTTGATGACTTAGGGGCTGTTTGGTTGGTTTTCCATTAAGTTCTGTTTGGATAAAGTTGTCTGTGTGGATTAATCTATCTGTATAGGTTTAGAAGGTTTTTATTTGAGAGAGTTTTTCATAGGTAGAAGAAACGTGTTTTTTAATGGGAGGGTGTTAAGTCAAATTTTATAGTAATCATTGTATTTATAGGCTTGGTCTAATACTGTGTTTAGAGTGATAATCTGTGTTGTATTAGCCAAGGGTATTTAAGTCCCTTGTGGCTTTGTGTCATGGAAGCAACTAACGCATATTCAATATACAAGATCACTTTTGCGCTTTCAACTCTCTCTCACTACTTTCTCTCTCTAGGATTTAGAAGATCTTGGATTATCAATTGGTATCAGAGCCTAATCTGAATCTGAGAGGAATGAGAGAAACGTTTTTCATCTCTGAATTTGTGATTGAATCAGAAAATTTGATCTATTTTCTTGATTTTTTCAAGAAAATCTCTTTTTTTGATTTTTCATCAAATTCAATCTGTTTTTTGGATGAATTTTCTTGTAGATTGGTTCGTTGGATCCGTTTTCTATAGTAGATCATCTTTATTTCACATCATTTTGCAAGAAAATCATTTTTAGTGAATCAATTTTGAAATTTTTTGGTTTATGAAAAACTCGATAAAACGTACTGTTCATTTCAAGAATTCTCGATCTTGTGATTTTTGATCGAATTAATTGTTTGAAAGTGGTTAGAAACTGTTTTCGATCATATCTGTTCGAGGAAAATGTTATCATTTTCATATCTGTAATCGTTTTTAGAAGTTATTTTTTGATTTTTAGCGTTTTTGCGCCGGATTTGATTTTTGCGCTAGTTCATCTCAAGTTTGCGCGAGTTCATCTCAAGTTTGCGCGAGTTCATCCGATTTTGCGCGAGTTCATCTGACTTTGCGCCAGTTCATCAGTTTTGCGCTAGATCTTTATGTTTCGTTTTCATCAAGTTCAGATCTTCTCACTAAAAGCTCTGGTTTTCGTCATCAATTCGTCGCGCGAAGTTTAGTTTTTCGCCAATAGTTCTTCGCGCAAAACTAACGCAAGTTACTTTTGCGCTTCATACTTCTCACGCAAAGATCAGGTTGCGCCATCATCGTCTAACGCAAATATTTATTTGCACCTCTTCGTCTCGTGCAAAGTAGTCCACAAGTCAGAATTTCACGCAAAATTGTCTTTGCGCCATCAACGATTTGCGCAAAGTAAAGTTTGCGGCAGTTTCTTCTCAAGCAAAAGTCAAGTTTGCGCCAACTTTGTTTCACGCAAAGTCAAGGTTTGCGCCACCAACTTCTAACGCAAAGAAAGGTTTGCGCCACCAACGTCTCGCGCAAATCAAGTGTGCACCAGTCACTCTTCACGCAAATCTCCTTTTGCGCAATCCACTATTAGCGCAAATCTCCAGTTTGCGCTAGTCTCTGCTTTCAGACTTGAATTTTTTTTCTGATCTTTCTGTCTACATGGATTCTACAAAAGTTTGCGTTTAAGGCTCAATTCTACAAAAATGATATCATGATGTCATTGGACACATAAACTCGTTCTCCGGTTCTGGTTGATGAGAATGAATTTACTCAATGGCATGTGTTATTCCCAGATATTCAAGTTCTAATCACTAACAAGTAATCAAGATGAGAATCGAATTCATATGTCATTGAATTAATCACAACTATTACAAACAAACTCACTTTCTCTCTCTACAAACACTCTCTCTCTAGAATGATTTTCTAATCACCTCTTCTCTGATTTGTTTACAATGAGTGTTCTACAGATTACAAAGACAACAAAGGTATTTATACCCTCTACCAATTACAAAGAAAACAAATTACAATTACATTGACTTTATTAACAAAAGACTTTGACTTTGATGAGAGTTGAATTTCTCAGCTTTGACTTCTTGATCTTTTGTCTTCAATCTTTATGATCTTGAATCCAACATATTTATGCTCTAACAATCTCCCCTTTGGATCAAGATCATTACTAAAAGATTTAGCAATGCGATCTTCTCTAATTAAGCTCGATTGAAGTAACTCCCCCTTTAAAAAATCTTTATCTTCTCTTGTAATCTCCCCTTTGATACAAACAAGATATACAAACTCCTCCTTAACACAATTAAATTCTTCTTTAGCTTTGTCTTCAAAAACTTTCAACAATCTTCCCAACGTCTGATATTCAAAAATAGTAACAATCTCCCCCAAGGTTGTAAGCAAATCTCTTTCAGTCATTGAAAGAAATTATCTTCATTTTCACCTCTAAATGATTTATACAACTTTCTTCAAATAAACTTTCTCCAAAATCTGCTCGCTTTCGAAATTCTTTGAACTTTCTCTTATCAACTTTGATCAAACTTCAAATCTAAAATACCTCTCTCCATATCCAATACAAACACTTCTTTCAACTTTAACATTTCTTTGAATCACACATTTCTTTATCTTCTCCCCCTTTTTGATGAATAGAGCATCGATATCATCAAAACTTTCTTCAAGAAATGTCATTGAAATTCTTTCTGACCACTGATCTTTCCAACTGAGCCTCTGATTCTTTGCCAATTCGAACAATGTATTCATCCAGATCTTTTCAAATCTAGACAAAATAGAAATGTAACACCTTAATCAACAAATGAATCAGTTAGAATGCCTGTCAGTAACACGAAGTCACTGTGTGTAACAGATACACAATATAAAGGAGCTTTTGTGATGTTCACTCCCCCAGGGCTTCCATCCAATCATCGAAATACCACAAAGGCAATTTCTATGAATGTTATGACAAAGAAACGAAATCTTTGTGTGCTCGTGCAAGTGTAGAAAGAATTAAAGCACAAATGATTGCTTTTTAATAAGGCTCAATATTGTGTAAACCACTGAGACAACAGTAGATAAACATAGACTCTAAGTGCATGATTGAAGTGCGAAGGTGGGGCAGACTTCCTTCTGTTTCAATATCCAGATTTTTCCAAATGCAAACCAGATAGATAATATGCTGCTTCCCCTTGAAAATGTGAAACATCTTCTTTTTGAGAAGAAAATGAGTGGTTGGTGGGGTATTAAGCAAGAGTTGGCATGGGCTATTTGCCTGTTTCAATAATGTTCACGAAAGAATTGTGAAACATTAGTAATGTGGCTGCCCGACTCAGAAATTATTTGGTGCAGAGTTTGATATTCTTTTACTCTGATTTCACACCCTCTTTCTTTTTATCACTAAGCTCACAACTAACCAAACTCTCTTTTCCATTTTACCTCATCACACCCACACTCATTTCTCTTAGATTCCTCACACTCAATCAGTAAAGGATTAACTGTTGGAATGGGTGTCTAAAGTCATAACTAATTACTCATGACTTTCCATTAATAGTAGGGTCCTTTTTGGGTTGCCCTCGATTGTCCAAGGGTTATTAGAATAATTAATAGATAGAGATAAATAGTTTATTAATTATTATTTGATAATAATTAATTAGAAATTATTATGGAAATTTTTATAGAATTAATTGAAATTAATTTAGAATTAATTGGAATTAATTTAGAATTAATTGGAATTAATTTAGAATTAATTTGTGCCAATTAAAAGTGTAAGAAAGATGAAAGGACTTTTCTCTAAATCCTAAAGCTACTTACCACTATAAATAGAGGTCCATGACTCCTAAATCAGGGGTACAAACTCAAGCATTCTTCCTTGAGTTTTTTTCTCTTCTCTCTTTGCTCCATTCCTTGTGGGTACTCTTACTACACTTGGGTGGATATTCCAAGTCTAATAATCTTGGACAAATTGGGTACAAACCATTAGAGGTAATCTCCTTTGGTTACTACCTTCCTAAGCAATTTGGAATCGAAGTGTTCGAGTTCTTCACGTGAATAAATCCAATTACGAGTTTGGATTAAATGTTGGTGATCCTTTTTCTTTCTTGTTGTTAATATCATTCACTAAAGTTTTCCTTGTAGGGTTTTTGTTATAGTTTCGGCTGCATTGTTTATTTATAGTTTATATAAAACCCAACAGTGGTATCAGAGCCATTAGTTGAGATGATATTAGCACTTGTTTAAATCTTGTTTGCTAAATTTCGATATATACATATATATATATATATATATATATATATATATATATGTCTGTTTGATCGAAAAATAGGATTTTTTTTAGTTAAAAATGTTGATATTTTGGCTATTATATCCTAACTTTTGGTAAACAGTTATTAAATGACAATTATACAATGTTCATCTAATAGTCAAGATTTTCGAAAATCTTGAGGATTACATGAAAGATTGGATAATTATGGCTATTATATTATTTGGCAAAATTGAAAGATTTAATAGGCTCATATTTTAAAAGGTTTAAAATTGAAAGAGTTTTTATATGCCAACCATGTTTTCGTTTTTAATTATTATCATATGTCTTCATATGATTTAAGTTTAATTGGCTAGATTTAAATTTTCATATGATTCAATCTGATAATTAGGATTAATTGAATTGCAAATAGTTTTTTTGCATGTATTATTTAATGTTAATTATTAAAATGTAACCTCTCATGTTTAGAATGTTTAATTATCTTGTTAGGTTACTTGGTTAATTAGAATTAATTTGATTAAATAGTTGGTAAGTTTTAAAATGTTTAAAATTTACCCTATACTTATAAATTGTTTATACAGTATATAGTATAACCTAAAGTTAAACACATCGTAGTTGGATCACTACTAGACCCATCAAACTCCTAAAACTATAAGAAGGTACTAGGAGCCTGCCTATAGAATGGCGGCAAATGAGAAGGGCTTTCAAAACGCCATGCGTTGCTAGCTCACCGACTTTTTGTGTGAAAGAGTGCGAGTTATCGAATGGATCCAATATTGTCGATGTTAAGATTAAAAGTATTAATCTAAAACTTATATCTAATTTAAATTCCCTTCTTAGATACACATAAGAAAATGTGAATATGTATGCAAATCCATGAAAACGCACATCACTTCTAGATGGTGTATTAATGGAGCGTGCGTGGATAACCGGCACATTAATTTGAGACTATGATAGGCAAGGTGATGTGGCAATTCGGTTTTATAGGTTATTGATGGAGCGTGTGTGGATAACCGGCACGTCAATTTGAGAACTATAAATAGAATGAATGTGCCAACGCGATTTTTTGCATGGTTAATTCACAATCTTAATTGTGGTCTTCGGCGTCCCAGCCACAATGAGTAAGATGTATATCCGAGACTAAACATGCCCTTGAACGTACAAGGAGTCTCTAACGTTCCAGGAATTTCATAAAGATGAAATTGGCAAGTTGTATGCCTACCTAAATTAAATTCATATATAATTACGGCATCCCTCTTTATATAGTGAATGTTAGAAATTGGATCCTAGCCTTAATATATTAATTGGGTAAATAGTTAAGGATTATTTAAATATCACTAACTAAAACCACTTGTCTTATAGATGTCTGGAATCAATAATGATCTTCCTCCTACTCCTGCTCCTACCGGAAACTCCGGTTTCACTCTCCTTCCTATTCTGGCAAAGGAAAAGCTTATAGGACCCAATTACCTTACGCTATGAAAACAAAGAATACGTACTCGATGAACAAATCGTTGAAATCGATCAGAACACTGCCTCTGCCGAAGAAATTACTGCTTACAACAAGCATTACACCGACTCTACCAAGGCATCTTGCATCATGGTGTCCACCATGTCCTCTGAACTTCAAAAGATGTTCGATGAGAGCTGGGCATATGAAATAAATGAGAAACTTCGCGAAATGTTCGCTAAGGGACAAAGGCAAGAGCGCTTGGAGGTTCTTAAAGCCCTGAAAAAGTGTCAACACAAGGATGGTGAGTCAGTATGTGCCCATGTGCAAAAGATGCAAAGGCTCATTGAAAGACTCGAGAAACTGGATGTGAAGTTCGACAAGAACTTGGCCATTGACATGGTCCTTGATTCACTTCCAAATTCTTATGATCCGTTCATTATGCAGTTTATATGAATGATGGTGAGACCAATATGATGCAACTGCATAACCTTTTGCAAAGAGCTGAGCAAGGCATGAAGAAGTCTCATGTCTTATCAAGCTCAACTGTTGTTGCACAGGTAAATGCCATTCGGCCTGGAAAAGGGAAGAAACGAAAAGCCACTACTCAACCCGCTTGGAAAGGGAAAGCCCATGTTGGAGAGTCCAACAAAGGGTCAAAGAGAACGGTTAATCGTGACATCCCGCCTTCCAAAGATCCGAAGCAGGCAACGTGTTTTCACTGTGGACAACCAAGGCATTGGAGGAGAAACTGCCCAAAATACCTTCAAGAGTTGAAAGAAAGCAAGGGCAAATCGTCTGCCACTGTTTCAGGTATGTACTTAATCAAACACACTAATTTGAAATGTTCAAATTCCTGGGTCCTTGATGTGGTGTTCACATCTGTTCTGTTTTACAGGGACTAAGTGAATGTAAGGAGTTGCAGCCAGGAAAGCTAAATCTCATCATGGGCAATGGGCGTTCTGCACCTGTTACGAAGATGGGGATTTTTGAGCTTGTCTTGGATAGTGGGTTTAGATTAGAGTTAGTAAATTGTTGTTATTCATCCGATATGTCTCGGAATATCATTTCATTTCACGCATTGTTTAAACAAGGATTCCGTTATTACTTTGATAATTTGAATGGAGATATTTTGGTTTTTAAAGATGACTTGTTTGTTTTTAAAGCTACTCCTTGTAATGGTGTTTATGAATCTGTTGTTTGTGATAATAACTTGAGTAATGTGCTAGCTATTGATTCTTCTAATGAGTTAGACCATGCATCTTTGTGGCATTGTCGTCTTGGTCATATAAACAAGAAACGCATCGCCCAACTCCAAAAGGATGGAGTTTTGGAATCAATTGACTTAAAATCAAGTGATGCATGTGAGTCTTGTTTTAATGGCACAATGACCAAGTCACCATTCACCGGTTCTTTACAAAGAGGTGAAGGATTGTTAGACCTAATACATACAGATGTATGTGGTCCATTTAGATCCACCACAAAAGATGACAATCGCTACTACGTGACTTTTATCGACGACTATAGTAGATATGGTTATGTTTACTTGATTAAACATAAGTCGGTTACTTTTGAAAAGTTCAAAAAGTTCAATAACGAAGTAGAGAATCAATTGGGTAGAAACTACACTCCGATAGGGGTGGTGAGTATCTTAGTCTTGAGTTCAATGAGTATCTTAAGGAATGTGGAATTGTTTCACAATTGTCGCCTCCTAGAACACCACAACTTAATGGTGTAGCCGAGAGACGCAATTGAACCTTGTTAGACATGGTTCGTTCCATGATGACTCGAGCTCCTCTTTCGACCTATTTCTGGGGATATGCCTTAGACACAGCCGCCCATATCCTAAATCTTGTACCAACAAAGAAGGTTGAAAAGACATCTCATGAAATGTGGACTGGGAAGAAACCCTCACTCGCACATATCAAGGTTTGGGGTTGTGAGGTTTTCATGAGACACGAGAGCCAAGATAAACTTGCCAACAAATCTGAGAAGTGTCTATTCATCGGATACCCAGAAAAGTCTTATGGTTATTTGTTTTACCGACCCACTGAAAATGTGGTGTTTGTAGCTCGAAGTGGAGTCTTTCGAGAAAGAGAACTTATAGCTAAAGAAGTCAGTGGGAGTAACATTTATTTTGAAGAAATTCAAGAATCAAATGATGAAATACCTGACGTTGGCACTAACACTCAACCTGAGGTAGAAATAGTTGTTAAGCCAGTTGACAAGTCATTACCTCTTCGTAGATCCTCAAGAGTTAGCCACCCTCCTGAGTTCTATGGTCTTTATATTACTGCGGAAGGGGATACGTTAATAAGTGATAGAACACTTGTTAATTTGGATGAACCAACTAACTATAAGGAAGCCATGGAAGGTCTTGAGGCTGCTAAATGGAAAGAGGCAATGGACAGCGAGATTCAATCCATGTATGATAACCAAGTTTGGAATTTGATTGATCAAACACCAGGTCGTAAGACGGTCGGTTGTAAATGGATCTTCAAGAAGAAGATCGACATGGATGGGAATGTACACACGTTCAAGGCTAGGCTGGTGGCAAAGGGTTATACTCAAACCCAAGGGGTTGACTATGATGAAACCTTTTCACCGGTAGCCAAGATCAAGTCTATTAGGATAATGCTTGCCATAGTCGCCTTCTATGATTATGAAGTATGGCAAATGGATGTCAAAACCGCTTTCCTTAATGGGAAACTTTCAGAGGATGTGTATATGACACAACCGGAAGGTTTTGTAGACACCAAGCATCCCAATAGAGTGTGCAAGCTTGAAAAGTATATTTATGGACTTAAACAAGCTTCTCGCAGCTGGAATCTTTGCTTCCATGAAAAGGTCAAAGCGTTTGGATTTTCTAGAAGTGAAGATGAGTCCTGCGTAAATGTCAAAGCTAGTGGGAGTACGATAACCTTCCTAGTCTTAAATGTGGATGACATACTCCTTATAGGAAAAAATATCCCAACCTTGAATGGTGTAAAAGCCTGGCATGGGAAATGTTTCGCTATGAAGGATCTAGGAGAAGCAACGTACATACTGGGTATAAGGATTTATCGAGATAGAACAAAACGTCTAATAGGACTAAGCCAAAGTACATATGTGGATAAAGTATTGAAAAGGTTCAATATGGAAAATTCCAAGAAAGGGTCTTTACCCATTCATCAAGGCATAAAGCTTAATAGATCTCAATATCCCGTCACTCGTGATCAGGTGGACAAAATGAGTCGAGTCCCATATGCTTCGGCTATAGGATCGATCATGTATGCCATGACATGTACTCGCCATGATGTCTCGTATGCTTTGAGTATGGTGAGTCGATATCAGGGTAATCCGGGCGAAAGTCATTGGATAGAAGTGAAGAATATTCTCAAGTATTTGAGAAATACGAGAGATATGTTCTTGGTGTTCGGTGGGAGTGAGGAACTTAGAATTAGTGGGTATACTGATGCCAGCTTCCAAACGGATGTGGATGACAGTTGTTCACAGTCCGGTTGGGTGTTTCTATTGAATGGAGGTGCAGTGACATGGAAGAGTTGCAAGCAACCTACTGTGGCGGAATCAACCTGTGAGTCCGAATACATTGCAGCTTCTGAAGCTGCTAAGGAAGCTACATGGTTGCAAAACTTTATTGGTGATCTGGAAGTCGTTCCAACTATCAGTGAACCCATAGAGATCTTTTGTGACAACACTGGTGCTGTCGCCCTTACGAAGGAACCAAAAGATCATGGAAAGACCAAGCACATCAAGAGGAAATTTCACTATGTACGACATAGAGTGGAGGATGGAGACATATTAGTGAGTAGGATATCATCGGAAGAAAACCCGGCTGATCCTTTCAGAAAGGCACTTAGCATGACCTGCATGCTAGGAGCATTGGCTTGAGACAAGATATTAGTTTTAGTAATTAAGTGATATTCGAAACATTGTAACAGTAATAAATTGTAATTGATTTGGTGATGCATAATAGATATTATTTATGTGTTAATGAACTGCCATTCGAATTATTTATTATTGTGTTTTTTTTTGCATGTTTAACTTCCCGAGTATTAAGTCGATGTTTATAGAGATAAACATAGCATGAGAATGCGACTGAATATTCAAAACTCTACAGTCGGTCATACTATTGGAAGTAAGTATTGTTTTAAGACTGTCATGGAGTGTTAGTTGATGTCTATAGAGATAGACATAGTATAGAGATGCATCTAACCCTCATGAGTACTTAAATAGAGATTTAAGTATTAGAGAAACCCGCACTAAGAGATTACTTAATGGATTAAAATCACAAGTAATTCTAAGATGATAATATCTGTTATTCTTCAAATAGAGATGCATGAGTTTAAGTTTATGATTCAGTTATGCATTGGTACATCTAAACGCTACCGTAACTGGAAGTTATAAAAGATGTTGCCATGTATGATTTGAAGAATAGATTTGGACTATGTAGTCAAAGTTTATTCGTTCCTTTTGTCTATTAATGGAAAAGCGATATCTGTGGGCCCCTCGGTGATTTAATGACGACATTATAGTGTTGGGCCCAGCCTGGACTAGATTGATGTGTTCAATTCAGTAGTCTAATAAAGTCCTCATAAATCGAAAACCGGGAAACAACCTTGAACTTGAGATTGATTCATGTCCATGACTCAG
Organism: Arctium lappa; assembly: GCA_023525745.1. Taxonomy (NCBI): domain Eukaryota; kingdom Viridiplantae; phylum Streptophyta; class Magnoliopsida; order Asterales; family Asteraceae; genus Arctium; species Arctium lappa. The sequence goes on along the minus strand of CM042059.1, from coordinate 60,201,473 downwards.
TTCATACGATATCTTGAAGAACGAAGGAATAAGTTGATCACTTATCTAGGGCTGTCTCTGAATCAGAGTTCGGCAGTTGCTAAGGAAGCACTCTCTGCTGATTGTTTGGTTAGTTTATGACTAATAGTAGTTAATGACTTGTCCAAGTGGGAGACTGTTGGAATGGGTGTCCAAAGTCATAACTAATTACTCACGACTTTCCATTAATAGTAGGGTCCTTTTTGGGTTGCCCTCGATTGTCCAAGGGTTATTAGAATAATTAATAGATAGAGATAAATAGTTTATTAATTATTATTTGATAATAATTAATTAGAAATTTTTATGGAAATTTTTATAGAATTAATTGAAATTAATTTAGAATTAATTCAGAATTAATTGAAATTAATTTAGAATTAATTCAGAATTAATTTAGAATTAATTGGAATTAATTTAGAATTAATTGGAATTAATTTAGAATTAATTGGAATTAATTTAGAATTAATTGGAATTAATTAATTGGAATTAATTTAGAATTAATTTGTGCCAATTAAAAGTGTAAGAAGATGAAAGGACTTTTCTCTAAATCCTAAAGCTACTTACCACTATAAATAGAGGTCCATGACTCCTAAATCAGGGGTACAAACTCAAGCATTCTTCCTTGAGTTTTTTTCTCTTCTCTCTTTGCTCCATTCCTTGTGGGTACTCTTACTACACTTGGGTGGATATTCCAAGTCTAATAATCTTGGACAAATTGGGTACAAACCATTAGAGGTAATCTCCTTTGGTTACTACCTTCCTAAGCAATTTGGAATCGAAGTGTTCGAGTTCTTCACGTGAATAAATCCAATTACGAGTTTGGATTAAAGGTTGGTGATCCTTTTTCTTTCTTGTTGTTAATATCATTCACTAAAGTTTTCCTTGTAGGGTTTTTGTTATAGTTTCCGTTGCATTGTTTATTTATAGTTTATATAAAACCCAACATTAACTTCATGGGTAGGAATCACTGGTTAACGTGAATCCATAGAAGTTTAGTTAATTCCTAGCACAAAGAACCCATAGTTCCTATAAAGCATGTATTGCTCAAATGGTTTAACTATATCAGTTAAAGCTCATATACAAATGTCAGATGTAAATATGCTCAGAATATAATCATGAAGATATGAGCATTTTAAAACATTGAAATATTTTCAAACAAGTATATTGAATAAATGAATATGAATGCAAAAGACTTGTTTGAAAATCTGACATTGTATGAAAATAATCAGAAATGAATGATATAACAATTAAAGCTTATGGTCAAGAATAATTGATATTTGTCAATACTAAACAAAATATAGACATTCTTGAAATGACCGTTTCGAAATGAAATATCGCTCAAAATTCTTTGAATACAAGCGGAGTGTCTTACCATCGAAGAAAAATTGTTCCAATTTAGAGACATGGTAAGAACATGTTGAACAAAGTCAAACCGGTGTGTGTGAATACTTGAAAGTATATAGAAAAGACAATACGCAAGTATTTATCTTTGGAAACACACGGTTTGTTTATCAATTAATCACAAAAAAAAAATGAAAACATTTAAAATCACACTTCCAAATTATAAAATCTGTTTAAAAATCAGGAAGTGGTTTGAACATTTAAGAACATGTTTTCTATACCTGAAAGTTGTCCTTCTTTCAGATACATTTGAGATCAAGATAAGAAATTTACCTTTTCGAGCAATCTTAAATCTCAGAAAGTCAAGCTGTAGTCATTTAGATATGATCGTGTCAGCTTCTCTCATCCTGCATAAGTCTCAAAGTCTAGTCAAAATTTATTCACAAAAAATTATTTGAAAATAGAACGACATAAAGCAATAAAACGATTAATGTTCGAGTTCTGATTTGAAGTAATCAGAAATCATAACCTTTTACTCCCCCTGAAATTATGCATCTAAAATATGTCAGTTATAAAACACATGATAGAGATCTACAACTCCTTTTGGAATGTAGTTCGTCATATCTATCTGATGCAAAAATTTCAGAAAAAATATATACACTCCCCCTTAAAGGTTGATATCCTCATTGAATTCTCGGAGTACAATCCTCATATCAGCTCGGGAGTATCTTTCTTTAAGCATTAAAGTACGGGTCCTGAACTGTACTATTCAGAAGCCACACTTCGTTAAAGTACGGGTTCTAAGCTGATATACTTAAAAGCCTTGGTTCTTTGACATTGAGGTGCGGGTCTTGAACTGTGTTATTCAAGAGCCATTGTTCTCTTACTCCCCCTTGACTTGTGGTGTCTGCAACATAGAATCAATCTTTGGCTTTGATACCAATTGTTATTCCCAGATATTCAAGTTCTAATCACTAACAAGTAATCAAGATGAGAATCGAATTCATATGTTATTGAATTAATCACAACTATTACAAACAAACTCACTTTCCCTCTTTACAAACACTCTCTCTCTCTCTAGAATGATTTTCTAATCACCTCTTCTCTGATTTGTTTACAATGAGTGTTCTACAGATTACAAAGACAACAAAGGTATTTATACCCTCTACCAATTACAAAGAAAAAAAATTACAATTACATTGACTTTGACTTTATTAACAAAAGACTTTGACTTTGATGAGAGTTGACTTTCTTTGCTTTGACTTCTTGATCTTTTGTCTTCAATCTTTATGATCTTGAATCCAACATATTTATGCTCTAACAGCATGATCGGTTTCTTAATTTCAACGAGCGTCAAAAGAACGGAGATGACATGATGAATATTCTAACTGAAGGACCTTTTGAAAAACCCACACTGCTTCTGGGTTGTCAAAGCCTACCGTCGATTACACACCCTCTGAGTCAGTGCAATATAAAGCCGATCGTGATATAAAGGCTAATCTGATGCTATCCTTGCCAAATTCTATCTACAACAGGATTGATAGTTACAAAAACAATCCTAAACTAATGTGGGCACAGCTAGAGAAGATTATGCTTGGGTTTACAGTTGCAACACAACTTCGGCATACGCGGTTCATGAACAATTTTGAAGATTTCAAAGCCAAAGACGGGGAATCTCTGAAAAGTGTTTTTGACAGGTTCTGTGCGGTGATAAACGATTTGCGAAAGATAAAAGTGGAAAAGACTGAGCTAGAGATCAATCTGAAGTTCCTCAACGTTCTTCAACCGGAATGGAATGAATCTTGCCACGGATTGAGGAATGATGTTCGAATCTCTTTCATGCAAATCCAAGAGATGTATGAGATTTTGTTGACAGATGAGTGCATTGTCAAGGAGAAGAAAAATAAACTTGACAAGAAGAATAAGAAAACAGTGGACCCAGTTACAATCCTCACGAGTCAATTAGCTGAACAAGCATTGTCTGATAATGCTTATGACGGGGCCACTGATGATGATGGCGAAGCACTTCAGAAAGCAATGATTCTTCTCTCTCAACACTACAATAAGAAGTTCCAGCATCATTCGAGTTCTAACAACCTTAGCTTCACTTATGGGTCTAAGAATGTCAAAGTGCCCGAGGGCAAGAAAGTTGTTGCATGCTTTAACTGTGGAAAGTCGGGTCATATTGCTAAGGAGTGTCAAGCAAAGGTAGTTCGGGATTCTGCGTATTATCGGAAGAAACTGGAACTAGCGGAGAAAAGAGAGAATGGAACTGCTTTGCTGGTCGAAGAAGAATTCTGGCTAGATCACTCCGATAACGAAGTTGATACTGTAGAGACTACTCATATGTGCTTCATCGGAGATGATCAGAGTGATGACGATGATGATGATTCAACTGATGAAGATGAGGTACCTTTTGAGTTTGATTTCAAATTTATATCCTCACAAATGAACATCATTATAAATGCTTTACATGATTTACGCTCAAAGTTATTATTTGAAAAACATTTAAATATAGGAAAGTCAGATTTGATTGACAAATTGCAAATTTCTTTGAAAGATGAAAAATCTATTTTGATTCATACAAAAGACATCTTTCAAAAGAAATTGGATAATTTGGAAATTTCAAATAAGACTTATCTTGATTCTTTGACGGAAATGACCAACTTAAAAGAAAATTTTTTCGGAGAAAATAAATAAGTTGGAAGAAAAATTATATCGAAGGAATCAAACTGAGCAAACAATTTTCATGAATAAACCAAGGAGTGATGAGGCTATGAAAGAAAGATGGGGACTTGGTTTTGAAAATCCTCATTGTTTAGATAAAGTTAAAACTAAAGTTCCTACTTTTTATGAATACGATTATCTAACACTTGCAAGATATGCTCCTCAGTTCAAATTTCATTGGACATGTGAAAAGCAAGTTTTAGAAATCGAAAATCTGAAAAGAATGAACAACTCGCACAAGAAAATTCCTTTTGTTTACACGCGCGAAAATGCCAAATATTTTCCTGAAAAATCAAAGAAGGGCAGAAAAAGTTTAAATGACATATCTTCCATCAAATCTTCAGTGTCTAATGATTATGTTGATATATATGCTGCTAATTCTAATAAGGAAAACATATCTCCAGTTTCTTATGATTCTAAGAGATATATTCATCCATTAGTATTAAAAAGCAAAATCATTGATCTTGAAGATAAATTGGAAGATCAAGATATTCAAAGAGAAATTGAATCAAATGTAATTCTTTCTTTCATGACTTCAAGTCTTGAAGAAAAATTAATTTCTCAAAAACAAGATTTACTTTCTGTTTCTGGCCTTTCTTCTGATTTTAAAGAAAACAAAGAGGAAGTTCTAAAATCTGAAGTCTTTTATGAAAGTTTTTCTGACTCTGAGGCAAGTTCAAGTTTATTGTCTGATCAGTTTGGATTCTTAGGTAAAGTTGTTTCTTCTGATTCAAACCTTAAATCGAAAATTCTTGATGAATCTTTTACGCTAAATGATGATTATTATAAACCAAAGCGTAAAAGAAAAAGGTCAAAGAAGTCAAAAAAGAAAGATTCAGTCATTTCTGATAGTTCTAATCTTGTGATTCAAATATTTCAGATAGGACTTTGAGGACTCCTACAAAGCAGATATCGAGGGTCAAGCGGACATCTGATGATTCTGCGAATGATGAGGATAGATATGTAGACAAAATTTATAAAAGTGATTCATTTGCTGTTTGTAATAAAATTTCAAAATAGTCAATAAAGCAAATGATTCGAGTTTCAAAAGAAGTCTCATATTCTTCCTCTGATTCTAGTTCTGATGATTATGCCTTGTCTTCTAATGATGAACATGTTTCTTTCTCTGATCATATTTCTCATGCTTTGTTTGTCAAATCTAACAAATTTCCTTCCATTCGAACTGCAACTAACAAATATGGACCCAAATACAAGTGGGTACCAAAATCGAAGATTGATTCTAAGTTGCAGGCACCTAATGTCAAGGGGGAGTAAGAGAACAATGGCTTCTAAGTAAATCATCTTAGAACCCGTACTTCAACATATTTCGACTTCTAAACATAACAGTTTAGGACTCGTTCTTCAAATCATGACTCGCCCTTCAATGTTTCACTTCTGCACATATTAGGAACTATGAGCGCATCTACTTCAAATTTCGCTGCATCTATCTCTAACAATGATGTTGTTCCAGTTATATCAAGCCCTGAAAGAACTACATTTCCATCACATTGATATGAGTCACCTTTTTATTAAACATTACGTGGAAGAAGGTATTATTCAATTATATTTTGTTTCAACTGAATATAAACTTGCCGATATTTTTATCAAAAGATTTAGATCAAATGTTTTAATTTTCTGATTTCAAAACTCGGCATTTTGATTTTAAAAGTTTAAACCTTCACAAATTTTATTCTATAAAGTTAAAGTTTTACAGTTTTTCTTTCTTTTGTATAAAATGTGTGTCTAGGATAAAATTTCAAGTTGTTTTGTTTATATCTAAGTTTTTATATGTTCAAATTTCAATTCTTACAAAAATCGAAAGGTCAACAACATGTTTGGAACTTTTGATATTGCTTTAAAGTTATGTTATTCGAAATATTTATAGTTTACAATGCTTAGAAAACCTAAAAAGTCAGAATTTTGGATCGTAATGAAAATATGGGCTAAGCACTTAGATGTAAAGCTGAGTGATTGAGATGAATTAAATATATATAAAATTCAGATATCTCTAAGTATAAAGTTTGTACCTGTGACCTTTCTGGTTTGGGAAAGTAAGTTCTGTGGGATGCTTGTCATCTGGTCCCCTAAGGTCAATTGATCTGGGAGTGATCGAACCCAAATCCTTCTATAAAATCTGATCGAAAGTCATGTTCTACTGGTATGAATGGGTTTAGGATATGTCGATGTAGCCTTTCTGATCTGGGAGAGTAAGTTCCAAGGGGTTCTTGACACCTAGTCTCCTAAGTCCAACTGGTCTGGGAGCGGTTGACCCAAATCCTGCTATAGGATCAGATAGAAAGTTATGTTTACGATATGCTCTTTACTTACAAAACTTCTTGATTAAAAGATGCCAATGTGCACAAGCTTAAAAGATGCCAAAGAGCACACTCACGTGAAGATGCCAAAGTGCACAATGCTAAAAGATACCAATGAGCACACATGTCATGATACTTGGTGATATGTTTGAGTTGCGATAAACCTATAAATTTGTGAAAGTATTAATTCTTGATCGCTTCGTGTAAATAAAGGCAAAGTTCTCTATTATATTTTTAGAATTGCATTTTCTTGAAGCTAATCGAAGTTCACATGCTTGCACACTAAATAGATTGATGAAAGTTTTTGAAACTGAACATGTCTTAACTTGATATGCAATGAAACTTGTTTCTGTATCCAAAAACATACATTTGATTTCATCTAATGGATTAATCTGTGATATTTTACTGAATAGAATTTAATTTGTATATTGTTTAAATTTTTATATATTTAGTCGTTTCAAAATACATATTCAGTATATTTTTCTTTCTACATTGATGCTTCGATTCCTGTGTTCTCATATCTGTGTAAGTGGGTTTGTGCATATTTCGAGGGGGAGTGAAAGAGAAGATTATTCTGAAAAGACCATCTGATCTTATCTCATTCCGAGGTGGAGTGAAGTTTATTTGTATAGGGGGAGTTAAAAGAACTCAACAATTGAATTATTTCAATAGCCTCCTATACAAAGCTTCTTCGACTCAGTTTTGCAGAATCTAGAGTTGACTCTTCTCAAGCGTAGTCATGACCAAGATGATTCAAATCACCGAGGTCATGAGGGGTAGAAGTTAAAGAGAAGATGAAGAGACAAAGAGTTCAAAGTTTATCTGCTCAAGATTCTATTTCTTCAACAATATTTGTCTTTTTGCTGTTCCAGCTCCGATTACCACAACTTCTTTAAGTTCATTTAAAAGAGGTGTGTCGTCTAGAGCACAAGCTGTTGTACTTGTTTCTGAAACGATTGTTCTTCCAAGCTTATTACAAATAGGTCCAGTCTTGTCAAGGCAGCAAAGGCAGCATAAATTAAAAGATGCTGAGAAGAATTTTTTTTAAGTTGAAAAGCTTCGCTAAGTCGCCTAGTTGGTCTGAGTTGATTTAGAAGATGGATATTGAAGACCTCAGCGCCAATGATTACTAAGGGGGAGATTGTTAAGTCAGATTTTATAGTAATCATTGTATTTATAGGCTTGGTCTAACACTGTGTTTAGAGTGATAATCTGTGTTGTATTAGCCAAGGGTATTTAAGTCCCTTGTGGCTTTGTGTCTTGGAAGTAACTAACGCATATTCAATATACAAGATCACTTTTGTGCTTTCAACTTTCTCTACTTTCTCTCTCTAGGATTTAGAAGATCTTGGATTATCAGAGGGACTGGTTTGGAAAAAAACTTGGCTTTCTGCATAAAGATCCCCCTTGAAATCTTACTGAATAAGACACTTTCTATATCATTAAGCCACTACCAAACAGTCATATATAGCTGACTGAATAAGCTGTGAGTCTCATTAAGCTTATTAAGCTGCTAACAAATAGGCCCTTAGAGTTCCTATACCATGATTTCAGACTGAGAACAAAAAGAACTCAAGACATTCTGATTGAACTAATATTGTGACAAGATTTATGAGAAGACAGGTGACATATGCTTACATTACAAATTTTCAAATAGGGTGTGAAAGCAACGAGAAAGGTGAATTTGATTAAGCCTGATCAGGGTTTACAAGATAGAGAGAACTTCCCAGTGTTCATGATTCTATAGATGTTAGAGTTTAGAATTATATACAAGAATGATAAGTCTGAGAAGTGATTTCTCAGATTTAGTGAAATTCATAAGTATTCATATGGAACCTTGAAGCTCTTTAGATAGCGACTAAATAGGAAGCTAGATGATGATACAAAGGGAAAGGAGAAGATAAATAAATAAGAAAGAAAGTTGGTTGCTAAAGTAGTAAACACTATTCAAGACAGGATGGACTTTAGGAATTGCATCAAAAGGTTTGAATACAAGTTTGGTTTGAGAAAAATGGATGAGATTTATACTTGAATACAAAGGGGGAGAATTTTAGAGCTAAAATTTGTATTCAATCATTTTAGAAGGGTTTATTATGTAAATACCTTGTGAAGTCACAGTGTGACTCTCCCTGGTATAAATACCTTATGCGTTTCATTCTTATAAGTAACTTTTGTCATATACTTTAAGCATATCAGTTTGTGTTCTTATAAGTGTAAACTTTCTCTCTCTAAGATATATATATATATATATATATATGACATTTGAGAATTCTTGATATTTCATGTTTGATTTCAATCTTGTTTCTTGAATCTGGACTAACATGACGCGATGTCCTTGAGTTGTTCTGTCATTTATGGAGACGATAACATACCTCACGATTTCAATCTTTGGGTGAAGCTTGATATCTACCACATAAGCATGTAGAGAACATTATATCTGGTCGACTAGATGTCAAGTACATTAAAGAACCAATCAACCAATCATCCCTCTATAGGTTCTAACATCAACAACTTTTCCCGAAAGATCAGCTCCGATTTTAGTTCCTGGTGCCATCAGGGTAGAAATTGGAGTACAATTTTACATATTAAATTTTCTTTAAAATGTCAACAATATACTTTGCTTGATTTATAAAAATCCTTGTAGAATTTTTTTTGACTTGTAATCCGAAAAAGAAATTCATCTATCCCATCATACTCATCTGGAAACGTGACACCATGAGGTTAGAAAAATTCTTACAGTACTTTGGATTAGTTGAACCAAATATAATATCATCCACATATATTTGAATTAAAATGATATCATCTTTTTCCCTTTTAATGAATAAAGTGGTGTCCATTTTACCTTTTGAGAAGCCAAACTTGACCAGGAATTTTGATAGAACATCATACTAGGCTCGAGGGGCTTGTTTGAGTCCGTAAAGTGCTTTGTCTAGAATATAGACATGATCAGGTTTGTCTGCACTTACGAATCCTTGTGGTTGAGAAACGTACACCTCTTTTTTTAGCAATACATTCAGAAAGGCTGTCTTGACATCCATATGATAGACCGTAAAGTTCTTGTGTGCAGCTTAGGCTAGAAACATTCTAATTGCCTCAATACGCGCAACTGATGCATACGTCTCGTCATAATCAATGCCTTCCTCTTGCATGTATCCTTTGGCAACAAGTCATGGTTTGTTTCCAATTACAACACCATCTTCAGCTTTCTTGTTTTTCAATACCCATTTGGTGCCAATAATAGCCTTCCCTTTAGGTCAGGGCACCAATCGCCATACTTTTAGCGCTTCAAATTGGTTTAGCTCTTCTTTCATAGATGTAACCCAATCTGATCACTAAGAGCTTCTGAAACTTTTGTTGGTTCTGTTTTGCTCAGAAAAGAGTCAAATAGGCATTCATTTGCAGTTGCAGTCCTAGTTTGCACCGACTTAGATGGATCTCCAATGATTTGATGAACCGGATGCTCTTTGGTCTACTTGTAAATATGAGGAAGTGGATTAGATGTAGATTTATCATGTTGAACATCCATGTATCCACTCTCATCTTGTTGTTCAGTAAGGGGTTCAGTTGAAGCAATTAGTGCAAAAGATTCAGCTGGTTGGACACTTGATGTCTGTTGAGTAGGCGTTGCCGTACATCCAACCGATTTTGTAACTTCTGGCTCGACAGTTTCATTAGCAACTTCAACTGAGTGAGTAGGTGTTTGAATTTGAGTTTTTTCCTGAATAGGGAGATCGGATTCAGTTGAGACATCTGAAATGATTGGATGATGATTACTTGAATCTTCCGATCGATCAATCACAACAGATTTAGTCACTCTAGTACCAATAAATTCATCATAGAAAAATTCAAACAATAAATCTAAATTTGTTAAGTGAGATGTCGACGTTGACTCTTTATCAGATTTAATAACATTAACCGCTGGTTTTGGACTGATTTGCCCAGAAGCTAGTACTCCAGTTATCATGGGTTCTGAACTGTTTTGATCAGAAGCCATTTCTTTATCGAATGTAACGTTTACGTTCTACAGAACTGATTTTGATTTCTTCATGAAAACTCTGTAAGCAACAGACGTCTGAGAATATCCGATGAAAGTGCCTTCATCAGCCTTGGGACTGAACTTGCTCAAGTTCTTCTTATCATTCAGCACAAAACACCTGCATCCAAAAATGTGAAAATTTCTAATGCTAGGTATTCGATTATTAATCAAAGCATATGGTGTTTTACCAAACCGATGATGGATTATGGAACGATTATGTGTATAGCATGCAGTTGACACAACTTCAGCCCATAGAAATAGAGGTAGATCATATTGACTCAGCATAGTGCGAGCAACATTGACAGGATTTCTATTTCGTCTTTCTACAACTCCATTCTATTCTGGTGTTCTGGCAACAGAAAATTGGTGTGTTATCCCGATCGATTCGAGATCATCATCTACAGTCTTGTTCATGAATTCTGTGCCATTGTCTGTTCTGTGAAGATTGATTGTCTTCTGCAGATTCACTTGAGTGGTCTTCAAAAATGAGATGATGACATCGGGCTTCTCATCTTTTGATCTTAGAAATTTGACCCAAGTGTATCTGGAATAATCGTCCACAATTACCAAAATGTATTTCTTGTCGTTGATGCTTTGAGTTCGCATTGGACCACAAAGATCCATATGCAACAGTTCTAATGAAGTACTTATCTCGGTCCAAGCTTAGGCTTATGAGAAGCTCTTTTCATCTTACCCTTCTCACACGCGGCACATAGATGTTCTTTGACATATTTCAGCTCAGGAAGTCCTTTCACCAAGTTACTAGTCACCAACTTGTTGATGCATCGAAAGTTGAAGTGAGATAGTCGTCTCTGCCATAACCAACTTTGTTGCATAGAAGCTTTAGTGATTAGACATACAACATTATCAGTTTTGACTTTAGACAAATTAATCGTGTAGAGGTTTGACTTTCTTGTCCCGACCAAGAGTTCTTTTCCGTCTTCAGTTCGAACACAACACCTCTTGGCCTTTAAATTCACCTCTAAGTCCTTGTCGCAAAACTGACCAATGCTAAACAGATTGTATCCTAGGCCTTCAACATATCTCACCTTCTTTATTGTGACATTTTCTTTCACAACATCTCCATAGCCGAGTATTGGTGAAAACTGGTCATTCCCAAATCGAACGTTCCCGCAGAATTTCTCTGTATAATTAGACAAAATATCTTTCTACCCAGTAATATGCTTGGAGCAACCAGAATCCAAGCATCACATATGACGTGTTTGCACATGAGAAATCAAGGAACAACAGGTTTAGGTACCCATTTTTATCGGTTCCCTTCATGTTAGCACAAGATTTTGGCACCCATTTGAATTTGGGTCCTCTTTGATTTTGAAAACCTTTTGAAACGAATGAATTAGAATAGATATGATATGAACCAAACCAATCATCATAATAATGTCAAGACATAAAATCATTTCTACGGAGATAATTGGAATAATTGCATAATTGAATAACTCTTGTAAGAAGATACAAGTTTTGGTTTATGAAAAGCAATGTTACCAACTACATCAATATTACTATCAGTCATTCTATTACAATGAATATCAGACCATGATTTTGTAGTCTCATCAATTTTCTTCTTTGGTCTCCAATCTGATTTCACTTCAATCTTTCTCTTTTTCACATCTGAAACATTTGAACTTTGAAAGTTAGAACTATTAGATTTAAAAGATTGTTTATTCTTTGATTTACCAGTGGTAGTCCGTTTCTGTGAATGCCTAGTCTTTTTTATCTTACCTTTGGCATCCTTGGTACTCACAGAAACTGGTTTATCAACTTTCGTTGATGATTCACCTTTCTCATACACACTGGGTAAACCATTAGAATTAGTGATGAATTGAGAATGATCTGGAAGTTTTGTATTAAAGTCAAATTGATCAACACAATCATCAAAACAACCATCAGAGTTTAGGAAATTAAACTCTTCATCAAACAGACCATTAACATCATCTGATTTAGAATCTTTGGAAGATTTTGAAAATTCAGTATTAATGAAAACAATGGAAAATACCATTTGTTCTAACCCAGTCAAAATCCTATCTTCTACAAGAGTGTTCTCGAGTTCAGAAATTTTAATTTCTAAAACGAGTGAAGGAACATAAATTTTACCTTCAATTGGTTTTGCCTCCATTTATTCTATAGAATAGCTTTGAAAATAATCGTTAGAAAGAAATTTTGACTGTGTAGAACTATAACTAGAATTCAACCTCTCATAACGAAATGAAAGTTGCATTTTAGTTTTGTTCTTTCTTTTCTCAATTTCTTAGCTTCATCCTCATCTGATAGTTTAGTCCATTTAACTTTGATTTCAGGGTACTGAGTTGCCAATTTAAGAAATCCAAAATCATATAAAGCAGGCACTTTGGAAATACCCTTTTACAGATAGTGTGGGTTCTTATAGCCAAGACCCCAACACTCACTACTCTCTTTTGGTTTGTTAAGATGAATGGTTTGCTAAGTCTGGCCATCAGTATAAAGTTTTTCTTCCAAAACACTCATTTTTCAGCTAAAGATTTTTTTCTTTCTTAAAAGATAAACACTTTTTCGCAACCTCTTTAACCTCAAGTTCACACAATTTATATTTTGAAGTTGTTTCGGAGAGTTGATTATGAATTACAGTCTTTTCTCTCGCACTAGTATCAATATTTTATGTAAAGTTTCAATCAATACATTCTTCTCAACAATATCATTGTTGAGTTTTAGTATCGATTGGTTTTTCTCTTTAATAATACCATTTTCGCGTTTAAACTTGGACTGCAAATCCTAAAAGTTCAATCATCATGGATTGCATTTGAGATAGAAAATCATATTCGGACATATCACATACCTCTTCAGTATCCTCAGCATCATAATCTGCTTCACTCTATTTTTCACCCATAAAACACATGTGAGCATTTTCTTCTTTGTCAGAATCGGGTTCAGAGTGATCCGGCCAGTACTCATCTTCAGCCATCAATGCTTTGTCAGCTTCTTGCTGCTTGGCCAAAAGCATTTTGTTCTTGTAGTATTCTGAATTGCGGACCTTCGACTTTTGACAATCCTTAGCATAATGGCCTACTTTTCCACAGTTGTAGCACTTTACCGGCTCGGATTCTTTCTTCTCCTCAGATCTGTAACCATACTTCTTCTCCTCTGGCCTTTTCTCTTCAAACCTTTTACTTTCAACTCTCTCCTTGTGCTCATAATTTCTGGATCCCAATGAGTATCTCTGACTGTTTGACCCTGGTTTCTTGTAGAATTTCTTTTGGAAAGCTTTGGTCAATAGTAGCATAGCTTGTTTCAGGTTCTCACAATCATCAGAATCAGAATCCTCCTCACTTTATCCTCAGATTCAGACACAACAACTTTGTTCTTCTTCTTCAAACTTATAGATCTTTTCTCTTTCTTCTTGACAACTAATGCAAGCGGATCTGCTACCAATTTCTCAACTTTCTTCTTCTCATCTTTAATCTCCTATACCTCATCCTCGTTCTGTCTCAATGTCTCATAAACCTCGTGGAGTAGTATCTCATTCAGATCTTTCACCTGTTTCATCTGTCTGGTAAACCTTTTCCACTCTGGTTGTAGAATGCTCAAGAATTTCACATTCAGCTCAATCTGAGACTTCTTCACTTTGTTCTTGCTCAGCTCGTTCAGAAGAGTCACAAGCCTATCATAAGTAGCCTCTAAACTTTCACTTTTCTTTGCTTTAAATTCTTCGTAGTTATTCAGGCAGTTTGACAGTTTCTGCTGATTACCAATCTTAGACCCAATCATCATTTTCTCAAGTTGATCCCACCTTTCTTTCCCCATAGCATTATAGCTGTCCATCTTGACATATATCTCATTGGGAATTCCTTGTAGAATGAAAGATCTTGCCAACCTATTAGCTTTGAGCCTTTTCTTCTGCTCCTCAGTATATTCTTCTATCGGGATTGGATATTCCTGGTTTACAACCTCCTCACCATTTGTTTCAGTAGAATGAATCTTAGTCGGAGGTTTCATCACCCCTTCCTTCAAAGACATTTTGATATATTCACCCAGATCATTCCGGTCAATGAAGTCCAAGAATCTATCCTTCCACTTCTCGTATTTCCCCTTAAAAAGAACTGGTGGTTTGACGTCTGTACCGATAGCAAGAGCCTCTCTGTAAGTCATCCTGACAAAAACACTTGTTCAATAAGAACTTGAAATGATCGTTAGTTCAAAAGCAACCAATATACAGAAAAACTTAGAAAGAAATTTTCAGATATAAAATTTCCAAAAATTTCCTAAGGATGGATTTCACACACCACAATTCACTATACAATTCGCACAAAGAGAAACAAACACCACAATTCGCAAAATCCCTACAATTCGCAAACTTCAGAATTTGCACACCAAGAATTCGCAAGTGCCTAGATGCGAGTTCTAAGAATTCGCACACTACTATATGCGAAATCTAGACTTAGAAAAATTCGAAGAATTGCAACTTTTCGCACGAGCTTTTCGCACTACAAGTACATACGAATTCTATACTTATAACTTGTTTCAACCTCGAGCAATTCGTATCGATACGAATTCTAGCCTTATAATATTTTCCAATTTTTCATGCGAAATCTGAGAAATTCGCATATACCCTTATGCGAATTCAAGGAATTCGTATGACACTCTGATGCGAAAACCTTACTTTTCACACGATGCTTTATGCGAAATCTGTCCTTCAACCAACTTTTTTGTATATGAGAGTTATGTGAATCCTCATCAATTCACACAACACCTTATGCGAGTTCCGTACTTGTATGTTTTCAGACAATCTTATGCGAAATCTTTGAATCTTGCGAGTTCTTCAGAAATTATGCGAGTTCTTCAAGGATTTATGCGAGTTCTTCAGATCTCAACTCCGAAAAATACAAATTCAGATTGAAAACGATCCAAATCCTTGAATTAAACCATGAAACTTTGTCAATTTGTTCTCGATCACATCTAGAACTGATTACAAACAATGAATTTCAAAGAAATTCACAAAAACATACAATTTGATTAGGATATAGTGCTTTCGACCCGTACGATTCAAAACTCACAAAAATAACAAATTGACCAAAATTTATAGTACATAAGTGTTTGAAATCAATACAAGATTAATCCATATAAAAAATCGACTACTATGGAACCAATTAAACTCAAAATTACAAGGTAAATCACTAAACTCGATCAAGACTCAATGAACATGGTGCGATGACATTTTCGATTGAATGATTTCTTTTGAATTCTGCTCTGATACCAATTATGTGTCCCACAATGAGTGCTATTCAAATTAAGATGACACAAACAATCAATTTCAAACGATTTTCATTAATCTCAATTTTGTATACAATGTGATGCTCTCACTATTTCTCTCTCTACAAACGCGTATATCACTTAATCTCTTTTAGTCTAATGATTCTACGAACGAAAAATAAAAGTATTTATACCCTCTATGACTTACAAGACAAAACTAACACAAGACACTTTGACTTTGACATTATTACAAAAGAGACTTTCACTTTTTTTGAGAGTTTGACTTGAGCTTTTGACTTGACTTTCATCTTTCATCTTCATGATTTTGTATCTAATATATTTGTGCAGTAACAGTAAGCAAGTCATTTCAAAATGTAGCCGTGTACGAATCCTGTTCTTCTAGAGAGAGAAACCTTGTGACTCTCTCTAGACTCTATGAATAATAAAACAAATTCCCTCCCAATCACTTGTTAATATTTTATCAATCAATTAAACTTTGATCATTGGACCTAACAAGTGGTATCAAACCCTAAATCGAAGAAATCTTTCATCGATTCGATCAATATCAAGTTTTATTGATTGAACAATTCACTTTCACATGTACAGTTTATGTGAAGTTCGAATTATTTGGTTTGATGCTTAATTTGATCGAACCTTGATGATAAATTGATTCTGAGATTACAGTCGAATGACATAGAATCAATAACTTGGTTTAATTTCATCAAATTTCGAAGATTTGATAGAGTTCGAGAATGTTTGGTTCGTAAACTGTTATATACTGTATAACGATCAAAATCAATTGATCATGTTTGTTATTGCAAAATTGATGAACAAGGATTGTAATCGATTACACAACGAGCATAATGTCAAATTTTGGTGAGCTAATTCAAAGT
Organism: Arctium lappa; assembly: GCA_023525745.1. Taxonomy (NCBI): domain Eukaryota; kingdom Viridiplantae; phylum Streptophyta; class Magnoliopsida; order Asterales; family Asteraceae; genus Arctium; species Arctium lappa. Next base: position 60,184,905 of record CM042059.1, on the reverse strand, counting down.
TTTGGGTTTCAGTGGATTTTTCGAAAAAAATTCTCAAGATCTCAAGAATTCGCATAATCATCGAAGAACTCGCATGAAGAATTCGCATGATGAAAAGATTGACGAATTCGCATCAAACATCTTTGGACACAACAATTTTTTTTCTAAGTCAGGAATTCGCAGGTAGTTACGTACGAAAAGTGAAGAATTCGCATGCTACTGTGCATATGTTGTGTGCGAATTGTGAAGAATTCGCAAGTCACTTGATGCGAAATGTCGAGAATTCGCATGTAGTTATATGTGAGAAGTGGCTTCTAGTGTGGAAAAATGTTCTAAGTGTAGAATTCGTATGAAGTCATATGCGAATTGCGAGGAATTAGCACATAGGCATATGCGAAAAGCTATAATTCACACGCAGGCCTATGCGAATTGTGGGATTTCAGCTAAAGCCTCATGAGAATTGTGCCCCTAATGTTCAAAGATCTGTGAATTGTGAGTGTTATGCGAAAAGCTTTTGATGCTATGCGAAAAGTGACTGTTCTGAACCCATTTTGCTACAAGTTTTCCCTGATCGTGTGATTTTTCGCGTAATGCATATGTGACATCATTCCTATCTTCTGTTGGTCACAAATTTTTAGCATCTGATCTAAATTTTCACGAGTGCTCATGCTTGTCAAGATATTCAGATACTGGATGTTTGGATTTAGTCTCTGATTGGATTGGATTAGCAGCTTGAGTATCTGCAATCATCAGTCTGGAGATCTTCTCTACGATGTTAGACCGTTGAGTGCTCTTAATCATTCTTCTGACCTGATCAATTAGAAGTGTGAGTGACTGTAATCATTGTTCTGATGCTTTGGTTGTGATTCAGAATCTTGAGTGCTTATAATCATCCAGCTGATTCATGAAGAAAGGAGTTCTGAGTTCGTTCATTCAGTGTTCTAAAAAGCAATTAGAAAATGAGCGTCTTTGATCAGTTGTTGAACATTTATCATAATTATCTTCTAACTCTTGCATTGTATTATTTGCTACAAGATGCTTCCTCCTTCAAGCTGATCAGAATAAATGCTTAAGCTGAATTCCTATTCAGCTCGTGGTTCAAAGAGAGATCCAGTGTTATAAACTGAAGATGCACTTTAGTTGTCACGTTATAATTCACACATTTCTTTCTTGTGGGCATAACGAATGTGTTGGATTTACAAGAGTTAAAAGTTGTCTTTATGTGCACTCAATCGAGGTTATTGTCTACATCAGATCTAGTATTAAAGTTGAAACTTCAAGGGTAAGATTTACTTTCAAGGGGGAACTAGAGATGCTTTGATGTTTAAGCAACGCTAAGTTTTCTAAAGAAATCAAGGGGGAGAAGAGTTGAAGCTGAAGAGGATGTTTCCTTTACAAAAAACATAGGGGGAGAATGTTAGAAGTTTTGTAAAGTAATCTTGTGTTTTATATATTTAGGCCTTGTACTTTGGTTTTGGGTTTAAATTGTAAACAAGGGTGTTGGGGTATTGTTAGGTCAAAATATTGTTTCCAAGATTTAATAGGAATGTCAAAGTTGTAAAGTCAACAATGTCAAAGTCAAGATTAGTCAAAGTTGATTAAGTCTTGTTTAGTTTTCTTAGATATTAAGTCTTTGTTTAGTTAGTGGGTATAAATAGGCTTAATGCCTTGTGAGTTTGTAAGAACCTCATTGTACACATTTCAGACGTGATATATCAGACTAAGAGCTTTCTCTCTCTACTTTCTCTCTCTAGACTTTATTGTTAGATCTTGATTCTTGAATGAGATTATGCTTAATTGATAGGGATTTTACATTCACAATTGGTATCAGAGCTATACCAAACATATTTAGAAAAAATTTCACAGAAAAGTTGGAGCGATTTTTGGAATTTTTAGATCAAAAGGTTGGATTTTTCTTGAAAATTTTCAAGAAAACAGATCGTTTAATTTTTTTTTTTGATTGAATCGAATTTCTTCTGAATCTTTGTTGTTTGTGAGTGAAATTGATTTCATTGTGATCGATTTTAGTCAGGAAACACATTATAGTCACACAATTTCACAAATCAATCACAAAATCAAATTGCAAATTCGATTTTTTCAGTCTAAAGATGTCGTACTGTTCTTGATCAGATTTTCGCGATTTGTTGTTTTTAATCTGAAATTGATTTTAGATATGTGTTTAGTATTGATTTTCGATTGTAGTAGTACAGATTTTGAGAAACAATTTCCAGATTTGAGTTGATTTGAGTTGATCTGCAGAACTCATGGAAGAAATCGCATCAAATTTAAATTTCAATTTGCAGTGGTGGAATCAAATTCAGTCACTTTATTCAAACTTTATCAAAATTGCGATAAGTAGAATCAAACTGTGTAATTGGTTTGTAGATGCAGGTTAATGGCGATTGGTAATTTCATGCAGCTTTTCTGCAAAAGCTTACTTTGCGCCATACATGGATTTAAAATTTGCGCCACCTTCAGTTTGTGATTTGAGCCACTAGCTTCAGCTTGTTTCAAAATGATTTGCGCTAGTGGAGCTAGTGGAATCAAGTATTTTGTGTTTGGCTATATGAAGATAGTGGGTTGGTGGTGGTGGTTTTAATTTGAGGAGCAAATTCTAATTGAAAGTACAAAGATAATGGGACAGTGCATTATTCAAGCAGATTGAAGAGATTTGCGCCACCCATTTCACAATCTTTACGCCACTCAAAGAAAATAGATTTGCGCCTCATTCAAATCGGTGATGGAATCAATTTGTGATTGGTTGGATACTATAGTGGTACGGTGATTGTGATACAAATTGGAAATAAATTTGTTAATTGGTGAATTGATTTTTTTTGCGCCATAAGCTACTTGCGTAAAACATCAATTATGCGCCACCTTCTTTGTGAGTTTACACCAATCAATGGGGATTTAAATGTGTATGGTCGGCGGTGATTATCAAATTGAGAACCAAATTTGTGCTAGTGGAATAACTTGCGCCAACCACAGTTCGTGCAAAGTTCTTTCTTGTGCCACCTTATCTTCGCGCAAAACAAGTGTGTGCATCTACTTGCGCCACTTACTTAGATCATCTGCCCTTAATGAGTTACAGTTGTCATATGCAGCTGCAGTGCAGTGATCATGTGATTAAATGGTATCAAGCTCATTTTAGTCAGTGACTTTGAGAGTTCCAGAAATTGAATTTTTCTGAGAATATTTTTTGTGATCAAAGTTTGACTTTCAGTCAAATTTTTCTGAATTGTTTGAGAACGATCATTCTTATCAAGCTTATTTCTCATTCAAGATGGGATTTTGATATTTTGCTGAACTTGAAGAGAAGAATAAAAAGCTCGATTTAGAGAACATAAATCTTAGATTTGTTGTTGATTTCTACTCGAAGAAGTCAAAAGAATATTATGATGAAAGCATCATACTGAAAGAAGAAATTAGTGCATTAAAGACAATTAATGAAGATCTTCTGAAATAGACTTCTGGGCTGAATGATGAGAAAATACTGAGATTGGAATCTGAGAATTCTGAGCTGAAAAGAAAGATCTCTGATTTTGAAAATCATATTGTCCAAATCCAGAAAGCATCCGTTGAGACTTGTAAGGAGAAGATTAAGAGTCTGAAGGATGCTAATGCTGAGCTTCAAAAGAATATATCTGATTTGAAACAAAAGATGGTCAAAGATAAAGCTGATTTTGAGAGTAAAAAGAAAGAGTTTGCTAAGAAATTTTCAGAGTTTTCCAAGAAGAGGTTTGAAGAAAAGAAGACTGTTGAGCTTAAATGCATAAAGCTTTCTCAACAAGTTTCTGATTTTGAGAAAGTACTTATCTTGGAAAGAGAGAAGTTTGCCAAGAAAAGAAGGCCATTGAACAGAAGAAGGTTGGATTCTTTAAGGAAATATCTGGTCATAGAAAGGATGCTGAGAAGGGATTTGAAGAAGAAAGAAGTATGTTTGAGGCTGAGATCAAAAGGCTTTCTGAGAAGCTATCTGAACTATCTGAAAATGTGCTGAAAGAAAAGAAAACGAAGGCTGAATACAAGAAGAAGATTGACCTACTTGTCAAAGAAAGAGACAATTTTGCTTCAATGATTAAAGAGCTTGAAAAGACAGCATCAAGTTCAAATCAGAAAATTGTTTCTTCATAAAGGTCAGTTAACTCATCTGGTCATATTCGTAGTATTAACCTTTTCTATGATAGAAATATAGATGGTTCAGGTACATATCAAAGAAGAAGAAGATATAAAGAAGAGGAACTGGTCTGGAAGAAGAAACCAGTTGAAGATGAGAAGAAAGATGAGCTGAAAGGTAAAAAGTCATGTGTACATACACACAAAGCCAAGAAGAACAATGCGCGTAAAGGTAAACCTGATCATATCTACTCGAGAGATCAATTAATCGGGTTGTCTAGTAAGGAATATTATTGTTCTTATTGCTTTACACATGATCATATTCACAAAACCAGTGATCATTTCTGGTATGGTTCTTAGTCGATTACACCTACAAGAACTGCAACTAACATTCATGGACCCAAATAACAGTGGGTACCAAAGCCGAAAACTGATTCTGTGTTGCAGGCACCTCAAGTCAAGGGGGAGTAAGAGAACCAAGGATTATAAGTAAATCAGCTTAGGACCCTTACTTCAATGGAGTTTGACTTCTAAACACAACAGTTTAGGGCTCGTACTTCAGTGATCAAAAGACGTTACTCCTGTCCAGATAAGATATTGTACTCAAATACTCAAATGAGGAATTCAACCTTCAAGGGGGAGTACATTCTTATTTTGCATCCGATAAGATATGATGATCTACAATTCACAAGGGAGTTGTATTGATCTCTATCCTGTGCTTTTTCATTGACAATATACTTAAGATATGACGGTCTACCATTCAAAAGGGGGTTGTATTGATCTCTATCTTGTGCTTTTTCACCGACATATTTTATATGCATAATTTATAGGGGGGTAAAGGTAGTGGCTTCTAATCACATGACAGGTCAGGACCCGTTCTTCAATGTTCAGACCTGGATATTTTGCAAATATCCAAGGGGAGCTTAAAAGACCAAAATCATTATATCATGATTTGAGGGGGAGCTTAAAGGTAAATATCTTTTGATCTAGATCTCTGATTGTTTGAAAGAAGAACAACTTTCAAGCATGAAAAACACTTTCTTAAATGTTCAAACCACTTCTATATTCTCAAAAGATTTTATGAATGAAAAAGTGTGATTTTAAATGTTTTTCAATTTTGAGCTTTAATGTTTAACTGACCGTGTCTTTCCAAAGATCAATACTTGCGTATTATCTTGTCTATATACTGTAAAGTATTCACACACACCGGTTCAGTACTTCATTTGAATCTGTTATTACCATGTCTCATAACGAACTAATTTTTCAATGGTAATACTCCTGTTTGCTTTCAAATGTTGTTGATGAGCATCAATCATCATTTCCAAATTTGTGCTTTTATTGCTAAATTGTTTATATTTGTTCATATAAACAAAATATCTAATTCTTTGATACCCTAACCATTTCATTTGATCTGATTGATACATTGTCAGATTCTCAAAACAATTGTCTTGATTTCATTTCGTTCATTCGATATCTTTGTTTTGAGAAATCTTCAACGTTGAATTGCTCAAATCTAATGAGCATACATTTTGACTATGTTATCATACATTTTTGTGCTTATCTGTTCAAGTTAAACTGTTGAACAACCATTCTTTTTAGGACTTACATGGGATTCATGTGTGAGCTTAAACAGGGCTTCCATGGATTCACGTAAACCAGTGTTTCCTACCCAGGAAGTTATCCTTGAGTGATTGAGGGGTGAGGGGTCAAAATCAAAGAGTGGGGGAGATAACTCATCCGGTTGAGTTTTTCTCATTGTGCTAAGCGGAAAAATGGAAGAGAGAGTTTGGTTAGAAGTGATCTTTAATGTTAAAAAGAAAGAGGGTGTGAGATCATAGTTAAAAGAATATCAGAACTCTGCACTAACCACTTTCTGAGTCGGGCAGCCACATCTACTGATTGGTGATTGTGAGCATCATGATCATCAAAACTCATCAATCATAAGAAACTAACAATCTCCCCTTTTTATGGTAAGTTTGACATTATCCGCCTTTTGATCTGAGTATCTGTCAATTCATAAGAAATGTATATGTCAAGATCGAAAAATTCTAATGAAGAATTTAATTAACACACTCAGAAACAATGTTAAAGAAGTTGCGGAATAACACTTTAACAAATAATCAAAACACAGAATATGAACTTAAATCATAAGTTTATATTGCATAAAACTTAATGATTACAAACACAACCTCAATCTATTGAACAGACTCAACAAACGTTCTATACTTTTCTATAGAAAGGATCAATACTAGTCTTGAGGTTAATTCTCTAAAAAACAACAACTCTATCAATGTATATTTCTCTATTAAGAACTTCTAGATTATATATACAGAAATAATTACAAAGGAAATATTATTCTTCAGAATCCAGTCCATAATTATCTTCATATCCTATTCTTCCGCATCAATCCATCTTTATCTTCAGAAGCAGCATTAACTCAATAGCAGTATTAACTTTGTCCCTGGCAGTACTAACCATGCTTGTAGTATTAATCTCTTATGGCAGTAGTAATTTCCAAGCAGTACTAACTACTAGCAGTACTAACTCTCCAAGCAGTACTAACTATTAAAGTAGCAGCACTAACTCTTCAAGCAGTATTAATTCTACTAGCAGTAGTAATATTTCATCTTGCAGTAATAATTCCTTTCAAGTAGCAGTAGTATCCATCCTTAGCACATTCAGACCCAACAATCTCCCCCTAACTTAACTTTTCAAAATGAGAAGTTAAGTTCTTCAGCATAAGGTCTTCATGATGCTTTCAACACTTCAGCTTAATTTCCCATATTTGGATCCAATCCCAGACTTTGATTAATTGTCCTTCTAATCACAATTTTGGCCATTTCTGATCCTTTAGCACATACCAGTTTGGCTTTCAACATCCCTTCCAACTTAGCTTTGCTATGGTCATAGATCTTGTCAACCAAGTAGTACTCATGGTAGCTTTTGTCAATTGTGATCATGTAGACACCACAGTTTTCAAATAACATCCAATGATCAATCTTTTTGAATCCATACTCATGATGTAAGTCTTTGATTCTGTACGTCACTCTTTCAGGCTCAAACATCATGCATGACAGTCTTGATTAAGCTCATTTCAGTCCCTTGCAATACAGACTCATACAGCTTTATTCCAACTTTGTACATTTCCTCCAAGTCAGCTCTGGAACAACTTCTGATCACCTTGCCCCAAGTTGCATAAACCTCAAACTGATCACCCATTTTCTTGAATCTGAAATATTCTTTTCTGTTGTCCTTCAGAATATCCCAAAAGATAATTTATGGTGCTTTCATGGAGATAGGATCAGCTTGCAGAGGTTCTTCATTTATCAAAGTCATGTACAAATGGATTTGCTCATTGGATTGTTGATTGGACTGTTCTTGATATTGCTCTGGCTCTGCTGAAGGTTCTGCTCTTGCACTTTCAATCTCCTTTTCAACTTCTTCAATTCCTGACCTCTTTGCCTTAGGCTTGGTAGCAATAGATTTCTTTCTTTTTATAGCTCCAATCTGTTGAGCCAAAGTCTCTTCTTGCTTAGCTTCTGTCTTTTCTTTGACAGGAGTGCCTTCTTCACTGTCGGGGAAGGGCTGTTGTATGTTAAGGCCATGCCTTTCTTTCATCTTTCTTTCAACCTCTACCCTTTGAGTGAAATCCCCTTGTAATTTGGCCATCTCCTTCTTATACAGTTCTTCTATTCTACCATAAGACATGTTGGTAAACATCCCTTCTTTGACTCCAACAGACCCTTTCAGAAAGTTGATGATCTTTCTTCTTTCTTGATTAGCCAGAAATGTCTTTGAAGGTTGTCTTTGTCTTGTCTTTAATGTCATCTTTTGCCTTGAAGCCTTCTTTGTAATTTTCTTAGTAGCAGCAGCAGTCTTTAAACTCCTTTGAAATTCCTCATTAAGCTTTCTAGATAACTCCAAAGCAATCTCTCTGTCTTTTGCAGATTGGATTTCTTCTTCCAGTTTCTTTGCCAACTCTTCATCGAAATCAATCTGTTTCAGCTTCTTCATTGGTTTCTCTGCTCACCCACTTTCTCTTTCCCTTTCTTTTTGATCTCTTCCTCACTGATATTTTTCTTTATCTGTTCTAATCCTCCTTCTTTAATGACCACTCCCTTTGAGTGGCCTTGGGAGTGTCATTCTTTGCCTTTACAAGAGTTTCATCAATTTCAATTTCTTCCCTGGATAATTCTGTTTCTGCTGCTGTAGTTACTACTTCTTGTTTAGTTTCTGCTGCAGATTCAGTTACTGCTGCTTTCACAAAAGTTTTTGCTGCTGATGTAGTTTCTACTTCTTTTGCTGCTTCTGCTTCTACACCAATCTCCCCCTCAAAATGAGATTCCATTCTAACAGAGCTTTGCTTTTCAAATTCAGCTTGACTCTCCCCCTTTTTGGAAGCATCATAAGGAATGCTCCTTTTCTGCAATACAAACTGCTTTCTCTTCTTTTTCTGTACCAACCTCAGAACCATCTTCTTTAATTTGCTTATCTGCACTTGTTGTGAAAGAATTACCAGTTTCATCTCCTCTATTTCTGCACCTTGTTTGAGTATATCTAGATTGACATTTGCAATAGTTTCCATCAATTCCTCATAGTTATATCTATCCTCACCTCCTTTAGGTGTGTTGACCACCCTGGAAGGATCCTTGGAAGTTTTAGTAGGAGTCTTCTGCCTAGCAGAAGCACCCTCTACCCCCTTGGTTTCTTGGCACCTGGGACCTTTGGATGATTGCTCACCCAAAGTTGCCGTGGGGAAGGTCTTAAGGATGTTCACACTGTCCTGTCCTGCACTTTGTGCAGAATCAGTAGTGTGAGCTTTGCTTCCCACATGCTCTTCCTCCTCCTTATTGAGCACCTTCTTGGGGTTGTGAGACACCCTGTGGTTTCCCTTTGGATATTCTCTGATGGAAAATGCTCCATCAGAGGGCTTTTAGGCTGTGGGGGTGAAGATACTAGAAGGGAAGGAACCTTCTGTACCTTTTTCCTTATATACGTTTTTGTGATGGGGGATTTGGGCTTGTCAATAGGGATTTGAGGAATAGTAACATAATTGAATGGTGTGGGTAGGTCATCAGTTGGGTGGTCAGATGTGGGCTGTGACCCTGATGCCTCACCATGGGAATGAGACACACCCATCATTGTAGAGAACAATGGAGTGTCTTGTCTAGAAAAGTCCTTGGAAGGCCTTTTCATGTTTGAGAACACCTTCCCTTTGGGAGGTTTCGGTACATACACCTCTTCAAGAGAGGGTAGATCCGTCAATTCCTTTAGTAAAATCTCTTGTACAAACCTAGGATACATATAAAGTCTCTTTGTTTTAATATTTAGGTTTGACAGCAAATCATTTAAAAGCATTCGTGAAAAATTATACTTTCTGGAGGTTGCTAAGCAAACCAGAGCATAAGCTATGGTACTTCTGAAATCACTCCATCCAGATGTTTTGCGTGAAATGCAGTGTTGTAGGGTATGATCAAAGAATCGCCACTGAGGTGAAAATCTGTTCTTGTAAAACTTGTAGACATCAGTGGGAACTTCATACCCCATTTGACTAAGAGCGTGGAAGAGATCTTCCTTAGGAAGAGAGGTAATACCTGAGGCATCATCTAAGCGTAGATGGATGCGAATACACTCTTCTGAGATGGTCAGGGGTTTATCATACACCCTTGTTTTGATGACCTGAGTGCCCTCTTCAGTGTGGATGGTAGCATTTGCCCAAAATTGTCGTAGATGTTCCACACAGATTGTGGGATTGACAGTGAGGGCATAGGCAATGTGTGACGATTTAAAAAAATCCACAATCTGATTGAAACCTTCAGCCTGTTTGGGTTTTTGCAGCATAGCAACCTCATTGTGTTCATCAAAGAATTCTAGTCCTGCCATCGTTCTGATTGATTCTATGGTTCATATCGCAACAAGAGTTTACACTGGTGAGCAAGAAATTGAGAGAGAGAGAGAGAGAGAGAAAGAGAAGCAATGGAAGTTCAAAGAGCCGTTTGTATTTTGGCGGTAACAAAGGGTATTTATAGGTGGAGGGTTTCAGTTAGAAGCAGTACTAAGTACCCTAGCAGTATTAACCAACTCGCAGTATTAACTCATATTAGCAGTAGTAACACATACTGGCAATACTAACACAAACTAGCAGTATTAACACATGTCAGCAGTAGTAACACTGATTAGCAGTAGAAACAAGGTAAGCAGTAGTAACTTTGTATTGGCAGTATAAACTACCTAGCAGTAGTAACCATACTTAACCATATTTGAACTGTCAACATGAGTAATATAGAGAGCAGTATTAACTTAACTAGAAGTACCAAGTATTCAATTTAAGCAATCTGAAACACTTAAACACACAAGGTTAGCAGCACCATGAAGAATAAAATATGAGATAGTAGACAGGAAGGAGTCTATACATAAATGGTACATAAAGCAGATCAAAGGAGGCTTATTCAGTGTTTATCATGCCCACACTTGTGTCCGAGAATGTGAATCTACCCACATCAAAAGATTTGGTGAATATATATGCAAATTGGTTACTTGTATGGACTTTCACAACCTGAATGAGCTTCTTTTCATTACAGTCTCTGATAAAGTGGTACCTGATTTCTATATGCTTTGTTTTGGAGTGCTTGACTGGATTATTAACAATGCTAATAGCACTGTTATTGTCTAGGAAGATTGGAGTGTGAAGAAAAGTCATACCATAGTCCAACATTTGATTCTGAATCCAGAGTACTTGTGAACAGCAACTTACAGCAGCTATATACTCTGCTTCTGTTGTAGAGGTAGACACACTGTGGTTTGTTTCTTGCACTGCCATGACACTAGTCTTGTACCCAAAAACTGACATCCCCCTGAAGTTGACTTTCTATCCAAATTTGCACCACCCAAGTCACTGTCTGAATAAGCAAGTAGGTCAAATGGTGAGTCATGAGACTACCAAAGACCTAATCTAGGTTGGCCTTTGAGATATCTGAATATCCTCTTGACTGCTTGAAAGTGTGATTGCTTAGGCCTGACTTGAAATCTTGCACACACACAAATAGGAAACATGATATCTGGTCTTGAAGCAGTGAGATACATGAGGGAGCCAATCATGGATCTATAGTGATGAACATCCACATCCTCCCCCCTCAAGATATGCAGTGATCTGTTTGTGTGTCTCCATGGGTGTGCTTGCAGGCTTTGAATTTGAGAATCCAAACTTAGTAAGAATGTCTTGCACATACTTGGATTGGCTTATAAATATCCCATCTTTCTTCTGCTTAACTTGTAGCGTAAGGGAGAAAGTAAGTTCACCCATAGAACTCATCTTGAATCTCTTGTGCATCAAATCTTCAAAATCTCTACACATTTGATCTTTTGTGGATCCAAAGATAATATCATCCACATAGATTTGCACTATTAGGATGTCCTTATTCTTCCTCTGAATGAACAAAGTATTGTCTATGATTCATCTTTGAAAACCATTTTCCAAGAGATAGGTAGACAAAGTGTCATACTATGCCCTTGGTGCTTGATGTAGCCCATAGAGTGCCTTCTTCAATTTGTATACTCTGTGAGGATAATTTGGATTCTCAAACCCTGGAGGCTGATAGACATACACTTCTTCTTCAATTCTCCCATACAGGAAAGCACTCTTTACATCCATCTGGTAGACCCTGAACTTCATGAAAGAAGCATAAGCTAAAAATAGCCTGATTGCCTCAATCCTAGCCACTGGTGCAAATACCTCTTCATAATCAATTCCCTCTTATTGAGTATACCCTTGTGCCACTAATCTGGCCTTGTTCTTTATTACTATTCCTCTCTCATCTTTCTTGTTCCTGAAGATCCATTTAGTGCCTATAGCTTTGTGTCCTTTTGGAAGGTCAACCAAATCCCATACATCCTGCAGCATAAAATGCAGTAGCTCCTCTTGCATTGCTTCTATCCAGCTTGGATCCTTCATTGCATCATATGCCTTTTTGGGTTCAACCTGAGATAGAAAGCAAGAAAGTAAACCTAATTGTATATCTTTCAATCCTCCCAACTTACTTTGATTCCTTGTGATTATAGGTGAATTGATGTCACCAATCACCAATTGAGGAGGATGATTTTTCTGAACTCTTGTTTGATGAACAACCTTTTCATTAATATATTCTTCCAGATTAGAGTCATTCTTATCAGGAGTGCTACCACCAAGAACTGAAGAGTTATCATCATCTGTGTCATCTTCTTCCAAACATGGCATCTCAGGACCTTTGATTCCTGAATCTGAGGGTTGATCTTCCTTTTCACCTCTGTCCTCTTCATTCTGAGCTGGTTCAGTGTCCTTTGAATCTAAAGTATCTTTCTTATCTTGGTCACAGAATTCAACAGGATCAACAGTGGGTATTGGGAACAACACAAACTCTTGTCTTTGTGCTTGTACCTTTCCTGTCCCTGTTCCTGCATTATGCTCATTACTGAAACCCAAAGTATTAGACAGTGAATCAATGTCAAATAGCCAACCAGGACCTGAACCAAGTTGATTTGGTGTGTTCTTATTGCATTTGACATTGTCACTTTCTTCAATAATCCTAGAAGAGGTGTTGAAAACTCTGTAGGCCTTACTTTTAGATGAATATCCAACAAGAAACCCATCCTCAACTTTGCTATCAAACTTGCCTAGGTGAGTTTTGGTATTGAGAATTATGCAAGGACACCCAAATGGTTTGAAAAATCCAATAAAAGGTTTCTTCTTTTTAAAAAGCTAATAAGGTGTCTTGTCTTGGGATTTCACTACTAGAACTCTGTTTTGAACATAGCAGGCAGTATTAACTGCTTCTGCCCAAAAAAGTAATTGGAAGTTATGAATCTGCCAACAGAGATCTAGCAGCTTCTATCAGAGTCCTATTTCTCCTTTCAGCAACACCATTTTGTTGAAGAGTCCTAGGAGCACTGTATTGTCTCTCAATGCCTTTTTCCTCACAGAAGTTGTTTAGGTCATTGTTTTTAAATTCAGTTCCATTATCAGACCTTATGACTTTAACTCTTAGATTTGTTTGGTTTTCAACTCTAAGCACAAAGGATTTGATCAGTCCACTTGTCTCATCCTTAGTCCTCAAAAAATAGACCCAAGTGAATCTAGAGAAATCATCAACAATAACAAAGCAGTAGGATTTCTTACCAATACTCATCACATTTGTAGGTCCAAATAAATCAATATGCAGTAAATTAAGAGGTAAGGAGATTGTATTTATCTCTTTGGACTTATGAGAAGTTTTATGCTATTTGCCTTTAAGACATGCAATACAATGATCATCACATTAAAATACCTTTTGTGGCAAACCTCTTACAAGGTTGTTTTTCACAAGTTTGTTCATTGTTTTAAAATTCATGTGACACATCCTTCTGTGCCAAAGAGATGATTCATCCAATGAAGCTTTTGAAAATAAACAATTTAAAGATGAATCAGAAGTTACACTTTCCAAGTCTAAGCAATAAACATTGTCCTTTCTAGGAGTTCTAAGTAGTATCATACTTTCATCAACTACCTTGAATCCTGGAGCAAGGATAATACATTCATTATCATTGAATAATATGCTATGTTTCTTGTCACAGACCTGTGATACACTTAACAGGTTGTACCTCAATTGCTCAACATAGTATACATCCTCAAAGGTCATCTTACCTTTTGACACATTTCCTTTTCCACTTATCTTACCACTTGCTGAATTATCACCAAAAGCAACATGTCCTCCATCAATTCTTTTGAAGTTTTGAAGGAAGGCCATGTTACCTGTCATGTGCCTGGAACAACCACTATCAACATGCCAAATGCTCCTTCCCTTGAGCTGTTGGTTGCCCTGCACATATAATAAAGCAGTTAGTTTTTAATAGTAACCCAAGCCAAAGTGGTCTTGGGTTTCCCATTCTCATCAACATATTCATATTCAGATTTGATGAGATTATCAAACTGAGGAATCTTATTGCTTGAATACTTTGTCAGAATAATGGGCCTGTCACTGGAAGTAGTACTAACTTGATTTGCAGTACTAACTTTGTTAGCAGTACTAACATTATTAGCAGTACTAATTAGGTTAGCAGTACTAATTTTGTTAGCAGTACTAACTGGGTTAGCAGTAGTATTGCTTGCAGCAACACTATTTCTGTCATCAGTACTATTTGAAGTAGCAGTACTAACAGATTTCTTTACTTTTGGAACCCAAACCTGGACAAAGTTGTTTGCTCTCTTTTTCTTTAAGTTACTCCTTGGCTTATTTGGAGTATTTTTCTTTGAATTAGCAAACTTATTCTGAACATGAGATTTTATAGCTGCCCTTCTCACATTCTCAGCCATATGATTCCTTATTTGCTTCCTATAACCAACATGATTTTTTATATTTCTTTGAAAAGTGATCCTTTGGTTAATAGGATTGAAATAACAGTGTTTGGCTAGATGATTTAACTTGCCACAGATAAAACAAGGCTTTAGTCTGTTAAGTTTTCTCAGATCAATTCCTTGTTTTAAAGCCCACTAATTATTTCTGTTTCCTTGATTTCCCCTTATTTTATCATTGTTATGGGGCTTGTTCTGTTGACAAGTACAAGGATTTATAACAGAGGTTTGCATGTAATGAATTCCCTGTACCTTATCCTTCCCTTTCCTAGAGGTCTCAGTTGTCTCACTCTTCACAGTCTCTTCGCCACTTTTGGACTTCTCCACTTTCTCACTTTTGACAAATGGTTTACCCCCCCCTCCCCCCTTTCATTTATCAGAATGTGGTTTTATAAGGGAATATATTTATGGTCTTCCTTATTCTTACACTCAGAGTCCTCTTCTTCAAAATCTGCCTCAACCACTACTTTGTCTAAAGGATCTACTTCAGTGGCTCCTTCAGGTAACTTCTTCTTGTCTTGTCTTTCTAAGAGGTCTGAGGTGGGAGGAATATAGTTATTGTTGTATGGTGGAGGGGTGGTGTTATAGCCTATTCCTCTTGTCAGTTTGTCATGAACTTGATTTTTGAGTAAAGAGTACATTGCTTTAGAAGCATTGGAATATTTCTCAATATCTAGTTTGGCCTTCTCAAATTCACTCTTAATATTCTCACATTCTGCTTTGGCCTTCTCTAGTTCAATCTCTAACTGATTCTTTTCCTACTTCCAGTAGTTGGTATCATAAGAATGTTGAAGTTTATTAGCCTGATATGACTTAATTTGTTCTTCAAACCTCTCAACAATCAAAACATACTCTCTTCTATCTTTCTCTAGCCTTTTAAGATCATCACACATGCTCTGATTGTGATCCCTGTACTTTTTAACAGTTTCAATACAGGTTTTAGAGCAAAGGTTAGATGTTACCTCTGTGGGAAGAGCAGTGCTTGATGACTCTGAAACTTCGGCCATCAAAGCTTGATTCTGAACTGCTTCTTCTGCTTGGTCACTCCAATCAAATCCCATTCCTTCTTGGGAAACAAGGGCTTGAGAAGAGTTCTTGTTGTTGAAGCCAGTGGACTGTGATGGTTGATGGTTGCTAGTATACTATTGAGGCAATCCACTTCTGCATTCTCTTGCAAAGTGTCCCATCTTGTGACACTTGTAACATTCAACCATTGATTTATCAAATCCAACCCCATCTTCTCTTTTCTGAGCAAAGTTGTTCCTTCCAGTCCTTTTGATAAATCTTTTTACCCTCATTTTGAGCATAGCCATCTGCCACTTGATATCCATCTCTTCCAGATCATCAGCATTTATCTGTTCTAAGTCATCATTAATTAGAGTGGAATTAGCATGGCTGGCTAGAAAAGCTTCTAAAACTGAGTCATTAGCTCCATCTTGCTTTGATCCATGGGCAGCACTAACTGATTCGGTATTAGCAGCAGAATAGTAGAGGATGATAAAAGAGCAGAATTGTATGAGTATCTAGAGGGCCTCTTCTTTGCTTCTACCTCTGCTTCAAACACTCTAAGGTCATTATAGACGTCATCCAGTTCCTTGTCCTCCAGTTGGTCATTCTGTCTGAAGGAGACAGTGTACATAGTCCATTCATCACCAAGAGATCTTAGAAATTTTCTGTTGACATCATCTTGATCTATCTGAACACCAACATTAGCCAATTCACCAATTAACTTATTAAATCTATCAAAAGTTTGAGTCATGGACTCATTCTTTGTAGACATGAAGTTTTCATATTGCTGCTTTAGGATGGCCTTCTGATTTCTCTTGGTACTTTTGGTGCCAGAAAATCTTTTCTCCAGTGCATTCCATAGAATTTGAGCATCCGTGCAGTTGCAGAACTGGTGTTGGTACTCATTAGGTATAGCCAAGAGCAGAGTGCTCAAGGCTTTCATCTTTGTCTGCCTCATCTTTCTTTCTCCATCAGTCTTTGGTGGAGGTCTCTTGCCATCTGCATCCATCTTTCCTTCATCTGAGGGACCATTCTCAATGATGTCCCACATTGAGAAGTCTGTGAGAAGAATGTATTGCTTAATTCTGATTTTCCACATGTCAAACTCATTGGGTTTGAGCATGGGAACCTTTGAGACCAGAACGCTATCGCTTGAACCATCCATGATTATAGATTTCTGAGTTTTCTGACTCTGATACCACTTGTTAAGATCAAAAAATTCTAATGAAGAATTTAATTAACACACTCAAAAACAATGTTAAAGAAGTTGCGGAATAACACTTTAACAAATAATCAAAACCCAGAATATGAACTCAAATCATAAGTTTATATTGCATAAAACTTAATGATTACAAACACAATCTCAATCTGTTGAACAGACTCAACAGACGTTCTATACTTCTCTATAGAAAGGATCAATACTAGTCTTGAGGTTAATTCTCTAAACAAAAACAACTCTATCAATGTATATTTCTCTATTAAGAACTTCTAGACTATATATATAGAAATAATTACAAGATAATTACAAAGGAAATATTATTCTTCAGAATCCAGTCATAATTATCTTTATCTCCTATTCTTCCGCATCAATCCATCTTTATCTTCAGAAGCAACATTAACTCAATAGCAGTATTAACTTTGTCCCTGGCAGTACTAAACATGCTTGTAGTATTAATCTCTTATGGCAGTAGTAATTTCCAAGTAGTACTAACTACTAGCAGTACTAACTCTCCAAGCAGTACTAACTATTAAAGTAGGCAGCACTAACTCTTCAAGCAGTATTTATTCTACTAGAAGTAGTAATTCCTTTCAAGTAGCAGTAGTATCCATCCTTAGCACATTCAGACCCAACAGTATATATCCGAATCTTTCCAAATCCAGATATAATGAACAGTGTAATCCTGATTCAACGGATGAAACAGTTAGTATGCCTGTAAGTAGCACGGAGCCACTTTGTACAACGGATGTACATTGAAAAGGAGCTTTAGTGATGTTCACTCCTCCAGGGCTTCCATTCAATCATCGAAAAACCACGAAGGAATTTCAATGAATGTTATGACAAGAAAACTCATTCCTTGTGTGTACGTGAAAGTGTAGAATGATTGAAGCTACTTAAGATTTATCTGGCTCAAATTGTGTAAACTGTTGAGACAACAACAAGTATTACACGGACTCAATGTGCATGAAAGAGGTACGAAGGTGTGGCAACTTTCCTTCTTTTTCAATATCTAAATCTTCCGAGTGAAGATTAGATAGCAGATGTGTTGCGTCCCCAAAGAAAATGAAACATTTCTTTGTTAAGAAAGAAAAGAATGGTTGGTGGGGTTAATTGCAAGTGTTGGCATGGGCTCACTACCTGTTTCAATGATGGTCACCAAAGAATGTGAACCAATCAGTAGATGTGCCTGCCCTACTCAGAAAGTGTTTGGTGCAGAGTTTTGATATTCTTTTAACTCTGATCTCACACCCTCTTTCTTTTTAACATTTAACTCACTTCTAACCAAACTCTCATTTACATTTTTCCGCTCCACACATTGAGAAAAACTCAACCAGATGAGTTATCTCCTCACTCTTTGATTTATGACCCCTCACCCCTCAATCACTCTAGGATAACTTCTGGGGTAGGAAACACTGGTTAACGTGAATCCATGGAAGTTCTGTTTAAGCTCACACATGAATCCCATATAAGTCCTATAAAGAATGATTGCTCAACAGGTTAGCTTTAACAGTTAAGCTCAAAATGATAACAGTGTCAGAATGTATGCTCATTTAAAAATATGAATAAAATTTGAGCATTTGAACAATGAAGATCTCTCAAAACAAGAAAATTGAATGAATGAAATGAAATCAAGAGAATTGTTTTGAGAATATGACAATGTATCAATCAGATCAAATGAAATGGTTAGGGTATCAAAGAATTGGATGGTTTGTTTGTATGAACGAATATAAATAATTTAGCAATAAAAGCACAAATATTAAAATGATGAATGATGCTCAACCACATTTGACACCAAACAGGAGTATTACCATCGAAAAATTGTTTCGTTATGACATGGTAATAACAAAATCAAATGAAATACTGAACCGATATGTGTGAATACTTTACAGTATATAGACAAGGTAATACACAAGTATTAATCTTTGGAAACACACGTTCAGTTAAATATTAAAGCTCAAAAATGAAAAACATTTAAAATCACACTTCTAAATTCATGAAATCTTTTAAGAATAGAGAAGTGGTTTGAACATTTAAGAAATTGTTTTTCATGCTTGAAAGTTGTTCTTCTTTCAAACAATCAGATATTAAGATTAGAAGATATTTACCTTTTAAGCTCCCCCTCAAATCATGATAAAATGATTTAGGTCTATTAAGCTCCTCCTGGATATTTGCAAAATATCCATGTCTGAACATTAAAGAACGGGTCCTGATTTGTCATGTGATCAGAAGCCACAATCTTGACACTTAAGTTTGGGTTTTGAACTGTTTTGTTCAAAAGCCATTTTGTTCATGCTCCCCCTTAAACTTTGGGTGCCTGCAACATAGTTTTAGCTTTTGGTACCCACTGGTATTTGGGTCCTGATGTGTTAGGTGCAGTTCTTGCGGGGTTTACATAATAAGAACCATTCCAGTAATTGACAAAATTATTACTTACAAAGTCATGTGCTCCACAGTAAGAACAACAAATCTTCTTTCGAGCAACCCTGATCAAGTGATTAGTACAATAAAACATATCAGAATTACCAAATGATTTACCTTTATGTGCTCTGTTCTTTTTGGCATTGGTTGTGGATGCAGATGTTGTGTCCTTCTTCTTTTCTTCATCAGGAGATTCTTTAACTTTTCAAACCATCTTATTTTTCTTCGAATTCTTTCCAAGAGATTGAACGTAGAAGCTCGCTGGACCATCAACAGATTTGTCATAAAATAGATTAGATGGTCTGATCTGATTTGATTTGACAGTGTTTGATTTGACACTTTTCTTTTTGAAAACAATTTTCTCATGGATAGAACTTGAAGTTGTTTTAAAAGAACAGACTGATTCTGTTGATATATGAACAGGTGATTGACTAATCACATCAGCTGTAATCTTTTCTGATAAATTGACGTTTACAACTTCTAAGTCTTTTATCTTTTCAGACAAAATGTTTCTTTCAGAAGTCAGTGTGTCAAACTTCTGTTTCAAATCAGATGTAGCCATCTGTTCTTTTTGAATATCGGATGACAGAACAGTTATTTTGGATTTGAGCTTAGATATCTTAAATTCAAAATGTGAACGTTCTTGCTCAAAATCTTTTTGTAAGTTCTTGGTTTTATCAGAAATTTCATGAAAGATCCCAATATTTCTCTTTTCAGATTTCTTCTTTTCAATCTCCAAAGACTTTTTCTTTTCTTGAAAAGCTTTTCTTTCTTTCTCAAGTAAGTCTTGTAGAATAGAGATCTGTTTGGGAAGTTCAGTTGATTTGTCTTCAAGAATTTTTCTTTCCTTAGCAAATGTGTCTCTTTCAGTAATCAAAAATTTTTCAAAATCAGACACTTGCTTTGAAAGTTTAATACATCTAAGCTCAAGATTCTTTTTCTCTTGGTCAGTTTTCTTAGAAAGTTCAGATATCTTTTGAGTAAAAGATTTTTCTAAAATTGATTTTCGATTAATAGCTTGGATGCTTTTTAACAGTTCAGCATTCTGTATCTCCAACGCATATATTTTGTCTTCAAAAGCCTTAAACTTGAATTGAAGCTTGACTGAGTCATCTTGCAATTCTGATGATGTCTGTTCAGTCGTCTTCAGTTGGCTTTGAAGATTTGAAATTACAGTCTCTTTGACTTTGATTGCTCTCTCAACAGTCTTTATCAAATCATCTTTCCTTTTAATATCTTTCTCTTGCTCTGTAATCTCTTTCCCTCTAGCCTTGATGATACCTGCACAACCAGATTTAGCATGATTAGCGCACTTTACACAATCAGAAGATTTATCAGAAATTGACAATTTTGATTTAAACTCCTGAATTTGTTTTAGGAGTACTAAATTCTGATTTTTCAGTTGATCTCGTTCAACTTCTATTTTCGGTATCTCAGGCATGTACAAGACTGCCATATCTCTTGCTGATAGAACAGTATTTCCCTTATCATCAGTCTTTGGCATCTTGAATGATTAGCTTGAATTGATATGATCGTTCAAGAAGTGCAGATTACACTCGGTGTGTAAAATCCAAAACTGATCATGTTAGGTCTGATTTTATAGTAATCATTGTATTTATAGGGCTTGGTCTAATACTGTGTCTAATGTCTTTTTATGCTGTATCTGACCAAGGGTATTTAAGTCCCTTTGGTCTTGTTTCCGTGTAAGCACTTCACGCACATTAATCTGATTTGTTACTTTGCGCATTGCTCTCTCTCTCTCTCTACTTTCTCTCTCTAAAGATTCATAGATCTTGGACTATCAATTGATATCAGAGCCATCTGAATCTTGAGAGGATTGAGAGATTGATTTTTGTTATCTGAATTTGTGATTGAAATCGAAAATTTGATCGATTTTCTTGAATTTTTCAAGAAAATCTCGTTTTCTTGATTTCTCATAAAATTTGGATGTGTTTGTGATCGAATTGTATTGATTTTGGATTCATTAGTTTCGTTTTTGATAATTGATCACATTTGTTTCATCGATTTTAAGTTTTAAAAGTTTTCTGGAAAACTCGTTCTTCAGTACTGTTTCATTCTCAAATTTGTGATTTAGTGGTTATTAATCAAATTTGTTGTTTGAAAGTTGTTAAACAGTTGTTTTCGATCATATATGTGTGTTTTAGTTTGTTTAATTTCAAGGTTTTAATCGATTCTTGCGTGTTTTTACTTGATTTACACTGTTTGCGCAAGATCTAAAGTTTGCGCAAGTTTCATGTTGGTTTGCGCAAGTTCTTAGTACTTTGCGCAAGTTCTTAGTTGGATTTGTATGTTCTACAAATTTTATTTCTTTGTTTGAGGTTTTCGCATCGAGTTATATACGCAAAGTTCGTTTTGCGTATCCTGTGACTTCCGAGAAATAAGGTTCTCGTATCCTTCATCTTCCGCAAAGTTCCATTTTCGGATCATTCAGAATACGCAAAGTTGGTTTCCTTTTGTGTACGAGAATCTCAAGTTTGCGTATCCTCCTTAGTACGCAAAGTCAAGTTTGCGTATCCTCCTTAGTACGCAAAGTCCACTTTGCTTATCCTCCTTAGTACGCAAAGTCCAGTTTGCGTATGTGACATCTGCCTTCCGGAACCTCCAGGTTAGCACCCGAGCAGTGTAAAACACGATTAAATATATAGGAACACCCTATTACGACCTAACTTTATAGGCAAGGACTTTAGTTTCCTAAGATTCCCACCAGCATGCTTAGAATGTCCGATTATGGATACACCGTCTTATAAAGTGCCAAACTGATAAAGTTAACATCTGAATGTGCCAAAAACACTAATTAGGACCATTAAATATCCTAATCTATAAAAAAATTAAAAATCCAAAACACTTTACAATTCCTTAAAAATTTAGGTCTTAACATTACCATTTAATCATATTTTGTTTAAAGAAAATGCAATATATCAAATTATATCTAACATTAATGAATTTTTTTATTAAAAAAAATTAATTTGGAGAAAGAGGGCCAAATGGCCGGCCCATCCTCTCCCCAATATCCCATCTTTTTATTTTTTTAAAAATATTCATAATTGCAATTATACTCTCAACTCTTCATTTCTCTCATCCCTACTCTCTCTCTCTAGCTTCACTTTCTCTCTTCATTCCTCTCTATTATCCAGCCAAAAATCAACCCTCATCCCACCTCAAAGTCAATATTTAGAAGAAGCAATCACCTCCATAACATCAAGGTAACATTTTTTTACTAAGAACTCATGCATTTTTCTTGAAAATCTTCTTAAAAATCAAGTTTTTCCCCACCTGTTTACATGTTTTCTTGTTGTTTTTGGAATGGAACCTTTAAATGGTTCTAAATGGTAGGTTATACACTCAAAACTTGGTTAAACACCAAGAAATGGTGATAACCTATGATCCATATACCAAAAACATAATAAAAGAAGGATTTTTGAACATGCATGAACATTTTTCTCACTATCTAAGATGGTGAAGTGCGTGCATGTGTAGATTCATATCTAGTTTATACATATTGATTTTGGTACTAAAACTTGAGATATTTGGTTGATCAAAACGATTTTTATCAAGAAACTCCAATATATGGGTCAAAAAGTGATAGAATGTTCATATAATCTTGTTATTTCATTTTTAGTTCCTGGCAGATTGCATGAATGTACTTCTTTCGGCCATATCTTGAAACATATTTAACCAAATGCATTGAATCTTCTACTGGAACTTTATTTAATGAGATACCCTTCTAACCCAACTGGTTTCATGTAAAAATACGAAGATTTGACCCCTCAACCACACCTATTAAGTTAAGTGCGCAAAGTAATATATGTCAGAACAAAACCCATATTTTAAACAGCCATAACCTTCTTAATATTTCATAAATATTATTGATTTTTCTCCTGGAAGTAATTTTAATGCGTTAGAATTCAAACAAAATTGGTCCCACTGAAAAATATAGAGATTTGAGGTCTCAACTACTCAAAACAAGTTGAGTGTGCAATAAGTCAAAACCTGACAGATTATAACACTTGGCTTAAAAATGGCATAACTCACTCATTTTTAATCCAAAAAGGGTGAATCTTTTTCTGGAAGTTATCTTTATGAGTTAGGAGTGGAACCCAATTTGATTCACTCAAAAAGGATGAGTTTAGACCCTCCAAAAGTCTGTGACAATCCATAGGTGCAGATTGCATGTGTGCATGTGACCAATAAAGTTTAACGACATCATTGACCTATCTAATCAACTGCAAAAATGGTGATGTTTATGTCAAAAGTTCCCTAATACACTAAATTTAAATATATAAAAATTTGGATGAATAATAAATTGGGAAAATACTTAATTATGCCAATAAGTGAACCTAAATATCTGCCAGCAGAAAAGTAAAACTCTAGTTCTAGGAAAAAAATAAGTATTGGGTTGTTAAAAATAATAATAGGCTTATAAGTTATAGTTTTTGTTAAAATATCAAATAATATGTATATATATATACACACACACTTGTATTTAAAAAAATTATCCTTATAAATAAGAGATTTATAAAAATTTGAACTCGGGTTAAATCATGATTCAAGGAATTATCTGCTATGCGTATAACTCGTAAATTTAATTTTCTAACAGTAAACTTCTAATAAACTTCAAAAAACCAATAATATTCATATATTCAACAATGCAAAATAATATTTAAATCGAGTACCTAACCCATAAGGCATTTTTATAAGATAAGTTGATCTAAGCATAGCTTTAGCCCAATAATAGTGTGTTTCACTTCCATAGGAAGGACCTAGAACCGGACATTTGAGCAACTGTGCAACAACTCTTGGAATCTTTGCCGAACATTGTGAGTATTCACAACCCCTCTTTTACTGTTTTTATACGTTTTGGGGTGAAAAGCATGTGAATTTACAAATTGTTATTACCGAATGATTGTTCATTAAAATTGTTGAATTTTGAATTAAATTATTTATGCACTATGGTATGTATACTTTACGATGCAATTGAGTGTTAAAGAATAAGTCCCCATTGGTTGGACACTACCTATTAACTCGAACGGGAGCCGATGGTATTTGTGGGTAGCGCTATTTGGATTGACAACCCCACTTTTGGCTGACGAGCTAGAAGTGCACTTTACCAATAACAATAATTGTCTTACACATGTGGATTTATTCCACCGCTGAGGTAATGACGTAACAATAATTGTCTTACACATGTGGATTTATTCCACCGCTGAGGTAATGACGTGTAAATTAAGGGGCATTGGTTGGTCGAAAGGTTTGGTAGTGGCTCAATGTTAAGGCATTACTGTATACAGTTAACCTCGTGCAAATAATTAAACAATCAGTTTCTTAAGCGTCTTGTGAATGAATGTTTCACAATAAAAATTTCTGCATTCAAATTACTTTTGTGCATACGAAAACTTGTGAACTCACCAACTCAATGTAGTTGACCCTTTTTCTTTTACCATGCTTTTCAGGTACTGATAAGTAAGTGGTGGCATATAGGGTGCATCTGTGTGACATCATCAACTGCAAGAACATTAAAATATTTGGTCAACTTTTGTAACTGCCGTTTATTTTGAGAACTTTTTGGTTATGACTTGTACAACAATATTTGTACTATTTTATTCAATGTTGTGGTTGGTGTTATCTATTACTTAATGCTATGAAACTGTGTGTTGTCATATCTCGTGTTTCCGCTTTAGCGGGGTGTGACAGCGTATCCTCCTTAGTACGCAAAGTCTAGTTTGAGTCTTCTTCCTGTTACGCAAAGCTCATCTTTGCGCAAGCTTGTCACTTAGAATTTTTTCTGAAATTTTGAAATGGATTCTACAAAATTTGCCTTTCAAGCTTAGTTCTACTCAAATGATCTGATGATGCAATTGGGAACAGATACTCGTCCACCAGTTTTAATCAATGAAGATGAGTTTACACATTGGCAAGATAGGTTTATTAATTTCATTGAGTGTCAGGCTAATGGAGAGAATATGATGAAATCTTTATCTGAAGGACCATTTATTAGGCCAAAAAATGACACTCCTCTGACTGCTGATGAAATCAAACGCGAAAAAGCCGATAGAGAAGCAAAGTCCAATTTGATGCTAGCTCTGCCTAACTCGATCTACAATCGAATTGATTGTTTCAAACATGATCCAAATATGATGTGGACTCAATTAGAAAAGATCATGCTTGGGTCATCAGTTGCTACTCAAATACGCCAGACACGCTTCATGAATAACTTTGAGGAATTTAAGGCAAAGGACAATGAATCTCTGAAGGTTATCTTTGACCGGTTTTGCACTGTGATTAATGATTTAAGAAAGATTAAAGGGGAAAAGACTGCTCTTGAGACGAATCTGAAATTCCTCAATGCTCTTCAGCCTTAATGGAATAAATCTTGTCATAGAATGAGGAACGATGTTCGAATTTCTACAATGCAGATTCAGGAATTATACGAGATCCTGATGACTGATGAAAGCTTGGTGCTAGAGAAGAAGGCTAAACTGGAAATTAAGACCAAGAAGACAGTTGACCCAGTTGCTATCCTCACAAGCCAACTGGCTGAAAAGGCGTTGTCTGGTAACGCTTACAACGAGTCAACTGAAGATGATGGCGAGGCTTTACAGAAAGCTATGATCCTTCTCTCTCAGCATTACTAGAGAACATTCCAACCAAAGTCGGGTTCCAACTCTTCTCGCTTCACTCCTATGCCTAATGACAAAGTGCGCGAGCCTAAGACTGCTTCTTGTTATAATTGTGGAAAGACAGGCCTGTTGGGAATTAAGAATTGCTTAAGTATGGTTAATGCTGCTAGCACAACTGATTACTACTGCTAGTAGATTTAATACTGCTTGACAAGTTAGTACTGCCACTTCAATAGTTAGTACTACTTGGAAAGTTAGTACTGCTAGTAGTTAGTACTGCTGAAGTTAGTGCTGCCAGATCAAAGTTAATACTGCTGAGCACAGTTACTACTGCTGGTGAAAATTAGTACTGCTCAGAGTGTTAATGATGCTACAACTTAATACTGCTTAAGAGATAATCAAGATACGTGCATATCAAGACTGAAGATAATCATGGAAGGTTTGAAGATAATGATAGAAGAATATTCTGAAGATCTTTCAATTTTTGTAATTATCTTTTATTTTCAGTATATGTATAGACCTGTTGAGAATATTTTAGAAAATCAAGTTAGCAGATTATTCTGAGTTTTTGTTTTCTTAGAGAGAATTAACCTCAAGGTTTAGAACCCTAGTTCTAGAGAAGTAGAATTCGTATTGGTGAGCCTGTTCATCAATATTGAGGTTATGTTTGAAATCTTGTAACTTTAATCATTCAATAAAGTTTACAAGATTGTGATTTTTGATTTACTGTTACATTGATTGTTGAATATTAAAGTGTTATTCCGCAACTTCTTTAATATTGTTTCTGAGTTCATTATTCTTGTTAAGAATTAGATCCTGACAAGTGGTATCAGAGCTAGTATTCTCAGAAACCTTCATTCATCATGGAAATCACAGTTGAATCAAACAGTACTCTTGTCTCAAAGGTTCCAATGCTCAAATCTAATGAGTTTGATATGTGGAAGATTAGGATCAAGCAATACATTCTCCTCACAGATTACTCTATGTGGGACATCATTGAGAATGGCCCATCTGATGAAGGAAAGTTTGGTGCAGATGGAAAAAGAATCCCACCAAAGACAGATGCAGAAAGGAAGACAAGGCAGACAGAGATGAAAGCCTTGAGCACACTGCTCTTGGCTATTCCCAAGGAGTATCAACACCAATTCTGCAATTGTACTGATGCACAGATGCTTTGGAATGCTCTAGAGAAGAGATAATCTGGTACCAAAAGTACCAAGAGAAATCAGAAGGCAATACTGAAGCAACAATATGAAAACATTATGTCAACTAAGAATGAGTCCATGACTCAAACTTTTAACAGGTTTAATAAGTTGATTGATGAACTAGCTACTGTGGGAGTACAGATTGATCAAGATGATGTAAACAGGAAGTTCTTAAGGTCCCTTGGAGATGAATGGACCATGTATACTGTTTCATTCAGACAGAATGAACAATTGGAAGAAAAGGATCTGGATGATCTGTACAATGATCTTAGAGTGTTTGAATCTGAGGTGGAAGCAAAGAAGAAGCCTACTGGATATGTCCATAATGCTGCACTCCTATCAGCATCAGCCATCAATTGATTCTACTGCTAACCCTGAATCAGTTAATGTTGCTAATGGAGTAAATCAAGAACAAGGCACTGAATCTGTTTTTGAAGCCTTTCTTTCCAGCCATGGAAACTCCTCTTTAATCAATGATGACTTGGAACAGCTTCATCCTGATGATCTTGAAGAGATGGATATTAAATGGCAGATGGCCATGCTTTCTATGAGGGTGAAGAAGTTCATCAAGAGGACTGGGAGGAACAACTTCTCCCAAAGAAGAGAAGATGGAGGAGGCTTTGATAAGTCAAAGGTGGAGTGCTATAAGTGTCATCTAAAGGGACACTTTGTCAGGGAATGCAGAAGTGGAGTGTCTCACAACAACCACCAACAAGCTCAGACTGGAAGCTTCAACCAGAACAGAAACTCTGCTCAAGCCCTCGTTTCTCAACAAGGAATGGGGTTTGACTGGAGTGATCAAGCAGAAGAAGCTATTCAAAATCAAACTCTCATGGCAGAGGTATCTGATCTCCCAACTGAGGTACTTTCTAATCTCTGTTCTCAAACTTGCATTGACACTGTTAAAAGGTACAGGGATCACAACCAGAATATGAGTGATTACCTTAAGAGGTTAGAAAAAGATATAAAAGACTATGTGAGAATTGTTGAGAGGTTTGAGGAACAAATTAAAAGTTTCCAAGCCAATGAACTTCAACACTCATATGATACAAATTACTGGAAGTAGGAGAAAAATGACCTAGAAATCCAACTGACCAAATCTAAAGAGGAGAATGAAAAGTTGAGAGGAGAGCTAGCCAAGGTTAAGCTGGATGTAGAAAAGTTTTCCAATGCTTCTAAAGCAATGGACTCTTTACTACAAACTCAGTTTCATGACAAACTGAGAAGAGGAATTGGGTACAATACCACACCACCACCATACAACAACAACTACATCCCTCCTATATCAGACTTACTAGAGATCAAGGATAGGAAGGAGTTGTCTGAGGGAGCCACTGAAATAGATCCCTTAGATGAAGTAGTTGTTGAGAACAAGATTGAGAAAGAAGCTGGTAAGCGTAAGGAGAACAATATGAGTGGTGAGATTCCTCTAGAGAATAACATTATCACCAATGAAGATTGTGATTTCTGATTCACTGTTACATTGATTGTTGAATATTAAAGTGTTATTCCGCAACTTCTTTAATATTTTTTTGAGTTCATTATTCTTGTTAAGAATTAGATCCTGACAAGTGGTATCAGAGCTAGTATTCTCAGAAACCTTCATTCATCATGGAAAACACAGTTGAATCAAACAGTACTCTTGTCTCAAAGGTTCCAATGCTCAGATCTAATGAGTTTAATATGTGGAAGATTAGGATCAAGCAATACATTCTCCTTACAGATTACTCTATGTGGGACATCATTGAGAATGGCCCATCTGATGAAGGAAAGTTTGGTGCAAATGGAAAAAGAATCCCACCAAAGACAGATGCAGAATGGAAGATAAGGCAGACAGAGATGAAAGCCTTGAGCACACTTCTCTTAGTTATTCCCAATGAGTATCAACACCAATTCTGCAATTGTGCTGATGGACAGATGCTTTGGAATGCTCTAGAGAAGAGATTCTCTGGTACCAAAAGTACCAAGAGAAATCAAAAGGCAATACTGAAGCAACAGTATGAAAACTTTATGTCAACTAAGAATGAGTCCATGACTCTAACTTTTGACAGGTTTAATAAGCTGATTGGTGAACTAGCTACTGTAGGAGTACAGATTCATCAAAGTGATGTAAATAGGAAGTTCTTAAGGTCCCTTGGAGATGAATGGACCATGTATATTGTTTCATTCAGACAGAATGAACAATTGGAAGAAAAGGATCTGGATGATTTGTACAATGATCTTAGAGTGTTTGAATCTGAGGTGGAAGCAAAGAAGAAGCCTACTGGATATGTCCATAATGCTGCACTCCTATCAGCATCAATTGATTCTACTGCTAACCCTGAATCAGTTAATGCTGCTAATGGAGTAAATCAAGAACAAGGCACTGAATCTGTTTTTGAAGCCTTTCTTTCCAGCCATGGAAACTCCTCTTTAATCAATGATGACTTGGAACAGCTTCATCCTGATGATCTTGAAGAGATGGATATTAAATGACAGATGGCCATGCTTTCTATGAGGGTGAAGAAATTCATCAAGAGGACTGAGAGGAACAACTTCTCCCAAAGAAGAGAATATGGAGCAGGCTTTGATAAGCCAAAGGTGGAGTGCTATAAGTGTCATCTAAAGGGACACTTTGTCAGGGAATGCAGAAGTGGAGTGTCTCACAACAACCACCAACAAGCTCAGACTGGAAGCTTCAACCAGAACAGAAACTCTGCTCAAGCCCTTGTTTCTCAACAAGGAATGGGGTTTGACTGGAGTGATCAAGCAGAAGAAGCTATTCAAAATCAAACTCTCATGGCAGAGGTATCTGATCTCCCAACTGAGGTACTTTCTAATCTTTGTTCTCAAACTTGCATTGACACTGTTAAAAGGTACAGGGATCACAACCAGAATATGAGTGATGACCTTAAGAGGTTAGAAAAAGATATAAAAGACTATGTGAGAATTGTTGAGAGGTTTGAGCAACAAATTAAAAGTTTCCAAGCCAATTAACTTCAACACTCATATGATACAAATTACTGGAAGTGGGAGAAAAATGACCTAGAAATCCAACTGACCAAATCTAAAGAGGAGAATGAAAAGTTGAGAGGAGAGCTAGCCAAGGTTAAGCTGGATGTAGAAAAGTTTTCCAATGCTTCTAAAGTAATGGACTCTTTACTACAAACTCAGTTTCATGACAAACTGAGAAGAGGAATTGGGTACAATACCACACCACCACCATACAACAACAACTATATCCCTCCTATATCAGACTTACTAGAGACCAAGGATAGGAAGGACTTGTCTGAGGGAGCCACTAAAATAGATCCCTTAGATGAAGTAGTTGTTGAGGACAAGACTGATAAAGAAGTTGGTAAGCGTAAGGAGAACAATATGAGTGGTGAGATTCCTCTAGAGAATAACATTATCACCAATGAAGATTGTGATTTCTGATTCACTGTTACATTGATTGTTGAATATTAAAGTGTTATTCCGCAACTTCTTTAATATTGTTTCTGAGTTCATTATTCTTGTTAAGAATTAGATCCTGACAATACTTCTAAAATTAGTACTCCTTCTAGTGTTTGTGCTGCTAGGTCTATTATCTTGACAAATTACTCCAGTAATGAGTGCTCTGATTTTAAAAATATCATCAAAAAGAAATGTAAATA
Source organism: Arctium lappa (assembly GCA_023525745.1). Classification (NCBI taxonomy): domain Eukaryota; kingdom Viridiplantae; phylum Streptophyta; class Magnoliopsida; order Asterales; family Asteraceae; genus Arctium; species Arctium lappa. The sequence continues at coordinate 60,154,324 of CM042059.1, read as the reverse complement.
CTTTGATGAGAAAAGGAGACCCAATACCACTTTGGCTTAGGTTCCCAATCAATACTAATTGTTTTATTCTATGTGCAGGGCAACCAACAGCTCAAAGGAAAGAGCATCTGGCATGTTGATAGTGGTTGCTCTAGGCACATGACAGGGAACATGGCTTGCCTCAAGAATTTCAAGAAAATTGATGGAGGACATGTTGTCTTTGGTAATACTCCAGATGGAGGTAAGATCAGTGGTAAAGGTGATGTAACAAAAGGTAAAATGACCTTTGAAGATGTTTTCTATGTTGAGCAGTTAAGGTACAACCTGTTAAGTGTATCACAGGTTTGTGACAAAAAGCATAGTATATTATTCACTGACTCAGAATGCATTATCCTTGCTCCTGGATTCAAGGTAGTTGATGAAAAGATGATACTACTAAGAACTCCCAGAAAGGATAATGTCTATTGTTTGGATATCGAAAATGTTTCAACTGATTCATCCCTAAATTGTCTTGTTTCAAAAGCATCTTTGGATGAATCATCACTTTGGCATAGAAGGATGTGTCACATGAACTTTAAAACAATGAATAAACTTGTTAAAAACAACCTTGTAAGAGGTTTGCCTTCAAAAGTCTTTTCATGTGATGATCATTGTGTTGCCTGTCTCAAAGGCAAACAACACAAAACTTCTCACAAGTCCAAAGAGTTGAACACAATCTCTAATTCTCTTCAGTTGTAGCATATGGATCTGTTTGGTCCTACAAATGTTATGAGTATAGATAAGAAATCATACTGCCTAGTTATTGTTGATGATTACTCTAGATTTACTTGGGTATATTTTCTAAGGACTAAGGATGAGACAAGTGGACTGATCAAATCCTTTATTCTAAGAATTAAAAACCAAACAAATCAGAAGGTAAAAGTCATTAGGTCAGACAATGGTACTGAATTTAAAAATCATGACCTAAACACCTTTTGTGAGGAAAGAGGAATTGAGAGGCAATACAGTGCTCCTAGGACTCCACAACAAAATGGTGTTGCTGAGAGAAGGAATAGGACACTGATTGAGGCTGCTAGATCTCTGTTAGCTGATTCCAAACTTCCAATTACTTTCTGGGCTGAAGCAGTTAATACTGCTTGTTATTTCTAAAACAGAGTTCTAGTAGTCAAGCCTAAGAACAAGACACCATATGACCTTTTAAATAAAAGGAAACCATTTATTGGATTTTTCAAACCATTTGGGTGTCCTTGTACCATTCTCAATACCAAAACTCACTTAGGAAAGTTTGATAGCAAGGCTGATGATGGTTTTCTTGTTGTGTACTCATCTCAGAGTAAGACCTACAGAGTATTTAATTCTTCTTCTAGAATAAGTGAGGAAAGTGACAATGTCAATAATTGAGTTTTTCAAGTTCTCAAAAGCCAAATTTTCTCCCAGTGGCGTTTCTTTGTCCATACCCTGATGCACTGTATTTCTAGAAAAACTACTGGATGGAGTGAGTTCAGTAGCACCATTGCTTATGCTTTGGTCTGCTTGGCCACTGCAAGAAAGTACAATTTTTCAAAAATGATTTTCAATGAACTTGTGTGAAACTTGGGAAATAAAAAGAGTTTCTATATGTACCCAAGATTTGTTCAGGCAGTTATAACCAATGAATTGACGGATATGCCTCAATTTGATGAGGTATATGTACCTAAAATCCCCAAGGGCAAGGTCTTTTCAAATATGAAGAGATCTGCCATGGACTCGGAAGGATTTGACACCCCATTGTTCTCTACAATGATGGTGGTGTCCCACAATCAAGAAGGTATGGCTTCAGGGTCAAGGCCCTCATTAGACTATCCCACTAACAGCCAATCCCAACCTTCAATCAGTATATCAATCCCTCAGTCCCTTCTTCAAAAACCAACTTCACCAATCACCAATACCTACATAAGGAAAAAGGTAAAGAAGGCTCCTTCCCTTCTTGTACCTTCACCCTCTAAGCCTTCAAACCCTCTAATGGAGAATTCTCCATTAGAGAATATCTATAGGGAAACGACAGGGGTGTCTCCCAACCCCAAGGAGGTGCTCACTGAGGAGATGCATGAGCATATGGGTGCAAAGGCTGCCACTACTCCTGCTAGCACAGAGGAGGCCAGTGGTAACATCAATAAGACCTTCCCCATGGCAACTTTGGGTGAGCAATCATCCAAAGGTCCCAGGTGCCAAGAACCCATGGGGGTAGCAGGTGCTTCTGCTAGGTAGAAGACCTCTACTACTAAAAGATCCAATGATCTTCCAAAGGTGGTAAAAACACCTAAAGGAGGTGAGGATAGATATGACTACAATGAATTGATGGAAACTTTGGGCAACATTAATCTGGATGTAATCAAGCGAGGAAAAGACATAGAAGAGATGAAATTGGTAATTCTGTCTCAACAAGTACAGATTACCAAATTGAAGAAAATGGTGACAAGATTGGTGCACAAGAAGAGGAGAAGACAATTTGTGTTAAAGAAGAGGAAAAGTGCAAATGATGCTTTCAACAAGGGGGAGAATCAAGAGGCTGAAGCAGAAAAGGAAAGTACATCTGGGATGGGATTTGATTTTGAGGGGGGAGAAAGAAGCAGAAACAAATGAGGTTCAAGCAGCCGTAGAAACAGAACAGGTAGCAGCAGTAACAGGGCTATCTGTTGAAGAATTGGAAATAGCAGAAACTTTGGTAAAAGCAAAGAATGACACTCCTAAGGCTGCTCAAAAGGCCAAGGGAGTGGTCATTAAAGAAGGAGTCCTTGAAAAGAAAAGAAAAGAAAGAAGTGAGGCAGGTTTGAAGGATGCAAAGGGAAAAGCTAAAATGGTTGAATCTGAGCAACCCTTAAAGAAGAAGAATCAGATTGAGTTGGATGAAGAAGTGGCAAAACAGCTTCAAGCAGAATGGAAAAGGAAGAACAACTCCAATCTGAAAAAGACAGAGAGCTTGCACTGAATATGGCTAAAAAGTTCAATGAAGAGTATCAAAAGAGCATGAAAGCAGCAGCTGAGGCCAAGAAAATATCAGTGAAAGTATCTAAGCAAAGAATGTCAGTCAAGAAGTAGAAAAGACAACCTTCCAAGACCTTTTTGGCCAATCAGGAAAGGAGAAAAATGATAAACTTCCTGAAAGGCTCAATTGGTGTCAAAGGAGAGATGTTCACTAACATGGCATACAGCAAGGTTGAGGAGCTATACAAGAAGGAAATGGCAAAGCTTCAAGGGGACTCCTCTCATAGGGAAGAAGCTGAAAGAAGGATGAAAGAGAGGTATGATCTCAACATCCAACAACCATTCCTTGAGGAAACCACACCATCAAAGGAAAAGGTTGAAGAAAAGAAGGAAGAGCAAGAGAATGTTGAAATGGAAATGAAATCTGCAAAGAGAGTAAAGACCATAGCCTCCAAGAAACAGTCCAAGAAGCCAAGGGTTGAAGAAGCTGAAAAAGAGGCAGAACCTTCAGTTACACCTTCAGCAGAATCTGTGCAGAACCCAGAGCAGTCCAATAAGCAATCTGATGAGCATGTGGGTCTTTATATGACTTTAATTGAACCAGTACAGGTTATTCCCATTTCTATGAAGGCACCAGAAATCATCTTTTGGGACATTCTGAGAGACAACAGAAAGGATTACTTTAGACTGAAAAGAGTTGGGGATGTATTTGAAGTATATTCAACTTGGGGGAAAGTACTTAGAAGTTGCTCCAGAGCTGACTTTGAAGAGATGCATAAGGTGGGAATGAAGCTTTATGAGCATGTTTTGAAAGGAACTGAAGAAAATCTACTCAAGGTTGCAATTGAATACCTGCGTATGATGTTTGAACCAGAAAAGGTGGTTTACAGGATCAAGGATCTACATAATGAATATGGGTTCAAGAAGATTGATCACTGGATACTATTTGAAACCTGTGGTGTATACATGATCACAATTGATAAATGTTATCATCAATACTACCTGGTGGACAAAGTTTATGATCATAGCAAGGAGAAGCTGAATGGGATGCTGAAAGCTAAGCTAGTGTGTGCAAAGGAATCAGAAATGGCCAAAATTGTAGTAAGAAAGACAAACAATCAAAGTCTGGGTCTGGATCCAAATTTGGGCAACTAAGCTGTAGTGTTGAAAGCATATTGAAGAACAAAATTGAAGAATTTGACTTCTCTTCCTAAAAGTCAAGTTAGGGGGAGATTGTTGGGAATTAAGAATTGCTTAAGTATGGTTAATGCTGCTAGCACAACTGATTACTACTGCTAGTAGATTTAATACTACTTGACAAGTTAGTACTGCTACTTCAATAGTTAGTACTGCTTGGAGAGTTAGTACTGCTAGTAGTTAGTACTGTTGAAGTTAGTACTGCCAGATCAAAGTTAATACTGCTGAGCACAGTTACTACTGCTGGTGAAAATTAGTACTGCTCAGAGTGTTAATGCTGCTACAACTTAATACTGCTTAAGAGATAATCAAGATACGTGCAGATCAAGACTGAAGATAATCATGGAAGGTTTGAAGATAATGATAGAAGAATATTCTGAAGATCTTTTATTTTTTGTAATTATCTTTTATTTTCAGTATATGTATAGACCTGTTGAGAATAGTTTAGAAAATCAAGTTAGCAGATTATTCTGAGTTTTTGTTTTCTTAGAGAGAATTAACCTCAAGGTTTAGAACCCTAGTTATAGAGAAGTAGAATTCATATTGGTGAGCCTGTTCATCAATATTGAGGTTATGTTTGAAATCTTGTAACTTTAATCATTCAATAAAGTTTACAAGATTGTGATTTCTGATTCACTGTTACATTGATTGTTGAATATTAAAGTGTTATTCCGCAACTTCTTTAATATTGTTTCTGAGTTCATTATTCTTGTTAAGAATTAGATCCTGACAAGGCCATTACTCAAAGGAGTGTCGAGCTAAGAAGGTTAGAGACTCAGCTTATTATAGAAAGAAAATGGAACTAGCTGAAAAGAGAGAGAACAGAACTGCTCTACTGGCCGAAGAAGAATTCTGGCTGGATTATTCCGATGATGAAGCTTCAAATGTCGAGATCGCTCAGATGTTCTTAATCGGTGATGATTAGTCAGATGATTCCGAAACAGATGAGGATGAGGTATATTCTGAGTTTGATTTTAATTTCATTACCTCTCAGATGAATATCATAATTAATGCTTTGTCTGATTTTCGCTCTAAGTTTTTATCTAACTGAAAAGTCAGATTTGATTGACAAACTGAAAATTTCTTTGAAAGATGAAAAATCAATTTTAGAAAATACAAAAGACATCTTTCAAAAGAAATTGGATGCTTTGGAAAATTCAAATAAAACTTATCTTGAATCTTTCACTAAAATGACTACTGTAAAAGATGAATTTTCAGATAAAATAAATAAGTTAGAAGAAAAGCTTTATCGAAGAGACCAATCTGAACAAACAATTTTTGTGAACAAACCGAGAAGTGAAGAGGCTTTAAAACAAAGATGGGGACTTGGTTTTGACAATCCTCATTGTTTAAACAAAGTGATAGACGAAGTTCCCACCTTATATAAATATGACTATCTAACTCTTGCACACTATGCTCCACAATTTAAATTCTTTTGGACTAGTGAAAAGCAAATTTTAGACGTCGAAAATGAGAAAAGGACAAATAACAAGAAAAACGAAATTCCTTTTGTTTACACAAGTGAAAATGCAAAAAAATTTCCTGAAAAATCAAGAAGAGGAAGAAGAGTTTTAAATGATATATCTCCTATCAAATCTTCAATGTCCGATGATTTTATTGCTCCTTATGCACCTGATTCTGATAAAGAAAATATTTCTCCAATCATTTATGATTCGAAGAAATATACTCCTCCGTTAGTATTAGAAGGAAAAATCATAGATCTTGAAGATCAGATAGAAAATCAAAATATTTTGAAAAAAAAATTGAATCTGATATTATTCTTTCTTTCATGACGTCTAGTCTTGGAAAAAATTTATTTTCTCAAAAATCAGATTATATTTCTAGTCTATCTTCTGATTCTAAGGAAAATAAAAACGAAGTTTCAAATTTTAAAATATTTTCTCAAAATTCTTCATCCGAGGTAAATTCAGATTTATTACTTGATCAGATTGCTTGCTTAGATAAATTTATTTCTTCTGATTTAAATATTAAGTCTAAAATTCTTGATGATTCTTTTACGCTCAATGATCAATATTATAAACCTAAGCATAAAAGAAGACGGTCAAAGAAGTCGAAGAAAACAAGATAAAGTTATTTCTGATTGTTCTAATTCTTTTGATATAATTCTTACAGATAGGGCTTTGAGCGCTCGATCCAAGAAGTAGATCTGGAGCGTGAAGCTGAAATCTACTGATTCTATGTTTGATGGAGATGTATATGTAGACAAATATTATAAAAGTGATTCATTTGCTGTTTGTAATAAAGTTTTAAAATACTCTATTAAGCAAATGATTCAGATTTCCAAAAATGTCTCATATTCGTCTTCTGATTCTAGTTCAGATGATTATGCTTTATCTTCTGATGATTGTGCATATTATTCTGATTATCTTTCTCGTGCTTCTAATTTCAATACTTTCAATTATTTCCCCATACGAACTGCAACTAACAAACACGGGCCCAAATTCAAGTGACTACCCAAATCTTTATCTGATTCAAAGTTGCAGGCATCATATGTTAAGGGGGAGTAAGAGAAAGTTGGCTTCTAAGTATTTCAGCTTAGAACCCGTGCTTTAACGATTACGACTTCTAAACAAATCAATTTAGAACTCGTTCTTCAAAGCTTTTAAGCTTCTGACTATATGAGATACTGTGAGTATATCAATTTTAATTCCGCTGCATTTTATCTCTGATCATGATGTGTTCCAGTTTTTCTCATTATTTTTCAAGAATTTGAGCTTGTTCAACTATTTCTTAATTTTGTATAACCCACTTTTTTAATTTGAGACACAAATTATATTTATAATATGACAGATGAAATAACTGAATTTTATTTTGTTCCAACTAAATATCAATTTGTTGAATTCTTTACATTTTGTCTTTAATGAAAATTTTTAACATCGGCACACTGAGTTTAAAAGTTTAAATCTTTACAAATTTTATTCTATAAAGTAAAGTTTTACATTTTTTCTTTCTTTTGAATAAAATATGTGTCTAGGATAAATTTTCAAGTTCTTTTGTTTATATTAAAATATTTATATGGTCAAATTTCAAGTCTTACAAAAGTCGAAAAGTCAGCAACATGTTTGAAACTTTTGTTACTGCTTAAAAGTTGTGTGATTCGAAATATTTATAGTTTACAATGCTTGGAAAATTCTAAAAAGTCAAAATTTTGGATTGTAATGAAAATATGGGCTAAGCATTTTTATGTAAAACAGAGTGATTGGGATGAATCTTAAATTCTTAAAATACAGAAATCTCTAAGTTTAAAAGTTTGTACTTGTGGCCTTTCTGGTTTGGAAAAGTAAGTTACTTGGGATGCTCGTCATCTGGTCCCCTAAGGTCATTTGGTCTGGCAGTGATCGAACCCAAATCCTTCATTAGAACCAGATCGAAAGTCATGTTCTACTTGTATGAATGGGTTTAGGATATGTCGATGTAGCCTTTCTGATATGGGAGAGTATGTTTAAAGGGGTGCTTGACACCTAGTCCCCTAACGCCAACTGGTCTGGGAGCGGCTGACCCAAATCCTGCAATAGGGTCAGATAGAAAGTTACGTTTACGACATGTTCTTTATTTAATAAACTTTTTGATTAAAAAGATGACAAAGTGCACACGCTTAAAAGATGCCAAAGAGCACACTCATGTCAAGATGCCAATGTGCACACTGCTAAAAGATGCCAATGAGCACACATCTCATGATACTTGGTGATATGTTTCAGTTGCGATAAACCTTTAAATTTGTGATAATCTTAATTTTTGATGGATTAGTGTGAGTACATGCAAAGTTCTCTATTATATTTTTATAATTGCATTTTCTTGAAGCTATTCGAAGATTCACATGTGAGCACACTGAATAGATTGCAGGAAGTTTTTGAAATTGAACATTTTTAACTTGATATGCAATAAAACTTGTTTCTGCATCCAACAACATATATTTGATTTCAATTGATTGATAAATTTGTGATATTTTACTGAGTAGACTTTAATTTGTTTAGTGTTTAAAATTTTATATGTTTAATCGTTTCAAAATTTACATTAAGTATATTTTTCTTTATACATTAATATTTGATCATTGTGTTCTCATAAATATATTTTAATGGGTTTCTGCATTATTCAAGGGGGAGTGAACAAAGATATTGTTTTTCAAAGATTATATCTGTTTTTGAGGGGGAGGATCTGATTTTCCCTTATGAATGCTAACTTGAATTGTCATATCTAGTGCATTTGTGTAGGGGAGTCCAAGAGCTTAAAAAGGTAAATTTTTCTGAGTTTAAACCTTCTTTTGCGCATCAAGCATGACATGCAAACCTCGTTTTGCGCATTCAGCTTGACACACAAACCTTGCTTTGCGCATCCTGCGTGGTACGCAAACCTCAGTTTGCGCATCCTTAGTGAAGCGCAAACCTCCATTGTTTTCTCTGTTTCTTTGATTTTGCAGATCTTAAGCCGTCTTGTCTCCAACATTTGCATGACCAAGTTGATCAAGATTGTAACACCCCGAATTTCGTTGTTTTGCGAAGATGTTGGAGGAAAAAGAAGTTCCTGTTTCTGTCTACAGGGTGCACGGGTCGTGTGCCCTCCTTCAGAAAAAACGCACGGGTCGTGCGCATGGATCAGGGTGCGAGGCAGTGACTTTCGCACGGGTCGTGCGCCATCCCCCTTTGAAAACGCACGGGCCGTGCGCTGTGTTGGGAAGTGTGAGAACCTTGCTAAATATCTCATTTTGTCAGAATTCTTTGATAATCTCAAATTTCTCTCTCTCTCTTCCTTTTTCTCTCTTTTCTCTTTCAATCTTCTAAGGCTCGTTTGGCTGCTAGTTTTCGGTGTTTCTAGCGAGGGGTCGGTGTTTTAAGCTTCACCTCTTCATCATGATCGTTATCTGGTTTTCCGGGTTTTATTCTGAAAACCTATCGGTGAGTTCCTACTACCATTTTACAAACTTTATACATGTCAAAACTCTTATTTGCGAAATCTGAAGTATTTCTACGATATGATTTTATGTTCTCTACATTTTGATATAAATGAAGTTTTTGGTGATTTTCGGGGTTCCCGATCAGTTTTGACTAAAATGACTGGTTCCGCCTTATTAAAGTAAAAATATGTTTTACTTGCACATTATGTGAATATGTGAAACGAATGTTTATGAACTCATTTTAATGATTTTCATTCTTACCAGAAATTGAACTGGAATTGGCATTCTGTTTTATAAAATGTGTTAAATACCATACGTTTATTTATGGTTGGTCACATATGTTGTTGTGATGAGTCTGTACCATTACTAGCGGATCCCTAGGTTTTGAGTTGACTGTTATTAATTGGAGATTACCAAGTAAAGTAAAATATAGAGCTACATGTGCATTAAATTGTGAGGCTCTGGCCGTTAACAATATAGAGCTACATGTGCATTAAATTGTGAGGCTCTGGCCGTTAACAATATAGAGCTACATGTGCATTAAATTGTAAGGCTCTGACCGTTAACAAATATAGAACTACATGTGCATTAAATTGTGAGGTTCTGGCCGTTAATAAATTATAGAACTACATGTGCATTAAATTGTGAGGTTCTATAAGGTAATCAAAACGAAGAACTACATGTGCATTAAATTGTGAGGTTCTGGAAAGAAGGTTTATGACCTTATTTTAATGGATTTTATTCTTAACATTTGTTAACTTGGAAATGCTTGTTGGAAAGGTTTCCTTTTTGGATGCCTTTGTTATATCCCTTGAAATTTATAAACTGTATGTTCTCACTAGGCTTTTTAACCCTAACACTTTTTCTCAAATGATATGTATATCAGGTTCTCGTTAGCGGCGGGTTGCCAAGGGCTTGAGTGTCGGGGTTTGACCTCGAGAGTTTTTGAGATGATAGTACTGGATTGTTGGGCATTTGTTAAGTCCCATATTTTTTGGATGGTTCTGGATCAACAATTAATGTAATCTAGATAGTATATGTTTAGATTAGTTTGTTGTTGAGATCCTTATCCGTATTCAGATTTTTGTAAAGGTTAAGTACAGTCCCCCTTTTTGGGAGGTTTAAACCTTTGGTTGATGCTTATTTGTACAGTTTCCGCAGCTTTAAATGTACCCTGGTTTTAGGGTGTTACAAGTTGGTATCAGAGCTCTAGTTTAAGTGATCTAGGCATGAAAGTAAGATGTCTAGACTTAGACTGAGTAGATTAAGCATTGATTCGTGAGTATTGGGTAGAACTACTAAGATGGGTTAGTCTTAGAGTTGACGGAAATTGTAGCTATCAAACGTTGTGGCGATGGTATCAAGAACCATTATGTATTGTATATTCATAATCTCACTTAGCTAATGTTATTATGAGAATATTTATACGTGATTGTGCCTGAATTACCGTTATTATGACATTTGGTACTATAATAGTACGTTCTTCCGTGTTTTCTCTTGAACTGTCTTTTAACCTTCTCGTATTTGTGTGGCAACCATTTTTAGGATGGTGAATACGCGCAGTCGACCGTTAGTCGATAGAGATTTGCGTGACGATAGTTCTCCTGAGCGAGATCCCGTGGCTGGGACGACGACCGTCATTCCTTCGCGCGTGCCCCCATTTCTTTCTGTGGAAGTGGAGCTTGGGCCAAGAGTGGTTCTGGCGTCCACTAGTCCCGTTGTTCAGTTACCTAGCCCTCAAGCTGATATGATGGCCAGCGTCATGCAATTGGTAACTACGACCTTGGAAAAACAGCAAAAGGTTTTTCAGAAGATGTTGGAAGACCATAGTGCGAGTCTCAGAAGGCATGGGGCAGTGGAAGAAAATGTGCTGACTGGCTCAGGTAGCGGAGTCAGGACTGAAGAACCCAGGATTGTAGTTGGCCAGAATAGTGGGAGGAAATGCTCATATAAATCTTTCCTAGGATGCGGGCCGCCGGAGTTCTCCGTTTCTGATGACCCGATTTTGTGTGTGAAGTGGGTACGAGCGGTTGTGCAAGCCTTTGGCTCTTCCGAGTGTGGGGATGATCAGAGGGTGCAGTTTGGTACCCAATTGCTTAGAGATACAGCCTTCACTTGGTGGAATATCGTTCAATCCACCCTGTCTCCTACTGTGTTGGCTCAGCTGTCTTGGGTCGAGTTTAAAAAGAAATTGTTGGAAGAGTTCTGCAGCGAAAGAACTATGGACAGAATTGAGAAGGAGTTTCGGTCTTTAGTGAAAGGAAACCTGACGGTGAGGGAGTACACCCGTCAGTTCATAGAAAAGCTAGATCTGGTGGGGCACGTGGCCCCAACGGAGAAAGATAAAATGAAGGCCTATCTCAATGGCCTACCAGCGGACCTGTTATCTATGGTCCACAATTCTAAAGCTTCCAACCTCCGAGAGATGATTGAAGAAACTCATTTTATGGAGGAGTTGTTTTTGAGAAGCAAATTTGAGAAAGCGGTGGTGGTGTCTGACAAGAGAAAATGGGAGAACAGTTCTGTACCTCCCAAGAGATCCCGACCTTTTGCTGGGAACCGAAGCTTCAGCAGCCAGCAGGAAGCTAGGTGGTGTCCCAAGTGTCGAACCAAGCACCACGGTAACTGTAATAGTGCGCCTCAATCTTGTTACAAATGTGGTAAGTCTGACCACATCACCCGTGACTGTCCGGTCAAAGGACTTGTATGTTACGAGTGCAAGGCACCGGGGCACTTGAAGAGAAATTGCCCAAAGCTGGTATCGGGCAACGTGCCAGCGAAGAAGGAGAACCCACCTACGGTTGTGGGTCGAGCATTCCAGATGACGGCTGATGAAGCCAAGGCATCCGCGGATGTGGTATCGGGTACTTTTCTTATAAACTCTATACCTGCTAGTGTTTTATTCGATACGGGTGCCAGTTTCTCTTTCGTATCTGAGTTGTTCCGTCAAAAGATTGTTATGTCCACTACTAGTCTTGAGGATGCGTTAGTAGTAGAGATAGCTGATGGTAGTAAAGTTCTAATCCGTGATGTTCTGAAAAAGTGTACTCTCGGTATCGAGGGAAGAGAATTCTCGATCGATTTGCTGCCGATGTTAATCGGGGGTTTTGATGTGGTGGTCGGCATGGATTGGTTGTCAAACAATCATGCCGAGATCGTATGTTCTAAGAAGTTGATTCGACTTCCCAACCCCTCTGGTGAAGTCGTTGTCATCTATGGTGAAAAGAGAAAGGGTGAAGTGGCAATAATCACAATGGCAAAGGCACGCAAGTGCTTAGTAAAGGGATGTTCGTATTTCCTAGCCTATGTGATCGATGCCAAGTTAAAGAAATCAAAGCTGGAAGATGTGAAGATCGTGCGTGAGTTTCCAGACGTCTTTCCGGACGACTTGCCCGGGTTACCACCCGAGCGTCAGGTAGAGTTTCGGATTGATCTTGTGCCAGGAGCAACACCAATTGCTAAAGCTCCTTACCGTTTAGCATCGTCGGAGATGCAAGAGATGATGGCACAACTCCAAGAGCTATTGGAGAAAGGCTTTATAAGACCGAGTTCGTCACCTTAGGGAGCTCCGGTCTTATTCATCAAGAAGAAATATGGCACAATGAGAATGTGCATCGACTATCGTGAGTTGAATAAAGCTACAGTAAAGAACAGATATCCGCTTCCGAGAATAGACGACTTTTTCGATCAACTTCAAGGAGCGGGTTGTTTTTCTAAAATCGACTTACATTCGGGTTATCACCAAGTGAAGGTAAGATAAGATGATGTACCGAAGACAGCTTTCAGAACGCGTTACGGCCATTACGAATTTCTTGTAATGCCTTTTGGTCTAACAAACGCACCAGCTGTGTTTATGGATTTAATGAATAGAGTATGCCGACCATTCCTTGACAAATCGGTCATTGTATTCATTGATGACATATGCGTGTACTCCAAGAGTGAGTCAGAGCACGAGCAACATTTACGTGAAGTTCTGGAAGTGTTGAGAAAAGAAAGGTTGTACGCCAAATTTTCCAAGTGCAACTTTTGGCTTAAAGAAGTACAATTTCTGGGTCACGTAGTCACTCGGGTCGGAGTGAAAGTAGACCCCTCCAAGATTGAAGCTATGATGAATTGGGAGCCTCCTAAGAGTCCGTCCGAGATCCGAAGTTTCTTGGGTCTGGCGGGATACTACAGGAGATTTATCCAAGACTTTTCAAAGATCGCTTCTTCCTTGACAATTCTGACTCGGAAGAATGTGAAGTTTGAATGGACTGAAGCCCAAGAGAAGGCGTTCTGGATCCTTCAAAAGAAGTTGTGTGAAGCTCCGATCTTGACGTTACCTGAACGGTCGGAAGATTTCGTGGTATACAGCGACGCTTCAAAGATGGGACTGGGATGTGTGTTGATGCAACGAGGCAAGGTGATCGCTTATGCCTCGAGGCAGCTTAAGATACACGAGAAGAATTATCCAACCATGATCTGGAGTTAGCGGCGGTGGTGTTCGCTTTGAAACTTTGGTGACATTACCTTTACGGCACGAAATGCACTCTATACACGGATCACAAGAGCCTGAAGTATGTCTTTGATCAGAAAGAGCTGAACATGAGGCAAAGGCGGTGGCTCGAGTTGCTTAAAGATTATGACTGTGAATTGCTTTACCATCCCGGTAAGGCGAACGTGGTGACCGATGCGTTAAGTCGAAAGGACTATAGCGGAAGTATTCAAGCTACCCATTCGAGGATCGAACTAGTGTCTAGTCTTGTTGAGAAGATCAAGACATCACAAGTAGAAGCACTGTTAGAAGAGAATCTAAAAGATGAAGTCATGACGAAGCAACGTTTACTCTTAACGGAAGATAGCCGTGGAGTAAAACTGTTCAGCGGTCGTGTGTGGGTACCCAAGCTTGGGGGTAACCGTGATCTGTTGCTAGAGGATGCTCACAAGTCCAAGTATTCCATTCATCCGGGGAGTACAAAGATGTACAGGGACTTAAAGCTTCACTATTGGTGGCCGGTAATGAAACTTGATGTGGTGCGTTACGTTGAGCGTTGTGTGACGTATTCGCAATTTAAGGCCGAGCATCAGCGACCATATGGGAGTCTACAGTCTTAGAGATTCCCGAATGGAAGTGGGAGCATATCACCATGGACTTTGTGACGAAGTTGCCTAAAACTCTTCGAGGTCACGATACCATTTGGGTGATAGTTGACAGATTGACAAAGAGCGCTCACTTCTTGGCTATGCGCGAGACTCTACCGATGGATAAGTTAGCAAAGCTTTATATCGATGAGGTGGTCTCGAGGCACGGTATACCATTGTCGATCGTGTCGGATCGCGACAGTCGGTTCACTTCGAACTTCTGGGATGGGTTTTAGAAAGAACTTGGAACTCGAGTGAAGTTGAGTACGGCTTATCATCCGCAAACCGACGGGCCGAGCGAGCGAACAATCCAAACTTTGGAAGACATGTTGAGGTCTTGTGTCATCGATTTCGGGGGTAGCTGGGACTCTCACCTGCCTTTGGTGGATTTTACTTACAACAATAGCTACCACTCGAGTATTGGGATGGCACCTTTTGAGGCATTGTATGGGCGAAAGTGTCGGACTCCTGTGTGTTGGCTTGAAGCGGGAGAAAAGCAGTTCACCCGACCTGAAATCGTGCAAGAGACTGTCGATAAGGTCAAGTGCATTCGTGAAAGAATGAAAGCGGCTCAGGATCGACAGAAAAGCTATGCAGATAAGAAGAAGCGACCGATGGAATTCCAAGTGGGCGACCACGTTATGCTTAAGGTGTCGCCGTGGAAAGGCATTATTCGGTTCGGAAAACGTGGGAAGTTGAGTCCCCGTTTCCTCGGACCTTTCAAAGTGCTTAAGCGGGTGGGTTTGCAAGCCTACCAGTTGGAACTACCACCAGAGTTGAGCAGAATACACAACACGTTTCATGTTTGCTACCTCCGGAAATGTTTGGCAGTAGAAGACAGCGTCATACCCCTTTCAGAGTTAAGGGTAGACGAAGGTAACCGTTTGTGGAAGAACCCGACGCCATCTTAGAGAGAAAGTCTAAGAAGTTGCGTCACAAAGAGGTCACTTTGGTCAAGGTGCAGTGGAAGCATCACCGAGGAGCAAATGTGACATGTGAAGCCGAGGAGGATATGAAGCGAAGATATCCTCACCTTTTTGAGTAGTTGGGATTTCGGGGACAAAATCATTCCCATGTTGGGGAGGATTGTAACACCCCGAATTTCGATGTTTTGCGAAGATGTTGGAGGAAAAAGAAGTTCCTGTTTCTGTCTACCCGTGCGCCCTCCTTCAGGAAAAACGCACGGGTCGTGCGCATGGATCAGGGTGCGAGGCAGTGACTTTCGCACGGGCCGTGCGCTATCCCCCATTGAAAACGCACGGGCCGTGCGCTGTGTTGGGAAGTGTGAGAACCTTGCTAAATATCTCATTTTGTCAGAATTCTTTGATAATCTCATATTTCTCTCTCTCTCTTCCTTTTTCTCTCTTTTCTCTTTCAATCTTCTAAGGCTCGTTTGGTTGCTAGTTTTCGGTATTTCTAGCGAGGGGTCGGTGTTTTAAGCTTCACCTCTTCGTCGTGATCGTTATCTTGTTTTCCGGGTTTTATTCTGAAAACCTATCGGTGAGTTCCTACTACCATTTTACAAACTTTATACATGTCAAAACTCTTATTTGCGAAATCTGAAGTATTTCTACGGTATGATTTTATGTTCTCTACATTTTGATATAAATGAAGTTTTTGGTGATTTTCGGGGTTCCCGATCAGTTTTGACTAAAATGACTGGTTCCGCCTTATTAAAGTAAAATGATGTTTTACTTGCACATTATGTGAATATGTGAAAAGAATGTTTATGAACTCATTTTAATGATTTTCATTCTTACCAGAAGTTGAACTGGAATTGGCATTTTGTTTTATAAAATGTGTTAATACCATACGTTTATTTATGGTTGGTCACATATGTTGTTGTGACGATTCTGTACCATTACTAGCGGATCCCTAGGTTTTGAGTTGCCTGTTATTAATTGGAGATTACCAAGTAAAGTAAAATATAGAGCTACATGTGCATTAAATTGTGAGGCTCTGGCCGTTAACAATATAGAGCTACATGTGCATTAAATTGTAAGGCTCTGACCGTTAACAAATATAGAACTACATGTGCATTAAATTGTGAGGTTCTGGCCGTTAATAAATTATAGAACTACATGTGCATTAAATTGTGAGGTTCTATAAGGTAATCAAAACGAAGAACTGCATGTGCATTAAATTGTGAGGTTCTGGAAAGAAGGTTTATGACCTTATTTTAATGGATTTTATTCTTAACATTTGTTAACTTGGAAATGCTTGTTGGAAAGGTTTCCTTTTTGGATGCCTTTGTTATATCCCTTGAAATTTATAAACTGTATGATCTCACTAGGCTTTTTAAGCCTAACACTTTTTCTCAATTGATATGTATATCAGGTTCTCGTTAGCGACGGGTTGCCAAGGGCTTGAGTGCCGGGGTTTGACCTCGAGAGTTTTTGAGATGATAGTACTGGATTGTTGGGCATTTGTTAAGTCCCATATTTTTTGGATGGTTCTGGATCAACAATTAATGTAATCTAGATAGTATATGTTTAGATTAGTTTGTTGTTGAGATCCTTATCCGTATTCAGATTTTTGTAAAGGTTAAGTACAGTCTCCCTTTTTGTGAGGTTTAAACCTTTGGTTGATGCTTATTTGTACAGTTTCCGCAGCTTTAAATTTACCCTGGTTTTAGGGTGTTACAAAGATCATCAAGGTCATGAGGGGGAGAAGTCAAGGAGAAGTTAACGAGACAAAAAGCTCAAATGTTTATCTGTTGATCATGATTCGCTCAAAGATTCTATTCTCTCAGCTACAACAAATTCTTTTGCTGTTCCTGCTCCGAACACCACAGTTCATTCAAGATCATTCAAAAGAGGTGTATCGTCTAGAGCTCAAGCAGCAAAGACAATTTCAATCTGAAAGACGCTGGGAAGAAATTTCGATTTTAAAAAGTCAGAAAGCTTCTTAAAGTCGCTTTGTTGGTTCGTGTTGTTATAGAAGATGAATTTTTGAAGACCAAAGCGCCAATGATTACTAAGGGGGAGATTGTTAGGTCTGATTTTATAGTAATCATTGTACTTATAGGGCTTGGTCTAATACTGGGTCTAATGTCTTTCTGTGCTGTATCTGACCAAGGGTATTTAAGTCCCTTTGGTCTTGTTTCCGTGTAAGCACTTCATGCACAATAATCTGATTTGTTACTTTGTGCATTGCTCTCTCTCTCTCTCTCTCTCTCGAAAGATTCATAGATCTTGGACTATCAGATCAAATTTGAAACAACTAGCAAAAAAATTTACTAAGTACTGAAACTCGCAGACCACTGAAAAGTGCATTGTTTGCGCATTGTTTCGAGTAAACTCGCAGACCGTAACGTGCACGTTTCTAGAACTCGCAGATGCCTTCAAGTGCTTTTTATAGAACTCTCAAGCTAAATTCGCAGATCGCTGTTCACAAAGAAACTCGCAAACGCCTAAATGCGAAAAACACTGTTCCCTGACAAACTCGCAGTCTGAGACGTGCGCGTTTGTAGAACTCGCAGAGGCTTACTTGCGCGTTTAACAAACTCGCAGATGATATTTTCGCACAAACTCGCAGATCAAAGAGCAACACACGCAAGCTTTGATTTACGCGTTCTATGAACTGGCTAATAACGCCTTGTGCGTTTGAGACCAAATTCTTCAACTTGCGCGTTCTTGCGATGAACTTGCACGTTTCACAGATCTTGCGCGTTCTTGGGTTTTCCTTGCGTGTTCTTGGCCTATTCGATCAAAAATCAAGTAAATCTTGATTTATGATTCTGAAAATCACACAATTAGTCCACGATACAATACGAAACAAGATTACAACACTGGAATTACAAAAGAAATCGAAAATTACAGTGATTAATTCGAATTACAGTGTTCGACTTTCAACTATTCACGAAACCCACATTTTGATCAAATTGATCAATCCAAAGTTGAAATTAGCCTATGTGATCTGAACGAAGTTTGATTCTAATGATAAAACGCACACAATCAAATCAACTTCTTGATTTAATTGTGCAAAAACACGATAAAACGAAATCAAACAGTAACTTTTTCAGTCCGCCAAAAATATTTCAAAGAAAATCTTCAAATTCGATCTGAATCTGCTCCTTCTTGTTTGCTTTGATACCAATTGAAAATATAATTCCCAATTCAAATCAAGCTAAAAATACAAACACTCTCAATCAAGATTATGATATAACAATGTATATTTCTAGAGAGAGAGTAGAGAGAGTAGAGAGAGAAAGTCTCTAGTCATATGTGTATTACTATGAATGCGTACCATGCATCTTGTTACATGATTTACAAACCAAACACTATTTATACCAAGATATGAAACCACATGATTAAACCTACAAACATTAAGATTGACTTTGCTAACTTTGACTTATCTAGAATTTGACATTGTTGACTTTTCTTGACTTCACTTTTCACATTAAATATTGGATACAATAAAATACACTAACAAGATCAAAGAGCGCAGATTGTCAAATTATCATGAAGGGGAGATTGTTTTTCATTACAAAGGGGGAAATCAAAGAAATCGCTAAAATTGAAGAAGTTTTGATGATCATGATACTCACAATCATCAAAAAGGGGGAGAAGTTTTCAATGTTCAATTTCAAAGACTGGAAGTTGGAGAAATTTGAGTTTCAAGACAGATGAAAGTTTATTTGGAGCAAGAAGATTCAAAAAGATTCTGAAGAAAGACAATTCAAAGTCAAGTTCAGATAATTTCCGAAAGTTTGTTTTTCTGAAGACTTATCAGAGATTTCTGAGATGAAGATACAAGTTTTTCAAAGATTCCTCAAAGTTTTAAAGTTGTTTCAAAGTTGAAGTTTCAAAAGTTTCAAGAATTCTGATTCGTGTTCAAGACATGTTGACTTTCAAAGATACAAAGTGAAAAAGACTTTTCAAGATTCTTCAAAGGCTGAAAGACTGAAGATTGTTAAAGCTTCAAAGTTCAAAGTTGTCAGAGACAAAAGCTGAAGAATCAAGAGCTGAAGACTAGTGTCAAATTTTTATTAAATCTTGAATACAAAGGGGGAGATTGTTGGGTCAAAATATTGTATCCAAGATTTAATAGGAAAGTCAAAGTTGTAAAGTCAACAATGTCAAAGTCAAGATTAATCAAAGTTGTTTAAGTCTTGTTTAGTTTACTTAGCTATTAAGTCTTTGTTTAGTTAGTGGGTATAAATAGGCTTAATGCCTTGTGAGTTTGTAAGAACCTCACCGTAAACATTTCAGACATGATATATCAGACTAAGAGCTTTCTCTCTCTACTTTCTCTCTCTAGACTTTATTGTTAGATCTTGATTCTAGAATGAGATTATGCTTGATTGATAGGGATTTTACATTCACAGGTATATATATGGGATTTGTTTGTAGTTTAGTAAGAAAGTCATTACAAAATTTTTGACTCTCTCTATACTATGTGAATAATAAAACAAATTCCCTCCCAATCTCTTGTTAATCTTTTCTCAATCAATTAAACTTTGATCATTGTACCTAACAGGAGCTAGCCGAGCACCAACGACCTTACGGAAGCCTTCAATTCCTAGAAATCCCAAATGAAAGTGGGAACATATTACCATGGACTTCGTGACTAAATTGTTGAAAACCTTGAGAGGTCACGATACTATTTGGGTTATAGTTGATCGGTTGACCAATAGTGCTCACTTTTTAGCCATCCATGAGACCCTACCAATAGACAAGTTGTTGGCAAAGCTTTATATCGATGAAGTGGTTTCAAGGCATGGAGTGCCCTTGTCTATTGTATCGGATTGTGACAGTCGGTTTACTTCAAACTTTTGGGACGACCTACAGAAAGAGTTAGGTACTAGAGTAAAACTGAGTACGACTTACCATCCCCAAACCCTCAGCCAAAGTGAAAGGACGATTTAAACACTATAAGATATGTTGAGATCTTGTGTGATCGACTTTGGGGGTATTAGGGACTTTCACCTACCTTTGGTGAAGTTCGTGTACAATAATAGCTATCACTTGAGTATCGAGATGGCACCGTTTGAAGCCTAATACGGGTGGATGTTCAGAACTCCCGTATGTTGGCTTGAAGCGGGCGAGAAGCAATTCACCGGTCCCGAAATAGTGTAAGAAACGACCGACAAGGTGAAAGGTATCCGAGAACGGTTGAAAGCGGCATAAGATAGGCAAAAGAGCTATGACGACAAGAAGAGACGACCGATGGAGTTCCAAGTGGGAGACTGTGTAATGCTTAAATAATCCCCTTGGATGGGGATAATCCGATTTGAAAAATCATGGGAATTTGAGTCCCCGTTTCCTTGGACCATTCACGGTGCTCAAACGCGTGGGACTTCAAGCGTACTAATTGGAGTTACCGCCAGAAATAAGTGGGATCCATAATACGTTCCACATTTGTTATCTTTGCAAGTGTTTGGCGGAGGGGTTGAGCATCATTCCCCTTTCCGAGATAAGAGTGGATGAGGGTAATCATTGTGTGGAGGAACCTGATGCAATCCTACAGAGGAAATCCAAAAAACTTTGCCACAAAGATGTCACTATGGTCGAGGTACAATGGAAACATCATCGTGGGGCCAATATGATGTGGGAAGCCAAGGAGGACATGAAGCGGAAGTACCCCCATTTGTTCGTGTAGCTTAGATTTCGAGGACGAAATTGTTTCCAAGTTGATGATTGCAACCGGAATTTTTGGTAAGTAAAAGTCAACCCGTACTTCGTTGCATCTTATATATAGTGGTTCTTATATTAAATAATCATTTTAGGTGGTCCCCATAAGTATCGGGAGCCTTCGTATAGGCTCGGCTACAATGCCTAGGGACTATGACATGTCATAGTCGCACCTGGCATAGTTGCACGAAGTGGACAATAGCCTGGGGCAAGTCAGCGACTATGCCAGCTGATATTGCCATGGCATAGTCATCTGAAAATGTCGCACCAGGGATGGGTGTTGCTGTCAAATACGAATTTTCAGCCAAAACTCATTTCTCATTTACTCATTTCTTCTCCTTTTCTCTCCAGACTATCTCAAAACCTAACCAACCTCATTTATGGTGATTTTGGGGCATTGATTTCACAAATCCACAAGTCTTGAAGTGTCATTACTCCCTCAAGTTGAAGTTAAGAAACTAGCTATCAAGTACTCACCATCTCCATCTTCATTTTTAACCTCAAGCTTCATCTAGGGTTTTCTAGTTTTTTCTAATAAAACCTAATTTTTGAGTTCAATCTACCTTTTTCTAAACTTTATACATGTCAAAACTTATATTTTGAACTCTTGATCTCCCCTTTACTACATTTTCTTGATTTGAAGTATTTTGACCTAACTTAGGGTATTTTTGGAGATTTTAGGGTTTTTACCATTTTGAGATATGTCAAAGAGCTTCATAATTTGTGATATAAAATATGTTAAAACTTATGTATTGATGGTTAAAATACTTGAAATGAAGCCATCTTGGCTATATGTGGATTTCAAACTATTTTGGGGATTTACTTGTTAAAGGTGGATTTTGGAAGATGATATACTTGGCTTTTTTGTTTGTATTAATAATGAGCAATGTAGAGTTTCTATAACTTTGGCAAATTATATGTTTGGGAATTGATTTATATTTGGAAATGGTAATGGTACATGTTGACCTTCTTATGGACTTGGTTCCATATGGCAACATTTATACAAAGGTTTACCTTTCATGGAAAGTGTTATGAGAACTATACGTGTGATTATAGTTTTGACACTAATGTAATTGTGACAGGCCTTAGACTATTACTAGTGGATTCATAGGTATAGAGTCGGCTTAATTTTGGGATATTTCTCGTTTGTAACTAGTTGAGACACTGGACCCTCGAAAGGTAACTAAGTACGGTAATGTGGGACTGATACTAGCCATGGGTCGTAAATGTAATCCTAGTGAATGAGTTTGATTAGGATAATTGGGTGCCCTCGCCCACAACTGAATACGATTCGGAGAACTCATGGCCTTGATTCTAGTATTGAGCTCGTAACTTGGAAAGTAGGCTACTTTTGTGTTCCGCTACAAACATTGGAAATGGGGCTCCCCCGTCATCGTAAGATGTTTTGGACCGCAAGGCCTTTGTGTGGTTAATTGACATACTTTATCTTTCCAAATCATGGAAAAGCTATTTATTTACATTTCAACTATTCGTCAATTTAAACTCACATCTATCATATTTGACTTTTTATTTTCTTTTTTAATTAAAAACTTTTACCCTCTTAAAGTTTAAAATAAATTATCTTAAAAATTACGAATATTTTAATCATACAAATTACATCAAAAAAACGAGAATTTCGTGCTTTTTGATATGACATCATCTCGATATAGTTTTTTTTTGTTTTAACCGTTTTTTATGTGAAATGTTATATATGTATTATATATTCATTATCAATATTTATGTACGTTCAAGTGTGTACAACAACTCGACACCGTAAGTCCGTAACTCGACATCACATTATTCAACACTTTCTTCAACGTTGTAAGATATCGCGTTCTTCATCACCGTAGCCCAACACCCATCGAAACGAATCGAAAATGTATGGTGTTTCAGTTGTGAACCGAGGAACAAAATAGAGCGCACCATGTCTCCACACCTTCATGGGTCATTCATGTATTATTTATCATGAATAATGTATCATTCATGATGAATAATACAACATTCAGGGCGACTAATACACGATTCATTAACTTGTGTATTATTTATCATGAATGTTGTATAATTCATCATGAATATTGTATTAGTCATTGATAGGTTAATTTTATTTACCCTATTTTTAACTCACTTTTTATAATTTTGAGCAATTTTCATTTTCTCATTGAGTATTTTTATTATCTATTTTAGTATTTTCATTTAAATAAATGTTTTACGCTTTTGTCGTTTTTATATTTGTTTTAAAAGAAAACGTCGGAAAAATCTTATTTTTATTTATGTTTTTAATTTAGGATCGATGCGAAAGTCGTGAGAAGTCGACATCAAGTGGTGACACGGAAACGACAAAAGACTTTTCCTTTTTGGACCAACGCAACGAGCCGTCAAGATGAAGCGTTTTCTTTTGGGCTAAAAACCGAGATATTGAACCGGGCTTTTGAAGATGTTGGGCCGTTTTTGTATGGACTTTTGCTATAACTTTTTGGGCCGAACTTTGGACTCTTTTGACTACAAACCATGGGCTGAAAATCTACTTGTTCTAGGCCAATTTTTATGGGTTATAAATAGGAAGCCCATTTAGACACATTAGAGGCCCATGACCTTGAATTTTTTGTTATAAATAGGAAATGGATGGATGAAAACAAACACAAACACCTACACATTTTTTACATCTTTCTTTCTCTCTCTCTCTCTCTCTCTCACGACTCTCTCTCTCTCCTACTCTTTTTCTTTTTTTTTATAAGTCTAGATTCATTGAATCTAGACAATGGTTATCATCTCATTCCATAATATGTTTTGGTCTTAGAAAGTTAGATAGATGGAGAATTTCCTTGTAATGGAAGTTTGAAAGTGTGAACCTAGAATCCATAAGCTGATCTTGATTATTCTAGCTCACGTTTCAAACTTTTGTTTTTTGATTGATATTAATGCTAGTTACGTTTTGGTTATAAATATTCGTCTCTCGTTATTTCTCCGCATCTTTCTTATAAGTCGATACATTTGAGTAAGTTCTTGGTTTTTATTTTGGTCTCATTACGGCTTTAGTTCTATTACAAACCGGAAGTCTGGAAAATAATTTCGGATTCCCAACTTTTGTTGGTTCACGGTTTGTTATAGTTATTAAATCCTTTTCATGTTTCCAATTTTATAAAAATCAAGTATAAAAATCAAGCTTAAGATAACAAAGGAATGTGATCTCATCTTTTTATCCATAAATTAATCTTACCCCGACAGAACATTATATCAGGTGTTGCATTTTAATTAACTGTTCAGTAGTATTAATCAAAACCCCAATCAAAAATATTGTTTTCGAAATCGCCATCTAAAACTCGCTTTTACAGACCCGACTTTCAAGAGAAACTTTTCCACGCTTCCCTGTGGGATCGATATTCGGTATTTTGTACAATTATTACTTGTTAACAGACGGCAGTAGATTAAGATGTATACTTGCGTCGAGATCTATTTTCTTGCATTTTAAAAAGGTGTAAACACGAAAAGTCGCGACAAGTTTTTGGCGACGTTGCCGGGGAAGCACGCTAAAAGCTTTTCTACCATCTATTTGGAAAAAAAAATTCGAAAAAAAAAGTGCATGCCAAGATTGCCTCACGGTAAATTTTTCCAATTTGATCCCAATATTGAACGAACGTTTAGACAACGAAGAAGAATCTAAAAGGCTAATTGAGTCTTAAATTCTTCCGAAATGTCTGAACATGAATAAATGACGGATGAGGAATTAATCCCCGGGTAAATCTAAATGGGCGTCAAAACAATCAAGAAAATAATAATAACCGAAGAAATCGAGATAGAGACATTCACAATGATCACGAACATTTAAATGATCGTGAAAATTTAAATAATCGCGAAAATTTAAATGATCGTGATGACCCAAATGAACCGCCAATAAATACTGATGATGAGGAACAAAACATTTTTCGGTTAGCAAATTCCAAAGATGGTGGTATTATGTCTTACGTTGTTCCTGTTTTAACCCAATTGCATCCAGGAATTCTTAAACCAACTTTGCAAACCCATCATTTTGAATTAAAACCGATAATGTTTCAGATTTTGCAAACTAACGGCCAGTATGCTGGTTTGCCAGCTGAATATCCTCATTCTCACCTCCGGTCTTTCATGGAAATTACTGACTCTTTTAAACTGCCTGGTGTAAAAGACGATGCTCTAAAATTAAAACTTTTTCCATACTCTTTAAGAGATAGAGCAAGGTCTTGGTACAACTCGTTGAAACCAGATTCTATAATTACATGGACCCAAATGGAAGAAAAGTTTTTAAAAAAATATTTTCCACCCACGAGGAATGCTAAGTCCAGAAATGAAATCTGTACTTTTAGAAAAATGGACGATGAAGCAGTTCCTGATGCATGGGATAGGTATAAATAGCTATTAAGAAAATGCCCTCATCATGGCATTCTGTACTGCATTCAGTTAGAGACGTTTTACAATGGTTTAAATACTACTGCTATACAAATGCTCGATGCTACTGCACACGGAGCTTTCACAACCTGTACCTACAATGAAAGATATGAAATCCCTGAAAGAATTTCAAACAACAATGGTCAATGGGCTGATCCACGTGCATTACCTAGAAAGGCAGCAGGGGTACAAGACACAGATGCTTATGCATTGTTATCTTCACAGTAGGCTGACATGGCATCTTTAATCAAAAATCTTAATATCGTGCAAGTTAACACTGTGGCACCTACCCCTACTGTGCAGTCTATACAGTGCACCTACTGTGGAGAGGGTCATCACTTTGAACATTGTCCCGGAAATCCCGAAAGAGTAAATTATGTCAGCAGTTACAACAAGGGTGGACCTTTTTCTCAAACCTACAATCCTGAGTGGAGAAACCATCCAAATTTTTCTTGGCACAGTCCTGCCCAAAATCCACCACCACCAAAGTTGCAAGGACAACCTAATTTTTACCAACAACCTCATCACAGACCTCAAAATAACCAACATGGTAATTTTCAGAATAATCAACATGGTTATCAACAAAAGTCAAACCAAAATGCCGACTCATTTACTTCTTTGGAAGCAATGATGAAAGCATTCATGACCCAAACGCAGGCATCAATTAAAAATTTGGAGACCCAGGTGGGTCAAATGGCTATGGAAATTAGGAAACGTCCTTCAGGTTCTCTCCCTAGTGACACAGAAATACCTCAGAGAATTGGAAAAGAACATGTGAAAGTTGTGACATTGAGAAGTGGACAGGATTTACCAGAGAATATTGAAAAAGAACTAAAGACAGACAAAGCAGAGCCTGAAAAGAAAAACACAATTTCAGATTCTGCTCAAGCGAGTGTAAGCATTAGGCCTGAAGGCACTGCTGGGCCCATTGAAACTCCCCCTTTCCAAAGAGATCAGACTATCCAACATTGTTCCCAAATGAACCCAAGGAAGTTCAACAAGTAGATGAGCAGGTTGTTTTGGATGTGTCACAATCTGGTGACCGTCCCAAAATTCCTTGTGAAAACAGACCTGTAGAACAAGTTAAAGTTACACCATCCACTAAGGTAGATAAAATCTCACCAACTGCTCCAGCACCTACTCCTCAAAATACTACATCTCCTACGCCGGTTCCTCTCTATATTCCTTATCCCAGAGATTAAGGAATCAAAGGGATGAAATGCAATTCAAAAAGTTTTTAGATGTTTTTAAACAGTTCCATATCAACATACCTTTGGTGGAAGCCATTGAACAAATGCCGAATTATGCAAAGTTTTTAAAAGACATTTTAAGCAAAAAGAAAAAGTTGAATGAGTATGAGACTGTAGCTCTGACTGAAGAGTGCAGTGCTATGTTGTCTAGCAAAATCCCTCTGAAGCTAAAAGATCCTGGAACTTTCACAATCCCGTGTTCCATAGGAGGGAAGAAAGTAGAAAAAGCCCTATGTGACTTAGGTGCCAACATAAAGCTTATGCCTTTATCTGTTTTCAACACTTTGGGTATAGGTGAGGCTAGACCTACCACTGTTTCACTATTATTAGCAGACAAGTCCATAGCCTGGCCAAAGGGTAAGATTGAGGATGTCCTTGTCCAGGTTGATAAATTTATTTTCCCATCAGACTTTATCATTTTGGATTTTGAAGTTGACAAAGACATCCCCATTATCTTAGGAAGACCATTCCTAGCAACAGGCAGAACTCTGATAGATGTCCAAAAGGGAGAGCTCACCATGAGAGTTCAAGACCAACAAGTGACTTTCAATGTGTTGGATTCCCTTAGATATCCTGAAGAGAAGGAGGAATGTTCTACATTAATTTTGATTGAATCTTGGTGTCAAGATCAAAGTTTTTGGGGAGGTCTTAGGAATTGATGAGTCTGATAGTGAGGAATATACAGCAGAGTTTGAAGAATTAGAAGACATACAGGTTACCTCTGCTGTTGAAACTTTACATAGTGAGGATAGGAAAACGCTTGTTCCTTCCATAGAATGTGCTCCAGACTTAGAATTGAAACAACTTCCCTCACAACTGAAATATGCCTTTTTAGGAGATACAGGGAAGTAGCCAGTCGTTATTTCAGCATCTTTAGAATCTGATCAAGAGGAACAACTGATTTCCATGTTGAAACTACACACCAAAGCCATAGGATGGACCATTGTTGATTTAAAGGGCATAAGCCCTACCGTTTGTCAACATAAGATCATTTTAGAAAACGAATATTTCATCTCAGTTGTGCCTCAAAGAAGACTCAATCCTATGATGAAAGAAGTTGTGAAAAAGGAAATCTTGAAATGGCTTGATGCTGGCATAATCTATCCTATTGCTAGTAGTAGATGTGTCAGTCCAGTGTAGTGTGTACCCAAAAAGGGTGGAGTTACTTTGGTAACCAATGAGAAAAATGAATTAATACCCACTAGGATTGTATCAGGTTGGAGGATATGTATGGACTACCGGAAGCTTAACCAAGCTACCCAAAAAGACCATTTTCCATTACCCTTCCTTGTCCAAATGTTAGACAGGCTAGCGGGGAAAGAATTCTATTGTTTCTTAGATGGGTATTCTGGTTACAATCAAATTGCCATTGCACCAGAGGATTAGGAGAAAACAACTTTTACCTGTCCTTATGGGACCTTTGCATTTAGAAGAATGCCCTTTGGACTTTGTAATGCCCCTGCCACTTTCCAAAGATGTATGATGTCCATTTTTTTTACATGCTTGAACAATCCATGGAAATTTTCATGGATGATTTTTCTATTTATGGGACATCATATGATCTGTGTTTACAAAACCTTGAAAAGAGTCTCAAAAGATGTGAAGAAACTGATTTGGTTTTAAACTGGAAAAAATGTCACTTTATGGTTAAATAGG
The DNA here is from genome assembly GCA_023525745.1 of Arctium lappa. Taxonomy (NCBI): domain Eukaryota; kingdom Viridiplantae; phylum Streptophyta; class Magnoliopsida; order Asterales; family Asteraceae; genus Arctium; species Arctium lappa. The sequence continues at coordinate 60,126,188 of CM042059.1, read as the reverse complement.
GCATTGTGTAAGGTCATCTCATTTCCAGTAGAGGCATTGAGGTTGATAAGGCAAAATTGGAAGTAATTGCAAAGTTTCCTGAACCAACTACTGTAAAAGGTATCAGAAGTTTTCTCGGACATGCAGGTTTTTACCGGAGGTTCATAAAAGATTTTTCCAAAATATCCAAACCTCTATGTTCACTATTACAGAATGACCATGCTTTTAATTTTGATGAAGATTGTAAGAAGGCTTTTAAAATTTTAAAAGATGCATTGGTCACGACACCTGTAATAGTGACACCTGACTAGTCCTTACCTTATGAAATAATGACTGATGCAAGTGATTGGGCAGTGGGAGCAGTTCTAAGGCAAAGGAAGAATAAAATATTTCACTCTATTTACTATGCTAGTAAAACTCTCAATGAAGCCCAAATCAACTACACCACCACTGAAAAAGAATTATTAACTGTGGTGTTTGCTTTTGAAAAACTCAGATCATGCTTGATGGGTGCCAAAGTGATTGTGCATACTAATCATGCTGCCATCAAGTATCTCATTTCTAAAAAGGATGCAAAACCTAGGCTAATAAGGTGGGTCTTGTTGTTACAAGAATTTGATTTGGAAATCATTGACAGAAAAGTTGTAAATAATCTAGTGGCTGACCATTTGTCAAGATTGGAAAAACAGGAGCAGGATAAACACAGTGGGGATATTTGTGAGTCATTTCCTGATGAAAAGATTTTGGTCATACAACATACTGCAACACCTTGCTTTGCAGATATTGTTAATTATCTGGCTTGTGAGATTATTCCCAAGGAATTCAATAAGCATCAAAAAAAGAAACTCATTTTTTATTCCAAAAAGTTTTTGTAGGATGATCCCTTTCTTTTTAAAATATGTTCAGACCAGTAGATAAGGAGGTGTATTCCAAAAGAAGAAGTGGCTTCTGTTTTACATCATTGCCAGACAGGACCATGTGGTGGGCATTTTGGAGGAGATAGGACAGCCGCAAAAATTTTACAATCAGGATTGTACTGGCCTACTCTAAAAAATGATGCCCACAATTTTGCAAAAAACTGCAATGAATGTCAGAGGAGTGGAAATATTTCTCTGAGGAATGAAATGCACCTGAATGGAATTCTAGAAGTAGAATTATTTGACGTTTGGGGCATTGACTTTATGGGACCATTTCCACTCTCTAGCAACTGTGCATACATTCTGGTGGCTGTGGACTATGTGTCTAAATGGGTGGAAGCTATGGCTTGCCACTCTAATGATGCTAAAACAGTTGTCAAATTTTTACAGAAGCACATTTTCACCAGGTTTGGTACACCACGTGCCTTAATCAGTGATGAAGGCACTCACTTCATAAATAATGTGTTAGAGGAAGTCCTAGAAAAGTACAACATACAACATAGGGTGGCTACTGCTTATCACCCTCAGACTAATGGATTGGCTGAACTGTCCAATAGGGAGATCAAGGGAATTTTAACTAAGGTAGCCAAGCCACACCGAAAAGACTGGGCCTCCAAATTGGATGATGCATTGTGGGCCTACCGGACCGCGTACAAAACCCCTAGTGGCATGTCTCCCTATAAATTAGTTTTTGGAAAAGCTTGTCACTTGCCTGTTGAGTTAGAGCACAGTGCCTATTGGGCAATAAAGGAACTTAACATGAGTCTAGATGATGCTGGAAATAGAAGAGCTTTACAATTGTGTGAATTGGAGGAACATAGGAATTTTTCCTATGAAAATGCTAAGTTGTATAAAGAAAATACAAAAAGATGGCATGATAGCAAAATTATTCCAAAAGAGCTTAGTGAGGGACAACAGGTCCTACTATTCAATTCTAGACTCGTGTTATTTCCAGGGAAATTAAGCTCTAGATGGACAGGTCCGTTTCAGATTGCTAAAGTGTATCCCTACGGAGTAGTTGAGTTAGTTGATCAAGAAAGGGGTACCACATTTAAGGTGAATGGACAGAGGGTAAAACCTTTTCTTGAACCGTCAGCATTAATGCAACAACCTATAGAGGTTGTCCATCTCCAATAATAGAAAAGGTGGTGAACGTTCTTGAGTTTGTCCAGACTTAAGACAGTGTATATTTTATTTCAAAAAGAAAAAAAAAATTCAAAAAAATAAAATAAATAAATAATAATAAACAAAATAGGTGGGATTATAAGAGTCATTCCCGATGCAGCTACTGTGGAAAATACCGGCGTCCTCTCCTACTCGCCATGAGTAGGACAGGTTCTATCACTCTTCCCTTTGCGTTTACTTTTATTCTAATATCATGTCATGAGTCTGGGATTGTCTTTTGGAAGCAAAGTTAGATATTTTTTTTTACACACTATCATGCACACTTTATCTCACCATTCACAAAGATTAGTTTCATTTCGTTCCATAAGGGCCACAATCATTTGGAACAACTCTCATGATTTTTTATTTATCACTAAAAATAAGCTTGTAATTTTTTGATTCAACGGATTTTTTTTGGGGTCCTTGCAACATTTACTATCACACAGTTTGTTCCAATCTCAAACAATTGCCGATATTTGTTCAATAGGGACATTGAACCTCTCAAAGTTTTGGGGAGGGGGTGATATGGTCTTCCATTCGTATTCATAGCCATAACACTCATTGTTCACACATACACAAACCATAATTCCATTGTGAATTGCACCAATTTTTTTTTTGGAAACATTCGTCTAAAAATGAGCAAAGCTCTACGTATGCTTTCCGTGCAATTTTAAAAGTGTCAAAGACACCAAAGGATGTGTGTACAAATGTTCACTCAAAGAGTGATGGCAGAAAAATTATGCCAAAATGAAAGATGAGATGAGAATTTGGAAAAAGGCTATGCATAAAAAAAAAAAACATATGCATAACATTCATCCTTTTGTTACATTGTCGATCCTAATCCGTCAAGAAATTGTGTGTTTAACTTTTGGTTGATAGATTTTTTTAATCATGTTAAGGGAAGCCATGATTAGGGCCATTATTTTTTTGCGTTGTGAACTAACTGAATTGAATAAGCGATTGTGCGTATGATGGTTTGTGTAGATGAAATATCTCCCTTTTCTTTCAAAATTTTTGCTCAAAATTGCTTTTCTTTAATAAAGTTGTTCGGGACGAACAACAGTTCAAGTTTGTGATTGTGATAGGGTAATTTTATTTACCCTATTTTTAACTCACTTTTTATAATTTTGAGAAATTTTCATTTTGTCATTGAGTATTTTTATTATCCATTTTAGTATTTTCATTTAAATAAATGTTTTACGCTTTTTGTCGTTTTTATATTTGTTTTAAAAGAAAACGTTGGAAAAATCTTATTTTTATTTATGTTTTTATTTTAGGCTCGATGCGAAGGTCGTGAGAAGTCGACATCAAGTGGTGACGCGGAAACGACAAAAGACTTTTCCTTTGTGGACCAACGCAACGAGCCGTCAAGATGAAGCGTTTTCTTTTGGGCTAAAAACCGAGATATTGAACCAGGCTTTTGAAGATGTTGGGCCGTTTTTGTATGGACTTTTGCTACAACTTTTTGGACCGAACTTTGGACTCTTTTGATTACAAACCATGAGCCGAAAAGCTACTAGTTCTAGGCCAATTTTTATGGGCTATAATTAGGAAGCCCATTTAGACACATTAGAGGCCCATGGCCTTGAATTTTTGGTTATAAATAGGAAATGAATGGATGAGAACAAACACAAACACCTACACATTTTTTACATCTTTCTCTCTTTCTCTCTCTATCTCTCTCTCTCTCACGGGTCTCTCTCTCTCTCCTACTCTTTTTTTTTTTTTTTATAAGTCTAGATTCATTGAATCTAAACAATGGTTATCATCTAATTTCATAATATGTTTTGGTATTAGAAAGTTAGATAGATGGAGAATTTCCTTGTAATGGAAGTTTGAAAGTGTGAACCAAGAATCCATAAGTTAATCTTGAATGATATTAATGGTAGGTCACGTTTTCGTTATAAATATTCGTCTCTCGTTATTTTTTCCGCATCTTTCTTATAAGTCGATACATTTGAGTAAGTTCTTGGTTTTTATTTTGGTCTCATTACGGCTTTAGTTCTATTACAAACCGGAACTCTAGAAAATAATTTCGGATTCCCAACTTTTGTTGGTTCACGGTTTGTTGTACTTATTAAATCCGTTTTATGTTTCCAATTTTATAAAAATCAAGTGTGCATTGGTTAGTTTTCCTTTACGTTATTTATTTTCACGCACTTTAATTCACGCACCTTAATTCCTGTAATTTATTTTATGTACTTTAATTTTCCGTCTTTTACTTTATGTCATTTAATTTCTGCAATTTAATTCATGTCATTTATTTTCAGTTTTATATATAAAGTGATTATATTTCCTGTCTAAGGACACGTTGTTGGCACAACACTTCTACGATTTCTATCGTTGAGTGTTTGAAAACGCCAACCGTCTCCTTTAGTTAAACATAATAATTTATGTCCAAGAACACGTTGTTGGCACAACACTCCTACAGTTTCTATTGTTGAGTGTTTGAAAACGCCAATTGTCTCCAATCTTTAGTTAAAATTTACATTTTCGTTGCTGTTCTATTTATAATTTGTACGAAGTTAAGTTGGGACCGAGACTGATCAAAAGATAAAACGGTGTATCGTATCGCATGATTGTCCGAAGTTATTTAAATTAAAGTTATATTTTATGGTGGATTGCAATTAATCAATTGACAACTGGTTTATTGTACGACGGCTCATTTGAGTTTCATAAAATATCAACCTTAAGATAACAAAGGAATGCGATCTCATCTTTTTATCCATAAATTAATCTTACCCCGACAGAACATTGTATCAGGTGTTGCATTTTAACATTTTAATTAACTGTTCTGTAGTATTAATCAAAACCCCAATAAAAAATATTGTTTTCGAAATCGCCATCTGAAACTCGCTTTTACAGACCCGACTTTGAAGAAAAACTTTTCCACGCTTCCCTATGGGATCGATATTCGGTACTTTATACCATTATTACTTGTTAACAGACGGCAGTAGATTAAGATGTATACTTGCGTCGAGATCTATTTTCTTGCATTTTAAAAAGGTGTAAACATGAAAAGCCGAGACATGAATATTGTATTAGTCATCATAATAATGAATGAACGTTCACATTTGAAATTTATACTGAATGTGGAACACCCGAGGATGCGCATACATATTTGACTTTTTATTTTTATTTTTAATTAAAAACTTTACCCAATTAAAGTTTAAAATAAATTATCTTAAAAATTATTAATATTTGACTTATTATAACACATATATAGAATATAACACATATATATAATTTCACGTAAAAAAATGGTTAAAACGAAGAAAAAAAAAACTATATCGAGATGTATGTCATATCGAAGAACACGAAATTCTCGTTTTTTTAAGTAATTTGTTTGATTAAAATATTAATAATTTTTAAGATAATTTATTTTAAAGTTTAAGAGGGTAATTTTTTTTAATTAAAATAAAAATAAAAAATCAAACAAGGTAGCCGCTGATTCAAATTTTCAATTTTGTCCTTCATCGTTTTCTCAACTAACCTAATTATGTATTAACCATTGATTAGTTTTCTAAATTTTGATCAATGGTTAAGATTTGTCCTTATATGCACAATGAAAGATAAGTTTTCATTTGAACTTATATATATACATACATACATATATATATATATATTATATTTGCGTGTTTCAAATTATTGTTTTTATTTTTTATAAGAAAAAAAACAAAAGAATAAGAAAAAGGCTAAAATGGCCCTTGATCTAACGGAGTTAACGAATGCGTTAGTCAAAAGGACCATTGTCAAAACAAATTGAATATCACAAAATCAAATCTACAATAAACATACCATAGGTACCCTTGAAAAAAAATTCTACCTTTTGTTGATTCAGCGATAAGCTTTTTTAGTCATTTATATAATACTAAAATGCATATTTTGAAAAAAAACAAACATGAAAAAGGTATGGAGTTTATATTAAAAACACTAGTTTATAAACTAATTGTTAGGTCTATTTTGAATAGTAATCAATGTGTTTATTTTCTGTGGTCTAAATTGTATCTTGTTAGCTTATCTGTTATGTTTAGACCTTGGGGTATTTAAGTCCCCTTAGTGTTTTTGTTTTCTAACTTCGAACCTCATTTGAATATACACTGTTACATTTGGTGTACTCTCTCTCTCTCTACTCTCTCTCTCTAAGATTTAGAGATTTTGGGATTATCAATTGGCTTTCGTCTTGAGAAATTCAGCTTTTCGCCTTGGGTTATTCACGCAAAGTGCAATTTGCGTCATCCCTGAATCACGCAAAGATCAGTTTGCGTCTCTTTCTGTTCGCGAGAATTACAGTTTGCGTCTCTTTCTGTTCGCGAGAATTACATTTTGCGTCTCCTTTTGTTCACGAGAAATATAGTTTGTGCCACGAACATCTCACGCAAAGTTTAGTTAGCGTCTCTTCTGTCTTACGCAAAGTTCTGTTTGCGTCATCAAAGCGTCACGCAAAGTTCAGTTTGCGTCATCAAAGCATCAAACAAAGTTTAGTTTGCGTCTTCTTCTCCTCACGCAAATCCCAGTTTGTGTCTTGCACTTCTCACGCAAAGTCTCGTTTGCGTCACTTACTGTTCACGCAAACCTCCAGTTTGCACCAGTTTACCATATTTTAGACTTTGATTTTTCAGACTGTGATTTTGTCAAAATGTCTCTTCAAGCTCAAGTATACAAGAACGACTTCATGATGTCTTTGGGGTCCGACACTCGACCTCCTGTGTTGATAAATGAAAACGAATTTCAGCAGTGGCAAAACCGATTCATAAATCTCATAGAGCGACAACCAAATGGTGACAATATGATGAAATCGTTGACTGAGGGTCCTATGGAGAGACTTATGAAAGAAATACCAGCTACTGCAACTACTCAAGCTACAAGAGTTGAGAAGGCTATAAGAGAATATGATGCTGACGAGCTCTTAAGATATCAAGATGATAGTCAAGCAAAGTCAAATATGATTCTTGTTCTACCCAATTCAATCTACAACAGAATTGACTGTTTCAAGCAAAATCCTATGCTCATGTGGACTCAATTGGAAAAGATAATCCTTGGATCAGTTGTGGCTACTCAACTCCGTCAGACTAGATATATGAACAATTTTGAGGAGTTCAAAGCTAAAGATAGAGAAAGTCTGAAAAACGTGTTTGATAGATTTTGGGCGGTAATAAATGATCTGTACAAGATAAAGGTGACAAAGACTGAACTGGAAGCAAATCTGAAGTTTCTGAATGCTCTTCAACCGGAATGGAGCAAATCATGTCATAGAATGAGGAATGATGTTCGAATCTCTACAATGCCAATTCAGGAACTTTATGAGATCTTGATGATTGATGAGAACATGGTTCAGGAAAAGAAAGCTAAGATGGATAAGAAGAATAAGCCAAAGACTGTTGATCCGATTGCTCTTCTAGCAAGTCAGCTGGCTGAACAAACTTTATCAGAGAATGCTTATGACGGGTCAACTGAAGATGATGGTGAACCTTTGGAAAAGGCTATGATCCTCCTCTCTCAACATTATCAGAAGAAGTTCCAACACAGATCTAGATCAAACAATCTTCGCTTCACATCCGGTTCAAAGAAAGTGGAACCCGGTACTCCATCAAAGCCATATACTCCAAAGTATGAACCTGCTAAAGTGACCGAGCCGAAAAAGGAAGAGAAGAAGGTTATGAACTGCTTTAATTGTGGGAAACCCGGACACTTAGCAAAGGAGTGTAGAGTGAAGGTTGTCAAAGATTATGCTTTCTACAGAAAGAAGTTGGAACTAGCAGAGAAGAGAGAAAATGGAACTATTCTGCTTGCTGAGGAGGAATATTGGCTTGATCATTCTGACAACGAAGCCGAGAATGAGGAAATGGCTGCAATGTGTTTCATTGGGGATGACAAAAGTGATGATGAAGAAGAGGACACCTCCACTGATGAATCTGAGGTACCTTCTGAGTTTGATTACAATTTTATATCATCTCAAATGAACGTTATTATCAATGCTTTACATGATTTACGTTCAAAGTTCACATTTGAAAAGCATGATAATCAAGAAAAGTTTGTTTTGATTGAAAAACTGCGAATTTCTCTGAAAGATGAAAAGATTATTTTAACTGACACAAAAGAGAAATTTCAAAAGAAATTGAATGAGTTAGGAAAATTCAAATCAGACTTATCTTGATTCTTTGACTGAATTGACTACTTTAAATCAAAAACTTTCTGGTAAAATAATTGTTTTAGAAGGAAAATTATATAAAAGAGAACAAACTGAGCAAACAATTTATATGAATAAACCAAGGAGTGAAGAGGCAATAAAAGAAAGATGGGGACTTGGTTTTGAAAATCCACATTGTTTAAACAATGTTATCACAAAAACCCCCACTTTGTATAATTTTGATTATCTAAGTCTTGCACATTATGCTCCCCAATTTAAAATTGAGTGGATGAATGCAAAGCAAGAATTAGAAATTGAAAATCAGAAAAGAATGAATAACAAGAAAATGGAAATGCCATTTGTTTATACTAGTGAAAATGCTAAGTACTTTCTTGAGCAATTAAAGAAGTCCAGAAAATCCAAAAATGTTTTAAATGTCAATTCTTCCAATAAATCTTCATTATCAACTGATTTTATTGATATATATGCCAACAATACTAATAACGAAAATGTATCTCCGGTTTCTTATGATTCTAGTAGATATATTCCCCCATTAGTGTTAGAGGGTAAAATAGTTGATCTTGAAGATAAATTGGAAGAACAAAGTCTTCAAACTGATTTAGAAAACAATTTATTTCTTTTTATAATGAAATCAAGTTTTGAAGACAAAATTAATTCTGGATTTTTTTGTCGATTCCAAGAAAAATACTCAAGATGTTAAGAACAGTGAGCATTTGCGCCAACCATTGGTAGCGTAAACTGACAACTTGCGCCAGACGTTGGTTGCGCAAAGTTCATCTTGCGCCACCAAAGGGTCGCGCAAACCTCTTCCAGACTTGTGTTTTTCTGAAAGCTCTCACTCCAAGGCAAGTTCTAACGTGTTGAATGCCCAGTCTGATTTCTTAGATAAAATTTCTTCTTCTAATTCAATTGTTGATGATTCTTTTATGCTAAATGATCAGTATTATAAACCAAAGCGTAAAAGAAGAAAATTAAAGAAGTCAAGGAAACAAGATAATTTCTTGTCTGAAAATTCTAATTCTTCTGATTTTTCTGTTTCAGATCGGACTGTGAAGAAGTCAACTAAGCTGATATGGAGGGTTAAGCAGAAATCAATAGAATCTGAACTGTTAGAGGATAAATGTGTAGAGAATCTTTATCATACTGATACATTTGCCTTTTGTAATAAACATGCAAAATATTCAATTCCGCAAATGATTCACATTGCAAAGAATGTCTCATATTCTTCTTCTAGTTTTGATTCTGATGATTATGTTTCTTCCTCTATTGATGATTGATTTCATGAGATTTATAAAAATAAAATTTCGAAAAATAAAAGACACAAATCTAACAAGAAGGGAACCATAAGCATATGGGTACCTAAATCTGTGAAGTTTCTGTGTGTGCAGCTTAGTCATTTATGGTATCTGGATTCGGGGTGTTCCAAACACATGAAGGGCAACAAATCTCTGCCTTCAAATTTTAAAGAAAAAATGTTGCAGTCGTGTTAAGTTTGGAAACTTCGAGACTGCTCCCATTCTAGGTTATGGTGATCTTGTTCAAGGTAATATAACTGTCAAAAGAGTCAGCTACGTCGAAGGCCTTAGTCACAACTTATTCAGCATAGGACAGTTTTGTGATAAAGATCTTGAAGTCAACTTCAAATCTAAACGAGTAGCTATAAAGAATGACAGTGGCAGGGATTTACTGGATGGAAAGAGAAGATCCAATTTGTATACAATTGATCTTTCCAAGGTTAAAATTCCATCAGACATCTGTTTGTTATCTAAAGCCTCTGTTCATGAAAGTTGGATATGGCACCGACGACTAGCTCATCTGAATTTTAAATACATGGATCGCCTTGTCAAGACTGATTCAGTGAGAGGTCTCTCAACACTCCGTTTTCAGAAAGACCACCTCTGTCAAGATTGCGAGAAAGGAAAGATGAAGAAAGCTCCTCATAAGCCAAAGCCTGAACACTGCACTTCAGACATTCTTGATTTACTTCATGTTGATTTATGCGGACCGATTGTTGGTCCCGAAGGTGCTTAACAAGTTTGTAGAAGGGAGGGGGGGGGGTTGAATACAAACATAGAAACTAAAGTTTAATAAATTGTTTATTGATAAATCCAACACAATTTACAAGTCTGTTGCGGAATAAAATTAAGTAGGACTCAATCTAAACAAACTTAAGAAACACTAAGATGATTGCACAAGAATATAGAGAATGGGAGATTTAGAGAGTATAGAAAACAAAGGTTTCTATGTTGGTTCAAGAATAGAGCACACTCTCAGATGGAGAGGTGATCTTTTCTATTTATACCCTATGCATTAAATGCATCGCAGGGTACTTTACACGTGTCATTCAGTGAATGGCTTTGGTAGTCTGACTTTTGGGAGACATGCTTTCGGCCGCACCATGAACAGTGTAGTAGACAGATTTGTTATACTATTTGTGGCAGAGGGATGTCCGTTCTGGCACATCATACAAGTTGTGCAAGGTAAGACAAAAGGAGACTTGAGGCATAAGCTTCGTGATCGTTTGACAGCTGAATATCTCTGTTCTTCAGAGATATAGAGTTTTAGCTATCGCTGAAGCTTTTCCTTGTTCCTTCGCATATAAGTAGATTTGTCTTTGCTTCACTGATATCCGCATCAGGTCACTAGTAGACTTGTCTTTGTTCAGTAGCTTCGTCTTTGATTCAGCTATGAACATCTGTTGACGCGAGGCTTGTCTTCAGGGATTACGTTACTGTTTACAATATAAACTATCAGCGATAACTTGAACAAACTTAGTCTGATCGCTGATAGTGAAACACTAATACATAGAAATGTTTATAAGAGATACTATCAGCGATAACTGAACAGACTCAGTCTGATCGCTGATAGTGAAACACTAATACATATTAAACGTAATTTTTACTAAGTATAAAAGAGGGTCGTTATCAAATCACTGAGAGAGCTTGGATCAACACCGATGAAGACAAAGAGTATCGGAAAGAAAAGATATGTCTTGATAGTTGTTGATGATTACTCACGGTATACATGGGTTAAGTTTCTCAAGTCTAAAGATGAAACTCCTGACATTCTCATCAACCTCATCAAAATAATTCAGACCAACAAGCAAAAAAGCAGTCAAAGTTGTCAGATCAGACAATGGTACTGAATTCAAGAACAACACTCTTCAAGCTTTCTACGAGGATCAAGGAATTCAACAATAGTTTTCTGCTGCCCGAACACCGCAACAGAATGGGGTTATTGAACGAAGAAAGAGAATGCTTGTTGAGGCTGCCAGATCGATGCTTGCTTATTCTGGTCTTCCTTTATCTCATTGGGTTGAAGCTGTCTCAACTTCTTGTCCTACTCAGAACAGATCAATTCGCATCGTCGATTCAACAAAACACCATATGAGCTTATGAACGGTATCAAACCGAATGTCAAATATTTCAAGTCATTTGGGTGTAAATGTTATGTTCTGAATGACAGAGACAATCTCAACAAGTTTAGTCCAAAGGCAGATGAGGGTATTTTTTTGGGGTATTCTTCTACTTATGTAGCTTATAGAGTCTTTCTTACTTCCGCAAGAAAAGTGATAGAGAGTGTCAATGTCAAATTTGACGAAGCTGCAGATTTGGTTTCTGGTCAATCAGGCTCAGAACCCGCACTTACAGGGAATTTAGCTTCTGAACAAGTCAGTTCAGAACCTGCAATACAACCTTCAAATCAGGATCCTTCTTCTTTCTTGCTTAATCTTTCTGATCTTGATTTTCTTTTTGAGAATTTTTATGATGATTTTCCCAAATCTAATACTGATAATGTTTCAAATGTTTTGAATCAGGATACTGTAAGCGCATCTACATCCAATTCCGTTGCATCTATCCCTTACACTGATGTTGTTCCAGTACCTCCTGTTATTCAAAACAGTATTTCTGAACAACATATTTCTGAACCTGATCTATCACAATCAGAAACTGAGCCTATTCAAGAAGAATTTGTTCAAGAACAACCTATTCAAGAAGAATATGTTCAAGAACAACCTGTTCAAGAAGAACAACTTCAGGATGAAGAACAAACTGCTACTTTTCAACCAACATTTCCAGAGTCTGATTCTGAAGTTGTTGAACTACCTCCTCCTCCAGTTGAAACTGTTGATGTTTCTTCATCTGAAATAGAAGCTTCTGAACCTCTCTCTCAACAATTAGAAGTTGTTGAAGATGTAATTGATCCTCTCCTTCATACCACTAAATGGACAAGATCTCATCCTATCCATCAAATTATTGGTGATCCTCAAGCAAGTGTGTCTACATGTTCCAAGACGACTACTCCCAACGAATGTCTTTTCACTTGCTTTCTAAGCAAGATTGAACCAACCAAAGTATCTGAAGCGTTGGAGGATCCGGATTAGATTATAGCAATGCAAGAGGAGCTCAATCAATTTGACGCGCTAAAAGTTTGGAGACTTGTACCACGGCCAAAAGGAAAGAGCATTATTGGCACAAAGTGGATATTCAAGAACAAGAAAGACAAAGATGGTATCGTCGTTCGTAACAAAGCTAGATTGGTAGCCAAGGGGTATCGACAAGAAGAAGGAATTGACTACGATGAAAATTTCGCGTCGGTCGCTCGATTAGAAGCTATCTGTATGTTTCTGGCTTTCGCTGCTTATCGGAACTTTATAGTATATCAGATGGATGTGAAAATAGCCTTTCTGAATGGGAAACTGAAAGAAGAAGTCTATGTTTCTCAACCAGAGGGGTTTGTTGACAAAGAACGTCCTGATTATGCCTATTTTCTCGATAAAGCATTGTATGGTCTGAAACAAGCACCAAGGGCGTGGTATGATGAGTTGTCAGCCTTCTTGATCAAATATGGTTTTACCAAAGGATCTATCGATACTACTCTTTTTATATATCGTTCTAACTTGGATATCTGCTTAGTTCAAATTTACGTAGATTATATTATTTTTGGTGCGACTAATCAATCATTATGTACTTGGTTTTCTGATCTTATGACCTCAAGATTTCCGATGAGCATGATGGGAGAAATCAATTTCTTTCTCGGCTTACAAGTGAAGCAACTTCCAGATGGAATTTTTATCAACCAGTCGAAGTACGTGTTTGACATTTTGAAGAAATTCAAGATGGACAAATCCTCTTCAATCGGTACGCCGATGGCTCATGGTGCCAAGGTTGGATTAGACCCAGATGGAAAAGTTGTGGACGTCACGATTTATAGAGGAATGATCGGATCACTCATGTATCAAACTGCAAGTCGACCGGACATAATGTTCTCCACCTGCTTATGTGCCAGATTTCAAGCCAAACCAAAGGAATCACATATGTTGGCAGTCAAGTGCATATTTCGATACATCAAAGGAACTCCATACTTAGGTTTGTGGTATCCTAAGAGTTCTGACTATAAACTAATTGCTTATTCTGATGCAGATTTTGGTGGAAATCAGTTAGACCGGAAAAGCACATCAGGTCACCTTCAATTTATGGGTGATAGACAGATAAGTTGGGCGTCGAAGAAGCAGAACTGTGTTTCTATCTCAACTGTAGAGGCAGAATACGTCGTTGTAGCTAGTTGTTGTGCTCAAGTTCTTTGGATGAAGACACAACTTCATGATTACGGGATGCTACACAAAACAGTGCCTATCTATTGTGACAGCAAATCCGCGATCGCGATATCAGTCAATCCGGTCCAGCACACAAAGACCAAACACATAGATATGAGGTACCATTTCATAAAGCATCATGTGGAAGAAGGTACTATTGAATTATATTTTGTCCCAACTGAATATCAACTTGCTGATATTTTTACAAAAGCTTTAGATGAAAAACGTTTTAATTTTCTGCTTTCAAAAGTTGGCATGTTGAATTTAAAAGTTTAAATCTTTATAAATTTTATTCTATAAAGTAAAAGCTTTACAGGTTTTCTTTCAGTTGAATAAAATGTGTGTCGAGGATAAATTTTCAAGTTGCTTTGTTTATATTAAAGTTTTATATGTTCAACTTTCAAGTCTTACAAAGATCGAAAGGTCAGCAACATGTTTGAAGCTTTTGCATTCCGCTTTAAAGGTTTGTGATTCGTGATATTTATAGTTTACAATGCTTGGAAATCCTAAAAAAGTTTGGATTATGGACTGTAATGAAAATATGGGCTAAGCACTTAGATTTATAACTGAGTGTTTGAGATGAATATTATATATAAAATTCAGAAATCTCTACGTTTAAAATTTTGTACCTGTGGTCTTTCTGGTTTGGGAAAGTAAGTTCCGTGGGATGCTTGTCATCTGGTCCCCTAAGATCAATTGGTCTGGGAGTGATCGAACCCAAATCCTTCTATAGAACCAGATCGAAAGTCATGTTCTACTGGTATGAATGGGTTTAAGATGTGTCGATGTAGCCTTTCTGATCCGGGAAAGTGAGTTCCAAGGGGTGCTTGACACCTAGTCCCCTAAGACCAACTGGTCTGGGAGCGGCTGACCCAAATCCTGCAATAGGGTCAGATAGAAAGTTACGTTTACGGCATGTTCTTTACTTACCGAACTTTTTGAATAAAAAGATGCCAAAGTGCACAAGCTTAAAAGATTCCAAAGAGCACACTTATGTGAAGATGCCAATGTGCACAATGCTAAAAGATGCCAATGAGCACACATCTCATGATACTTGGTGATATGTTTGAGTTGCGATAAACCTGTAAATTTGTGAAAGTCTTAATTTTTGATGGCTTAGTGTGAGTACATGCAAAGTTCTCTATTATATTTTTAGAATTTCATTTTTCTTGAAGCTAATCGAAGTTCGCATTCGAGCACACTGAATAGATTGCTGAAAGTTTTGAAACTGAGCATGTCTTAACTTGATATGCAATGAAACTTGTATATGTATCCAACATCACACCCTTGATTTCAACTGATTGATAAAATCTGTGATATTTTACTGAGTAGAATTTTATTTGTTTACTGTTTAAAATTTTATATGTTCAGTTGTTTCAAAATTTATATTCACTATAATTTTCTTTCTATATTGATGTCTTTATGGTTGAGTATCCATGTTTTTGTAAATTGGTATGTGCATTTTTCGAGGGGGAGAGAACATCTGAATATAAAATGTGACAATCTTCTGTTTATGAGGGGGAGTAAATAAAGTGGTCAGATACATAGCTGATAACATACTTCATGTGCTGATCAGAAATTCATCAGGTAAGTATTTCTGATTTTTCTATACAAATGATATACTGATTTGTTAAATTTCGTGCATTTGTATAGGGGGAGTAAAGAAGCTTGGCAGGTAAAATTTCAATTTTATGTTTTTTTTTGAAGTGTTATTTTTTTAGTGTTATTTTTTTAGTATAAATAGTGTTTGTCTAGTTCTTATTTCCTTTTCTCGCTCTCTTTCATTTTTGAACTCTGACTGTTCATTTTTCCCTCTCTCTATCGTTCTTCCATTTTTCTTTGATTTTAGCTTTTGATCTTCGAATCAGGTATGTTTTCTATTTCCTATTGTATTTGTTTCGTCATTTTGTTTAGTATATACATTGTTCCTATTTGATTTTGAGTTCTTTCACATCTTCTTACTGTGCGATTTTCGTTTTCTACTGTTCATCGTCATTTTCAATCAGATCGATCTTCATTGTTAAAATCATCTAGTGGGTTTGTTTTAGTTCCTATTTTCGACAATCAGGTATGTGTTCTTACTCTTTAATTTGTTGTTTTTATGCTTTGTTTTTGGGTTAATTTGGATTTGCGTCTGTTCATCTTCTGGTTTTCGAATATTTTCAAAATTTGAGTTCAATACTGATTTAATCAGTCTTTAAGTAGTCGAAATATACTTTAGTCTTTCATTAATGAATTTCGAACACTTACCTTGGTTTACAATCGATTTATTTGTAGTTTTGTAAAAATCAGAGATGGACTCGCACAAACTGTCGTTAGTGTTCTAGGGTTTTGCGTATTAAGTTGGTCACGCAAACTTAAGTTTGCGTTACCTGTTTGTCACACGAAGTTAAGTTTGCACTACCAACAGGTCACGCAAAGTTCAGTTTGCGTTACCAGTTGGTCACGCAAAGTGTACTTTGCGTTACCTTATTGACACGCAAAACTTGTGTGTTGTGTATTTTTTTTAATTGTTTCTTGTGTAGTTTGCGCAACACGTTGGTCGCGCAAAGCTTACTTTGCTTTACCTGTTGGTCACACAAAGTTACCTTTACGTTACCTATGTGTCACGCAAACCTGTGTTTTTCCTTTGTGATCATGAAATTTTTTCCAAGTCAAGTTTTATTCACAAGTGAATCACGCAAACCCTTTTTTGCGTTATGAACTGTATACGCAAACCTCAGTTTGCGTCTCTTGCTTGACACGCAAACCTTCCTTTGCGTCTCTAGTTCATCGCGCAAACCTCAGTTTGCGTTTCTCACTTGTCACGCAAACCAAACTTAATTTTTTTTTCATTTTTGTGTTTTCTTTTCTTGTCTAATTTTTCTTCGTTTTTGTTTTCCAGGTAATACAATGGCTTCTCAAGCCAACACTGATCCAGTAATCCAAGATGAGAATGTTATTCTCGATGACCCTTCTGATCGTGCTTTTCATGAGACGCCTATGTCGTCTGTCCCTTCTGTTGGGGCAAATCTTTCTGCTTCACGCCGATCACCGAATGATGTCTTTCCAACACTGATGTACATCTTGCCCTACAAGTCGAACAATTACTTCGTGGATTTTGACAGAATCAAAATTCATCCAGTACTCCGAGCTATTCTCACAGGTCATCCTCTAGCTCCGGCTCTTGTCTCCTGCGCTGATGTTCCTGAAGTCTATCTTCAGCAGGCATGGCATTCGATTACAAAGAATGAGCTCGCTCGTCCTAACAGATTCAACTTGCAAATCGATCAGTTCGATTCATTTTTATCCTACAAGCGACTAAGACTTATTCTGGAGCTTCCTGAGCCTAATTCCAGACCTGGTCGTACATCTTACGACAGCTTTCCTTCGGAAGTGGATGTCTTAGAGGGTATCCGAAATCTTGGATATCTTGGTGCTTTGAACAGAGTAAGTGATTTTGACAAGTCCAATCTACCTCCAGTATGGTATGCTCTATTCTCCAACCTCAACAAATGCCTCACGTCAAAACATTCTGGCACAGTCAATGCGAGTTTTCACTATCTTCGGTTGTTCCATGCAGTCGTATATGACTTGCATGTCGACTATACGTATATCTTCTGGACCGAACTTTCGGAGAGAGTGCAAGACAAACTAATGCATAAGAAGTGCAAGTTTATTCCGTTTATACGATATATGAAGCTGATTGTTCGCAGTATGCTCAGAAGTAATCCTGCTATCCCTCATCATCTATCTTGGCCTCAGGTTCTTGATACTGAGATGACATATATTCAGAAACCGAAGCAGACTTTTAACTACTCTATGACGATTCCTCATGAGCTTATTGTGTATTATGCTAATCCATTTGATGACAGCATAATTCAATACTGTCTGGAGAATGATCTTTATTTGGAAGTTGCTCAAGAGGTTGAAGTAGTTGTTGCCGAACAAGAGGTTGAAACAGCTATTTCCAATCAACAAATAGATGATGTTCTTGCCGCTATTGTCACTGTACCTGCTGTCCATGATGATTCTGCTACTGCTGATGATACTACTGATGGAGATGGAGATAGAGATGCAGATGCTGGTAATAATTTTGCTGGAGATGAAGATGATGATAATGATGACAATGATGGTAATGATGGTGACTAGCCTGGTGTTCTTGTTTATGAAAGGAAGTCCAGGGAACCAGAAGTGCATGTTCAAGATGATGTTATGTATGAAGCATAATCCATTCCTATTAATCCTGCAGTTGCTGATCTTCAAGTTGATGAGCTTGATATAGCATTTGCTAATGCTACAACTCAGCTTCGAGATCAAGATACAACAGTTTCTCATTCTTCGACCAGTCAGTTGAAATATGTGATACGACGGAGAAATTCACAACTCTGAATGAGGTTATTCGTCAACTGACTGGTCGTATGGATGCTGAGAAAGAGGAACAAGTGCAAAAGCTAAAGGCTCTTTTCAAAGGTAAGATGCCAGAGATTGATGCTACTTCGATTCCACAAGAAATTCCATTCAGACGAACGACTGGGGGAGTTATCCGTGATCCTTGAAATGTATCTACCACTACTCCAGCGATTGTTTCTATTCCGCTTCCTCTACCATTTACACAATTTGTTGGCGTATCAACTTCGGTTCCTCCTGTTTCTACTTCACGCTCTTCTGTTCAAGATCTTTTGATCACAGAATTGACTGATCTGTTCTATGCTCGACTTCTTTCTTTGTCGCCGCCAGAACATCAAAATCAAGATTTTATCTTTTTGTTACGGACTTTTCAATCGAATCCGCCTCCGACTCCAACGTCTTCTTCTACATCTGACAGGGTTTCTACGCTATACGAGGAATTCACTTCTTTCCGTACTGAAGCTCGGACGAATTTTTCAGAGATCAAGGAAGGCCTATCTCTAATGACTCAAGCTCTAACCGCTCTCTCTGGCCGATTTGATCGTCATGAACTGGACTGCAGAACTGAAGCAGGTCCGTCTCTCAAACGAAGACATGACCAGGATGATCCAGATCATCAAGGTCATGAGGGGGAGATAACTAAGAGACAGGGAGTGAAGGATTCGTCAGTTAGAGAAGATCAAACGCAAGAAGAGGCAGCTGACAAAGATAAGAGTGCTGACAATGTTTAAGACTGCAGTATTGAAGATCTTGTGAACATAATGATTGAAAATGTATATTTGTCTGCGATGTCTAATACTTTGAATTTTTCTGAGCAGAATATTGAGAACAATATGCAGATCGTTATTTATGTTGATCCTGATACTGCATCAAGGGCACTTGAGCTAGATGATTCTGAAGCAGCTAATGATATGAGATCCTTCTTCGCAAACTTCATAGAGATTAACTCAGATGATGACGATGACATTAGATATGATAAGCTTTGCAAAGTAAAGGAAGAAGAGTATGAGGATACCATTGTTTTGTCTGATACTGAAGATGATTCTGTTTTTATGGATGCAAAAGATGAAGAAATTGCAGACTTGCTGTACAGAGATCTTCCTTCTCATGATGAGATTCCTGAAGCAACTCAAGGTCCTGAAACTGTTCCTGCTACTACTACTCCTGTTGAAGGTACAGCTCCAACTACCACTGCTCCTTCAAGCACATTTAAAGTTGGTCAGTCGTCCAGAGCACAAGCTGATGTTTCTCCTTCTGAACCTGTAATTCCACCGAATATCCTAGAAGAAGGACCAGCTTTGTCTAGACAGCAGAGACTAAGAAGTTTGCAACAACGACATATGGCTTCAAGGCTAAGATCTGTTTTTCTAGAAGACTCTCAAAGCAATATTTTTGTTTCTAGAAGAAGACAGATCAACATTCATGCAATTCTTGGGGTTGGAAAGGAGTTTGATGATTATCAATATGAATATTTAATGTTCATCAAGTGCCAGCGCCGTGGAAAGAATCTCGTTTCTTCTCCACATTTGATTGTCCGAGTTATCAGCGTCTCGATAAATGAGTTTGTCAATATCTGGTATCCGGATTTTAAAGTGGAAAGAAGAGATTGCAAGCTATACACTTTCTCGGAGGCAGATTTTAATGATCTATCTATTGATGACATTGAATTTCTGTATAATCATTTCAGGGATCTCTATCATAGAACACAAGATATCTCTCATGCACTGTTTGTGATCAAAAGGTTTATTCGGCGCCAAATCAGATTCTATAGAGTGTTTGATTTTCAAATGGTTGCTGAAAGCTTTCAGCCGGTGGTTAATCTTCTTAGGACCAATCGTAGCTTGCAGAACTTAGATTCTTATCCTCTATTCACCATTCTTCAATATCCATTTGGAGTTATCTACAGGAATGGTTCAAGTCAAAACTGCTTCCTCAGATTTGAAGAGTTAAGTCATTACTCTGATGGAACCTTGAAGGTGGTCAAGCTACAGTTGGAGCAACGTTTAAAATCTGCTGAAAGAAGGTTTTTGGAGACAAGAAGAAACACATTCCAGTTTGACAATGATGAACTTCGACTTCTCAAGAAGACTTTAAATATTATTGGTGAGAAATTGATTTTCCGCTCAACTCTTAGACGCCTAGAAGTGTTGCTTGGACTGAATAGACTTCGTCAAAGAGAAGAGCGTCATTGATTACTAAGCGGGAGATTTTTTTTATTTTTTTATTTTTTTATTTTTTACGCCAAATGTAACAGTGTATAATCAAATAAGGTTCAAAGTTACAAAACAAAGACACTAAGGGGACTTAAATACCCCAAGGTCTAAACATAACAGATAATCTAACAAGACACAGTTTAGACCACAAAAAATAAAAACATTGATTACTGTTTAAAATAGACCTAACACTAATTTACAGCTCATAATCAATTTATATTAGTTTCTGATAATTTTTGTTCGTAGATGTCATGTTCATCAACCTATTAATTGTAAGCTTAATTGTCATAAAAGAGACTCAAGGAATTTGTGAGTATTTCATCGTTTTGAAAAGAAAAAGAAAATACCTTTGAATAATATTTCAAATAAGATAAATTACAACTCTCTTGAGTCTTGATCCAGTATTTAATGATGAACATGTTTATTCATACTTAAAGTGTTTATTTTTGAATTAAAATATATTATTGAGGTGGAAAATTAATTAGGAGAGTTGGTGAAAATGAGTGACAAATTTTATGTTTTTAACTTATGATAGAGAGAACAAAGACCATGGTATTTCATTTCATTCGATAATGTGAAATTTCAAGCTCGTTTCATTCATCAAACATGACAACTAGTTGACGAAAGAACCTTCACACGTAAGTCAAGATTAAATATAATTAGGTAACATATTTAATTTGAAGATATTATTTAGATAAATAGGGAACTTGAATTAAAAGAGTAATTTAGAAGTTTCAGTTCTCTAAAGAAAATATCTCATCAACATTTATCATCTATGTATTTTGGTTTTGAGACGGGGACAAATACGAGATATATAGAGCCCCAACTTCCCAAAAAGTCGGAAGTTCATATCTTACCAAAAATAAAGAGGATGTATGAGTTATTTTGCTGTATATTATATATTTTAAGAGAATAAAAATACAAATACAGGGTAGGAATACAAAGAAGGTTGAAATGTGATAATGTAGAATAGATATAAATAAGTGATTCTTGAGTCTTGACCATAGGTTTCGTTTTATATCATTCCAAAAATGAAGACAACTAGGTTTTTTTCTTTATAAATTGGATGCATTACTTGTTGGTGATTTTAGTGAAATCATCGGTCATTTTGTGTAATTGGATTCACAAGATAATAATGGGGTTTGTAGATAAGTTACAACACGAGTTAGGAGGTGTGGAGTGCACACTCGTGTAAGCTAACTATGACCCGGGATTGTTGGACTGTCATTTGGTGTGTGTGGGACAAAACAGTAGCTCACGCGGGTTGTGTCGCGGGTTAACCCGCACGGCTACCCGCGTGGTGCACTGTTTTGTGTGGGAGATAGTGGCTCACGCGAGTTGTGCCGCGGGTTTAACCCGCGTGGCTACCCACGTGGTGCACTGGTTTTGGGACGAACAGAGGATCACGCGGGTTGTGCCGCGGGTTAACCCGCGCAGCTACCCGCGTGATGCACTGTTGCAGGTGCGGTTTGTAACCCCCAATCATCCCTTTTGTAACTCCAAAATTGATTTATAACCTACACCATTTGACCAATTAACAATCAATACCATTAAATGGGTGATTATTATCATTAATAATATAGCATCGGTTACATTTCTCTATGTGTTTAAATAGGATCATTTTCTGCCTAAAACGATACCGGTGAATTTGAGATTATCCTCGAGTGAATTTCGTGATACCCATGCAGAATAGGGTTGAAATATCACTTAAGGAAAGCGAGCTCTCACGCGATCTCACATTCTATCCAAGTTCTGATCACTCTCTCTCTCTCTCTCTTCTCTCCCTCTACCCATCGAAGTTCTGCACACCCAATACCCAACATTACTAATTGATGATATAATTAACATATTAAAATGAAGATTTCACTCAATTCACTTGCTTCTAGAAGTTTAATTTTTCGATTTCGATTAATAAATGGGGAGACAAGAGAGCATGACCAACTCTTCTGTGTTCCTCTCGGGAACAACATCAAAGCCAAAAAAGATATTGCCCTAACTCTAACCGTCATTCCGGGTCGGGTCCACCCATAACCGCGCGCCATTGATGGTGTGTTATTTATAAACTTGCCACAGTACATGTGTATCACAATAGGCAGATGAAATTAATTGGTTCACTTATTCCACAATTCATTAATTCAATAGCAAGGAACTACTCACTATCTATGGATAAAGCTTCAGTATTTAATCATTATTAAATTTTCTACCAGACTGACTAAACATGCATACTAGCCTCAAACAAATATCAAACATATGGTTGTTTACAAAATCTAGATAGATTGAGCCTTTCATTTAAAATTCCATCTTGACGAAGAACTTTGCAATGTTATATCTTCTGAAATATATGTTATTTCATTAGATTCTTCTTCAAAAGGCTACATCATGTTATAATCTATGGAACCTATATATCAATAATCCAGTGAATCACTACACTTCATTATTGATAGATAGTGATTGATGAACGAAAAGAGGTCAATATCTGTCATTCATTCCACTACTACATAGGGGACTTTCAGTAACCAACATCTTCGACAACCCATATATTTCAGTGATTTGAGATGTATCATCGTTGGTTTTCCTACAACACCAAATTTCACATGGGTTGTTAACATGCAAATAGTCAAACGCCGATGACACGTTCGTAAAGCTTAAAATAACTGAAGGATTGATTACTAACCACCCATAAAAATTCTGAATTTAAGAAAAAATGAAAAACAAACTTTAAAAACCTGACGTTGATCCCTTGGTCATTGTCGAAGGATCACTGATGGATTATTATTTTTTCCTTTTCAACCTTTTTTAAAAAAATTCCATAATCGTTCCATCCGTGATCCCTCAATGGATATAACATAATAGAAGACAAAACTACGAAATATCACCCACATATATAAGTTGTACCCACATGTATTATAATTCAACATCTTGATTGAATAACAAAATACAAAACACTACTTTGAATTTTGCCTTTTGCGAGTTCTACAATGAGATGCGACTTTTCCAATCTGTCATGATTATGCGCATAATGTCTTGTCACTTCAAATCGAGAATCTCCTTTCGATTTTTGAGACGTTTCCTTATGCCAAGCAGTACTCCCTATGCACTGACGATGTGGTTCCTTGTAACACCACAACATTTGTTAGCCATAATGTGTGCATCTTATTCGAGTATGCAATGAAACTTATGCATTGGTACTACATATAAAACTCAATGTCACCAAAATACAAACATTATGTATTACATACTTAAGCATATTATAACTGTAATAATAATAAACCATTTATACTAATTTTGGAGTTAACACCGGTAATATAACAATAATGCAATAAGTGCGTAAATTACTTCATTGTTGTTATAACCACAAATCTAAGAGCTCCTCTTAAATTGCCGATCAAATATTTGAGACATGCACATATTTTTTAAATTGAAGCTGAGTGGGTAATGGATTTCATATGATTATTAATATCATCTAACTTTCATTCCATGATCAAATATGACTTTATATACATTTCAATGTCATATACATAACTTTGCATGCATGCTCATCACCACATAGGTTTCATATATAATGCTTGTGATCATAGGACTTCACCACTAAGGTTATTTTATTGTCACACTAAGTGACTTTCATACTTGTGAATACATCACAAATATCATCTACATGTGATATAATGCATTGAGATTTAGATATATTTGAGATGAAATCATTTTGTAAACATGTTTATCTACACATATCAAAATATACATATAATATGTATATATATAACCGTCATCCCTTAACCATTCTATTGCATCATTGGATTGAGCCTAATTGCTTGAGCCCTCTGGCTTGAGCCCTCTGGCTTGAGCCTATGCGAAAAGTTTGATTGGAGCACCCCATGAAAGTGGGTGCACCTTTTGTTTGTTTAAGTAATGTTCGTTTGTTTATGTTCATTTAACATTTTAAAGAACGAATATGAACGAACACGAACGAACCTATTTTTTAAATGAACGAACTTTTGTTTGTTTATTGTTCGTGTTCATTCGTTTTTCGGCTAAGTTAAACGAACAAACACGAACAAGACTTCGTTCATGTTCGTTCGATTCATTTACAGCCCTATACATATTGTGCATATGCTAATGAAAAATATTTAGAAAATGTCCATATATATTCACAGTGATCTAGAGATTTAGAAGCTCATTTGCAATTTGGTCACGACCAATGCATTCCATACGTCATGGGGTTTTCAAAACGTCTTTGGATTCACAATTGACTTACAATCATGCACTATTTGGCCTCACAAAGTTTCCTCCCTAAAACCTCTCCACTATTGTTTTAGTAGAGCTTAAAAAAGAAAATATTGTTTTCTTTCTATAAAATCATAAAAACTAAGAAGATCACTACTACAAATATGACTTTTATAAACGGTTGTTTTGGGCTTTATATGCGGTTTTAGAACCGCGTATATCGCGGGTGTTTGTAAAAGTATCGGGATTTTATACGCGATTCCAAAACCGTTTATAAAACTCAACTTTTATACACGGTTTCAAAACCGTTTAGAAAAGTAATATTAACTGCGTATAAAAGTCACAATCTTACACAGTTTTTATATGAAACCGTTTAAAAAAGGCCTGCTAACCATTTATAAAAGTATCTATCTTACACGGTTTTTAGATGAAAACGTTTATAAAAGTCTATATCTTGCACGGTGTAACACCCTTAGATCTGAAGATAGCAACTTATAAAAATTTTCTAAATACATCAATAAATACTTCGAACAACAACATAATTTGAGAATTAACTTCAACGCTCACGTTCATCCTATACATACACTCTATGAAAAGGACGAGTGTTACTAAACCCAATAACAGTTACTAACTCCAACCTGCGGAAGACATCACCGACTACTCACTCTTGTAAAGCTAAGGCTCAACTCTTCAAAGCACTGCTAGAATCGAACCCCCGAAAGGAACCTGATGCACATGCCGATAAATAAAAAGGTTAGGTTTAATGCCTAGTGAGCTCAAGAGTTTTAACATGAATGAATATATCTTTAAAAGAAAGGAATTCAGTTTAAAGCAAGATCCTTCGAAATATAATACTTCAAAACGGAAATGACACATTTTCCCATAATATACACTTTTAAAGACAATTCTCCTAAACACACATTTCTTATAAAACGATGCAACCCGGAACTCGCCCAAACGGGGTCATAGTTCAATACTCAAATTTGTGAAAATATAAATAATACTTCATATCCCAAAACTCCCAAAACACGGGTGGGACAAAATAATCGACCCTTAAATCAAGGATAAAATCCAAATATACACAACGCCACCGAAAACTTGGGATAATAAAACTCAATACCCAAAAACAACACCTTTCGGTGACAGGGGATACCCAAATTCCATCGAAAGTGGCGGGCACACAAAGAAGCCACTTCTCAATGTTCTCGAGCTTCACATAAGACCATGGTTCCCCATATCCGACTCCTCTGAGCTACCACTGCAAGACACCACTGATCCTAGTGTCTACTCGACCTCTAATGAGTGTCACAACCAAAGCCACAAGTCCCCGTATCTGGCTCATTTGAGCTACCACCGCAATACTTAGCTCCGTATACGGCTCTGCAGAGCACCACCGCAAGCTTACATAATCAACCGCATGACTTGGGGACCACTCACTAGAATTCAAATGCGGACACTAAATTCCACGATGAGTAACCAGACTAGACGACAATCGGGCATCAAGTTCAACCACCCACGATCTCTACCTCGAGCCCTTCAATAAAGGTTACGCGGTTATCGAGTTCAACCACCCACGATCTGCACCTAGAGCTCCCGCTAGCCATAAATAAAGTCCAGTCCCAAAACGGGGATAAAGTCCCTACTAACCAACTGACTCATATGCCTATGGATCCAATGCATTACAGTCTAAGATTACACGACTACTCCTGAATGACTAAAGCACTCGAGTCTGTAATTATCAATAACATGCGCTAAAATGCATCAAGATGCAATTCACAAATTGGACTCTACATCGAGCCATTAAAACTGGAAAAATGTCCTCAAGACTCTTTTAAGCCAGTACCGAGCTAAGATGCTCAAAATCCATTTGACCAACAAATACTGGTCCCCCAAATAATGAAATGTCTTTAAACAATGTTTACGAAGACACATACCTCAAAGACGAGATTACCCCAAAACTTAACGTGTAATGGCACCAAAGGTTTTCCAAAGAGTTTATGAATGCAAATACTCCAAAATAAATATAACATGAAATAGACTCCATTTGTACAAAATCGTCAAAGATATATAACTCATGAAATAGACCTTACTTGTACAAAATCACCGAGAATACGTAATTCATGTTATGTAGTTGTTGAAACGTTCAAACCCAATATGAACATTTTAAGAGGTTAACACAACCAAATTTACCAAATATGAAAACTTATCAAAATCCTCACACCTTGACAAATAACCAAGTAAAACATATTTTACTTCTAAATACTCAAGATTTATCAACAGTTAACCATTTCCTGTAAAACACTTTAAAATAAGCATTTTGGCATGTACACCGTTTTCACAAATGAACTTGAACTCACCTTGCTAGATTTAGGTTAAATCTAGGTTTCACCCAACGAGCCCTTTTGAAGGCCACTTGAATCCTCAAGCCGAAAGCTTCCAAAATCTAGATCTATACATACCAAACCATTTAGAAACACTCCCCAAACAATATTTACTAAAATCTCCAACTAGATCAAAATTCTAGTTTCTCCAAAATCGTCAAATTCTAGATTTAAGAAACCAAACACTTAAGAAACCACCAATGGAGCATTTATAACTTATTTCAAGAAAGCTTACCACTATGGATGATGAGACTTTCCGAAGGCACCCATTCCAACTCTTCAAACCGAGCTCCCAAATGTTGAACTTGATGAGGAAGATGAAGATGGAGGTTTTGTAGTTCAAGATCCCACTAGTTAGATGATGAACAATCATATGGTTTAAGAGGAAAGATCCTCAAAATGGGTTAGGGTTCGACATTTGGGGTTTGGGAGAGAAGAGGGAAGAAAATCTAGGGTTTGGGATTGAGAGAAATGAGGATAATGGCTGAAAAATCGGCTTTTAGCTCAACCAATGCGTCCCGCGG
This sequence comes from Arctium lappa, assembly GCA_023525745.1. NCBI lineage: Eukaryota > Viridiplantae > Streptophyta > Magnoliopsida > Asterales > Asteraceae > Arctium > Arctium lappa. The sequence goes on along the minus strand of CM042059.1, from coordinate 60,098,653 downwards.
GTTATGCTGCGACCTTAAGTTGCGGCATAAGTCATCCATTTCCCCAGAACTCACTTCCAGTGAGTTACGCGACTTGTGTCGCGACCCCAAGTCGTGCCACAACTCGCGGCAGCCCAAAACTCGGCTTTTTCGTGACTTCTCACCTGATTCGATCCTCAATGATTCCATAGCAAATCTCATCTGATTTCCCAACACCTTTACGTTTCAAAAGCCAAAAGAATCACGAACTGTCACTAAAGGAAGTCTCCAAATTTCGGGTGTTACAATCCTCCCAACCTTAGAAGAGATTTCGTCCTCGAAATCTGACACCGCCTAAACACCTAACACCGCCTTCAACGAGATAGATTGATTCTCTATCCAACAGGAGGCTTCCACCATACCTTGCCTCATGCACGACCCAATTACAACTCAATTCCAAAATCCATAAAATCTTGCCGATGATGGGACGAACATCGAGTCCTTATCGACTACCTTACCACCCCTAAGATCTCGACTGTCTCCTAACCTTAAATGATCATTACTATCTTCGGGCACAACAGAGCCTCTTTAGGCACGACAGAGCCTCTGAGCCTCTTTGGCACGTCAGAGCCTCTTAAGGCACGTCAGAGCCTCTGAGCCTCTTTGGCACGACAGAGCCTCTGATGGGCGTCTCTGGACCAGAAGCTCTTGGTGTCTATTTTTGGACTAAATCTACATTTACTGAACATTTAATGCTCAGTTATTTTCTTCCCTTAATTTTAGCTAAATTGATTGTAACCGACTATAATTGATAGTGATTTACAATCATTGCCATTTCCGTTATTTCCTATTTTACGAATGGGACTAGTATAAATACTGTATATACTTATGTTTTAGACTCACGATTTTAAATAATCATATATACTCTCCAGCAAATTTGCTCTCGTTTTTGTGCCTAAAACGTGAGTGTTCTTGAGTCTTATCCCATATTGGATTTCGTGCAACCCAGGCATAGGGTCAAAATACCAATTCGGAAAGTGACTTACATTGATTATGTTTTATATATTTACTCAAATTATATTTTTTGATAGACAAAGTTAGAAAAATTCGTTCCTTAGAGATAAAGTCGGAGCAAAACAATCTAAGTTTTGGTTTGGTTGTCATTTCTATGTTTTAAAATATTTGGTTCGGTGTTTTGTTCAAGCTTGATTTTTGAAAAAACAGGTCCTCAATTATACTATCCATGTCCAAAACTGGTACTAAATTATATTGTTTTTCAATTTTGATAGGACACTATTTTAGGTCTCTATTTTTTAAATCAGAACTATTTGAGTTTTACCATTACTGGAGGTTTACCGAGTCTTCAGATTATGAGTTTACTTGGTAAACCTTTTTCTAATAAACACCTAATCTCAAGGGCTATTGAGACATTTTAGGGATTTGCTAGCTTATCATTTTTTCTGTTTTTCTTCAATTGTAACTTGGCTATTTAAAGCCATTCTCTTCTCAATAATGAACAAGTGAGTTCATCTTATCTGTTATATATTAACTTGTCGTTTACAGCAACATTTGGTATCAGAGTGAAACTCAACTTCAAGATATAGTGCGAGTGAAACACTAGTGAGGGAGAGATGAATTCAGATGGATCAAGCTTTGCTCAACCGTGCATTCCCTAGTTTGATGGGGACTATGAACACTGGAGTCTCGTGATGAAAAATCTTCTGTGTTCCAAAGACTTTTGGGGGGTTGTGGAAACTAAGATTCCGGCTGCGAATCAACAACTCACGGCAGCTCAGAAAAAGACTTTGGAAGAATTAAGGTTGAAGGATATGAAGGCAAAGAATTATCTATACGCACAATAGAGAAATCCATATTGAAGACGATTACTAATAAGGATGTTGCCAAACAACTGTGGGATTCAATGAAACTGAGATACCAAGTTGAACAGACTAAGGAGATTTTTTGAACTTCTAATGATGAAGAACGGTGAGTCTGTTACCAATTACTTTGGCAGAGTAATGTTGGTCACAAATGAGATGCGAAATTAGGGAGAAAACATGGAGGACGTCAAGATTGTAGAGAAAATCTTGCGCACGTTAACTGAGAAATGGAGTTTTGTGGTTTGCTCAATTGAAGAGTCGAACAACACCCATGAGATGTTTTTGGATGCATTGCAAAGTTCGTTACTGGTGCATGAATAGAAATGTAAGAGAAGCAACGAATAAGACAAATAACAGGCATTGAAGGTCTCTAATGAGATAAGACAAGGAACAACACAAGTCTCATATGAGGGGCGACAAGGAATGTGTGGCCGAGGCATATACTCTCCAAGAGGAAGATGCAGCGGCAGATATGCCTACAACAAAGCAACTGTGGAATATTACAAATACCATAAACTTGGCCACTTTGCAGCCGAATGCCCAGAATGGAGTAAAGAAGCAAACTACATCCAAGAGGAACAAGAGATGCTTTTAATGGCACATATTGAACTACAAGAGAGAAATAAAGAAGACACATGGTTCCTTGACTCGGGATGCCCAAATCATATGTACGGTAATCAAGCATGTTTTTTCGATATTAACTATCAATTCATGACAACGGTGAAGCTTGGAAATGATCAACGGTTAAATGTTGCTGGGAAAGGTAATATTGGAATTCGTTTGAATGGCGTTATTCGTGTTATTACTAATGTGTACTATGTCCCAGACTTGAGAAACAATCTAATCAATATTTGTCAGTTACAAGAAAATGACCTTGCAATTTTGATTAAAGATGGGGCATGCAAGATTTATCATCCAACCAAGGGGCTGATTATTGAGACAACAATAAGTACAAACAGGATGTTTGTTGTCACATAAACTCAAATAGAAACAGCAGGGGAAAAGGAGAAATGTTTTCTCACCAAGGATCATGAAGTGACCAGATTATGGCATAGACGGCGCGGTATGGTCACTTAAACTATATTGGTCTACTGACTTTGGAAACAAAGAAAATAGTACGAGGCTTACCACCAGTTGAGAAGACTGCCAAAATATGCCAACATTGTCTCATTGGAAAACACCATCATGAGTCATTCCCAAACCAAAGTACATGGAGAGCAAAGGAGCCACTAGAACTGGTTCATGTAGACATTTGTGGACCGATCAGCCCGGCCTCAGCCAACATTAAAATGTACATATTATGCTTCAATGATGACTACAATAGAAAATCATGGATGTTCTTCTAAGCAGAAAAATCAGAGGCGCTTCATCAGTTCTTATATTTTAAAAGGACGGTAGAGAAGGAATCAGGGTTAAACATCAAGTGTCTATGCACAGACAGAGGAGGAGAGTTCAATTCAACACCATTCAAAGAAGCGTGCAAAGAATACGGAATCAAAAGACAACTTACAACTGTATACACCACAGTAGAACGGGGTCGCTGAGCATAAAAACAAGACCGTGCTGAATATGGTGCAAGCCATGTTATCAGATATGAAGATGCGAAGACAATTCTGGGCCAAAACCACAAACTAGAGCAATTACATCTTGAATAGATGTTCAAATGCATCTCTCACCGATGTTACGCCCGAGGAGGCTTGGTACGAAAGAAAGTCGTCGGATTCCCATCTACGTGTCTTTGGTTGTATTGCCCATGCACATGTACCCAAAGAACGTAGAACGAAGCTTGATGATAGGAGTCTAAGGTGTGTGTTGGTGGGTTACAGTGAAGTTTCAAAAGGATACAAACTAGTTGATCCTAAACAAGGTTCAAAATAGTGTGAGGCGTGGCGTGGCGGCTAGGTCAAGCCTTAAGCCTTACACGCCACGACGAGGATTTGTATGTCATATTAAAAATTATATATATACATATATGTTTTATATATATTATTCTAATCAAATAATGAAACTAAAAATGTACATTTATATTGGAAGAAGAAAAATCATATAAATTACTACTATCAAAATAGTTTTTGATTGAATATTTAAAATAGAATTTAAAAAGATAATTTTACAACTTGCTTTTAATCATGAATCCATAACGTTTATGACTTCGTGAAACTGTGAGTGATGTAATTAGATAAATGTATAAAAATATAAAAACACAAAAGATAAAAAAAATTTGAAAAAAAATCACGACTTACAAAAAACGTGCGTCGCGGTGCGCCATGGCGCGCTTTTTTGAACACTGATCCTAAAACCAACAAGATATTGATCAGTCGGGACGTAGTGTTTGAAGAAGATCAACAACATGATTGGAATGAAACTCATACAAAAGGTCTGATGATGGAATTAGAATGGGAAGATTAAACTAACAATGATCAGACTGGATCAATAGTGGGCGAACGTGAAGACGATCATATATTGAACTAGAAGTTGGTGAAATTGAAGAAAACACAGTTCATGGGAGGGAAACTCAAGCTCCAAGATGGACAAAGGACTATGTCACCGGTGATGAATTGGAAGAAACTCAAGAAGATGAAAATGAGGCTGTAAATATGGCTATGATGGCAATTTCAGACCTTATGTACTTTGAAGATGCAGTTAAAGATGAATGTTGGAGGAATGCCATGATGGATGAGATCAAATCCATTGAAAAGAACAGGACATGGAGCTTACTTGAGCTGCCAAAAGGAGCAAAAACGGTAGGAGTTAAGTGGATTTATAGGACCAAGTTGAATGAGCACGGTAACCTGGTTAAGCACAATGCTAGACGAGTCGTGAAAGGTTATTCACAAAGGTATGGAATTGATTAGTTAGAAGTATATGCTCCGGTCGCTCGAATAGAAACTGTAAGGACTATTGTAGCCTTGGCTACCGAACAACGGTGGGACATCTATCAATTAGATGTAAAATATGCTTTTCTTCTTGGGAAGCTAAACGAAGAGGTTTATGTAGATCAACCACAAGGCTTCGAAGTGAGAGGTTCAGAACAGAAAGTATACATGTTACATAAAGCCTTGTATGGCTTAAAACAAGCACCCCTTGCTTGGTTCAACAAAACTGGCTCACGTTTTGCTGCTGAGGGTTTGAAAATGTCCAAGCGAGCAGACTTTGTTCACCAAGAAGAATGAAAAGAGTAATTTGATTATCGTTAGCATTTTTGTGGATGATTTAATCTACACAGGCGACAATGAAAGCATGTTGAAGGACTTCAAGGTGTCGATGATGAATGCTTTTGAAATGACTTATTTGGGAACTATGAAGTATTTCCTTGATATTGAAGTCTTGCAAGGAACTGTAGGAAACTTTATCTGTCAAAAGAAGTATGCAACATAAGTACTTAAACGCTTTGATATGTGGGACTGCAAGGCTGTAAAGACACCGATTATTCCAGGTATGAAGATCAACAAGGATGACGACGGGATTGCAGTATGTGAATCTAATTAGAAGCATATTGAAGGTTGCTTGATGTACCTCACCGCTACACGACCAAATCTCATGTATAGTGTAAGTCTTGTGAGCAGATTCATGAGTAAGTCTACTGAATTGCATTTGCAGGTTGTGAAAAGGATACTCGGGTATCTTAAAGGGACACTAGAGTTTAGGGTCCTATACCAACCAACCAAAGGAGGATTAAACGCATACTCGGACTGCGACTACGCTCGAGACCTGGATAACTTAAGGAGTACTTCGGGCTATGTCTTTATGTTGAGTTATGGTGTTGTTTTCTAGTTATCGAAAAAATAACCGATTATCACATTATCTACAACAGAAGTTGAATTCGTTGCAGCTGTTGGTTGTCTGGCTGAAGAGAATTACTAAGAAACTGGGATGTGTGCACACAGAAGGAATCGTAATTCAGTGTGACAACGACTCAACTATTAAGCTTTCGAATAATCCTGTAATGCACAGTAAAAGCAGACACATTGATGTGCGTTTCCATTTCCTTCGAGAATTGGTTCATAACAGAACAATCATGATGGTTTACAGTAGTACAAAAAGTCAATTGGCTGATCTGATGACCAAGCCACTGCACGTTGAGACCTTTGAGAAACTCAGAAGTATGATAGGGGTCACCAAGCTTGAAGCATTAAGCTAACTTGTCTTCAATCGTTAGCTTATGGGAGGGATTGTTAGAGTTTTACCGTTACTGGAGTTTTACCAAGTCTTCAGATTATGAGTTTACCTGGTAAACCTTTTTCTAATAATCACATAGTCTCAAGGGTTGTTGAGACATTTTAGGGATTTGCTAGCTTATTGATTTTTCTGTTTTTCTTCAGTTGTAACTTGGCTATTTAAAGCCTTTGTCTTCTCAACAATGAACAAGTAAGTTCATCTTATCTTGTGTATATTAACTTGTCGTTTATAGCAAGAAGAACATATATAATGTTACATTTGCCTCATGAAGTAATTTGTGAGACCGAACTGGTTTTAATTAAATTTGAAGCAAAACAACTTTAGATGAAAATGGTTGTCCATTTTGATCCGATTCCGTGATGCATACTGTTTGGGTAAAAATTTCAATAGTACATTGTCGTACGATTAACGCTGGACAACAGGTAAGGAATTCCAACAGTCAGAACCTACTATGTCGCACGACCAAATAGATAATAGACGCCCTTTCTTCAAGTGACCTCAATTAAATTATCAGAACGTATCCGCAGTCTCTGTCGTACGACATAATTTCAGTTACTAATCTACAATATACATTATACCATGTTTTAATGCAGGATTCAAGGATATTTATGACTAAAGATCATAACGGAAGCCTTCATCAATAGCAACGGACATAACGGACGCTATCATCAATGTCAAAACGGTCATCCCATTAATGTGTAAGATACACAATAAAGGCGTACTAACGGAAAAATGCACTATAAAGACGAAGAGGAAATCTCACTCGAGGACATCTGATTCTCAGACCTTAGAAGCTCACAAGTTATACTCTCAAGCTTGCTCAATCTCTCTTGAAGTTCATAAAGCCTTCCGCTGTTTGTCGTACAACGCTCGACTGAAGTCTGTATACATCCGACGCACGACCGACTTTACATTATCGTATTGTTTTACATTGTATTACACTTGTAACACTTGTTAACAAGGACGACGTCCTTGATTGACGTCCATAGTGCACGACGACTCACACTCGTCCGCGGTTTTTACCCATTTTAGGGGTTTTCCGCGTCACCAATTCTCTTGTCTCATTTACTTTATTTTTATTATAGTCGTACGATTATTGTTGTTACTTTCTTTGGTTGGATCAAGCTCCACATTTACCTTAAATTTTCCTTGTGAGATTTTTGGCATAAACAGTTTGGCGCCCACCGTGGGGCCCCATCCAAAGAAAATCTTTGATAATCTTACGACGTACTAATGTTTCCTTCGAGTGTTCTCTTTTTTCAGGATAATGGCATTCCAAGAAACTCAAAATTTGAGATCACTAATCGAATCACTGAAGCAAATAGTATCCACAATCCCCCTGTGAAAGCAATGGGAATCGACAAATCCGAGATTACACGACGTTCGACTACACACGTTGGATTTAATGGCAGAGCGACAAGTACCATGGGGGAAATCACACTACCAGTATATGCTAAAGGAATCAACAGACAAACGAAGTTCAACGTCGCCGATTGTTCATTAGCTTATAACGTCATCCTTGGGCGACCATGGATCCACGATATGAAAGTTGTACCTTCGACGTACCATCAAACCTTGAAATTCCCCACGCAATGGGGGGTACAGGAGATGAAAGGCGAAAGAAAAGTTACTAGGGAATGTTACAAAGTCTCTTTGAAGCCCCCGAAAGAGACAATTTAGCAATTACAGAACCAGGACGTTCTTGGGATCGACGACGATTATCGCTTCGAAGCTGTCGATCACTATGATTGCTTCGCGTGGACGCACGAATATATGGAAAAATACGAGAAGTCAAGTATCTAGATTGGCTCGCTAACGTTGTTGTCGTCCAAAAGAAAAGTGAATGCAGGTTCGACGTATCAACGATTGGTATATATGATGTTCAAAGTACATTTTGGTGTCACTATGGAGAATCCGACAAAATGTTCTTTTGGAGTTCGAGCTGGCAAATTTCTCGGTTATATGGTCACACGACGAGGAATTGAAGCTAATCCAGATCAAATCAAAGCAATTGTCGAGCTAAAATCGCCCAGGAATTTTAAAGAAGTCCAACGTCTCACAGGACGTATAGCAGCGCTGAATAGGTTCATCTCTCGATCGTCCGACAGATGTTACTTATTTTACAATGTCCTGCGCAAAAATAAAGGGTTCGAGTGGAATGAAAAGCATGAAGAAGCGTTGCAACAACTCAAACAATACATGATGTCGCCTCCTTTCCTCTCTAAACCTGAGAAAGGTGAAAATCTTCAACTCTACCTAGCTGTTAGCACTAATTCGGTGATTGCAGTTCTTGTACGAGAAACCGACTGACGACAATTAACAATCTATTATGTAAGTAAAACTCTACTCGACACTGAAACCAGGTATTCGTCTATAGAAAAACTTTTACTTTCGTTAGTCATGACCGCTAAGAAGCTACGACATTATTTTGAGTCACATCCTATAATTGTGGTAACTAATTTTCCATTAAATTATGTGTTGAGAAAACCTGAATTAACAGGACGACTAGCTAAGTGGAGCATTTACCTCAGTAATTTTGATCTGGATTTTAAGCCTAAAACGGCTATCAAATCGCAGGCCTTAGCAGATTTCATCTCAGATTTTAGTCCAGGACTGGAAAGCACAATGACGTCCGACCAGTTAATTGTGGCGACTTTGCACGACACTAATTGGACGCTCGACGTTGATGGTTCGGCGAATATACGCGGCACGGGCCTGGGTGTCGTCCTAAAGTCCCCACAAGGGGGCAAAATAGTATACTCCATCATACGATGTGATTTCAAAGCAACAAATAATGAGGCAGAATATGAAGCACTGATTGCAGGAATCAAAATAGCTTACGACTTGGGGGGCAACACATTTGCTCGTCCGGAGCGACTCATCCCTAGTTGTTAACCAAGTTAATGGAGAATTTGCGGCAAAAGATTCAAGGATGATTGCTTACTATAAAATAGTAAAAGAAGAAGCGAAAAAGTTCAGTCGCTTTATAATTGAACAGATACCAAGAGATCAGAACACTCAAGCCGATGCACTAGCCAATTTGGGGTCAGCACTTAGTCGAACGACATTCGATAATATCTCAGTAGTTCATCTTACAACCCCGTCCATCAAGGAGGATGATAATATTTCAGTCGCACCAATTGAAGAAGAAAATTCTTGGTCGGACGACATTAGAAATTGTCTGGAGAACGATCAACTGCCTGATGACAAAATGGAAGCAAGAAAGGTTAGATTTAAAGCATCAAGGTACGTTATTATCCGAGGACAATTATATCGAAGATCTTCGACTGGACTGAATCTGCGATGTATCACCAACAAGACGCAAGTCCAGAAAATTCTACAAGATATGCACGACGGTGAATGTGGAAATCATTCAGGAAGTCGCAGTCAAGCTAACCGGGTATCACGACAAGGTTACTATTGGTCGTCATTAAGGCAAGATGCTATCAGGTATGTACATTCGTGCGACGCATGTCAAAGACACGCAGGTATGTCTCATAAACCTTCTGAACCTTTGCACTCGACGTTAATCCCATGGCCCTTTATGAAGTGGGAATGGATATTGTTGGGAAATTACCACCTGCCCCCGGGAAAAAGGTATTTCTTTTAATTTTAACAGATTATTTCTCTAAATGGGTCGAAGCAGCGGCTTTTTCCCAGGTTAGAATTCCATCTGAAATAACGTGCGACAACGAGACACAATTCATCAGTGATCGAACGCGAAGATTTTGTGAAGAAAGGAACATCAAGTTGGTAACATCGACGCCTCGAATATCCATAGTCGAATGGTTTAGCCAAGTCGAGTAATAAAACTATCATCAATTCAATCAAGAAAAGACTCAAAGTTTCCAAAGGGAAGTGGGTGGAAGAATTGCCTTCCGTTCTATGGGCTAATCGTATGACACCTCGTACGTCCACAGGATAAATTCCCTTTTCCTTATGTGAAGCTGTGTTACCTATTGAGGCACGACTACCGACTTTAAGACATACGTCCGTTGAGCATAACTTGGTCGACCTAAGTTATGACCTCGACGCTTTAGAAGAGCTTAGAGAAGCTGCGCACATTCGCATGGCGGCACAGAAACAAGTGGTCGAGCGACATTTCAACAAAAATGTCCAGATCAAAGTTTTTCAAAAAGGTGATTACGTTCTACGTCGAGTATTTCAAAATACTCAAGAGGTCAATGCAGGTAAGCTTTCCATTAAGTGGGAAGGTCCTTATCAAATCTCTAGCATCATGGGTAAGGGAGCTTATAAAATCTAAACCCTCGATGGTCGAGATATCCCACGAAGCTGGAATGCAGTTCATTTAAAGAGGTATTTCTCTTAAATTTCATATTTATTTCCTTCGATTATTTCTTAAGAAATATTACTGACTTAAGCATCGGAGGGTCGTTGGTCAAACCAACGACCACTTCATTAATGTTGTTTTTCGCAGGGACGCACGACTTATTTAAAACTCATATGATCACACGTATATGATCGATCATAATTAATGACAAAGATTAATTTCTGCATTTGATGTTCAATACTTAGAATCGAAAATCATTATTACAAACTGCCTTTGGTTGATCTAGGACTTCAGTGGATTACTTTATAAATGGTGATGTGATTGGATGTCTGATGGTCGTTGGTCAAACCAACGACCACCCCACTAATGTTGTTTTTCGCAGGGACGCACGACTTAGTTAAAACCTTTATGTCGAGTAATACTCACACGATCGCAAGTATACGGTCAGTCGTAACCATTGATAGAAGTCAATCTTTTGCATTTGACGTTCGATATTTAGATTGCCTTTGGTTGATCATAAACCTCAATCAAAGTCATTACAATGGATGATGGTATGGCTAAACATATGATATGCTATGACTATTTATCTTCTTCGATTACTCGACGTACAATAAAGTATAAACTTAAAGCAAAACAATAAGCGTCAGTGGGCAAAATGAATTCTTTCATTAGTCGTTCAAAAGGTAATTATAAAAAGGAACGACCATAGACGGCCGACCCTTAATAAAAGATTCAAAAGACAAAATTATTTCGAAGATCGAGAACAGCGACACCATCGACAATGTCAAGGCCAAGATTCAGAACAAGGAAGGAGGAATGTCAGAAAGAACTCTCGCTGATTATAACATCCAGAAAGAGTCGACTCTTCATTTGGCCTTGAGGCTAAGAAGGAGTAACGTCAGATCGTTCCTGCACGACCGCCATCCCTGCTGCCGCCACCTCTCCTCCGCCGTCGCTCCCCTCCAGATCGTCATCCTCGTCGAGGTCCCTTTCAGTACCCACAGTGTCAAGATAGGTCTTGAGCTCCTCGGCGGCCGACACCATGGGATTCTTCCCACTCAGATGACGTCTCATCAAAGCAGCTCGGGCTGTAAGACGAGAGAAAGCTTCAATCTGCCTATTCTCCTCCTCCAAATCCCTGACATCGCCCTCCAGCTCCTCGACTTTCTTCTTGAGGGACATAACCTCATCAGAAGAAGCAGCAGCAGCAGTGGTGGCTTTTATTCTCGCAATCTCCATGTCGGTCGTCGACTTCTCAAGTTCTAGAACACGATCCCTATAATTGATCTTTTCACGATCTGAAACCTCAAGTCGACTGTGGACGTCAGAAAGTTCAGCCTTGAGACTCTCGACCTTCGCCTTCTCAGCCCCGACCGCCTCTAGGGCGATCTTCTCCTTTTCAAGAGTCTCGTCAGCCCTTTTCTGTACGTCAGGAAAGGCCGCCCTAAGACCTTCTGTCTGAGCGTAAAAGCTCAGACAGGCTTGAAAATCCTGCACGACAGCAAAGAAAAGGTTAAAAAAATCATAACAAATAAGTAACAAAGGAAACAAAAAGTAATACAGGCTTACCATGAAGGAAAGACCAGCGGCATGTGCTCCCGTATCTTCTACCCGAGAATCCTTATAACGGTCGTGGAAGGTCGGAAGAAGAAACTTCCCCAAGTGTGGGAAAATGACATCCCTCTCGAGGACGTCATTAACCATGAAGTCAGATGGGAGAGTGGCTTTGAATATCGTCTCTCCCACCTTCTCCTTGTTCTTCTCCTCCTTTGAAGAGGAAGAAGGATTTTCAAAGATAGGCTTATTAACGCCCGACACCCCCGACAAGGGAGCATCCTTCGTCACCTTGGTCGAGACTCCAAGCTCGACCTCAGCAACGGTGTCCTTCGCTAATGTCGCCCCTGAAAGGGACGACAGAGTGGCATCGCCCATCTTCTTGGGCGAATACCGAGGCTGCTTGCCTCGGACACGTCTCGGATCTACCCCCATGGAGGGGGCAGATCTTTTCCTCGCTTTCTCCCTCCCTTGACGAGCGAGCTCCAGTTGCTCAGCTCGCTTAGCGGCGGCCGACTTTACAACTGCGTCTTCTGAAAAAAGAGAGCAAGTTAAAAATACAAAGACGTACGACATACTCGAAAAAGGTATGGTCAAGCGACTTACCAGTCATGTTTTCTTCTCTCTCTTCTTCCCTCTCCTTCTCTGCCTCTCTAGGAGAACCCTCGACAGACGTCACCTCAACTACAAAAACAGCCTCGTCTCCTTCGTTGTTCGATCGAGGGGAAAACGAGCGATCAGTAAAACTTCTATTTAAGATTCTCTGAATCTTTTCGAGAGAATCTTTCCTTGGCTTCACTCTGCTGAAGTCGATCACTGTCAAAAAAAAAGACGTCAGAATAAACGTACGACAAAAACGCAGAAAGACGTCAAAACAAACGCACGACAAATGCACGACAAAGCAAGAAAACCTACCCGACTCATTCCATCCGGACGATAGCCATTGGCTGTCCTCGTCACTCACAGATGCTACCTGGATGAAAACGTACTGGCGTTTTCAACCACGGTCGTTCACCGCAGTATTGTGCACCAGTACGGTATCCCCTTTCGTTCGAGGGAATAAACTATATCTGTGATAGTTATCCACTCGAACGCTATAAGCAGTTAGGAGGTCGTTCAAGTTAAACGGAGCCCCCCAGTCGGCTGTAAGACGATCGACTACCTGGACAATCCACCAGAATTGAGGCATCAATTGTCCAGGCGTCAAGTCAAACACATCCAAAAACTCCCTGACTAAAGGACTAAATGGCCAAGAAAAACCTATCTTAAAAGGATACACGTATAAAACACTGTATCCCATCGGAACTTCATCCGGCTTTAAATCCTCCGGCGTCACCAGATTGACCCTATCAGGAATCTTAGCTAATATTTTTGAAGTAATCTAAATGTTCTTCTTCCTTAAACATGCTCACAGGTTCACTCGACATTTGGAAATCAGGAATATTCACCGTCGCTCGCCAATAACTAAGAAAATCCCAAGCTTTCCTAGGCTTTTTCGCTATGGATTTCTTATGCATAAATCGACACAGAAAGGAGAATTGAAAGTCGTACCTTAAATAGTGTTCTAAAAACCTCGAATTTAGAATGAAAATAATTCTCGTCACTCGGAAATCTCGTCGTAGATACGTATTCTTTAGTAGGACAAAACGTAAAAAAGGAATGGATTGTGGGCAATCCATATTTATACTGAAAATCGGAAATCAAATCGTCAGGAAATCGAATCGCCAGAAAATCGACGGCAATGATATTGACACGTGTCGTTCGTATTTGGTAACCACTCGAGTATACTCAACGAGGGCATGACACCTGTCCTTTATTAGTTGTAAAATTGCTAACTTTACAGGAGATGACGTCATTATCTGGTCGAAGATGAACCGATTCGGTTCTATGAAAATTTCCCGATTTCTCTTTTGTGACACGTGTCTTAATTTAAAATTCAAAAAGTTGCCGCTTGAACTTTAAATTTGGGGGCAAACTGTTTGGGTAAAAATTTCAATAGTACATTGTCGTACGATTAACGCTGGACAACAGGTAAAGAATTCCAGCAGTCAGAACCTACTATGTCGCACGACCAAATAGATAATAGACGCCCTTTCTTCAAGTGATCTCAATTAAATTATCAGAACGTATCCGCAGTCTCTGTCGTACGACATAATTTCAGTTACTAATCTACAATATACATTATACCATGTTTTAATGCAGGATTCAAGGATATTTATGACTAAAGATCATAACGGAAGCCTTCATCAATAGCAACGGACATAACGGACATAACGGACATAACGGACATTATCATCAATGTCAAAACGGTCATCCCATTAATGTGTAAGATACACATTAAAGGCGTCCTAACGGAAAAATGCACTATAAAGACGAAGAGGAAATCTCACTCGAGGACATCTGATTCTCAGACCTTAGAAGCTCACAAATTATACTCTCAAGCTTGCTCAATCTCTCTTGAAGTTCATAAAGCCTTCCGTTGTTTGTCGTACAACGTTCGACTGAAGTCTGAATACAACCGATGCACGACCGACTTTAATTTATCGTATTGTTTTACATTGTATTACACTTGTAACACTTGTTAACAAGGACGACGTCCCTGATTGACGTCCATAGTGCACGACGACTCACACTCGTCCGCGGTTTTTACCCATTTTAGGGGTTTTCCGCGTCACCAATTCTCTTGTCTCATTTACTTTATTTTTATTATAGTCGTACGATTATTGTTGTTACTTTCTTTGGTTGGATCAAGCTCCACATTTACCTTAAATTTTCCTTATGAGATTTTTGGCATAAACACATACTATTATTAAAAAAAATCGTTTTTTGATCTTTAATTAATTTTTATTAAATCCACATATTAAATTATAGATTGTTTTTTAGTAATAATAAAGTGTGGTACAAGAATTGTTAAATATAAGGAGGATGGCGGTTGGGGGTTAATGGTTATCTCGACGGCAGGACAAGAGAAGGGAGGGGATATGATCCCCACTCGTATGTCACGTAAAAGGTCGACATTCTTGATCTTCTACAACTCCGTTGCACCTACGACACCCCTATAGGCACATTTTTGTGGGTATGTTTGTGTCTTGTTTCACTTTATTTGTTTGTGTATGGTTATGTATTTTTAAGAGTATAATAATGTATTAAAATGTAAAAACGTGTTCGGTAGATATTTTAAAGTTGGATTTTTTTGGAGATTTGGAAAATTATTTTGTTTTAATAGATATTTTAAAATGTTCTCTAAATATATAAAACATGAGAGTGAAATTATAAACTAATAATTGAATTTGAATAAATCTTTAAAGTTCAAATTATTTCAACCAAATGAGGTTGAATATATATTATATATATATATATATATATATATATATATATTAAATGTATTAGATGATTAATTTATACATTTTTTTAATAATACTAGAAATGTACTCGCACACTACAGCGAGATACATCACGATTTTAATGTTTCATTTTATTTTTTGTTTTTTTGTTGATTTACAGTACGATCTTGGATGATTTTGATAAAGTGATAATGTTTTTTTATAAATTTGTTTAATTCACTTAATAATATAATGTTTTTCATATAAAAAAAAATTAAGTATTTTGTTAGAATTCAATGATTATATTATATATTTTAATGACATCTAGAAAAAAATAACCAATTACATATTTAATAATATAATTAAAACAAATTTATGGTAATACTAGAATCGTACTCGCGCAATGCAGCGAGATAAATCACGATTTTAATGTTTCATTTTATTTTTTGTTTTTTTGTCGATTTACAGTACGATTTTGGATGATTTTAAAAAAAAATGATAATGTTTTTTTATAAATATGTTTAATTTAGACCTAATAATATAATATTTTTATATAAAAAATTAAGTATTTTGTTATAATTCAATGATTATCTTATATATTTTAATGACATCTAGAAAAAAATAACAAATTACATATTTAATAATATAATTAAACAAATTTATAGTAATATAATATATTAATTAATAGTGATAAATGGAAAGATCTGCATTAAAAGAAGACTTTGCACATACCAAATTGGTGGGTGCTAGAAGTCTACAGTAGTAATATGTATCTTGTGCTTTGATACTTGTAAATTAAGATATTTTTAAAATCTTGCATAAAATGATGATACCTTGTGCCTAATAATTTGTGTTTAAAAGTTTTTTATCTCTACTTTATAATATAGTATAGATAATATATTAATTAATAGTGATACATGGAAAGATCTGTATAAAAGGAAGGTCTTGCAAATACCAAATTGATGGGTGTTAGAAGCCTGCAGTAGTAATATGTATCTTGTGCTTTGAAACTTGTAAATTTAGAGATTTTAAAAATCTTAAATAAAATAATGGTACCTTGTGCCTAATAATTTGTATTTAAGAGTTTTTTATCCGTGCTTTATAATATAGTATAGATAATTGATGTTGAAATATCCAAAGTTGATACTTTGTTGGTGTTAAAAGTGTTAGTTTTGTAGTGATTTTTTTAACTTTTGGTTCTATATCTCAGGTAATTAAATTATAGATTATTTGTTGAGGATGTTCTAACAAAGTTTGTTGTTCATTATTAGTGTAACGATTTTGTTTCAATAGAGATAACGAAATTTTAAAATCTCCAATTTTATACTTATTTAATTTGACCATTAACTGGTTGATCTTGTAACATTTATGTAGTTATGTACGCTTTCATGAAATACTCAAGTGGTTCGAGCGAAGTGGATGATATAGTTCTTGTCATCCACCACATCAAATGTTAACACGATAGGCAACTTTTTTTTTTTTAAAAGGAGGCGACATTCATGACAATTGAATTAGATAAAAAAAAATCACCTAAATGGTGAGGGACTCCCTCCCAACGAGCAACTCCACCCACCAAATAGGACAACCCCTAGTCACGTTACTCGTCAAAACAAGTAAAAATAAGATGTGGAACTTTTGTCATATTAAGAAGTTTTGAAACTTACATCGATCAAAACATAAAATTATTTGTTGAACTAAATAAAGCCAAATATTGTAAATTTTGATTCATTTTGTCCTATTTTAAATGATTAAAATATATTAATTAAGTATGAAGTATGTTAAACGTAAAATTGCACGAAGATACAATGAATTTTGATCTGATTTGTCTCATTTCTATTTTGTATTTTTGTACATAAGTACTTTTAAACTTTTAATCTACTATCTCAAATTTGATATATTAAATATTTACATCAAAACACCATACACAAAAAGATGAATCGACCTAAAGTATATTGCATTTTTATACATTCTCAGATGTAAACCATGTTCCTATATATGTTTGAGATGTCATAACCGACTTATCACAATGAAGGTTTTAAAAGTATTTGTTACACAAAATAGTAATGTGATTAAAATACGTTGCATTTTCATATATACAATTGACCCAGTTGCCAGTTGTCGAATTACGTGCTTATTGAAATTCAACGAATTAGATAAGAGCATACTTCAATACAAATTGATTGAATAGACTTGAATGACCAAATTTTAACTACTTAAAACCCTTTTAATGCTTTCTTTAACAAGCATCACTTGTTTGTGACCTTGGAAATTAAACAACAATAAATTGAACACATTAAAATTCTTATCACTACAATGTAAAAGGGGTTTTAGAGAAGAAAGTTATAGAGTAGTATATCTAAAGGCCACCTTTGGAGATGGAACCACATGAGAAAAGTGAAAAGTGCAACAAAAGATACGATGACTTCTAGAGAAGGATTTTATACTAAATAACACCTTATGGAAATAGTTCCTAAAGCTTTTAGAGACATTGTTTTCCACATAAAACGTCTCGAAAATCGAATCAAAAGTTTTAGCAACGGTTTCTAAAACGTCTCTAAAGGATATAGTATTTTTATTTTTATTTTTAAATAAAATAAAAGGTCTTGGAGAAGCTTTTATAATTTTAAAAAGCGTATCTAAAGAGTTTTTTTTAACTTTTTTAATTTTCAGTAAATCAAAATTATATAATAAATATATAAATCAAATGAGAGTTCTATCAGAGAGTTCGACGATTTCTCTTCGAATTTTTCAACAATTGAAATAGTTCTCTTTGATATCGATCTTCATATTCAACTTAGTGTTACATTTCATTTTTCGACCGAATATGATCGATCTTCAAATCAATTTGTCTTCATCTCTTTGATTTAGGACATGAGGATTCATTGAGTTACAGTCCTCGATGGCGACTTTGAGTTTGTTGTCATATCTTCGTATTCGTTTCTACTACTTACTAGTTTATATGCTCTACCTTTGTCATGTTTATAGTGTAAAATAAAGTTTATATTCTCTTACTTCGTTCTACCTTGTTCTATACTAGATTAGTGAATCTGAATTTGTTAATGTAACATTTGAGTTAAAATGATTTATTGTTTTTGGGATGATTCACTTCAAATTTAGCATTGATTTTCTTTGTTATACTGCATTAGCCTAAATCTGTCTCATCAGGGATTTCTCAAATTTGTATTATATATTACTGGATTATTTATAATGTTGTATTTTGTGAAGTCATACACTAGATTTTGTTGGATCCCTTGAAACCGTCTTAGGAGCTTTTTACTTGTGGCTTAATTGGGCTTATTGGTGAATTTGGCTTATTCACACAAACAGTTAGGAGTGTTTACTTGTGGCTTAATGAAAATATAATCTCTTTTTTTCGCACAGCCCATGGAGGTCACTTGTCCAAGTTCAACAATAAAAATGACCTCATATACCCTTTTAAAAAACACGCTTCCCTTCTCATCACTGTGTTCATCGACACCTTCTTCATATCTGGAACTCCATTCTCATCACTGTGTTCGTGCCCCCTTCTTCATATCTGGAAAATTGATTCTGAAATCGAACCAAATCGATTCTGAAAGCGATTATGGAGAATTGATTCTGAAATCGAACCAAATCGATTCTAGAACTCCAGACGCAATATCGATTCTTGGTTTTTAGGGTTTGTATCGAACCAAATCGATTCTAGATATCGATTCTGGAAGTTGATGTTGTTCTTGGTTTTTAGGGTTTGTATCGAACCAAATCGATTTTGGAAGTTGATGTTGTTCTTGGCTTATTCTTGATTCTGGAAATCAATTCTGAAATCGATTCTAATCGATTCAAAACGATTCTAGAACCATTTCTACAAAAGCTAGCTTGATTTCCCCCTTTTTTTCTATGTTTGATTAATCTTCTGGAAATCAATTCTAATCGATTCAAGGGTTTGTATCGATTTCAGACTTTCAACATTCTGAAAATTAGTATTTTTATGTGTTTGTATATCGATTTCAACATCGGTTTCTTGCCATCTGTTGATTGAGAAAGATGCGGACAAGTAGAAAGATGCATTCATTATCAAATTGGACATAATACATATTAGCCAATGGCATGTAGCTCAGTTGGTAATGGGTGGGGGCATGTTTGTCCAAATAGCGATTGGTCTTGGGTTCGAGCCCGAGGCACCCCCATAGCCACAACCGCTAAGTGAGTCAGGTATGCCCCCCACATAATGGAATTGGCAGTCGATGTGGGCCGGTTGGGATTTGCCGGTTTTCAAACTTTTGTCTAAATATTGGGGGTAAATTGGTCAGTACCATTCTGGGCAACTCTCATTTGGTGGTAGGTGCTGGTAACATCAGCTTTAGCATGGCTAACTGGGGTGCTGGTACTTTTTCTGTGCAGAATGTGATTTCCTTCATTCAGACTGTTGATTCAGAAAAAAAGTAAACAAAAACACTAATTTACCCAAACAGACAAATTGTAACACTCTCATTATTGCCTACTTGCAGCTATTTGTTTGAAGTGATAATTTTCCTATTGTTGAGCCTTCCACCTTGTCCAAATAATTATTGTATTTCAAAAAGACCAAGGAATGCATGATTAAGTGATAAAGTTGAGGACAATGTGTCATTTCGCATTGCGCAAGACTTTCTAATAAGAGGGAAATATATATTTAGAACATTTATCCTCTTATCCAAATGAATGTTTGTTGTACATGTATACGGACATTCAGAACTCTTGTTTATTCAACTCTTTTTCATTTTGTTTTATGAAACTCCACCTGTATTGTAAGAAGATAAAATATGGTAATAATCATATGGTTTTCAAAGATGGTCATTATATATTACTACACCATCTTTTATGCTATGAAATGGATATAATATAACAAGGTGTTATAAAATTCTTGAAATTTACTCATATTAAATAGAATTCATTATTGCACATTGAAATTCTTTATTGTTGTTTATGCCCATGGTTTCATTTGTTGGCCTCCAACGTTGGAACTTTTGAAATAACATAGGGATTATTAGTTATGTAAATGGAGAGATGGTGACATCTGAGGGGATCCATGATCTAGCAAAAGCCATTTTTGGACCTTTGGAATTTGAATATCCTTTAGAAGATAGCCAGTTTGTTGCATTACATGGTTGCATGCATTGTTTTCTCCTATGTATAGGCTCTTGCAATCCTAGCATTCCTAAACTAAATTGATGTTTATATCACTCCTGTGCTATGTTTATTTGATCTTCCCACGAGACATTGATTTTTTTTCTAATAGATTGTATACACTACCTCAAAATGCCACATAGCCAACAAATGAAAAATGTTGCCTAAGAGGGTTTATGTGTTGCCTAAGCAGTGTTGCCTTCTCAATGTTGCATAAGAACCTAAGCAACATAGGCATACAACGTATGTTGCCTAAGCAGACTTCTTAACCAACACACAACAGGTTATGTTGCCTATGAAAAAAAACATATGTTGCACCAAACAAACACTAAGGCAACATCAGATTTATGGATGTGTTGCCTATGATATCAACTTAGACAACATACTCTATTTGCGCATGTTGCCTTTGAACTGTGATTAAAATAATATAATATTTCTCTTAGGCAACACTAATAGATAAGTTGCCTAAGATGTTTTATATATAAAAAAAATATTACAACTCATTTTGTGCTTCATGATACAGTTTTATACTTGCATGTTTTCTACAAACTCTCATAAACAAAAAACCTTGTGTGAATCGGCAAACAACTCCAATAACTAAACAAAACTAGTAAATTCAATAATTGAAAGATAACGTTTTTCGTAAATAAGTACAAAAGTAGGTAACAAGTTCGAAAACATAAAAATAATAAATTAACCTAAAGCATTGTTCGTCGGGGTTGTTGAGTTGGAGTTTGCATCACTAGCACCACCGCACATACACATCAAAGATTCTATCATCTTTCTTTGTTCGACGACTTCCTTTTTTGCCTCATCTTCTCCATCTTTTAGTAAGCGAATCTCCTCGTCACGCTCGACAAGTGAACATTTGACTTTTTTCGGAGTTCTTCCCAAGACCGACGCCTTTGTTAAATTGAACGCTTGACTTTTTTTGGGAGGCATATGGATCTTCAAATACAAACAAATGATACCAAATCTATAGATCAAAAACCAAAAAACAATCATACCAAATTTGCAAATTCAAGAAGTTGAACCAACGGTTGGATCTGACGAATAATCATACTTGTCAAAGAAGCATAACAGAAAAAAACACTAACCATATCAAACAATGAGTTAAAAAAAATCAAGTGGCACTGACATAACACCGAAACAAGGGCATTGCAGTGAATGGCAATACATCAATGTAGGTTAGAATTTGAAATTGGAAGAAACATAAACCATATTCATGAAAACTTCAACTAGAGACAATTGTAAGGGGTAAGCAATGCGATTAGCTTGCATGCAAGATTAACCTGTGATCTTAGATCTAGATAAAATAATTGTGACATTGAAGAAGTTAAAAAGAAACTGATTCCATAAACAATTTTACATACCATGTGATCGCCACGTTTCATTAAAATGATGTTGGATTTATCGAAAAGCAAATTACGAACATAGACGAAGTTCCGCTCTCTGTTTGAATGTGTCGTGGAGTGTAAAAGACCTTTGAGTTGTAGAACCTCAAGAATTTTTTTCAATGTGACTAGATCATTGGACTGTTCATCCATTCCTCTCATCTTCAATTTCTTCTCGAGATCTCTATGCTATCAAGCGAAAGTCTAGGCATTTGTTTACTACCACGTGTTCGGTGGCTCTGGCTTTCATAGTTTGATGTGAGTTTTAGAATTTATAACCGAAAGCGTACGAGAAGTGTAGCATACGGGTCGATCACAGGGAGGCGATGGACTATACACAGACTCGTTCTAGACTATGGCCCAGCTACGGGAAATCATCAACATTTAGATTTTTGATTTATTAAACTAATAAAATAAACAAACAAAAGAATGGAGCAAAACAAACTAACGGAGATTGGGTAATGTCAACTTCAGACTTTCGGTAATGGTGGGAATTCGTTATGCAAAATTACTTCAACCCTCTTTCAAGGTGGAAAACCTTTTCTAACCCAAGATTCATATTTACTTTCGCAATATGTGTACGTTGGGAATAAACGTTATGATTTAAAACGAATATTTTTCCCAATCAACGTCCCTAACTATTTATCATGTTAGGACCATTGTTATCAACCAATTTAATCTAAGTAAAAGACCGAACCTTCGTTCATATCTAAAACTACTCGAATTAACTAAACACTTTGTTAAAAGCCAATTAAATCAATTTCAACTTTCGTTACAATCGAAATGGATTAAAACCCAACACCGGTTCAAAAATAATAATTGGTCAATACCACAACTTCGATCCAAAGAGACGATTACCCAAATGAACGAAAGTTAAAGTACGAAACAAAACATAACGAATATATAATGAAAGCAGTAAAATTATCAAAGAAAACTATAATGATCGATCCAAGGAGTGTCACTTTCCAAGAATCGTTTCTAACCTAATAAAGGAAAAAAGAGAAAATGGCGTGAGCCGGTGAGAGGAGGAGAAAAAAGATTTAGAACCCTCAAAAATAAATTCTATTTATAAAACAAAAATTTCAAACCAACCTCTTTAACTTTGCAGCAATTCCAAAAATAACCCTCTTGATTTATTTTCTTTCCAAACTTCCTTTGTTGGATTTTATTCTTTGAATTTTGGCCCAACTTTGTCATATATCTTGAATTTGTGCACCACATAAGGATTGATCAAATACTTTAAATCCATCGTCATTCATGTTCACGCTTTCAACGCAAATTACCTGTCAAACCCCGATAAAACCACAAAAATACCAATGTAATATTTCCAACCGATGATTAAACAAAAACTAAATAAAAATAAAATAAAAACTACGTACAAACAATTAAACTAGACGCAAAATACAATTATAAACTACTATGATGCATGCACAAAATGCACTTATAAGAGTTCTCTAGAAAAATCCGACGACTCTACAGAACTCACCGGTGATTCACCCACACCGTATAAAAAAAGCAGTATAACATCTTCATTAAATTCATTCGTTAATTACTCTACACAGTTCCATCTACTTCTATTTATACCCCCACATTAGATACAAATTGAAAAACTTATAGTGAAAGGAGGGAGGCGTTTGGTGTAGTGGATGCATTTTTCGGCCAAAATCTGTTGGCGATCAAGGATCTGAAATAAAACAATAAATGCAAACCTTATATTTATATATCAAGAAATAAGAATCAAAACTTGGTTTTACCTCTTTCAGTAGTGGTGGTGGCGACGTCGGCTGGTGGTGGCGACGTCGGCTGGTGTTGGTGGCTGGCGGTGGCGATGTTGACTGTTGGTGTTGGCTGGTCGATTTCTAGTATGGAAATGGGGTAGGGAGTGTTTTTCAACTTTTTTTTTGGGAGGGGGGACAAAATGAATTAGATAAAAAGGGGGGGAGGGGAGGGCGATATTCTTTTTTTGGTAAGTTTGAGGTTTTTGGTAAAAAGTTTGATTTTTTTTTAATTTAAAGTAAATAACTTTTTAGGTAATATATATTATTTTGTTAAAAAAAAGATAATATATGTTTATATTTAATATATATATATATATATATATATATATATATGTGTGTGTGTGTGTATGTGTGTGTGATGTCAGGATGTGGTTAGTATATATATATATATATATTTGAGAATTTATTAAAAGTTTGATTTGTTTTTTGACTTAAAATAAATAACTTTAGATAATAAATGTGGTTTTGTTAAAAAAAAAAGATAATAAATGTAGTATTTAATATATAGGGTTAGGTTCCAGTGAGAAATTGAGTTAACCGTGAGAAGCATGAGAAGTGGTTATCGACCATTGGATGAGAAATGAACGCACATTAGGATGAAATACACCCAATGTTCTAAAAAACTCGCCGCACAACCGCCATTCAATTTGACCTTAGGCAAAATAGAAACAAGAAAATAGATCAACGGTTCAGATCCACTTCTAAGCCGCAATTCATGGGAGAACTTGAGATTAAAAGAGATCAACAGTTCATATCCACTTCTCATGCTTCTCACCGTTAACTCAATTTCTCACACGATCCTTCGCCTCAATATATATAAATATATATATATATATATATATATATATGTGTGTGTGTGTGTGTGTGTTGAATATCAACCGTAAATATAGAGATGGCTAAAAATTGGTCTCAGTCTGGGCCAGACCCAAATCAGTCCAGGTGACGCTTAATGAACTTCGGTAGGCCTTCATGGGCTATATTGTCTTAATGAACTATATTGAGCATCTACGAGTTTCAATGGCTCTTCATGAGCTATTAGTCTTCATAGGCTTGAGTCATATAGAACCGATTAAAGGTTAGTAGATCCATTAAGGCCCAATGAAACCTTTTAAAACCCAATAGAACCCTTTAAAGTTCGATAGATCCATTAAGACGTAATGAAACTCTTTAAAGGCCAATAGAACCGATTAAAGTCCAGTATAATTAATGAAATCCTAATAAATCCATTATGTCCCAATGAAACCATTTAAAGAACAATAGAACCTTTTAAAGCCCGATAGATCCATTAAGTCCCAATGAAACCCTTTAAAGCATGATAGATCCGTTAAGACCCAATGAAAACCTTTAAAGGCCTATTCTCATTAATGTCCGGTAGAATTAGTTAAACGGTTAAACCCTAATAGATCCATTAAGACCCAATGAAATCCTTTAAATCCCGATAGATCCATTCAGGCCAAATGAAACCCTTTAAAGCCCAATAGAACCCTTTAAAGTCCGATAGATCCATTAAGGCTCAATGAAACTCTTTAAAGGCCAACATGACTGATTAAAGTCCAGTACAATTAATTAAATCCTAGTAGATTCATTAAGGTAATGAAACCTTTTAAAGCCCAAATAGAACCCTTTAAATCCTGATAGATCCATTAAGGCCCAATGAAACCCTTTAAAACCCAATAGAACCCTTTAAAGTCCGATAGATCCATTAATAGCCAATGAAACCCTTTAAAGGCCAATAGAACTGATTAAAGTCCAGTATAATTAATTAAAGCCCAATAAATCCATTAAGGCCCAACGAAACAATTTAAAGCACAAAATAACCTTTTAAAGTCCGATAGATCCATTAAGGCCCAATGAAACCATTTAAAGCCTGATATAATCAATTATGATCCATTATAGTCCAACAAGACACTTTATGACTTATTAACCTACAATAACAACACACACACATACTATCTATACATTAACATGTATAACATCCATACAACACATATATACATCATGAGGGAGGTTCAAACGAGAACAATAACTATTTAAAAGAACACGAGAACTAACAAAATCATTAGTGATTTTACATTAATGCACAAAAAAGCCACGTCGACCTGAAACCGTGGCCAAAGTCCATTTTTCGTGTGTTAATGTAAAATCAGTAATGATTTTTTTAGTTCTCATATTCTTTTAAATAGTTACTGTTCTCATTTGAACCCGACTCTATACATCTTATGCGCTTACCAAACAACACACACATTATCTATACATTCATATCAACATATATACACATATACAACAATATACATAGATCCATCACGGTTTAGCAACCAACACATGTATACATACATACATATATATATACACACACATCTATGTATGTATGTATGTATATATACATATATACATGCCTTTTGATGATAAAAATGACGTTTGTTGGAAGCCAAAAGTCGTCAAAATTGCGTCCCAATTCCTTAGAAACGAAATTTTTTGAAATAGAGAAGGAATGTTGGAATGAAGATGAAATGTTGGAAATGGGGGAGCCATCATTATATATTAATGACTGTGATCTTAGGCAACATAGAAACAAGAAAATATGTTGCCTAAGCTAGATCTTACGCAACAAACACAATAGATTATATGTTGCCTAAGTAAAAGTAGGTGTCAACCTTAGTTCATCCGTCAACGAGTTATTACATTTTCAACTACTTATATTTATTTAAATTTTTGACCTTACGCAAAATAGAAACAAGAACATATGTTGCCTAAGCTAGATCTTATGCAAAAAACACAATAGATTATATGTTTCCTAAGTAAAAGTAGGTGTGAACCTTAAATCATCCATCAACAAAGTATTACATTTTCAACTACCTATATTTATTTATATTTTTGACCTTAGGCAACATAGAAACAAGAAAATATGTTGCCTAAGATAACCTTCATTGATTAAAAAAACAATTATATAACTAAGGCAACATAAGAGAAGATGTTTCTTAAGATAGTTAGGGCAACATATATTTATTCATACGTTGCATAAGTTCTCACTTAGGAAACATAGAACTACACCTTGACTAAAAGGAAACTTAGGAAACATATATTAGCCTTTGTTGCCTAAGCTTATCTTAAGAAACATAAGCAATTAACATTTGTTGTCTAAGACAACATTCGGTGTAGTGATATATTTTTCTTATCTGCTTGCATTTTCTTTGCAGGTGTAGAAAAGCATCAAAGCATTTCATCAACATCTTAGACTTAAGCTACGAACAAACACACAATGCCACTTTAAGTTGGTATTTGACAATTGATTCCAACAGTGTACATAATCCTCCTTGCAACCAATAAAGACGTATCAAACAGATATTTAAAGAATGTTTGTCTATAATCGAACATGTGTTTTTCATTTTCTCTTAGTAAGACATATTCAAACCCACATCTATAGCATCCGGATATTTCGGTAAGTAAAATCCCGAACTAGTCTTGTTTACCGTCCTCGTGAATAATTATTATTGATGTTTAAGTTTATCTTTCAATTAGACGCCTTCTAAGTTAGATAGTCATGGAATGTGTGATAATGAGATTTAGGAGTTTAGGTACGATCTCAGCAATTGTGCCAACGATAGTGACACTCGCACAATAGCTTGTCACAATCGCTCAAGCAATGGAGGTTTCGGTGCATGTTGTGCGATAGTGACAACGATAGTGACACAGGGGAATAACTGACTATCACAATCGACTATGGAGTCTAGGCCACGGTACACTCCATGCGAGTATCCCAAGCGATAGTGCCAATGACACAATCGCTTAGCAAGGCCACCTGGCTCCATGTCTGGGTATAAAAACCCTTAACCCGATGTTTCCTCATTTTTCATTCGCAGATCAGTTTTTAGGTGATTTAGGACTCCTTCGTGCGATTTTCGCAAGCACATCTTCCTCCCTTATTATATTTGGTCCTACTGGCCTTCAAGGTCATTTATTGAACTATTAATAGCATTTATTGTTTACGAAGAGTGTAAATTCAAGCTAGGATCCAAAGGTCAAGCATATGTCATACATTTATATGGTTTTGGCAGAGTTTTCTAGGTTTTCTTTATAAACCTAACAAGTGAATTTAAAATGCTTTGTAAAACTAGATACAAGTCAAAATACATATCTTAATTTCATTTTTAGACTTATTTCAAATATTAACTCATATTTGGTACAACTTCATTCTTTTGGATTTTGGTGTATAAAAAGAAAATACAAATATTTCCTTGAAACTATGTGTTATTATTTCCATGATTAAACTTGCTAAAAGAAATTTCATGATGATTAGCTTAAACATGAGGATATTACTTAATCTGGTATAAATTATTAGTGACCTTATTTGGGGTAATTGAATATTTGGGAATATCATGATGTATGATGAGCATAATTGGATCACTAGTTATCTTTAAATTGTGAAGTACACATTTCTACTTAGATTACATGAATGTTTCTAATTGCTATTGTATGTGTGGATGAGCCCTTCAAGTAGGCACTATAAGGGTTAGGTATTGAGGTTCTATCTTGGAGGTAGACATTAGGATCTTCGCCACTCAAGATAATGCCTTGGAGGTAGTCCTTGAGTGTGCCGAGCCTTGAGGTGTTACCCGTGAGGGTAAACACTAAGGTTTACTGTCTCTTGTGGTAAAAACTTGTTAAGGTGATACGGGTCTCTCCCATTGATTCTAAATGAATGTCATGAATGGTTCACAAATGGTTTTAAATATTAAATGTCATTACTTGTTTTATTTTTCATGTTCACTAATGTTTTTGGCCAAACACTTATTTGGTGTCGGCTTGTATCTCAGGGTCTATTGGCGTGGTCGCCAAGGTCTGACCGGTGTTTAGTAGTATAGCTTGTGGAATTTCGGGACTCCCTATTGAAGCCAATTATTTTAGTGGTTTAGGTGACACACAATTGTAATCTTATTTATTTTAAGGAATTAGATTAGTATGTTGTTATCCTCATTCCTGCAATTGTTACATTTAACAGGCGTATTTAAGTTTCTCCTTTTTGGGAAGGCTCGTATTTTGATATTTAAATACCACATTTCTGTTTTCTCTGAAAATTTTTGTTGTCCCATTTTTGGGGTGTTACAAGTTGGTATTTGAGCTTTAGTTTAAGTGGACTAGGTGTAATTTTAGAATGTCTAGACTTAAGCTATGAGTTTTAGTATGAAATCCCTTCACGTTGGGTATAGCCTATAAGTAGGGAGAATGATAGGACATATAGAAGAACACTAATTATTACGTGAATGCTTGTACTTATTATTGTTACGATGGTTGATGAATATAGTAGTATGTTTCAAACCATTAATCTTATAAAAAATTAACCGTCATAATCTTTGTCATGCGTGTGATAATTCACCATGGTAAACTCAAGAAGCCAAGTTGTGGCCCAAGATGACAGAAACGAGGTAAGCGTGACGACTCCGGAACAGTGAAGAAAGACTAATATTGTAACAATCCCTCCAATCTAGCAAATGTTATGTGAGAGGATCGACGTGGTGCCGAGGGGGAACTTGACTACCGATGACCTGGTCATAAAAGAAGTGGACCTTCAGTTTGTTATGATGGCCAGTTTTATTCAAATGATGAACTCGACCATGGACACGCGAGATGAAAGGCTCATGAAAAAACTGGAAGATCGGGATGCCAACAATCGAAGTCGTGAATGGTTCCGAGGGTATCAAAAATGTTAATGGCACCATAGAACATGCAGTTATAGGTGGGAGAAGAAGATAAAAGGGTTGTTCATACAGACCTTTGTATACCAAAGCCGTCCGAGTTCTAAGAAACTAGAAATCCGGTTGCCTACATGAATTGGATTCGGGAAATGGAGTTGGAATTCGAGTCAAGCGACTGTGAAGAATCCCAAAGGGTCAATTTCACTTTTCTAATGTATAGGGCGAGGCTCTAAGTTGTTGGAATATCACCCGATCGGCTCTCGAACCGAGGGTTTGGCCAACTCTCATGGGAAATTTTCAAGAAGAAAGTAATGGATACGTACTGCAACGAGTGATCCTTAGACCGAATAGAAGAATGATTCAGAAATTTGAAGAAGAGAAGCCAGTTTATTGTTGAATATTCTAGACTATTCATCGAGAAGTTAAGCTTGGTTGGGCATTTGGCCACCGATAAGAAGACCAGGATAAAGGCTTACCAGAAAGCGCTACCAAAATAACTGAAGACAACCGTGAGGAAGGCCAAGGTAACCACACTTCTGGAATCCATGGAAGAATCTTAATTGGTAGAAAATGACATCGATCAAGATAAAGAGGAGCAAGCACAAGTCGGAGAGAAGACAAAGTAGGAAGGGTCGGTCAGGCCTACACACCAGTTTAGGCCTTTTTATGGGGGAAAGAATATGGATTACCACCGAATGTTTGAATTGTGGGAAGAAAGACCACATGAGTAGAGATTTCCCTATTCGGGGAGCAATTTGTTTCGAGTGCCGTGAACCTGGGCACACCAAGAGTGAATGCCCAAAGCTCATGAAGTGTAGCCATGGGGTTTCAAGCGGAACCCCAAAAAAGAAGGAGAATCCACCGAAGGCACCAAGCCAAGCTTTCCAAATGACTACTGAGGAGGCAACAAGGACCATCAACATAGTGTTAGGTACGTTCTTAGCCAAATCCTTGTCTGCGCATGTTTTGTTTGATTTAGGTGCAAACTGTTCGTTCATGTCGAATTATTTTTGCAATCGATTTGTTACCCCCATTAGAAACCTAGATGTTGAAGTAGTAATGAAAACATCCAAGGTGATCAAGTCTTAATTCGTGAATGTTTTGATAATTGCACATTAGAAATTGATGGGAAGGAATTCTTGGCGAGCTTGTTGCCAATGACCATAGGAGGGTTCGATGTTGTTATAGGGATAGATTGGTTAGCCACGAATCATGCCAAGATATTTTTCTCCAAAAATATGATTCGAGTACCCTTTCCATCTGGGGACACGATGACCGTTTATGGAGAAAGGAGTAGAGGGACAACCTTCATCATCTCGTCACTAAAGGCGCACAAATGCCTATCCAAAGGATGTCTCTCATATTTAGCATATGATATAGATGCGAAGTTGGAAAAGAAGAAGATTGAAGACGTTGAAATGGTCCGCGATTATCCTAACATCTTCCCAGAAGATCTACCCGACTTAACACCGAACGTCAAGTGGAATTTTGTATAGAACTCATTCTGGCACAAATTGCTCATGCTCCCTACCATCTAGGGCCATCGAAGATGAAAGAAATTGACCCAACTACAAGAATTAATAGAGCAAGGGTTCATAAGATCGAGCTCTACCTTAGGGAGATCCAGTACTGTTTGTGAAGAAGAAGCACAGATCTATGCGAACGTGCATAGATTGATTACAAGGAATTGAACAAGGTGATGGTAAAGAACAAATACGCACTTCCCAGGATCGATGATATATTCGATTAGTTATAAGGAGCAGGGTGCTTATTAAAAATCGACCATCGATCTAGATATCACCATGTGAGAGTAAGGAGTGATGACCTGTTAGGTCACAATTTAAGCAAACAATCAAGATTTGACAATTTAGTTCAAGATCTACAGAGAGAGAGAGTAGAGAGAGAAAAACACAAGTCGTATATTTGACAATATCAAATATTACATGAACTCCAAGAACTCTTACAACATACATACTCTCATATGCTTTCCTCTACTACATATTCTACTTGATTTACAAACACTCACACTCTAGACTATTTATACAAGGGTTGACTTACAAGACTTGACTTTACAACACTTTGACTTTTCTACATAAATCTTGGATACAACAATACACTAACAATCTCCCCCTTTGTATTCCAGATTTAATTTTTTTTTGACAATAGTCTTCAACTCTTGATTCTTCAAAACTCCATCTCTAACAACTTTAAATGTTGAAGCTCTGACAATCTTCAAACTCTAATGCTTTTGAAGAATCTTGAAAAGTCTTTCACAAAGTCTTTGAACAGTCATCAAGTCTTGAACAAAACGTTGAAATTAAATTTGAAACTTTTGAAACTTCTTTGATCTTTGAAGCTTCTTTCAATACATGTATCTTCATCTCTGTGATCTCTGAACTGTCTTTAAGCAAAGAAACTTTCTTGAATCATCTTTGAAACTCTATCTTGAGAATCCTTTAACTTTCATCTGACTTGAACTAGAAATTTCAGAAATTATCGCCCCCATTTTGATAAACTTTCATCAGACTTGAATTTTCTGAATATCTTCTCCGTTTTCTTCAGAAAATCTCTCAAACTTTACTTCAACTTTCATTTGACTTGAAATTCCTGAAATTCTCCCCCTTTTTGATGATTGTGAGTAGCAAAATCATCAAAACCTTTTCAAGTCAGCACTGTCTTTGAAAAATAATATCCCCCTTTATGATACAATTGTTATCCCAAATTAATCTAGTTGGTAAATAATCAATCAAGTAATCAAACAACACAATAATAATCAAGAGATATATAAATCAGAGTAACATACCAATCCCTTGAATAAACAATGAAACCCTTGAGTGTTCTTGATACCCTTTGAATACAGAGAAAACGTATAGCGACTATTTAGAAAATTATCAGAGTTCTAACCTAAAAACTAATTAACCAAAACTTTAAATACCTAAGCCTTATGGGCTTTAACCTTAATGGGCTTTCTAATGGGCTTGGGCCCAATAGCTTAATAACTATGGACTTATTACACTTTAAACCCTTTAACTATAACTATTAAACAATTACAGTTTAGACCCTTTAATCTTGAATACAATTATTTGATCCAACAATCTCCCCCTTTGGATTCAAGATTAAAAAAAATTTGCAATTGTCTTCGGGTCTTCACTTGTCTTCACTTTTCTTCAGATATGTCGTTGATTGTCTTCAAAACTTCAAAACATGATATTTTTAAACAATCTTCAAATCTTTAAAATCTTTGAAAATTTGAATATCTTCAGATCTTCAGATTGTATTCTCCCTTTTTGTATCTTCTCCCCCTTTTTGATGAGTGGTGAGAATCATCATCATCAAAACTTGGCAAAACAATCTCCCCCTTATCAAGACAATCTCCCCCATTGTGTTTGATCACGTAAGCACAGTCTTCATCATGTAACGAGCCCTGTATGGAAATAAGAGCAGTCTCTCCAAATGGAAAGAGTGATTATTTCAATCTTTTCAGATTAAAATAGAAAGTAGTAACCATTCAAATCTTTTCAAATTCAAACAGTTAATAAGTGTAACCCTGAATCAACAAATGACTCAGTTAGAATGCCTGTCAATGACACAAAGTCACAAAGTTACTATATAAGGAGCTGGTTTTGATGTTGACTCCCCAGGTCTTCCATTCAATCATCGAATAACACATGGTTATCTATGAACGTTCTGACAGAAAACAAATTTCTATGTGTTCGTGCATGTGTAAAAAAAATTTAAGCATAGATGATTGCTTTTCAATATAGGCTCAAATTATGTAAACTTGTTGAGACAACAACAAATTATACAAAGACTCAATGTGCATGAGAAAGGGTTCGAAGGTGGGGCAACTTTCCTTCTTTTTCAATATTAGTATCTTCCAAATGAAGAACCAATAGCGTATGTGTTGCATCCCCATAAAATGTGAAACATTCTCTTTTTGAGAAAAGAATGAGTAGCTGGTGGGGTTGTATGCAAGAGATGGCATGGGCTAGTTGCCTATTTCAATGATGGTCACTAAAAAATGTGAACCAATCAGATTATGTGGCTGCCCGGCTCAGAAAGTGGTTTGGTGCAGAGTTTAATATTCTTTTACTCTGTTCACTCACCCTCTTTCTTTTAATGCTCACTTCTAACCAATCTCTCTATTCCATTTTACCTCTTCACACACCATCACTCAATTCTTTTGACCCTTCTCCCCTCAATCACTCAGAGAATACTTCCTGGGTAGGAAACACTGGTTATCGTGAATCCATGGAAGTTCTATTAAGTTCTTACACTGAATCCCATGTATTTTCCTAAAAGAACATGCGCGGTTCAACAAGCTTTTGTACATGTAAGCACAAATACCACTTGTTACATGAAGAATAAGACTTTCGGAGATGTCAAAACAGTTGTGTTTGACGATGCAATTCTCCCCCTCAAACTAAAAGAGTTTGACAATTAAGCTTATATCATTTTATCATGAAGAATAAGATTTTGGAGAATCAAAAACGAATGTTGTTTATATGAACAATATATAAACATATTTTCAATGAAAACACATGAAATGACGTTTAATTCAATCAACAGTGAATACAAATAACGTGAGTATTACCATAGAAAGATTTAACTTTTGATACATGGTAATAACAAAATCAAATAGAATGTTCTGAACCGTTATGTGTATGAATATTTGACAAAGTATATTGACAAGATAAAACACAAGTATTTATCTTTGAAGAACACACGGTCAGATAAGCATTTAAGATCACATATATTCTCTCCCTTAACTTATTAATTTTTTTTTAAGATTAAAAAAAAACAGAAAATAAGACACTGAAGTGCGGGTTCTAATCCGATGTGATTAGAAGCCACAGTCCGTTGAGGTACAGGTTATAAGCTGATTTACTTAGAAGCCTTCTTTTTGACAATTAAGTCCGGGTTTTGAACTGTGTTGTTCAAAAGCCATTGTTCTTCCTCCCCCTTAAACATTAGGTGCCAGCAACACAGATTTAGGTTTTGGTACCCACTGGTATTTGGGTCCTAATGAGTTAGTTGCAGTTCTAGTAGGAGATATGAAATAAGAACCATACCAGTTATTCACATAATCTTTTCTTACAAAATCATTTGAGCCACAGTAGGAACAACTAATTTTCTTTTGTGCTAACCTGATCAGTTGATTAATAGTGTAAACCAGATCAGGTTTGCCAAAAGTTTTACCTTTAGAAGCATAGTTCCATTTAGCATTTGATGTATGCACAAATGATTTTTCTTTCTTCTTCTCCTCCGAAGATCATTTAACTCTCCAGATCCATTTTTCTCTATCTCTTTCATCATGCCTTCTCCAGAAGCTTTTCTTTTGAGACTTAGTCTTCTTGAGGTTACCTGATGCATCAACATTTTTGTCATAGAAAAGGTTAGAAGGACGAATCTGATCAGTAGATTTAGAAGTAAGACACTCATCTAAATCATAAAAAGGATTATAGAAAACATTTGAAAAATGTGAACTTGAAGCTGTTTTTAATGAACTATCTGAATCAGCTAGATCATCTCTTGGTGATTGAGCTATTGATTCTGGCATCTTGTGCTCAGTCAGCTTCACCTTGAATACGATCTCTTCAAGTTCTTTTAACTTTGAAGACAAACTGTTCCTTTCCTTTTCAATCAGATCAAACTTCTTATGCAACTCAGATTTTGCATTCTTCTCCTTCATGATGTTTGTTGACAAATTAGATAGCTTTCCTGTCAGCTTGGCTATCTCGGTCTCAAATATTTTCTTTTCTTCAAAAAAGTCTTTATTTATATTCTTCAGCTCAACTTTCTTCTTCTCATTCTCAGCCTTTTCTCTTTCAAGAATGATAACCTTCTCAAAGTCTGAAACTTGTTGAGAAAGCTTAACACATCTAAGCTCTAAAGATTTCTTTTCTTCAAAGGCTTTTCTAGAGAAATCAGAGAATTTCTTAGCAAATTCTTTTCTTTCTTTCTCAATCTTCAACATTTCATCTTGAGCTATA
Organism: Arctium lappa; assembly: GCA_023525745.1. NCBI lineage: Eukaryota > Viridiplantae > Streptophyta > Magnoliopsida > Asterales > Asteraceae > Arctium > Arctium lappa. Next base: position 60,063,465 of record CM042059.1, on the reverse strand, counting down.
GTATTGTCTCTGTCTTGGGTTGCCTTTTCTTTCAGCTTTTCAATCTCAACCTCAAGACTGAGAACTTTATCTTTAAACTTATCTCTGTCCGCACAGAGTTGAGAATTTATCCGTCTTAGTCCTGTCTAGTATCTCTTGTAACACTTGTACTTCTTCTAAGATCCTCAAGTTCTCTTTGCCTTGCATCCTTTTTAGACCATGTAGAGCTTGATTTAGATCTTTTCAACTTTGCTTGAAGATCGAAGATCTCTTTTTCTTTAGATTCAATTATTCCTGCAAAGTCAATTAAAGAATCAGAATCTTTTGAATTTTCTTTTAAAGCATTGATCTGAATAAGAAGAGATAAGTTCTGAATCTGTAAAGCCTTGTTCTCAGCTTTGAGCATTTTGTCCTCTTTGTCATACTCATCAATCATGCGAGATGATGTTGATAACCGTCCAACAAGTTGTTTAGCCTTTGCTTTTACTTCAGAATGTGTCATCTTTTCAAAATCAAGGTTGTAACCTTCAGACATCATTAGATGATTCGACATCTTAGCTGTACCACTTGTTAGTAATTAAACTTATCTGTACCAAGACAACCAACTAGATGAGATCGTTAGAATCAAAATGAAAACCACACTAAAAATTTTTCAGAAAAATAAATTCCCGAAAATAATTAAATGTAGTCCTAGCAACCAGTATAAAGCTTCAAATAATACTGAATCAAAAAGAAACAGTTGATCTCGAACAGAACTTTGTCCCCCTTCGCAGACTTAGCACGGGGGTATGGGGGCAGCGCCCCTAGAGAAAAAATTTTCGACTTTGAGAGGCCATATTACAGTTTGCAAAAATCGGCCGGAGATGTGCTTCGACCGGTATTGAGTTGACCGAAGATTTGTAAAGACAGGTAGAGAGTTCGACCGGGGAAGTGCAAAGACCGGTAAGATGTAAGTCCGGGACTATGCTTGACCGATAAAATTGATTCGACCGATAACTTGTTCGACCGGAAGTATGCTTAAACCGATATAGTCTTTGACCGCTAAGGGTCTTCGATCGGGACTTCCTTAGACCGGGGTGAGCTGAGAGTGTACCGGTCGAATGCTAAGGACCGATAAATGATATTCGACCGGAAGAGTAAGGACCGGTATGGTGCTAAGGACCGATGTAGTGTTCGACCGGTAAGATGTAACAACCGGTCTTATGCTCGACCGGTAAAGATTCGACCGATATAGTGCTTTGACCGGTATTGGTTTCGACCGATACAAGGTATGGATCGATAGTGTCTTAGACCGATATATTGTTCGACCGGTGTGTTCTTAAACAACCCAGAAGCGATGAACACGATGAGTACTCAACCCAGAAAGGAATTACGAACTCAAAAACAGATGCACAAATCAGACTATTTCACTCAGAAACATGTAACGATCACAACTCAATCAATAACAAAGATTAAAATCAACTTTCATGCATTCAAATTTAAAGAACACAGTGTTGATATTCATGCAAACCCAGAAAACACAAAATCACAAATTCAATCACTTGATACTTTCTAATTCAATTAATCAATCAGATAGCATTCAGAAGCATGAACCTCAACTAACCAGATCAACTTTGAACCAATAAACACATTAATTCATGAAATCAGATGAACAAAAAAAAATTCGATGAATAGTAACTTCGATGAATAGTGATTTCGATGAACAGTGATTTCGATGAATAGTAATTTTTGATGAATAGTGAAATCGCAAAACACAGATTTAATCCTAAAACTTGATTCTTTAGGCTCTGATACCAATTGTTATCCCAAATTAATCTAGTTGGTAAATAATCAATCAAGTAATCAAACAACACAATAATAATCAAGAGATATATAAATCAGAGTAACATACCAATCCCTTGAATAAACAATGAAACTTTTGAGTGTTCTTGATACCCTTTGAATACAGAGAAAACGTATAACAACTATTTAGAAAATTATCAGAGTTCTAACCTAAAAACTAATTAACCAAAACTTTAAATACCTAAGCCTTATGGGCTTTAACCTTAATGGGCTTTCTAATGGGCTTGGGCCCAATAGCTTAATAACTATTGACTTATTACACTTTAAACCCTTTAACTATAACTATCAAACAATTACAGTTTAGACCCTTTAATCTTGAATACAATTATTTGATCCAACAACAATAACATTCTCCCCCTTTATGAAATGATAATCTTTGCTCTTTTGATCTGAGTATCCGTCAATTCATAAATTGTATATACCCAAATCTTTTCAAATTCAGATATAATAAACGTTGTAACCCTGAATCAACAAATGATACAGTTAAAATGCATGTAAGTAGCACAGAGCCACTTTGTACAACGGATGTACATTGGAAAGGAGTTTTTGTGATGTTCACTCCCCCATGGCTTCTATTCAATCATCGAAAAACCACAAAGGAATTTTCTATGAATGTTATGACAAGAAAACTTATTCCTTGTGTGTACGTGCAAGTGTATGAATGATTGAAGCTACTCAAGCTTTTTCAGGCTCAAAATGTGTAAATTGTTGAGACAACAACAAGTTTTGCAAGGACTCAATGTGCACGAAGGAGGTGCCAAGGTGGGGCAAACTTCCTTCTTTTTCAATATCTAAATCTTCCGAGTGAAGACCAGATAGCAGATATGTTGTGTCCCCAAAGAAAATGAAACATTTCTTTGTTGAGAAAGAAACGAGTGGTTGGTGGGGTAATTGCAAGAGTTGGCATGGGCTATTGTCTGTTTCAATGATGGTCACCAAAGAATGTGAACCAATCAGTAATGTGGCTTGCCGACTCAGAAAAAAATTGGTGCAGAGTTTTCATATTCTTTTAACTCTGTTCTCACACCCTCTTTCTTTTTAACATTTAAGTTCACTTCTAACCAAACTCTCTTTTACATTCTACCGCTCAGCACAATGAGAAAAACTCAATCGGATGAGTTATCTCCCCCACTCTTTGATTTAAAACCCCTCACCCCTCAATCTCTCTAGGATTACTTCCTGGGTAGGAAACACTGGTTTACGTGAATCCATAGAAATTCTGTTTAAGATCTCACACGAATCCCATGTAAGTCCTAAAAAGAATAGTTGCTTAAGAATTTAACTTGAATAGTTAAGCAAAAATATGATATCATTGTCAAAATGTATGCTCATCAAGAATATGAATGATAATTTGAGCATTTGAACTTTGAAGATCTCTCAAAACAAGGATATTGAATGAATAAAATGAAATCAAGAGAATTGTTTTTGAGAATCTGACAATGTATCAATCGGATCAAATATCATAAGATATGAACGTGAAATGGTTGGAGTATCAAAGAACTTGATAGTTTGTTTATATGAACGAATATAAACAATTTAGCAATGAACGCTCAAGTTGAAATGATAATTGATGCTCAACAATATTGAATTACAAACGAGGGTATTACCATCGAAAGATTGTTTCTTTATGAGACATGGTAATAACAAATTCAAAATGAAGTAATGAACCGGTGTGTATGAATACATGACAATATATAGACAAGATAATACAAAAGTATTGGTCTTTGGAAACACACGGTCAGTTAAACATTAAAGCTCAATAATGAAAAAACATTTGAAAATCACACTTCTAAATTCATGAAATCTTTTGAGAACCAGAAGTTGTTTGAACATTTAAGAAAACATTTTTCATGCTCGAAAGTTGTTCTTCTTTCAAACAATCAGAGATCTAGATAAGAAGATGCTTACATTTTAGCTCCCCCTCAAATCATGAAAAAATGATTTAAAGCCTGATAAGCTGCCCCTGGATATATTTGCATAATATCCTTATCCTTAAACATTGAAGACCAAGTCCTAAACTGATTGTTTAGAAGTCATAGTCCTTTAACATTTAAGAACGGGTCCTGATCTGTTGTAATCAGAAACCAAACTCTTTGACATTTAAGAACGGGTCTTGAACTAAAATATTCAAGAGCCTAACATCTTGCTCCCCCTAAACCTGTGTTACCTGCAAAACATATTTGACTGGTTTTGGTACCCACTGGTATTTGGGTCCTGGTAGGTTAGATTTAGGAATCCACTTCTCATTAGATTTAACAATTTTATGTATACTTTTCTGAGAAGTAGTTCTGTAAGTTCCGTACCAGTTATGAGCAGATTCTTTCTGAACAAAATCATTCTCTCCACAGTAAGAACAACATATTTTCTTTTGAGCAATCCTGATCAAATGATTAGCAGAATAAAACATATCAGGTGTACGAAAAGATTTACCTTTATGAGCTCTGTTCTTCTTGGATTTGGATGTGGATATTCTTATATTTGATGACTTTGATCTGCAAATCTCATTGAATTTTGCTCAAATGTACAAGCCATTCCTCTCGACGGTTCTTTGCTGTCGGGTGATGTCAAAAAAATGAAGTAGAAACAGAATCGAAAATCTGTTGTCCATCAACATATGCAAATTCAAATTTGCAAAAATGATGCAGACGTTGTTTATGCATCTGTCAAATGCAGCAGAGTTCGATCATAGAAAAATCTGACATGTGTTGTTTGTTGTTTTCATGCACGAAACTGTTGTTGTTCGATTCTAAGTGAAACATAAAGTTTGCTGCTATCAATTGTTTGTAAAAAATTATGTGGATAATTGTTATGGTTCTTACTACATTTTCTCCTAATAGAACTGCAACTAACAAATCAAGATCCAAATACTAGTGGGTACCAAAAGCTAAACCTGTGTTGCAGGCATCTAAAGACTAAGGGGGACAAGAACTACGACTTCTGATTGTGTATAGATCAGGACTTGATCTTCAAAGATCAGAGCATGACTTCTAAACACATCAGTTTATGACTCGTTCTTCAATGATAATGATGGAGCGTTTGACTTTTGAATTCACTTAAATCCTAGTAATTCAGAACTCGGTTTAATGATTAAGGATTATGCATATGTTAAGGGGGATCTTACATGTTTTATATTTTTACTGATATATTTTCTGATTTTTCAGGGGGAAATTAAATGATAAATTCATTGTTATATTTTAGATGGAATTACTATTCTCATCGGAGAATATGTAACGATGGCTTTTGAATATCTCAGTTCAGAACCCGCTTTCAACCATTTTTCTTCTTCAGGATGCTAATTAGATAACATCTTTATAAGAAGTTTTTACTTTGAGGGGGAGTTCATAAAAATTTTAACTGTAATATTTTACTGATGAATTGACTTTTTACAGATACGTAGGGAGAATATCTGATGTTTTGTCAAGGATGCTTACAAGATGATATTCATTTTAGGGGGAGTTAAGAATTTCTACGCTAAAGGTATATATTTCTAACCTCTTAAACTCTATCACTTATTGAAAGACGAATAACTTTCGCTTGTAAAAATCATTTTCTTAAAAGTTCAAACCACTTCCTATTCTTAAAATATTTTCATGAATTGAGAAGTGTTCTTTTAAATGTTTTTGGATACTTTCATGTTTATCTGACCGTGTGTTTCCAAAAGATCAATAATTGTGTACTATCTTGTCTATATACTGTCAAGTATTCTTACACACATCGGTTCAGTACATTATTATTGACATTGTTATTACCGTATCTCAAAAGATAAATCTTTCGATGGTAATTCTCCCGGTTGTATTCATTGTTGTTTGAGATCAGACGTTATTTCTACTTGAAATGTGCTTTCATTGATAATATGTTTATATATCGTTCATATAAACAAACATTCGTTCTTTGATACTCTAAATTATTTTTTTCATGATATTTGATCTGATTAAATCATTGTCAGATTCTCAAAACCATGAAATTGAATGATCTTAAATGTTCAAAGTTTTGAGAGATCTTAAATGTTCAATTCCTCAAATTTCACTCTTATCTGTTATGAGCATACATACACTGACTATGATTTCTTGTGCTTCATTGTCAAGATAATCAATGAGCAACATATTCTTTTTAGGACAAAATACATGGGATTCAGTGTTAGTGCTTAAAAGACTTTCATGGATTCACGTTAACTAGTGTTTCCTAACACGGAAATAATCCTTGAGTGATTGAGGGGAAAGGGGTCAAAAGAATTGAGAGTGGGTGTGTGCTGAGATAAAATGTAAAAGAGAGTTTGGTTAGATGTGAGCTCAAATGTTTAAAAGAAAGAGGGTGAAAGATTGGATTAAAAGAATATCAAACTCTGCACCAAACTCTTGCATAAAACCCCACCTGCTACTCATTCTTTTGTCAACAAAAGAATGTTTCATATTTTCTGGGGAAGCAACACATCGTCTATTGGATCTTCATTTGGAAGATGTTGATGTTGAAAAAGAAGGAAAGTTGCCCCACCTTCGACCCTTTCTCATGCACATTGAGTCTATGTATAAGTTTTCCTAGCTCAATGGTTTACATTATTTTGAGCCTTATCAAAGCAATCATTGTGCTAAATTCTTTCATACACAAGCACGAGCACACAGAAAATTTGTTTTTCTGTCAGAACGTTCATAGATTAACCTTGTGTTTTTTCGATGATTGAATGGAAGTCCTAGGGAGTGAACATCACCCAAGCTCCTTATATAGTACATTCGTTGTACTCAGTAACTCTGTGTTTTTGACATACATTTTAATTGTTTCATTCGTTGATTCAGGGTTACCATTCCAAATTTGTCTGAATTTGAAAAGATTCGGATGAATACATTCATGAATTGACGGAAGTATCTTTATATCAGATCAGATTGGGGAGATTGAATATTTTCCTACACGGGGAGATTGTTCGTGATGACTTTGCTTAAATTGATTATTTAGGGGAGACACTTCAAAGACTGTGCTGACATTGAAATGTTTTGATGATTCTGATTCTCAAAACTCATCAAAAAGGGGGAGAATTTCAAGATTTCAACGTCAGATTATAGTTGATCTTATCAGAAATGGGGAGATAATTAGAGAACTCAATGTCAGAACCATTTCTAAGCGAAAGTCAAGCGAGATGTTACAAAGGGGAGAATACAAGACTGAGAAATTAAAGTCGAGAAATGTTTAGCTTATCTGAAATTGTAATTTTTATTCAAAAGGGAAGATTAAAAGGAATCCAAAGAAGGAGATTAGTCTGAAAGTGCTGTCAAAGTTAGAGATTCAAGAAAGTGTTAAAGTAATCCAAAGGGAGAGATTCATTTAAAGAGCTATCAAAGATCAAGCAAAGTGTCAAAGATTTGAAGATGTCAAAGCTATGAAAGATTAATTGTCAATGATTTTTCTGAGGAAAGAAGACCTGAAAATTAGTGTCAAAATTTTTTTAATCTAGAATCCAAAGGGAGAGAATTTTGAGTCAGAATTGTATTCAAGATTAAAAGGTCTTGTTGTGAAATTTTTTGTAATAGTAAAAGAGTTGCAAAGTCAATGTAATTGTCAAATGTGTCAAAGTCAACAAAAGTCAAATTAGTGTTAAAGTCTTGTAAAGTCAAAGTGTAGTTAGTTGTTGTTAACATGTAGTTAGGAGGTGTAAATAGGATGTGTCTTTGTAATACTTGGTAAGATTCTTTGATATTGTCATATCACTTTGAAAGAGTTTCTAGAGAGTGAAATGGATTGTAGAGAGATAAACGTCAAGATCAATGAAATAAACTTGTGATTTGTGATTGAAATATGTTTGTATGGGACTTTCACCACTTCACATTCTCAAAATGTTTTATGAATTTCGAAGTGTGATTTTAAATGTTTTTGGATACTTTGATGACTATGTGACCGTGTGTTTCCAAAAAGATCAATACTTGTGTATTATCTTGTCTATATACTGTCAAGTATTCTTACACACATCAGTTCAGTACATTCTCATTGACTTTGTTATTACCTTGTCTCAAAATATAAATCTTTCGATGGTAATACTCCCGTTTGAAATTCAATGTTGTTTGAGACCAGACGTCATTTCTACTTGAAATGTGTTTTCATTGATAATATGTTTATATTTCGTTCATATAAACAACTTTTGTTCTTTGATACCCCATTACATTTTTCTTCATGATATTTGATTTGATTAAATCATTGTTAGATTCTCAAAACAATCAAATTGGATGATCATAAATGTTCAAAATTTTGAGAGATCTTAATTGATCAAATTGCTCAAAATTCATTCATATTATTCATGAGCATACATTCGCTGATAATGATTTCTTGTGCTTAATTGACAAAATAACTGTTGAGCAACACATTCTTTTTAGGACAAAATACATGGAATTCAGTGTGTGAGCTTAAAAGACTTCCATGGATTCACGTTAACCAATGTTTTCTACCCCGGAAGTAATCCTTGAGTGATTGAGAGGAGAGGGGTCAAAAGAATTGAGTGTGTGTGTGTGCTGAGGTAAAATGTGAAAGAGAGGTTGGTTAGAAGTGAGCTCAAATGTTAAAAAGAAAGAAGCTGAGAGATCAGAGTACAAGAATATCAAACTCTGCACCAAACTTTTTCTGAACCGGGCAGTTGCATAATCTGTTGTTTCACAATTCTTCGTGAACGACATTGAAAAAGGCACTTAGCCCATGGCAACTCTTGCATAAAACCCCACCTGCTACTCATTCTTTTCTCAACAAATGAATGTTTCATTTTTCAAGGGGAGCAACACATATTTTATTTGATGTTCATTTGGAAGACTCGAATATTGAAAAAGAAGGAAAGTTTCCCCACCTTCGACCCTTTGTCATGCACATTGAGTCTATGTATAATTGTTGTTGTCTCAATGGTTTGCATAATTTTGAGCCTTATTAAAAAGCAATCATTGTGCTAAATTCTTTCATACACAAGCACTTACACACAGAAAATTTATTTTTCTGTCAGAACATCCATAGATTGACCTTGTGTTTTTCGATGATTGAATGGAAGTCCTAGGGAGTGAACATCACCCAAGCTCCTTATAAAGTACATCTGTTGTACTAAGTAACTTCGTGTTACTTACAGGCATTTTAACTGTTTTATTCGTTGATTTAGGGTTACCATTCTTAATTTGTCCGAATTTGAAAAGATTTGGATAAATACATTTATGAATTGACGGCATAAACTTAATATCAGATCAGATTGGGGGATATTGAATACTTTCCTACATGGAGAAGTTTGTTCATGAAGACCGTGCTTACGTTGATTATTTGGGGGAGATAGTTCAAAGAAAAGACAGTCTGACCTTGAAATGTTTTGATGATTCTGATTCTCATAACTCATCAAAAAGGGGGAGATAGTTCAAGATTTGAAAGTCAGTGTAAAGTTGATCTTATCAGAAATGGGGAGATAATTAGAGAATTTAAAGTCAGAATCATTTCAAAGCGAAAGTCAAGCGAGATGTTATAAAGGGAAGAATACAAGAATGAGAGATTAAAGTTAGATGGTTGATTGTTTTAAGGAAGGAGTTAAAGTCGAGAAATGTTGAGCTTATCTGAAATCTTTATTTTTACTCAAAGGGGAGACTAAAAGGAAAGTCAAAGAGGGAGATTAATTTAAAGAGCTATCAAAGAATAATCAAGGTTTCAAAGATTTGAAGAAGTCAAAGCTATGAAAGATTGTTTGATGAAGATTTTTCTGAAGAAAAGAAGACCTGAAGATAATTGTCAATTTTTTTTTAATCTTGAATCCAAAGGGGGAGATTGTTAGAGTTGAATTGTATTCAATATTAAAAGAAGGGTCGAAAGTGTAAAGTCTGTAAAGTGTGTGGTGTATATTGTAATAGTGATGAAGTGTTGACTATTTGCTAAAGGTCATGTTGATCATATAAATAGCAAAGTCAAGAGTAGTTTTGTAAGAATATCTACGCGCATATCAGAGTAAGATTTCATGGTGAACACACACACACACAAAGTTCCTTAGAGTCAAATGCAACAAATGGGGATATGATTCTTTGTAAATTGTGTGATTAATAAAAGTGATGTTCTTCATAATCTGTGTTTAAATCGATAGCTAGAATACTCAAATCAAAATTTCAAACCTAGTCTCCATAATTTTTGAAAAGTTTTACAGAATTTAGGATTGGTAGACCCGAATATTATGTCGTCTACATAAATCTGAATCAAGATGAAGTCCTCACCTTGCATCTTAAAAAACAGAGTAGTATGGATTGTACCCTTTTTAAAGCCCGAGGCAAGTATGAATTGTGTGAGGGTGTCATACCAAGCTCGTGATGCCTGTTGTCAAGATCGAAATTCTAAACAAGAATTTAATTAACACTTAGAAACTTTGTTAAAGAAGTTTGCGGAATAACACTTTAATAGTAAATCAATAGAACAGTGTGGTTTCTCGAGGGAACCCAAGCCAAAGTGGTCTTGGGTTGCCCTTTCTCATCAACATACTCATATTCATTAAGCTTAGTCTTTATTAGTTGATCAGAGTCAGGAATCTCATGGATGGAATACTTTGTCTTAATTATAGGCTTGGCAGTATTAATACTGGTAGCAGTACTATCCTTGTTAGCAGTATTAACTTGATCAGCAACACTAACTTTGTTAGCAGTACTAACCTCATTAGCAATACAAATTTGGTCAGCAATACTAACTCTGGTAGTAGTACTAACTTTATTAACAGTACTAACTTGGTCAGCAGTAGTATTGCTATTAGCAACACTATTTCTGTTAGCAGTACTATTTGAGGTACCAGTACTAACACGTTTAGATTCTTTTGGGACCCAAATTAAGACACATTTGTTTGCTTTCTTATTCTTTGTGTTACTCCTTGATTTGCTTGGAGTATTTTCCTTTGCTTTAACAAACTGTTGGGTCTGAAATATGCCAAACATGGTTACTACTTCTAGTTCAACATGGTTACTACTTCTGTGGTTAATGCTGCCAGTTGTAGTTAATGCTGCTAGAACAATTTACTACTGCTAGAAGACTTCAAAGTTAATACTGCTGAGTATTACTACTGCTAGTAGAATTAATACTGCTAGTCATAGTTAGTACTGCTAGTGGTTAGTTCTGCTTAGTAGTTAATACTACTTGAAGAAGTTAATGCTGCTGAGCATAGTTAGTGCTGCTTATGACTTGAAGATCCGGATGGAAAGGATGACAGCTGGAAAGAATCAAGATATTCATGGAAGGCTTGAAGATAATGATGTAAGATATACTGAAGATATTTTATTTATTGTAATTATCTTTTTGTTCAGTATATGTACAGATTTGATAGAATAGTTTTGGAGAGATAGATTATTATTCATTCTAAGTTCTAGAGAGAAAATCAACCTCAAGGCATAGATCCTAATTCTAGAGAAGTAGAATTCGTCTTAAAGAGTCTGTTCTTCAAGATTGAGGTTGAGTGTGTAATCTTGTGATTTCAATCATTCAATACAAGTTTACAGTTTGTTCTTCATATTTACTGTTTTGGTTTACTGTTTTATTAAATATCAAAGTGTTATTCCGCAAACTTCTTTGATGTTGTTTCTGAGAATTAATTCTTGTTGAGAATTCGATCCTGACAAGTGGTATCAGAGCTAGTATTCTCAGAAACCTGCAATCATCATTCTTCCTTGAAATCAGGAATCATCAATGGCTAAAGTTTCAGATTCTTCAAGCACAGAAATCCCCACAGAGGTAATGTCTAATCTTTGCTCTAAAACTTGTATGGAAACTGTTAAAAGGTACAGGGATCACAACCAGACAATGAGTGATGACCTTAAAAGATTAGAGAGAGATATAAAAGACTATGTAAGAATTGTTGAGAGTTTTGAGGAACAGATTAAAGTTTTCCAAGCCAATGAACTTCAACATTCGTATGATACAAATTACTGGAAGTGGGAGAAGAATGACCTAGAACTTCAGCTGAAAAAGTCTAAAGAGGAGAATGAGAAGATAAAGAGTGAGTTTGAGAAAGCCAAGCTGGGTATTGAGAAATTTTCCAATGCTTCTAAAGCAATGGACTCTTTGCTCCAAACTCAAATCCATGACAAACCTAGAAGAGGAATAGGTTATAACACCACACCACCACCATACAACAACAATTACATCCCTCCTATATCAGACTTGCTTGAGACCAAGAATAGGAAGGAATTGTCTGATGAAGCCACTAAGGTAGATCCATTAGACAAAGTGGTGGTTGAAACAGACTCTGAAGAAGAAAACTTTAATGAAAAGAGTAAGAAGAACACTGTGAGTGGTGAGATTCCTCTAGAAAATAACATTATCACCAATGAGGGATGTGAAAAGGCTTGGATCAAGTCTAAGGACATAGAAAAGACTGAGGGAAAGTCTGAGAAGGTCCATTATAAGCAAACCATAGTTGTGAATCCTGTCCCTTGTAAACAGTGTTCTTGCAATAAATCTGAGCCCCAAAAACATGATAAACCAAGGGGAAATCAGAGAAACTGGAATAATCAGTGGGCACAAAAACAAGGGGTTGATTTGAGTAAAATCAATAGACCAAAACCTTGTTTTATCTGTGGCAAATTGAATAATCTTGCCAAACACTGTTATTTCAACCCTATCAACCAAAGAGTCACTTTTCAAAGAAAACCTCAAAACTCCTTTGGTTATAGGAAGCAAGGAAGGAATCAAATGGCTGAGAAAAGAGCACCTAAAAAGTATCATGCTCAGAACAAGTTTGCTAATACAAAGAAAAATGTTCCAAATAAGCCAAGGAGTAATTTAAAGACAAAGAAAGCAAACAACTTTGTTCAAGTTTGGGTTCCAATTGTAAAGAAACCTGTTAGTACTGCTATCCCAGATAGTACTGCTAACAAGAATAGTTCTGCTAACTTGATTAGTACTGCTAACCAAGTTAGTACTGCTAACCAAGTTAGTACTGCTAACCAAGTTAGTACTGCTAACAAGGCTAGTACTGCTTCTAGTAGTAATGCAGCCAAACCTATAATCTTGACAAAGTATTCCAGCCATGAGGTTCCTAAACAACTCATACAAACCAAAATGAAAAATTATATAAATGAGAAAGGACAACCCAAGACCACTTTGGCTTGGGTTCCATCCAAGACTAACTGATTTATCAAGTGTGCAGGGCAACCAACAGCTCAAGAGGAAGAGCATTTGGCATGTAGATAGTGGTTGATCTTGGCACATATCAAGTAACATGGACTGCCTTCAAAGCTTCAAAAGGTTTGATGGAGGACATGTTGCTCTTTGTATGATACTCCAGATGGAGGTAAGTTCAAAGTTAAATCAAGTGGTTAAAGAATGATGGAAAATGGAGAGATGGAATAAAAGTGTGAGGTACAAAGGAAAGGTTATGGGCAACACAAGCTTAAAAGGTGCAAGTGCAGTTAATGCTGCCAGTACAGTTTTAATACTGTCAGTGCACAGTTAATACTGCTAGTGGTTAATACTGCTAGTTAGTTAATACTGCTAGTAGTTAATACTGCTCTCAGTTAATACTGCTAGTTAGATAATACTGCTAGTAGTTAATACTGCTAGTAGTTAATACTGCTCGCCGTTAGTACTGCTAGTGGTTAATACTGCTAGTTAGTTAATACTGCTAGTAGTTAATACTGCTCGCCGTTAGTACTGCTAGTGGTTAATACTGCTTGTCGTTAATACTGCTCTAGGTTAATACTGCTTATAATCCGAATACTATAAATACCCTTTGCCCGCCTAAAAGTTCATAACGACTCTTTGCATACTGTTCACTTGCGCTCTAACCCTTTTCTCTCAAGTACCAAGTTTTTTAGGCAAGAACATCCCAGTTCAATGGCATCCATGGCATTCATCGACGAGCACAATGAGATCGTGATGCTACAAAAGCCAAAGCAAGCTGCAGGATTTCATCAGATAGTGGATTTTCTGAAAACAAGCCATATTGCCTATGCTCTGACAGTGCCTATGCTCTGACAGTGTCTCCATCAATCTATATCGAGCATCAAAGGCAGTTCTAGGCTAATGCCACCATTGTTGCTGAGAATGGTGTGCAAATGATCAAGACAAGGGTTTGTGAAAAACCATTAACAGTTACTGAAGAGGTAATTCGCATCAGTCTACGTCTAGACGATGCCTCTGGTATAAATTCTATCCCTAATGATGAACTGTTTTCTACTCTTACAAGAATGGGGTATGGAGGCCCATTGGGTATTTTTAAGTTCTCAAAAGCTAAATTCTCACCCCAATGGCGTTTTCTTGTTCATACCTTGATGCACTGCATTTCTAAAAAGACTACTGGATGGAGTGAGTTCAGCAGTCCCATTGCTTATGCTTTGGTCTGTTTGGCCACTGCCAGAAGGTACAATTTTTCACAAATGATTTTCAATGATCTTGTCTCAAACATGGGAAACAAAAAGAGCTTTTATATGTATCCCAGGTTTGTCCAAGCAGTAATCAACCATGAATTGACGGATATTCCTCATTCTGATGGAATATATGTACCAAAACCCCCTAAAGGCAAGGTTTTCTCAAATATGAGAAGATCTGCTGGGGACTCGGAAGGAGTAGACACCCCATTGTTCTCTACAATGATGGTGGTGTCCCAAACCAATGAAGGTATGGTAGCAGGGTCAATGCCCCCATTAGACCAACCCACTGCTAGCCAATCCCATCCTTCCCTCTCTCATATTTTTCCTCAGTCCTTTGCTGCTAAACCCACTCCCATAATATCCAAGACTTATGTCAAGAGAAAGGTACACAAGGCTCCTTCCCTTGGTGTACCTACCATTAACCAAGAGCCTCAAAGCCCTCTATTGGAGCACTCTCCAGTAGAGAATATACAAAGGGAAACCAATAGGGTGTGTCCCAACCCTGAGGAGGTGCTCTCAAAGGAGATGGATGAGCATATGGGTGAGAAGGCTGCCACTACTTCTGCTAGCACAGAGAAGGCCAGTGGTAACATCTCTAAGACCTTCCCCATGGCAACTTTGGGTGAGAAATCAACCAAAGGACCCCGGTGCCAAGAAACCAAGGGGGTAGTTGGTGCTTCTGCTAGGCAGAAGGCCACTACTAAAAGATCCAAGGATCCCTCAAGGATGGGCAAAACATCCAAAAAGGGTGAGGACAGAACTGAAACTGATGAATTGATGGCAAAACATTCCAATGATCCTTCAAGGGTGGGTAAAACACCTAAAGAAGGTGAGGATATATATACTTACTGGGAATTGATTTAAGCATTAGCCAACATCAATGTTGATGTGGTTAATCAAGGAAAGGAAATTAAAGAATTGCAGCAAGTGGTCATCTCCCAACAAGAGCAGATTTCCAAACTCAAACAATTGGTAGGAAAACTCACTGCCAAGAAAAGGAGAAAGCAGTTTGTTCTAAGGAGGAGAAATGGGGCAAACACAAAGAAGGAGGAAAATGATTCCAAAAAGGGGGAGAATTCAAGCTCAGAACAGATAGATCAACAGATAGGGATGAATTTGTTGAAGAAAAGGTAGCAGCAGAAACAACATCAGCAGCAGTAACAACCCCAGAAGCAGAAACTGTTACTACTGCTAAGCCAAAACAAGCAGCAGAAACTGTTAGTGCTGCTGAAACTACACAAGCAGCAGTAACAGGATGAACATCTGAAGAGGTTGAAGTAGCAGAGATGTTGGTAAAAGCAAAGAATGACACTCCCAAAGCAAAAGGAGTGGTCATAAATGAAGGGGGAGCAAAGAAATCAGAAATGAAAGACATGGCTGCAGATGTAAAAAGAAAAGGGAAAGAATAGATGATAGAAACTGATCAACCAACCAAAAAGCAAAAGATAATTGAATCAGATGAAGCATTAGCCAAGAAACTGCAAGAAGAGTTAGATCAAGCAGAGAAAGAGCAGGTTGAGAAAGACAGAGAGATAGCCAGAGCACTAGCCAATGAACTAAATGAAGAATTTCAGAAAGGGTTGGAAACAGAGAAAGCTAAGCAAAGAGCAATAAGCTTGAGAATGGCTATGATGGCCATATCAAATGCAAAGAAGAGAAGACCTTCACAAACTTACCTTGCAACTCAGGAAAGGAACAAGATGATAACTTTCTTGAGAAGTGCAATTGGTGTGAAGAAAGAAATGTTCATAAAGATGACTTTTGATCAAGTCAAAGGACTATATGAGAAAGAAATGGGAAAGCTGAAGAATAATGAAAAGGACAGAGTGGAGTTTGAAAAGAAAGCTAAGGAGAGGCATGATGTGAATATCAATAAACCCTTCCCTGAAAGTGAAGAAGGAACTCCAACAAAGGAAAAGGTAGAGATTAAGGAAGAAGAGACTCTAGCTCAGAAGATCAAGAAGATAAAAAGAGTTAAGTCTATTGCTTCTAAAGGTCCTAGATCAGAAGAAAGGACAAAGGAAGAAAAGAAGAAGGAAACTACTATAGGGAAAGGGCAAAGGATACTGAAGAGAACCAAGATGATGGCAAACAGAAAGAAAGTTGACAAGAAGCCTAGAGTAGAAGAAGAAAAGAAAGCTGAAACTCAGGAAGAAGTACCACAGAGATCAGATGCAAACATGTACATGGTGAACCTGTTGGATTCAAACCTCCTGAAGTTATCCATTGGGATACTATGGAGGTGGATGGCAAGGAGTAGATCAGATTAAAAAGAAAGGATGAGAAGTATGAAGTCTACAGCACTTGGAACAAAATTGTCAGAGAATGTTCAAGATCTGATTTGGAAGAAATGTTTGAAGTTGGTATGAAAGTACATGCAGATCAGCTGAAAGCTCCAGGGTTACCAATTGTGAAGCTGGTTATGGAGTATTTGTGCATGTTGTTCAACCTAGAAGAGTAAAGCATTTAATCAGAGATGTGTTTGAAGCTGTCAGAGGATGGACTTTGTATGAAAGGAGTGGAGTCTATGAATTAGCCTTGGATACTTTTCACATGGAGTATTACTTGGTGGATAGGGTCTACAATCACACAAGTCTGAAGCTTCATGCTATGCTAAATAAGAAGCTGGGTTGTGTACCAAATTCAGAAATGGAAAAGTACCTAATTCAGAGAACTATCAATCAGAGTATGGGACTGGATCCTAACATTGGAGTAGATCAATGAAGGTTTTGGAAGCATTTGAAGAACTTGACTTCTATTTCTAAAAGTCAAGTTAGGGGGAGATTGTTGGGTCTGAAATATGCAGTACTATTTGAGGTACTATTTCTGTTAGCAGTACTATTTGAGGTACCAGTACTAACACGTTTAGATTCTTTTGGGACCCAAATTAAGACACATTTGTTTGCTTTCTTATTCTTTGTGTTACTCCTTGATTTGCTTGGAGTATTTTCCTTTGCTTTAACAAACTGTTGGGTCTGAAATATGCCAAACATGGTTACTACTTCTAGTTCAACATGGTTACTACTTCTGTGGTTAATGCTGCCAGTTGTAGTTAATGCTGCTAGAACAATTTACTACTGCTAGAAGACTTCAAAGTTAATACTGCTGAGTATTACTACTGCTAGTAGAATTAATACTGCTACTCATAGTTAGTACTGCTAGTGGTTAGTGCTGCTTAGTAGTTAATACTGCTTGAAGAAGTTAATGCTGCTGAGCATAGTTAGTGCTGCTTATGACTTGAAGATCCGGATGGAAAGGATGACAGCTGGAAAGAATCAAGATATTCATGGAAGGCTTGAAGATAATGATGGAAGATATACTGAAGATATTTTATTTATTGTAATTATCTTTTTGTTCAGTATATGTACAGATTTGATAGAATAGTTTTGGAGAGATAGATTATTATTCATTCTAAGTTCTAGAGAGAAAATCAACCTCAAGGCATAGATCCTAATTCTAGAGAAGTAGAATTCGTCTTGAAAGAGTCTGTTCTTCATGATTGAGGTTGAGTGTGTAATCTTGTGATTTCAATCATTCAATACAAGTTTACAGTTTGTTCTTCATATTTACTGTTTTGGTTTACTGTTTTATTAAATATCAAAGTGTTATTCCGCAAACTTCTTTGATATTGTTTCTGAGAATTAATTCTTGTTGAGAATTCGATCCTGACACAAACTTATTCTGAATATGAGATTTTGCAGTACCAGTTTTCACTGGTGCTGTTCTCACATTCTCAGCCATGTGGTTCCTTGATCTTCTTGATTACTTCCTATAACCAACAAAATTTTGATGTTGTCCTTGAAAAGTAAATCTTTGGTTAATAGGATTGAAATAACAGTGTTTGGCTAGATTATTCAACTTGCCACAAATAAAACAAGGCTTTGGTCTATTTACTTTGCTTAAATCAATTCCCTGTTTTTGAGCCCACTGATTATTTCTGTTTCTCTGATTTCCCCTTATTTTATCATGTTGACGGGGCTTTTTTTGTTGACAAGTACAGGGATTTACAACAATAGTTTGCATATAGTGATCTCCTTGTACCTTTTCCTTCCCTTTCCTAGAGGTCTCAGCTTTCTCACTGTTGACAGTCTCTTCCCTAGTCTTAAACTTCTCTACTTTCTCACTCTTGACAAATGGTTTACCTCCTCTCTCATTTGTAAGAATGTGGTTTTCTAGGGGAACTTCTTTCTGGTCTACCATGTTCTCTTCTTCAGATTCTGACTCAATCACTATAGTGTCTAAAGGATCTACTTCTGTCGCTCTTTCAGGTAAGTCATTCTTATCCTGCCTTTCTAAGAGGTCTGAAGTGGGTGGAATATAGTTATTGTTGTAAGGTGGGGGAGAGTTATTATATCCTATACCTCTCTTCAGTTTGTCATGAACTTGAGATTTGAGTATGTGTCCATTGCTTTAGAGGCATTGGAAAATTTCTCAATGTCTAGGTTGGTGTTAGCCCCAAATCTGAACCAATGAAAGTATTGAAAATAACTAAGTCTTCATCTAAAGACTTTCAAGGGATCACAACAAGTCTGTCTCTGAAGTCAATTCACAGTCACTCTGAAGAAAGCAAGTCTGCCTCTGAAGTCAATTCAAAGTCACTCTGAAGAAAGCAAGTCTGTCTCTGAAGTCAGTTCAGAGTCAGCCTAGAGAAAGTTGCTGTCTCTGAAGTCAGTTCAGAGACAGTCTAACGGAAAGACATCAGAGAGTTCCTCATCAGAGATCCAAGTTCAGAGCTCTGAAGATGATCACTCTGAATCTCTTGACAAAGAAGAACAGATGACACGTCACCTTGTGATAATATTTACTTTCTAGAGTTGGTCACTGTTCAAGCATGTCTTGATCTTACCTCTTAGGTAAGATATTGTTCAAGCATGCTTCTATTTGTCAGATAAGTAAACTGTTTACTTTATGGTCCTATAAAAAGGACCATCACCTTCATGTTCAAAGTGTGCTTAAGAAGTCTTATAAACTGATAATATAAGTTGAATATCTTATTGAAGAATATCTTGTTTTATCTATTTTTTGCTTTATGAACTGTGATATTTGAATCTCCTTTGATATTAAACTGCTTCCGCTGTTATTACTCTTAAATGTTTATATCATTGTTGTGAGATTAAATCTGGGATCAAACAATTGGTATCAGAGCCTACTTTGTTTTCTAAACAAAGATAGACCGCATCTGCATACTCGGATAGATTTACATCTCATTGATTCTAACTTTCATTATCTGTGCATGTTCAAATAAACCTGGTTTATTAAAGAACACCATATGCTCAAGATTTGATAGTAAATCACTGTTCAATACAAAAAGCATCAGCTCTTTAAATACTCATCTTTTTCTTCAAAAATGGCAAACTCAAGCTTAAGTACCATTTATACTGCTGGGTCATTAACAAAACCTCCTACACTTTTAAGGGATGAATATCCCCAATGGAAGATAAGGATGGTAAATTTCTTAGAAGGCATGGACAAGGATCTCTTTAGATCAGTGAACGTTGGACCTCACATTCCAATGGTATTGGTACCAAGAGTTCCTACAACAGCAGATATTGCTGAAATCCCTGCATATTATGAAAAAAAACCACAAACTTCACTGATGAAGAAACAAATATGATGGATAATGATTCAAAAGCTGTTAGATTACTTATAATGGCCATTCCCAATGATTTCTTTCAAGAACTTGATTCTTGTAAAACTGCAAAAGAGATATGGGATCAGTTGTTAAATCAACTTGAAGGAGGCCTACAAACCCAGAAAAATAGAAGAAATCTATGCATCAATGAATATCATGATTTTCATGTTCTACCAGAAGAAATATTACATCAAACTTACTCAAGATTCAATATTCTTATCAACAAATGAAGAAAGTTTGGAGTGATAAGAAAAAAAGAGGAAAACAACGTTCTTTTCTTGAAAAGCTTAAATGAAGAATGGTCACAACTTTCCATGTCTATACAAGCCAATCAAGATCTTGAGTCATGGTCATTAACTGACATTTATGGCACTCTTGTTGCACATGAAAAGGAAGTTATGAAGCAAAAATCAAAACTGTCTTTAGGTGGACCCCTTGCACTTGTTTCAAAACAAATTTCGAAAGAAAACAACTGTGAAGAGTCACAAAAAAGTTTGGAAACAAAAAGAAGATCCAAAAAGGTCCTAATGGCAGAAGAAAATCATTCAGATTCAGACTCAGAAGATGATATAAATGCATTCGCCAAATCTCTTTCATTAATCCCTCATCAATTTAACAAGAAATTTGGCAAGAAAGTATTTGAAGGAAGGAGAGAGAATGAAGAAAGAAGAAATCCTGAAAGAAGATTTCAACAAGAAGGTGTCAGATTTCAACAAGAACCCAGATTCACTCCATATAGTGTTCAAAAGGGTACAAACTTCAACAACAACGATGTAACTCAACAATTAAGCCCTCAACAATCATTTCAACCAAGGTATCCACAGCCACAGAGGTACTTCAAACCTCAAGAACAGAAGCCAAAGACAAGTACTGCCACTCTTCCAACAAATCAAAATGATGGAAGATGTTTCAGATGTGGCAAACTAGGCCATTTCTCTGCAAACTGCAGAGGAAAACTTGTCAAAGATCAAGATTACTACAAGAACAAATACAAGTACAACGTAAAAGAAAGAGTTCTTGTAGCAGAAATGGAAGACTGGCTATCTGACTCAACAAGCGATGGCGAGGAAGAGCCTACAAATCTCTGTGGTATGGCTTTTTCAGATGGAAATCAAACTGATGGAGCATCAGAAGACAACTCTGAAAAGGTAAACTCTCTTTACACCTCTGATAGTGATCCTGAAATAGATGCTTTTAAACTAATTAATGAACTTCAAGATCTAGAGAAAAAGTTTCTTGAAGAGAAAAAGTTTCTTGAAGAGAAAAAGAAAAGAGATCAAATGTCAAAAGAGCTAATCTTTTTCAAAAGAGAAAAGAATCTTCTGGAATCAGAAAAGAAAGAAATTTTTCTTGAAAAGACCAAACTTGTAGAATCTCACAAGCAAAAAGGAAAATCATTTTCAGAAGAAATAAAAAAAATTGAGAGAGTTTTAAAAGGAAATGAAGAAGAAGTAAAGAAATCTAAGTATGAAAGACTCAATTCAATTGCCTTAACCAAATTTTTTCAAAAGGAAAGAGAAATCCTACATCAATCTCTAGATAGAAAAAATCTTCGAATCAAAAGCTATGTTAATGCACAAGGTGTTTTCGACAAAATAAAAACTCAAATGGACTCTCAAGGGCTGGGATTCAATGAGTTGAATTCATTCACTGGATTGGAGAAAACATCACTTTCTTCCACTTTCTGTATGGAAAAGGTCCAAAGCTTTGAAGGTCCATCTATGAACATTTTCAAAAGAATGAAAACATCAGAGGGATCAAAAGCAAGAGCTCTGAATTTCAAAAATACTACATACTCTGAAGTAAAAAACTTTCAAGAATCTGTGTTACATATAAAAGAAGAAACTTCAGAAGTACACTTCACAAAACCTCAAAGCTATGATCCCAAAGAAATTTTCAGATTTGACGCTTTCATCTCAAATGAATCAGAGACATCCGAACCAAGTACCTCAGATACAAGTACTTCTGAAAATGAATCTCAGAGTTCCCTAAATCCGAATGCCCCTCTGTATTCACCAAAATCAGATGAAAACATCAGAACTACATTTGAAGATGATGTTAAAAAGATATGGAAAGAAAATGTCTTGGAGGATTTAAAAAGAAAAGAAAGCATGAAACGGATCATTAAAGTCTCCAGAACAAAACAAATTGAAAAACCAATAGAGGTAGCTATCTCTATTAAAACTAAGAGAGACTTTCTTGATTCTGATTCAGAATCTGATCAAGAAATTGATGAACAAATTTTTTGTAAACCAGAGAATGTAATTCACAAAAAGATAGAAACTGTTGGGTCTGGTATTTTGAATGTTCCAATTTCATTTTTGAAAACCAAAACCAGAATACCAAAAAGTCCTGATTTTGCAAATATGTGTTTACAAGCAAAAACACTTTTGGAACTTGAAAAATAATTACAAGAAAAGGTAAAGAATAAAACAAACACTTCTAATTCTTATACCTATAAAACAATAAAATTCTCTCCTGAACAAAATGGCAAATGGACAAAAATTAACCATACTGATCCTGTTTGTGCAGTAAGCAGCAATGAAAAGAAGATGTTTTTGATCAAGAAAAAGCAACTTGAAAAGAAGACTGTCTTTCAAGCAAAAAGGAAAGAAGTAGTTAGGGATACATGTAATATTCCTAATGCTAATTTAAAAAGAAGTCAAAATGTAACAACTGCTTTTGATAAAAAGAAAAACTTTGCTCTTACTTCTTCTTGTTCTATTAATTGCGACTGCATTCATCTCTTGATCAAACTGAAAAATCATTTCAGAGGATCACATTTTCTTCTGAATCAATCTCTGAAAAATATCTCAGAGACAAAAGTTCAAAAGAAGACAAGTAACAGCAAGACATCAAAAGATGAGATGCCAAAAAGTCATACAAATCCACCAAAGTCTTCCATAAAAGGACCCATAATGAGATGGGTACCTAAGAAACAATAATTTGTCTTGCAGAAACAGTCAATGCCAATCTGGTACCTAGATTCTGGATGTTCAAGGCATATGACTGGAAATAAGGAACTTCTATCCTCATTCAAAGCATAATCTGGAGGAGCAGTTACTTTTGGAGACAATGTGCAAGGACAGATTAAAGGATATGGTGAATTATCAAGAGGAAATGTTTTAGTTTCAAAGGTTGCTTATGTGGATGGATTAAAACATAATCTGATCAGCATAAGTCAACTTTGTGATCATGGTTTTGATGTGAAATTTCAAAGAAGATATTATTCACTTCTTCATTCAGAATCAGGTCAAGAATTACTCAGAGCAGACAGAAAAGGTAACCTCTACAAAATGAAATTTACCAAAATCAACAACATTGATTCAGAGAAAATTTGTCTTATATCTCTGAGTAGTGAGGAAGTCTGGCTCTGGCATAAAAATTTTTCACATCTAAACTTTTCCTCACTTGATAAATTAGTTAAACTTAATTTGGTTAAGGGATTACCATCTCTGAAATTTAACAAAGATCATATTTGTTCTGCTTGTGAGATGGGAAAAATGAAAAGATCTTCCCATAAAATGAAAAGTGAAAACAACTGTACTAGACCTCTGCACATGCTACATGTGGACCTCTGTGGTCCTATCTCTGTACAGAGTCTAGCAGGTAAGAAATACATTCTGGTTCTGATTGATGAATTTTCCAGATTCACATGGATATAATTCATCAGAGCAAAATCAGATGTACCTGATATTTTGATAAGATTGTTGAAAAGGTTACAGGTTCTATTTAGCAGCAAAGTTCAGAAACTAAGAAGTGATAATGGAACAGAGATCAAAAATGACAAAATCAATTCATATCTATCAGAAGAAGGCATTACTCCTAACTTTTCTGTAGCAAGAACTCCTCAGCAAAATGGAGTTGTTGAAAGGAAGAACAGAACACTTGTTGAAGCTGCAAGAACAATGCTTGTTGGATCTGATCTTCCAACAAATTTTTGGCCAGAAGCAGTGGCAACAGCCTGCCTTACTCAGAACAGAGCAACAATTGTCAATAGATTACAGAAAACATCCTATGAACTCATTAACAATAGGAAACCTAATGTTAAATATTTTCATGTTTTTGGATGCAGGTGTTACATTCTGAATGACAGAGAATCTCTTGGAAAGTTTGACAAGAAAGTTGATGAGGGCAAATTCATTGGATATTCTTTAGCCTCAAAAGCTTTCAGAGTGTTCAATCTTAGAACAAGGACCATCCAAGAGAGCATCAATATCACTTTTGACGACAATAAAAGCTCTAAACAACAAGAAAGTCTCTCCACACCTATCTCTAAATCATCAAGAGAATCTGAATTAAACAGAATATTTAAAGATTTCTTTGATGAAGATAACCCAGAAGCAGTGTTCAGAGATAGACCAAGAGAGAATTCAGAAGGACCTCCAGAAACAGGTACAACTCTTTCTGGTCCCTCTGAATTAACACCTTCTGTTTCACCAATTTCAGATCAACAAAGTGAATCAGAAGAAGCTGAAGATCAAAAAGAGGATGATCAAGGAGCGTCTGAAGTAACTCCAGAAACAAATAGTGAATACATTCAAGAATCTGCTTCACCATCTCGGGAAACAACTTTAGAGACGCTGAACAGCACAATAGAGATGTCACCAACTGTCATCTCTGAAGCTCAAACTCCACCCCAAATCTTTGCTCCAATCTCTAGATGGACAAAAGATCATCCAATTGATCAAATCATTGGATCCTCATCAAAAGGAGTTAAAACAAGATCTGCCACAATCAATGAATGCTTCTACGTAAACTTTATGAGCATTATTGAACCAAAGAAGGTAAAAGAAGCTCTTGTAGATCCTGATTGGATTTTTGCAATGCAGGATGAACTTCAAGAGTTTGTAAGAAACAAAGTCTGGACCCTAGTTCCCCTTCCCAAAGGAAAATTTGCAATTCGAACAAAATGGGTTTTGAGAAACCAAAAGGATGAGGATGGAGTAATAATCAGAAACAAAGCCAGGTTGGTTGCTAAATGATATTGCCAAGAAGAAGGTATTGATTATGATGAAACCTTAGCACCTGTAGCTAGGCTAGAAGCAATAAGAATCTTCTTAGCCTATGTTGCACACAAATAATTCAAAGTTTATCAAATGGATGTTAAATTTGCCTTTGTACATGGTAAAATAAATGAAGAAGTTTATGTCCAGCAACCACCTGGATTTGAAAGTACAGAGTTTCCTAATCATGTTTATTATTTGGATAAAGCTCTGTATGGACTTAAACAAGCTCCAAGAGCTTGGTATGCAACACTGTCCACTTTTTTAATTAGAAATGGATTTGACAAAGGCACAATTGATACAACTTTATTCATCAAAAGGTACAAAAATGAGATGCTTTTAGTACAAATTTATGTTGATGACATTATATTCGGCTCTACAAATCAAAAGTATTGTGACAAATTTTCAGAGTTGATGAAGAGTGAATTTGAGATGAGCCTCATGGGAGAATTAACCTTCTTTCTAGGCTTACAAGTAAAACAAACTTCATAAGGCACTTAGATAAGTCAAACTAAATATGTCTCTGAAATTTTTCAAAAATACAAACTCAATGATTCAACTTCTATGAAAACACCTCTAGCCACCGGAGTCAAACTTGACTCTGATCCTTCAGGACAATCTGTAGATATAAAAACCTACAGAGGCATGATAGGTTCACTATTATACTTAACTGCAAGTAGGCCTGACATAATGTTTGCAACATGTCTTTGTGCTAGATATCAAGCAAATCCAAAAGAATCTCATTTATCTACTGTCAAAAGAATTTTCAGATACCTAAGAGGGTCACCATCATTAGGCATCTGGTATCCAAAACTATCGAGTTTTGATCTAACAGCTTACACTGATGCAGATTATGCAGGATGTAAGCTTGATAGAAAAAGTACCTCTGGGTGCTGTCAGTTACTGGGCAATAAACTGGTAAGTTGGTCATCCAAGAAACAAAACTGTGTTTCAACTTCAACTGCAGAGGCAGAATATGTTGCTGCGGCTAGTTGTTGCTGTCAAGTAATATGGATGAAAACTCAGTTCAAAGATTATGGCCAACAATATGAAAGAATACCCATTCTGTGTGATTCAAAAAGTGCCATAGCCATCTCTGCCAACCTAGTACAGAATTCAAAGACAAAGCACATTGATGTAAGGTATCATTTCTTAAAAGATCATGTTGAAAGGGGAACAATAGAAATGTATTTTGTACCAACTGAACTCCAACTTGCTAATATTTTCACAAAAGCTTTAGATGAACGAAGGTTCAATTTTTTAATCATCCAGTTAGGAATGTTGAATATGTCTACCTAACAAAAAAAAACTCAAAGTCTCTGATCAAATTATCAGAGCCTCTGAACCAAGTAGCATATGTCAATATTAGTTTGTGAATGTTCTCCAAACACATGACAAGGAGAGAAAAATAAAAAGTTGTTCTTTTGTCAAGGGGAGAAAAAGAACTTTTCAGAAGACAACTCAGAGTCTCTAAATTTTATCTCAAAACTCTGAAATCTCAGAGTCTCTGAATTTCAACTCAGTGTCTCTGAAAATGAGAAAAGTGTACACTAGAATCTCTGAACTTTAACTCAAAATCTCTGAAAATGGTCTAAGTAGTCTTATCAGAGTCTCTGAAATTTTGGATTTTTTTTCAAATCATCAGTGAAGGGGGAGTCAACAACTTTCAGACCAGTCATTCCTCAAACAATAACCTTTTAAATAAAAAGCAATTTCTGATATCATTTCAAATTAAAATTTCAAATTGACTGAATCTTTTTATTACAAGTGATATCTTAAATTACTTCTTAAGGCGAAAGGTTTGTCTAGTCAGCAAAAAGAAGTTATTTATTTTTTAATGGCGCCCCTTTCCTATTTTCTTGGAACCTACATTCGTAGGTACAACAATTTTCAAGGCCACGTGTCACAAAAAGGGACGAGTGAAAGGCCAAACGGATTTATCCAAAGGGTCAAATCACTGTCGTTTCACCTTATGTACTCGAGTGATTCTTTTTCTAAATTTGGACATAAAACCAATTTAACATCCAGATATTCATTTTTACAAATTACTCTCGAGCAATCTCTCTCTCTCAAAAAGAATTTGAACTTCATCTTCTTCACTTCAACCACAATAATGGCGTCTTCAAATGAATGGTGAAACTTTTTCCCAAATCGGGCAAACCTTCAAGACTGTATCGTTTTCCAATCAAAGACAATAATCACATGATTCAGCTTGATTCTCCCAAATTTGAGGAACAATATGGAATAATCTGCGAGTTCTTCTCCAGCTGTGAACTGACTCAAGCCCTAACTGCTTTTACCAATGAATGTCCACTCTCGTTTGTTCAAGAATGGTATTCATCAAGTCACTACAGCGACGCACATAACGGAATAATCGGCGAGTTCGACATATCTCAGGTTGTAAAATATGGGATACTCATCAATCCTACTATTCTAAGAGAAGTTCTCCCACTCCTAACAGCTGAGGAACTTCAAATCACGAGTTTTGAAAAACGCCCAACTTCTGAAACCCTACTCCAATTCATTTGAATGCTAGGTTACAACACAGAAATCACCAGATTGAGCAACTTCAGACGACAACACCTACCACCAATCTGGAATTTCATGTTCTCTGTCCTAAATCGCACTCTAACCTGCAAACTGGGGAGCATGGATCAAGCAACACCAGAAATACTGTCAATCATGTATGCCTTATTCTTTAATCGCAACTTAGACATGGTCAACATAATCTTTGATATGATTCTGACATCAATAGAGAAAAAAAACAAATGCTTGGCAAAGGACCCTGAACAAACGACCCAATCATCCAAAGTTGCTTCAATAACTTTCCCAGAATTTATGTCTCTAATCATCCATGCTGCGATCGAGAAGCTTCATATTTTGATTGCCCCTGAACAACCTAAAACTACATTCTACATAATGAACAGATTCAATCCAATGATGTTATCTGAAGGCTATCCAGAAGCAAGGAGGATCCCTCACCACATGCTGAATCAGGTAAATCCTCAATCTGTAGCATTAGCTTCTTATCTCCGTGTTGCCCAAGGACTAGAACCAGTTCTGGGAACCCCAACACACTTAGGTCCTGAACCTGGAATGGAGAGCAAAAACATCTCAACTTCAGAGGGATCTGAGGACCCTGAAGTACAGAGCTCTCACAAGAGTGAACCAGAGGGTACTCTTGGTAGAGAAACCGAAGTTGAGAGAGATGACAGAGGACCAGAAGGGGCTGTCAATGAGGAACTAATGGAAGAAACCTCATTTGCTAGTGTAGAGGATAGCTCGACTAGCTCTGAGGAAAGTGAGGATGAATCTTCAGAGACTAGCTCTGAAGATTCTCAG
This sequence comes from Arctium lappa, assembly GCA_023525745.1. NCBI lineage: Eukaryota > Viridiplantae > Streptophyta > Magnoliopsida > Asterales > Asteraceae > Arctium > Arctium lappa. Next base: position 60,035,329 of record CM042059.1, on the reverse strand, counting down.
AGGGAAGAGAGCAAGTCTTCTAACTTAGAGAAACCTGAGAGTTCTTCCCCTTCCAAACAAAAAGATGCCTCAAGGCACATATATTTTAGGACACCAACCCCATCTCCCAGTGCAACCACACAATCTAACCTACCTGATCCAGAGGTAATGTTTATTGAATCAGAGGTGCACACCTCGAACCCAAACCAGCAAGCCACTTCAGAGGTATCTTTTTCCACCTCTGAAGTTCACTTAACTGAGGAAACTCAAATTCTAGATAAGCCCTCTTCACAGGACTTAGCCAATACTTCAAGTACTCAGTTTACTCAGAGTACATCCGAAAATCCTACACATAATGATGCCTCTGTGGCTCATCTCTCTTCCTTTAGGATATCCAGAAGTAGCTGTCCAACTCCGGGACAATGGCTTAACCTACGAAACCAAGGATTGACTTGCCTGGATCACAAGATCAACTCCCACATTCATTTCCAGTCCTCTGAATTTGAGGAGGAGGACTTGGATAAGAATAGAACACTCAGAGATGATTCTCCGGAATATCAAGTATTGAGTGGACGTCCTTCTAGAGACAACATCAAAACAACTCTGAACGAAGGCTCCTCTGAACTCGAGGAAAAATTGGCTACATGTGTTGTAACCAATGTAACCTCTCTGAACTTCTCACTAAATCTGAGTTCCAGAGATTCTGTGAAGAAGTCAGAAGCTCCATGAATGAGCATAACTTTCAGAGAATTGACGGTTCAGAGACCTCTGCTCTTCGCTCTGAAAACACAAACCTCAGAGCAGAGGTTTCCACTCTGAAGACCCAACTTTTGGACTCCTCAAACAGAATCCAAGAGTTGGAACAAGAACTATTCAGACAGAAGGCTGAATCATCTGTTGAAATAATCAACCTTAAAGCTCAGAATGCTGCTCTACAAGCATCTTCAACCATCGACATTCAGAAGGCTCTACAAGAACTAAGGGAAGAGGTAGTAGCCACCAGATCATCATCACTCTCAACAGATCAAATGGCATCTATCTCTGAACTCATCAAAGCAACAATTCAAGCTTCTGTACCAACTGTCAGCGCACCAACAGCAACACCACAGCCACCACCCTGGACTTCTAAAGACCTCATCACCAAAAGTGATCTGGCATCCTTCAAATCAGCAATAATGAGAATAATGCTGACTTGTTCTTCCAAGATCTCTACTATTGCTCAGAAGCAGGTCAAAGCAACTCTAGAACTTCATAACTATAAATCAGAGAACCAGATTGCTGAAATCAGAACTGCTGCTTTAGAGGCAATCGAAAACATTCAGAAGACACTTCAGGATCCCAAAAAAAAAAGGAATCGCTGAACTAAGCTCTCCCAAATACAAACGCAAGTTTTATGGTGGGACTTGTAGCGATGCAGTGAATAAAGCCAGATTTGATGATTCAGAGGATTCAGATGATGATGAGCACTCTGACTCACAAAATAGGGAGATCAGAGATAAAACCGTGCACACCTTTAAAGCTGCTCCCTCTACACAAGTTCAAGAGAAGGAATCAGAGAGGAACACCACCTCTTCTGATGAAAACTGTACTTTACAATCATTCACAGCACCAGTCATACTATACGCCTCATCAACACCAGGTATTCCAATCACTCCAGTTACCGATGCGACTCCAGAGAAAACTGGAGCTCTGGAAGAGGAGGAAGAACAACTTGTAGACTTCTCTACATCCTCTGAAGATGCATTCTCATCACCCGAAATACAACCAATGTTGATGAGAGATGCCTTTGAGTCAGAGTCTGTGAAAGAACAGAAAGATTCTGACAAAGATGAAGAAGCTGCTGGAGAACAGATCGAAGTAATTGATGTCGAAGAGTATGTTTTCAAAAATTCTCAACCTCATCATACCTCAACAGCTTCAGAATTGAGAGAATCTACAGAAGTAGATGGATATATCTCTGAAAAGCCATCAGAGATAACTCAGTCATAGCCCAAGGACAAAGAAACCATGGTTGTTGATGAACAGGATCCTCAAGAGAATCTTGTTCAGAAGACAAGCATTGGTTTACCAGCAAAGGTATTCACTCATCCTCCAACATTCTTAGAATCCACTTCTGAAGCATCAATAGAAGATCACTTTTGGCATATCTACTGTGAGTTCAATATGGAAGACACTCAAGTAATCCCTTTGAATCCAAGAATCAGAGAGGACATGGCAGACTACGAACGAAGATTCATACAGGCAAAGACAAAACCAAGAAAGGAGGTTCTCAACGATGCTCCAATAGTAAAAGTTGAGAAAATCTCTGAAAAGACATTCGCCTTCAACAAAATAATATATAGGCATTATGTGGTGACTCGATCTGATCAAAAGATTTATGAGTTGAATGATAATGATCTCGTAAATCTAAATCCGTATGATCTCACTCATCTATATGCCTATTGCTCTGCGAGATACGATGGAGGAAGAAGGGAGATCAGAATGAGCATGGTTGAAGTAAGAAGGGCAATGGAAGCTTACATCAAGCATAGAGCCAAACGTGACTTTCAGATTGCTCTGAACATGGGTCAAGAAAAGCTAGGGGTGACTGAACCAGTAGAGACCATCGAAAACCTGGACAAACAGAAGACTGGATCAATCATTGAAGAACCTCTGGGTTTCATCTACATAGTGAACCAAGAGAAGAAAATCTTTCTAGCTTCGCAAGTAGAAAAGTATTCTGATGAAAGGAATACAGAAGATGATTCATATAAAGCAAGAACGACACAGAGAAGACCTACTGGCGAAACTAGACTTGGAAATTGGCTCAATGATTAACTTCAGAGAGCTCATCATGAAGTTTCATAGGATATGTTCTAGTGATAGGTTCTGATTACTTGATGGATATTATTCTCTTTTGTAATTCCAAATTCTTATGAGCAGTAATATTTACAGAGGATAACTTTCACCTCTTCGCTTTCTAGTATAAATGTTCTATGTGTTCTTTGTTTATTTTCAGTACTTAGGGGGAGATTCTTAGCCCCAAATCTGAACCAATGAAAGTATTGAAAATAACTAAGTCTTCATCTAAAGACTTTCAAGGGATCACAACAAGTCTGTCTCTGAAGTCAATTCAGAGTCACTCTGAAGAAAGCAAGTCTGTCTCTGAAGTCAATTCAGAGTCACTCTGAAGAAAGCAAGTCTGTCTCTGAAGTCAGTTCAGAGTCAGCCTAGAGAAAGTTGTTTGTCTCTGAAGTCAATTCAGAGACAGTCTCACGGAAAGACTTCAGAGAGCTCCTCATCAGAGATCCTAGTTCAGAGCTCTGAAGATGATCACTCTGAATCTCTTGACAAAGAAGAACAGATGACACGTCACCTTGTGATAAGATTTACTTTCTAGAGTAGGTCACTGTTCAAGCATGTCTTGATCTTACCTCTTAGGTAAGACACTGTTCAAGCATGCTTCTATTTGTCAGATAAGTACACTATTTACTTTATGGTCCTATAAAAAGGACCATCACCTTCATGTTCAAAGTGTGCTTAAGAAGTCTTAAAAACTGATAATATAAGTTGAATATCTTGTTTATCTATTATTTGCTTTATGAACTGTGATATTTGAATCTCCTTTGATATTAAACTGCTTCCGCTGTTATTACTCTTAATGTTTATATCACTGTAGTGAGATTAAATCTGGGATCTAACACATTGAGAAATTTTCCAATGCCTCAAAAGCAATGGACACTTTACTCAAATCTCAAGTTCATGACAAACTGAAGAGAGGTATAGGATATAATAAATCTCCCCCACCTTACAACAATAACTATATTCCACCCACTTTAGACCTCTTAGAAAGGCAGGATAAGAATGACTTACCTGAAGGAGCCACAGATGTAGATCCTTTAGACACTGTAGTGATTAAGGCAAAAATCTAAAGAAGAGAACAAGGTAGACCAGAAAGAAGTTCCCCTAGAAAACCACATTCTTACAAATGAGAGAGGAGGTAAACCATTTGTCAAGAGTGAAAAAGTAGAGAAGTTTAAGACTGGGGAAGAGACTGTCAAGAGTGAAAAAGTTGAGACCTCTAGGAAAGGGAAGGAAAAGGTACAGGGAGATCACTATATGCACACTACTGTTGTAAATCCCTGTACTTGTCAACCGAAAAAGCCCCATCAACATGATAAAATAAGGGGAAATCAGAGAAACATAAATAATCAGTGGGCTAAAAAACGGGGAATTGATCTAAGCAAAGTCAATAGACCAAAGCCTTGTTTTATTTGTGGCAAGTTGAATCATCTAGCCAAACACTGTTATTTCAATCCTATTAACCAAAGATTTACTTTTCAAGGACAACATCAAAATTCTGTTGGTTATAGGAAGCAATAAAGAAGATCAAGGAGCCACATGACTGAGAATGTGAGAACAACACTAGTGAAAACTGGTACTACAAAATCTCATATTCAGAATAAGTTTGTTAAAGCAAAAGAAAATACTCCATGAAAATCAAGGAGTAACACAAAGAATAAGAAAGCAAACAAATGTGTCTTAATTTGGGTCCCAAAAGAAACTAAACCTGTTAGTACTGCTACCTCAAATAGTACTGCTAACAGAAATAGTGCTGCAAATAGCAATACTACTGCTGACCAAGTTAGTACTGTTAATAAAGTTAGTACTGCCACCAGAGTTAGTATTGCTGACCAAATTAGTACTGCTAATGAGGTTAGTACTGCTAACAAAGTTAGTGTTGCTGATCAAGTTAATACTGCTAACAAAGATAGTACTGCTACCAGTATTAATACTGCCAAGCCTATAATTAAGACAAAGTATTCCAGCCATGAGATTCCTGACTCTGATCAACTCATAAAAACTAAGCTTAATGAATATGAGTATGATGATGAGAAAGGGCAATCCAAGACCACTTTGGCTTAGGTTCCCTCAAGAAACTAACTATTCTATCTTATATGCAGGGTAACCAACAGCTCAAGGGGAACAACATTTGGCATGTAGACAGTGGTTGCTCTAGGCACATGACAGGTAACATGTCCTACCTTCAAATTTTCAAAAGGTTTGATGGAGGACGTGTTGCTTTTGTTGACAATCCAGCAGGAGGTAAAATAAGTGGTAAAGGTATGGTATCAAAAGTTATGTACAAATTGCAAGAACAAGTTCAGAAGAGAAACAAGCACATAAACCAGAGTTTGTGCTGTTTCCTATACCTACAGTTGATCCTGTTGAATTTTGTCAACAAGAACAGAAGAATGATTCAGAAAAAGAGGAGTCTGAACTAGAACAGAATGAAGATGACAAAGGTGATGAAGAGAATAAGGGTGATAAAGAGGATGCTCATCTATCAGGAAACACAGGTCCTGAGATGTCCAAACTATCAGAAGATGATACTGATGAAGAAAATTCTTCAGTATTTGGTGGAAGCGCTCCTGAGAAGAATGACTCTAATATGGATGCAAATATCAATGAGGAGGCTGCACATCAAACAAGAACTCAGAAGAATCATCCTCCTCAGTTGGTGATTGGTGACATAAATTCTCCTAGGATCACAAGGCATCAAAGTAAGTTAGGAGGATTGAAAGACTTGCAGTAAGGGTTGTTATCTTGTTTTCTATCTCAGATTAAACCCAAGAAGGCCTATGAGGCAATGAAAGAACCAAGCTGGATAAAAGCAATGCAAGAGGAGCTGCTGCAGTTTAAGCTGCAAGATGTGTGGGATCTAGTTGACCTTCCACCAGGACAAAGGGCAATTGGTAGTAAATGGGTTTTCAGGAACAAGAAAGATGAGAGAGGAATTGTAATAAAGAATAAATCCAGGCTTGTGGCATAAGGGTATACACAAGAAGAGGGAATAGATTATGAAGAAGTATTTGCACCAGTAGCAAGAATTGAGGCAATTAGGTTGTTTCTAGCCTATGCTTCTTTCATGCAGTTCAGAGTATTTCAGATGGATGTCAAGAGTGCATTTCTATATGGGACAATTGATGAAGAAGTGTATGTTTGTCAGCCTCCAGGGTTTGAGAATCCTACCTTTCCTGACAAAGTATACAAACTAAAGAAGGCACTCTATGGGCTACATTAAGCACCAAGAGAATGGTATGACACTCTGTCTACCTATCTCTTGGAAAATGGTTTTGAAAGGGGAATCATTGACAACACTATGTTCATTAAAAGGAAGAAGAAGGAAATCCTACTTGTTGAAATCTATGTGGATGATATCATCTTTGGATCCACAAAAGATTATATGTGCAAGGAGTTTGAGGAGTTGAGGCATAAAAGATTCAAGATGAGCTCTATGGGTGAACTTACATTCTTCCTTGGGCTACAGGTTAAACAGAAGAAAGATGGTATCTTCATCAGCCAATCTAAGTATGTGTAGGATATATTTACAAAGTTTGGATTTTCATATTCAAAGCCTGCAAGCACACCTATGGAAACACACAAACAGATCACTGCAGATCTTGAGGGGGAGAATGTGGATGTTCATCATTATAGATCTATGATAGGCTCCCTCATGTATCTAACAGCTTCAAGGCCAGATATTATGTTTGTTGTTTGTATGTGTGACAGATTTCAAGTAAGACCCAAGCAATCTCATTTTCAAGCAGTTAAGAGGATCTTCAGATATCTCAAAGGACAACCTAGGTTGGGTCTTTGGTATCCTCATGACTCACTATTTGATCTACTTGCATATTCTGATAGTGATTTGGGTGGTGCAAACTTGGATAGAAAGTCTACATCAGGAGGATGTCAGTTTTTGGGTGCAAGACTAGTTTCATGGCAGTGTAAAAAGCAAACCACAATGTCCACCTCTACAACAGAAGCATAGTATATAGCTGTTGAACGCTGCTGCTCTCAAGTGCTGTGGATTCAGAATCAGATGTTGGACTATGGGGTTACTTTTCTTCACACTCCAATCTTCATTGACAACAACAGTGCTATAAGCATTGTTAATAATCCAGTCAAACACTGTAAAAACCAAGCATATATAAATCAGGTACCATTTCATTAGAGATTGCAATGAAAAGAAGCTAATTCAGGTTTTGAAGGTACACAGAAGTAACCAATTTGCTGATCTATTCACCAAAGATTTTGATGTGGGTAGATTCACATTCTTGGTCACAAGTGTAGGCATGATAAACACTTAATAATCCTCTTTTGATTTTCTTTATGTACCATTTATGTATAGATTCCTTCATGCTTACTTTCTCATAATGTATTGTGCATGGTGCTGCTAAGTATGTGTGTTTAAGTGTTTCAGATTACCTTGCTGATTAGAAACTTGGTACTTCTAGTAAAGTTAATACTGCTCTCACTATCAATCCTGCTACCAATTCAAATATGGTTAATATTGATAGGTGATTTATACTGCTAGGGCAAAGTTACTACTGCTTACCATATTTCTATTGCCAGATAGTGTTACTACTGTTGGTATGTGTTAATACTGCTAGTCTGTGTTAATGCTGCTGGTATGTGTTACTACTGTTAGTCTGTGTTAATATTGCTAGTCTGTGTTAATGCTGCTAGTATGTGTTACTACTGCTTATATGGGTTAGTACTGTGGGCTTGTTAATGCTGCTAGGGTACTTAGTGATGCTTCTAACTGAAACCCTCCACCTATAAATACCCTCTCTGACCACCAAAATCCAAACGACTCTTTGAATTTCCTACGAGTGTTCTTTCTCTTTATCTCTCTCGAATTCTTGCTTCCCAGTGCATAAACCCTAGAGTTGATTCAATCCCATGAACGATGGCAGGACTGGAATTTGTGGACGATCATAATGAACTCGCAATGCTGCAGAAACCCAAACAAGCTGAGGTTTTTGAAGAAATTGTGGATTTCCTGAAAGCATCCCACATTGCCTATGCACTCACAGTCAATCCCACCATCTATGTGGAGTACATGCGTCAATTCTGGGCCAATGCCTCTATACAGACTATTGATGGCAATTAGGTCATCCAATCAAGGGTCTGTGATAAACCTATTGCAGTCTCAGAAGGTTGCATTCGCACTCATCTACATCTATATTGTTAGAGCATAAATCTGTTGGATACAAGATCAAGCATACTGAATGTCAAAGTTGTGAAAGTCAAAGCTGCAAAAGTCAAATCTCATTAAAAGTCAAAGTCTGTTAATAAAAGTCAATGTATTTGTATTTGTTGTTTCCTTGTAATTAGTAGTTAGTTTAAATACATTTTCTTCTTTGTATTTTCAGTAGTAAGTAGAATTACGAATTCAGTTAGAAAAGTTACAAGAGATAGAAGTTAGAGAGGGAGTTCTAGAGAGAGATCTTTGTAATTGTGAATTGAGAAAGTAATCAAACAGGTAATTGTTTGTTAATCTTGTTGTGTTTGATTAATATTGATTAGAAACTAGATTCAGGGACACACAATTGGTATCAGAGCAGATTCAAATTTGCAGGTACCACCGGTCTAGGGGGAGCAGGAACGATGGTTTTTGAACACAGCAGTTCAAAACCCGTACTTCAAAGTACAAGTGTTTGACTTCTGATCATGTACATATCAGGACTCGTACTTCAAAGTAAAAGTGTTTGACTTCTGAGTACTACAACTTAGAACTCGGACTTCAATGTCAAAGACATTGGCTTCTAAACACTTCAGTTTAGAACCCAAACTTTAATGTAAAGAATTGTGGCTTCTGATCACATGACAGATCAGGACCCGTTCTTTAATGTTCAGATAAGGATATTATGCAAAATATCCAGGGGGAGCTTAATAGACTTAAATCATTCTATAATGATTTGAGGGGGAGCTTAAAAGTATATATCTTTTAATCCTAGATCTCTGATTGTTTGGAAGAAGAACAACTTTCAAGCATGAAAAACGTGTTCTTAAATGTTCAAACCACTTCTCTATTCTCAAAAGATTTAATGAATTTAGAAGTGTGATTTTAAATGTTTTTCATTTTTGAGCTTTAATGTTTAACTGACAGTGTGTTTCCTAAGATCAATACTCGCGTATTATCTTGTCTATATACTGTAAAGTATTCACACACATCGGTTCAGTACTTCATTTGAATCAGTTATTACCATGTCTCTAAAACGAAACAATTTTTTGATGGTAATACTCCCGTTTGCTTTCAAATGTTGTTTAGCATCAGAAATCATTTCTAATCTTGTGCTTTCATTGCAAAATTGTTTACATTCGTTCATATAAACAAAATATCCAATTCTTTGATACCCTAACCATTTCATTTGATCTGATTAATACATTGTCAGATTCTGAAAACAATTCTCTTGATTTCATTTCATTCATTCAATATCCTTGTTTTGAGAAATCTTCAAAGTTCAAATGCTCAAATTTCATTCTTATTTTTAATGAGCATACATTTTAACAATATTATCACTTTTTTGAGCTTAACTGCTAAAGTTAAATTGTTGAGCAACCATTCTTTATAGGACTTACATGGGATTCGTGTGTGAGCTTAAACAGAACTTCCATGGATTCACGTTAACTAGTGTTTCCTACCCAGGAAGTTATCCTCGAGTGATTGAGGGGTGAGGGGTCAAAATCAAAGAGTGGGGGAGATAACTCATCCGGTTGAGTTTTTCTCATTGCATGGAGCGGAAAAATGGAAATGAGAGTTTGGTTAGCAGTGAGTTTAAATGTTAAAAAGAAATAGGGTGTGAGAACAGAGTTAAAAGAATATCAGAACTCTGTACCAACCACTTTCTGAGTCGGGCAGCCACAAAATCTGATTGTTTCACATTCTTTGGTGACCATCATTGAAACAGGCAGTGAGCCCATGCCAACTCTTGCATTAACCCCACCAACCACTCATTTCTTTCCCGACAAAGAAATGTTTCAATTTTTTTCTTGGGGACGCAGCACATCTGCTATCTAGTCTTCACTCGGAAGATTTAGATATTGAAAAAGAAGGAAAGTTGCCCCACCTTCGCACCTCTTTCATGCACATTGAGTCCGTGTAATATCTGTTGCTGTCTCAATAGTTTACACAATTTGAGCCTTATGAAAAACAATCATTGTGCTAAATTCTTTCATACCCAAGCACGAGCACACAGAAAATTTGTTTTTCTGTCAGAACATTCATAGATAAACCTTGTGTTTTTCAATGATTGAATGGAAGTCCTGGGGAGTCATCATCAAACCAGCTCCTTAAATTGTACATTCGTTGTACACAGTAACTCCGTGTTACTGACAGGCACTTCTAACTGTTTCATTTGTTGAATCAGGGTTACCAAGTTCATTATATTTGAATTTGAAAAGATTCGGGTATATACAGTTTATGATTCAGTTCAGATCAAAAGGAGGAGAATGTATTTTCAAGGGGGAGAATCAAAGATTATGTTGAAATTGAAGAAGTTTTGATGATTATGAAGCTCACAATCATCAAAAAGGGGGAGAAATCTACAGAGATCAATTTCAAAAGAACAAATTCTGAAAGAAGTATTAATTGTCAAAAGAGATGATTCAAAAGATTCTGAAGAAGACAGATGTTTCAAAGTCCAAGTCAAGATAAAAAGGGGGAGAAATCTACAGAGATCAAGATCAAAGAATTTCAAAGTTATAAAGTCAAGACTTGTGAAGAATTTTCTGAAAGATCAAATCAGATGAAAAGAAATCATTCTCAAAGATTTCTGAAGACAAGTCCATGTTGAAGATAATTCAAGAAAGTTTGCTTTTCTAAAGAATGATTAGAGATTGCAGAAATGAAGATACAAAGATCAGAGATCCCTCGAAGTTTTAAAGTTTAGAAGAAGTTTAAAGAATTTCAAAGAATTCAGATTTACTTTTGAAGACTTGTTGACTTTTCAAAGTTGCAAAGTGTTAAAGACTTTTTAAGATTCGTCAACAACTTCAGAAAGAGCTTCAAAGTTCAAGACCGTCAGAGACAAAAGTTGAAGAATCAAGCGCTGAAGACTTATGTCAAATTTTTATTAAATCTTGAATACAAAGGGGGAGATTGTTAGTGTATTATTGTATCCAAGATTTAATAAGAAAAGTCAATGTTTAGTTTAGTCAATATGAGATTACTTAGTCATTAAGCTTGTTAGTTTTAGTCCTTGGTATAAATACCATGTTGCCTTTGTAATCATGTAGTTAGTAGAGTTCATTGTATACTTTTAACATTGTCAGATATATGAATGAATACGTTCTCTCACTACACTCTCTCTAGAATATACTTTGATTGTTAATATCTTGTTTGTTTGATTGCTTGATTAAAAGGACAATATCATGGTCCAATGAGAACTCAGAGTTTGGGTGGTAAGAAATACGTGTTGGTCATTGTGGACGATTATTCAAGATACACATGGGTCAAATTTCTTCGATCTAAAGATGAGACACCGGAAGTTCTCATTACTTTCTTAAAGACGACCCTGGTGAAACTGCAGCGACAAGTCAAGTTCCTTTGAACTGACAATGGCACAGAATCCAAGAACAAGATTGTTGATGAATATCTCGATTCAGTTGGAATTTCACATCAGTATTCTACTGCTAGAACCCCTCAACAAAATGGAGTAGTAGAAAGACGTAATAGGACGCTAGTCGAGGCTGCTCGGACTATGCTTAGTCAATCGGATCTACCTCTATTCTTGTGGGCGGAAGCTGTAGCGACTGCATGCCATACGCAAAATTGTTCCATAATACACCGCCGTTTTCAGAAGACTCCATATGAGCTAATCAACAACAGAACACCAACTATCAAATATTTTCACATATTAGGGTGTAAATGTTTTGTGCTTAACGACAGAGAGAGTCTGAATAAATTCAGTGCTAAGGCGGACGAAGGCATCTTTATCGGTTATTCTTCAACATCTACTGCATATCGGGTTTATCTAAAGAAGTTAAAGACAGTTGTGGAGAGCGTCAATGTCACATTTGATGAAGAGATGGCTTCTGATCATCTTAGTTCAGAACCCGTTATTACTGGTGTATTAGCTTCTGGGCAGATCAATCCAGAACTTGTGTCTACAACGACAAATTCGGATAACGCTTCTACATCTACTTCACATTTAACTGATTTAGATTTGTTATTTGAATTCTTTTATGATGAGTTTCTTGGAACTAATGTATCTAAATCTGCTGTGACTGACAGGTCTGAAGATACAAGCTGTTATCATCCAGTCACTTCAGATGTTATTACTGAACAAGCATCCCTAGTTCAGACAGAAACTCATATTCCTATTGTTACTCCTACAGTTGAAGATGTTCAAACAAATGCTGAGTCAGAAGTAACTGTTTCAGTTGGGTGTACTACATTGTCTAATCAACAGCCTGAATCTGATGTTCCCACTGATACTTCTGCACATGAAACTTCAACTGACAAACCCCCTCCTGTAATTCAAACTGAAGATTTTGAAAGTGGATTTCAAGATGATGATCATGTTCAGAATTCATCTATTCCACTCCCACATGAGCATCGCTGGACCAAGGACCATCCATTACATCAAGTAATTGGAGATGTTGACAAGCCTGTTCAGACAAGGTCGCGACTATTAATCAGTGTATGCATGACTCATTCCTAAGCAAGATTGAGCCAACACGAGTATCCGAGGCTCTTGCTGATTCGGACTGGGTATCTGCAATGAAAGAAGAGCTCAATCAGTTTGAAGCCCTAAAGGTTTGGAGATTAGTTCCTAAGCCTGAAGGAAAGACCGTGATAGGAACTAAGTGGGTATTCAAGAATAAAAAGGATGAAGATGGTGTCGTCATCAGAAACAAAGCTAGACTTGTTGCCAAAGGCTACAGGCAAGAGGAAGGCATCGATTATGACGAGACATATGCTCCAGTAGCGCGCATAGAGGCAATCAGAATGTTTCTCGCCTACGCCGCTCATAAGAACTTCACAGTCTTTCAGATGGATGTGAAAACAGCCTTTCTGAACGACATTCTTAAAGAAGAAGTGTATGTGTCTCAACCAGAAGGGTTCGTTAATCCAGATAAGCCAGATCATGTCTACATATTGGACAAAGCCCTTTATGGATTAAAGCAAGCCCCTCGAGCCTGGTATGACGTCTTATCCAAATTCTTGGTCAAGTCTGGTTTCTCTAAAGGTAAGATCGATACCACTTTATTCATAAAGAAGGAAAAAGCTGATATTATACTTATTCAGATATATGTTGATGATATAATATTTGGTTCTACTAATCCAAAATATTGCAAAAACTTTTCTAACCTCATGCTGTCACGTTTTCAAATGAGTATGATGGGAGAGATGAATTTCTTTCTCGGATTACAAGTTAAACAACTTTCTACGGGGATTTTTATAAATCAATCTAAGTACATTTTGGACATTCTTCGGAAGTACAAAATGGAAAATCACAAATCTATTGGCACCCCGATGGCACCAGGAACTAAGATCCACACTGATCCTTCGGGAAAAAGTGTTGATGTTAGAACCTATAGAGGTATGATAGGATCATTGATGTATTTAACTTCCAGTAGACCAGATATTATGTTTTCAACATGTCTATGTTCTAGATATCAAGCTGATCCCAAAGAATCCCATTTGGCCGCTGTCAAACGAATTTTTAGATATCTGAAGGGGACTGCAGACCTTGGTTTGTGGTATCCTAAAGATACTGGGTTTCAACTGACTGCATATTCAGATGCAGATCATGCAGGGTGTATGCTGGACAGAAAGAGTAGATCTGGTCACGTTCAATTTCTTGGAGACAAGCTCGTTAGCTGCGCTTCAAAGAAACAGTTATGCGTTTCCACATGGACTGTAGAAGCAGAATATGTGGCTGCTGCCAGTTGCTGCTCTCAAGTCTTGTGGATGCAAACACAGCTACGAGATTATGGCTTTAAGTATGATAAAATTCCAATAAATTGTGACTCGAAGAGTGCGATTGCCATATCTGCTAATCCTGTCCAACACACCAAAACCAAACACATTGATGTAAGGTATCATTTTATAAAAGATAATGTTGAAAAAGGAACAATTGAACTTTATTTTGTAAAAACAGATTATCAACTTGCAGATTTATTTACCAAACCCTTAGATGAAAAGAGATTTAATTTTCTTGTCTCTAAGCTTGGTATGTTAAATCTTAAGACATAATCGGTTGTTACCTACTAAAGTTACAAATTGTTATTTTTCGTCATTTTCTTTATTTTTATTTCTGAAAGATATCTGCACTTTAATTGTTTGCTCATGATCTCAGGGGGAGTTAGAGAAGATTTTAAATGATTTACATTCATTTGAGGGGGAGCAAAACTAATTTCTGCATTATACTTAACTGACAAAAGTTTTGTGATGCATGATTTTAGGGGGAGCTTATAAGTCAAAAGGAGTAAGACTATGATTTCTGATTACTTCTGATCAGAACTCGTATCTTAAAAGTTTTATTGCTTTATGTCTTTTAAGTTTTGAATAAATTTTAGTGAATAAATTTTGACTAGACTTTGAGACTTACAGGATGAGAGAAGCTGACACGATCATATCTACATGACTACAGCTGACTTTCTGAGATTTAAGACTGAAGCGAAATGGTAAATTTCTCATCTTAATCTCAAATATATCTGAAAGAAGGACAACTTTCAGATATAGAAAACATGTTCTTAAATGTTCAAACCACTTCCCGATTCTTAAACAGATTTTATAATTTGGAAGTGTGATTTTAAATGTTTTCATTTTAATTTTTGTGCTTAATTGATAAACAAACCGTGTGTTTGCAAAGATAATTACTTGCGTATTGTCTTTTCTATATACTTTCAAGTATTCACACACACCGGTTTGAACTTTTTTTTTGTTTTGTTCTTACCACGTATCTAAAAATTGAAACATTTTTTCTTTGATGGTAAGACACCCCGTTTGTAATTCAAAGAATTTTGAGCGATATTTCATTTCGATACGGTCATTTCAAGAATGTCTATATATTGTTTCGTATAGACAAGTGTCCATTATTCTTGACCATAATCCTTGATTGTTATATCATTCATTTCTGATCATTTTTATACAATGTCAGATTTTCAAACAAGTTTCTTGCATTCATGTTCTTTCATTCAATATATTTGTTTGAAAATACTTCAATGTTTTTAAAATGCTCAAATTTTCATGATTATATTTTACGAGCATACATTCATCTGACATTTGTATCTGAGCTTTAACTGCTACAGTTAAACCATTTGAGCAACTTATGCTTTATAGGAAACTTGGGTTCTTTGTGCTAGGACTTAACTGAACTTCTATGGATTCACGTTAACCAGTTCTTCCTACACAAGAAGTTAATCCTTTAGTGATTGAGTGTGAGGAGTCTAAAAGAAATGAGTGTGGGTGTGATGAGGTAAAATGGAAAAGAGATTTTGGTTAGATGTGAGCTTATTGATTAAAAAGAAAGAGGGTGTGAGATCAGAGTAAAAGAATATCAAACTCTGCACCAACTACTTTCTGAGCCGGGCAGCCACATTACTAGCGTTTCACAACTCTTTGGTGAACGTTATTGAAACAGGCAATTAGCCCATGCCAACTCTTGCTTAAACCCCACCAACCACTCATTTTCTTCTCAAAAAAAAAATGTTTCATATTTTCTGGGGACGCAACATATAATCTATCTGGTTTTCATTTGGAAAATCTGGATATTGAAAAGAGAAGGAAGTCTGCCCCACCTTCGTACTTCAATCATGCACATAGAGTCTGTGTTTATCTACTGTTGTCTCAGTGGTTTACACTATGTTGAGCCTTATAAAACAATATTCGTGCTTAATTCTTTATACACATGCACGAGCACACAAAGAATTTGTTTCTTTGTCATAACATTCATAGAAATTGCCTTTGTGGTATTTCGATGATTGGATGGAAGCCCTGGGAGAGTGAACATCAAAAAGCTCCTTTATATTGTGTATTCATTACACACAGTGACTTTGTGTTACTGACAGGCATATTAACTGATTCATCTGTTGATTCAGGAGTTACATGTTCTTATTTTGTCTGGATTTGAAAAGATCTAGATGAATATCTTGGAGAGTTGACAGAATCAGAGGCTCAGTATGACAGATCAGAATGGTAAAATGACATTTCTTGGCAAAAAGTTTTGATGATATCAGATGCTAAAATCATCAAAAAGGGGGAGATGATACAAGAAATGTTAAAGTTTTGGAGTTTGGAGAAGATGAAATGTCCAAGTCAGAAAAGTTCAAAGTAAAGATTTAAAGTTTTGAAGACGATCAAAGAATTTCTGAAGTTTTGAGGAATTTTTCTTTGAAGATTGTTTGCTAAAGCATTTGAGCTGTTTCTGAAGATAATTTCTTTCCAAAGTCTGAAAGCGTCTTTATTAAAGATTTGGGGAGATTGTTAATCATTTGAAGATAGTTTTGGAAAGAAGATCATCAATGAAAAAGGGAGTTTGCTTTGACAGAGCTTAAAGTGAAGACTGAATTGCTAGATCTTTCAATAATGATCTTAAATCCAAAGGGGGAGATTGTTAGAGCATAAATCTGTTGGATACAAGATCAAGCATACTGAAGGTCAAAGTTGAGAAAGTCAAAGCTGCAAAAGTCAAATCTCATTAAAAGTCAAAGTCTCTTAATAAAAGTCAATGTATTTGTATTTGTTGTTTCCTTGTAATTAGTAGTTAGTTTAAATACATTTTCTTCTTTGTATTTTTAGTAGTAAGTAGAATTACGAATTCAGTTAGAAAAGTTACAAGAGATAGAAGTTAGAGAGAGAGTTCTAGAGAGAGATCTTTGTAATTGTGAATTGAGAAAGTAATCAAACAGGTAATTATTTGTTAATCTTGTTGTGTTTGATTAATATTGATTAGAAACTAGATTCAGGGACACACATATATGATGCATCAGGTATATCTTCTCTTCCTAAGGATGATCTCTTCCAATAAATTGGTAGAATGGGGTATGAAGGTCCCACTGAGGTGTATAAGTTCTTTAAAAGCAAATTTTCACCTCAATGGCGATTTTTTGTTCATACTCTTCAGCATTGTATTTCCCATAAAACAACTGAATGGAGTGAGTTCAGTAGTACCATAGCTTATGCTCTGGTCTGCTTAGCAACCTCCAGAAAGTATAATTTTTCACAAATGCTTTTAAATGATTTACTGTCAAACCTGGATACCAAAACCAAAACCAAAACAAAGCGATTTTATATGTATCCAAGGTTTGTATAAGAACTATTGAACAATGAATTGATGGATTTACCCTCTTTTCAAGAGGTATATGTACCAAAACCTCCCAAAGGGAAGGTGTTTTCCAACATGAGAAGGCCTAGTAAGGACTTCTCTTGAAAAAACACATCGTTGTTTTCTACAATGATGGTTGTGTCTCATTCCCATGGTAAGGCATCAGGGTCAAAGCCCACATCTGACCACCCAACTGATGACCTACGCACACCATTCATTTCAATTAATACTCCTCAGATCCCTGTTGTCAAGCCAAAATCCCCCATCACACAAATATATATAAGGAAAATGGTACAGAAGGTTCCTTCCCTACTTGTATCTTCACCCCAACAGCCTGCAGGCCCTCTAATGGAGCATTCTCCATTAGAGAATACCCAAAGGGAAACCACAGGGGTGTCTCCCAACCCTAAGAAGGTGCTCTCTAAGGAGAAGGAAGAGCATGTGGGCAGCAAGTCTCACACTACTGTTTCTGCACAAGGTGTAGGACAGGATAGTGTAGAGCCGTTTGGCCTTTCACTCGTCCCTTTTTGTAGAGCCGAATATAATGTCATCAACATAAATTTGTACTAAAAGCATCTCATTTTTATACCTTTTTATGAATAAAGTTGTATCAATTGTGCCTTTGTCAAATCCATTTCTAATCAGAAAAGTGGACAGTGTTGCATACCAAGCTCTTGGAGCTTGTTTAAGTCCATACAGAGCTTTACCCAAATAATAGACATGATTAGGAAACTTTGTACTTTCAAATCCAGGTGGTTGCTGGACATAAACTTCTTCATTTATTTTACCATGTAGAAAGGCAGATTTGACATCCATTTGATAAACTTTGAATCCTTTGTGTGCAGCATAGGCTAAGAAGATTCTTATTGCTTCTAGCCTAGGTACGGGTGCAAAGGTTTCATCATAATCAATACCTTATTCTTGGCAATATCATTTAGCAACCAACCTGGCTTTGTTTCTGATTATTACTCCATCCTCATCCTTTTGGTTTCTGAAAACCCATTTTGTTCCAATTGCAAATTTTCCTTCGGGAAGGGGAACTAGGGTCCAGACTTTGTTTCTTACAAACTCTTGAACTTCATCCTGCATTGCAAAACTCCAATGAGGATCTTCAAGAGCTTCTTTTACCTTCTTTGGTTCAATAATGCTCATAAAGTTTACGTAGAAGCATTCATTGATTATGGCAGATCTTGTTTTAACTCCGTCTAATGAGGATCCAATGATTTGATCAATTGGATGATCTTTTGTCCATCTAGAGATTGGAGCAAAGATTTGGGGTGGATTTTGAGCTTCAGAGATGACAGTTGGTGACATCTCTATTGTGCTGTTCAGAGTCTCTGAAGTTGTTTCCCGAGATGGTGAAGCAGATTCTTGAATGTCTTCACTATTTGTTTCTGGAGTTACTTCAGACACTCCTTGATCATCTTCTTTTTGATCTTCAGCTTCTTATGATTCACTTTGTTGATCTGAATTTGGTGAAACAGAAGGTGTTAATTCAGAGGGACCAGAAAGAGTTGTACCTGTTTCTTGGGGTCCTTCTGAATTCTCTCTTGGTCTATCTCTGAATACTGCTTCTGGGTTATCTTCATCAAAGAAATCTTTAAATATTCTGTTTAATTCAGATTCTCTTGATGATTTAGAGATAGGTGTGGAGAGACTTTCTTGTTGTTCAGAGCTTTTATTGTCGTCAAAAGTGATATTGATGCTCTCTTGGATGGTCCTTGTTCTAAGATTAAACACTCTGAAAGCTTTTGAGGCTAAAGAATATCCAATGAATTTGCCCTCATCAGCTTTCTTGTCAAACTTTCCAAGAGATTCTCTATCATTCAGAATGTAACACCTGCATCCAAAAACATGAAAATATTTAACATTAGGTTTCCTATTGTTAATGAGTTCATAGGATGTTTTCTAAAATCTTTTGACAATTGTTGCTCTGTTCTGAGTAAAGCAGGCTGTTGCCATTGCTTCTGCCCAAAAATTTGTTGAAAGATCAGATCCAACAAGCATTGTTCTTGCAGCTTCAACAAGTGTTATGTTCTTCCTTTCAACAACTCCATTTTGCTGAGGAGTTCTTGCTGCAGAAAAGTTAGGAGTAATGCCTTCTTCGGATAGATATGAATTGATTTTAGCATTTTTGAACTCTGTTCCATTATCCTTCTTAGTTTCTGAACTTTACTGCTGAATAGAACCTGTAACCTTTTCAACAATTGTTTGGAACTGATGATATGTTAAGTACAGTTAATGCTTCTAGAAGAACATGGTTACTACTTCTGGTTAGTACTTCTGATATTAATACTGCTAGTTGTAGATTAATGCTGCTCAACAAGTTTAGTACTGCTAGTTCAAAGTTTAGTACTGCTTGAAGAGATTAATTCTACTGAGCATGGTTAGTACTGCTGAACTTAGTACTACTCAGAGTTAATGCTGCTAATGATTAGTACTGCTTATGAGATGAAGATCCGTATGGAAAGGATGACAGCTGGATGGACTGAAGATTATGGAAAGCTTAGAGATAAAGATGGAAGTCTATATTGAAGATCTTTTATTTTTTTTGTAATTATCTTTATCTTCAGTATATGTATAGAATTGTTTAGAATAGTTAAGAACATTTTATTCATTCTGAGTTTTAGCTTTTAATATAGAGAATCAACCTCAAGATTTGTAATCCTAATTCTAGAGAAGTAGAATTCGTATTGGTGAGCTTGTTCATCAATATTGAGGTTGTGTGTTTAATCTTGTAACTTCAATCTATCAATACAAGTTTACAAGTTGTGATTTTGATTCACTGTTACATTGTTTTGTTTGAATATTAAAGTGCTAGTCTGCAGCTTCTTTAATATTGTTTTCTGAGAGTTTATTCTTGTTTAGAATTAAGATCCTGACAAGTGGTATCAGAGCCTGTATTCTCAGAAATATCATTCATAATGGAAAACGCAGTTGATTCAAACAGTACCTTGGTCTCAAAGGTTCCAATGCTCAGACCCAATGAATTCGACATGTGGAAGATCAGAATCAAGCAATACATATTCCTCACTGATTATTCAATGTGGGACATCATTGAGAATGGCCCATTTGAAGCAGGGAAGATTGGTGCAGATGGAAAGAGAACACCACCAAAAACTGATGCAGAAAGAAAGACAAGACAGACAGAGATGAAAGCCTTGAGCACCTTGCTCTTGGCTATTCCCAATGAATATCAACATCAATTCTGCACCTGCACTGATGCAGAGATGCTCTGGAATGCTCTAGAGAAGAGATTCTCAGGTACCAAAAGTACCAAGAGAAATCAGAAAGCCATTCTGAAGCAACAGTATGAGAACTTTATGTCAACCAAGAATGAGTCCATGACTCAAACTTTTGACAGGTTCAACAAGCTAATTGGTGAACTAGCTACAGTGGGAGTACAAATTGATCAAGATGATCTAAACAGGAAGTTCCTAAGGTCCCTGAGTGATGAATGGACCATGTATACTGTGTCCTTCAGACAGAATGATCAACTGGAAGAAAAGGAACTTGATGATCTATACAATGATCTAAGAGTTTTTGAATCTGACGTAGAGGCTAAGAAGAAGCCTTCTGGGTATGTTCACAATGTTGCACTCCTTTCAACATCAATTGATTCTACTTCTAACCCTGAATCAGTTAGTGCTGCTAATGGAGCAAATCAAGAGAAAGGCACTGAAACTGTGTTTGAAGCCTTTCTGTCCAGTCATGGAAACTCTTCTCTAATTAATGATGACTTGGAACAACTCCATCCAGATGATCTTGAAGAGATGGACATTAAATGGCAGATGGCCATGCTCTTTATGAGAGTTAAGAAGTTCATCAAAAGAACTGGGAGGAACAACTTCTCCCAAAGAAGAGAAGATGGAGCAGGATTTGACAAGTCAAAGGTGGAATGCTATAAATGTCATCAGTAGGGACACTTTGCTAGGGAATGCAGAAGTGGAGTGTCTCACAACAACAACTACCACCAACAAGCACAGTCTGGAAGCTTTAATAATAACAGAAACTCTGCACAAGCCATAGTCTCTCAACAAGGTATGGGGTTTGATTGGAGTGATCAAGCTGAAGAGGCCATCCAAAACCAAGCTCTAATGGCAGAGGTGTCTGATCTCCCAACATAGGTAAATTCTAATCTTTGTTCTCAAAATTGCATTAACACTGTTAAAAGGTATAGGGATCACAACCACAACATGAGTGATGACCTTAAGAGATTAGAAAAGGTCATAAAAGATTATGTGAGGATTGTTGAGAGGTTTGAAGAGCAGATTAAGGGTTTTCAAGCCAATGAGCTTCAACATTCTTATGACACAAACTACTGGAAGTGGGAGAAGAATGACTTAGAACTTCAACTCACCAAATCTAAAGAAGAGAGTGAAAAACTAAGAGGAGAGTTAGCTAAAGTGAAGCTTGATATAGAAAAGTACAATACCACACCACCACCTTACAATAACAACTACATTCCTCCTAGTTTAGACTTGTTAGAGACTAAGGATAGGAAGGACCTGCCTGAGGGAGCCACTGAGATTGATCCCTTAGATGAAGTAGTTGTTAAGGATAAATCTGAGAAAGAAGTTGTCAAGGATAAGAACAACACTGTGAGTGGTGAGATTCCTATAGAAAACCACATAATTACCAATGAGGGATGTGGAAAGCATTAGGTCAAGTCCAATGAGATAGAGAAGACTGAGGGAAAGAACAAGAAGGTTCACTATAAGCAGACCATTGTTGTGAACCCTATCCCTTGCAAGCAGAGTGCATGCAATAAATCTGAGCCCCAAAAACATGATAAACCAAGGGGAAATCAGAGAAACTGGAATAATCAATGGGCTAAAAAACAAAGGGTTGATTTGAGGAAAATCAATAGACCAAAACCCTGTTTTATTTGTGGAAAGCTTAATCACATTGCCAAATATTGCTATTTCAATCCTATGAACCAAAGGTTTAACTTTCAAAGACCTAATAAAAAACCCTTTGGTTATAGGAAGAAAGAAAAGAACCATGTGGCTAAGAAGGCTGTTAAATCTAAAAGCCACATGAAGAAAAAAAATGTGGAAGACATTGTCAAGATCTGGGTACCTAAAAGCACTAAAGTTGTTAGTACTGCTATCACAAATAGTACTGCTGACAGTAATAGTGCTGCTAGAAGCAATGCTACTGCTACCAATGTTAGTGCTGCTAACATTGTTAGTACTTCTGCAAATGTTAATACTGCTAACTTTGTTAGTGCCGCCAACAAGGTTAATACTGTCAAACCTGTTAGTACTTCTAAAGATAGTGCTGCTTCCAGTATTAGTGCTGCTAGACCAATAATCTTGACAAAGTACTCAAATACTAAGTGTTCTGATTTTAAAAACCTCATCAAAAAGGAATGTAAGTATTTTGATGAGAAAGGGAGATCCAAGACCACTTTTGCTTGGGTTCCCAATCAATACTAATTGTCTATTCTTATGTTCAGGGCAACCAATAGCTCAAGGGGAAGAGCATCTGGCATGTTGATAGTGGTTGCTCTAGGCACATGATAGGGAACATGTCTTGCCTCAAGAACTTCAAGAAGATTGATGGTGGACATGTTGCTTTTGGGAATACTCCAGATGGAGGTAAAATCAGTGGTAAAGGTGATGTGACCAAAGGTTAAATGACCTTTGAAGATGTTTTCTATGTTGAACAGTTAACGTACAACCTGTTAAGTGTATCACAGGTTTGTGACAAACAACATAGCATATTGTTTACATATTCTGAATGTATTATCCTTGCTCCTGGATTCAAGGTAGTTGATGAAAAGATGATACTACCAAGAACCCCCAGAAAGGACAATGTATATTGTTTAGATATGGAAATTGTTTCATCTGATTCTCCCTAAATTGTTTTGTTTCAAAAGCTTCTCTGGATGAATCATCACTTTGGCACAGAAGGATGTGTCACATGAATTTTACAACAATAAATAAACTTGTTAAAAACAACCTTGTAAGAGGTTTGCCTTCTAAAGTCTATTCATGTGATGATCATTGTGTTGCCTGTCTTAAAGGCAAACAACACAAAACTTCTCATAAGTCCAAAGAGATGAACACTATCTCTTCTTCTCTTCATTTATTGCATATGGATCTGTTTGGACCTACAAATGTTATGAGCATAGGGAAGAAATCATACTGCCTAGTTATTGTTGATGATTACTATAGATTTACTTGGGTATATTTTCTAAGGACTAAGGATGAGACAAGTGGACTGATCAAATCCTTTATTCTAAGAATTGAAAACCAAACTAATCAAAAAGTAAAAATCATTAGGTCAGACAATGGTACTGAATTTAAAAATATTGACCTAAACACCTTTTGTGAAGAAAAAGGAATTGAGAGACAATAAAGTGCTCCTAGGACTCCACAACAAAATGGTGTTGCTGAGAGAAGGAATAGGACACTAATTGAGGCTGCTAGATATCTGTTAGCTGATTCTAAACTTCCAATAACTTTCTGGGCAGAAGCAGTTAATACTGCCTGCTATGTCCAAAACAGAGTACTAGTAGTCTAGCCTAAAAACAAGACACCTTATGAGCTTTTAAATAAAAGAAAACCCTTTTTTGGATTTTTCAAACCTTTTGGGTGTCTTTGTACAATCCTCAATACCAAATCTCACATAGGAAAGTTTGATAGCAAGGCGGATGATGGATTTCTTGTTGGTTACTCATCTCAGAGTAAGGCATACAGAGTCTTTAATACTTTTTCTAGAATAATTGAGGAAAGTGTCAATGTCAAATGCAATGAGAACACACCAAATCCTATTGGGTCTGGTCCTCAGTGGCTATTTGACATTGATTCACTAACTAACTCTTTTGGTTTCAGTAGTGATGATTATGCCGGTTCAGGAAGTGGAGGATCAGAGGATATACAAGTTCAAGACAATTCAAAAGGAACCTATTCAAGACAAGTTCAATCTGTGATATTTCCTATGCCTACAAAAGAACCTATTGAAGCCTGTGAAAAAGAAACTATATCTGAGCCAAGTCAGAGTGAAGAAGAAATAAGAGAAGAGGAAAATTCAGTGCATAAAGAACTAGAAGTAGCTGAAGTGATCCCCTCAGCTGACTTAAATGATTCCAATCTAGAGGTGGGAATTCATGAAGAACCTAGTCTTCAGACTAGAACTCAAAATCATCATCCTCTAGAACTGATCATAGGAGACATCTCTTCTCCTATGATAACAAGGAATCAAAGCAGACTTCAAGAGCTGCAGGATCAACAACACATAGTACTCTACTGCTTTCTATTCTAGATTGAGCCTAAGAAGGTCTATGATGCAATGAAAGATTCAAGTTGGATAGAAGCCATGCAAGAAGAGTTACTTAAATTCAAACTACAGGATGTTTGGGACTTGGTGGACCTTCCAAAAAGTCAAAGAGCTATAGGCACCAAGTGGATTTTCAGGAACAAAAAGGATGAGAGAGGTATTGTGATCAATAACAAAGCAAGGCTTGTGGCACAAGGGTACACTCAAAAAGAGGGCATAGATTATGATGAAGTGTTTGCTCCAGTGGCAAGAGTAGAGGCAATTAGGTTGTTCCTAGCCTATGCCTCATACATGAAATTCAAGGTCTATCAAATGGATGTAAAGAGTGCCTTTCTGTATGGTACAATTGATGAAGAAGTATATGTCTGTCAGCCACCTGGTTTTGAAAATCCTACATATCCTGACAGAGTATACAAGATGAAGAAAGCACTCTATGGTCTACATCAAGCCCCAAGAGCATGGTATGACACTCTGTCTACCTATCTCTTGGAGAATGGATTTGAAAGGGGCATAATTGACAAGACCCTGTTTATTAAAAGAAGTAAGAAGGAGATCCTACTAGTTCAGATCTATGTGGATGATATCATTTTTGGATCCACAAAAGATCAGATGTGTAGAGACTTTGAAGAGTTGATGCACAAGAGCTTTAAAATAAGTTCAATGGGTGAACTTAACTTCTTTCTTGGACTTCAAGTGAAACAGCAGACAAATGGGATCTTCATTAGTCAATCAAAATATGTGCAAGACATCCTAGAGAAATATGGTTTAAAAGACTCAAAGCCAGCAAGCACACCAATGGAAACTCACAAACAAATCACTGCTGATCTTGAGGAGTAGGATGTTGATGTTCATCTATACAGATCAATGATTGGATCTCTCATGTATCTCAAAGCCTCAAGACCAGACATCATGTTTCCAGTATGTGTTTGTGCCAGATTCCAAGTCAAGCCAAAACAATCACATCTTCAAGCTATGAAGAGGATTTTCAGATACCTAAGAGGGCAACCTAGATTAGGTCTTTGGTATCCACATGAATCTTCATTTGACTTGATTGCTTATTCAGATAGTGACTTGGGTTGTGCTAACATGGACAGAAAGTCTACTTCAGGGGGATGTCAACTGTTGGGTGCAAGATTAGTGTCTTGGTAGTGTAAGAAACAAACCACAATGTTCTTATCAATAACAGAAGCTGAGTATATTGCTGCTGTAAGTTGCTGCTCTCAGGTTCTATGGATTCAAAATCAGATGCTGGACTATGGGGTAACATTTCTTCACACTCCAATCTTTATTGACAATAGCAGTGCTATAAGCATTGTTAACAATCCAGTCAAGCACTCCAAAACAAAGCACATTGAGATCAGCTATCACTTTATCAGAGATTGCAATGAAAAGAAACTCATTCAAGTTGCTAAAGTTCACACTGACAACCAGTTTGCAGATCTATTCACAAAAGCTTTTGATGTAGGTAGATTCACTTTCTTGGTCTCAAGTGTGGGCATGTTTAAAAAGTGCTCCTATACCTGCTATTTTGGTTATCTGTGTGTTGCTAATCATCTTTCACAGGAAGTTATTGCCTTCATCAGACCTTCATAGGCTTCAAAAAGAGTAAGTATGGTTAATGCTGCCAGTGCAGTTTTAATACTGCCAGTGCATAGTTAATACTGCTAGAGGTTAATACTGCTAGTTAGTTAATACTGCTAGTCAGTTAATACTGCTCTAGGTTAATACTGCTTATGTCCCGTATAATATAAATACCCTTTGCCTGCCTAAAAGATCATAACGACTCTTTGAATACTGTTCATTGTCTCTCTAATTCTTTCTCTCTCAAGCTCCTTATTAAGTTTCAGGAAAGAACTCTCAAGAATCAATGGCATCCATGTCATTCGTCGATGAGCATAACGAGATTGCAATGCTACAGAAGCCCAAACAGGCCGTTGGATTCCACCAGATTGTGGATTTTCTCAAGACAAGCCACATTACCCATGCTCTCACTGTATCGCCAACTATCTACATAGAGCATCAAAGGCAATTTTGGGCTAATGCCACCATTGTTACTGAGAATGGTGTGCAAATGATCAAGACAAGGGTGTGTGGAAAACCCTTAACAGTTACTGAAGAGGTGATACGCATCTGTCTACGTCTAGACGATGCTGCAGGTATAACCTCTATTCCTAATGAGGAATTATTCTCAACCTTGTCAAGAATGGGGTATGGAGGCCAGTTGGGTGGTTTTAAATTCTCAAAGGCTAAATTTTATACCCAATGGCGTTTTCTTGTTCATACCTTAATGCATTGTATCTCTAAAAAGACTACTGGATGGAGTGAGTTCAGTAGCACCATTGCTTATGCTTTGGTGTGCTTGGCCACTGCCAGAAAGTACAATTTTTCTCAAATGCTTTTTAATGATCTTGTCTCAAACCTTGGAAGTAAAAAGAGTTTTTATATGTACCCCAGGTTTGTACAAAAAGTAATAACCCATGAATTGACAAATATACCTCATTTTGATGAGGTATATGTACCAAAAATCCCCAAAGGTAAGGTCTTTTCAAACATGAAAAGATCCCCTCTGGACTCGGAAGGAGTTGACACCCCATTGTTCTCTACAATGATGATGGTGTCCCACTCTGAAGAAATATGGCAGCAGGGTCAAGGCCCTCATCAGCCCATCCCACTGCTAGCTAATCCCAACCTTCCCACTCTATATCTATCCCACAGTCCCTACTTTATAAGCCCACTTCTCCAATCACCCAAACTTATACAAGGAAACAGGTAAAGAAGGCTCCTTCCCTTCTTGTACCATCACCCACTGAGCCTTCAAGCCCTCTAAGGGACAATTCTTCTTTAGAGAATATCTACAGGGAAACCACAGGGGTGTCTCCCAACCCCAAGGAGGTGCTCACTGAGGTGGAGGTTAAGCATATGGGTGCTAAGGCTGCCACTACTCCTGCTAGCACAGAGGAGGTCAGTGATAACATACATAATTGATATTGTCCTTTTAATCAAGCAATCAAACAAACAAGATATTAACAATCAAAGTATATTCTAGAGAGAGTGTAGAGAGAGAACGTATTCATTCATATATCTGACAATGTTAAAAGCATACAATGAACTCTACTAACTACATGATTACAAAGGCAACATGGTATTTATACCAAGGACTAAAACTACAAGCTTAATGACTAAGTAATCTCATATTGACTAAACTAAACATTGACTTTTCCTATTAAATCTTGGATACAATAATACACTAACAATTTCCCCCTTTGTATTCAAGATTTAATAAAAATTTGACATACGTCTTCAGCACTCGATTCTTCAATCTTTTGATCTTTGACAGTCTTGAACTTTGAAGCTTTAACAATCTTCAGTCTTTCAGTCTATGAAGAATCTTGAAAAGTCTTTCACATTGCATCTTTGTAGAGTCAACAAGTCTTGAAACAAACGAATCATTTGAAGTCTTGTAACAAATCTTTGTTCAGTTGTCTTCAGTTGGCTTTGAAGATTCGTTATCTTTCTCTCTTTTTGCATGATAATCTTCTCTTTAACCCCTATGATTTTCTCTTTCATTTCTATTTGATTATCTTTATCTTTAATCTCTTTCTCTCTTTCCTTTATGATATCTGCAAAATCAGATTTATCAAGATTAACACATTTTATACAATCAGGAGTTTTATCAGAATTTGACAATTTAGATTTGAACTCCTGAATCTGATTTAGAAGCTTTGAATTCTGATTCTTCAGCTTGTCTAATTCAGCTTCCATCTTTGGTATTTCTGGCATGTACAAAACAGCCATATCTCTTGCAGATAAAACAGTATTTCCTCTCTCGTCTGTCTTTGGCATCTTGAAAGATTAGCTGGAAAAAAAAATGATCGTCAAAAATCAGAAAATTATGATCACTAACAAAATATGTCCCCTAGAGAAATTTTTTCTGACATATTTTTCTCTAGAAAGAAATGCTTGAAAAAAAATGATCGTTCCCAAACAAATCAGAAATGTTGACTAAAAAGTCAAACTTGGATCACAAAAAAAAAATTTAATTTTCGAAAAAAAATCTAAGTCTTGAAACTCGCAGATAAAATAACTCTCTAATCACTGTTTCGAAGAAACTCGCTAGCTGAACCGTGCGCGTTTTATGAAACTCGCAGATGATCACTTGTGGACAAACGCGCAGGCAAACTCGCAGGTAAACTCGCTAAACACTATTCACACTAAAACTCGCTGGCAAGCACTTGCGTGTTTCTGAAACTCGCACGTCTCTTTAGCGCGTTTCGACCAAACTCGCTAGCTTCAGCTTGCGCGTTTTGCAAACTCGCTAGCTTCAGCTTGCGCGTTTTAGCCAAAATATCAAATCCTTTGACTTGCGCGTTTGATAGTGAACTCGCAGGCTTTGCTTGCGCGTTCTTCAGTAACTTGCGCGTTCTTCACTTGATGAAGCTTGCGCGTTCTAGGATGAACTTGCGCGTTTTCTGGATCTTGCACGTTTTAAGACTTAGATTTTTTTATAGGATGATTTACTTTCCAAAACTTTAGGGGGAGAATGTTAGTGTAATATTTTATAGAAAGTGTTGGAAAGTAAACGTATTTGTAAAAGGCCTTGGGCCTATTGGGCTTATTTGTCAAATGGGTTTGGGCTTAAATGTGTAACAAGGGTAGAGAGTGTAGTGGACTATAAATAGTCTTGTATTGTAATATTTTCATTAATTCATTTCATAATACAAGATGTAGTCCTTAAATCTCATGTGCTCTCTCTAGTGTAGATTTACTTTCTCTCTCTAAATAAATAAGTCCTTTCCTATCTAAACTTGTTACAAACACTTGAGATGTGAGAGATCACGGACCTAAGGCAGAAGGCTTCCACTACAAAAAGATCCATTGATCCTTCAAAAAGAGGGTAACATTTCTAGAGAAGGTGAGGACAGGTATAACTATTTTGAATTGATGGAAACCATGGGAAACATCAACATGGATGTAATCAAACCAGGCAAAGATATTGAAGAGATTAAATTGATAGTTCTGTCACAACAAGAACAGATTGCAAAGTTGAAGAAAATGGTGACCAGGTTGGTGCAAAAGAAGAGAAGAAAGCAGTTTGTGTTGAAGAAAAGATCAAATGAAAAAGATGCTTCCAACAAGGGGGAGAAAGAGGCTGAAACAGAGAAAGAAAGCTCATATGCAAAAAGAGCTGAAGTTGAGGGGGAGAAAGAGGATGAAATAGAGTCTAAAGCTGCAGCAGAAAAAGAGAAATAATTTGCTCAAGCAGCAGAAACAGTTAATGATGCTGAAGCAAAAGATGCAGCAGAAATAGAAGAAGCAGTAACATGGCTCTCTGTAGAAGAAATAGAGATTGCAGAGACACTAGTAAAAGCCAAGAATGACACTCCTAAGGCCAGTCAAAAGGCCAAGGGAGTGGTCATAACTGAAGGAGGAATCTCAAAGAAAAGAAAAGAAACAAGTAAAGCAACTTTGAAGGATACAAAGGGAAAGGGAAAGGAAAAGATTGTTGAAACTGAACTGCCTTCAAAGAAAAGGAGTCAGATTGAAATGGATGAGGAAGTGGCAAAACAGCTTCAAAAGCAAATGGAAAAGGAGGAACAACTTCAAACAGAAACAGATAGAGAGCTTGCAATGATTATGGCCAGAAAACTCAATGCAGAGTATCAAAAGAGCTTAAAAGCAGCAGCTGAGGCCAAGAAATTACCAGTCAAAAGAATGCCAATTGAAATGCAGAAAAGACAACCCTCCAAGACCTTTTTGGCTAATCAGGAAAGGAGAAAAATGATTAATTTCCTTAGAGGTTCAATTGGTGTCAAAGGGGAAATGTTTACCAATATGGCTTACAGCCAGGTTGAGGATTTGTACAAGAAAGAAATGGCTAAGCTTCAAGGGGACTCCTTACAAAGGGAAGAGGCTGAAAGAAGAATGAAAGAGATGCATGATCTCAACATTCAACAACCATTTCCTGAGGAAGTCACACCTACAAAAGAAAAGAAGGAAGAGCCTGAGAATGTAAGTGTAGAAGCTAAATCTGCAAAGAGGGTAAAGACCATTGCTTCCAAGAAACAATCCAAGAAGCCAAGGGTGGAAGAAGCTGAAGAGGAGGCATAACCTTCAGTCACACCTTCAGCAGAATCTGTGCAGAACCCAGAACAGTACAATAAGCAATCGGATGAGCATGTGGGGTTGTATATTACAATTCTAGAACCAGTTCAGACTGTCCCAATCTCCATGAAGGCTCCAGAGATCATCTTTTGGGACATTCTAAGAGACAATGGAAAGGATTTCTTCAGACTCAAAAGATTTGGTGGTGCATTTGAAGCATATTCAACCTGGGGGAGAGTAATCAGAGGTTGTTCAATAGCAGATATAGAGGAAATGTACAAAGTGGGAATGAAACTCTATGAGACTGTGTTGAAAGGTACTGAAGAAAATCTTCTCAAAGTGGCAATGGAATACTTATGTATGATGTTTGAACCAGAGAAGGTGGTATACAGGATTAAAGACCTTCATCATGAGTATGGATTCAAGAAGATTGATCACTGGATGTTATTTGAAAACTGTGGTGTATACATGATTACTATTGACAAATGTTATCATGAATACTACCTGGTGGACAAAATTTATGATCATTGCGAGGAGAAGATAGAAGGGATGCTAAAAGCTAAACTAGTATGTACTAAGGATTCAGAAATGGCCAGAATTATGGTGAGAAGAACTATCAATCAAAGTCTGGGCCTAGATCCAAATTTGGGCAACTGAATCTGAGGTGTTGAAAGCATCTTGAAAATCAGATCTTAAGAACTTGACTTCTCTTCGTAAAAGTCAAGTTAGGGGAATATTGTTGGGAACTGATGATATGCTAAGTACATTTAATGCTGCTAGAAGAACATGGTTACTACTTCTGGTTAGTACTTCTGATATTAATACTGCTAGTTGTAGATTAATGCTGCTCAACAAGTTTAGTACTGCTAGTTCAAAGTTTAGTACTGCTTGAAGAGATTAATACTGCTGAGCATGGTTAGTACTGCTGAACTTAGTACTGCTCAGAGTTAATGCTGCTAATGATTAGTACTGCTTATGAGATGAAGATCCGTATGGAAAGGATGACAGCTGGATGAACTGAAGATTATGGAAAGCTTGGAGATAAAGATGGAAGTCTATATTGAAGATCTTTTATTTTTTTGTAATTATCTTTATCTTCAGTATATGTATAGAATTGTTTAGAATAGTTAAGAACATTTTATTCATTCTGAGTTATAGCTTTTAATAGAGAGAATCAACCTCAAGATTTGTAATCCTAATTCTAGAGAAGTAGAATTCGTATTGGTGAGCTTGTTCATCAATATTGAGGTTGTGTGTTTAATCTTGTAACTTCAATCTATCAATACAAGTTTACAAGTTGTGATTTTGATTCACTGTTACATTGTTTTGTTTGAATATTAAAGTGCTATTCCGCAGCTTCTTTAATATTGTTTTCTGAGAGTTTATTCTTGTTTAGAATTAAGATCCTGACAACAATCTTATCAAAATATTAGGTACATCTGATTTTGCTCTAATGAATTCTATCCATGTGAATCTGGAAAATTCATCAACCAGAACCAGAATGTATTTCTTACCTGCTAGACTCTGTACAGAGATAGGACCACAGAGGTCCACATGTAGCATGTGCAGAGGTCTAGTACAGTTGTTTTCACTTTTGATTTTATGGGAAGATCTTTTCATTTTTCCCGTCTCACAAGCAGAACAAAGATGATATTTGTTAAACTTCAGAGATGGTAATCCCTTAACCAAATTAAGTTTAACTAATTTATCAAGTGAGGAAAAGTTTAGATGTGAAAACTTTTTCTGCCAGAGCCAGACTTCCTCACTACTCAGAGATATAAGACAAAGTTTCTCTGAATCAGTGTTGTTGATTTTGGTAAAATTCATTCTGTAGAGGTTACCTTTTCTGTCTGCTCTGTGTAATTCTTGACCTGATTCTGAGTGAAAAAGTGAACAATATCTTCTTTGAAATTTCACATCAAAACCATGATCACAAGGTTGACTTATGCTGATCAGATTATGTTTTAATCCATCCACATAAGCAACCTTTGAAACTAAAACATTTCCTCTTGATAATTCACCATATCCTTTAATTTGTCCTTGCACATTGTCTCCAAAAGTAACTGCTCCTCCAGATTTTGCTTTGAATGAAGATAGCAGTTCCTTATTTCCAGTCATATGCCTTGAACATCCAGAATCTAGGTACCAGATTGGCATTGACTGTTTCTGCAAGACAGATTATTGTTTCTTAGGTACCCATCTCATTATGGGTCCTTTTATGTTAGACTTTGGTGGATTTGTATGACTTTTTGGCATCTCATCTTTTGATGTCTTGCTGTTACTTGTCTTCTTTTGAACTTTTGTCTCTGAGATATTTTTCAGAGATTGATTCAGAAGACAATGTGATCCTCTGAAATGATTTTTCAGTTTGATAAAGAGATGAATGCAGTCGTAATTTATAGAATAAGAAGAAGTAAGAGCAAAGTTTTTCTTTTTATCAAAAGCAGTTGTTACATTTTGACTTCTTTTTAAATTAGCATTAGGAATATTACATGTATCCCTAACTACTTCTTTCCTTTTTACTTGGAAGACAGTCTTCTTTTCAAGTTGCTTTTTCTTGATAAAAAACATCTTCTTTTCTTTGCTGCTTACTGCACAAACAGGATCAATATGGTTAATTTTTGTCGATTTGCCATTTTGTTCAGGAGAGAATTTTATTGTTTTATTGGTATAAGAATTAGACGTGTTTGTTTTATTCTTTACCTTTTCTTGTAATTCTTTTTCAAGTTCCAGAAGTGTTTTTGCTTGTAAACACATATTTGCAAAATCAGGACTTATTGGTATTCTGGTTTTGGTTTTCAAAAATGAAATTGGAACATTCAAAATATCAGACCCAACAGTTTCTATCTTTTTGTGAATTACATTCTCTGGTTTACAAAAAATCTGTTCATCAATCTCTTGATCAGATTCTGAATCAGAATCAAGAAAGTCTCTCTTAGTTTTAATAGAGATAGCTACCTCTATTGGTTTTTCAATTTGTTTTGTTCTGGGGACTTTGATGATCCGTTTCATGCTTTCTTTTCTTTTTAATTCCTCCAAGACATTTTCTTTCCATATCTTTTTCACATCATCTTCAATTGTAGTTCTGATGTTTTCATCTGATTTTGGTGAATACATACGGCATTCGGATTTAGTGAACTCTTAGATTCATTTTCAGAAGTACTTGTATCAGAGGTACTTGGTTCGGATGTCTCTAATTCATTTGAGATGAAAGCGTCAAATCTGAAAATTTCTTTGGGATCATAGCTCTGAGGTTTTGTGAAGTGTACTTCTGAAGTTTCTTCTTTTATATGTAACACAGATTCTTGAAAGTTTTTTACTTCAGAGTATGTAGTATTTTTGAAATTCAGAGCTCTTACTTTTGATCCATCTGATGTTTTCATTCTTTTGAAAATGTTTATAGATGGACCTTCAAAGATTTGGACCTTTCCCATACAGAAAGTGGAAGAAAGTGATGTTTTCTCCAATCCAGTGAATGAATTCAACTCATTGAATCCCAGCCCTTGAGAGTCCATTTGAGTTTTTATTTTGTCGAAAACACCTTGTGCATTAACATAGCTTTTGATTCGAAGATTTTTTCTATCTAGAGATTGATGTAGGATTTCTCTTTCCTTTTGAAAAAATTTGGTTAAGGCAATTGAATTGAGTCTTTCATACTCAGATTTCTTTACTTCTTCTTCTTTTCCTTTTAAAACTTTCTCAATTTTTTTTATTTCTTCTAAAAATGATTTTTCTTTTTGCTTGTGAGATTCTACAAGTTTGGTCTTTTCAAGAAAAAAATTATTTCTTTTCTGATTCCAGAAGATTCTTTTCCCTTTTGAAAAAGATTAGCTCTTTTGACATTTGCTCTTTTTTCTTTTTCTCTTCAAGAAACTTTTTCTCTAGATCTTGAAGTTCATTAATTAGTTCAAAAGCATCTATTTCAGGATCACTATCAGAGTTGTAAAGAGAGTTTACCTTTTCAGAGTTGTCTTCTGATGCTCCATCAGTTTGATTTCCAACTGAAAAAGCCATACCACAGAGATTGGTAGGCTCTTCCTCGCCATCGCTTGTTGAGTCAGATAGCCAGTCTTCCATTTCTGCTACAAGAACTCTTTCTTTTACGTTGTACTTGTATTTGTTCTTGTAGTAATCTTGATCTTTGACAAGTTTTCCTCTGCAGTTTGCAGAGAAATGGCCTAGTTTGCCATTTCTGAAACATCTTCCTTCATTTTGATTTGTTGGAAGAGTGGCAGTACTTGTCTCTGGCTTCTGTTCTTGAGGTTTGAAGTACCTCTGTGGCTGTGGATACCTTGGTTGAAATAATTGTTGAGTTACATCATTGTTGTTGAAGTTTGTACCCTTTTGATCACTATATGGAGTGAATCTGGGTTCTTGTTGAAATCTGACACCTTCTTGTTGAAATCTTCTTTCAGGATTTCTTCTTTCTTCATTCTCTCTCCTTCCTTCAAATACTTTCTTGCCAAATTTCTTGTTAAATTGATGAGTGATTAATGCAAGAGAATTGGCGAAGGCATTTATATCATCTTCTGAGTCTGAATCTGAATGATTTTCTTCTGCCATTAGGACCTTTTTGGATCTTCTTTTTGTTTCCAAACTTTTTTGTGACTATTCATAGTTGTTTTATTTCGAAATTTGTTTTGAAACAAGTGCAAGGGGTCCACCTAAAGACAGTTTTGATTTTTGCTTCATAACTTCCTTTTCATGTGCAACAAGAGTGCCATAAATGTCAGTTAATGACCATGACTCAAGATCTTGATTGGCTTGTATAGACATGGAAAGTTGTGACCATTCTTCATTTAAGCTTTTCAAGAAAAGAACGTTGTTTTCCTCTTTTGTTCTTATCACTCCAAACTTTCTGCATTTGTTGATAAGAATATTGAACCTTGAGTAAGTTTGATGTAATATTTATTCTGGTAGAGCATGAAAATCATGATATTCATTGATGCATAGATTTCTTCTATTTTTCTGGGTTAGTAGGCCTCCTTCAAGTTGATTTAACAACTAATCCCATATCTCTTTTGCAGTTTTACAAGAATCAAGTTCTTGAAAGATATAATTGGAAATGGCCAATATAAGTAATCTAACAACTTTTGAATCATTATCCATCATATTTGTTTCTTCGTCAGTGAAGTTTGTGGTTTTCTTTTCATAATATGCAGGGATTTCAGCAGTATCTGCTGTAGCAGGAACTTTTGGTACCAATACCATTGGAATGTGAAGTCCAACGTTTACAGATCTAAAGAGATCCTTGTCCATGCCTTCTAAGAAATTTACCATCCTTATCTTCGATTGGGGATATTCATCCCTTAAAAGTGTAGGAGGTTTTGTTAATGACCCAACAGTATAAATGGCACTTATGCTTGAGTTTCCCATTTTTGAAGAAAAAGATGAGTATTTAAAGAGATGATGCTTTTTGTATTGAACAGTGATTTACTATCAAATCTTGAGCATATGGTGTTCTTTAATAAACCAGGTTTATTTGAACATGCACAGATAATGAAAGTTAGAATCAATGAGATGTAAATCTATTCGAGTGTGCAGATGCGATCTATCTTTGTTTAGAAAACAAAGTAGGCTCTGATACCAATTGTTGGATCCCAGATTTAATCTCACAACAATGATATAAACATTAAGAGTAATAATAGCGGAAGCAGTTTAATATCAAAGGAGATTCAAATATCACAGTTCATAAAACAAATAATAGATAAACAAGATATTCTTCAATAAGATATTCAACTTATATTATCAGTTTTTAAGACTTCTTAAGCACACTTTGAACATGAAGGTGATGGTCCTTTTTATAGGATCATAAAGTAAATAGTGTACTTATCTGAAAAATAGAAGCATGCTTGAACAGTGTCTTACCTAGAAGGTAACATCAAGACTTGCTTGAACAGTGACCTACTCTAGAAAGTAAATCTTATCACAAGGTGGTGTGTCATCTGTTCTTCTTTGTCAAGAGATTCAGAGTGATCTTCTTCAGAGCTCTGAACTAGGATCTCTGATGAGGAGCTCTCTGATGTCTTTCCGTGAGACTGTCTCTGAACTGACTTCAGAGACAGACAACTTTCTCTAGGCTGACTCTGAACTGACTTCAGAGACAGACTTGCTTTCTTCAGAGACAGACTTGCTGTGATCCCTTGAAAGTCTTTAGATGAAGACTTAGTTATTTTTAATACTTTCATTGGTTCAGATTTGGGGCTAACACAATGTCTAGGTTGGCCTTCTCAAATTCACTTCTGACTTTCTCACATTCTTCTCTAGCCTTCTGTAGCTTAATTTCTAACTACTTCTTCTCCCACTTCCAATAGTTTTGATCATATGAATATTGAAGTTCATTGGCTTGATATACCTTAATTTGTTCTTCAAAATTCACAATGATCAAGTTGGATTCTCTCCTATGTTTCTCCAGTCTTTTAAGGTCATCACACATGCTCTGATTATGATCCCTGTACTTCTTAACAGTTTCAAGACAGGCTTTAGGGCAGAGTTTAGATTTTAACTCTGTGGGAATTGCAGTTCTTGAAGACTCTGAAACTTCAACCATCAGTGCTTGATTCTGGATTGCCTCTTCTGCTTGATCACTCCAATCAAATCCCATTCCATCTTGTGAGACAAGAGCTTGAGATGGGTTCCAGTTGTTGGTGGACTTTGATTGTTTATTGTTGCTTACATGCTGTTGAGAGCTTCCCCCTCTGCATTCTCTTGCAAAGTGCCCCAATTTATGACACTTGTAGCATTCCACTTTGGATTTGTCAAATACTGCACCATCGTCTCTTTTCATGGAAAAATTGTTTCTTCCAGTCCTTTTAATGAATCTTTTGATTCTCATGGTGAGCATTGCCATTTGCCAATTGATGTCCATCTCTTCAAGATCATCAACATTAATTTGCTCCAGATCATCATTAATAAGAGAAGATTTTGCATGACTGGCAAGGAAGGCTTCCAAAACAGAATCATTGGGTCCATCCTGTTTTGAGCCATAAGCAGTACTAACTGATTCTGTATTAGCAGAAGAATCAGTAGTAGATGATAAGAGAGCAGCATTATGAGAGTATCCATATAGCTTCTTATTAGATTCAACCTCTGCTTCAAACACCCTGAGATCATTGTATAGATCATTAAGTTCCTTGTCCTCCAGATTATCATTCTGCCTGAATGATACTGTATACATCACCCATTCTTCACCAAGAGATCTTAGAAACTTTCTGTTGACATCATCCTGGTCCATCTTGACACCAACAGTGGCCAATTCTCCAATCAACTTGTTGAATCTATCAAAAGTTTGAGTCATAGACTCATTCTTTGTAGACTTATAGTTTTCATAGTGTTGCTTGAGAATAGCTTTTTGATTTCTCTTAGTGCTTTTAGTACCTGAAAATCTCTTCTCAAACGCATTACACAAGATTCTGGCATCAGTACAGTTGCAAAACTGATGTTGGTATTCATTAGGAATAGCCAAGAACAAAGTGCTCAAGGCCTTCATCTCAGTCTGCGTCATCTTTCTTTCTCCATCAGTCTTTGGTGGAGGTCTTTTCCCATCTGCTCCCATCTTTCCTTTATTGGAGGGATCATTATCAATGATATCCCACATTGAGTTATCTGTAAGAAGGATATATTGCCTGATCCTGATTTTCCACATGTCAAACTCATTGGGTTTGAGCATGAGAAACTTTGAAACAAGAACACTGTGATGTGATCCGTCCATGATGATTATAGCTTTCTTGTTTCCTATGCTCTGATACCAGTTGTCAATATCGAAATTGTAAACAAGAATTTAATTAACACTCAAAAACTTTGTTAAAGAAGTTTGCGGAATAACACTTTAAAAGTAAATGAATAGAACAGTGTATGGATCAAATCACAAGTTATATTGAATTAACTTAATGATTACAACCATAGCCTCAATCTGTTGAACAGGCTCAACAGACGTTCAATACTTCTCTATTAAAAGGACTACAAAGTACCTTGAGGCTAATTCTCTCTAGAACAAAAACGTATTCTGTATCTGTATCAATCTTTTTCTATGCTAAGACTTCTAAACTATATATATACAAAACATATTACAAGATAAATATGAAAATATTATTGATCTTCAGCATCCAGTCCATAATTATCTTCAACATTGTCTCCAGCTCCTAGTCTTTCGGATTAAGCAATCTATCCATCTTTATCTTCATGAGCAGCATTAATCTTCATCCTCAGCAGTACTAACCATGCTTGCAGTAGTAATTCCTTCAAGCAGTACTAACTACTAGCAGTATTAACTTTCAAGCAGTATTAAGACCTCTAGCAGTAGTAATCCTACAAGCAATAGTAATACCTTTGAATAGCAGTATTAAAGTCTTCAGCAGTATTAATCTTTAAGCCCAACAACATTATCCATACTTTGCACATTTTCAGTCTCAACACCTGTGCATCAACAAAGCCTTCAGGTTGTACTACATAAACCTTCTCATGCACTATATCATTGAGAAAAGCAGATTTCACGTCCATTTGATAGACAGTGAAATTCTTATGTACTGCATAAAATAAAAAGATTCTGATGGCCTCGATCCGTGCAACAGGAGCAAATGTTTCATCGTAATCTATTCCCACCTGTTGACAGTAACCCTTTGCAACGAGGCGAGCTTTATTTCGTACGACAACTCCAACCCCATCTTTCTTGTTCCTAAAGACCCACTTTGTGCCTTTCACTGATATACCTTTCGGTAGTGGGATCAGTCGCCATACCTTATTCCTTTCGAATTGTAGTAGCTCATCTTGCATCACTAGTATCCAGTCAGGATCATGAAGAGCTTCATAAACCTTTTTCGGCTCTAAGGAACTAAGGAAACTTGAGTAAAGACAAAAATTGGCTGATGCGGCACGCGTTTGTACGCCACTCTGTATGTCACCAATAATATTGTGAAGGGGGTGATCTCTTGTCCATCGATTTGTTATCGGGAGTGGTTGAACAAATACTCATGTATTTTGCTCGTTGTATTCATCTACTATTGCAGGAAGAACCTCCGAAGTATTCAGAACTTCTTGTACTGGTATGTCTGATGAAGGTAATTATGGAGAAATAGAGGAAGTTCTCGGGACTTCTTGTCTAGAATTTGTATCTGCAGATGCATAATCCGTATTAGTGTCATCATAAACATTAGGTGTAGATGTACCTGAAGAGGTTGTTGTTGTGACTTGTTCAGAAGGTCCAGAATTGTCTTCACTAACTATTGGAACCTCTGAAGTTGATGTGGACATGCCTGATTTGTCAAAATCTACACATATGTCCATAAAATCATCAAGAAATAACATATCTAACTTAGATGTAACAGTAGATAAGTTAGATGACTTAGGGGTTGTTTGTTTTTTTTAAAAACCTCTTAATGGCTCTTAAGTCTGAATCGTTCAGACCTTTTTACACACAACCTCTTATTAATCATAACTAAAATAAGACTTCAGACTTTAGACCTCTTAAAAAACAAACGACACCTTAGTCTGTTTTGGTTCGGGTTCTATTCCGTCATGAATAGAAGCCTTTCCCTTAAACTTGAGTTCTGAACTCTGTTGTTCAGGCATCAGCGTAGAATTTTCATCAAAAGACACATATATGCTTTCCATGATAGTCTTGGTCCAGCGATTATAAACACGATAGGCTTTAGACGTTAAAGAATAACCAATAAAGTAGCCTTCGTCTGCCTTCTCGTCAATTTTGCCAAGATTATCACGATCATTAAGGATATAACACCTGCAACCAAAAACACGTAAAAATTTAATATTCGGTTTACGTTTATTAATCAGTTCATAAGCTATCTTATTAAAACGTTTAATCACAATCGTCCGGTTCTGAGTAAAACAAGCGGTTGCAACGGCTTTAGCCCAGAGGTATAGTGGTAGACCAGAATATGCCAACATAGTTATCGCTGCTTCGATCAAAGTTTTGTTTTTCCGTTCAACAACGCCATTTTGTTGCGGTGTTGTTGGGTCTGAAATGTGCTAAGGATGGATACTACTGCTGGAGTTAAAGATTAATACTGCTGATTACATTAATACTGCTACTTGAATGATTACTACTGCTTGTAGGATTACTACTTCTAGAGGTATTAATACTGCTTGAAAGTTAATACTGCTAGTAGTTAGTACTTCTTGAAGAATTACTACTGCAAGCATTGTTAGTACTACTGAGGAAGTTAATACTGCTATGAAGTTTAATGTTGTTCATATTGATAATGATGACTTGGAACGAAAGACTAGGAGCTGAAGATAATGATGAAGATAATTATGGAATGGATGTTAAAGATCAATGTTTATTTTGTAATTATCTTGTAATCAGTTCTGTATATATAGTCTAGAAGTCTTTGATAGTTACATATAGTTTTTGATAGTCTTATTCATACGAATATACGTTTAGAGAGAATTAACCTCAAGATTCTTAAAAATCCTTTTTTTAGAGAAGTTTAGAACGTGTGTTAAGCTTGTTCAACAGATTGAGGTTTTGTTTGTAATCATTAAGTTAAATCAATATAACTTGTGATTTGAGTTCATACACTGTTTGATTGATTTACTGTTAAAGTGTTTTTCCGTGACTTCTTTAACATAGTTTCTGAGTGTTTATTAAATTCTTGTTTCAAATTTCGATCCTGACAAGTGGTATCAGAGCCTTCAACTCAGAAATAAAAAATCATCATGGACGGATCTCATGACAGTGTTCTTGTTTCAAAGGTTCCCATGCTCAAACCAATGAGTTTGACTTGTGGAAAATCAGAATCAAGCAGTATATTCTTCTTACAGATTACTCAATGTGGGATATCACTGAGAATGGTCCCTCCAATGAATGAAAGATGGGAGCAGATGGCAAGAGAACTCCACCAAAGACTGATGGAGAAAGAAAGATGAGGCAGACTGAGATGAAAGCCTTGAGCACTCTGCTCTTGGCAATTCCTAATGAATACCAACATCAGTTCTGCAACTGTTCTGATGCTCAAATCCTGTGGAATGCATTGGAGAAGAGATTTTTAGGTACTAAAAACACTAAGAGAAATCAGAAGGCAATTCTCAAACAACAATATGAGATTTTTATGTCTACAAAGAATGAG
Organism: Arctium lappa; assembly: GCA_023525745.1. NCBI lineage: Eukaryota > Viridiplantae > Streptophyta > Magnoliopsida > Asterales > Asteraceae > Arctium > Arctium lappa. Next base: position 59,993,775 of record CM042059.1, on the reverse strand, counting down.
TCCATGACTCAAACCTTTGATAGATTCAACAAGTTGATTGGAGAGTTGGCCACTGTTGGTGTCAAGATGGACCAGGATGATGTCAACAGAAAATTTATAAGATCTCTTGGTGAAGAATGGTTGATGTACACTGTATCCTTTAGACAGAATGATAATCTGGAGGATAAGGAGCTTGATGATCTCTACAATGATCTAAGGGTGTTTGAAGCAGAAGTTGAATCTAAGAAAAGACCATCTGGATACTCTCATAATGTTGCCCTCCTATCATCTACTACTGATTCTACTGCTAATACAGAATCAGTTAGTGCTGCTTATGTCTCAAAACAGGATGGGTCCAATGATTCTGTTTTGGAAGCATTCCTTGCTAGTCATGCTAAATTTGCTCTTATCAATGATGATCTGGAGCAGATCAATATTGATGACCTTGAAGAGATGGATATCAAGTGGCAAATGGCAATGCTCACCATGAGAGTCAAAAGATTCATCAAAAGAACAGGTAGAAACAATTTTGCCATGAGAAGAGAAGATGGTGTTGGATTTGATAAATCCAAAGTGGAATGCTACAAACGCCATAATCTGGGACACTTTGCAAGAGAGTGCAGAGGAGGTATTGCTCAACAACATGGAAGAAATAATCAACAACCAAAGTCCACTACCTATAACAAGAATTCATCTCAAGCTCTTGTCTCACAAGAAGGGATGATCTTTGATTGGAGTGATCAAGCAGAGGAGGCAATTCAGAACCAAGCATTGACGACTGAGGTTTCAGAGTCATCAAGCACTGCAATCCCCATTGAGGTAAAATTCTAAAACTTGTCTTGAAACTGGTAAAAAGTACAGGGATCACAATCAGAGCATGTGTGATGACCTTAAAAGGTTAGAGAAAGATAGAAGATAGTATGTTGTGATCGTTGAGAAGTTTGAAGAACAAATTAAGGCATATCAAGCCAATGAACTTCAACATTCATATGATACAAACTACTGGAAGTGGGAGAAGAATCAGTTAGAGTTTAAGCTAGAAAAGTGTAGAGAGGAGTGTGAAAAGGTTAAGAGTGAATTTGAGAAGGCCAAACTAGACATTGAGAAATATTCTAATGCTTCTAAAGCAACAGACTCTTTACTTAAATCTTAAATTCATGACAAACTAAAGAGAGGTATGGGCTACAACAACACCCTCCACCTTACAATAATAACTATATTCCCCCCACCTCAGACCTCTTAGAAATACAGGATAAGAATGACTTACCTGCAGGAGCCACAGATGTAGATCCATTAAACAAAGTAGTGGTTGAGGCAGATTCTGAAGAAGAGAACTCTGAGGGTAAGAATAAGGAAGACCATAAAGATATTCCCTTAGAAAACCATATTCTTACAAATGAGAGAGGGGGTAAACCATTTATTAAGAGTGATAAAGTGAAGATGTCCAAGACAGAGAAAGAGACTGTTAAGAGTGAGAAAGCTGAGACCTTCAGGAAAGGAAAGGAAAAGGTACAGGGAGTTCACTACATGCAAACCTCTGTTGTAAATCCATGTACTTGTCAAAAGAACAAGCCCCATAAACATGATAAAATAAGGGGAAATCAGAGAAACATAAATAAACAGTGGGCTCAAAAACAGGGAATTGATCTAAGCAAAGTCAATAGACCAAAGCCTTGTTTTATTTGTGGCAACTTAAATCATCTAGCCAAACACTGTTATTTCAATCCTATTAACCAAAAATTTTCTTTTCAAAGACAAACACAAAATTCAGTTGGTTATAGGAAGCAATCAAGAAATCACATGGCTACTAATATGAGAACAGTACCAATGAAAATTGGGACTGCAAAATCTAATATTCAGAATAAGTTTGCGAAATCAAAAGAAAATACTCCAAGAAAGTCAAGGAGTAACTCACAGAACAAGAAAGCAAACAACTTTGTCAAGATTTGGGTTCCAAAAGTCAAGAAACCTGTTAGTACTGCTACCTCAAATTGTACTGCTAACAGAAATAGTGCTACTGATAGCAATACTACGGCTAACCAAGTTAGTACTGCTAACAAGGATAGTGCTGCTACAGTGTTAATGCTGCCAAGCCCATAATTTTGACAAAGTATTCCAGCCATGAGATTCCTAAATCTGATCATCTCATCCAGACTAAGATTACTGATTATAAATATGTTGATGAGAAAGGGCAACCCAAGACCTCTTTGGCTTGGGTTCCCCCTAGAAACTAACTGTTTTATCTAGTGTGCAGGGAAACCAACAACTCAAGAAGAAGAACATTTGGCATGTAGATAGTAGTTGTTCTAGGCACATGACAGGTAACATGGACTGCCTTCAAAATTTCAAAAGATGTGATGGAGGACATGTTGCTTTGAATGACAATCCAGCAGGAGGTAAGATAAGTGGCAAAGGTATGGTTTCAGATTACTTTGCTGAATTGGATACTTAGTACTTCTAGTTAAGTTAATACTGCTCTCACTATTACTCCTTATGATAGTTCAAAATTTGGTTAAGTATGGTTACTACTGCAAGGTGGTTTATATTGCCAGTGCAAAGTTACTACTGCTTACCTTATTTCCACTTCCAGACAGGGTTAATACTGCTAGTCTGTGTTAATGCTGCTGGTATGTGTTACTACTGCTGTTAGTGTATTATTGTATCCAAGATTTAATAGGAAAAGTCAATTCAAGTAAAGTCAATGAAGTCAATGTATGTTTAGTCAATATGAGATTACTTAGTCATTAAGCTTGTAGTTTTAGTCCTTGGTATAAATACCATGTTGCCTTGTAATCTTGTAGTAGAGTTCATTGTATGCTTTTAACATTGTCAGATATATGAATGAATACGTTCTCTCTCTACACTCTCTCTCTAGAACATTGACATTGTTATATCTTGTTAAGAGTATTTGATTTGCTTGATAATTGATTTTCAATTGGTATCAGAGCAAACCAAACAAATTCAGAATTATTGGATTTATCAAACTGATTTGATTTTCTGAAAAATTGTCAAGAAAATTCGTTTTTGTAAAAAGTCACTGTTTGATCCGATTTTTCATGTTTTTGTACAATTAAATCAAGAAATTGATTTGATTGTATACGTTTTATCAACTGAATCATTTTCGTTCAGATCACACTGTCAAATTTCAATTCCAGATCGATCAATTTGATCAAAATGTTGGTTTTTTTGAAAAGTTGAATACGAGCACTGTTTCTTGAATCAATTCGTTGATTTTTATGGTTTTAATGGAAATTTTGTCATAGAAAAGTGTTCTAATATGCAAATCGATCATATTGTTGCAAGTTTATGTTTCAATTTGCAGGTTTAAGTTGATTTTAATTGATTTCGTGAACTGAAGTGTCGAAACACGCAAGATCCAGAAAACGCATAAGTTCTTCGTAGAACGCGCAAGCTTCAGATTGAAGAACGCACAAGTTCATCAAGTCGTTAAAACGCGCAAGTCGCTAGAACGCGCAAGTTGAAGATTTGGTCTCAAACGCGCTAGTCAAAGTTAGCGAGTTTCTAAAACGCGCTAGTCGAAGTTAGCGAGTTTCTAAAACGCGCAAGTCAAAGTCAGCGAGTTCCGTACATCTGCGAGTTTGCTTGCGAGTTTGGATAAAAAGCGCAGATAGAGTCAAGCGAGTTTGAGAAACACGCAAGGTGAAGCGTGCAAGTTTGATTGAAACAGTGATCTGCGAGTTGTTTGACTTGCGAGTTTGTTTTGAAACAGTGATCTGCGAGTTTTAAGACTTAGATTTTTTTTTCGAAAATTTAATTTTTTTTTCCTGATCCAAGTTTGACTTTTTAGTCAAAATTTCTGATTTGTTTGGGAACGATCTTTCACATCAAGTTAATCATTCAAGATGTCTTCTACAGGCAAACATTCTACTGAGAGAAAGAGGATGATCAACAAAGTTTTGGATCACATTGTGTTAATTCCTCATATCATAATGGATGGAAATGAAACATCTGTTTCAAATTCCAAATTGACAAATTCTGATAAAATTCCAATTTGTGCAAAATGTACTGATATTGAAAAATCTGATTTTACAGGAATTATCAGTGCAAGAGAGAAGGAAATTAAAGAAAGAGAGAAAGAGATTAAAGAGAAAGAAGAAATCATTGCTTTAAAAGAAAATACAATTGTCACATGTGAGAAAGAGATCAAGCTGAAAGAAAGAAAGATAAAAAATCTTCAAAGCCAACTGAAGACGACTGAACAGAAGTCATCAGAATCACAAGATGAATCAGTCAAGCTTCAAAACAAGTTAAAGGTTTTTGAAGATCATATATCTAGTCTGGAAAAGAAAAATGCTGAATTGTTAAAAAGCATTAAAGAAGATAAAGTCAAAGAGAATCTTCAAAGCCAACTGAAGACAACTGAACGAAAATCATCAGATCTCCAAGCTGAATCAGTTAAGCTTCAACAAACGTTTACGGCTTTTGAAGACAAAATATCTGCCTTGGAGATACAGAATGTTGAACTGTCAAAAAGCATCCAAGCAGATAAGGAAAATTCAAATTTGGAGAAATCTTATACTCAAAAGATGTCTGAACTTTCCAAGAAAGCTAACCAAGAGAAGAAGGATTTAGAGCTTAAATGCCTTAAACTTTCAAAGCAAGTGTCTAACTTTGAAAAGATTTTGATAACTGAACGGGATATATTTGCTAAAGAGAAACAAGTTCTTGAAAATAAAATTACTAAACTTCCCAACCAGATTTCCACTTTACAAGACCTACTTGAGAAAGAAAGAAAATGCTTTAAAGAAAACAAGAGGTCTTATGAGCTTGAAAAGAAAAACGCAGAAAAGAGAAATACTGGGATTTTGAAGGATATTTCAGAGAAAACCAAGAACTTGGAAAAGAATTTTGAGCAAGAACGTTCACATTTTGAATCTGAAATATCTAAGCTCACATCCAAATTAACTGCTCTATCATCAGACTATCAAAAAGAACAGAAGGCCAAATCTGATTTGAAACAAAAGTTTGACACACTTTCAGATGAAAGAAACATTTTGACTAAAAAGATAAATGACTTGGAAGCTGCAAACATTGCATTGTCTGATAAAGTAACAGATGATGTGATTAGCCAATCACCTGTTGATCATTCAATAGAATCAGTCTGTTCTTTCAAAACAACTTCAAGTTCTATTCATGAGAAAAATGTTTTGAAAAAGAAAATTGTCAAATCTAAAATTGTCAAATCAAATCAGATTAGACCATCTAATCTATTCTATGACAAATCTGTTGATGGCTCAGCGAAATTCTATGTCAAATCTCTTGGAAAGCAATCTAAGAAAAATCAGATGGTCTAGCGAGTGAAGGATTCTTCGGAAGAGAAGAAAAAAGACAAAGCATCTGCATCCACAACCAATGCAAACAAGAACAGTGTGCATAAAGGTAACTCTTTTGGTAATTCTGATACATTTTATTCTACTAATCAATTGATCAGGATTGCTCGGAAGAAAATATGTTGTTCTTACTGTGGAGCACATGACTTTGTAAGTAAAAACTTTGTTAATTACTGGTGTGGTTCTTATTATGTAAACCCCACAAGAACTGCAACTAACACTTCAGGACCCAAATATCAGTGGGTACCAAAAGCTAAAACTGTGTTGCAGGCACCCAAAGTTTAAGGGGGAGCATGGTGTTTGACTTCTAGACAAAACAGTCCAGGACTCGTACTTCAAAGTACAAGTTTATGGCTCTTGAATAATTCAGTTCAAGACCCGTACTTCAAAGTTCAAAGACTGTGGCTTCTGATCACATGACAGATCAGAACCCGTTCTTTCATGTTCAAATATGGATATTCTGCAAATATCCAGGGGGAGCTTACATGATATAAATCATTCTATAATGATTCGAGGGGGAGCTTAAAGGTAAGTATCTTCTATTCCTAGATCTCTGATTGTTTGAAAGAAGAACAACTTTCAAGCATGAAAAACGATTTCTAAAATGTTCAAACCACTTCTCTATTCTCAAAAGATTTCATGAATTAAGAAGTGTGATTTTCAAATGTTTTTCATATTGATCTTTAATGTTTAACTGACCGTGTGTTTCTAAAGATCAATACTCGTGTATTATCTTTCCTATATACTGTAAAGTTTTCACACACACAGGTTCAGTACTTCATTTGAATCAGTTATTACCATGACTCTAAAACGAAACAATTTTTCGATGGTAATACTCCCGTTTACTTTCAAATGTTGTTGAGCATCAATCATCATTTCATTCTTTGTACGTTCATTGCAAAACTGTTTATATTCGTTCATATAAACAAAATTTCCAATTCTTTGATACCCTAACCATTTCATTTGATCTGATTGATACATTGTCAGATTCTCAAAATAATTCTCTTGATTTCATTTCATTCATTCAATATTCTTGTTTTGAGAGATCTTCATTGTTCAAATGCTCAAATTTCATTCATATTTTTAATGAGCATACATTTTGACAATGTTATCATTTTTATGCTTAATTGTTCAAGTTAAACTGTTGAGCAACCATTCTTTTTAGAACTTACATGGGATTCTTGTGTGAGCTTAAACAGAACTTCCATGGATTCACGCAAACCAGTGTTCCTACACAGGAAGTTATCCTTGAGTGAATGAGGGGTGAGGGGTCAAAATCAAAGAGTGGGGGAGATAACTCATCCGGTTGAGTTTTTCTCATTGCGTGAAGCGGAAAAATGTAAATGAGAGTTTGGTTAGAAGTGAGCTTTAATGTTAAAAAGAAATAGGGTGTGAGAACAGAGTTAAAAGAATATCATAACTCTGCACCAACCACTTTCTGAGCCGGGCAGCCACAAAATCTGATTGGTTCAAATTTTTGGTGACCATCATTAAAAAAGGCAGTGAGCCCATGCCAACTCTTGCAATTACCCCACCAGCCACTCATTTCTTTCTTAACAAAAAAATGTTTCATTTTCTTTGGGGACGCAACATATCTGCTATCTGGTCTTCACTCGGAAGATTTAGATATTGAAAAAGAAGGAAAGTTGCCCCACCTTCGCACCTCTTTCATGCACATTGAGTCCGTGTAATACCTGTTGCTGTCTCAACAGTTTACACAATTTGAGCCTTATGAAACACAATCATTGTGCTAAATTCTTTCATACACAAGCACGAGCACACAGAAAATTTGTTTTTCTGTCAGAACATTCATAGATAAACCTTGTGTTTTTCAATGATTGAATGGAAGTCCTGGGGAGTCATCATCAAACCAGCTCCTTATATTGTACATTCGTTGTACACAGTAACTTTGTGTTACTGACAGGCACTTCTAACTGTTTCATTTGTTGAATCAGGGTTACCAAGTTCATTATATCTGAATTTGAAAAGATTCGGGTATATACAGTTCATGATTTAGTTCAGATCAAAAGGAGGAGAATGTATTTTCAAGGGGGAGATTCAAAGATTATGTTGAAATTGAAGATGTTTTGATGATTATGAAGACCTCACAATCATCAAAAAGGGGGAGAAATATACAAAGATCAATTTCAAAAGTTATGAAGAAAGTTCAAAGACTTCAAAGAAGTTCAGAGTTTCTAAAGTCAAGACATGTGGAGAATTTCTGAATTTTCACATTAGATGAAAAGGAATAATTCTGAGATTATTCAAAGTCAAATTCTGAAGATGATTTGAGAAAGATTGTTGTTCCAAAGATGGTCAAGAGATCAAAGAGATGAAGATACAAATTTTCAAAGATTTTAAAGAAGTTTCAAAGAAGTTTTTCAAAGATTTCGAAGTTTTCAAGACTTGTTGACTTTCCAAAGCTACAAAGTATTAAAGACTTTTCAAGATTCTTCAAAGACTAAAAGACTGAAGATTGTTAGAGTCTCAAAGTTCAAGACTATCAGAGACAAAAGTTGAAGAATCAAGCGCTGAAGACTAGTGTCAAATTTTTATTAAATCTTGAATACAAAGGGGGAGAATGTTAGTGTATTATTGTATCCAAGATTTAATAGGAAAAGTCAATTCAAGTAAAGTCAACAAAGTCAATGTATGTTTAGTCAATATGAGATTACTTAGTCATTAAGCTTGTAGTTTTAGTCCTTGGTATAAATACCATGTTGCCTTGTAATCTTGTAGAAGAGTTCATTGTATGCTTTTAACATTGTCAGATATATGAATGAATACGTTCTCTCTCTACACTCTCTCTCTAGAACATTGACATTGTTATATCTTGTTAAGAGTATTTGATTTGCTTGATAATTGATTTTCAACTTCTAATCTGTGTTAATGCTGTTGGTATGTGTTACTACTGCTTATATGGATTAGTACTGCGGGCTTGTTAATGCTGCTAGGATACTTAGTACTGCTCTTAACTGAATCCATTATCATATAAATACTCTCTTTGACCGCCAAAATCCAAACGGCTCTTTGAATTTGCTACGAGTGTTCTTTCCCTCTATTTCTCTCGAATTCTTACTTACCAGTGTGTAACCCTAGTTTCGATCAAGAAGATGGCAGGACTGGTGTTTGTTGATCATCACAATGAGTTGGCAATGCTACAGCAACCCAAGCAAGCAGAGGGTTTTCATTAGATTGTGGATTTCCTAAAATCCTCCCACATCGCCTACGTTTTAACTGTCAATCCCACAATCTATGTGGAGCACATGCGTCAATTCTGGGCCAATGCCTCTATACAGACTATTGATGGCAATCAGGTCATCAAATCAAGGGTTTGTGATAAACCTCTAACCATCACAGAAGGCTGTATTCGCATTCATCTACGACTAGATGATGCCCCAGGTATTATCGCTCTGTCCAAGGAAGATCTCTTCCAATCAATTGGTCGAATGGGGTATGAAGGTATCACTGAGGTTTACAAGGTCTTCAAGAGTTAATTTTCACCTCAGTGGAGATTCTTTGTTCATACCCTTCAACATTGTATTTCTAGAAAAACAACTTGATGGAGTGAGTTCAGCAATACCTTAGATTATGCTCTAGTCTGCTTAGCTACCTCTAGCAAGTTTAATTTTTCTCAAATGATTTCAATGATTTAATGTCAAACCTGGATACCAAAACCAAAAGCTTTTATATGTATCCCAGGTTTGTACAAGAAGTACTTAACCAAGAATTGACGGATTTACCCTCTTTTCAAGAGGTGTATGTACCAAAACCTCCCAAAGGGAAGGTATTCTCCAACATGAAAAGACCAAGTAAGGACTTTTCTAGACAAGAGACACCATTGTTCTCTACAATGATGGTTATGTCTCATTCCCATGGTGAGGCATCAGTGTCAAAGCACACATCCGACCACCCAACTGATTACCTACCCACACCATTCAGTTCAATTAATACTCCTCATATCCCTAGTGTGAAGCCAAAATCCCCCATCACACAAATATATATAAGGAAAAAGGTATAGAAGGTTCCTTCCCTTCTTGTATCTTAACCCCCAAAGCCTACAAGCCCTATGATGGAGCATTCTCCATCAGAGAATATCGAAAGGGAAACCATAGGGGTGTATCCCAAACCCAAGAAGGTGCTCTATAAGGAGAAGGATGAGCATGTGGGTAGTAAGGCTCACACTACTGATTCTCCACAAGGTGTGGATCAGGACAGTGTGAACATCTCTAAGACCTTCCCACGGAAACTTTAGATGAGCAATCATCTAAAGGTCCCAGGTGCCAAGAAACAACGGGGGTAGAAGGTGCTTCTGCTATGCAGAAGGCCTCTACTAAAAGTTCCAAGGAACCTTCAAGGGTGGTAAAAACACCTAAAGGAGGTGAGGATAGATATACTTATGATGAATTGATGGATACTCTTGGTACAATAAGTCTGGTAGTTTACAATCAAAATTTGGAGATACAAGAGATGAAAAAGGTGATCACTTGTCAACAAGTGCAGATTACCAAACTCAAGAAGATGGTTCTCAAATTGGTGCACAAAAAGAAGAATACTAAATTTGTTTTGAAGAAAAGGAGCATTGATCATGATGCTTCCAAAAAGGGGGAGACTAAAGAGGAGGAATGTGAAAAGAAAATCCCTGTTGGCATGGAATCTCAATTTGAGGGGGAGATTGGTGCTGAAACAGAGAAAGAAGCAATAGAAACTGCCCATGCAGCAGAAACTGAACAAGCAGCAGAAACTTTTGTGAAAACAGCAGTAATTGAGTCAGCAGCAGAAACGATAGAACCAGCAGTAGAAACAGAGAAGGTAGCAGCAGAATCTGGTTTATCTATAGAGGAACTAGAAATTGCTGAAACCTTGGTCAAAGCAAAGCATGACACTCCTAAAGCCACTCAAAAGGCTAAGGGAGTGGTGATCAATGAAGGAAAAACAGAGAAGACAAAGAAAGAAATAAGCATGTCAGATGCAAAGAAGAAAGGAAAAGAAAAGGTGGTTGAATCCGAGAAACTTGTGAAAAAGCAAAGGCAAATATTTATGGATGCAGAGTTGGCAAAGAAGCTGTAGGAAGAGCTTGAACAGGAGAAAGAGACACAAACAGCTAAAGACTGACAAACTGCCTTAGATTTGTCTACAAAGCTAAATGAAGAATATATCAGAAGAGTTTAAAGCTTGCTGCTAAGAAAGTTACAAAGAAGGCATCAAGGCAAAGACTGCCATTAAAGACAAGACAAAGACAGCCTTCAGAGACCTTCCTGGAAATCAAGATAGAAGGAAAATGATAAACTTTCTGAAAGGAGCTATTGGAGTTCCTGAAGGGATGTTTACCAACATGTCTTATGGTAGAATAGAAGAACTATATAAGAAGGTGATGGCCAAGCTACAAGGGGATTTCTCTCAAAGGGTTGAGGTTGAAAGAAAGACATGATCTCAACATACAACAGCCTTTCCCTAACAGTGAAGAAGGCACTCCTATCAAAGAAAAGGCAGAAGTGAAGCAAGAAGAGAATTTAGCTCAACAGATTGGAGATATTAAAAGAAAGAAGTCCATTGCTACCAAGCCAAAGGCAAAAGGCCTAGAACTGAAGAAGGAAAGAAAGAACAGGAAAGTGAGAAAATGGATGCAGAACCTTCAGATCAGCCTAGACAATCAAATGAGCAGGTGAATTTGTACATGATTGTGACTAGTGAAGAACCTATGCAAGTTGACCCTATCTCAATGAAAGCACCAGAGATTATTCATTGGGATACTCTGAAGGATAACAGAATAGAATATTTCAGAATCAAGAGAATGGGTGATCAGTTTGAGGTTTATTCAACTTGGGGCAAAGTAATCAGAAGTTGTTCCAGAGCTGACTTGGAAGAAATGTACAAAGTTGGGATAAAACTGTATGAGAAAGTGTTGAAAGGGAAAGAAATGAGTCTAACCAAGATATCCATGGAGTACTTGTGCATGATGTTTGAGCCTGAAAGAGTACAGCATAGGATCAAAGATTTGCATCATGAATATGGATTAAAAAAGATTGATCATTGGATGCTGTTTGAAAATTGTGGAGTCTACATGATTACAATTGACAAAAGTTATCATGAGTATTATCTAGTTGACAAGGTGTACGACCACAGCAAGGAAAAGCTGCAAGGGATGCTGAACGCAAAGTTGGTCTGCCCTACTGGTTCTGAAATGGCAAGGATTATGGTAAGAAGAACCATTATCAAAGTCTGGGACTGGATCCAAATCTGGGCAATTAAGCTGAAGTTTTGAAAGCATCATGAACACCCTATGCTGAAGAACTTAACTTCTCAATTTGAAAAGTTAAGTTGGGGGAGATTGTTGGGTCTGAAATGTGCTAAGGATGGATAATACTGCTGGACTTCAAGATTAATACTGCTGATTACATTAATTCTGCTTCTTGAATGATTACTGCTGCTTGAAAGTTAATACTGCTAGTAGTTAGTACTGCTTGAAGAATTACTACTGCAAGCATGGTTAGTACTGCTGAGGAAGTTAATACTGCTATGAAGATTAATGTTGTTAATGTTGATAATGATGACTTGGAACGAAAGACTAGGAGCTGAAGATAATGATGAAGATAATTATGGAATGGATGCTAAAGATCAATATTTCTTTTGTAATTATCTTGTAATCAGTTCTGTATATATAGTCTAGAGGTCTTTGATAGTTAGATATAGTTTTTAATAGTCTTATTAATACGAATATACGTTTAGAGAGAATTGTTAGACGGTAATTGTATTCAAGATTAAATGCGGGTCATTGTTGTAATTAGTGTTTGTGTGTGAGTTGTAATGAGCTAGAAGGTTTGACCTTGCTTGCTCATGTTGACCTATATATAAGCAAGTACTTGTATTGTTTGTAGGTAAGCATGAGAGTAAGTGTGTGAAAGTGAAGGTGTAATATTGATGGTAGTTGAGAGAGAGTAAGAACACATAGTTCCACACATTGAGTTCACACATAAACACATTCTATCTTGACAGGTTAATCACTAATAGATCTATGGTTTGATGTAATTCTTGTGATTAATAAACAAAGTGTTTTGTGATAACCTGTATGTGTTTATGCTAGAAAATCTTGGGCCATAATTGGTATCAGAGTCAAATCCGTTTGAAAATCAAGAAAATGTTTTAAGTCGACACTATTCACGTTACTGTTCACGAAGTCAAAATCAATTTTGATTTCTAGTGGAATTTTTGATTTGAATCTGATTAGGTTATGTTCTTATTGTATAATCGATCGAGTATGTCTGGATAGATTTGATAATTGCACTGTAATCGAATATGAATTTGTGACTTTTGTTGAGTTTGAGTTCACGAGTTTCACGTACTGTTCTTGAATCGATTTGATGATTTGTGTGATTTTAATCGAAATTACTTGTTAGAATTGTGTTCGAAATTTGTTGATAAGTAAATTGTCAAATTTTCAGATCGAAATTCGAAGTCTAGATGAGTTTTTGGTGTGATTTTGATCGATTTTAGATGTTTGCGTGTGTTCGTCAAACTTTGCGCTTGATTCATCCTGGTTTGTGCGTGTTCATCCTGGTTTGCGCGTGTTCATCCTGGTTTGCGTATCATTCATCCAAGTTTATTTGTGTTTGATTTGTTATTTGCGTATCACTACACAAACACAAAGTGTTATTTGCGTATCACCACACAAACGCAAAGTGTACGCAAAACGTTGTTTGCGTATCACACAATGCACACGCAAAGTTGTTTATGTCACTGATCAAACTCAGTTTGTGCTCCTTAGCACATACGCAAAGTAAGGTTTGCGCTCCTCAGCACAAACGCAAAGTAAGGTTTGCGCTCCTCAGCACAAACGCAAAGTAACATTTGCGCTTCAAAACACAAACGCAAAGTCAGGTTTGCGTACCACATCACAAACGTAAAGTATCGTTTGCGCTTCACACTGCAAACGCAAAGCTAAGGTTTGCGTTCCACACTACAAACGCAAAGTTAAGGTTTGCGTTCCACACTAAAAACGCAAAGTCAAGTTTTGCGTTCCATGCTACAATCGCAAAGTCTGGTTTGCATACTGTACTTGATTCGAGAAGTGTGGTTTGCGTTTCACACTATTCACAGGTTTTTGCGTTTCATACTGTATTGTACTTAATTTTTTTTGAAAAAGTTTTCTTGATTTGATTGGATTTAAAGATCTTTACTAGCTAATATTTTTTATCTTGTGTAGGAATATACATCTTTCAATCATGGCAAATGAATTTCTCTCTATGGGATCTCATCTGAAGCCTCCGGTCTTGTCTGTCGGAGATTATTCACAATGGAAGAAAAGAATGATTCAGTTCATAAATCTAAAGAACATAGATTATATGACATCTATCATAGATGGTCCGGGAAATCCACAATCGTTTGTACCTGGACAAGTAGCCACAGCTACATCTCCAGCAATCCCAGATCGATATGTGTCAAAACCATATCAATTCTTTACTGATGTGGAAAAGGCAAGACACAAGCTTGATGAAGAGGCACTTATCTATCTCACTATGGCAATCCCTAATGATATCTACAATCGCGTAGATAGTAGGGAATCTGCAAAAGATTTATGGGATGAATTGGAGAAACAGTTTCAAGGATCAAAGAAGTCAATTCAGACAAAGCTGAATCAGAGTATAAATGCATATGATGGCTTTCATGCAAAAGAAGGAGAGACTTTGTTGGAAACATACAATCGTTTCAATGTGATCTTGAATGATCTAAGGATAAATGGAATGAACAAGTCAGAATCAAAGATCAATTATAAGTTCATCAAGAACTTGAACCTAGAATGGAAAAGCTATGTTATCAACATTCAGATGACTAAGGACATGGCACAAGAAGACGTCAATGAAATCTTCACAACTTTATCTCAGCATGAGGATGAAGTAAAGCAGCTTGGTGCTGAAAAGAAGATGGTCAAAGATTGTCTAGCCTTAATGTCTGAACGTAAGAAAGGGTCAAGTTTCAAGTCCAGTTCTTCCTCCAAGTCAAAGTCAAGGAAATCCAGAGCTCTCCTAACTGAAGTCACTGTTTCAAGCACTGATCAATCTTCTACTGAAAGTGAAGAAAATTCAGATGAGGATATGCAAAGATTCGCTAAAAATCTGGCTCTTCTCACAAAGCAGTTTAAAAGCTTTGGAAAGAACAAGTACAAGCCGAAATATGAAAGTTACAAGAAAGACAAGTACAAACCGAGATTTGAAAAGAAGTATGAGAAAAGAGGAGAGAAAAGAGATGAAAAGCGAGAAGAGAAACGAGAAGATAAGAGAGAAGGAAAGAAAGAAGAGACTGAGTCGAAATATGGACGATGCTATAACTGTGGAAAACTAGGTCATTTTTCCAAGGATTGCAAGTTCAAGCGTACAAAGAATTCGGAATATTATGCTCGGAAATCTCTGTTAGAAAAGAAGGTGGAAGATGGTCAGAACTTAATGGCGGAAGAAGAGAATTGGTTATACAAGAGTTCTGATGATGAATCTGCACACTTTACTAGGTGTGTATGATGGCCAAAGTAGATGAGGACAATGGATCATCTTCTGATCATTCCGATTGTGGTTCCGAGGTACGTATTCAATCCTTAAAGGCTCAAGTTAAATTCATGAAAGAAGAGTTTAAAACTTTAAAAGGCAAACTTAGTCATGAAAGACAAACAATGTTGAATTTTCGTGATGAAAATTCAATGTTGAAAGATGTTAAGGAAAAATAATCTCAGAAAGATTGTTTGAAAAAGGACAAAGATGTTTTAAATTCAATGATATATGAGCTTGAAAGAGATCTTGTAAATTAAATGCTGAAAAAGGTGATTTTCAATTAAAATTTGAAGCGTGTTTTCAAGAAAGAAACGAGGCATATTGTAAAATCAAGCAACTGGAGGATTTAAATTTGAAAAGAGGACAGACTGAGCAAACATTAAATCTTTTAACAAACAAACTCCAAGATGTCAGATTTTATAATGTTAAAAAAGGTTTAGGTTTTGAACCAAATAATGTTTTGAAAAGAGCACCAGAAAAAGGTAAAGTTGTGAATGACTATGACACTTCATCTTGCGCTGATTCTACTTCAAGTTTAAAATCTATTGGTTTTGGTTATAAAGATTTAAATGAAAGTTACAAAACAAGAAAAATATAATTTAGTGAATTTACGTCACTATTTTCTCCTTGTTTACCAACAGAATCAGCCAAGGTTGAAGAAAATAGTACTGAATCTGATTTATTCACTTCTAATTCCTCAAAAGATTCAAAAAGTGAAAATATCATGAATCAAAACCTTAATTCTGATTTTTCAAAAATTATGACTGAGGAGATCTTTACAGAAAGGATGAATGCTTCAGATCCTGTTCCTATTATAGAAAAGATAGAATCAAACTCTGAAGTGAATCAAGCATCTAATTTTGAGAAACAAATCACAGATCTTCAAAAGACAATTGAAGAGTTAGAAGATGAGAGCATTGATCTCAAATTCAAACTTGACAAGTCTTCTGAAGAAAACAAAGAACTCTCTAGAGAGTTAAATATTTTAAAAAATGATTTGTTTCAACAAAATCTAAAGGAGAAAAAGATGTTTGAGTCTTCAAACTGGAATGTTCATTCTAATCTAGAGTTTGATACTGTTAATTCTAAAACTTCAGTTGTTTATACTTCTACTCCTAAATACCCTCCGAGTATTTTTGAAAAAGGAGAAGCTTATTGTAATTCAAAGCCAAAATCATCTTCTTCAAAGAACACTAACAAGATTATGTTTCCTGTTTCAGATGTAAAAAGTCAAAATGGTAAAGGAGAAAGGATGAAGAATGGGAAGGAAAATAAAGTTGCTAAAAATAAATGTAATATCAGTGATAGTGGTAGTTTTATGTGTAAAAATTCAAACGTTTCCAAATGTCAAAGTTGTATAAATTATTGTACTTCATTGGATAAATCTAAGCTTTTGACATTTGCACGTAAGAATTTTATCGGCAAACACTGTCATGATAATGCTTTTATCATTCCTTCCATTCATCCTAAATCTAAAGTTTCCAGAAAAACATCTCATGTCAAATCAGCTTCAAAATCATTAACTCATCAGGCTAAAATTTTTCATGCTAAGATTGATCATTTTTCGAAAAAGAAAACATTTCATGTGCTTAATGTTAAAATGGTATGAAAATGGGTACCTAAGCCTCACTATGAGTGTTGAATTAAGGCTAAGGTAGATGATGTTGATGAGTTGCAAAAAGCTAACAAGAAAGGACCCATCTGGATATGGGTACCTAAACAGAAATGAGTTGTTCTTTTTGCAGGCCTCACATACATGGTATATAGATTCAGGATGCTCGCGCCATATGACATGATTTAAGCATCTACTTCACAATTATGATGAGGAACCTGTCGGTACTGTAAGTTATGCAAATTCTGAGATTACTAGATACATTCGAGGACACGGATTGTTAACAAATGGCATTGTGACGATCAAAAGAGTATTATACGTAGAAGGACTTGATCATAATCTTTTCAGTACAAGTCAATTCTGCGATAGTCAATTTCAAGTTCGGTTTACTGATAAATGTTGTTATATTGAAAAAATAGATGGTCGTGCAGTTTTTAAGGCTAAGCGGGATGCAAATATTTATTCTGTGAATTTTCCAACGCTTTCTGCATCAAGACCTGTTTGTCTGATTGCAAAAGCTTCACGAGCTGAAAGTTGGATATGGCATCGGCGTCTGTCTCATCAAAACTTTGATGTGATTAATCAGTTGGCGAGACAAGGTATTGTAAAAGGTCTACCAGAACTAAGGTTTGAGAAGGATTCTCTTTGTCCTGCTTGTGAAATGGGAAAGATGAAGCGAACATCTCATAAAGCAAAGACAAAATTCTCTTCCTCAACACCTCTTGAATTGATACATATGGACCTTTGCTACCCGATGAGAACTCAGTCTATCAATGGTAAGAAATATATTTTGGTCATGATAGATTAGTACTCCAGATATAGTTGGCTGGAATTTTTAAGGACAAAATCAGATACAGCAGAGCTGATCATTGAGTTTTTAAAGAAGATCTAGGTTCGACTACAATTGCCAGTTATATCTTTGAGAAGTGACAATGGCCCGGAATTCAAGAATGAAAAGCTTTAGAGTTATCTTATATCTGTTGGGATCTCACAAAATTTTTCTACTGCCTACACTCCTCAACAAAACGGTGTAGTTGAAAGGAAGAATCGAACACTGGTGGAAGCTGCGAGGACAATGTTAGCCTATTCCGAATTGCCAATGTTTCTGTGGGCTGAAGCCGAAGCCACTGCGTGTTTCACACAAAACCGCACGATTGTCATCAAAAAACATAAAAAGACAGCGTATGAACTTATTAATCGTCGAAAACCGAATATTAAAGTTTTTCGTACTTTTGGTTGCAGGTGTTATATTCTCAATCATCGAGACAATCTTGGAAAATTTGACTGCGATTGCGATTACAGCTAATCCAGTACAACATTCCAAGACGAAACACATTGACGTGCGTTATCATTTTATAAAGGATCATGTCGAGAAGGGTGATATTGAGATGCACTTCGTGATTACAGACTACCAGTTGGCTGACCTTTTCACCAAGCCGTTGGATGAAAAGAGGTTTACCTTTTTAGTTAGCAAACTTGGTATGTGAAACGCCAATTCATGATTCTAGGGGGAGTTTTCTAATCTTGTACTTTATTTGAATATATTTTGGATAATTCATCATATGTTGACTGACTAAAGCGGAATCATTTTTATAATGATTACCAAAATCTTTTTCTTGCAGGATATTTTATGTGACAATGGCTTTTGGACAATTCAGTTCAAAACCCGTATTCAAATGTTTTCTTCTGTAGGATGCTTTCATGATTATATCTTTTCAGGAAGTTTTTTCATTTGAAAGGGAGTTTAGAAATTATATTGCTATATCTTTTATAATAATATTTCTAAAAAGATTGACGTTTTACAGATATCAAGGGGGAGGATATCTAGTCAAGGATACTTTAATTGCTATATTCATTCCAGGGGGAGTTAAGGATTCTGATTTCAATGTATATCATTCTAATCCTTATATTCTAACACTTGTGAAAGAAGAACAACTTTCACTTGTGAAAAATGTTTTTAAAATGTTCAAACCACTTCACGATCTTAAAATGTTTTTCTGAATTGAGAAGTGTGAATTTTAAATGTTTTTTGGATACTTCATTGGTTATCTGGCCGTGTGTTCTTTAAAGAATAATACTTGTGTATTTTCTTTTCTATATACTTTGTCAAGTATTCATACACACACTGGTTCAGTATTTTCAAATTGATTTTGTTATTACCATGTATCAGATGATATATCTTTCTATGGTAATACTCCCGTCGTGTGGTATTCACAGTTGTTTGAATCAAACGTCATTTCATTTTAATGTGCTTTAATTGATAATATGTTTATATATTGTTCATATAAACAACATATGTCTTTGAATTCCCAAATTTTTTCTTCAAGATAATTTGATCTGATCTTAATATAAAGTTTTGAGATATCTTAAATGTTTAAAATGCTCAAATTTCATTTCTGATTTTTGAATGAGCATACAAACACTGACATATGATTTCTTGTGCTTTACATGTCAAGAAAATCATTGAACAACATATACTTTTAGGCACATGGGATTTAGTGTGAGTGCTTAATAGATCTTCCCTGGATTCATGATAACCAGTGTTTCCTACCCCGGAAGAAATCTTTTCAGTGATTGAGGGGAGAGGGGTCTAAAAGAATTGAGTGTGGGAATGAGCTGAGATATAATGGAAATGAGAGATTGGTTAGATGTGAGCTTATATGATTAAAAGAGAGAGGGTGAGAGAACAGAGTTAAAAGAATATTAGAACTCTGCACCAAGCATCTTTCTGAGTTGGGCAGCCACATTACTGATTGGTTCACATTTCTTTCGTGACCATCATTGAAATAGGCAAATAGCCCATGCCATCTCTTGCATACAACCCCACTAGCTACTCATTCTTTTCTTAAAAAGAGAATGTTTCACATTTTCTGGGGAAGCAACACATAATCTATCGGATCTTCACTTGGAAGATACTGATATTGAAAAAGAAGGAAAGTTGCCCCACCTTCGACCCTTTCTCATGCACGTTGAGTCCATGTAAAATCATTGTTGTCTCAGTGATTTACATACTTTGAGCCTTATGAAACACAATCATTTGTGCTAATTCTTTCAAAACACAAGCAAAAGCACACAGAGAATTTGTTTTTCTGTCAGAACATTCATAGAATTACCTTGTGTTTTTCAATGATTGAATGGAAGTCCTGGGGAGTCAACATCAAACAAGCTCCTTAAGTTGTACATTAGTTTTACATAGTAACTCCGTGTTACTGATAGGCATTTCTAACTGGTTCATATGTTGATTCAGGGTTACCAATCTTATTTTGTTTGAATTTAAAAAGATTCAGATGAATACATTCATGGTTGAACTGCTCTTTCAGATCAGACGACATCTTTTATCACATCATGTTTTGGGGAGATTCATAATTTTCCTATATGGGGGAGATTGTCTATTATCATAAGGAGAAGATGAAAGTTCATGAAGATTGTGCTTATCAGATGGTGGGAAGTCCATTCAATAACAGATCTGACCTTGAAGTGTTTTAATGATTCTGATTCTTACAAATCATTAAAAAGGGGAGATTAATCAAAGTTCAAGATCAGATTGAAGGTTTAAAGATTTCAGAGGAGATAAAGTTTTCAGATGATCAAAGTCAAAGGTTAAAGAAAGTCAGAGTTTGAAAGAAAGTCAGAGTTTATGAAAAAGTTAATTCAAAGGGAGAGACAAGTTTGAAGAATTGTCAAAGTTTTCGAGATGTCAAAGCCAGAAAAGATTTGAAGTTGAAGTTAATTCTGAAGATATGAAGACCTGAAGATTATTGCCAAGAAAATTTTTTAATCTTGAATCCAAAGGGGGAGATTGTTAGACAGTAATTGTATTCAAGATTAAATGAGGGTCATTGTTGTAATTAGTGTTTGTGTGTGAGTTGTAATGAGCCTAGAAGGTTTGACCTTGCTTGGTCATGTTGACCTATATATAAGCAAGTCCTTGTATTGTTTATAGGTAAGCAAGAGAGTAAGTGTGTGAAAGTGAAGGTGTAATCTTGGTGGTAGTTGAGAGAGAGTAAGAACACATAGTTGCACACATTGAGTTCACACACAAACACATTCTATCTTGAAAGGTTAATCACTAATAGATATATGGCATGATGTAATTCTTGTGATTAATAAACAAAGTGTTTTGTGATAATCTGTATGTGTTTATGCTAGTAAATCTTGGGCCACAAGAATTAACCTCAAGATTCTTAGAAATCCTTCTTTAGAGAAGTTTAGAACGTCTGTTGAGCTTGTTCAACAAATTGAGGTTTTCTTTGTAATCATTAAGTTAAATCAATATAACTTGGGATTTGAGTTAATATACTGTTTGATTGATTTACTGTTAAAGTGTTTTTCCGCGACTTCTTTAACATAGTTTCTGAGTGTTTATTAAATTCTTGTTTCGAATTTCGATCCTGACCGGTGTTCACGCGGCCGAGAAGTTATGAGAAATCCAACTGAATTGAGATAGCTTTGAAGAGTCCTATTTTTAAACTCTGTGTCGTTATCGCTACGCAACTTATTGATTGGCAGTTAAAGCAGAACTTGAACTTTATTTATGAAGACAATGATCAGTTCTGGTGCATCATTTTTGGCTCCCATAAATTCCAACCATGTATACCTTGAGTACTCGTCCATCATCACCAAAATGTACTTTTTACCATTTATTGGCTGGGTACGCATAGGTCCGCAAAGGTCCATATGAATTAATTCTAGGGGTGTTGTGCAAGAAGATTCAATCTTTGATTTATGTGAACGGCGTTTCACCTTCCCCATTTCACATGCGGGGCAAAGCGAATCCTTCTCAAAACGCATTTCAGGTAGACCTTTGACAATTCCTTGTCTTGCCAATGCATCAATAGCTTTGAAGTTTTGATGAGACATGCGTCGATGCCAAATCCAACTTTGTTCTTTCGTCGCTTTAGCTAGTAGACAAACAGAACGTGTAGCAGAAAGAGTTGGAAAATTGACCGCATAAAGATTACCATATCTTTCAGCTCTAAAAATCTTTGAATCGTTCAAAGTCTCAATGTGACAGTGAGTTGTAGTAAACCGTACTTGATACAAACTATCACAAAAATGACTCGTGCTGAACAGGTTGTGATCATGTCCTTCAACATATAAAACTTTGTTGATGTAGCCTTTTCGATCAGCATTTGCAAAGTTAGCTGTTCCTGCAGGTTCTTCCACATAGTTGTGCAGTAAGTGCTTATATCATGTCATATGTCTTGAGCATACGGAGTTTATGAACCACAAATGAGAGGCCTACAAAAAGAACAAATTACTTCTTTTTAGGTACCCATATCCAGATGGGTCCTGTTTTGTTAGCATCATGCAGTTTCTTCAAATCATCTAATTTTCCCTTAACTCTCCACTCATATCTTGGTTTGGGCAACCATTTCCAGATCATTTTTACATTAAGATCATGAAAATACTTTTTCTTTGTAAAATTAGCAAACTTAGCTTGAAATACATGAATGTGTTGTGTTGAGGACTTACAGGTAGATTTAGCTTTATGAACTCTTTTGACATTCTTTGATTTAGGAGTAATGGAGTATAATGAGAAAGAGTTGTCACCACAGTTAGTACAGATAATGTTCTTGCGAGCAAATATCAACATCTTTGATTTATCAAAAGTGGTACATTTATTCAAACAAACTTGACATTTATTTGCACTAGAACTATTACATGTCAACTTTTCATCACTAGTAGTAACAGTATAGACTTTTTCAGAAATAGTATCGCTCTCTTCCTTTTCACAATCTTTCTTTCTCCATTATCCGTTACCAACACTTCTATTTAGATTTGAAACACGAAAAGAAACTTTATTAGTCTTTTTCTTAGAGAATGAATTCTTTTTCAATGTACCAGAAGTTTTACCTTTTTAAAAAATGCTAGGTAGATACTCAGGACATTCAGAATAAACAACTGTAAGCTTAACTGAAGTTACAAACTCTAGATTAGATCTAACATTCCAATGTTCTTTATCACACACCTTTTGTTCAGTTAAGTTCTTTTTAAACAAATAGTTTTTCAAACCATTTATTTCTTTTCAAAGATCTTTATTATCTTCTAAAGATTTATCCAATTTGAATCGAAGATCGCAGTTTTCATCTTCTAACTCTTCAAAAGTCGTTTGTAAATATGAGATTTGTTTAATTAATCAGATGTTTGATCAATCACAGAGTTATACTTAAGCTTTTCCAAAACCGGGACATGATCCGAGGAATTCATCATTTCTTCAAAAATCTCCCCAGACATTTGATCAACAAACTCTTTTGGAATGCTGAAATTCATGACATTTGAGTTCTTTTCTACCTTAACTTCATTTGAGGAGTCATAGATAATAGATTCAGATAAAAAGATCAGATCACAAATATCAGTATCAGACTCATAATCGTCATACTGGCATTTAGTTTCAGATGTGATCTTATCATCGTTTGCTGATTCAGTAGATGACGGTGTGGAAAACAATGATTCAAACTCAACAAATTCAAATTTTCTGTTTTTATAGCATTTTTTTAAATCATTGTATTTAAATCCAAACGATTTAAAACTATTTTGAGAATCAGTGCACTTGAAGTATCATCTTCCATGACCTTTTTACCTTTAAACTAAGCGTCAAATATAGGAGTTTCAGCTTCAACGAAAGTATCATGAATATTTGGGACTTTCTTTCCACTTGAGCCCAATTTATCAAAGTTATACAAAATTTTCTGGGGCTTCCTTTAAAACATCATTTTCTAATAAAACCAATCCCAACTTTGGATTGTAAAACCGAACGTCTTGGAGTTTGTTGGTTAAATTTTTTTACGTTTGCTCAGTTTGTCCTCTTTTCAAATTTAAGTCTTCCAGTTGTTTAATCTTACAGTATGCCTCATTCCTTTCTTGAAAACAAACTTCAAACATGATTTTGAATTCACCCTTTTCAGAATTAGAATTAACTAAGTCCTTTTTGAGTTCCGAGATCTGAGTTTTCAAAATTTGTCTTTCCTTTTTCAAAGCATATTTTTCCTTCTCTTTATCCTCAACAACAACTTTCAATAATGCATTTTCATCACGAAAATTCATCATTGATTTTCGTTCAAAGATATGTTTGCAATTTAACAATTCAAATTCAGATTCCATGTGCTGGATTTGTGCCATTAAAGATTCAACAAGTTTAGAGTTTTCAGAATTAGTACTTAACTCAGAATCACCTTCAAATTGCTCAGAAGCAGCTTCAGCATCAACATCCATCTTGGCCATCATGCATACTTTGGTAAAGTGGGCGTCTTCCTCATCAGAACTTTGTAAAACCAATTCTCTTCTTCTGCCATCAGTACTTTCCCTTCCTCTTGCTTCTTTGCAATCAGAGATTTCTTCGTGTAGTATTCTGAGTTCTTTACAAGTTTGAACTTGTAGTCTTTAGAAAAATGGCCAACTTTGCCACAGTTGAAGCACCTTCCAGACTGAGGATCTATCATCTCCTTATTTTCTTCCTTCTTCTCTTCTCTCTTTCCAAAACGGGGTTTGTACTTGTCTGATTTCTCCTTTTTGTACCCTTCATACTTCGGCTTTGAATAATATTTCTTCTATCCAAAGCTCTTGTTGAACTACTTTGTGATTAGGGCCATGTTTTCAGCGAACCTCTGAACATCATCATCAGAACGAACTTCAACTTCACCAACAGAAGACTCAAAACTGGATTGAGTTAGCTCAGTGAGATAAGCTTTGGATTTCTTCATCTTTGATTTTGAACCAAAACGGAGCTTGAACTAGAAACCTTCTTCCTGTCAGCCAATAGAGCTAGCGAATATTTGAAAATCTTCTTCTCCTCGCTCAACAACTTTACCTCATCCTCATGTTGAGATAAGGTGAAAAGAAATATCATTCACATCTTCTTGTGCCATATTCTTTGACATCTGCAGGTTAATGGCATAGCTCTTCCACTCAGGGTTCAAGTTCTTGATAAACCTGGAATTGATCTCAGATACAGATTTGTTCATTTTGTTTCTTCTCAGGTCGCTCAAAATCACGTTGAAGCTGTTAGGGTGAAATATGTAATTAGTTGAAACTTTATTAGCTTGTTGGGCCTAAAGCCCATAAGGCCATTATCTTGTAAAGCCTATGTATATAAAGGCTGTTTTAGATTCATTATTAGTTAAGTCTCATAATTTTCAGATCTCTAGTCAATAGGTTTACTTTTTCTCTGATCAGAAATTCTTTCAGTAAACCTGTAACCTTTGATTGAATATTAATCATATGACTAGAGGTTGTGGCTATAGAATTGTTCATCATTGATTATTTACTGTTGATTGCACTATACTAGGATCTACAATTGGTGTCAGAGCAAAGAGACTGAAGGTTTGATCCAAAAAGGTTTGTCTAAAATCTTTTAATCGATTATTGTGTTTATTTTGTTTATATGCTATAATTAATTTCTGGGCAGATTTTTTTTTTGTGAAAATCGACTTTTTCTGGGAATAAGGTTGGTCGACTGTGTTTTGAAAAATCAAACTTTTGGGTTTTAGTTCGGTCGATAAATCGATAATCTGATTTCTGGTCTAAGATGGTTATTGTTCTGAGTTATTATCGTACAATTTTTTTTTCTGGAAAAGCTCTAAATCGATCGATCTGTGTTCTGGAAAAATAAAGTTTTTCTTTTATCGGTCAGATTGTTTCTTGGTTTGATTAGTCGCTTGGGTTTTATGGGTTTACAAATCGATCTGCAAGATTGTTAATTGGTTCTGAGTTTTCTTGATTTGCTTAATCGATTGTTTTTCTGGGTTTGATTACGATTGATTTCCAATATTCATCGAGTTTATCGGTCATTCATCTTATATGTTATAGTTCTGTGTTTATCTGTTCGATATCGACTGGTACCTTGTTGACCGGTACTTTGTGACTCGACAGGTACATTACTCGACCGGTACCTTGTTGACCGGTACTTTGTGACTCGACCGGTACATTGTTCGACCCTACTCGACCGGTACCCAGTTAACCAGTACCCAGCGTGACCGGTGCTTTGTGCTCGATACCTTGTCCGACCGGGTGTCGACCGGGTCCCTGTTCGACCGAGTCCGACCAGGTCCATGTTCGACCGGGTCCTTGCTCGACCGGGTCTTAGCTCAACCAGTCCGTGTCCTGTTTATTTATTGTTTTTGGATCATCCTGTTTGTATCACGATCATTACAGTACAGTTAAGATTAAAGTTTAAACTCGTTCAAGTTTCATCTATTATCAAGTTTTTCCAAAAGCTTGAATTAGATAAGTCAAGATGGGATATTATGTTGAAGTTCAAGAGCTCAAATTAGAGAATAAAAATCTTGAATTATTTCTTGATTTCTACAAAGAGAGATCAGAACTTTATAATAATGAAAGCAACATACTGAAAGAAGAAGTTAGTGCATTAAAGGCAATTAATGAAGATCTTCTGAAAAAGACTTCTGGGCAGAATAATAAGAAAATACTGAGTTTGCAAACTGAGAACAAAGAGCTGACAAGAAAAATCTTGAACATGGAAGGTCAAATTGTCCAAATCCAGAAAGCATCCGTTGAAAGTTATGAGGCAAAGATTAAGCGTCTGACGGATGCTAAAACTGAGCATCAAAAGAAAATATCTGATTTGGAGCAAAAGCATGTTAAAGATAAATCCGAGTTTGAGAAATCTTTCGCAAAGAAGTTATCAGATTTTTCTAGAAAATGTGCTGATGAGAAGAAAGAAGTTGAGCTGAAATGCATAAAACTTTCTCAGCAAATTTCTGCTTTTGAGAATGTAATCATCCCTGAAAGAGAAAAGTTTGCAAAAGAAAAGAAGGCCATTGAACGGAAAAATGTTGGATTCTTCAAGGAAATATCCGGCCAAAGAAAGGATTCTGAGAAGGGATTTGAAGAAGAAAGATGCATATTTGAGGCTGAGATCAAAAAGCTTACTGAGAAGCTATCTGAACTATCTGCAAATGCACTAAAAGAGCAGAAAACGAAGTATGAGTTCACGAAGAAGATTGACCTGCTTGTTAAAGAAAGATACAACTTTGCTTCGACGATTAAAGTGCTTGACAAGACTGTATGAAGTTCAAATCAGAAAGGTCAGTTAAAAAGGCCAGTTAAATCATTTGATCAGATTCGCAGTACTAACCTTTTCTTTGATGAAAATGTAGATGGTTCAGGTACACAAAGAAGGAGAAGAAGAAGATATAAAGAAGAGGAAGTGGTCTGGAAGAAGAAACCAGTTGAAAATGAGAAGAAAGATGAGTTAAACAGAAAGAAATCATGTGTACATACACACAAAGCCAAGAAGAACAATGCAAGTACAGGAAACCTGATCATATCTACTCGAGAGATCAATTAATCAGGTTTTCAGGTAAGATATACTATTGTTCTTATTGTCGTACACATGATCCTATTCACAAAACCAGTGATCATTTCTGGTATGGTTCTTATTCCGTGTTCCCCACAAGAACTGCAACTAACATTCATGGACACAAATAACAGTGGGTACCAAAGCCGAAAACTGATTCTTTGTTGCAGGCACCTACTGTCAAGGGGGAGTAGAAGAAGTAAGGCTTCTAAGTAGATCAGCTTAGAACCCGTACTTCAACGGAATATGGCTTCTGATCACATGACAGATCAGGACCCGTTCTTCAACATTCAAACTTGGATATTTTGCAAATATCCAGGTGGAGCTTAAAAGACCTAAATCATTCTATCATGATTTGAGGGGAACCTAAAAGGTAAAAATCTTCTGATCTAGATCTCTGATTGTTTGAAAGACGAATGACTTTCAGGCATGAAAAACAGTTTCTAAAATGTTCAAACCACTTATGGTTCTCAAAAGATTTTATGAATTTAGAAGTGTGACTTTAAATGTTTTTCAATTTTTGAGGTTTAATGTTTAACTGACCGTGTGTTTCCAAAGATCAATACTTGCGTATTATCTTGTCCATATACTGTCAAGCATTCACACACACCGGTTCAGTACTTCGTTTGAATTTGTTATTACCATGTCTCATAACGAAACAATTTTTCGATGGTACTACTCCTGTTTGATTTCAAATATTGTTGATCATCAATCATCATTTCTAATATTGTGCTTTCATAGCAAAATTGTTTATAGTTGTTCATATAAACAAAATATGCAGTTCTTTGATACCCTAACCATTTTATTTGATATGATTGATACATTGTCAGATTTTCAAAACAATTCTCTTAATTTCATTTCATTCAATCAATATCTGTGTTTTGAGAAATCTTCAAAGTTCAATTCCTCAAATCTTATGAGCATACATTTTGACAGTGTTATCATACATTTTGTGCTTAACTGTTCAAGTTAAATTATTGAGCAACCATTCTTTTTAGGACTTACATGGGATTTATGAGTGTGCTTAAACAAAACTTCCATGGATTCACGTAAACCAGTGTTTCCTACCCCGGAAGTTATCCCAGAGTGATTGAGGTGTGAGAGGTCATAAATCAAAGAGTGGGGGAGATAACTCATCCGGTTGAGTGTTTCTCATTGTGCTGAGCGAAAAAAAAAATGAAAAAGAGAGTTTGGTTAGAAGTGAGCTTTAATGTTAAAAAGAAAAAGGGTGTGAGAACAGAGTTAAAAGAATATTAGAACTCTGCACCAACCACTTTCTGAGCCGGGCAACCACATATTCTGATTGGTTCACATTCCTTGGTGACCATCATTGAAGCAGGCAGTGAACCCATGCCAACTCCTGCTATAACCCCACCAGCCACTCGTTTCTTTCTTAACAAAGAAATGTTTAATTTTCTTTGGGGACGCAACATATCTGCTATCTAGTCTTCAATAAGAAGATTTAGATATTGAAAAAGAAGGAAAGTTGCCCCACCTTCGCACCTCTTTCATGCACATTGAGTCCGTGTAATATCTGTTGTTGTCTCAACAGTTTACACAATTTGAGCCTGATATAGCTAAGTAGCTTCAATCATTTCTACACTGTCACGAGCACACAAGGAATGAGTTTTCTTGTCATAACATTCATAGAAAATTCCTTTGTGGTTTTTCAGACACCTTAAATGGGTGTTTTTAAATTTATGTGGTGATGCGCGGCTTGGTTACAGACCCTGCTTCACGAATTAGGGTTTGTATTTCCCAATAACTTGGAGTTTTCATTGGTTATGGTTTAAACCATTGACCATTTAACTCCAAATATAGCTTGTTTCAATGTACCTATGATCTAACATGTTTTTTCTTAACAGGTAAAATGGCGCAAAACCCAAATCCGGCGAAATACCCCATTGCTGATGCCGAACTGATTCCCGAAGATCAGTTCCTTCCACTTACGCCCAACAACTACCATCTCGACGTCACCCAACCTGCAATCCAGTATCAGGTGATGATCGAGATCCTCATTGGGCATCCTCTCTCATACGCCCTTATGGAGACAGCTAAAGTCCCAATGATATATCTACAGCAGTTCTGGCATTCCCTACCTCCTTTGGAGGCCAACGATGGTTTTCAGTTGGAAGGTCGAATTGACCACACGCCGGTACTCCTCACTCGAGATCTGTTCCGATAGTTTCTCCAACTGCCGACCGCCACTTCATTTCCGGGGAGAGACGACTATGACCCCATCGTATCGGATGCAACTTTATGCACTGACATCCTGTCCCTAGGCTATGACGCAAATCTTCGTCTTCCATCTGGATTCAACAAGAAGCATGTAACAACGATTTGGTACACGCTCTTTACGTGCATTAATCGATGCCTTTCGGCTATCACGAAAGTCATCGAACAAACGAGTATCAACATCCTTCGCGTATTTCATGCCGTGGCATTCCACCGCCACGCAGACTACGCCGACTTCCTTTGGTACGAGCTTGTTCAGAAAGTACGCGCCAACGCGACAAAGAGACAGAACTTCATTCTATTCATGCGGTTTCTACAGATTGTCATCCGCAACTTCATGGTTCTCTATTCTGCGATTGCGCGTCGATCATCGCACCCGACCTGTCCGCAAAACCCGACTCACAAGATCCCGACATGTCCTGATCCAGAAGGTATTGTTGCCCGACAGATCCCCGTCGGGTTACTGGCCTATGCTCGTACTACGACGCTGAGTGTAATAGCATATAGGCACACACACAACCTACCAGCTCCTATGGTTCGTCCAGCACCGGAAGGACCTCCCAAGGAGCAAGACCTGAGAGGCCTGAGGGTCCACGTCCACGTACGAGAGGCGGTAGCATCCAGATAGTTGGGGCTCCCGGACAGGGTTTGATGAGAGAAAATATTGTGAGGGAAACTGGAGTGGGCAGCGCTGTTGGAACAAGCCAGGCCAGTACGTCTCGACGATCACCTACACCAACACGAACAACGTCTCCGACGGCGGAAGAGGACACTGCGACTGAAACCGCTAACGTTCAGTCCTCTTCCACCACCGGGTAGGAGGAGGAAACAGGTACATCCGACAGTCAGTCGAAAACTGCCACCCAAGCATCGGAATCAAATGACGAGTCTTCTGATTCTGATGGTGACGATGATGAGCCCTCACCTGGAGAGACAAGGAGAGCGGAGGGAGTTATAGTCGAAAAAGAAAATGTGAGCAAAGAGAGGGAAAGAAGGAGTAAATTACATTCTAAGTGTACACGAGTGATGGCTCAACCTTCTACGGTTGTCCTCCACTAGCCTACATCTATCCAGGTAGCCATATCTGCTACCCAGTCTCATGTGTTGAGACAGGGTATTGAAGGAGCCGCCGTGGACCTAGCGGCGCAAATGCACACCCCCTCTAGCCACTCCGCCATCTCTCAACAGATAGTGCTTTCAAGTTCACACAGGGATTTAGCACAAACGCTACCAGTCTCTCGCTTGGAGAGTTCTGGTATTGAAACAAGAGAACAACCGCCCCCGTTCTCGACTTCTTTAGGTGCACAGAGTCTAGAGCCCTTTGATGTCATATCTCCTATTCCTAGGACACAAATACCCTTTTCCGCTACTGCTGGAGGCCTTAGTGGCCCATCCGGAACACCTATAGTAATTCCAACTTCGGTTGGTTTACGAGGATTGGGTGGAAGTCCTACCACAGCTATCATCACGCCAGCTGTGAACGTAGGCGGTTCGACTTCTACAGTTGTAACCAGAACTGGAGGTCTAAGTGACCCAGGAGTGATTCACCCCGAGTTCATCTGAAGGGAATTCTTGGATGGTGCCCTAAAGACCGTCGGTTCTATTATGCGTTCCGAGCTGAGGGAGGAGGTAGATGCCATGAAGCGTCTGATCAAAGGCAAAAGTCCCGTGACTGTGACTAAACCACTACCTCCTACACCACAACCCTCTATTGCTGTTGTTGACATGTCTATCGATGAACTAAAATTCGTACTTCTAGCCAAGCTACTTGCCCAATCACATATAGAACCTACCCAGGATTCCGATCTTCTATCGCTTTTACGTGCTCAAGCATCCACACCTACTCCACCACCCCCCAATCCCACTGTATCTCTAGATGCCTTCCACCAACAACAAGCCATGCTTCAGTCTTTGCAGCAACCAGTAGTTGTATTGACTGAACGCTTATCATCCGTGGAAGACACCTGCCGAAGCCAGGCCGAAAGGCTCAAGTGCCGACATGATGACCAGGATGATCCTGATCAGCATGAGGGGGAGAAGCACTGACGTCTATCCGAGCCAGAGACACAGATAGTGGAATCAATACAAGTGGAAACGGAAGGGGCTTCAGGTTCTAGTACGCAACCGGAAGGGCATGAACAAGTACGGGGACAGGTTATGGATTTGGTACTTTACGAAACTCCAACGGTTGAAAAGCCAGAGGAAATAGATGAAGGTTCACCGATAGTTCCTGAAGATTGGGCTTTGATTGTCGATCCTTATGAGGTCTCTGACCCGACAGAAGAATATGCCAACACTGAAAGAGCGCTGGTAGTCATGCAAGCCGAAATTGATGAGATTCTTCATCCAGATTATCAGCCAGATATTCAGACTTCTGTCGCGGTAACTCTTTTGACATATCATGCAGATCACCCTAATCTTCCACATACAGATTTTCCTATTAGATCTCCTCCAGCATCACCATGTTTGAGAACTGAAAGTATTCCGCCAGTCCAGCCGTCCAAGTGGGAAAGAGTCAGAATCAAAGTTCCATTTCTGGAAGAAATCCAGAAGAAGATATTTGCCCATTGGATTCAAAAATATGATGAAGTTTTGCTTCATGGTCTACAGTCGATGAAAAGCAAGGAAAAGCAGCATGAAATCATATTTGTGTATAAATACTTTCAAGACAAATACAACAAGACAATGCTTCAAATTACTTCAGTTGATAAAATTCAGTCTAGTTTCTTCATGGATGTAAAGTATTCACAGTTCATGTTAACTAGAGAAGATGGTGAAAAGTATTATTTTTCTGAAGCTGATTTTTCCGCGTCTTAAACCTAGAGATATATTGTTCTTGCTTAGAGACTTAAAGACCAGAACCAACAGGCAAGGGGAAGTTTTAGATGCACTCGAGACCGTAAAGCGATACATGAAGTGTGCAATGAAGCTTGCCTCTGTAGAAGACTTTCAGATCGGGTTAGAAAGTAATCAACCGAAGATCAACCTGCTTAAGCCTGATTTGAGTGTTCCTTCTGAAGCCCAGACTGTACCAGCATTTACTGTTATTAATCTTCCAGAGTTAGGCATGACTTACGTAAACAACAAAGGTGTTATGCGCTTTATTCGTTACGGTCAGATTGCCAAATTCTGTGATGGTACGTTGATGTTGCTTAAAGACAAGTTGAAGCATGATGTTGATAAACATGAAAAAGGGGTTCAGACATTGGATCCTAAATACAACAAACTTGTTCTTGAAGCATTGGGTGTTATTTAAGACCGGCTGGAGTACAGAACGCAAATACGATACTTCGAGATCAACTTTGGGTTTCGAAAGATATATGTTCCAAACTGGCGCGATTACCAACTTCTATTTAAAGGGGGAGATTGTTAAGGTGATTTATATGTTAAATAGAAGTTTAGGGTGAAATATGTAATTAGTTGAAAGTTTATTAGCTTGATGGGCCTAAATCCCATAAGCCCATTATCTTGTAAAGCCTAAGTATATAAAGGCTGTTTTAGATTCATTATTAGTTAAGTCTCATAATTTTCAGATCTCTAGTCAATAGGTTTACTTTTCTCTGATCAGAAATTCTTTCTGTAAACCTTTAACCTTTGATTGAATATTAATCATATGACTAGAGGTTGTGGCTATACAATTGTTCAACATTGATTATTTACTGTTGATTGCACTATACTGGGATCTACAGAACCTGTTGTAAGTATCTATCAAAGCTTCTCCCCCTTTGGCATGAAATCCCTCGTAAGCATTTATACTTTGATTCGGCTTGGCTTGAATGGACCTTTCTGTTCCTTGGAATTACCGTTCCAATTCATCCCACATTTCTTTTTTTGAGTCTCGAGTATCTACTCGATTGTAGATGTCATTAGGGATGGCCATTGTCAAGTATATGAGGGCTTCTTCATCTATTTTAGCAATCTCTTTCCCTCTCTCGCTGTAGTATTGATATGGCTTACGTATGAACCTAACATGTATCTCAAGAGAGGTCTCAGTAGCTTATTGACCAGGAACAATAACTAGAGGATTTACTGGTCCTTTAGTGATGGATTTCATGTACTCCCAGTTCTTGTGGTTTAGAAACCGAGTCATATGCCGTTTCCATTGAGCATATTCTCCGATTGAGAGTACTGGAGGCTTAGATTGTGACCCCACAGAAAGAAGATATTTAGACATCTTTGCAAATCTATAGAAAAATGAGCTAGAATTGACCGTTAGCTCCACAAAAGAATCAACAGATACAACACTTAAAAATTTTCAGAAAAGAAAGTTCGCAAAAAATTCTATGTATAGAATCCTTACACAGCTGAGATTAGAAACCAATTCGCACAAAAGATAATCACCAGAATTCGCAGAATCAAGAGAATTCGCAGAATCAAAAGAATTCACAGAATCAAGAGAATTCGCACGCACAAGATCAGAATTCGCACACCATACACAATTCGCATGCAAGAGTTATACAAAAACAACACAATTCGCATGCAACTATATGCAAAATCTTAACAATTCGCACAAGAGAGTTATTCGAATTCTTGACTTGAGAAAATTTTGAACAATAAAGCTTTTCGCATGAGCTTTTCGTATCACAAGGAGATGCGAAGTCTTTACTTAGAAGATTTTCAAACAATCATGCGAAATGATCAAGAATTTGTATGGAGAATTTATGCAAATCCTTAACAATTCGTATCTCTCTATTATCCGAATTTTACAATTTTCGCATACAAGCTTATACGAATTCTGTTCTTAGAATATTTTTCAATTTGCTTTTCGTATTTGAGTGTTATGCGAATTCAGACTTTTCATACAAAGGCATATGCTAATTCTGAGGATTTCACTTATGTCGGTCCAACAATACTACTTAACAAGTTCATAGAAACAACACAATAAGATTACCAACCTGTTTGATATATAAAATAACGATTACAAGGTTGATCGATTAAGCTTTGCTTTGTGTTCTCAATCTTTTCTCTCTTTTACACCTTCTTGTGTGTGTTTGTATGTGTGATCTCTATCTGATTGAGAGAGACTAGAGACACAATATTTAATCCACTAAGTGTGTCTAACACACTATCTAGATAATATCTAGATATTAATTCTAGATATTATATCTAATAAAGCTAACTAACTTATACTAGAAACTAACTAAACTAGGTAAGATACCTTTATCTAACTATTACAATACTATAACTTAGATATTAAATCTAAGTAAACTAATACAATTACATTGAATTACATTGACATTTATTACAAACGACATTGACTTTAACATTGAGAGTCGACGTTCCGGCTTTAGCTTCAGATTGCGATCTTCAGTTTGGATGATCTTGAATCCAATGAGACTGTGGTCTAACAATCTCCCCCTTTGGATCAAGATCATATAATAAAAAGATTTATCGAATTCAGTCTTCTTGTTCAGCTCAGAAGATGCAATCTCTTTCTCTAAATTCAGCATGTCTTCAATCTAACAATCTTCCCTATTGAAGAGTAGACGTGATTCTTGAAACATGTGATCTTTGCCATTTCTTGTGTAGTCATTCTCCCCCTTTTTGATGTTAAGTGCAACGACTTCATCAAAATTAGTTGTAAGAAATGTCAATCTGACGGTTAGAGCCCCTGATTCGTCAATTCATAAGAGATTCATCTAGATTTTTGCAAATCCAGACAAATGTGTCGTGTAACACCTGAAATCAACTAATGAATCAGTTATCATGCCTGTCAGTACCACTAAGTCACTGAGTGTAACGAATACACATTGGAAAGGAGCTGTTTTGATGTTGACTCCCCCAGGGCTTCCATTTAATCATCGAAACACCACAAAGGTAATTTCTATAAACGTTATGACAAAGAAACTAATTCCTTGTGTGTTCGTGCTTGTGTTTGAAAGAATTAAGCACAGATGATTGCTTATTGGCTCAAAATTGTGTAAACCACTAAGACAACAGTAAGTTAAACACAAACTCAATGTGCATGATTGAAGTGCGAAGGTAGGGCAGACTTCCTTCTTTTCAATATCTAGATTTTCCGAATGAAAATCAGATAGCAAATGTGTTGCATCCCCTTTTGAAAATGTGAAACACTTTCTTGTTGAGAAGAAAATGAGTAGATGGTGAGGTTTGATCAAGAGTTGGCATGGGTTAGTTGCCTGTTTCAATAATGATCACCAAAGAATTGTAAATCACTAGAATGGTGGCTACCCGGCTCAGAAAAAGTTGGTGCAGAGTTTTGATATTCTTTTAACTCTGTTCTCACACGCTCTTTTTTTTAAACTTTTTGCTTTCTCTAATCACACTCATTCCTTTTCTATTTGCACACTCAATCACTAAGGATTAACTTTTTGGGTAGAAATCTCTGGTTAAGGTGATTCCATAAAAGTTGTGTTAATACCTAGCATAATGATTCTTTGTTTTCCTAGATGCACGTGATGCTCAGATGGGTTTAACTATTTCAGTTAAAGCACAATTTAGATCATGAAAACATTTAAAATACACTCCCAAAATATAAAATGTGATGAAAAATCGGGAAGTGTTTTGAACATTAAAAACAATGTTTTCTTATGATTGAAAGTTGTCCTTTCAAACATATGTGAGATGAAGATATAGAATTATACCTTTACGTACGATATTCCATCTCATGAAGCTAAGCTTTAAGTCATAAACATATGAACTTGTAAGCTTCTCTCAAAAATTCTGCAAAAGTCTAATGTCAAGTCAAAGTAATAATTATTCACTTATATTGAAAAGACAAAAAGCAGTAAAACTTTTTAAAGTATGAGTCCTGATCTGAAATAATCAGAAGTCATATCCGTACTCCCTTTTTGACTTGAAGAGCTCCCCCTAAAATCTTGCATTACAAAAAAATTTGACATTAAAAGGTACATGCACAAATTTTATGAGCTCCCCCTCAAAATAATATTGACCAGATGTCAATTTCTTCTCATACTCCCCTTTGGATTATGAACATATGATAGACTGACAGATATCAATCAGAGTTAAGAATGAAGAAATGATGAAAAAGTATACAATAGAAAACTTTGTTAGGTAATTACCGATTATATCTTAAGATTTAGCATACCAAGCTTAGAGATAAGAAAGTTGAACCTCTTTTCATCTAAGGGTTTGGTGAACAAATCGGCAAGTTGATAATCAGTCTTTACAAAGAAAAGTTCAATTGTTCCTTTTTCAACATGATCTTTAATAAAGTGATACCTGACGTCTATGTGTTTTGTCTTTGTGTGTTGAATAGGATTCGCTGTGATTGCGATGGCGCTCTTGGAGTCACAGTAGATCGGGATCTTATTGAAGTGGAAACCGTAGTCGCGTAATTGAGTTCGCATCCATAAGACCTGAGAACAGCAGCTAGCAGCAGCTACATACTCTGCTTCGGCCGTAGAAGTTGAAACGCAAAGTTGCTTCTTTGATCCCCAACTTACTAATTTGTCACCGAGGAACTGCACATGTCCTGACGTGCTCTTCCTGTCTAACATACAACCTGCATGATCTGCATCTGTGTAGGCTGTTAGTTCAAAACTAGTATCTTTAGGATACCACAGACCGAGATCTGCAGTGCCCTTTAGATACCTGAAAATGCGCTTTACGGCAGTCAAATGGATTTCTTTAGGATTGGCCTGATATCTTGCACATAAGCATGTTGAGAACATTATATCTGGCCTACTCGACGTAAGATACATTAAAGAACCTATCATCCCTCGATAAGTTCTAATATCAACAGCCTTTCCCGAAGGATCGGTGCCAATTTTAGTACCTGGTGCCATTGGGGTACCAATCGGTTTTGAATTTTCCATTTGGAACTTCCGAAGAATATCCCTAATGTACTTTGATTGATTGATAAAGATACCCGTAGAAAATTGTTTTACTTGAAGCCCGAGAAAAAAGTTCATCTCTCCCATCAAGTTCATTTGAAATCTAGACACCATAAGGTTTGCAAAATTCTTACAGTACTTAGTATTAGTTGAACCAAAGATAATATCATCTACATAGATTTGAATTAGAATGATATCGCCTTTTTCCTTTTTAATAAACAAAGTGGTATCCACCGTACCTTTGGAAAACCCAGACTTAACTAGAATAGTGGAAAGGACATCATACCAGGCTCGAGGTGCTTGTTTCAGACCGTAGAGTGCTTTGTCAAGAATGTAGACGTGATTCGGCTTCTCTTGATTGACAAAACCCTCTGGCTGAGAGACGTAGACTTCCTCCTTCAGAATTCCATTGAGGAATGCTGTCTTCACGTCCATTTGAAAGACCGTGAAGTTCTTGTGGGCTGCGTAGGCTAGAAACATTCTGATTGCCTCTAATCGCGCCACAGGAGCATATGTTTCGTCATAGTCTATTCCTTCCTCTTGTCTGTATCTTTTGGCTACTAGTCTTGCCTTGTTTCGGATGACGGTACCAGCTTCGTCTTTCTTAATTTTGAAGATCCACTTCGTACCTATAATAGTTTTACCTTGAGGTTTTGGTACGAGTCTCCAGACTTTAAGTGCATCGAACTGATTCAGCTCTTCTTGCATTGAGACCACCCATTCTGGATCAGCAAGAGCTTCTGATACTCTTGTTGGCTCAATCTTGCTTAGAAAGGAGTCATGCATGCACATGTTCATTGATGCTGACCTAGTTTGCACCGGTTTTGATGGATCGCCTATGATCTGGCTTATCGGATGCTCTTTGGTCCATTTATGTTCATGAGGCAATGGATTATATGAATGTATGTCAATTGTGTTATCTATAAATCCACTTGTACCTTCTTCGGTTTGTTCATGAGGAGTGATTTCAGTTGAAGTGGCAGGTGCAGAAGGCTCAGCAGGTACAGCTTGTTCTGGCTGTAGATTGATCTGTACAGAACATCCTACTGTTTCAGCTACTTCTGTCTCGTTCTGATTTGTCACTTCTTCAACTGTTGGAGTCGGCATTTGAATTGTTATCTCTTGTTGAATCGAAGCATTTGATTCAATTGGAACATCTGAACTGGTTGGATGAGTAGGCGTTAAGACTTCCATCCTGTCAACCACAACAGATTTCTTTACATTAGATCCGAGATATTCATCATAAAACAATTCAAATAATAAATCTAAATCAGATAAATGGTTAGTAGAAGTTGATGCTTCATCTGATTTGTTCTGTTGAGACATAGGTCCTGGACTGAGTTGCCCAGAAGCTAGTATTCTTGTTATTGCGGGTTCTGAACGTTGTTGTTCGGAAGCCATTTCTTCATCAAAGGAGACGTTGACGCTTTCAATCACCGTCTTTGTCTTCTTTAGATAGATACGATATGCAGTTGCTGTTGAGGAATATCCAATGAAGATTCCTTCATCTGCCTTAGCGCTGAATTTGTTGAGATTCTCCCTATCATTTAGTACGAAACACTTACATCCAAATATATGAAAATATTTGATTGTAGGTGTTCTGTTGTTGATTAACGCATAAGGAGTCTTTTTGAACCTTCGATGTATCATGGATCGATTCTGTGTGTAGCACGCGGTCGAAACAACTTCTGCCCACAAAAATAGAGGTAAGTTGGAATGACTTAGCATAGTACGAGCAGCCTCGACTAGCGTTCGATTTCTTCTTTCAACTACTCCATTTTGTTGAGGCGTTCGAGCAACAGAGTATTGATGTGAAATCCCGACAGATTCGAGATAATCTTCAACTTTGTTGTTCTTGAACTCTGTGCCGTTATCTGTTCTTAGAAACTTGACCGGTTTCTGCAGATTCACCTGGGTCGTCTTCAGGAATGTAATGATAACATCTGGTGTCTCATCCTTTGAACGAAGAAACTTGACCCATGTGTATCGCGAATAGTCGTCCACGATCACGAGTATGTACTTCTTGCCACCTAAGCTTTGAGTGCGCATTGGACCGCATAGATCCATATGCAATAACTCTAAAGGAGCTTTTGTACTTGGTTCAGGCTTCGGTTTATGAGGTGCTCTCTTCATCTTTCCTTTTTCACAAGCTGTGCAAAGATGTTCTCTTTCGTATTTCAGCTCTAGAAGTCCTTTGACGAGCTTTCCACTGACCAGATCGTTGATGTACCTGAAGTTGAGGTGAGAAACACGTTGATGCCGTAACCAACTTTGTTGCATCGAAGCTTTCGATAGTAGACAAACTTGTTTGTCAGTCTGGACATTTGATAAGTTGATTGTGTAGAGGTCTGATTCTCGTGTACCGACCAAGAGTTCTTCGCCTTCTTCATTGCGAACAGAACAACTCTTGGCTTTGAAGTTGACCTCTAAGTCTTTGTCACAGAACTGGCCTATACTGAACAAGTTGTGTCCTAAGCCTTCTACATAGCTCACCTTCTTGATAGTGACATTGTTATGTTGTACATCACCGTATCCCATGATTGGAGAAAACTGGTCGTTGCCAAATCTTACTATTCCACAATATTTGTCTTTAAAGTTGGACAATATCTCTTTTTGCCCTGTCATGTGCTTTGAACATCCGCTGTCCAAGAACCATGTATGACAAGTCTGCATAAGAGTAATTAGAAATTTAGATTTGTATATGACAACATTGGAATATACACTTTGGTCATCGAAGTGCGGGTCTTGAACTGATTTGTTCAAAAGCCTATTTCGACTTTGATGTTCGGGTTTTGAACTGCATTATCCAAAAACCTATTTTTGACATTGAAGAACGAGTCCTGATCTGTACATAATCAGAAGTCGCTTTCTCTCTAAGCTTTGTGTGCCTGCAACACAGATTTCACTTTAGGTACCTATTGGAATTTGGGTCCTACTGTGTTAGCACAAGATTTTGGTATCCATTTCAAATTGGATCCTATTTTCTTTTGAAATGCATGAGAAGAATTGGTATGAGATGAATGCACATGGTAATTTCCAAACCAATCTTCAGAATCTTGACAAGATATAGATATATGTTTATCATAAAAAGAAGACTTTCCAGCAGATAAAGATAACTGAAATAATTGCTTCATTGTATATTGTTTACGAGAAACAACAAGTTTTGGGTTCAAAACAGCAATATCAGCAATTACAACATCTTTAGTAAGCGAAGTCTTATTACAATTAACACTACTAGACGTTAAGACGGTCTTGTCAAGGTTCCGTTTGGGTTGCCACAGAGAATTTGCTTCTGGCCTTTGATTTCTCAGATCTGAAACATGTAAAGCTGGTGAGTTAGACCTTGGAGCAACAAACAAATGATTCTTCTTGGAATTACCAGTAGTGTTCGGTTTCTGTGAATGCTGAGATATTTTCTTACCTTTAGCACTCTTAGCGTTCACAGAGACTGATTTATCAAAGAAAGCTTTCGTTGATTTTGCACTGTTCACAGGCTTACTTGTTTTTCTTAAAGTTTTCTTCACAAATGATGAATGGTTGGGTAGTTTTGTATTAAAGTCAAAGAGATTGGAACTATCATCTGAACTACCGTCAAAGTTCAAAAAATCAAGACTTTTATTTGATGAACCAGACAAATCATTAGAGTTTGAAGCTTTTGAAAGAACAGAATTTGAAAACACGGTTGTAAAAATGCTTTGTTCAATATTTATCATAAGTCTTACATCTGATAAGGAAGTGTTGAGTTCAGAAATTTTACGTTCTAAAACGAGAGGAGGGACATATAATTTACCTTTGATAGGGTTCGCCTCCATTTCCTTTACAGAATAACTTGGAAAGAAATCACTTGAAAGTGGTTCCTTCTTTTTATATATTGGGTTTTCATCATAACTATTATTCAACTTCGCATAATAAAATGGAAGATGAACTTTAGCTGATTTCATCCGTTTTTCCGTTTCATTGGCTTCATCCTCTTTTGATAGTTTAGTCCAAAAGGTTTTAAACGCGGGGAGTCTGCGGGCTAATTGCATATTAAGATGATCATAAAGTCCTGGAACTTCAGACATCCCCTTTTGTAGACAGTGAGGATTCTTATAACCGATTCCCCATCTCTATGTTTCCTCTTTGGGTTTGTTCAGAAAAATAGTCTGTTCAGTTTGACCCATTTTATACAACTTCTCTTCCAAACTTTTTAGTTTTCCTAACAAAGAAAAGTTCTCTTTTGTACAAGAAGTATGCAACTTTTTAAGCTCAAAAATATCTACCGCACCTTTTAGCAGTTGAGATTTAAGATCAGAATTCTCTTTTAGAATTATTGTCTTTTCCTTAGCATTGGTGTCATTTTCTTTATGTAAAACCTCAATTAATACTTTCTTCTCAGCAATTTCATTGCTAAGTTTCTGTATTAATTGGTTTTTGTCTGTCATGACACCATTATCATGTTTAGGATTAGATTCTAACTCTCTTTGTTTCATACTCATGGCATGCATTTTATTCATGAATTCTAAATCAGAAAGATTACATACCTCATCTTCTTCATTGTCAGAATCAGCTTCAGCATCTGATTCTATCTTGCCCATCAAGCACATATTGATGGCTTCTTCTCTATCTTCATCATCTTCTTCTTCATCATCTGAGTGATCGAGCCAGTATTCGTCCTCAGCCATCAATGCCTTGCCTGCCTCTTGTTGTTTTGCAAGAAGCATCTTGTTCTTGTAGTAGTCTGAATTTCTGACTTTAGATCTGCGGCAGTCTTTGGCATAGTGACCTGGTTTACCACAGTTGTAGCATGTAGGCGGTTCTGGCTGACTTGATCCTTCAGCTTTGAATTTCCTTTCTTCCGGTCTCCTCTCCTCTATCCTCTTTCCTTCCGACTGAAACCTTCTTTCTTCAGGTTTCCTTTCCTCTGATCTTCTCCCCTCAAATCTGCTACCTTCAATCCTTTCTTTGTGAATGTAGTTGTTTGGACCAGATGAATATCTCTGATTATTTGATGTTGGCTTTGTGTAGAACCTTTTCTGAAAGGCACTAGTCAGCATCATCATTGCTTGCTTCAGCTGATCATTTTCATCTGATTCTGAGTTTGCACAACCTTCATCTTCTTCATCTGATTCATATACAGTCGCCTTGTTCTTCTTCTTTCTGACTACAAGGGCGACTGTGTCTTCAATTACCTTTCCTCTTTGTCTCTTCTCATCCAGAATTTCATCCACCTCTTCTTCATTTTGACGGAGGGTTTCATACACCTCGTGAAGTGGAATCTCATTCAAGTCTTTAATCTGCTTCATCTGACGAGCAAATCTTTTCCATTCAGGTTGAAGAATACTAAGGAATTTGATATTCAGCTCATTTTGAGATTTGTGAACTTTGTTCTTGCTAAGTTCATTTAGCAATGTCACAAACCTGTCATAGGTTTCTTCTAAGGTTTCTCCCACCCTGCCTCTAAATTCTTCATAGTTATTTAGGCAGTCGGAGATCTTTAGCTGATTTCCAATTTTTGAACCCAGCATCATTTTCTCGAGCTGATCCCACATTTCTTTACCTGAAGCCTTGTAACTGTCAATCTTGACGTATATTTCATTTGGGATCCCCTGTAAGATGTATGACTTTGATAATTTGTCGCCTTTGGCTCTTCTGAGGTTATCATCTTGTAGCTCGTGATACTTTAGTTCAACCTGAGTAGGCACGTTATCAATTACACGAGTCGTCATTGGTGGTGTCATAATCCCTTCTTCTATAGATGTTCTGATATAATCACCCAGCTCGTGTCTGTCAATGAAGTTTAGAAACCTATCCTTCCACTGTTCGTATTCTCCTTTGAAGAGAACTGGTGGCTTGGTGTCAGTTCCTATTGCAAGGGCTTCTCTGGATGTCATCTCTAATTATGGAATAAAGAGAAATGCGGGTCTTTGAGGAATGAACCGAGAAGTTGAGGAATGCGGGTGCTTTGGGACCCGAGTTGTAAAGAATGCGGGTGCTTGAGGAATGAACCGAGTTTGAAGGAATGCGGGTTCGAGGTTTGCGGGTCTGAGCTATGCGGGTCTCTTGGGAACCGAGAAGTTGAGCTTTTCGGGTCACTTGGGAACCGAGAAGTTGAGCTTTTCGGGTCACTTGGGAACCGAGAAGTTGAGCTTTTCGGGTCACTCAACCTCTGGAATGCGGGTGTTCGACCTGTTCTTCTGTAAATCGTATGAATCTTGTTCCTGAAACGATTTAGCAATAACAAACACTACCCTTATGTCTAGAAACACTTCTAGAACAGATTGTAGGCACTCGATCTCACTAAAACACTCTTTTTAGAAAATAATCTAATCGCACAGTGACTTACTCTTCTCAACTCTTTTCTCACAAAAACCAGAAATTAGAACTCGATTTAAGCTTTAACGTGAAATTAAACACATACAACTCGATCTAGCATGTATTTCGATCACACTCTGATCGATTCTAACACCTAAAACACTCTTACACTCGAAATTAATTTTTCTTGAAGAACACAGAGACTATTTTTCTGAAAAACTTGTTTGATCTTAATCAGGCTCTGATACCAATTGTCGGTCCAACAATACTACTTAACAAGTTCTTAGAAACAACACAATAAGATTACCAACCTGTTTGATATATAAAATAACGATTACAAGGTTGATCGATTAAGCTTTGCTTTGTGTTCTCAATCTTTTCTCTCTTTTACACCTTCTTGTGTGTGTTTGTATGTGTGATCTCTATCTGATTGAGAGAGACTAGAGACACAATATTTAATCCACTAAGTGTGTCTAACACACTATCTAGATAATATCTAGATATTAATTCTAGATATTATATCTAATAAAGCTAACTAACTTATACTAGAAACTAACTAAACTAGGTAAGATACCTTTATCTAACTATTACAATACTATAACTTAGATATTAAATCTAAGTAAACTAATACAATTACATTGAATTACATTGACATTTATTACAAACGACATTGACTTTAACATTGAGAGTCGACGTTCCGGCTTTAGCTTCAGATTGCGATCTTCAGTTTGGATGATCTTGAATCCAATGATACTGTGGTCTAACAATCTCCCCCTTTGGATCAAGATCATATAATAAAAAGATTTATCGAATTCAGTCTTCTTGTTCAGCTCAGAAGATGCAATCTCTTTCTCTAAATTCAGCATGTCTTCAATCTAACAATCTTCCCTATTGAAGAGTAGACGTGATTCTTGAAACATGTGATCTTTGCCATTTCTTGTGTAGTCAACTTACAACACTCATGTGAATTTAACACTTAAGCAATTTCAAACAAGTAACTATGCGAATTCTAAGAACTATGCGAGTTCTTCATACGAAATCTATGAATCTTGCGAGTTCTTCAAAGTTTTGGTCCAAAAACACTATAATTGGTCCAAAATTGCAACAAATCTTCGGATTAGAATCTGTAACATCATCAATTCAATCAAGATTAGTGTTACAACAAATACAATGAATGAATTTCAATAAACTCGACTCAAATTCAAAACTCTATGATCAAACAGTGTATAAACTCGTGCGACTCAAAACTTTACAAAAGTCTAAATTAAGTGATCTAATATAGTTCAAAAGTGAAATTTATGTTCACAAAATCAATCCACAATGCAAATCGAACACTATCAAATCAAGAATTTGATTAAAAACCTTTTAAAATCATGAATCACTCAAAAAAACTCTAAACTCAGTGTGTCGTAAACATTTTCCTGTCAAATTCTATCTAATTAAGCTCTGATACCAAATTTTGTTCCAGATTC
Organism: Arctium lappa; assembly: GCA_023525745.1. Taxonomy (NCBI): domain Eukaryota; kingdom Viridiplantae; phylum Streptophyta; class Magnoliopsida; order Asterales; family Asteraceae; genus Arctium; species Arctium lappa. The sequence goes on along the minus strand of CM042059.1, from coordinate 59,949,158 downwards.
TAACTCACATTCAACACACAATTAATTTAGAAACACTTGTTTATTAATCTATCACAATTCATTTAGAAACACTTGTTTATTAATCAATCACAATTCATTTAGAATCACTTGTTTATACATCAAACCATATACCTATTTAGTGCGTGTAAGAATAAGCTCTGTGTGTGTTCTCAAGGTGTAACACTCTCTGATATTCGGGTGTGTGTTATCTTACTAAAAAATTCTTTGACTCGCTATATATATGATCAACATGACTTCTTAGCACTTGGTCAACACACTACAAATACAAGTACACACTCACACTTTACAACAATTACAAATAAGACCCTCTTTTAAACTTGAATACAATTTAACTCTAACACATATTAAAATTACCAAATGTCTCTTACACATTACAAAATATCCAAGTAGTAAAATAGAATCTTATATCCAATCGCTCACGACCTGAAGCCCAATAGATCTATCATGTCCATCATGCTTATATTTATGTAAAGGCTTAATGAATGGATCTGCAGGTTTCTTATCTATGCGAACTTTAAGAATACACACATCTTGTTGAAAAAGAGAAAGAAAGGTCTTCTGAAAAAGCTGCTGAGGGAGTTGAAGTTGAGGGGGAGAAAGAGGAAGGACTTGAAGCAGAAACAGAAGCAGCAGAAACAGGGCTCTCTGTAGAGGAAATAGAGATTGCAGAAACACCGGTCAAAGCAAAGAATGACACTCCTAAGACTACTCAAAAGGCCAAGGGAGTGGTCATTACAGAAGGAGGTTTCTCAAAGAAAAGAAAAGAAACAAGTAAGGCAAATCTGCAGGATGCTAAGGGAAAAGGAAAAATGGTTGAATCTGAACAAATATCTTTAAAGAAGAAAAGTCAGATTGAGCTAGATGAAGAGTTAGCAAAGCAGCTTCAAGAACAGATGGAAAAGGAGGAACAACTCCAAACTGAAACAGATAGAGAGCTTGCAAGGATAATGGCCAGAAAACTCAATGTAGAGTATCAAAAGAGCTTAAAAGCAGCAGTTGAGGCCAAGAAACTTTCAGTTAAAAGAATGCCACTCAAAAAGCAGAAGAGACAACCCTCCAAGACCTTTTTGGCCAATCAGGAAAGAAGAAAAATGATAAATTTCATGAGAGGTTCAATTGGTGTAAAAGGGGAAATGTTTAACAACATGGCATACAACAAGGTGGAGGAACTGTATAATAAAGAAATGGCAAAGCTCCAAGGGGATTCCTCTAAAAGGGAAGAAGCAGAAAGAAGGATGAAAGAGAGACATGATCTCAACATTCAACAGCCATTCCCTGAGGAGACTACACCTTCAAAGGATAAACCTGAAGAAAAGAAAGAAGAGCAAGAGAGTGTAGGTATAGAAACTAAATCTGCTAAGAGGGTGAAGACCATTGCTTCCAAGAAACAATTCAAGAAGCCAAGGGTAGAAGAAGCTGAAAAGAAGGCAGAACCTTCAGTCACACCTTCAGCAGAATCTGTGCAGAACCCAGAAAAGTCCAACAAGCAATCTCATGAGCATATGGGGATGTATATGACAATTATCGAACCAGTTCAGGCTGTCCCAATTTCAATGAAGGCTTCAGAGGTCATCTTCTGGGATATCTTAAGAGACAACAGAAAGGATTACTTCAGGCTGAAAAGAGTTGGAGATGTATTTGAAGTATATTCCACCTGGGGGAAATTAGTCAGAAGTTGCTCCAGAGCTGACCTAGAAGAGATGCATAAGGTTGGAATGAAGCTTTATGAGCCTGTGTTGAATGGTACTGAAGAAAACTTACTCAAAGTAGCTATGGAATATCTGTGTATGATGTTTGATCCAGAAAAGGTAATATATAGGATTAAAGATCTTCATCATGAGTATGGATTCAAGAAGATTGATCATTAGATACTCTTTGAAAACTGTGGTGTGTACATGATCACAATTGATAAATGTTATCATGAATACTACGTAGTTGACAAAATATATGATCATAGCAAGGAGAAACTAGAAGGGATGTTGAAAGCTAAGCTAGTTTGTGCAAAGGATTCAGAAATGCCTAGAATTGTGGTAAGAAGACCTATCAATCAAAGTCTAGGCCTAAATCCAAATTTGGGAAACTGAACCTGAAGTGTTGAAAGCATCTTGAAGATCAGATCTGAAGAACTTTACTTCTTTTCCTAAAAGTCAAGTTAGGGGGAGATTGTTGGCAACTGAAGAAAAGCTCAAGTATGGTTAATGCTGCTAGTTCAGAATTACTACTGCTAGAGGACTTCAAAGTTAATACTGCTGAGTATTACTATTGCTAGTAGAATTAATACTGCTAGAAAAAGTTAGTACTGCTTGAACAAAGTTAGTACTGCTTAGCCAGTTAGTACTGCTAGTGGTTAGTGCTACTTAGTAGTTTATACTACTTATGATTAGTACTGCTTATGAATTGAAGATCCGGATGGAAAGGATGACAGCTGTAAAGAATCAAGATATTCATGGAAGGATTGAAGATAATGATGGAAGATATACTGAAGATATTTTATTTATTGTAATTATCTTTTTGTTCAGTATATGTATAGATTTGACAAAATAGTTTTAAGAGACAGAATTAATTCTAAGTTTTTGTTTTAGAGAGAATCAACCTCAAGTCATAGATCCTAGTTCTAGAGAAGTAGAATTCGTCTTGAATGAGCTTGTTCTTCAAGATTGAGCTTGTTCTTCAAGATTCCGCAACTTCTTTGATATTGTTTCTGAGACTTTGTTCTTGTTAAGAATTCGATCCTGACAAGTGGTATCAAAGCCTGACTCTCTCAGAAACATCTATTCATTCATCATAGAAAACCTTGCAGAATCAAACAGTACTTTGGTCTCTAAGGTTCCAATGCTCAAACCCAACGAGTTTGACATGTGGAAGATCAGAATTAGACAATACATTCTTCTCACTGACTACTCAATGTGGGATATCATTGAGAATGGTCCTTCTGTAGTAGGAAAGATTGGACCAGATGGTAAAAGACCTCCACCAAAGACACATGGTGAGAGGAAGATCAGATAGACAGAGATGAAGGCCTTGAGCACTCTGCTCTTGGCCAACCCCAATGAATATCAGCATCAATTTTGCAACTGCACTGATACTCAGATTCTCTGGAATGCTCTAGAGAAAAGATTTGCTGGAACTAAAAGCATCAAAAGAAATCAAAGAGATGTTCTAAAGCAGCAATATGAGAACTTCACTTCTTCAAAGAATGAGTCTATGACTCAAACTTTTGATAGGTTCAACAAGCTCATTGGTGAACTGGCTACTGTAGGAGTGAAGATGGAGCAAGATGATATCAACAGAAAGTTCCTCAGATCTCTTGAGGATGAATGGACTATGTACACTGTCTCATATAGGCAGAGTGACAATCTGGAAGAGAAGGAACTTGATGATCTATATAATGATCTAAGAGTTTTTGAAACTGAGGTAGAAACCAAGAAGAAGACCACTGGTTATATCCACAATGCTACACTTCTATCAGTTAGTACTGCTAGTGGAGTTAATTCAGAAAAAGGCACTGAAACTATCTTTGAAGCCTTTTTGTCCAGTCATAGCAACAATTCATTGATTAATGATGATCTCGATCAACTTCACCCTGATGACCTAGAGGAGATGGACATTAAATGGCAGATGGCCATGTTATCTATGAGGGTGAAGAAGTTTATCAAAAGAACAGGAAGGAACAACTTCTCTCAAAGAAGAAAAGATGGAGCTGGTTTTGACAAGACAAAGGTAGAATGCTATAAGTGCCACATGAAAGGACACATTGCTAGAGAGTGCAGAAGTGGTGTTCCAAACAACAACCACCAACAAACTCAGAATGGGGGATACAATCAAAACAAGAATCCTGCTCAAGCCCTTGTTTCTCAACAAGGAATGGGGTTTGACTGGAGTGACCAAGCTGAGGAAGCCATTCAGAATCAAGTTCTTATGGCAGAAGTGTCTGATCTCCCCTCTGAGGTAATTTATAATCTTTGCACTCAATCTTGCACAGACACTGTCAAAAGTTACAGGGATCACAACCAAAGCATGTGTGATGACCTCAAAAGATTAGAAAAGAACAGAAGAGACTATGTGTTGATAGTAGAGAGATTTGAAGAACAAATCAAAGGATTTCAAGTTAATGAACTTCAACACTCTTATGACACAAACTATTGGAAGTGGGAAAAGAATGAATTAGAGACCAAACTGTCTAAGTCCTTAGAAGAGAATGATAGGCTGAAAGAGGAACTATCTAAGGTTAAGCTTGACATAGAAAAGTTTTCATATGCTTCAAAAGCAATGGATTCTCTTCTAAAGGCTCAGATTCATGATAAGATGAGGCCTGGTATTGGATACAACAATACACCCCCTCCTTACAACAACAACTATATCTCTCCTACTTCAGACTTGTTAGAGACCAAGGAGAAAAAGGACTTGTATGAAGAAGCTTTTAAGATAGATCCTTTGGATGAGGTAGTAGTTAAGGATTTGACTGAGAAAGAAGCTAGTGAGAATAGGAATAATGCTGTGAGTAACGAGATACCATTAGAAAACAACATTATCACCAATGAGGGATGTGGAAAAATCTGGGTCAAGTCTAAGGAGATAGAGAAGACCAAAGGAAAGGATAACAAGTTCCATTACAAACAAACCACGGTTGTGAATCCTGGACCTTGTAAACAGTGTGCTTGCAATAAAGCAAAGAGCCTAAATTCTTGTATAAAAAGAGGTAACCAAAGAAACTGGAATAATCGATGGGCTCAGAAACAAGGAGTTGATCTGAATAAAATCAATAGACCAAAACCTTGTTTCATATGTGGAAAGCTGAATCATTTGGCTAAGTATTGTTTCTTCAATCCTATTAACCAACAGATGAACTTTCAAAGATTTGTGCAAAAACCTGTTGGTTATAGGAAGGCTGAAAAGAATCATGTTGGGGAGAAATCTGTTGAAACCAAAGGCCCTATGAAAAATAAGGTTTCAGAAAATAGTGTTTTAATATGGGTGCCTAGAAGCACTAAAACTATTAGTACTGCTGACATATATAGTGTTGCTAGAAACATTACTGCTGCTAACAGTGTTAGTACTTCTGAAAATTTTAATACTGCTAACACAGTTACTGCTGCTAACACAGTTACTACTGCAAACAAGGTTAGTACTACTAAGCATGCAAGTACTGCTCATGCTGTTAGTACTTCTAAAACCAGTACTGCTTCTAGCAAATGTGTTTCCAAGCCTATCATTGTAACAAAGTAGTCCAGAAATGAGGAGTCAAAGTTTAAGAATCTTGTCAAGAAAGAATGCAAGTATTTTGATGAGAAAGGGGTACCCAAGACCACTTTGGCTTGGGTTCCTAATTCATACTAACTGATTTATCTTATGTGCAGGGCAACCAACATCTCAAAGGAAAGAGCATATGGCATGTTGATAGTGGTTGCTCTAGGCACATGACAGGTAACATGTCATGCCTTCAGGATTTCAAGCATATCAATGGAGGACATGTTGCATTTGGAGATAATCTTACTGGTGGTAAAATAAGTGGAAAAGGTAATGTTACCAAAGGTAAGATGACATTTGAGGATGTCTACTATGTTGATCAATTGAAATACAACCTGTTAAGTGTATCACAGGTTTGTGACAAACAACATAGCATATTATTTACAAATACTGAGTGTATGATCCTTGCTCCAGGGTTCAAGGTAGTTGATGAAAGCATGATACTACTTAGAACTCCAAGAAAGGACAATGTTTATTGTCTTGATATGGACAATGTTGATAGTGATTCATCCCTGAACTGTCTTGTTTCAAAAGCTTCTGTGGATGAATCCTCTCTTTGGCACAGAAGGATGTGTCACATGAACTTCAAGACTATGAACAAACTTGTTAAAAACAACCTTGTAAGAGGTTTACCTTCAAAAGTATTTTCATGTGATGATCATTGTGTTGCATGTCTTAAAGGCAAACAGCACAAAACTTCTCATAACACCAAAGAGTTAAACACAATTTCTTCTTGTCTCCAGTTATTGCATATGGATCTGTTTGGTCCTACAAATGTTATGAGTATAGGCAAGAAATGTTACTACTTGGTTATTGTTGATGATTACTCTAGATTTACCTGGGTATATTTTCTAAGGACTAAGGATGAGACAAGTGGACTGATCAAATCCTTTATCCTAAGAATTGAAAACCAAACTAATCATAAAGTAAAAGTCATTAGATCAGATAATGGGACTGAGTTTAAAAATTTTGATCTAAACACCTTCTGTGAAGAGAAAGGCATTGAGAGACAATATAGTGCCCCTAGGACTCCTCAAGAGAATGGAGTTGCTGAGAGGAGAAATAGGACACTAATAGAGGCTGCTAGATCTCTGTTGGCTGATTCAAAACTGCCAATTACCTTCTGGGCTGAAGCAGTTAATACTGCTTGCTATGTCCAAAATAGAGTTCTAGTGGTCAAGCCAAAGAACAAGACCCCTTATGAGCTTTTAAATAAAATAAAACCTTTCATTGGATTTTCAAACCTTTTGGGTGTCCTTGTACAATTCTCAATACCAAATCTCACTTAGGTAAGTTTGATAGAAAACAGATGATGGATTTCTTGTTGGTTACTCATCTCAGAGTAAGGCCTACAGAGTTTTTAACTCTTCTTCTAGAATAATTGAAGAAAGTGACAATGTCAAATGCAATGAGAACACACCAAATCCTATTGGGTCTGGTCCTCAGTGGCTATTTGACATTGATTCACTAACTAACTCTTTTGGTTTCAGTAGTGATGATTATGCAGGAGTAGAGAGTGGAGGATCAGGAACTACCCAAGTCAAAGACAGTTTATCTCAATCTGTGATCTTTCCCATACCCACAGTGGATCATGTTAAAGACTGTGAAAAGGAATCATCTACTGGACCAAGTCAGAGCGAAGAAGAAAGTAGAGATGAGAAGAATCAAGAAAATCAAGAACTAGAAGTAGCTGCTGAAAATACCTCAGTTGACTTGAATGACTCTAATCTAGAGGTGGGACTTAATGAAGAACCTAGTCATCACACCAGAATTCAAAAGAATCATCCTCCACAGCTGGTAATAGGGGATATATCTTCTCCTATGATGACTAGAAATCAAAGTAGGCTTCAAGAAATGCAAGACCAACAACATACAGTGCTATCTTGCTTTTTATCCCAGCTTGAGCCTAAAAAGGCATATGATGCTATGAAAGAGTCCAGTTGGATAGAAGCCATGCAAGAAGAGCTACTGCAGTTCAAGCTGCAAGATGTTTGGGATCTGGTAGATCTTCCTAAAGGCCAAAGAGCAATAGGAACAAAATGGGTCTTCAGGAATAAGAGAGATGAAAGAGGAATAGTCATAAGAAACAAAGCAAGGTTGGTGGCTCAAGGATATACACAAGAAGAAGGAATAGACTATGAAGAAGTATTTGCACTTGTGGCTAGGATAGAAGCAATTAGATTATTCCTAGCTTATGCTTCTTATATGAAATTCAAAGTCTATCAAATGGATGTCAAAACTGCATTTCTTTATGGCTCAATTGAAGAAGAAGTATATGTCTGTCAACCACCAGGGTTTGAAAACCCAAGCTATCCAGACAGGGTATACAAATTGAAGAAAACACTTTATGGACTACATCAAGCTCCAAGAGCATGGTATGACACTCTGTCATCCTATCTCTTGGAAAATGGCTTTGAAAGAGGGGTCATTGATAAGACTCTATTCATCAAGAGAAAGAAGAAGGATATCTTGTTGGTCCAAATCTATGTTGATGATGTTATCTTTGGATCAACAAGAGATAACATGTGCAAGGAGTTTGAGGAACTAATGCATCAAAGATTCAAGATGAGTTCCATGGGGGAACTTACTTTCTTCCTTGGACTCAAAGTTCAACAGAAGTCAGATGGAATCTTCATCTGTCAGTCCAAGTATGTGCAGATCATTCTAACCAAGTTTGGTTTCTCATATTCAAAACCTGCCAGCACACCTATGGAGACACATAAGCAGATAACATCAGATCTTGAGGGGGAGGATATGGATGTTCATCATTATAGATCCATGATTGGCTCTCTCATGTATCTCACAGCCTCTAGGCCACATATAATGTTTCCAGTCTGTGTATGTGCAAGATTCCAAGTTAGGCCAAAGCAATCTCACTATCAAGCTGTTAAGAGGATATTCAGATATCTCAAAGGGCAATCCAAATTAGGACTTTGGTATCCTCATGACTCATCCTTTGACATGCTTGCATACTCAGATAGTGATCTAGGTGGAGCAAACTTGGACGGAAAATCTACTTCTGGAGGATGTCAGTTTTTGGGTGCAAGACTAGTTTCATGGCAGTGCAAGAAACAAACCACAGTATCCACATCTACAACAGAGGCAGAGTACATAGCAGCTGCAAGTTGCTGTTCTCAAGTCTTATGGATTCAGAATCAAATGCTGGATTATGGGGTAACCTTTCTACACACTCCAATTTTTATTGATAATAGCAGTGCTATTAGCATTGTGAATAATCCTGTCAAGCACTCAAAGACAAAACACATTGAGATCAGGTAGCACTTCATAAGAGACTGTAATGAAAAGAAACTTATTCAAGTTGTAAAAGTTCACAGTGATAACCAGTTTGCTGATCTATTCACTAAAGCTTTTGATGTGGGTAGATTCACTTTCTTGGTAACAAGTGTGGGAATGATCAACTCTGAATAAGCCCCTTCTCAAAAAGTGGTTATATACCTGTATATTGTTTATTCTTGGTGTTACTAATCTTATTTTTCAGAATATGTATAGCAGTACTCAGTGTATCACAATCTTAAAAGAGTAAGTATGGTTAATACTGCCAGTACAGTTTTAATACTGCTAGTGGTTAATACTGCTCTCAGTTAATACTGCTAGTTAGTTAATACTGCTAATGGTTAATACTGCTCTCAGTTAATACTGCTAGTGGTTAATACTGCTCTCAGTTAATACTGCTAGTTAGTTAATACTGCTAGTGGTTAATACTGCTCTCAGTTAATACTGTTAGTGGTTAATACTGATCTCAGTTAATACTGCTAGTTAGTTAATACTGCTAGTGGTTAATACTGCTTTCAGTTAATACTGCTCTAGGTTAATACTGCTTATGTCCCGAATACTATAAATACTCTTTGCCCGCCTAAAAGTTCATAACGACTCTTTGCATACTGTTCTCTTGCGCTCTAAACCCTCTCTCTCTCGAGTTCCAAGTTTTCAAGCAAGAACCTTCAAGGTCAATGGCATCCATGGCGTTCATTGACGAGCACAATCAAATCGCGATGCTCCAAAAGCCAAAACAAGTTGCAGGTTTTCATCAGATAGTCGACTTTCTGAAGTCCAGCCACATTGCCCATGCTCTCACTAAATCTCCTACCATCTTCATAGAGCATCAGAGGCAATTTTGGGCACATGCCACCATTGTTACTGAAAATGGTGTTCAAATGATCAAGACAAAGGTGTGTGGCAAGCTATTAACAGTTACTGAAGAGGTAATTCGCATCAGTCTACGTCCAGACGATGCCTCTGGTATAACTTCTATCTCTAATGATGAACTGTTTTCTACTCTTTCAAGAATGGGGTATGGAGGTCCATTGGGTGTGTTCAAGTTCTTAAAAGCACAATTTTCACCTCAATGGCGTTTCTTTGTCCATACCCTTATGCATTGTATCTCTAAAAAGAGTACTGGCTGGAGTGAGTTCAGTAGCATCATTGCTTATGCTTTGGTATGCTTAGCCACTACCAGAAAGTATAATTTTTCCCAAATGATTTTCAATGATCTTCTCTCAAACTTGGGAAACAAAAAGAGCTTTTATATGTACCCCAGGTTTGTTCAAGCAGTTTTCACCCACGAATTGACGGATATGCCTCATTTTGATGGGATATATGTACCAAAACCCCCTAAAGGCAAAGTTTTCTCAAATATGAGAAGATCTGCTGGGGACTCGGAAGGAGTTGACACCCCATTGTTCTCTACAATGATGGTGGTGTCCCAAACTGATGAAGGTATGGTAGCAGGGTCAAGGCCCCCATTAGACCAACCCACTGCTAGCCAATTCCAACCTTCCCACTCTAAATCAATTCCCCAGTCTCTTCTTGATAAACCAACTTCACCAATCACCCAAACATACAAAAGGAAACAGGTAAAGAAGGTTCCTTCCCTTCTTGTACCAACAACCCCTAAGCCTTTCAGCCCTCTAAGGGAGGATTCTCCCTTAGAGAATATCTACAGGGAAACCACAAGGGTGTCTCCCAACCCAAAGGAGGTGCTCTCTGAGGAGGAGGTTGAGCATATGGGTCCTGAGGCTGCCACTACTCCTGCTAGCACAGAGGAGGAGAGTGGTAACATAAATAAGACCTCCCCCATGGCAACTTTGAATGAGCAATCATTCAAAGGTCCCCGATGCCAAGAAACCAAGGGGTGGATAGTGCTTCTTCTAGGCAGAAGGCTACCACTACAAAAAGATCCATGATCCTTCAATAGAGGGTAACACTTCTGGAGAAGGTGAGGACAGATATAACTACCAGGAATTGATGGATGCTATGGGAAACATCAATCTTGATGTCATTCAACAAGGAAAAGCCATAGAAGAGATGAAGTTGGTGATCTTGTCACAAAAAATACAGATTGCCAAGTTAAAGAAATTGGTGACAAGGCTTGTGTAGAAGAAGAATAGAAAACAGTATGTGTTGAGGAAGAGGCCAACTGATAAAGATGCTTCCAACAAAGGGGAGAAAGATACTAAAAAGAGAAAGAAAGGTCTTCTGAAAAAGCTGCTGAGGGAGTTGAAGTTGAGGGGGGAGAAAGAGGAAGTACTTGAAGCAGAAACAGAAGGAGCAGAAACAGGGCTCTCTGTAGAGGAAATAGAAATTGCAGAAACACTGGTCAAAGCAAAGAATGACACTCCTAAGACTACTCAAAAGGCCAAGGGAGTGGTCATTACAGAAGGAGGTTTCTCAAAGAAAAGAAAAGAAACAAGTAAGGAAAATCTGCAGGATGCTAAGGGAAAAGGAAAAATGGTTGAATCTGAAAACAATCTTTAAAGAAGAAAAGTCAGATTGAGCTAGATGAAGAGTTAGCAAAGCAGCTTCGAGAACAAATGGAAAAGGAGGAACAACTCCAAACTGAAACATATAGAGAGCTTGCAAGGATAATGGCCAAAAAACTCAATGTAGAGTATCAAAAGAGCTTAAAAGCAGCAGCTGAGGCCAATAAACTTTCAGTTAAAAGAATGTCACTCAAAAAGCAGAAGAGACAACCCTCCAAGACCTTTTTGGCCAATCAGGAAAGAAGAAAAATGATAAATTTCTTGAGAGGTTCAAATAGTGTAAAAGGGGAAATGTTTAACAACATGGCATACAACAAGGTGGAGGAACTGTATAATAAAGAAATGGCAAAGCTCCAAGGGGATTTCTCTAAATGGGAAGAAGCAGAAAGAAGGATGAAAGAGAGACATGATCTCAACATTCAACAGCCATTCCCTGAGGAGACTACACCTTCAAAGGATAAACCTAAAGAAAAGAAAGAAGGTCAAGAGAGTGTAGGTATAGAAACTAAATCTGCTAAGAGGGTGATGAACATTGCTTCCAAGAAACAATTCAAGAAGCCAAGGGTAGAAGAAGCTGAAAAGAAGGCAGAACCTTCAGTCACACCTTCAGCATAATCTGTGCAGAACCCAAAAAAGTCCAACAAGCAATCTGATGAGCATATGGGGCTGTATATGACAATTATAGAACCAGTTCAGGCTGTCCCAATTTCAATGAAGGCTCCAGAGGTCATCTTCTGGGATATCTTAAGAGACAACAGAAAGGATTACTTCAGGCTGAAAAGAGTTGGAGATGTATTTGAAGTATATTCCACCTGGGGGAAATTAGTCAGAAGTTGCTCCAGAGCTGACCTAGAAGAGATGCATAAGGTTGGAATGAAGCTTTATGAGCCTGTGTTGAATGGTACTGAAGAAAACTTACTCAAAGTAGCTATGGAATATCTGTGTATGATGTTTGACCCAGAAAAGGTAGTATACAGGATTAAAGATCTTCATCATGAGTATGGATTCAAGAAGATTGATCATTGGATACTATTTGAAAACTGTGGTGTGTACATGATTACAATTGATAAATGTTATCATGAATACTAACTAGTTGACAAAATATATGATCATAGCAAGGAGAAACTAGAAGGGATGCTGAAAGCTAAACTAGTTTGTGCAAAGGATTCAGAAATGGCTATAATTGTGGTAAGAAGAACTATCAATCGAAGTCTAGGCCTAAATCCAAATTTGGGAAACTGAACCTGAAGTGTTGAAAGCATCTTGAAGATCAAATCTAAAGAACTTGACTTCTTTTCCTAAAAGTCAAGTTAGGGGGAGATTGTTGGGAACTGAAGAAAAGCTCAAGTATGGTTAATGCTGCTAGTTCAGAATTACTACTGCTAGAGGACTTCAAAGTTAATACTGCTGAGTATTACTACTGCTAGTAGAATTAATACTGCTAGATAAAGTTAGTACTGTTTGAACAAAGTTAGTACTGCTTAGCTAGTTAGTACTGCTAGTGGTTAGTGCTACTTAGTAGTTTATACTGCTTATGATTAGTACTGCTTATGAATTGAAGATCCGGATGGAAAGGATGACAGCTGTAAAGAATCAAGATATTCATGGAAGGATTGAAGATAATGATGGAAGATATACTGAAGATATTTTATTTATTGTAATTATCTTTTTGTTCAGTATATGTATAGATTTGACAAAATAGTTTTAAGAGACAGAATTAATTCTAAGTTTTTGTTTTAGAGAGAATCAACCTCAAGGCATAGATCCTAGTTCTAGAGAAGTAGAATTCGTCTTGAAAGAGCTTGTTCTTCAAGATTGAGGTTAAGTGTGTAATCTTGTGATTTGATAATTGAATACAAGTTTACAAGTTGTTGATTATATACTGTTTTGATTACTGTTACATTGAATATCAAAGTGTTATTCCACAACTTCTTTGATATTGTTTCTGAGACTTTGTTCTTGTTAAGAATTCGATCCTGACACATCTCCTCTTTCTACAATTTCGCAAATGTAGTGGAATCTCCCATGGATATGCTTGGTGTTGTGATGTGATCTAGGTTCTTTTTCTTGTACAATGGCACCTACATTATCACAAAAGATCTCTATAGGGTCCTCAATGCTTGGAACTACTTCTAGATCAACAATAAATTTTTTCATCCAAGTAGTTTCTTGAGCTCCTTCTAAGATAAAAATGTATTCATCTTCTGTGGTAGATTATGCAACTACCTTTTGCTTAAATCTCTTCCACGTTATCTATCCACCATTATTTATGAAGACATAGCTGGATTGTGATCGAAAATCATCTCGATCAGTTTGGAAACTAGCATTTGTGTAACAATTTACACCAATATATTCTACCAAACCTCCATAGATTAAAATTATATCTTAGATCCTTAGTAAGTACTTCATAATTCTTTTGACTGTTATCCAATATGCTTCACCCGGGTTTTGCTAATACCTACTCGTCATGCTCAAAGCATACGAGAGATCGATCCTAGTGAACAACATGGAATATATGATGGGTTCAATTACGAAGGCATATGGGACCCCATTCATGCAATCTATAACAATTTGTGTGATAGAGCATTGAAACTTTCTCAATACCGTGTTGTATGCCATTGGCAAGAAACTACGCTTGGAATCTTGCATATTGAACCTTTTCAAGTTTCTGTCTATGTATGCAATTTGCCTCAAGCCAATAAGCCGCTTGGATAATATCCTTATATATCTTTATCCCTAAGATGTAAGCAGCTTCTCCAAGGTCTTTCATTAAAAGAATATTTCCCAAGCCAAGACTTTATGCCTTGCAAAGTTGGGATATCATTTCCAATGAGAAGTATGTTATCTACATACAAGACCAAATATAATACTTGTTGTTTCCCAGTTTCTACTGTATTAGAGCTAAATCCAACAATTTTGAAAGAAAAAGAGTTCGTATACTGTTTTCGAGTTCTTGATTGAATTTTTGAATTTGAAAAAGTTTTTGATCAAATCTTGGATTGAAAGATGTTCGGTTTATGTTCTAGAATGATTTCTTGTGATTGAACTTCAGTTTTAAATCACCTTAGATCACTTAATTTTGATTTTTGAAATTTTTTGTTCGAACGAGTCGTACACACTGTTTGATCACAGATTACGTGTTTGTGTCTAGTTTTTGTGAAATTGATTGTTTTGGATTGTTTCTCTTACTAATCTGATTGTTTCTGTGAGTTTGTTTCTCATACTAGTCTGATTGTTTTGGATTGTTTCTGGATTTTTGGACTAGAATTTGTTTTTAGGACCGATACTTGAAGAACTCGCAAGATTAGATTTCCCAAAATCTTAACATTTCGTATGAAGATTTCGCAAATGTCTCTTATGCGAAAAGTTTGTTTGAAAAATTTTCAAGGACATAATTCGTACGAGTCCTCATGCGAATTGTGAAGAACTCGCATATAGTGTGATACAAATTGTAAGGAATTCGCACAAGCTCTTATTCGAATTCTTGTGGATTTCGCATATATTTTCAAAAAAAATTCTAAGTCCATATTTCGTATCGATGGTATATATAGGGTCAAACAAGCCTTGACCTTTATACAAGCTATTATTCCTAGATATTCAAGTTCTAATCACTAACAAGTAATCAAGATGAGAATTCGTAAATCATATGTCATTGATCTCAATCGAATATTACAAACTCTCAACTTTCTCTCTCTACAAACACTCTCTCTCTCTCTAGAATTATTTTCTAATCACGTCTTCTCTGATTTGTTTACAATGAGTGTTCTCTCTAATTCGTATGTGTACATATTACATAGAAAGGAAACTATTTATACTAATACCTAAAATAAGGAAACAACAAAATACAATGTACATTGACTTATTACAGATAAACTTTGACTTTGAATGAGATTTGACTTTAGCAACTTTGACTTTCTCAACTGTTGTCTTCAATCTTTATGATCTTGAATCCAACATATTTATGCTCTAACAATCTCCCCCTTTGGATCAAGATCATTACTAAAAGATTTAGCAATGTGATCTTCTCTCTTTAAGCTCGATTGAAATAACTCCCCCTTTAAACAACATTTATCTTCTCTTATAATCTCCTCTTTGATACAAACATGATATACAAACTCCCCCTTAACACGATGAAATTCTTCTTTGATAAGCTTTATCTTCAAAAACTTTCAGCAATTTTCCCAACGTCTGATCTCTAAGAATATCAACATTCTCCCCCAAGGTTGTACACAAACCTCTTTCAGAAACAAATCTGACTGTTTCAGCAAATTATCTTCAACAAACTGAAATCTTTGAACTCTTTTCGTCTTTGAACATTTTCTCTCAACCTTTAAAATCTGACTCAAAACATTTCTTTAACTCTTCTCCCCCTTTTTGATGATTAGAGCATCGATATCATCAAAACTTTGTCCAAGAAATGTCTTTGACCATTCTGATTTGTCAAACTGAGCCTCTTATTCTGTGATCCATAATCAAGTATTCATCTAGATCTTTACAAATCCAGACAAAATAAGAACATGTAACTCCTGAATCAACAAATGAATCAGTTAGAATGTCTGTCAGTAACACAAAGTCACTGTGTGTAACGAATACACAATATAAAGGAGCTTTTTGAAGTTCACTCCCCCAGGGCTTCCATCCAATCATCGAAATACCACAAAGGCAATTTCTATGAATGTTATGACAAAGAAACGAATTCTTTGTGTGTTCGTGCAAGTGTAGAAACAATTAAGCACGATGATTGCTTTTTAATAAGGCTCAAAGTTGTGTAAACCACTGAGACAACAGTAGATAAACACAGACTCAATGTGCATGATTGAAGTGCGAAGGTGGGGCAGACTTCCTTCTTTTTCAATATCCAGATTTTCCAAATGAAAACCAGATAGATTCTTTGCTGCGTCCCTAGAAAAATATGAAACATTTTCTTTTTGAGAAGAAAATGAGTGGTTGGTGGGGTTTTAAGCAAGAGTTGGCATGGCCTATTTGCCTGTTTCAATAATGTTCACGAAAGAATTTGTGAAACACTAGTAATGTGGCTGCCCGACTCAGAATGTAGTTGGTGCAGAGTTTGATATTCTTTTACTCTGATCTCTCACCCTCTTTCTTTTAAAAGATTAACTTCTTGGGTAGGAAACACTGGTTAACGTGAATCCATAGAAGTTCATTTAAGTCCTAGCACAAAGAACCCATGTAATCCTATGAAAGCATAATTTTTAGACATTGAAGTATTTTCAAACAAGTATACTGAATGAATGAACATGAATGCAAAAGACTTGTTTGAAAATCTGACATTGTATGAAAATGATCAGAAATGAAATGATATATCAATCAAAGATTAAGGTCAAGAATAATGGATATTGTCTATATGAACCAAGATATAGACATTCTTGAAATGACGTTTTGAAATGAAATGACGCTCAAAATTCTTTGAAGTTCAAGCGGGGTGTCTTACCATCGAAAATATGTTTCAATATGAGACATGGTAAGAACAATTTGAACAAAAATTAAACCGGTGTGTATGAATACTTGAAAGTATATAGAAAAGACAATACGCAAGTATTTATCTTTGGAAACACACGGTTTATTTATCAATTGAAGCACAAAAATAAAATGAAAACATTGAAAATCACACTTCCAAATTATAAAATCTGTTTAACATTCGAGAATTGGTTTGAACATTTAAGAACATGTTTTCTATACCTGAAAGTTGTCCTTCTTTCAGATATATTTGAGATTAAGATAAGAAATTTACCTTTTCGCTTCATCTTAATTCTCATACAGTCAGCTGAAGTCATTAAGATATGATCGTGTCATCCTCTCTCATCCTGAATAAGTCTCAAAATCTAGTCAAAAACAAATTTATTCACAAAAATTATAAGACATAAAGCAGTAAAACAATTAAAGTACGAGTTCTGATCAGAAATAATCAGAAATCATAATCCTCCACTCCCCCTGAAAATATGCATCTGAGATTTATCAGTGAAAAAGCACATGATAGAGATCTACAACTCCATTTGAAGTGTAGTTCATCATATCTTCCGAATACATATTTCTAGAAAAAAAATTTATGTACTCCCCCTTGAAGGTTGATTTCCTCTTCTGAGTAGCTGAGTACACTCTCTTATCAGCTCGGGAGTAGCATCTCTTATTTATCGTTGAAGTACGGGTTCTAAGTTGATATACTTAGAAGCCTTGGTTCTCTTACTCCCCCTTGACTGTAGGTGCCTGCAACATAGATTCATTTTTCGGCTTTGGTACCCACTGGTATTTAGTTCCATGTATGTTAGTTGCAGTTCTTATGGGAGTAACAATGATATAAAGAATAAGAGTAATGACAGCGGAAGCAATTGTCACACCCCGCTAAAGCGGAAACACGAGGCATAACAGCTCCGATGTCATAGCACAAGATTATAAACATACAAACATTTACTTAACATTCAAAATACATTACATTTTTAAGAACATAGTATCGTCATTATTTACAAATCCCAAATCTTTTAAATATAACGATACGCATAAAGCAAAAATAGTCTTGCTTCAAAATATGAGGTGCACTGCTAAAACATCATGGAATTACCTTCTCGATTCCTGAAAAGCATGAATAGAAACCAAGGTCAACTACAAAGAGTTGGTGAGTTCACAGGTTTTAAATATGCACAAATCATTTTTATATGCAAGTTATCATTTGTAAAACATACGTATAAACCAACTTCAATTCTTTGATTCATGAGTACCACAATTTGATTCCTTTATGATAAGTGTATGCAAAGACATTATTACGTTGAGCCACTAGTAAGCCGTCCCTGACCGATTTCAACGCCCCCGATGAACTAACTCAGCGGTGGTTCATGCCACATGTTTAGTCATCTTCTCTAGTATAGTGCACCCCTGCTCGTCAGCATTAAGGTGGGTTTGTCACACCAAATAGCGCTATCCACTAATACTATAGGCCCGATTTTATTCGAGTTAATAGTAGTGTCACGGGGTCTTAACATTTAATACTCAACACATCAATTGCATACTTATCATATAACTTATAATTCCAAATGCTTTTAACAAGCCTTATAAATTGCCATTTCGCAATACTTTCAAACAATTCTCATGAATCTTTAAATACGCAATTTAAACATGCTTTCCACCCCAAAATCAATTAAAACGATAAAAGTGGGGCTGTGAATACTCACCTTGATGACGATGCAAGAATAAAACAACACAATTCTCTAGTCCGGATCTTTAATCCCTATAGAGTAATTTGAACCAAAGGATACCATATGTCAATACCCATCCTTAATCCTAACTTGACCATTCTTACATCTCAATATATATATATGCCATTATGTTTACTTTATTGTCTAAAATAGAAATTTAGGATTACTTTACCAAATTAATCATCAAAACATAAGTATTTAAGGTTTTGAAAACCTTCTTTCTGGATTCAGCACTTGCTGTCCAGAAACTGTGATCATAAAATAGGTTTCAAAATGATACTTCCCAACAACCAATGATCACCAAAATTTTACAGAAACTACACTACTAAGTTATGAACAAATCTGCAAAATTTCATAATTTTTAGAGAAGTTTTGATACTCCAAATAAGTTCCACAAAACAGAAGGTCACCGATTTTCAATCCAATGACACACTTTACTTTCAGACCATTTTTGAGCTACTAAAACTAAGAATTATGAAATGAGCCATACATGGTTGGAAAGCTAACTCAAAAACCTACTTTTTAAAAAAGAATTTTCTCAATTTGGACAAAAATTAAGGGAGTTATGGTCCTTAGAAAGTAGGTGTATGAATCTGTCAATTTTGGACAGATTACACCACTTACTTCTAAAATGCATTTGAGTGACCAAATCTCCAAATTTTTGAGTGATTCTAAATGCTATGGCTCACTAACACCATAAACTGAGTTTTAGTAACAAAAAGCCCAAATTTTTACAACTTATAAACTAACTTATAATACTCAAAAGTGAATGCATAATTTTGACAGCAAGCTGTGAATAAGTTAAACTTGCAATATGTAATAAAATGATCATTTAGCCATGGTTTTTAGAAATAACACATGACTTCACATCTTTAAACAATATCCCATGATTTAAACAATCAATTTATGCATCATGGACTCATAGCAATCACCATTGCCCATCCAATCCCATGCATTACAACAAAATCACTAAACAAGTGACAATATACCATTTTTGATGCTCTTAATCATATGAGATTGAATAATCTCAACCTAAGAGTTCATCTATACTCAAGATTGATGCAATACATAAATTTCTATTTAAAATCATCACAATTTCGTGGACCAAAATACCACATATCATAAAATTGACATTTTCATAAAAATCCCCAAAAATCACACTTAAACATCAAATTTTATTGGAAGATTATTCAATGGTTTACTTTGCAAATGTTTATTTCACCAAATGCATTCTATTTCACTTCCAAAAACAAAATTATACAACCACTACATGAGATGATGAAAAACATGTAAGTTTCTTTGAAAATAACCTTGAAAAGTTGGGGATAAAGATGGTTACCTTCTCAATTGGAGATGAAGACTTGATTTCTTGAAGTAGGATGATGTTTAAACTTGATTTCTCCTTGAAAATTTCTAAAAAAAATCGATGGAGTGTGTGTGTGTGTGTGTTCTTGGCCGATTATGGAGTAGAGAGAAGAAGGAGTTGAAGAGTTAGGTTGTATTTTTGAAAATGAGAGTAAATTCTTCTAAATTTGATTTTTAATTAAAAATTAAAAGAGAGGGGCATCATAGAAATCAGCCATGTGTCCATGTGACTCATCAATTAATTTTGTTAAATAAAATATTACAATTATGATGACAATTTTAATTAAAAATCAGATAGAATTGAGATCCGAAACCCTAATTTCTCAGTTAAAGCTTAAAAATGAGTTTTAATAATAAATAAATATAATTTACTTTGAAAATAATAAAATCCTAATATTTTAAATATTTTAGATTTTCAACATAATTTCTGGCATTTTTGAGATGTAATGGTCAGTTATCAGTCCGAACCGGGTATTTTTACGCGACTTCCGAAATTTTTCGGGTAAACTTCTAATTTAATCATTCTATCTAGAATTTTAACTTCATAAATAAATTCTAATAGGTCAGAGATTGCTAACCTTAACATGTTGGTTATCAGACAGTTGTCACAGCAATACAGTTTAATATCAAAGGAGATTCCAATATCACAGTTCATAAAGCAGATAATGATAAACAAAATATTCTTGGAATAAAGTATTCAACTTATATTATCAGATATATAACTTCTCAAGCACACTAGAACAATAAGGTGATGGTCCTATTTATAGGACCATAAAGTAAGCAGTGTACTTGTATGACGAAAGGAAGCATGCTGAACAGTGACCTATTCTAGAAAGTAAATCTTATCACAAGGTGACGTGTCATCTGTTCTTCTGTTCACTCGTAGATAATTTTAGAGTGAACATCTTCTGAGAGAATGTCTTCAGAGCTCCGACGTTGTCTTCAGAGCCTCTGATGAAGCTATCTCTGATGTCTTCTCTGAACGATGCAATCTCTGATAAGTACTTCAGAGGCAAGTTTGTCCTCTGAAGTCTTCGTCCTCTAAAGTCTTCGTCCTCTGAAGTCTGTCTCTGGAAGTCCTGAAGTAGGACTTAGATATTTTAAACACTTTAAAGAATGAAGAATTGGAGCTAACAATCTCCCCCTAAGTGTTGAAAATAAAAGATGCAAAAATAGCAGAGAACAGAACTTAAACTAGAAAGCATAGAGGAGAAAATCATCCTCTTAAATATTACTAACACAGTTGGAAATACATTATAGAAAAAGTAATATTCAAGAACAAGGAAGCATGCTTAAAATTTGTCACTTGAACAGATTCCATGGAACTTCATGATCAGAGCTCTGAAGTTGATCATCGAGTCAATATCTATGTCAAGTTTTACCAGTAAATCTGCTCTGTGCCTTTCTTCTTTTACATGGATCATTTTCTTTATACCTCTCAAGGTTTCATCAGAGTACTTCGACACTTCCGAAGCTAGAAAGATCTTCTTTACTTGATTTACTCTGTAGACGAAACCCAGAGGTTCTGCAACGATTGATCCAGTCTTCTGTTCTTCAAGTTTATCGAATGACTCCACAGGTTCAGTTACCTCCTACTTTTCTTCCCCTAGGTTCAGAGCAATTTGAAAGTCACGTTTTGCTCTGTGTTTGACATAGGCCTCCATTGCCCGTCTGACTTCAACCATGCCCATCCTTATTTCCCTTCTTCCATGATCATATCTAGCAGAGCAATAGGCATATAAATGTGGTAAATCATATGGATTTAGATTTACAAGATCATTATCATTGAACTCGTAAATCTTCTGATTAGATCGAGTTACCACATAGTGTCTATAGATGATCTTGTATGTAAGCAAAGGTATTTTCTGAGATTTTGTTGATCTTGGTGATTGGATCATCAAAGAGGACCTGTGCTCTTGGTCTGGTTTTATCTCTGACAAATCTTCGCTCATAGTCCGGCATGTCCTCTCTAATCCTTGGATTCAGAGGAATGACTAGAGTGTCTACCACATTGAACTCACAGTAGATGTATTTGAAGTGGTCTTCTATGGAAGGTTCGGGATTTGATTCAAGGAATGTAAGAGGTTTATTGAATACTTTGGCTGGAAGACCGATGCTTGCCTTCTGAACCAGATTCTCTGAAAGGAGCCTGTTCATCAGCAACCATAGTTTCTGGTTCCTTCGTCTGTGGAGGATTATCTGTTGTGAGTTTAGAGATGTAGCCTTCTATCTCTGGTGATTCCCTCAACTCTGTTGCTGTTGAAGTATGATGTGGTTGAGCATTCTTGAATACATACTCTTCGTGTCAGGATCGAATTCTCAACAAGAATTAATTCTCAGAAACAATATCAAAGAAGTTTGCGGAATAACACTTTGATATTCAATGAAACAGTAATCACAATAAGTAAATATGAAGAACAAACCGTAAACTTGTATTTAATGATTGAAATCACAAGATTACACACTCAACCTCAATCTTGAAGAACAGACTCTTTCAAGACGAATTCTACTTCTCTAGAATTAGGATCTATGCCTTGAGGTTGATTTCTCTCTAGAACAAAACTTAGAATTAATCTCTGTTTACTATACTATGCAACTCTATACATATATTGAACAAAAAGATAATTACAATTAATAAAATATCTTCAGAATATCTTCTATCATTATCTCCAACTTCCATGAATATCTTCAGTTTATCTAGCTGTCATCCTTTCCATACAAATCTCCATCTTATAAGCAGTATTAATCTTCAGCAGCATTAATACTCTGAGCAGTATTAACTCTAGCAGTACTAACCATGCTCAGCAGCATTAATCTCTTCAAGCAGTACTAACTTTGAACTAGCAGTACTAATCTTGTTGAGCAACATTAACCATCAACTAGCAGCATTAATATCAGAAGTACTAAGTAGAAGTATTAACAACTAGAAGTATTAACTGTTTTCTTCTAGCAGCATTAACTAGAAGTATTAATCACAGAAGTACTAACTAGAAGTAGTAACCATGTTTGGCATATTTCAGACCCAACAATCTCCCCCTAACATAACTTTTCAAAACTGAGAAGTTAAGTTCTTCAACATAGGGTCTTTATGATAATTTCAAAACTTTCTGCAGTTACTAGTTCTTCTTGATTCAGTTTCTGTTGTTATCTTCTTTTCTGTTTCTGCTGTTATCTTCTTTTCTGTTTCTGGTGTAGTTACTGCTTTGTTTCAGCTTCTTCACTTATCTCCCCCTCAAAATAAGATTTCATATCAACTTGATTCTCCTTGTTCAAGTATTCTCAAGTTCAGATGTTTAAGTCTCCCCCTTTTTGAAATAATCATGATCTGTGCACCTTTTCATCTCTTTTATCTCCATAATTTGATTGTGAACTTTCAGACTAATTGTACCAAGTGTATCCATCAATTCTTTGAAGTTAAATCTGTCCTCACCTCCTTTTGGTGTGTTTACCACCTTTGAAGGATCCTTGGATCTTTTAGTAGAGATCTTCTGCCTAGCAGAAGCACCTTCTACTCCCTTGGTTTCTTGGCACCTGGGACCTTTAGATATGTTCACACTGTCCTGTCATGCACTTTGTGCAAAGTCAGTAGTGTGAGCCTTACAATCCATATGCTCTTGCATCTCCTTATTGAGCACCTTCTTGGGGTTTGGAGACACCCCTATGGTTTCCCTTTGGATATTCTCTAAAGGAGAATCCTCCCTTAGAGGGCTTAAAGGCTTAGTGGGTGAAGGTACAAGAAGGGAAGGAACCTTCTTTACCTGTTTTCTTTTATAAGTTTGGGTGATTGGTGAAGTTGGTTTATCAAGAAGAGACTGGGGAATTGATTTAGAGTGGGAAGGTTGGGATTGGCTAGCAGTGGATTGGTCTAATGGGGGCCTTGACCCTGCTACCATACCTTCATTAGTTTGGGACACCACCATCATTGTAGAGAACAATGGGGTGTCTACTCCATCCGAGTCCCCAGCAGATCTTCTCATATTTGAGAAAACCTTGCCTTTAGGGGGTTTTGGTACATATATCCCATCAGAATGAGGAATATCCGTCAATTCGTGGGTGATAACTTCTTGGACAAACATTAGCAGTAGTAACACTTATCAGCAGCATTAACACAGACTGGCAGTAGTAACACATACCAGCAGCATTAACACAGTCTGACAGTATTCACTGAACTAGAAGTACTAACTACCTTTCAGTATTAGCAACCTGAAACACTTACAGACACAAGGTTAGTAGTACCATATACCATAAAATTTTCAAAAGTTACTTTATCTTTTGAAACTATACCTTTTTCACTTTTCTTACCTTCTGCTGGATCAGAAGTAACATGTCCTCCATCAAATCTTTTAAAGAATTTGAAGGCAATCCATGTTCCTTGTTATGTGCCAAGAGCAATCATTATCTTCATTCCAAATGCTCTTCCTCTTGAGCTTTTGATTGCCCTGCACACTTGATAAATCAGTTAGTCTTTGAGGGAACCCAAGCCAAAGTGGTCTTGGGTTGTCCTTTCTCATTTATATAATCTGTCAGTTTGGTCTGGAGGAGTTGTTTAGGAATCTCATGGATGGAATACTTTGTCAAGATTATAGGCTTTGCAACATTAATACTAGTAGAAGCACTATCCTTGTTAGCACTAGTATTGGTTGCAACAGCACTATTTCTGTTAGCAGTACTATCTGGGATAGCAATACTAACAGTTTTCTTTACAATTGGAACCCAAACTTGAACAAAGTTGTTTGCTTTCTTTATCTTTAAATTACTCCTTGGCTTATTTGGAGCATTTTTCTTTGTATTAGCAAACCGGTTCTGAGCATGATACTTTTTAGGTGCTCTTTTCTCTGCCATTTGATTCCTTCTTTGATTCCTATAACCAAAAAAGTTTTGTGGTTGTCTTTGGAAAGTGACCCTTTGGTTAATAGGATTGAAATAACAGTATTTGGCAAGATGATTCAATTTGCCACAGAAAAAACAAGGTTTTGGTCTATTGATTTTACTCAAATCAACCCCTTGTTTTTGTGCCCACTGATTATTCCAGTTTCTCTTATTTCCCCTTGATTTATCATGTTTTTGGGGCTCAGATTTATTGCAAGAACACTGTTTGCAAGGGACAGGATTTACAACTGTGGTTTGCTTATAATGGACCTTCTCAGACTTTCCCTCAGTCTTTTCTATGTCCTTAGACTTGATCCAAGCCTTTCCACATCCCTCATTGGTGATAATGTTATTTTCTAGAGGAATCTCACCACTCCCAGTGTTCTCCTTACTCTTTTCACTAGAGTTCTCTTCTTCAGAGTCTGTTTCAACCACCACTTTGTCTAAAGGATCTACCTTAGTAGCTCCAACAGGCAATTCCTTCCTATCCTTGGTCTCTAGTAAGTTTGATATAGGATGAATGTAATTGTTGTTGTATGGTGGTGGTGTGGTGTTATAGCCTATTCCTCTTCTAAGTTTGTCATGGATTTGAGTTTGGAGCAAAGAGTCCATTGCTTTAGAAGCATTGGAAAATTTCTCAATATCCAGCTTGGCTTTCTCAAACTCACTCTTTATCTTCTCATTCTCCTCTTTACACTTTTTCAGCTGAAGTTCTAGGTCATTCTTCTCCCACTTCCAGTAATTTGTATCATAAGAATGTTGAAGTTCATTGGCTTGGAAAAATTTGATCTGTTCCTCAAAACTCTCAACAATTCTTACATAGTCTTTTATATCTCTCTCTAATCTTTTAAGGTCATCACTCATTGTCTGGTTGTGATCCCTGTACCTTTTAACAGTTTCCATACAAGTTTTAGAGAAAAGATTAGACATTACCTCTGTGGGGATTTCTATGCTTGAAGAATCTGAAACTTTAGCCATTGATGATTTCTGATTTCAAGGAAGAATGATGATTGCTGGTTTCTGAGAATACTAGCTCTGATACCACTTGTCAGGATCGAATTCTCAACAAGAATTAATTCTCAGAAACAATATCAAAGAAGTTTGCGGAATAACACTTTGATATTCAATGAAACAGTAATCACAATCAGTAAATATGAAGAACAAACTTTAACTTGTATTGAATGATTGAAATCACAAGATTACACACACAACCTCAATCTTGAAGAACAGACTCTTTCAAGACGAATTCTACTTCTCTAGAATTAGGATCTATGCCTTGAGGTTGATTTCTCTCTAGAACAAAACTTAGAATTAATCTCTGTTTACTATACTATGCAACTCTATACATATATTGAACAAAAAGATAATTACAATTAATAAAATATCTTCAGAATATCTTCTATCATTATCTCCAACTTCCATGAATATCTTCAGTTTATCTAGCTGTCATCCTTTCCATACAAATCTCCATCTTATAAGCAGTATTAATCTTCAGCAGCATTAATACTCTGAGCAGTATTAACTCTAGCAGTACTAACCATGCTCAGCAGCATTAATCTCTTCAAGCAGTACTAACTTTGAACTAGCAGTACTAATCTTGTTGAGCAACGTTAACCATCAACTAGCAGCATTAATATCAGAAGTACTAACTAGAAGTATTAACTGTTTTCTTCTAGCAGCATTAACTAGAAGTATTAATCACAGAAGTACTAACTAGAAGTAGTAACCATGTTTGGCATATTTCAGACCCAACAATCTCCCCCTAACTTAACTTTTCAAAACTGAGAAGTTAAGTTCTTCAACATAGGGTCTTTATGATAATTTCAAAATTTTCTGCAATTACTAGTTCTTCTTGATTCAGTTTCTGCTGTTATCTTCTTTTCTGTTTCTGCTGTTATCTTCTTTTCTGTTTCTGGTGTAGTTACTGCTTTGTTTCAGCTTCTTCACTTATCTCCCCCTCAAAATAAGATTTCATATCAACTTGATTCTCCTTGTTCAAGTCTTCTCAAGTTCAGATGTTTAAGTTAGAATTAATCTCAAAAAGTTATCTAACTATTCTAAACAATACTATATATATATACTGAAGATAAAAGCTAATTACAATTAATAAAATATCTTCAGAATATCTTCTATCATTATCTCCAACTTCCATGAATATCTTCAGTTTATCTAGCTGTCATCCTTTCCATACAAATCTCCATCTTATAAGCAGTATTAATCTTCAGCAGCATTAATACTCTGAGCAGTATTAACTCTAGCAGTACTAACCATGCTCAGCAGCATTAATCTCTTCAAGCAGTACTAACTTTGATCTAGCAGTACTAATCTTGTTGAGCAACGTTAACCATCAACTAGCAACATTAATATCAGAAGTACTAACTAGAAGTATTAACAACTAGAAGTATTAACTGTTTTCTTCTAGCAGCATTAACTAGAAGTATTAATCACAGAAGTACTAACTAGAAGTAGTAACCATGTTTGGCATATTTCAGACCCAACACTTCGACATCAATTACTTCAATTTCTTCTTCAGCAACTTCTTTTTCCAGAATCTGATTTTTCTTCTTTTTCAGATTCTGATTCTGCTCTTTTAGCCTCTGATTCGTAAGCATCTCTCATCACATAAGTTGGTCTTTCTAGTGATGAGAATGCATCTTCTGACATAGAGAAGTCTACTAGCTGCTCGTCTTCATCTTCTTCCAGAGCTCCAATAGCTTTTGGAGTTACAGTTATTATTGGAACTATTGGAGCACTCGATGTGGATGGTGCTAGAAAGATGACAGGTACTGGCGAATTTTAAGTGGCCTGAAGATCTTCAGCGGAGGTGGAGGTTGAACGTCTCTCTTTTCCTTTCTCCTTGCTTTGGTTTGATTCAGAGCGAGTGGACTCCTTTTGTGTTTCAACAGGTTTTGGTGTAGGAGTTTTCTCCCCTTTATGAAGATCGGATGACCCCTGAGGTTGGTCATCTGCGTCATCAGAATCTTCATACCTTGCCTTCTTCCGTGCTTCCGCAGAGCATGCGACATCTGGTTCCTTTCTCTTCAATACTCCCTCTGAAGATTTGACATTCTTCAGAAGATCTTCAATCTTTTTGTTCTGCTGAGTGGTCTTGGAGACGAACTTGCTGGAGATATTCATTACATTGCTGCTGATCTTCTTGGAGAAGTTGGTGAGGTTAGCCTTTGTAACGAATTCTGTTGTAGCAGGAGCAGCAATAGAGGAGGTAGGGATCTTTGCAATTACCTCTGCCAAAGAACGCAAGACTTGCTCTTTGAATTGAGAAAATTCTGCAAGAGTTGGAGTGGGGGCAGAGGTAAGTGGAATTGCCTTGAGGAGCTCTGCGGTGGAGTTCGAAATTTCTCTGGATAAAACCGAGTCATTTTTTATGACCAGGCTTTCCAGAGCATCCAGTTTGGCGTTTTGAGAGAGAACGGTCGTGCGCAGCTCAGAGACGTCTGAATTGAGCTTTGCAACTTCAGAGTTAGAGGTAGAGGCCTCTGAGGTATTCTCCATTTGAAGTTTTATCTCCTTCAGAGATTCTCGGATTTCATTTCCAAAGATTTTGAACTCTTCTTTGGTAACGTAATCCGAGGGGGTGACCTTAGGATCAACACATGATTCTAAGTTTCCCTCGAGTTCAGAGGGGCCTTCTTTCGGAGGTGGTTTGATGTTTTCTCTGGAAGGACTTCCCATTAATCCTTGGGAACCCTTTTTCAAGGATTTCCCTATAATGGTTCTGATTGGTCTCTGATCATCAGAGTCAGAATTTGATGATGAGAAACGAATGTGGGTGGAAACCTTGCTGTCCAGGCTAAGGAGTCCATGTGGAAGAAGGTCGTGCCATTCTTTTTCTGACAGGCAATCCTTACGATCTAAAGGATGGTCCAACTTTTTATGAGCCACAAAGGCATCATGTGTGTGTGGATGTGACATACTCTGGGGTGAATGAGTATTTTTATCTTGGTCCAAGTCCTGTTGAGAGGACTTAGCCGCATCAGAGGTTTCCCCTGTGGTGCGTGCTTCAGAGGCAGAAGTAGATGCCTCTGAGCGGTTAGGATGGGTAGGGTTCGAGGTGTGCACCTCTGTTTCAATGTCCATTGATGCTGGACCAACTTGGACAGTAAATATATTTGCACGGGGATTTGGGCTTTGGAATCTCTCATGTGTGTCATCAAGGACATCTTTTTCTACCTCACCGCCCTGAGATTCTAGGTTTAGAAACTCACCCTCTGGAATTCTCTCTTCCTCACCTTCCTCTGCTCTGACAGAGTTATTCTCTTCATCAGAGGGAGGGTTCTCATATTCTCTTTTCCTCACTCTCTCAGAGCCACCTTCTGGTTGCGCTCTATTAATGTTTTGAGCAGTATCAGAGATATCACTCTCTGTTTCAGGCTCAGGCTCAGAACCTAAGTGTGTTGGGGATCCCATCATCGGTTCTGATGATTCGGCAACACGACTAAGTAGGAGATGGGTAGGAGAGTCAGCAGGAATTACCTCAATCATGGTGTGTGGGAATCGTCTGTCATGTGGATAAGGAGGAACCTCTGTTGCTTTGAATGAGTTCATCATAAACAGAGGTGTCATTGGGCCCTCCTCAGTGATGGAGAATTTCTCCATTGCTCGTTGAATGACCACAGTGATGAATCTGGGAAACAGTACCGATATTGGTTGTTTTCCTTTGGCCAAGTCCTTGTTCTTCTTGTCCACCGCCGTCAGCATCTCACAGAAGAGAATGTGAGCCATATTGATGCTTCTGTTGAAGAAGAGAGCATACATTATGGCTATGATCGCTGGATGAGTCTGATCCTGACTTCCAATCTTGCAGGTAATTGTTCTGTTGAGAACACTAAACATAAAGTTCCATTTGGGAGGCAGGTACTCACGTCTGAATTGACTTAGGCGTGTTATTTCTTTGTTGTATCCTAAGTGGTGGAGGAACTGAAGAAGGACTTCTTGACTTGGTAGTTTCTCAAAAGTTTCTATTTGAAGATCAATTTTTGTGAGGAGGTTGAATCTGCGAGTTAGGGTTTGTGGGGTGATTCTTATGTTCAAGCTTTGTTCTCCTAGATCAATGTGCCCAACCAATCCTTCCTTTTCATCGTCGTATTCAATTGAATACCACCATTATTGGACAAAGCGAAAGGGAATATCTGAGGCATGTTTGGTTAAAACATCATTGAGTTCGCAGTTGGTGAAAAAGTCAAGGATTGGGCGAAACTGTTCATCGTATTTGGTTGGGGTGACGTCCAGAAAGTAGTTGTTACCTTTTACTGGAACATCGAACTGTGCCATATTCAAGCGTGGAACAAGTTTGCTCGAGTTATCTAAAGTTTGGGAATGAGCCGCCATTGTTGCAGGTTGAGAAAGATGAAAGCTTAGAAAGAGAGATTTGGGATTTGGGATTTTGAGAGCGTAAAGGATAATGAAAAGTGAAACAGGGTTTTTATAGACACAAAGGGTAGAGGGAGAGTTTTTTGAAGCGGCGAATGGTAGTCCTAATGTCAGAAATGATGTTCCATCATCCCCTAATTATCTCCAGTCATATGCCTTGAACATCCAGAATCTAGGTACCAGATTGGCATTGACTGTTTCTGCAAGACAGATTATTGTTTCTTAGGTACCCACCTCATTATGGGTCCTTTTGTGTTAGACTTTGGTGGTTTTGGATGACTTTTTGGCATCTCATCTTTTGATGTCTTGCCTTTACGTGTCTTCTTTTGAGATTTGTCTCTGAGATATTTTTCAGAGGTTGATTCAAAAGGCAGTGTGATCCTTTAAAATGATTCTTCAGTTTCATCAAGAGATAAATGTAGTTACAATTAATAGAACAAGAAGAAGTAGGAGCAAAGTTTTTCTTTTTATTAAAAGCATTTGTTACATTTTGACTTCTTTTGAAACTAGCACTAGGAATATTACATTTATCCCTAACTACTTCTTTTCTTTTTGCTTGAAAGACAATCTTCTTTTCAAGTTGCTTTTTCTTGTTCAGAAACATCTTCTTTTCTTTGCTGCTTACTGCACATACAGGATCAATATGGTTAATTTTTGTCCATTTGCCCTTTTGTTCAGGAGAGAATTTTATTGTTTTATAGGTGTAAGAACCAGAAGTGTTTGTTTTATTCTTTGCCTTTTCTTGCAACTCTTTTTCAAGTTCCAGAGATGTTTTTGCTTGTAAACACATATTTGCAAAATCAGGACTTATTGGTATTCTGGTTTAGGTTTTCGATACTGAAATTGGAACATTCAAAATAACAGAGCCAACAGTTTCTATCTTTTTGTGAATTACATTCCCTGGTTTATAGAAAATTTGTTCATCAATCTCTAAATCAGATTCTGAATCAGAGTCAAGAAAGTCTCTCTTAGATTTAATAGAGATATCTACCTCTATTGGTTTTTTAATTTCTTTTGATCTAGAGACTTTGATGATCCGTTTCATGCTTTCTTTTCTTTTTAAGTCCTCCATGACATTTTCTTTCCAAATCTTTTGAACATCATCTTCAAACGTAGTTATGATGTTTTCATCTGACTTTGGTGAATACAGAGGAGCATTCGGATTAAGTGAACTATGAGATCCATTTTCAGAAGTACTTGTATGAGAGGTACTTGGTTCAAGTGTCTCTGATTCACTTGAGATGAAAGCATCAAACCTGAAAATTTCTTTGGGATCATAGCTCTGAGGTTTTGTAAAGAGTACCTCTGAAGTTTCTTCTTTTATCTGTAGCACAGACTCTTGAATGTCTTTTACTTTAGAGTACGTAGTATTTTTGAAATTCAAGGCTCTTGCTTTTCATCCCTCTGATGTTTTCATTCTTTTGAAATAATTCAGAGATGGACCTTCAAAGCTTTGGACCTTTCCCATACAGAAATTGGAAGAAAGTGAAGTTTTCTCCAATCTATTGAATGAATTCAACTCATTGAATCCTAGCCCTTGAGAGTCCATTTGAGATTTTATTTTGTCGAAGACACTTTGTGCATTAACATAGCTTTTGATTCGAAGATTTTTTCTATCTAGAGATTGATGTAAGATATCTCTTTCCTTTTGAAAAAATTTGGTTAAGGCAATAGAATTGAGCCTTTCATACTCAGATTTCTTTACTTCTTCTTCTTTTCCTTTTAAAACTTTCTCAATTTCTCTTATTTCTTCTGAAAAAGATTTTTCTTTTTGCTTGTAGGTTTCTTCAAGTTTGGTCTTTTCAAGAAAAATTTCTTTCTTTTCTGATTCCAGAAGATTCTTTTCTCTTTTGTAAAAAATGAGCTCTTTTGTTACTTGCTCTCTTTTCTGTTTTTCTTCAACAAACTTTTGCTCTAAATCCTAAAGTTCATTAATTAGTTTAAATGCATCTATTTCAGAATCACTGTCAGAGGTGTAAAGAGAGTTTACCTTCTCAGAGTTGTCTTCAGATGCTTCATCAGTTTGATCTCCATCTGAAAAAGCCATACCACAGAGATTTGTTGGCTCTTCCTCGCCGTCGCTTGTCGACTCTGATAGCCAGTCTTCCATTTCTGCTACAAGAACTCTTTCTTTTACATTGTATTTGTATTTGTTCTTGTAGTAATCTTGATCTTTGACAAGTTTTCCTCTGCAGTTTGCAGAAAAGTGGCCTGGTTTTCCACATCTGAAGCATCTTCCATCATTTTGATTTGTTGGAAGAGTGGCAGTACTTATCTCTGGCTTCTGTTCTTGAGGTTTGAAGTATCTCTGTGGTTGTGGATACCTTGGTTGGAATGGTTGTTTTGGTCTTGTTTGTTGTGTTGCATCATTATGGTTGAAGTTTGCACCCTTTTGATCACTATATGGAGTGAATCTGGGTTCTTGTTGAAATCTTCTTTCCGGATTTCTTCTTTCTTCATTCTCTCTCCTTCCTTCAAATACCTTCTTACCAAATTTCTTGTTAAATTGATAAGTGATTAATGCAAGAGATTTGGCGAAGGCATTGATATCTTCATCTGAGTCTGAATCTGTATGAGTTTCTTCTGCCATCAAGACCTTTTTGGATCTTCTTTTTGTTTCCAAACATTTTTGTGACTCTTCACAGTTGTTTTCTTTCGATATTTGTTTAGAAACAAGTGCAAGGGGTCCACCCAAAGAGGTTTTTGATTTTTGCTTCATAACTTCTTTTTCATGTGCAACAAGAGTACCATAAATGTCAGTTAATGACCATGACTCAAGATCTTGATTAGCCTGTATAGACATGGACAGTTGTGACCATTCTTCATTCAAGCTTTTCAAAAAAAGAACGTTGTTTTCCTCTTTTGTTCTTATCACTCCAAGCTTTCTGCATTTTTTTATTAGAATGTTGAATCTTGAGTAAGTTTGCTGTAATTTTTTTTCTGGTAGAGCATGAAAATCATGATATTCATTGATGCGTAGATTTCTTCTATTTTTCTGGGTTTGTAGGCTACCTTCAAGTTGATTTAACAACTGATCCCATATCTCTTTTGCAGTTTTACAAGAATCAAGTTCTTGAAAGATATCATTGGGAATGGCCATTATGAGTAATCTAACAGCTTTTGAGTCATTATCCATCATATTATTTTCTTCATCAGTGAAGTTTGTGGTTTTCTTTTCATAATATGCAGGTATTTCGGCAGTATCTGCTGTTGCAGGAACTCTTGGCACCAACACCATTGGAATGTGAGGTCCAATGTTCACAACCTTCTAGGAAATTTACCATCCTTATCTTCCATTGGGGATATTCATCCCTTAAAAGTGTAGGAGGTTTTGTTAATGACCCAGCTGTATAAATGGCACTTATGCTTGAGTTTGCCATTTGTAAAAAAATGAAGATTTGAAGAACTGATGCTTTTTGTAATGAACTGAGATTTACTATCAAATCTAGAGCATATGATGTTCTTTAATAAACTGGGTTTATATGAACATGCACAGATAATGAAAGTATAGAATCAATGAGATGTAAATCTATCCGAGTATGCAGATATGATCTTTCTTTGTTTAGAAACAAAGGAGGCTCTGATACCAATTGTTGGATCCCAGATCTAATCTCGTAACAATGATATAAACAATAAGAGTAATGACAGCGGAAGCAATACAATTTAATATCAAAGGAGATTCAAATATCATAGTTCATAAAGCAGATAAAGATAAACAAAATATTCTTGGAATAAAGTATTCAACTTATATTATCAGATATATAACTTCTCAAGCACACTAGAACAATAAGGTGATGGTCCTATTTATAGGACCATAAAGTAAGCAGTGTACTTGTATGACGAAAGGAAGCATGCTGAACAGTGACCTATTCTAGAAAGTAAATCTTATCACAAGGTGACGTGTCATCTGTTCTTCTGTTCACTCGTAGATAATTTTAGAGTGAACATCTTCAGAGAGAATGTCTTCAGAGCTCTAACGTTGTCTTCAGAGCCTCTGATGAAGCTATCTCTGATGTCTTCTCTGAACGATGCAATCTCTGATAAGTACTTCAGAGGCAGGTTTGTCCTCTGAATTCTTCGTCCTCTAAAGTCTTCGTCCTCTGAAGTCTGTCTTTGGAAGTCCTGAAGTAGGACTTAGATATTTTAAACACTTTAAAGAATGAAGAATTGGAGCTAACATTTCCTTTCTTTTTCTCATTATTCTTCTCATCATCATCCACTGGTTTCACTTTCCATACCAGTTTCTCTTCTTGATATTTCCTTCTTCTTCTGTGTGTACCTGAACCATCTATTTTCCAATCATAAAAAATGTTAGTTGTACGAATCTGACTAGAATATTTAACTGACCTGTTTGTAGAAACAGTTTGTTGATATGAGCTTGATGCTGACTTGTTAGAACCAACTGAACAATTTCTAGGTGAGTGGATTTTTGACTCTGGAGTTGTTTGCTCAGTCACCACCACATTCGAAACAATCTTTTCAAGCTCTTTTATCTTTAAAGATAAACTGTCTCTTTCTTCAATGAGTAGGTCAATCTTCTTCTTGAATTCAGACTTCGTTATCTGCTCTTTCAGTGCACTTGTAGATAGCTCAGATAGCTTTGTAGTTAATTTTCTTATCTCCTCCTCAAAAATACTTCTTTCATCTTCAAAATCCTTCTCAGCATCCTTTCTTCCATCTGATATCTCTTTAAAGAATCCAACATTCTTTTGCTCTATTAACTTCTTCCCTTTGGCAAAATTTTCCCTTTCCAGAATGATTACTTTCTCAAAATCAGATATTTGTTGAGAAAGCTTAATGCTTTTAAGCTCAATCTTCTTCTTCTCTTCAGCACATTTTCTGGAAAAGTCTGAAAATTTCTTTGCAAATTCTTTCTTGTCACTCTAAAAAATATCTTTATCTTTGACCATCTTTTGTTCCAAATCAGATATTTTCTTTCGAAGCTCAACATTAGTATCCTCCAGACTCTCAATCGTCTCCTCATAACTTTCAACAGATGCTTGTTGCTGGATTTGGATAATCTGATATTCCAAATCAAAGATTTTATTTTTCAGCTCAGTATTCTCAGTTTCCAGACTCAGTATTTTCTCATCATTCAGTCCAGAAGTCTGTTTCTGAAGATCTTCATTTATCTTCTTCAAAGCATTAACTTCTTCACTCAGTAGCTTCCTTTCATCAGAATATCTCTTTGACTTCTTTGTGTAGTAGTCAACTGAGGAAGCAACATTTTTTATTTCTAATTTGAGCTTGTGAATCTTCTTTTCATCACCATCAGAAAGATATCCCATCTTGACTACTTGTAAACAAAAAGAACTTGACAAAAATGATCGTTAATCCAAAATATGAAATCTCAAGAAATACAGAAAAACTTGAAATAAAAATTCAGAAATTTTGATCACAAAAAGAACTATATCCCCCTCGGCAGACTTAGCATGGGGGTCCTGCTAGAGAAAAAAATTTAACACTTTGAAAATTTCTCAAAAAAAAAAATTCTATGTTTTTCACACTTTGCGCTTCACACAGAAAACGCATTTAACAACTATGCGTGTCTCACATGAAACGCACATCACACTATGCGTGTCTCGCATAGACTGCAATCCTCCACTATGCGTGTCAAGAAGCACACGCACATCTTAACTATGCGGTTCAAACTGCAAACGCATACCACCACTTTGCGTTTATCACTTTTGGAAATGCATGTCAAGTTACACCCGCAAAAACTCACTATGCGTGACAAGTTACACCCGCACAATAAACTATGCGTGTCTCAATACACATGCAAAACACGATTTTCTTCTGAACTCAAATCCTTCTACTATGCGTTTGTCACTAGACCCGCATAAATCAGCTTCTCGTTTCTTAACAGAAACGCATATCTCACTATTCTTGTCTTGATGAATATATCCGCACTATGAATGACCCGCACACTTATGAAGAACTTGTACAAATTTTGATGATTGACCCGCACACTTTGATGAATCAAGCGCATTCCTCGATGAACACCCGCATACCTTGAAAAACATTCAAATTCACCAAAAACTCATTTATACCTTGAAATCAGACTTGATACTTCGACAATTTGATCTTCTAAACAACTCGAACACAAAGCTATTACTAAAATTCGATCAAATACACCAAAATTACAATTTTGATTCTAGAACAGTGTCAAGAACTCGTGTATACCAAAAACCACAAAATTCGAAAAATTGAATGCATTACAGTGCAATTCTTGATAACACCTATACAGACTCGATCGAGTACTCTTTCCTAACAAAACCTAATCGATTACAACATCAAAAACTCACTAAAACTGAAAATCACTCTGGACTTCGATGAACAGTACGAACATACGCATTTCTTGATTTTTCTCGATTTGGATCTACTCTGATACCAATTGTTATTCCCAGATATTCAAGTTCTAATCACTAACAAGTAATCAAGATGAGAATTCGTAAATCATATGTCATGGATCTCAATCGAATATTACAAACTCTCAACCTTCTCTCTCTACAAACACTCTCTCTCTCTCTCTAGAATTATTTTCTAATCCCCTCTTCTCTGATTTGTTTACAATGAGTGTTCTCTCTAATTCGTATGTGTACATATTACATAGAAAGGAAACTATTTATACTAATACCTAAAATAAGGAAACAACAAAATACAAAGTACATTGACTTATTACAGATAAACTTTGACTTTGAATGAGATTTGACTTTAGCAACTTTGACTTTCTCAACTTTTGTCATCAATCTTTATGATCTTGAATCCAACATATTTATGCTCTAACACAAGCTTACATCGAAAAGTCAACAAAAATAAACAAGAAGAGATATTCGTCAAAGCCTAAGTATGAAGGGTATAGGAAGGAAAGGTCACAGAAATGCAAACCCAGATTTGCAAAGAGAGAAGAAAAGAAGGAAGAGAAGAAAGAAGAAAAGATTGACCCGAAATCTGGTAGGTGCTTTAACTATGGTTAACCTGGCCACTTTTCAAACGATTGCAAGTTCAAGAGGGTTAAGAATTCTGAGTATTATGCTAAGAAGTCACTGCTTGCTAAGAAGCAAGAAGAAGGAAAAGAGTTAATGGCTGAAGAGGAAAAATGGTTCTATCAAAGCTCGGATGATGAATCAGCTCATTTCACACAAGTTTGTATGATGGAAAATATAGATGGCAAATATTGAAAGTTATTGTTGAGTACAAGGAATTTGAAAAAGATGCTCTAAAGAAAGAAAGAGAAGTTTTAAAAGCAAAGATTTTTGAACTTGAGAGAGACTTAGTGAATTTAAATTCTGAAAAGGGTGAATTCAAAATTAAATTTGAAGCATGTTTTCAGGAACGAAATGAAGCCTATTGTAAGATAAAACAACTGGAAGATCTTAATCTGAAAAGAGGACAGACTGAGCAGACATTAAATCTGTTGACAAACAAACTCCAAGACGTCAGATTCTACAAGGCTAAAACGGGATTAGGTTTAATAGAAAATGATGTTTTGAAGAAAGCCCCAGAAAACTTGTATAATTTTGAAAAATTTGGCTCAAAAGTAAAGAAAATCCCAGATATTTGCGACACAATTGTTAAGGTTGAAACTCCAAAGTCTAAAACTTCATGCAAAGGTAAAGAGGTAATAGATGATGATACATCTAGTTGTGTTGATTCTCAAACAAGTTTTAAATCAGTTGGATTTTAATACAATGATTTAAACAAAAGCTATAAAAATAGAAAACTTGAATTTGTTGAGTTTGAATCATTGTTTTCCACACCATTTTCAACTGAATCAGCCAACGATAACAAAAATATTCCTTATACTGAATGTCAATATGATGAATATGATTCGGACACTGATGTTTATGCTCAGACCCCAATATCTGAATCTGTCACTTCTGAATCTTCATGTGAAGTTAAGATGGACGAAAATTCAAATGTCATGAATTATATCATTCAAAAGGAGTTTGTTAACAAAATGACTGAGGAGATTTTTGATGACATGATTAATTCCTCAGATCCTGTCCCAATTTTAAAGAAGCTTGAATCCAAATCAGTGACTAATCAAACATCAGATTTTGAAAAACAAATCAAAGGTTTACAAAAGGCTCTTGAAGAATTAGAGGATGAAAATTGTGATCTTAGATTTCAATTGGATAAACCCTCTAAAGAAAAGAAAGAGCTTTCCAAAGAGCTAAATCATTTGAAAACCGATTTGTTTAAAAGAATTTAAGTGATAAAAAGAAGTTTGATGATCAAAAATGGAATATCAGATGAAATCCAGAGTTTGATACTTCAATAAAGCCTACAGTTGTTTACTCTGAATGTCCTTAATAATTACCTATCATTTATGAAAAAGGAGAGACTTTAGGAATTTTGTAAAAGAGTTCATCCTTGAAGAAGAAAACTAATAAAGTTTTTTTTATGTTTCAGATCTGAATAAAGATGGTAGTAAAGGAGAGTGGAGAAAGAAAGACAGTGACAAGATAGTTGTTGAAAAAGAATGTATTGTTGCTAATAGTGTTGATTTGTCATGTAACAGTTCACACGAAAATAAATGTCAAAGTTGTTTGAATAAATCTACTTCTTTTGATAGATCAAAAATATTGACATTTGCTCGTAAGAACTTAATTTGCAAAAACTGTGGTGACAATGTTTTTTCGTTGTACTCCATTACTCCTAAGCCAAAAGTTGTTAAAAGAGCGTCTCAAGCTAAAACTGTATCCAAGTCCTCAACAAAACATATTAAAGTGTTTCAAGCTAAGCTTGCTAATCTTTCTAGGAAAAAGCAATTTCATGATCTTAATGTAAAAATGGTATGGAAATGGATACCAAAGCCTAAATATGAATGGAGATCAAGACTAAGGTAGATGATGTAAAGAAATTGCATGATGCTAACAAGAAAGGACCCATCTGGATATGGGTACCTAAAAAGAAGTGATTTGTTCTTTTTGCAGGCCTGCCATTTGTGGTTCATTGACTCAGGATGTTCAAGACATATGATAGAATTTAAGCATTTACTGCATGATTATGTTGAAGAACCTGCAGGAACAGTAAGCTTTGCTAATTCTGAGCTTTATGGAATCATCAGGGGTTACGGTTCACTAAAGAACGATACTGCAACAATAAAAAAAGTACTGTACGTGGATGGACTTGATCATAACTTGTTCAGGACTAGTCATTCCTGCGACAGTCAGTATCAAGCTCGGTTTACATTCAATCACTGTTTTATAGAAGACTCGGACGGTGATGAGATTTTTTGAGCTGAACGCCATGGAAATCTTTACGCGGTGAATTTTCCAACGCTTTCGGCTACATGTCGAGTATGCTTACTTGCAAAAGCATCGAAAGCTCAAAGTTGGACATGGCATCGACGCTTTTCTCATCAGAACTTCAAAGTTATTGACAAGTTAGCGAGACAAGGAATTGTCAAAGCTCTACCTGAGATGAGGTTTGAGAAAGATTCACTTTGTCCCGCATGTGAAATGGGGAAGATGAAAAGGAGTTCACACAAAGCATGAACTAAGTCATATGGATCTTCGTTGCCCTATGCGTACTCAATCTATTAATGGCAAAAAGTACATTCTTGTGATGATAGATGAGTATTCAAGATATACTTGGTTAGAGTTTCTGCGAAGCAAATCTGATGCACCAGAGCTGATCATTGACTTTATTAAAAAGACCCAAGTTCGACTTCAATTGCCAGTTAAAACATTGCGAAGTGATAACGACACAGAAAAGTCAGATTTGATTAAAAAACTGAAAATTTCCTTGAAAGATGAAAAATCTGAAATTGTCCTTCCCAGATCACAATCAAGCAATCAAACACTCTCACTCAAGATCTAACAGTGTTTATTGTAGAGAGAGAGTAGAGTGAGAAAGTAAATCTGAATTATGACATTAAGCTCTTACAACAATTACAAGAATTAAACCTATTTATACCAACTATGAAACTCTCAAATAATCCAACTAAACTCTCAAGTAACTTGAACAATGACCCCCTCAAACTCTCAAGTATTTAAAACACTCTAAGTACTTAAAACCCTTCTAAGACTTATGTTGACTTTCTCACTATTTGACTATCAT
This sequence comes from Arctium lappa, assembly GCA_023525745.1. Lineage (NCBI taxonomy): Eukaryota > Viridiplantae > Streptophyta > Magnoliopsida > Asterales > Asteraceae > Arctium > Arctium lappa. Next base: position 59,909,209 of record CM042059.1, on the reverse strand, counting down.
TGACTTTCATTGACTTCTCAAATACAAGGCTTGATACAAGAATTTTCTCACTATATCTTGGATACAATTTAATACACTAACATTCTCCCCCTTTGTATTCAAGATTTAAAAAAAATTTGACACTTGTCTTCAGCACTTGATTCATCAACTTTATCTCTGACACTGTTTAAACTTTGAAGCTTTTAACAATCTTCAGTCTTTGAAGAATCTTTGAAAAGTCTTTTGCACTATTGCATCTTTATAGAGTCAACAAGTCTTGAACAAATCTTTGAAACTCTTTAAAACTTTTGAAACTTCGAGGGATTTTTGAAAATTGTATCTTCATCTCTTTGATCTCTTGATCGTCTTTGGAAATATGAACTTTCACGAATCTTCTTCAGAATCTTTCTCTGAAACATAGTAAGCATATGAATTGTCTTGAACTTTCAGAATTATCTCTTCTTGAACTTTCAGAATTATCTCTTCAGGATTATCTTCACCATTTGTCTTTGAAATTGATCTTTGTAGATATCTCCCCCTTTTTGATGATTGTGAGCGTCATAATCATCAAAACATCTTCAATTTCAACATAATATTTGATTCTCCCCCTTGAAAATACATTCTCCTCCTTTTGATCTGAACTGAATAATAACTGTATATACCCGAATCTTTTCAAATTCAGATATAATTAATGTTGTAACCCTGATTCAACAAATGAAATAGTTAGAAGTGCCTGTCAGTAACACGGAGTTACTGTGTACAACGAATGTACAATATAAGGAGCTGGTTTGATGATGACTCCCCAGGACTTCCATTCAATCATTGAAAAACACAAGGTTTATCTATGAATGTTCTGACAGAAAAACAAATATTCTGTGTGCTCGTGCTTGTGTATGAAAGAATTTAGCACAATGATTGTATTTCATAAGGCTCAAATTGTGTAAACTGTTGAGACAGCAACAGATATTACATGGACTCAATGTGCATGAAAGAGGTGCAAATGTGGGGCAACTTTCCTTTTTTTTCAATATCTAAATCTTCCGAGTGAAGATTAGATAACATATATGCTGCGTCCGCAAAGAAAATGAAACATTTCTTTGTCAAGGAAGAAACGAGTGGCTGGTGGGGTAATTGCAAAAGTTGGCATGGGCTCACTGCTTGTTTCAATGATGGTCACTAAAGAATGTGAACCAATCAGATTTTGTGGCTGCCCGGCTCAGAAAGTGGTTGATGCAGAGTTCTGATATTCTTTTAACTCTGTTCTTACACCCTCTTTCTTTTTAACATTAAAGCTCACTTCTAACCAAACTCTCATTTACATTTTTCCGCTCCATGCAATGGGAAAAACTCAACCGGACGAGTTATCTCCCCCACTCTTTGATTTTGACCCCTCACCCCTCATTCACTCAAGGATAACTTCCTGGGTAGGAAACCCTGGTTTACGTGAATCCATGGAAGTTCTGTTTAAGCTCACACATGAATCCCATGTAAGTCCTAAAAAGAATGGTTGCTCAACAGTTTAACTGGAACAATTAAGCATAAAAATGATAACATTGTCAAAATGTTTGCTCATTAAAAATATGAATGAAATTTGAGCATTTGAACAATGAAGATCTCTCAAAACAAGAATATTGACTGAATTAAATGAAATCAAGAGAATTATTTTGAGAAATTGACAATATATCAATCAGATCAAGTGAAATGTTTAGGGTATCCAAGAATTGAATATTTTGTTTATATGAACGAATATAAACAATTTTGCAATGAAAGCACAAATATTGAAATGATGATTGATGCTCAACAACAGTGATTTACAAACGGGAGTATTACCATCGAAAAATTGTTTCTTTATGAGACATGGTAATAACAATTTCAAATGAAGTACTGAACCAATGTGTGTGAATACTTGACAGTATATCGAACAGATAATACGTAAGTATTGATCTTTGGAAACACACAACCAGTTAAACATTCATACTTAATTTTGAAAAACATTTAAAAACACACTTCTAAATTCATGAAATCTTTTGAGAACCAGAAGTGGTTTGAACATTTCAGAAAGTGTTTTTCATGTTCGAAAGTTGTTCTTCTTTCAAACAATCAGAGATCTAAGATAAGAAGATATTTACCTTTAAGATTCCCCTCAAATCATTATATCATGATTTGTTTTCTTTTAATCTTCCCCTGGATATTTGCACAATATCCATATCTTTAAACATTAAAGAACGGGTCCTGATCTGTCATGTGATCATAAGCCACAATGACATTAAAGTTCGGGTTCTAAACTGAAGTGTTTAGAAGCCATTGTTCTTTGACTTTAAAGTCCGAGTCCTGAGTTGATTTACTCAGAAGTCATACATCTTGCTCCCCCTAAACCTGTGGTACCTACGAAACAGATTTAACAGGTTTTGGTACCCACTGGTATTTGGGTCCTGGTATGTTAGATTTAAGAATCCACTTCTCATTAGATGTATATCTTTTAAAACCAGAATTTTGAGAAGTTATTCTATAAGAACCGTACCAGTTATGAGCAGTTTTTCTTTGAACGAAGTCATTCTCTCCACAGTAAGAACAACAGATCTTCTTTTGAGCAACTCTGATCAAGTGATTAGTTGAGTAAAACATATCAGGATGAACAAAAGATTTACCTTTATGCACACTATTCTTTTTGGCATTGGTTGTGGATGCAGATACTTTGTCTTTCTTCTTTTCTTCTGAAGAATCCTTCACTCGCCAGACCATCTGATTTTTCTTAGATTGCTTTCCAAGAGATTTAATATAAAAACTCGCTGAACCATCAACAGATTTGTCATAGAATAGATTAGATGGTCTGATCTGACTTGATTTGACAGTGTTTGGTTTGACATTTTTCTTTTTGAAAACATTTTTATCATGAATAGAACTTGAAGCTGTTTTGAAAGAACAGACTGATTCTGTTGAGTTATCAATAGGTGATTGACTAATCACATCAGCTGTTACTTTATCTGACAATTCAATGTTTGCAGCTTCTAAGTCATTTATCTTTTTAGTTAAAATGTTTCTTTCTGAAGTAAGTGTGTCAAACATTATTTTCAAATCAGATCTAGCCATCTGTTCTTTAAGAATATCTGATGATAGAACAGATATTTTGGATGTGAGCTTAGATATTTCAGATTCAAAATTTAAACGTTCAAGCTCAAAATCTTTTTCCAAGTTCTTGGATTTTTCAGAAATTTCCTTGAAAATCCCAGTATTTCTCTTTTCCGCGTTTTTCTTTTCAAGCTCATAAGACTTTTTGTTTTCTTTGAAGATTTGTCTTTCCTTTTCGAGCAAGTCTTGTAAAGTAGAAATCTGTTTGGGAAATTCAGTAGTTTTATCCTCAAGAACTTTTCTTTCCTTAGCAAATGTGTCTCTTCCAGTGATTAAAACTTTTTCAAAATCAGACACTTGCTTTGAAAGTTTAATACATCTAAGCTCAAGATTTTTCTTCTCTTGATCAGCTTTCTTAGAAAGTTCAGATAACTTTTGAGTATAAGATTTCTCCAAATTTGAATTTTCCTTATCTGCTTGGATGCTTTTTGACAGTTTAGCATTATGTATCTCCAAGGCAGATATTTTGTCTTCAAAAGCCTTAAACTTGTTTTGAAGATTGACTGATTCATCTTGTAATTCTGATGATTTCTGTTCAGTCGTCTTAAGTTGGCTTTGAAGTTTTTCAATCTTTTTCTCTTTCTCTTTCAATTTTAATTCTTTTTCACATTTGACAATTGTTTTTTCTTTTAAAACAATGATTTTCTCTCTTTCTTTAATCTCTCTTTCTTTCTCTCTTATTTCTTTCTCTTTTTTTCTTATCTCGTACTTTTTTGCACTGATGATACCTGCACAATCGGATTTAGCATGATCAGTACATTTTGTACAAACAGGAGTTTTATCAGAATTTGACAATTTAAATTTCAACTCCTGAATTTGCTTAAGAAGCTCTGAATTCTGATCTTTCAGTCTATCTTGTTCAGCTTCTTTTCTTGGTATCTCAGACACAGTTTCATTGCCATCCACTATAATTGGACATGTAATTATGATTTCAGATGAATCAGAAACTATTGATGTAGTTTTAGATTCATTTTCTGATGTCACTGAGGTAGTCCCTGTCTCAATTATACGTGGAATTAAAACGATAGGCTCCAAATCTTTGTTGTTGATCATTCGCTTTCTCTCTATAGAATGTTTACCTGTAGAAAACATCTTGAATGATTAGCTTGATTGTTGGGAACTGAAGAATTTACCAAGTATGGTTAATGCTGCTAGTTCAGATTTACTACTGCTAGAAGTCTTCAAAGTTAATACTGCTGAGTATTACTACTGCTAGTAGAATTAATACTGCTAGTCAAAGTTAGTGCTGCTTGAACAAAGTTAGTACTGCTTAGCTAGTTAGTACTGCTAGTGGTTAGTGCTGCTTAGTAGTTAATGCTGCCAAGACTCAGTTAATGCTGCCAAGACTCAGTTAATGCTGCTTCTAATATAATATGAAGATAATGATGAAGAGATCGTGGTTAAAGATAAACATGGAAAGCTGAAGATATTCATGGAAGATATACTGAAGATTTTTTATTTTTTGTAATTATCTTTTTGTTCAGTATATGTATAGATTTGACAGAATAGTTTATAGATAGATTTTTATTCTAAGTTCTAGAGAGAATCAACCTCAAGGCATAGATCCTAATTCTAGAGAAGTAGAATTCGTCTTGAAAGAGCTTGTTCTTCAAGATTGAGGTTGAGTGTGTAATCTTGTGATTTGATAATTGAATACAAGTTTACAAGTTGTTTATCATATATTGTTTTGATTACGGTTACATTTAATATCAAAGTGTTATTCCGCAACTTCTTTGATATTGTTTCTGAGACTTTATTCTTGTTAAGAAATCGATCCTGACAAGTGGTATCAGAGCCTTTTCTCTCAGAAACATCTATTCATTCATCATGGAAAACTTTGCAGAATCAAACAGTACTCTGGTCTCAAAGGTTCCAATGCTCAAACCCAATGAATTCGATATGTGGAAGATCATAATCAAGCAGTACATACTCCTCACTGACTATTCTATGTGGGATATCATATAGAATGGTCCTTATGAAGCAGGAAAGATTGGTGCAGATGGAAAGAGAACTCCACCAAAAACTGATGCTGAAAGAAAGATTAGACAGATAGAGATGAAAGCCTTGAGCACTTTGCTCTTGGCTATCCCAAATGAATATCAACACCAGTTCTGCAACTGCACTGATGCAGAGATGCTCTGGAATGCTCTGGAGAAGAGATTCTCAGGTACCAAAAGTACCAAGAGAAATCAGAAAGCCATTCTGAAGCAACAATATGAGAACTTTATGTCAACCAAGAATGAGTCCATGACTCAAACTTTTGACCGGTTCAACAAGCTTATTGGTGAACTTGTTACAGTGGGAGTACAAATTGATCAAGATGATCTGAACACAAAGTTTCTAAGGTCCCTGAGTGATGAATGGACCATGTATACTGTTTGTCTTTCAGACAGAATGATCAACTGGAAGAAAAGGAACTTGATTATATCTATAATGATCTAAGAGTTTTTGAATCTGAGGTAGAGGCTAAAAAGAGTCCTTCTGGATATATTCAGAATGCGGCACTCCTTTCAGCATCAACTGATTCTACTTCCAACCCTGAATCAGTTAGTGCTGCCAATGGAGCAAACCAAGAGAAAGGCACTGAAACTGTATTTGAGGCCTTTCTAGCAAGTCATGGAAACTCTTCTCTCATTAATGATGACTTGGAACAACTCCATCCAGATGATCTTGAAGAGATGGACATTAAATGGCAGATGGCCATGCTCTCTATGAGAGTTAAGAAGTTCATCAAAAGAACTGGAAGGAACAACTTCTCACAAAGAAGAGAAGATGGAGCAGGTTTTGACAAGTCTAAGGTGGAATGCTATAAATCCCATCAGAAGGGACACTTTGCTAGAGAATGCAGAAGTGGAATGCCTCAACACAATAACCACCAACAAGCTCAATCTGGAAGTTTCAATAATAACAGAAACTCTGCACAAGCCCTTGTCTCTCAACAAGGCATGGGGTTTGATTGGAGTGATCAAGCTGAAGACGCCATCCAGAACCAAGCTCTAATGGCAGAGGTGTCAGATCTCCCAACAGAGGTAACTTCCAATCTTTGTTCTCAAAATTGCATTAACATTGTTAAAAGGTACAGGGATCACAACCAGACCATGAGTGATGACCTGAAGAGATTAGATAAGGACATAAAAGATTACGTTAGGATTGTTGAGAGATTTGAAGAATAGATTAAGGGTTTTCAAGCCAATGAGCTTCAACACTCTTATGACACAAACTACTGGAAATGGGAGAAGAATGACTTAGAACTTCAACTGACTAGATCCAAAGAAGAGAGTGAAAACCTAAGAGGAGAGCTAGCTAAAGTCAAACTAGATGTAGAAAAGTTTTCCAATGCTTCCAAAGCAATGGATTCTTTGCTACAAACTCAGATTCATGATAAACTGAGAAGAGGAATAGGGTACAATAACACACCACCACCCTATAACAACAACTACATTCCTCCTAGTTCAGATTTGTTAGAAACAAAGGATAGGAAGGACCTACCTAAGGGAGCCACTGAGATAGATCCCTTAGATGAAGTAGTTGTTAAGGATAAAACTGAGAAAAAGTTGTCAAAGATAAAGACAACACTGTGAGTGGTGAGATTCCTAAAGAAAACCACATAATCACTAATGAGAGATGTAGAAAGCATTGGATCAAGTCCAATGAGATAGAGAAGACTGAGGGAAAGAACAAGAAGGTTCACTATAAGCAGACCACTGTTGTGAACCCTATCCCTTGCAAGCAGTGTGCATGCATTAAATCTGAGCCCCAAAAACATGATAAACCAAGGGGAAATCAGAGAAACTGAAATAACCAATGGGCACAAAAACAAGGCATTGATCTAAGTAAAATTAATAGACCAAAGCCTTCTTTCATTTGTGGAAAGTTAAACCAATTGGCTAAGTATTGTTTCTTTAACCCTATTAACCAACAGATGAACTTTCAAAGATTTGTGCAAAAACCTGTTGGTTATAGGAAGGCTGGAAAGAAACATGTAATAAAGAAATCTGTTGAAAGTAAAGGCCCCATGAAGAAAAAGATTTTAAAAGAAAGTATTAAAATGTGGGTGCCTAGAAGCACTAAAACTGTTAGTACTGCTGACAGGGATAGTGCTGCTGGAAGCATTACTGCTGCTACCAGTGTTAGTACTGCTGAAAATATTAATGCTGCTAATACTGTTAGTACCTCTTCAAAAGATAATATTGCCAACACAGTTACTGCTGCTAACACAGTTACTACTTCTAACAAGGTTAGTACTGCTAAGCATGCAAGTGCTGCTAAGGCAGTTAGTACTTCTAAAACCAGTACTGGTTCTAGCAAAAATGTTTCCAAGCCTATCATTGTGACAAAGTACTCCAGAAATGAGAAGTCAAAGTTTAAAAATCTTGTCAAGAAAGAATGCAAGTATTTTGATGAGAAAGGGGTACCCAAGACCACTTTGGCTTGGGTTCCTATTACATACTAACTGGTTTATCTTATGTGCAGGGCAACCAACAGCTCAAGGGAAAGAGCATATTGCATGTTGATAGTGGTTGCTCTAGGCACATGACAGGAAACATGTCATGCCTTCAGGATTTCAAGCATATCAATGGAGGACATGTTGCATTTGGAGATAATCTTACTGGTGGTAAAATAAGTGGAAAAGGTAATGTTACAAAAGGTAAGATGACATTTGCGGATGTCTACTATGTTGATCAATTGAAGTACAACATGTTAAGTGTATCACAGGTTTGTGACAAACAACATAGCATACTATTTACAAATACAGAGTGTATGATCCTTACTCTAGGGTTTAAAGTAGTTGATGAAAGCATGATACAACTTAGAACTCCAAGAAAGGACAATGTTTATTGTTTAGATATGGACAATGTTGATAGTGATTCATCCCTGAACTTTCTTGTTTCAAAAGCTTCTATGGATGAATACTCTCTATGGCACAGAAGGATGTGTCACATGAATTTCAAGACAATGAACAAACTTGTTAAAAACAACCTTGTAAGAGGTTTACCTTCAAAAGTATTTTCATGTGATGATCATTGTGTTGCATGTCATAAAGGCAAACAACACAAAACTTCTCATAAGACCAAAGAGATAAATACAATTTCTTCTTGTCTCCAGTTATTGCATATGGATCTGTTTGGTCCTACAAATGTTATGAGTATAGGCAAGAAATCTTACTGCTTGGTTATTGTTATTGATTACTCTAGATTTACCTGGGTATATTTTCTAAGGACTAAGGATGAGACAAGTGGACTGATCAAATCCTTTATCCTAAGAATTGAAAACCAAACTAATCAAAAAGTAAAAGTCATTAGATCAGATAATGTGACTGAATTTAAAAATCTTGATCTAAACACCTTCTGTGAAGAGAAAGGCATTGAGAGACAATATAGTGCCCCTAGGACTCCTCAATAGAATGGAGTTGCTGAGAGGAGATATAGGACACTAATAGAGGCTGCTAGATCTCTGTTGGCTGATTCAAAACTGCCAATTACCTTCTGGGCTGAAGCAATTAATACTGCTTGTTATGTCCAAAACAGAGTTCTAGTGGTCAAGCCAAAGAACAAGACCCCTTATGAGCTTTTAAATAAAAGAAAACCTTTCATTGGATTTTTCAAACCTTTTGGGTGTCCTTGTACAATTCTCAATACCAAATCTCACTTAGGTAAGTTTGATAGCAAAGCAGATGATGGATTTCTTGTTGGTTACTCATCTCAGAGTAAGGCTTACAGAGTCTTTAACTCTTCTTCTAGAATAATTGAAGAAAGTAACAATGTCAAATGCAATGAGAACACACCAAATCCAATTGGATCTGGTCCTCAGTGGCTATTTGACATTGATTCACTAACAAACTCTTTTGGTTTCAGTAGTGATGATTATGCAGGTTCAGGGAGTGGAGGATCAGGGACTACACAAGTTCAAGACAGTATACCTCAATCTGTGATCTTTCCCATACCAACAGTGGGTTTATGTGAAAAGGAACCATCTACTGGACCAAATCAGAGTGAAGAAGAATGTAGAGATGAGGAGAATCAAGAAAATCAAGAACCAGAAGTAGCTGCTGAAAACTGTTAGAGCATAAATCTGTTGGATACAAGATCAAGCATACTGAAGGTCAAAGTTGAGAAAGTCAAAGCTGCAAAAGTCAAATCTCATTAAAAGTCAAAGTCTATTAATAAAAGTCAATGTATTTTGTATTTGTTGTTTCCTTGTTTTAGAGGGTAGTATAAATAGTTTTCTCTTTGTATTTTCATAAGTAGTTGAGTTACAAGAGAGAGAAAGAATACGTAGAGAGAGAGAGAGAGAGTTCTAGAAAGAGATCTTTGTAATTGTGATTTGAGAAAGTAATCAAACAGGTAATTGTTGTTGTTAATCTTGTTTGTTTGATTGTAATTGAATATAAACTAGAATCTGGAACACACAATTGGTATCAGAGCAGATCCAAAGGTGAAATCAGATCAAGAAAATCAAGAATTCGAGTTACTGTTCATTGTCTCTGTGGTCGTACTGTTAAGAATCAAATTTTGAGTTTGAGAGTGTTTTTGTAGCAGATTTTGATTAGAAAGTGGTCGGAAAGAGTAATAGATCGAGTTCTTGTAATCAATTACAAGTTTTTGCACTGTAATTCATTCGATTTTGTGTTCTTTTTAAGTTTTGTTCGAAGTTGTAAAGTTACTGTTTCATCGAAGTTTGAGTTGTAAAAGTTGTTGTTTGTAAATTTCTTTTATTGTAATTCGTTCTAGAGTTGTAATCGAGCAACAATCCAGAGTTTCAGATCATATAAACCAAGAAAAGATCGATTTCAGACGAAAAAGATGGTTTTTGGGTCGAAAAACGATAAAACGCGCTAGATCGCTAGAACGCGCAAGTTCTTCGTGGAACGCGCAAGGTTCATCCGCAAGAACGCGCAAGTCGAAGAAAAGATATTGGTCAAAACGCCCAAGTAACGACTAGCGAGTTTTAAAAACGCGCTAGTTGAGGTCTACGAGTTTGGAAAAAGTTAGAAAATCTTCTAAGGACCAGAACGCGCTAGTAGTGGCCAGCGAGTTCATCAAACTCGCTAATTGAAGCTAGCGAGTTTAAGAAGGAATAGTGACTTGCGAGTTCTTAGTCTTGCGAGTTTGAAGGTTTCAGAAATAATTCTAAGTGTTGAAACGCGCAAGCTTCGATCTGAGAGTGTGGGAAACGCGCAAGCTTCGATCTGCGAGTTTGGGAAACGCACACATCACAGTTAGCGAGTTCAGGCGCTTGCGAGTTTCGTCGATCTGCGTGTTTCATCTACGAGTTTTATCTGCGTGTTTGCTTACGAGTTTCTCCAAACGCGCAAATTTCTGTGAGTTTTCTTGCGAGTTTGCTTGCGAGTTTGTCTGCGCGTTTGGTTGAGAATTTAGAGAACGCGCAAGAATCAGTCTGCGAGTTATTCAGTCTGCGAGTTTTAAGGCTTGCGAGTTAAATAGTGACTTGCGAGTTCTGATACTTAGTCAAATTTTTCAATTTTTCAGATTTTTCTAGTTTTTCAAGATTTTTTTTATTTCACATTTTGGACTAACGATCAGTTCTAGTTTCTTATTGATATATATTTTAAACAGGTTAAACGAGATGACTTCCAAAGATGCACTTTCAATCGGAACAGATGTCAAGCCTCCAGTTTTGTTCAAAGGTGAATACGAACAATGGAAAGACAGATTCCTGGATTTCATAGATAGACATTCAAATGGAGAGAACATACTTCTATCGATCACTGAAGGTCCCATGAAACCAATCACAATTCATGTACCTGTTGATGATCATGATGGTAATAATGTTGATGGTGAAAGTGATGATGGAGATGGAGAAAAGGAAATAAAGTCAAAACCAGTTAAAGTTGACTTCTCTCAGTACTCAGAAGAACAAAAGAGTAGATTTAAAGCTGATAAGCAAGCAAGATCTCTTTTACTCCAAAGCATTCCAAATGATATCTACATCAAGATTGACAGCTTCAAACATAATGCTAAACAGATGTGGGATCAATTGGAAAAGATGATGATGGGATCAAAGATAGGGAATCAGATAAAGGTGGCCAACTGCATCAATAACTATGAGGAATTCAAGGCAAAAGAGAATGAGAGTCTAGAAGACACATATGAAAGATTCACTTTGCTTCTGAGTGAACTCACAAAGAACAAAGTTAAGAAAAAGCAGCTGGAAAACAATGTAAAATTTCTGAGCATTCTTCGTCCTGAATGGAAAAAGCACACGAGAAGGATGAAGCAGATGAAAGATTTAAGTGAAATCCCTCTTCACGAAGTTTATGAGACATTACGTCAGAATGAGGAAGAGGTCGAGGAGAAAAGAGCTGAAAAGAAAAGGGTTGAGAAGGTTCCTGATCCGATTGCTTTGGTTGGAGAGACAAATAAAGAAAAGAAAGAGAAGATTGAGAAGAAGAAGAAAAAGAAAGTGAGTTCAAGTTCAGAGTCTGGTTCTGTGTCTGACAGTGATTATGGCGAAAGTCTGAAACAAGCCATGATATTGCTGACCCGTGCATTTCAGAAGAAATTTTATAAGAAGTCGGGATCAAATTCTCAACGCTATTCGTCATCAAGTTCAAAGAACCACGAGCACCGAGAGAGGGTAGAAGGCAAGAGATTTGAAGAGAAACGGTATGGTGAGAAGAAACCAGATGAGAAGAAGATGTTTGTGAATGACTACACTCCTGCTGAAAAGCCTTCAACTGATTCAATCAAATGCTATAACTGCGGCAAGTTGGGTCATTATGCCAAAGATTGTCGGAAGCCGAAAGTACGTAATTCTCAGTACTCTCAGAACAAGTTGCTTCTGGCAAGACAACAAGAAGCTGGTGTTGCTTTAATGGCCAAGGATGAGTTTTGGTTAGATCATTCTGAGGATGAAAGTGATGAGAAAGAAGAAAATGCTCATATCTGTCTCATGGGCAAAGAAGAAAAAGATGACGATTCAGATGATGAGGCCGTTAATGAGGTATTAAACATAACTCCAAAAGATCTTATTACCAAATTGGAAACCATGGTGGTTGAGCTACAAAATTTACAAAATAATCTGAAAAATGAAAAGGAAAAGGTTGCTAAAAAGAACAAGAAGATCTTTGAACTTAATACTTCTGTTATTTCAAACAAAGATCAAATTGATTCTCTACGCAAATCTGATTCTGATTCTAAATCTAAAGTAGATAATTTTGAAAAGAAGATTTATGAGTTTGAAGGTAAAGTAAATAGATATGAGTTTGAGAAAAATGAATCTGCACTAACTATTTATAAACTGCAGATTGAAAACAAGAATTTGAAAAAGAAGGTAAATGGTTTGGAAGTTAAACTTTATAAAAGAGATCAAACAGATCAAACCATCTTTCTTAATACTCCTAATGAAGAGGTAGATGTTAAGCAAAGATGGGGACTTGGTTTTAATAATCCCCATTATCTTAAGAAAGCTATCAGAAAACAGCCGGCACTTTATAACTATGATTTTCTTGCCTGTGCTGGTAAACATACTCATTTGAAACCCAAATTTGTTACCAAATTGTCAGATGAAGATGAGGCCAAAGAAACTGAAAACAGAAAGAATAAAAAGAAAATGCAACTACCGTTTAACTATGTAAAGTTAAATGATAGTTATCTTTCAGAAACACCAAAAGTTCTTTCAAAAGACTATTTTGTTAGTTATTCTGCATCTGAGATGAAGGCAAAACCTGCGATTGCAAAGGTTTATGTTCCTACATCTATTCTTGAAAGCAAAATAGTTGAACTTGAAAATGTTTTAACTGATGAAAAACTTTTGGTTGATATAAAACAAAATGTGTTTTCTACAGTTATAAAGAACACTGTTTTACAAGAAAAATCAACAAAGTGTTCTACAGTTTCAAAGGAACCTCAAATTTTCTCTGATAATTCTGATGACTTATTTGAGTCTGCAAATGATTCTTTTAATTCTGATGATGGTAGCATGGAAGAATCTGATATGTTTGACATTCATTCTAAACTTACTGATCATTCTACTTGTCTTGAAAATGACAAAGTGTTACCAAGTGGTGTTAGTAATGACAAAGTTTCTGTAACTGCTGATTACTATGCTAATGGTAAGAAACATAAGAAGCAGCGATTACAGAAACAGAAATACACTGGTACACAAAAGAAACCTCAGTCACAGAAATCTATTTTTCCTAATAAATCTACATCTTATGTTTCAGATTTAAGGAAGAAAAAGCTGAAAGCTCAATCCAAATGGAGACCAGAACAGAAGGATGTTGAGATAGCTGAATCAGTTACTAATAATTCTTGTACTAAATCTGTTAGTAGTGATTCTGATGTAGTTGATCAATGTGCTTCTCATAAACAAAACCTTGTAACTTCTTACAAGCGTTATTCAATAAAGCAGTTGATTCAATTATCTCTTATTACTACTAAATTTCATCATAATTATCGAAAAACTGACTTTGCTTATTCTCATGATTCTTCTGATTGGTATGGATCTTATCATGTATATTATTCAAAGTCAAATGTTTGTAAAGGTTTTCAAAAGAGCAGAGGGTCCATTTTCAAATGGATACCAAAATCTTGTGTTAAAATGTTAGGACCTGTTTTCAAATGGGTACCTAAATCTATTATTGCCTGATTTCTCTTGCAGACCCGGCATATGTGGTACTTGGATAGTGGATGTTCCAAGCATATGACTGGGCAAAAAGCTTTATTATCTAACTATACAGACAAATTCAGTGGTAATGTCAGATTTGGAAACGATCAGCTTTCACCTATTCTAGGATATGGTGACATCATTCAAGACAACATAACGATAAGTAAAGTGAGTTATGTCGAAGTCTTAGGGCACAATTTATTCAGCATAGGTCAATTCTACGATAAAGGGTTAGAGGTTAACTTCAAGTCTAAGAGTTGCTCGGTTCGTACTGAAGACGGAACAGAACTCTTGGGTGGACATAGAAGGACAAACCTCTACACCATCAATTTGTTCAAAGTTCAGATTGACAAGGAGGTATGCTTGATGACAAAAGCTTCACAGCAACAAAGTTGGCTCTGGCATAGACGGTTATCTCACTTGAACTTTCTTTACATCAACAAGCTGGTTCATGGAAAATTAGTAAAGGGACTGCCTGAACTGAAATATGACAAAGAGCATTTATGCGCAACTTGTGAGAAGGGTAAGATGAAGAGAGCCGCTCATAAACCGAAGCCTGAACCAATCACTAGTTCTCCGTTAGAATTGCTACAAATGGATTTATGTGGTCCAATGAGAACTCAGAGTTTGGGTGGTAAGAAATACGTGTTGGTCATTGTGGACGATTATTCAAGATACACGTGGGTCAAATTTCTTCGATCTAAAGATGAGACACCGGAAGTTCTCATTACTTTCTTAAAGACGACCCAGGTGAAACTGCAGCGACAAGTCAAGTTCCTTCGAACTGACAATGGCACAGAATTCAAGAACAAGATTGTTGATGAATATCTCGATTCAGTTGGTATTTCACATCAGTATTTTGCTGCTAGAACCCCTCAACAAAATGGAGTAGTAGAAAGACGTAATAGGACGCTAGTCGAGGCCGCTCAGACTATGCTTAGTCAATCGGATCTACCTCTATTCTTGTGGGCGGAAGCTGTGTCGACTGCATGCCATACGCAAAATTGTTCCATAATACACCGCCGTTTTCAGAAGACTCCATATGAGCTAATCAACAACAGAACACCAACTATCAAATATTTTCACATATTTGGGTGTAAATGTTTTGTGCTTAACGACAGAGAGAGTCTGAATAAATTTAGTGCTAAAGCGGACGAAGGAATCTTTATCGGTTATTCTTCAACTTCTGCTGCATATCGTGTCTACATAAAGAAGTCAAAGACAGTTGTGGAGAGCGTCAATGTTACATTTGATGAAGAAATGGCTTCTGATCAAATCAATTCAGAACCCGTTATCACTGGTGTATTAGCTTCTGGGCAGATCAGTCCAGAACCTGTTTCTACAGCGACAAATTGGGATAACGCTTCTACATCTACTTCACATTTAACTGATTTAGATTTGTTATTTGAATTCTTTTATGATGAGTTTCTAGGATCTAATATACCTAAATCTGCTGTGACTGACAGGTTTGAAGATACAAGTTGTCATCATCCAGTCACTTCAGAGGTCATTACTGAACAAGTATCCCCCGTTCAGTCAGAAACTCACATTCCTGATGTTACTCCTATAGTTGAAGTTCCACAAGTTAATACTGAGCCAGAAGTAATTGTTTCAGTTGAGTCAGAATCTGTTGTTCCAACTGATACTTCTGCACCTGAGTTTTCAACTGCAAACCCCCCTCCTGTAATTCAAACTGAAGATTTTGAAAGTGGATTTCAAGATGATGATCATATTCAATCAGTATCTATTCCACTCCCACATGAGCATCGCTGGACCAAGGACCATCCATTACATCAAGTAATTGGAGATGTTGACAAGCCTGTTCAGACAAGGTCAGCGACTATTAATCAGTGTATGCATGACTCGTTCCTAAGCAAGATTGAGACAACACGAGTATCTGAGGCTCTTGCTGATTCGGACTGAGTATCTGCAATGCAAGAAGAACTCAATCAGTTTGAAGCCCTAAAGGTTTGGAGATTAGTTCCTAAGCCTAAAGGAAAGACCGTGATTGGAACTAAGTGGGTATTCAAAAACAAAAAGGATGAAGATGGTGTCGTCATCAGAAACAAAGCTAGACTTGTTGACAAAGGCTACCGGCAAGAGGAAGGCATTGATTATGACGAGACATATGCTCCAGTAGCGCGCATAGAGGCAATCATAATGTTTCTCGCCTACGCCGCTCATAAGAACTTCACAGTCTTTCAGATGGATGTGAAAACAGCCTTTCTGAACGGCATTCTTAAAGAATAAGTGTACGTGTCTCAACCTGAAGGGTTCGTCAATGAAGACAAGCTAGATCATGTATATATCTTGGACAAAGCTCTTTATGGATTAAAGCAAGCCCCTCGAGCCTGGTATGACGTCTTATCCAAATTCTTGGTCAAGTCTGGTTTCTCTAAAGGTAAGATCGATACCACTTTATTCATAAAGAAGGAAAAGGCTGATATTATTCTTATTCAGATATATGTTGATGATATAATATTTGGTTCTACTAATCCAAAATATTGTAAAAACTTTTCTAACCTCATGGTGTCACGTTTTCAAATGAGTATGTTGGGAGAGATGAATTTCTTTCTCGGATTACAAGTTAAACAACTTTCAACGGGAATTTTTATAAATCAATCTAAGTACATTTTGGACATTCTTCGGAAGTACAAAATGGAAAATCACAAATCTATTGGCACCCCGATGGCACCAGGAACTAAGATCCACACTGATCCTTCGGGAAAAAGTGTTGATGTTAGAACCTATAGAGGTATGATAGGATCATTGATGTATCTTACTTCGAGTAGAGCAGATATTATGTTTTCAACATGTCTATGTTCTAGATATCAAGCTGATCCCAAAGAATCCCATTTGGCTGCTGTCAAACGGATTTTTAGATATCTGAAGGGGATTGCAGACCTTGGTTTGTGGTATCCTAAGGATACAGGGTTTCAACTGACTGCATATTCAGATGCAGATCATGCAGGTTGCATGTTGGACAGAAAGAGTACGTCTGGTCACGTACAATTCCTTGGAGACAAGCTCGTTAGCTGGGCTTCAAAGAAACAATTATGTGTTTCCACATCGACTGCTGAAGCGTAGTATGTAGCTGTTGCTAGTTGCTGCTCTCAAGTCTTGTGGATGCGAACACAGCTACGAGACTTTGGATTCAAATATGACAAAATTCCGATATACTGTGACTCGAAGAGCACGATTGCCATATCTGCTAATCCTGTCCAACACACCAAAACCAAACACATTGATGTAAGGTATCACTTTATCAAAGATAATGTAGAAAAAGGAACAATTGAACTTTATTTTGTAAAAACAGATTATCAACTTGCAGATTTATTTACCAAACCCTTGGATGAAAAGAGATTTAATTTTCTTGTCTCTAAGCTTGGTATGTTAAATCTTAAGACATAATCGGTTGTTACCTACTAAAGTTACAAATTGTTATTTTTTTTGTAATTTTCTTTATTTTTATTTCTGAAAGATACCTGCACTTTAATTGTTTGCTCATGATCTCAGGGGGAGTAAGAGAAGATTTTAGATGATCTACATTCATTTGAAGGGGAGTATTAACTAATTTCTGCATTTTGCTTAACTGACAAAATCTTTGCAATGCATGATTTTAGGGGGAGCTTATAAGTACCAAGGAGTAAGACAATGATTTCTGATTACTTCTGATCAGAACTCGTTCTATAATTGTTTTACTGTTTTTCCGTCGTTTATTTTTGAATAAATTTTGTGAATAAAATTTGACTAGACTTATACAGGATGAGAGAAGCTGACACGATCATATCTCCATGACTACAGCTAACTTTCTGAGATTTAAGATTGAGCGACAAGGTAAATTTTTTATCTTAATCTCATTTATATCTGAAAGAAGGACAACTTTCAGGTATAGAAAACATGTTTTGAAATGTTCAAACCACTTCCCGATTGTTAAACAGATTTTATAATTTGGAAGTGTGATTTTAAATGGTTTTATTTTTATTTTGTACTTACATGTTTACAAAACGTGTGTTTCCAAAGATAAATATTTGAGTATTGTCTTTTCTATATACTTTCAAGTATTCACACACACTGGTTTGAATTTTTGTTCAACATGTTCTTACCATGTCTCTAAATTGAAACAATTTTTCTTCGATGGTAAGACACTCCGCTTGTATTCAAAGAATTTTGAGCGATATTTCATTTCGAAACGGTCATTTCAAGAATTTCTATATCTTGTTTCGTATAGACAAATATCAATTTTTCTTGACCTTAAGCTTTAATTGATATATCATTCATTTCTGATCATTTTATACAATGTCAGATTTTTAAACAAGTTTCTGGCATTCATGTTCATTCATTCAATTTCCTTGTTTGAAAATACTTCAATGGTTTAAAATGCTCATATCTTCATGATTATATCACTGAGCATACTTATATCTGACATTTGTATATGAGCTTTAACTGTTAAAGTTAAACCATTTAAGCAAATCATGCTTTATAGGAAATATGGGTTCTTTGTGCTAGGACTTATCTGAAACTTCTATGGATTCACGTTAACCAGTGTTTCCTACCCATGAAGTTAATCCCTTAGTTTCTATGAAACTTCAATGAAGTTGAAACCTTAGTGATTGAGTGTGATGAGTCAAAAGAAATGAGTGTGGGTGTGCTGAGGTAAAATGGAAAAGAGAGTTTGGTTAGTAGTGAGCTTATTGATTAAAAAGAAGGAGGGTGAGAGATCAGAGTAAAAGAATATCAAACTCTGCACCAACTACTTTCTGAGCCGGGCAGCCACATTACTAGCATTTCACAATTCTTTGGTGAATGTTATTGAATCAGGCAAATAGCCCATGCCAACTCTTGCTTAAACCCCACCAACCACTCATTTTTTTCTCAAAAAGAAAATGTTTCATATTTTCTGGGGACGCAGCATATAATCTATCTGGTTTTCATTTGGAAAATCTGGATATTGAAAAAGAAGGAAGTCTGCCCCACCTTCGCACTTCAATCATGCACTTAGAGTCTGTGTTTATCTACTTTTGTCTCAGTGGTTTACACAATGTTGAGCCTTATTAAAAAGCAATCATCGTGCTTAATTCTTTCTACACATGCACGAGCACACAAAGAATTTGTTTCTTTGTCATAACATTCATAGAAATTGCCTTTGTGGTATTTCGATGATTGGATGGAAGTCCTGGGGGAGTGAACATTAAAAAGCTCCTTTATATTGTGTATTCGTTACACACAGTGACTTTGTGTTACTGACAGGCATATTAACTGATTCATCTGTTGATTCAGGAGTTACATGTTCTTATTTTGTCTGGATTTGAAAAGATCTAGATGAATATCTTGGAGAGTTGACAGAATCAGAGGCTCAGTTTGACAGATCAGAATGGTAAATGACATTTCTTGGCGAAAAGTTTTGATGATATCAGATGCTCAAATCATCAAAAAGGGGGAGATCATGATACAAGAAATGTGAAAGTTTTGGGGTTTGGGAAGATGAAATGTCCAAGTCAGAAAAGTTCAAAGTAAAGATTTGAAGATTTGATAAAGTTCAAAGAATTTTTGAAGATTTTGAGGAAATTTTCTTTGAAGATTATTTGCTAAAGCATTCGAGCTGATTCTGAAGATAATTTCTTTTCAAAGTCTGAAAGTATTCTGTGAAAACTTTGGGGAGATTGTTTATCATTTGAAGATAATATTGATAAAGAATATTGTCAATGAAAAAGGGGAGATTAATTTGACAGAGCTTAAAGTGAAGACTGAATTGCTTGATCTTTCAATAATGATCTTGAATCCAAAGGGGGAGATTGTTAGAGCATAAATCTGTTGGATACAAGATCAAGCATACTGAAGGTCAAAGTTGAGAAAGTCAAAGCTGCAAAAGTCAAATCTCATTAAAAGTCAAAGTCTATTAATAAAAGTCAATGTATTTTGTATTTGTTGTTTCCTTGTTTTAGAGGGTAGTATAAATAGTTTTCTTTTTGTATTTTCATAAGTAGTTGAGTTACAAGAGAGAGAAAGAATACGTAGAGAGAGAGAGAGAGAGTTCTAGAAAGAGATCTTTGTAATTGTGATTTGAGAAAGTAATCAAACAGGTAATTGTTGTTGTTAATCTTGTTTGTTTGATTGTAATTGAATATAAACTAGAATCTGGAACACACAAAAACATCTCAGTTGACTTGAATGACTCCAATCTGGAGGTGGGGCATAATGAAGAACCTAGTCATCACACCAGAATTCAAAAGAATCATCCTCCACAGCTGGTAATAGGAGATATATCTTCTCTTATGATGACTAGAAATCAAAGTAGGCTTCAAGAAATGCAAGACCAACAGCAGACAGTGCTATCGTGCTTTTTATCCGAGCATGAGCCTAAAAAGGCACATGATGCTATGAAAGAATCCAGTTGGATAGAAGCCATGCAAGAAGAGCTACTGCAGTTCAAGCTACAAGATGTTTGGGATCTGGTAGACCTTCCTAAAGGCCAAAGAGCAATAGGAACAAAATGGGTCTTCAGGAATAAGAGAGATGAAAGAGGAATAGTCATAAGGAACAAAGCAAGGTTGGTGGCTCAAGGATATACACAAGAAGAAGGAATAGACTATGAAGAAGTATTTGCACCTGTGGCTAGGATAGAAGCAATTAGATTATTCCTAGCTTATGCTTCTTATATGAAATTCAAAGTCTATCAAATGGATGTCAAAAGTGCATTTCTTTATGGCTCAATTGAAGAAGAAGTATATGTCTGTCAACCACCAGGGTTTGAAAACCCAAGCTATCCAGACAGGGTGTACAAATTGAAGAAAGCACTTTATGGACTACATCAAGCTCCAAGAGCATGGTATAACACTCTGTCATCCTATCTCTTGGAAAATGGCTTTGAAAGAGGAGTCATTGATAAGACTCTATTCATCAAGAGAAAGAAGAAGGATTTCTTGCTGGTCCAAATCTATGTTGATGATATTATCTTTGGATCAACAAGAGATAACATGTGCAAGGAATTTGAGGAACTAATGCATCAAAGGTTCAAGATGAGTTCCATGGGGGAACTTACTTTCTTCCTTGGACTCCAAGTTCAACAGAAGTCAGATGGAATCTTTATCTGTCAGTCAAAGTATGTGCAGGACATTCTAACCAAGTTTGGTTTCTCATATTCAAAACCTGCCAGCACACCTATGGAGACACACAAGCAGACAACAGCAGATCTTGAGGGGGAGGATATGGATGTTCATCATTATAGATCCATGATTGGCTCTCTCATGTATCTTACAGCCTCTAGGCCAGATATAATGTTTCCAGTCTGTGTATGTGCAAGATTCCAAGTTAGGCCAAAGCAATCTCACTATCAAGCTGTTAAGAGGATATTCAGATATCTCAAAGGGCAACCCAGATTGGGACTTTGGTATCCTCATGACTCATCCTTTGACCTACTTGCATACTCATATAGTGATCTAGGTGGAGCAAACTTGGACAGAAAATCTACTTCTGGAAGATGTTAGTTTTTGGGTGCAAGACTAGTTTCATGGCAGTGCAAGAAACAAACCACAATGTCCACATCTACAACAGAGGCAGAGTACATAGCAGCTGCAAGTTGCTGTTCTCAAGTCTTATGGATTCAGAATCAAATGCTGGACTATGGGGTAACCTTTCTACACACTCCAATTTTTATTGATAATAGCAGTGCTATTAGCATTGTAAATAATCCTGTCAAGCACTCAAAGACAAAGCACATTGAGATCAGGTATCACTTTATAAGAGACTGTAATGAAAAGAAACTTATTCAAGTTGTAAAAGTTCGCACTGTTAACCAATTTGCTGATCTATTCACCAAAGTTTTTGATGTGGGTAGATTCACTTTCTTGGTAACAAGTGTGGGAATGATCAACTCTGAATAAGCCCCTTCTCAAAAAGTGGTTACATACCTGTATATTGTTTATTCTTGGTGTTACTAATCTTCTTTTTCAAGATATGTATAGAAGTACTCACTGTATCACAAGCTTAAAAGAGTAAGTATGGTTAATACTGCCAGTACAATTTTAATACTGCTAGTTAGTTAATACTGCTAGTGGTTAATACTGCTCTCAGTTAATACTGCTAGTGGTTAATACTGTTTGCAGTTAATACTGCTAGTAGTTCGTACTGCTTGCTGTTAATACTGCTCGTAGTTAATGCTGCTAGTAGTTAGTACTGCTTGCCGTTAATACTACTTATTAGTTAATACTGCTCTAGGATAATACTGCTTATGTCCCGAATACTATAAATACTCTTCGCCCGCCTAAAAAGTTCATAACGACTCTTTGCATACTATTCTCTTTTGCTCTAAACCCTCTCTCACTCAAGTATCAAGTTTTCAGGCAAGAACTTTCAAAGATCAATGGCATCAATGGCATTCATAGACGAGCACAATGAAATCGCGATGCTACAGAAGCCCAAACAGGCCGCTGGTTTCCACCAGATTGTGGATTTCCTCAAGACAACCCACATTGCTCATGCTCTCATTGTCTCGCCATCAATCCTTATCGAGCATCAAAGGCAATTTTGGGCACATGCCACTATTGTTACTAAGAATGGTGTGCAAATGATCAAGACAAAGGTGTGTGGCAAGCCATTGACAGTTACTGAAGAGGTAATTCGCATCAGTCTACGTCTAGACGATGACTCTGGTATAACTTCTATCTCTAATGATGAACTATTTTCTACTCTTACAAGAATGGGGTACGGAGGCCCATTGGGTGTGTTCAAGTTCTCAAAAGCAAAATTTTCACCTCAATGGCGTTTCTTTGTTCATACCCTTATGCACTGCATCTCTAAAAAGACTACTGGATGGAGTGAGTTCAGTAGCACCATTGCTTATGCTTTGGTATGCTTGGCCACTGCCAAAAAGTATAATTTTTCTAAAATGATTTTCAATGATCTTGTCTCAAACTTGGGAAACAAAAAGAGCTTTTATATGTACCCCAGGTTTGTTCAAGCAGTTATCACCCACGAATTGACGGATATGCCTCATTTTGATGGGATATATGTACCTAAACCCCCTTATGGCAAGGTTTTCTCAAACATGAGAAGATCTGCTGGGGACTCAGAAGGAGTAGACACCCCATTGTTCTCTACAATGATGGTGGTGTCCCACACTGATGAAGGTATGGCAGTAGGGTCAAGGCCCCTATTAGACCAACCCACTGCTAGCCAATCCCAACCTTCCCACTCTAAATCAATTCCCCAGTCTCTTCTTGATAAACCAACTTCACCAATCACCCAAACATACAAAAGGAAACAGGTAAAGAAGGCTCCTTCCCTTCTTGTACCAACAACCCCTAAGCCTTTAAGCCCTCTAAGGGAGTCTAAAGGAGGATTCTCCCTTAGAGAATCTCTACAGGGAAACCACAAGGGTGTCTCCCAACCCAAAGGAGGTGCTCTCCGAGGAGGAGGTTGAGCATATGGGTCCTGAGGCTGCCACTACTCCTGCTAGCGCAGAGGAGGATAGTGGTAACATAAATAAGACCTACCCCATGGCAACTTTGAATGAGAAATCACTCAAAGGTCCCCGGTGCCAAGAAACCAAGAGGTTGGATAGTGCTTCTGCTAGGCAGAAGGCTTCCACTACAAAAAGATCCCATGATCCTTCAATAGAGGGTAACACTTCTGGAGAAGGTAAGGACATATATAACTACTATGAATTGATGGAAACAATAGGCAACGTCAACCAAGATGTTCTTAAACAAGGGAAAGAAATTGAAGAGATTAAGCTAGTAATCTTGTCCCAACAAGTGCAAATTTCCAAACTCAAAAAGCTGGTGAAGAGGTTGGTACTTAAAAAGAAAAAGAAGCAATTTGTACTGAAGAAGAGGGCACATGTTAAAGATGCTTCCAACAAGGGGGAGAAAGAGGCTGAAACAGAGAAAGAAAGTACAGCTGAGAGGGCATTTGAGGTTGAGGGGGAGGAAGAGGCAGAAAAAGAACCAGAATTTGCTGAAGCAGTAGAAACTGTTAATGCTGCTAAAGCAGCAGAAAGTGTTAATACTGCTGAAGCAACAGTAACAGAAGCAACAATAACAGGGCTCTCTGCTGAAGAAATGGAAATTGCTGAAACATTGGTCAAAGCAAAGAATGACACTCCTAAGGCTACTCAAAAGGCCAAGGGAGTAGTCATAAATGAAGGAAATGTTCAACAAAAGGCAACAGAAAAGGCAAAGGAGTCAAAAGGAAAAGGAAAGGAGAAGATGGTTGAAGCTGAATTGCCTGCAAAGAAAAAGAATCAAATTGAAATGGATGAGGCAATAGCAAAGCAGCTTCAAGACCAAATGGAAAAGGAGGAACAGTTGCAAACAAAAAAAGATAGAGAGCTTGCAAAGATCATGGCCAGAAAGTTGAATGCAGAATATCAGAAAAGCATCAAAGAAGCAGCTCAAGCCAAGAAGCTTCAAGTCAAGAAGATGCCAATTCAAAAACAGAAAAGACAACCTTCCAAAACATTTTTGGCCAATCAGTAAAGAAGAAAGATGATAAATTTCCTGATAGGTGCAATTGGTGTTAAGGGGGAGATGTTCAACAACATGGCATACACTCAGGTTGAGGAGTTGTATCAGAAAGAGATGGCCAAGCTTCAAAGAGATTCAGCCCAAAGGGAAGAGGCTGAGAGAAGAATGAAGGAAAGGCATGACCTGAACATTCAAAGACCATTTCCTGAGGAGACCACACCCTCAAAAGAAAAAGCAGAAGAGATGAAGGAAGAACATGAGTGTGTTGGTGAAAAAGCCAAATCTGGAAAGAGGGTGAAATCAATTGCTTCCAAAAGGCAGTCTAAAAGGGCAAGAGTGGAAGAAAAGGCAGAAACTACAGCAGAAACTGAAGCAAAATCAGTGCAAAGTCCAGAGCAGTCTAATAAGCAAACTGATAAGAGTATGGATCTGTACATGACAATAGTAGATCCTATGAAGGCTGTTCCAATCTCCATGAAAGCTCCAGAGATCATCTTCTGGGACATTCTAACAGATAGTGGAAATAATTTCTTCATAATCAAAAGAGTAGGTGATACATTTGAAGCATATTCAAAATGGGGGAGAGTTATCAGAAGTTGTTCAAGAGCAGATATAGAAGAAATGTACAAAGTGGGGATAAAACTCTATGAGCCTGTGTTGAAAGGTACTGAAGAGAATCTTCTCAAGATAGCAATGGAATACTTGTGCATGATGTTTGATCCAGAAAGAGTGGCTTATAGGATTAATGATCATAATCACGAGTTTATATTCAAGAAGATTGATAAATGGATACTATTTGAAAACTGTGGAGTATACATGATTACTATTGACAACTGTTATCATGAATACTACCTGGTGGACAAAATCTATGAACATGGCAAGGAGAAGCTAGAAGGGATGCTTAAAGCTACACTGGTATGCACAAAGGATTCAGAGATAGCTAAAATTGTGGTGAGAAGAACTGTAAATCAAAGTCTGGGGCTAGATCCAAATTTGGGAAATGGAACCTGAGGTGTTGAAAGCATATTGAAGAAGATCTGAAGAACTTGACTTCTCATCCTAAAAGTCAAGTTAGGGGGAGATTGTTGGCAACTGAAGAATTTACCAAGTATGGTTAATGTTGCTAGTTCAGATTTACTACTGCTAGAAGTCTTCAAAGTTAATACTGCTGAGTATTACTACTGCTAGTAGAATTAATACTGCTAGTCAAAGTTAGTGCTGCTTGAACAAAGTTAGTACTGCTTAGCTAGTTAGTACTGCTAGTGGTTAGTGCTGCTTAGTAGTTAATGCTGCCAAGACTCAGTTAATGTTGCTTCTAATATAATATGAAGATAATGATGAAGAGATCGTGGTTAAAGATAAACATGGAAAGCTGAAGATATTCATGGAAGATATACTGAAGATTTTTTATTTTTTGTAATTATCTTTTTGTTCAGTATATGTATAGATTTGACATAATAGTTTATAGATAGATTTTTATTCTAAGTTCTAGAGAGAATCAACCTCAAGGCATAGATCCTAATTCTAGATAAGTAGAATTCGTCTTGAAAAAGCTTGTTCTTCAAGATTGAGGTTGAGTGTGTAATCTTGTGATTTGATAATTGAATACAAGTTTACAAGTTGTTTATCATATATTGTTTTGATTACTGTTACATTGAATATCAAAGTGTTATTCCGCAACTTCTTTGATATGGTTTCTGAGACTTTATTCTTGTTAAGAAATCGATCCTGACATTGATTAGGAAAGATCGTTCCCAAACAGTTCAGAACAGTTGACTAAAAGTCAAACTTAAAAGAATCTCAGAAAATTGTCTATCTCTGAAAAAAAAAATTATGTCTCTTGATCTCTCAAAACCACTTTGAAACTTGCACTTGAAAACTTTCTCAAGACTAGTACTCGCAGACTGATTATTCACAAACTTGCAGACTGTGCAGACTGTTAAAACACAGATTACAGTCAAATGGAACAAACTGTGTTCAGACTGTGAACTGTGCAAATCAAGTGAAAAAGTCCAAATGAAATTCACCAATCTGAATCTCAAACTTGCACAACACAGATCAATAATCCAATAATTCGCAGATAATATGGAACAATTCACAAACTGTATTCAGGCATGTGTTTGCAGGCTGTTTTCATGAAAAGAAGCTGCATTAAACTCACAGACTTGTGTGAATTCAAAACTGCAGACTGTGTGAATATACAGTTCCAAAACTAAATATGCAGACTGAGTTAATGTAAACCGCAGGCTATGTGAAGTGAAATGTGCAGACTCAATAAACTTGAACTTCACAGATTACACAAACTGGAACTCACAGATTTACATAAACCAAGTTAAAAATCACAGACTGCACAAAGAAACTGTAACAGAAACAGATTCAAAACAGATGCTGAAAATCTGCAGATTAAGTAAACATGATTGTGCAGATCTTTCAGCACACTGGATTATCAGAAAATTGGCAAGCTGTTTGATTATTTAAACTCATAGATCAAACATGAAACTCACACATCAAATTCAACTTTCAGACTGTGTGACCATGAACTCGAAACACATAAATCATGAACCAAAGATTACAAATTAAAACCCAAGCTTGCAGATTGAATGTTTTGAACTAGAAAACCACAGATTTCTTCAATTAAAAACCAATCAATCAGAACTTGAAACACACAAACTGAATGAATGAAACTCGTAAGACACTTGAACTGATTTCAAGGAATGAAACTCGTAGACTGCGTCAAACTCTCATATCAAATGAGTTTTAAAAAAAAACTCGCAAGCTGTGTTAAACTTGAAAATTATTAAAACGCGCAGACTGTGTTAGACTGCATGATCAAACCCGCAAATTAAACATGACCTCACAGATTGCATTAGAACTGAAAATTCGAACTCGCAAGATTACAACAATTGAAACAAGGACCGGTGTGTTACAAGGACCGATGTTCTGATGAGTTGACCGATGTTATGAGAACTCGATCAGTGTCATGAAGAGCAGAAACTTGCAGATTGAAAATCCATAGATCAATCGAATTGTAAACTTGCAGATTGAAACTTTGGAACTTGCAGATTGTTGTTTGTGTAAAACAAGAACTATGGAACTGAAGTTGAACCACATATTGAAACCATGCATGTAAACTGAAAAATAAACACAGATCCTTTAAACTTGAAAACACACATATCATAAAACTCACAAAACTAAATGGACTAACAATTTCAAATTGAACCAAGTGAAACTCACTATTAAACCTGCAGAACGCTTTCAAAATGAAATTTACAAACCACCACTTACCCTGTGCATATCACTTGAAAAAAATCGAAAAACACAGATCAATTAAACTTGCAGGTCATGTCTTATGAACTAAAATTTATTGAATTTGAATCACCAGAAATCAGCGACCGGGGTCACTCCAGTACAACCCAATCGATTAAACTTGCAGGTCATGAAGGTTGACCGGTGTTATGAGAGTCGACCGGTGTCTTGTACATCTCGACCAGTGTCGTCAATGAACTGGCAATTGATCCTGCAAAAAACAATTTCAATTTCAATTTTAAACTTGATTCGTGAAAATTGAATGAAATTAAAATACCCAATCGATTTGAATTGAAATATTCAGGTCGATTGAAATTGAAATACTCAGGTCGATTGAAATTGAAATATGCAGTCAATTTGAACTCGCAGAAGACTGTAATTAAACGCGCAAGTAAAATTGGATGAAACTTCAAACTCGCAAGTCGTTTGAATTAAACGCGCAAGTGAATTAACCTGAAACCCGCAAGTCAATTCAAAATTAAAACGCGCAAGTCGAAGAACTTCAAACGCGCATATTGAATTTGAGACTGAAACGCGCAAGTCGAAGAAACTCGTAATCCACTTCAAATTGAACACTGGAACTCCCTAGTAAAGTCTTGTGTGTTTGCAGAACGCGCAAATGCTTATCTGCGTGTTTTCTCAAACTCGCAGATCAAAGAATTGGTGTCAACCCCGTGGTTTGCGTGTTTTGTAGAACTCTTAGATAGCTAGCAATTGAAACTCGTAGATACAACATGGATTGAGCAGATGACATTAATTGGAACATCAATTAGAACAATATTCTTGTCTGCGTGTTCTTCAAATTGATCTCAAAAGGTCAATTGATCTTGCAAATAATTTGAATCTTGAACTCGCAGATTTATGTTTGATGTGCATGTTCTTCAAGAACTCTGTGTGTTCTTCACTGAGATTCACAGAATTAAACACAGATTTCAATTCGCATATTTCAACAATTTGAACAATTTAAATTCACAGATGATGGGCTTGATGTGCGTGTTCTTCAAAAACTCCCAGACTGCTTTTGCATGTTTTTGATAGCCTCGTGCTTGTTCTTGACCAAATCCACAGAATTTATTTGAATCAATTCGAATCTGCAAAATTGATTCTCAAAATTGTATTAACACAATCAAAATACAATTCTGAAAACAATCTTATTAATCCAATCATGCTAAAATCAACAGATTGCAGTGTCGATTTCATCATTACAGTGCTAGACATTTTGACAAGAAGATCCAAGAAAATATGAAAATTCAAACTGAAATTGTGATTGATTCGTGAATTATTGTGAATATAATGTGTTCTAAATCAGATTTCGATCACAACAAGATCAATCTTATGATCTAACATCAACAAAACAATGAGAATTCGATCCATGTCCATATTTCCAAAAAAAATCAACAGTAATCGATTTTCAAGTTCTTGAAAATTTTCAGAGAATTAATCCATTTTTATGTGATGATCTTTCTGAATTTTGTTTGGTATTGCTCTGATACCAATTGAAATTGTACTTCCCAGATCTATCAAGCAATCAAACACCCTCAATCAAGATGTAACAATGTTTATTGTAGAGAGAGAATAGAGTGAGAAAGTAAATCTGAGTTATGACATTAAGCTCTTACAACAATTACAAGAATTAAACCTATTTATACCAACTATGAAACTCTCAAGTAATCCAACTAAACTCTCAAGTAACTTGAACAATGACCCACTCAAACTCTCAAATATTTAAAACACTCTAAGTACTTAAAACCCTTCTAAGACTTATGTTAACTTTCTCACTATTTGACTATTATTGACTTTCATTGACTTCTCAAATACAAGGCTTGATACAAGACTTTTCTTTCTATATCTTGGATACAATTTAATACACTAACAAAATCAATTTTAGAAAATACTAAAGACATCATTCAAAAGAAATTGGATGATTTGGAAAATTCAAACAAAACTTATCTTGAATCTTTGACTAACATGACCAAATTAAAAGATGAGTTTTCAGATAAAATAATTAAGTTAGAAGAAAAACTTTATCGAAGAGACCAAATTGAACAAACAATTTATATGAACAAACCGAGGAGTGAAGAAGCTGTAAAACATAGATAGGGACTTGGTTTTGACAATCCTCATTGTTTAAACAAAGTGATAGACGAAGTTCCCATCTTATATAAACACGAATATCTAAAACTTGCACACTATGGTCCACAGTATAAATTTCATTGGACTAGTGAAAAAAAAGTGTTAGATCTCGAAAATAGGAAAAGGATGAATAATAAGAAAAATGAAATTCCTTTTGTCTATACGCGCGAAAATGCAAAATATTTTCCGGAAAAATCAAGAAGATGTAGAAGAGATTTAAATGAAATATCTCCTATCAAATCTTCAATGTCTGCTGATTTTATTCCT
This sequence comes from Arctium lappa, assembly GCA_023525745.1. Classification (NCBI taxonomy): domain Eukaryota; kingdom Viridiplantae; phylum Streptophyta; class Magnoliopsida; order Asterales; family Asteraceae; genus Arctium; species Arctium lappa. Next base: position 59,879,300 of record CM042059.1, on the reverse strand, counting down.
TCGTATGCACCTGATACTGATAAGGAAAATATTTCTCCAATCTTTTATGATTCGAAGAAATATACTCCTCCATTGGTATTAGAAGGAAAAATAATAGATCTTGAAGATCAGATAGAAGATCAAAATATTTTAAAGAAAATTGAATCTGATATTTTTTCTTTCTTTCATGACTTCTAGTCTTGAAGAAAATTTATTTTCTCAAAAATCAGATCCTATTTCTAGTTCCCCTTCTGATTCTAAGGGAAATAAAAAGGAAGTTTCAAATTTTAAAATCTTTTCTCAAAATTCTTCTGACTCCGAGGTAAATTCAGATTTATTAGTAGATCAGATTGGTTGCATGGATAAATTTATTTCTTCTGATTTAAATATTAAATCTAAAATTGTTGATGATTCTTTTATGCTCAATGATCAATATTATAAAACCAAGCGTAAAAGAAGACGGTCAAGGAAGTCGAAGAATCGAGAAAAAGTTATTTCTGACAGTTCTAATTCTTCCAATTCTAATATTTCAGATAGGATTGTGAGCAAGTCCAAGAAGCAGATATGGAGAGCAAGGCAGATATCTGATGAACAAATTTTTGAGGGAGATCGATGTGTAGACAAACTTTATCATAGTGATTCATTTGCTGTTTGTAATAAAATTTCCAAATACTCTATAAAACAAATGATCCAAATTTCCAAAAATGTCTCATATTCGTCTTCCGATTCTAGTTCAAATGATTATGCTTTCTCTTCTGGTTGTGATTATTTTTCTGATCCTATTACTCATGCTTTATCTTTTAAATATGCGTCTTATTTCCCCATACGAACTGCAACTAACAAACTCGGGCCCAAAAATAAGTGGGTTCCCAAATCTTTATCTGATTCAAAGTTGCAGGCATCACATGTTAAGGGGGAGTAATAGGAATAATGGCTCTTGAATACTACAGTTCAAGACCCGTTCTTCATTGAATTGGCTTCTGAGTACTTCAGCTCAGGATCTGTACTTCATAGACTTCGACTTCTAAACACAACAGTTTAGAACTCGTTCTTCAATGATTAAGCTTCTGACTAAATGAGATACTGTGAGTACATCAATTTTATTTCTGCTGCATATATCTCTGTATCTGATGGTATTCTAGTTTTTCTCAATGTTTCAAGAATATGAGCTTGTTTATCTATCTCTTGAATTTGTATTACCCAAAAATTTTCTTTAAATATGAGACACAAATTTATTTTCTTCAATATAAAAGATGAAATAGTTGAATTTTATTTTGTTTTTAACTAAATATCAATTAAAAGTTTAAATCTTTACAAATTTTAGTCTATATAGTAAAAGTTTTACGATTTTTTTTTGAATAAATTATGTGTCTAGGATAAATTTACAAGTTGCCTTGTTTATATTAAAGTTTTTATATGGTCAAATTTCATTTCTTTTAAAAGTCGAAAAGTCAGCAACATGTTTGAAACTTTTATTTCTGCTTTAAAGTTGTGTGATTCGGAATATTTATAGTTTAATTTGCTTAGACAATACTAAACGATTAAAATTTTAGATTGGAATGAAAATATGGGCTAAGCATTTAGACGTTGATCTGAGTAATTGAGATGAATGATAAATTCATAAAAAATACATAAATCTTTAAGTTTAAAAGTTTGTACCTGTGACCTTTCTGGTTTGGGAAAGTAAGTTCCTCGGGATGCTTGTCATCTGGTCCCCTAAGGTCATTTGGTCTGGGAGTGATCGAACAGAAATCCTGCAATAGAACCAGATCGAAAGTCATGTTCTACTGGTATGAATGGGTTTAGGATATGTCGATGTAGCCTTTCTGATCTGGGAGAGTAAGTTTCAAGGGGTGCTTGACACCTAGTCCCCTAAGGCCAACTGGTCTGGGAGCGGCTGACCCAAATCCTGCAATAGGGTCAGATAGAAAGTTACGTTTACGGCATGTTCTTTACTTAATGAACTTTTTGAATAAAAAGATGCCAAAGTGCACGCGCTTAAAAGATGCCAAAGAGCAAACTCATGTTAAGATGCCAATGAGCACACTGCTAAAAGATGCCAATGAGCACACATCTCATGATACTTTGTGATATGTTTAAGTTGCGATAAATCTGTAAATTTATGAATATCTGAATTTTTTATGGCTTAGTGTATGTACATGCAAAGTTCACTATTATATTTTTAGAATTGTATTTTGTTGAAGCTAATTGAAGATTTGCATGTGAGCACACTGAATAGATTGCTGATAGATTTTGAAACTAAACATGTCTTAACTTGATATGCAATACAACATGTTTCTGTATCCAAAAACACATGGGTGATTTCAACTGATTGATAAATCTGAAAATTTTTACTAAGTAGCATTTAATTTGTTTAGTATTTAAAATTTTATGTGTTTAGTTGTTTACAATTTTATATTCAATATATTTTTCTTTTAACATTGTTATTTGATCATTGTGTTCTCATAAATATATTTTAATTGGTTTATGCATTATTCAAGGGGGAGTGAACAAAGAGATTATTTTTCAAAGAATATATCTGTTTTTGAGGGGGAGTGTCTGATTTTCTTTACATGAATGATATCTCGAATTGTCTTATCTAATGCATTTGTGTAGGGGGAGTCAAAGAGCTTATAAAGGTTAAAAAAAAAAAAATTAAGTCAGCTATGCGCTTCCAGCTTGGAACGCACACCTTGCTGTGCGCGTCCCTCATGGAACGCACACCTAGCTTTGCGCGTCCCGCTTGACCCGCATTTCTCAGTATGCGCTTCCTGCATGGAACGCATACCTCCCTGTTTTCTCTGTTTTTTTATTTTGCAGATCTTTCGCTGTCTCGTCTCCAACATTCGCATGACCAAGTTGATCAAGATCATCAAGGTCATGAGGGGGAGAAGTTAAGGAGAAGTTTAAGAGACAAAGAGTACAAAAGATTATCTGCTGATCAAGATTCGCTCGAAGATTCTATTCTATCTGCTACAAAGAGCTCAAAAGATTATCTGCTGATCAAGATTCGCACGAAGATTCTATTCTATCCGCTACAACAAATCTTTTGCTGTTCCTGCTCCGAACACCACAGTTCATTTAAGATCATTCAAAAGAGGTGTATCGTCTTGAGCTTAAGTAGCAAAGAAAATTTAATTCTGCAAGATGCTGAAAAGAAATTTTTTCTTAAAAGTCAGAAAGCTTCTTAAAAGTCGCTTTGTTGGTCCATGCTGTTAAAGAAGATATTTTTTGAAGACCAAAGCGCCAATGATTACTAAGGAGGAGATTGTTACGTCTGATTTTATAGTAATCATTGTATTTATAGGACTTGGTCAATACTGTGTTTTATGGCATATCAGTATTGTATCTGACCAAGGGTATGTAAGTCCCTTTGGTCTTTGTGTCTTGCAACAAGCATCACACGCACATCTTAGTGAAATCTTACTTTGCGCCTCATTCTCTTTCTCTCTACTTTCTCTCTCCAGAAGTTCTAGTGATCTTGGTTTAACGGTATGAAATGATTAGAATCAAATGATTTATTAATTAAGGCTTGGGTCAAGAATAATTGAATGTTGTCTATACGAAACAATATATAGACATTCTTGAAAGAACGTTTCGAAATGAAATCACGCTCAAAATCTGAATAACAAGCGGGGTGTCTTACCATCGAAAAATTGGTTACAACTTAGAGACATGGTAAGAACAATTTCAACAAAAATTAAACCGTTGTGTGTGAATACTTGAAAGTATATAGACAAGATAATACACAAGTATTTATCTATGGAAACACACGGTTTGTTAATCATTTAAACACAAATGAAAATGAAAACATTTAAAATCTCACTTCCAATTCATGAAATCTATTTAAGAATCGAGAAGTGGTTTGAACATTTAATAATATGTTTTCTATGATTGAAAGACGTCCTTCTTTCAACCATATATGAGATTAAGATAAGAAATTCAACCTTTGTCGTTTAGTCTTAAATTTCATGAAGTCAAGCTTAAAATCATAATGATATGATCTTGATAGCTTTTCTCAATCTGCAAAAGTATCAAAGTCATGTCAAAGCAACTTTATTCACAAATTTATTGAAAAGTAAACAACAGAAAGTAGTAAAACATTGAATGTACGAGTTCTTATCAGAAGTAATCAGAAATCATAATTCTTACTCCCCCTGAAAATATGCATCTGAAATTTATCAGTAAAAGGCACATGATAGAGATCTACAACTTCACTTGAAGTGTAGTTCATCATATCTTCCGAATACATATTTCCAGAAACATATGTGCTCCCCCTTGAAGGTTGATTTTCTCATCTGAATATCGGATTACATCCTCATATCATCCCGGGAGTATCATTACTTTTGATCTTTGAAGTACGAGTCCTAAACTGTTGTGTTTAGAAGTCAAACTCTGTTGAAGCACGGGTCCTGAACTGATTTATTCAGAAGCCATGGTTCTCTTACTCCCCCTTGACTGTAGGTGCCTGCAACACAGATTCATCTTTCGGTTTTGGTACCCACTAGTATTTAGGTCCATATTTGAAAGAAGGACAACTTTCAATCAGCGAAAACATTGTTTTTAATGTTCAAACCACTTCCCGATTTTTCATCAGACTTTATATTTTGGGAGTGTATTTTTAAATGTTTTCATGATAAATATTGTGTTTTAACTGAAATAGTTAAACCAATCTGAGCATCACGTGCATCATAGGAAAACAAAGAATCTTTGTGCTAGGAAATAACACAACTTCTATGGAATCACCTTAACCAGTGATTTCTACCCAAGAAGTTAATCCTTAGTGATTGAGTGTGCAAATAGAAAAGAAATGAGTGTGATTAGAGAAAGCAAAAAGTTTAAAAGAAAGAACGTGTGAGAACAGAGTTAACAGAATATCACAACTCTGCATCAACGTTTTCTGAGCCGGGTAGCCACAATTCTAGTGATTCACAATTCTTTGGTGATCATTATTGAAACAGGCAACTAACCCATGCCAACTCTTGATCAAACCTCACCATCTACTCATTTTCTTCTCAAAAAGAAAATGTTTCATTTTCAAAGGGGATGCAGCACATATGCTATCTGATTTTCATTCGGAAAATCTAGATATTGAAAAGAAGGAAGTCTGCCCTACCTTCGCACTTCAATCATGCACATTAAGTCTGTGTTTAACTTACTGTTGTCTCAGTGGTTTACACAATTTTGAGCCAATAAGCAATCATTCGTGCTTAATTCTTTCAAACACAAGCACGAACACACAAGGAATTAGTTTCTTTGTCATAACGTTTATAGAAATTACCTTTGTGGTGTTTCGATGATTAAATGGAAGCCCTGGGGGAGTCAACATCAAAACAGCTCCTTTCCAAAGTGTATTCGTTACACACAGTGACTTAGTGTTACTGACAGGCATTCTAACTGATTCATTAGTTGATTCAGGTGTTACACATCTAATTTGTCTGGATTTGCAAAGATCTGGATGAATCTCTTATGAATTGACGAATCAGGGGCTCTAACCGCAAGATTGACATTTCTTACAACAAATTTTGATGAAGTCGTTGCACTTAACATCAAAAAGGGGGAGAATGACTACAACAAGAAATGGCAAAGATCACATGTTTCAAGAATCACGTCAAAGACTGAATTCTTCTAAAGAAAGTAGATTGAAGACATGCTGATTTCAGAGCTAGAGAAAAGAGATTGCATTTTCTGAGCTAAAAGAGAAGATCAAATTGCTACATCATTTTCGTAATGATCTTGATCCAAAGGGGGAGATTGTTAGACCACAGTCTCATTGGATTCACGATCATCCAAACTGAAGATCGCAATCTGAAGCTAAAGCCGGATCGTCGACTCTCAATGTTAAAGTCTATGTCTATTTGTAATAAATGTCAATGTAATTCAATGTATTTGTTTATAGTATTGTAATAGTTAACTTAGTTTAAATATCTATTTCTAATAGATATAGATTTAGTTAACTTAGTTAGATAAAGTTATTTAGTTAGTTTAGTTAGTTTCTAGTTTGTTTGATATTATCTAGGATAATATCTAGATATCAAAGTATTTAGATATTAAGTTAGGTAGTGTGTAAAACACACTAAGCTTAGATTAGATGTGTCATCTCACTATCTCTCTAAGATTATCAGATCACATAGATAACACAAAAACACACACAAGAAGGTGTAAAAGAGAGAAAACATTGAGAACACATCAAGAGCTTAATCATTCAACCTTGTAATCGTTTCTATATTCAATACAGGTTGGTAATCGTTAATGTGTTGTTGTTTCTATAAAACTTGTTAGTAGTATTGTTGGACCGACACGCTTCAATCTGCGAGTTTCAGCATGAATAGTCTTTAGCGAGTTTAGGAACTTGCGAGTTTCGTCGATCTGCGAGTTTTATCTGCGTGTTTGCTTACGAGTTTCTCAAAATGCGCAAATATCTGCGAGTTTGCTTGCGAGTTTGCCTGCGCGTTTGGTTGAAAATTTATAGAACGCGCAAAACTTAATCTGCGAGTTTTTCAGCATGCGAGTTTTAGGACTTGCGAGTTCTGATACTTAGTCAAATTTTTTTCGAATTTTCTGATTTTTCTAGATTTCAAGATTTTTCTTGTGATTTCATATTTTGGACTAACGATCAGTTCTAGTTTCTTATTGATATATTTCTCAAACAGGTTAAAGAAGATGACTTCCAAAGATGCACTATCAATCGGAACAGTTGTTAAGCCTCCAGTTTTGTTCAAAGGCGAATACGAACAATGGAAGGACAGATTTTTAGACTTCATAGACAGACATTCAAATGGAGAGAATATACTTCTATCTATCACTGAAGGTCCCATGAAACCAATCACAATTCATGTACCTGTTGATGATCATGATGGTAAAAATGTTGATGGTGAAAGTGATGATGGAGATGGAGAAAAGGAAATAAAGACAAAACCAGTTAAAGTTGACTTCTCTCAGTATTCAGAAGAACAAAAGAGTAGATTTAAAGCTGACAAGCAAGCAAGATCTCTTTTACTTCAAAGCATTCCAAATGATATCTACATCAAGATAGACAGCTTCAAACATGATGCTAAACAGATGTGGAATCAATTGGAAAAGATGATGATGGGATCAAAAATAGGGAATCAAATAAAGGTGGCCAACTATATCAATAACTATGAGGAATTCAAGGCAAAGGAGAATGAGAGCTTAGAAGACACATATGAGAGATTTACTTTGCTTCTGAATGAGCTGACTAAGAACAAAGTCAAGAAGAAGCAGTTGGAAAACAATGTGAAATTTTTGAGCATCCTTCGTCCTGAATGGAAAAAGCACACGAGAAGGATGAAGCAAATGAAAGACTTGAATGAAATCCCTCTTCATGAAGTTTATGAGACCCTGAAACAAAATGAAGAAGAGGTTGAAGAGAAAAGAGCTGAGAAGAAGAAGGAAGTACAAGTTCCTGATCCTATAGCTTTGGTTGTTGATGAAAAGAAGAAAGAAAAGAAAGAGAAGATTGAGAAGAAGAAGAAAAAGATAGTGAGTTCAAGTTCAGAGTCTGGTTCTGTGTCTGATAGTGATGATGGCGAAAGTCTGAAACAAGCCATGATATTGCTGACCCGTGCATTTCAAAATAAATTTTATAAGAAGCCGGGATCAAATTCTCAACGCTATTCGTCATCAACTTCAAAGAACCATGAGCACCGAGAGAGGGTAGAAGGCAAGAGATTTGAAGAGAATAGGTATGGTGAGAAGAAACCAGATGAGAAGAAGAAGTTTGCAAATGACTACACTGCTGTTGAGAAGCCAACAACTGATTCAATTAAATGCTACAATTGCGGTAAGTTGGGTCATTATGCCAAAGATTGCCGAAAGCCAAAAGTACGCAACTCTTAGTATTATCAGAACAAGTTGCTTTTGGCAAGACAACAAGAAGCTGGTGTTGCTTTAATGGCCGAGGATGAGTTTTAGTTAGATCATTCTGAGGATGAAAGTGATGAGAAAGAAGAAAATGCTCATATCTGTCTCATGGGCAAAAAGGACAAGAATGACGAGTCAGATGATGAAGAAGTTAATTAGGTATTAAACTTAACTCCAAAAGATTTTATTACCAAGTTGGAAACCATGGTGGTTGAGCTACAAAATTTACAAAATAATCTGAAAAATGAAAAGGAAAAGGTTGCTAAAAAGAACAAGAAGATCTTTGAACTTAATACTTCTGTTATTTCAAACAAAGATCTAATTGATTCTTTACGCAAAGATGGGGACTTGGTTTTAACAACCCCCATTATCTTAAGAAAGCTATCAGAAAACAACTGACACTTTATAACTATGATTTTCTTGCTTGTGCTGGTAAACATACTCATTTAAAACCCAAATTTGTTACCAAATTGTCAGAAGAAGATGAGACCAAAGAAACTGAAAACAGAAAAAATAAAAAGAAAATGCAACTACCGTTTAACTATGTAAAGTTAAATGATAGTTATCTTTCAGAAACACCAAAAGTTCTTTCAAATGACTATTTTGTTAGTTATTCCGCTTCAGAGATGAAGGCAAAACCTGCGATTGCAAAGATTTATGTTCCTACATCTATTCTTGAAAGCAAAATAGTCAAGCTTGAAAATGTTTTATCTGATGAAAAACTTTTGGTGGATATTCAACAAAATGTATTTTCTACCGTTTTAAAGAACACTGTTTTTCAAGTTAAATCAACAAAGTGTTCTACAGTTTCAAAGGCACCTCAAACTTTCTCTGATAATTCTGATGACTTATTTGAGTCTGCAAATGATTCTTTTAATTCTGATGATGGGTGCATGGAAGAACCTGATATGTTTGACATTCATTCTAAACTTCCTGATCATTCTACTTGTCTTGAAAATGACAAAGTGTTACCAAGTGGTGTTAGTAATGACAAAGTTTCTGTAACTGCTGATTACTATGCTAATGGTAAGAAACATAAGAAGCAGCGATTACAGAAACAGAAATACACTGGTACACAAAAGAAACCTCAGTCACAGAAATATATTTTTCCTAATAAATTTACATCTTATGTTTCAAATTTAAGGAAGAAAAAGTTGAAAGCTCAATCCAAATGGAGACCAAAACAGAAGGATGCTGAGATAGTTGAACCAGTTACTGATAATTTTTGTACTAAATCTGTTAGTAGTGATTCTGATGTAGTTGATCAATGTGCTTCTCGTAAACAAAACCTTGTAACTTCTTACAAGCGTTATTCAATAAAGCAGTTGATTCAATTATCTCCTATTACTACTAAATTTCATTATAATTATCGGAAAACTGACTTTGCTTATTCTCATGATTCTTCTGATTGGTATGGATCTTATCATGTATATTCTTCTAGATCAAATGATTTTAAAGGTTTTCAAATGAACAGAGGATCCATTTTCAAGTGGATGCCAAAATCTTGTGCTAATCTGTTAGGGCCCGTTTTTAAATGAGTACCTAAATCTATTATTGCCTGATTTCTCTTGCAGACCCGGCATATGTGGTACTTGGATAGTGGATGTTCCAAGCATATGACTGGGCAAAAAGCTTTATTGTCTAACTATACAGAGAAATTCAGTGGTAATGTCAGATTTGGAAACGATCAGCTTTCACCTATTCTAAGATATGGTGACATCATCCAAAACAACATAACGATAAGTAAAGTGAGTTATGTCGAAGGCTTGGGGCACAACTTATTCAGCATAGGTTAATTCTACGATAAAGGGTTAGAGGTCAACTTCAAGTCTAAGAGTTGCTCAGTTCGTACTGAAGACGGAACAGAACTCTTGGGTGGACATAGAAAGACAAACCTCTACACCATCAACTTGTCCAAAGTACAGATTAACAACCAAGTATGCTTGATGACAAAAGATTCGTTGCAGCAAAGTTGGCTCTGGCACAGACGTTTATCTCACTTGAACTTTCGTTACATCAACAAGCTGGTTCGTGGGAAGTTAGTAAAGGGACTTCCTGAGCTGAAATACGAAAAACAACACTTATGCGCAGCTTGTGAGAAGGGTAAGATGAAGAGAGCCGCACACAAACCGAAGCCTGAACCAAGCACTAGTTCTCCGTTAGAACTGATACACATGGATTTATGTGGTCCAATGAGAACTCAGAGTTTGGGTGGTAAGAAATACGTGCTGGTCATTGTGGACGATTATTCAAGATACACGTGGGTCAAATTTCTTCGATCTAAAGATGAGACACCGGAAGTTCTCATTACTTTCTTAAAGACGACCCAGGTGAAACTGCAGCGACAAGTCAAGTTCCTTCGACCTGACAATGGCACAGAATTCAAGAATAAGATTGTTGATGAATATCTCGAATCAGTTGGGATTTCACATCAGTATTCTGCTGCTAGAACGCCTCAACAAAATGAAATAGTAGAAAGACGTAATCGGACACTAGTCGAGGCCGCTCGGACTATGCTTAGCCAATCGGATCTACCTCTATTCTTGTGGGCGGAAGCTGTGTCGACTGCATGCCATACGCAAAATCGTTCCATAATACACCGCCGTTTTCAGAAGACTCCATATGAGCTAATCAACAACAGAACACCAACTATCAAATATTTTCACATATTTGGGTGTAAATGTTTTGTGCTTAACGACAGAGAGATTCTGAATAAATTCAGTGCTAAAGCGGACGAAGGCATCTTTATCGGTTATTCTTCAACTTCTGCTGCATATCGTGTTTATATAAAGAAGTCAAAGACAGTTGTGGAGAGTGTCAATGTTACATTTGATGAATAGATGGCTTCTGATCAAATCAATTCAGAACCCGTTATCACTGGTGTATTAGCTTCTGGGCAGATCAGTCCAGAACCTGTGTCTACAACGATAAATTCGGATAACGCTTCTACATCTACTTCACATTTAACTGATTTAGATTTGTTATTTGAATTCTTTTATGATGAGTTTCTAGGATCTAATATATCTAAATCTGATGTGACTGACAGGTCTGAAGATACAAGTTGTAATCATCCAGTCACTTCAGAGGTCATTACTGAACAAGTATCCCCCGTTCAGTCTGAAACTCATATTCCTATTGTTACTCCTACAGTTGAAGATGCACAAGCAAATATTGAGTCATAAGTAACTGTTTCAGTTGGGTGTACTACATTGTCTAATCAACAGCCTGAATTTGTTGTTCCCACTGATACTTCTGCACATGAAACTTCAACTGACAACCACCCTCCTGTAATTCAAGCTGAAGATTTTGAAAGTGGATTTCAAGATGATGATCATGTTCAGAATTCATCTATTCCACTCCCACATGAGCATCGCTGGAGAAAGGACCATCCATTACATCAAGTAATTGGATATGTTGACAAGCCTGTTCAGACAAGGTCAGCGACTATTAATCAGTGTATGTATGACTCGTTCCTAAGCAAGATTGAGCCAACACGAGTATCCGAGGCTCTTGCTAATTCGGACTGGGTATCTGCAATACAAGAAGAGCTCAATCAGTTTGAAGCCCTAAAGGTTTGGAGATTAGTTCCTAAGCCTGAAGGAAAGACCGTGATAGGAACTAAGTGGGTATTCAAGAACAAAAAGGATGAAGATGGTGTCGTCATCAGAAACAAAGCTAGACTTGTTGCCAAAGGCTATCGGCAAGAGGAAGGCATTGATTATGACGAGACGTATGCTCCAGTAGCGCGCATAGAGGCAATCAGAATGTTTCTCGCCTACGCCGCTCATAAGAACTTCACAGTCTTTCAGATGGATGTGAAAACAGCCTTTCTGAACGGCATTCTTAAAGAAGAAGTGTACGTGTCTCAACCAGAAGGGTTCGTTAATCAAGACAAGCCAGATCATGTCTATATCTTGGACAAAGCCCTTTATGGATTAAAGCAAGTCCCTCGAGCCTGGTATGATGTATTATCAAACTTCTTGGTCAAGTCTGGTTTCTCAAAAGGTAAGATCGACACCACTTTATTCATAAAGAAGGAAAAAGCTGATATTATTCTTATTCAGATTTATGTTGATGATATAATATTTGGTTCTACTAATCCAAAATATTGCAAAAACTTTTCTAACCTCATGGTGTCACGTTTTCAAATGAGTATGATGGGATAGATGAATTTCTTTCTCGGTTTACAAGTTAAACAACTTTCTACGGGGATTTTTATCAATCAGTCTAAGTATATTTTGGACATTCTTCGGAAGTACAAAGTGGAAGATTGCAAATCTATTGGCACCCCGATGGCACCAGGAACTAAGATTCACGTTGATCCTTTGGGTACAAGTGTTGATCTTAAAACTTATAGAGGTATGATTGGTTCTTTGATGTATCTTACATCGAGTAGACCAGATATTATGTTCTCAACATGTCTTTGTTCTAGATATCAAGCTGCTCCCAAAGAATCCCATTTGGCTGTTGTCAAACGGATTTTTAGATATCTGAAGGGGACTGCAGACCTTGGTTTGTGGTATCCTAAAGATACTGGGTTTCAACTGACTGCATATTCAGATGCAGATCATGCAGGTTGTATGTTGGATAGAAAGAGTACTTCTGGTCACGTTCAATTTCTTGGTGACAAGCTCGTTAGCTGGGCTTCAAAGAAACAGTTATGCGTTTCCACATCGACTGCAGAAGCAGAATATGTAGCTGCTGCCAGTTGCTACTCTCAAGTCTTGTGGATGCGAACACAGCTACGAGACTTTGGATTCAAATATGACAAAATTCCGATATACTGTGACTCGAAGAGCGCGATTGCCATATCTGCTAATCCTGTTCAACACACCAAAACCAAACACATTGATGAATGGTATCACTTTATCAAAGATAATGTAGAAAAAGGAACAATTGAACTTTATTTTGTAAAAACAGATTATCAACTTGCAGATTTATTTACCAAACCCTTAGATGAAAAGAGATTTAATTTTCTTATCTCTAAGCTTGGTATGTTAAATTTTAAGACGTAATCGGTTATTACCTACTAAAGTTACAAATTGTTATTTTTCATCGTTTTCTTTATTTTTATTTCTGAAAGATACCTGCACTTTAATTGTTTGCTCATGATCTCAGGGGGAGTAAGAGAAGATTTTAGATGATCTACATTCATTTGAGGGGGAGTATTAACTAAATTCTGCATTTTGCTTAACTGACAAAATCTTTGGAATGCATGATTTTAGGGGGAGCTTATAAGTAACAAGGAGTAAGACAATGATTTCTGATTACTTCTGATCAGAACTCGTTCCATAATTGTTTTACTATTTTTCTGTTGTTTATTTTCGAATAAATTTTGTGAATAAATTTTGACTAGACTTTGAGACTTATACAGGATGAGAGAAGCTGACACGATCATATCTACATGACTACAGCTGACTTTCTGAGATTTAAGATTGAGCGACAAGGTAAATTTCTTATCTTAATCTCATTTATATCTGAAAGAAGGACAACTTTCAGGTATAGAAAACATGTTTTAAAATGTTCAAACCACTTCCCGATTGTTAAACAGATTTTATAATTTGGAAGTGTGATTTTAAATGGTTTTATTTTTATTTTGTGCTTACATGTTTACAAACCGTGTGTTTCCAAAGATAAATAATTGAGTATTGTCTTTTCTATATACTTTCAAGTATTCACACACACTGGTTTGAATTTTTGTTCAACATGTTCTTACCATGTCTCTAAATTGGAACAATTTTTCTTCGATGGTAAGACACTCCGCTTGTATTCAAAGAATTTTGAGCAATATTTCATTTCGAAACGGTCATTTCAAGAATGTCTATATCTTGTTTCGTATAGACAAATATCAATTTTTCTTGACCTTAAGCTTTAATTGATATATCATTCATTTCTGATCATTTTATACAATGTCAGATTTTCAAACAAGTTTCTTGCTTTCATGTTCATTCATTCAATTTCCTTGTTTGAAAATACTTCAATGGTTTAAAATGCTCATATCTTCATGATTATATCACTGAGCATACTTATATCTGATATTTGTATATGAGCTTTAACTGATATAGTTAAACCATTTGAGCAACTCATGCTTTATAGGACTGGGTTCTTTGTGCTAGGACTTAATTGAAACTTCTATGGATTCACGTTAACCAGTGTTTCCTACCTAAGAAGTTAATCCTTTAGTGATTGAGTGTGAGGAGTCTAAAAGAAATGAGTGTGGGTGTGCTGAGGTAAAATGGAAAAGAGAGTTTGGTTAGTAGTGAGCTTATTGATTATAAAGAAAGAGGGTGAGAGGTCAGAGTAAAAGAATATCAAACTCTGTACCAACTACTTTCTGAGTCGGGCAGCCACATTACTAGCGTTTCACAATTCTTTGGTGAACGTTATTGAAACAGGCAAATAGCCCATGCCAACTCTTGCTTAAACCCCACCAACTATTCATTTTCTTCTCAAAAAGAAAATGTTTCATATTTTCTGGGGACGCAGCATATAATCTATCTGGTTTTCATTTGGAAAATCTGGATATTGAAAAAGAAGGAAGTCTGCCCCACCTTCGCACTTCAATCATGCACTTAGAGTCTGTGTTTATCTACTGTTGTCTCAGTGGTTTACACAATGTTGAGCCTTATTAAAAAGAAATTATCCGTGCTTAATTCTTTCTACACTTGCACGAGCACACAAAGAATTTGTTTCTTTGTCATAACATTCATAGAAATTGCCTTTGTGGTATTTCGATGATTGGATGGAAGCCCTGGGGGAGTGAACATCAAAAAGCTCCTTTATATTGTGTATTCGTTACACACAGTGACTTTGTGTTACTGACAGGCATTTTAACTGATTCATTTGTTGATTCAGGTGTTACATTCTTATTTTGTCCGGATTTGAAAAGATCTGGATAAATATATTTTTTGAATTCGCAAAGAATCAGAGGTTCAGATCAGAATGGTCAAAGACATTTCTTGATGAAAGTTTTGATAATGTTGATGCTCAAATCATCAAAAAGAGGGAGATTATCATGATACAAGAAATGTTAAAGTTTTGGAGTTTGGGGAAGATGAAATGTCCAAGTTAGAAAAGTTCAAAGTAAAGATTTGAAGATTTGATAAAGTTCAAAGAATTTCTGAAGATTTTGAGGAAATTTTCTTTGAAGATTATTTGCTAAAGCATTCGAGCTAATTCTGAAGATAATTTCTTTCCCAAGTCTGAAAGTATTCTGTGAAAGCTGTGGGGAGATTGTTCATCATTTGAAGATACTCTTGGAAAGAATACTGACAATAAAAAAAAGGGGGGGAGATTAATTTGACAGAGCTTAAAGTGAAGACTGAATTGCTAGATCTTTCAATAATGATCTTGAATCCAAAGGGGGAGATTGTTAGAGCATAAATATGTTGGATACAAGATCAAGCTTACTGAAGGTCAAAGTTGAGAAAGTCAAAGCTGCTAAAGTCAAACCTCATTAAAAGTCAAAGTCTATTTGTAATAAAGTCAAAGTCAATGTTGTTTGTATTTTAATTTTCTTGTTTTAGAAGGTAGTATAAATAGTTTTTCTTTTTGTATTTTCATTAAGTAGTTAAGTGACAAGAGATAGAAGTTAGAGAGAAAGAATACGTAGAGAGAGAGAAAGAGAGTTCTAGAGAGAGATCTTTGTAATTGTGATTTGAGAAAGTAATCAAACAGGTAATTGTTTGTTAATCTTGTTGTGTTTGTTTAATATTGATTAGAAATTAGAATCTGGAACACACACTTTGCCATCTGAGCTTTCTTGGCATAATACTAACAATTCTTGACTCTCTTTTCCGGACAATCTCTAACATAGTGACCAAAATAACCACAGTTAAAACACTTGTCACTTTTCTCCTTATCTTTCTCATCTCTCATCTTTTCTTTCCTTTGATCTTTTCTCTCCTATTTCTTTTCAAACTTTCCTTTGTACTTGTCGGCTCGGTAATGATCAGATTTGGACTTGTTG
Source organism: Arctium lappa (assembly GCA_023525745.1). Lineage (NCBI taxonomy): Eukaryota > Viridiplantae > Streptophyta > Magnoliopsida > Asterales > Asteraceae > Arctium > Arctium lappa. The sequence goes on along the minus strand of CM042059.1, from coordinate 59,863,468 downwards.
AAGTACTTTTTCCATCCAAATCTTTTGTGAAAGTTTGAAGTCAACAATGCCAATTTCTCAGCAAACTCAGTCAATTCATTATCAGACTCCTCACCCACTTGTTAGATGTAAATTGTATTAAAGATTAGAAGGGTTTATTTGTAATGTATGTAATAGTGTAAGGTTTGTGTTGTAAGTTGTTGTGTATTTGACCATATTGCTATAGGTCATGTTGACCAAGTGTAAATAGCAGGTCAATGCCTTTTCTCAAGAGATTAAAATAAGTATACGCATAGATTTTATAGAATCAGAGAGAGTAGAAGCACGCACACACACACACACATAGATTTCATATATTCTAGAGAGAGAATATTCTTGTGAGAACTGTGGCACCAAGACTTGTGACAAATGGATTGATGTAATCATTGGTAATTCAATAGAATTCAATTCTTACTTGTTTGTGTGTTATTAGTGAGCTTGAATCTGGGATAACACCTCTTCCTTAGAGCTTTTAGATGACTCAACAATATCATAAACAAAAGCTTTTTATTTTCCATACTTTGCTGAAACTGAACATCCTTTCATCATTCTTCCTTTCCTTGAACAAGCAGAGCCAAAGAATCCTCAACTTTCTTCTGTTTCTCTTTGATTTGTGGCAGTTGTTCACAATAGCTTGTTCCTTAACCTTTTCTTCATGTTGGTTTAGGACATAAAACATATCATTTAGTTTTTCTTCATCCATGCCTTTGTTCATTTGCAGCTGAATGGAGTAGGTATCCCATTCTTGTTGAAGATTTTTAATGAATTTATAGTTGATCTCAGACTCTGATTTTTGTACCCCACTTCTCCGTAGATCATTCAAAATAATGTTGTACCGGTTGTAAGCATCCCTTAAAGATTCTCCTTCTTTGGCTTGAAATCCTTCATAGGCATTAATGCTCTGGTTTCTTTAGTCGTCATGGATTTTTCAGATCCTTGAAACTGCCTTTCCAATTCATCCCATATATCCTTAGCAGAGTCCCGACTATCTACTATATTAAAGATGTCATTTAGGATAGCCATTATCAAGAAGGTTAGGGCTTGTGCATCTCGCTCAACCAATTCTTTGTCTTTCTCACTGTACTGAATTGGTTCTCTAGACACTATTCTCTCAGGAATTTCTGGATTGGTATCAGTTGTCGGAATTCTCTCAACTGTAATATGCGGATAATGTGGTCCATCAATGATAGAGCTCATCAGTTTCTTGTCCTGATTGTTCAAAACGTTTATCATCAGATTCTTCCACCGTGGATATTCATCTGCCTATAACACTGGAGGTTTGGACTTGGAGCCCATGCTAAGAATATCTCTAGACAATTTGCTGAATTGAGAAGTTAAAACTTATTTACTGCTTGAAATGATCGTCCAGAGAATTCATAAATAATTTGACTCTGAAATTCAACCTTGGTCAAACTCAGAAAACTCAGAAAAAAATTCTATGTGTTGAAGTCGCAGTTAACAAAACTAGTAGTCGCAGTGAACAGTAACTTGTCACAGGCCTAAAGAAGTCGCAAATCAAAGGTTGCGATTTCCTACTTGTCGCAAGTAGTGGTCTGCGAGTTCTGAGAAGTCGTATATATAAGTCTGCGAGTTCTTGCCTTAGCTTAAATGAGAAGTCACAGAGAACTTGTTGCAATGCGTCTGCGAGTTCTTGCCTTAGAAAATTTTTGAAGGATTAACTTATCGCAGAGCAAACACTTGTCGCAGATCAAACAAGAGAAACATCAAGAAGTCGCAAGTAGTGTTCTGCTAGTTCTTACTTATTGCAAGAGACACCCTGCGAGTTCTATACTTAGAAAAATTGTAAGTCATAGAAATCAATGGAGGGCCTTGTGAGTTCTTGTATAGAAGTCACAAACAATACAAAACAAACAAATTTCTCCAGCTTGCGAGTTCTTCAATATGCGCGTTCTTCAGTCTGCGAGTTCTTCGGATGAACTTGCGACAATCATAGATCTTATGAGTTCTTCCTCGAAAATGCTAATTTCGGCCATTTTGAACTCAAATCCTGCAATTAAGACTTGAAACTTGACAGGGTTGATCGATTACAGTGCTAGAACAATTCATTAGTATAAAATTTCGACTAAAAACAACAAAATGTAAGAATTCGATCTGAAAACAATGAGCTCTAAACTTTTTCAAGAAAATGAACAAAATCTCAAAATTGACAAGGATACAATGAGTGTTTGAATTTAAAATTCAAACAAGAAATGTTCTTTTTGATGATTCGATCACTATGGTATCAATTTTGTTAGTGCTTAAATATGTTGGATACAAGATCATAGAGTATGAAGATAAAAGTCAAGTCAAGAGCTGAAGTCAACTCTGAAGCTAAAAGTCAAAGTCTTTGTAATAAAAGGTCAAAGTCAATGTATTTTGTATTAGCTTTATAAGTCGTAGGGTATAAATACTTTTTTTTGTAAAATCATTAGGCTAGGTGTGAGTGCGTATCAGAGTAGTGAGAGAAATTTTGTGAGAGAGAAATTATGTGAGAGCATTTCCTTGTAATCAAATTTGAGATTAATAGAATTGATTTTGATTCAATGTTGTTTTCATCTTGATCAATTGCACTCATTGTGGGACACACAATTGGTATCAGAGCTTACAAGGATTCAGAATCATGAACTAAATCAAGATTTTTGGTCGACTTATTCAAGAACTCGCCAAGCAACTGTTCATATTTGATTCTGCAATTCAGTGGTGTTTTTGTTCTGAAATTGATTTCTTTGTATTCGTATTAACATCTAGAACACATTTGTTTTGTAAATTTTAGCCTAATTCACAACTTTTCAGTGTGAATTTTGGATTTTGTTGGTTTTTCTGTTCGAGTTTGTTCAACGCATTGTTTTTGATCGAATTTGTAATTTTTATTGTTTTTGATTGAAATTACTTGATTGTAACCTGTTCGAGATTTGTTATAGAGCAAATTAGCAAAGTTTCATAGGGCATTTCGAAGGCTTTGATCGATTTCGGTGAAAAGTTAGAGTTTTTGAACGAAAAGTTGAAGAACACGCAAGATCCATTAAACGCGCAATGCTCATACTTAAGAACACTCTGAGGCTCAAACACTCAAAGGTGTGAAGAACTCGCAAGACTTAGCTTGCGAGAAGTTGAAACGCGCACGTCTCTATGTGCGAGTTTTTGTTGACTGTTTCCTTTGTTCTGCGAGAAGTGGGTGTCTGCGAGAAGTGTTTTGTTTTGCGCGAAGTAAAAGTTGGAAATATTTTCTAAGTGTCAGAACGCGCAGACGCATTGCGCGAGGTGATTGGTCAAGAACACGCAAGTCTTGGTTTGCGAGAAGCTAGTACTCACATAACTCAGTCTACGCGAAGCTAGAACTCACATGGTTAAGTGTGCGCGAATTTAAAATACGCATCCCTTTTTGTGCGCGAACTAAGTTCTCGTATCCTTTGTTGTGCGCGAACCAAAGACGCGCATAGTACAGTTTGGGAGAAGTTACTTTTCTTTGTTCTGCGAGTTTCTATACTCAAAGAATTTTCTAATTTTTTCAGCTTTGACCAAGTTTGACTTTTATAGGTCAAGTTTATTTCTGAATCTTTGAACGGTCTCAAGATGACTTCCAAGGATGCACTTGCTATTGGTACAGATGTCAAACCACTGGTTCTTTTCAAAGGTGAATGTGAGTAGTGGAAAGACAGATTTTTGGACTTTATAGACAGACATGCCAATGGAGACAACATTATGATGTTCATTAAGGAAGGTCTAATGATACCTTTAATTGTGGAAATTCCTGATGATGACTCATCAGACAGTGAAGATGGGAATCAGGAAAGAGAACAGAAGACAAAGAGGGTTCCATTGGATATTTCTCAGTATTCTGAAGTGCAGAAAAATAGATACGAGGCTAACAAGCAAGCTAGATTTCTACTCCTGCAAAGCATACCAAATGAGATCTATATGTTAGGACTGAAAGTCCTATGTGTTGAAAGTGGAATAAAGTATTTATAACGGTTCGAAATGTAATTCTTTAATAGTTAATTAGTTAGATGGGACCAAGCCCAAAAGCCCATTAGGCCTGCGTGCCTAAGTATTTAAAGTTATTATTTAGTTCATTTGTTAGGTTAGAGAGTTTAACACGAGTCTCATTATTTTCATAACACTAGTCTATAGGTTTACTCTCTCAGAACAGAAATTCTTTTTGTAAACCTGTAACCCTTTGATTTCATATTAACCATATGACTAGTAGTTGTGGCCATATAATTATTCATCTTTGATATTATTTGCTGCTGATTGCACTGTACTGGGATCTACAATTGGTATCAGAACAAAGAGACTAAAGGTTTGATCGAGAAAAAGGTTTGTCTAAAAACCCTATTCGATTATCTGCTTAATCTGTTAAGTTCTTGGTTGATCTGTGTTGATTAATAGTTTTATCAATTGATATCTGTTTATGCGGTGTATCGATCGAATTTTATATTTGAAAAAAAAATCAGATTCGGTCTATTATTTTTTCTGGAAAAAGTGAGTATCGATCTGTGTTTCTGAATAAATCAATTTCTCGGTCGAAGTTTATTTTCTGAAAAGGTTATTTATCGATCGTTTGAGTTGATTATCGATCTTGTGTGTCCAGTAAAAATCGATTTTTTTGGTGTTTATCGGTCTATTGATTGTTTAATTTCTAGGTCGAATAATATTGAAATTCATCGAGTTCTTCGGTGTTCTTCGACTTTATCGACCCTATCTGCTAATCTGTTATTTGACCGATAGACATCCTTCAACCGGGAAGTTGTATTTACCGGTCATTTTGTTTGACCGATACATTGTATTTTCCGGTCATTGTGTTCGACCGATACTTTGTCAATACCGGTCTTTGATTCGACCGGGTCTTTGCCAATACCGGTCTTTTATTCGACCGGCACATCACTTCGATCGGTACCCTGATTACCGGTCTTAGTCCTTTGACCGATAATATGTTTAGACCGGTACATTATTGATATCGGTCCTTTGGTTCGACCGATACTTTGCCTTTACCGGTCCTTTGCTTGACCGAAACATTGTCGTTATCGATCTTTTGCTTGACCGATACCCTGCTCGACCGAGTTCAAAAAAAAAAGGGGATCATTTTGCAGTGCATTTCTTCCAACTTTTATCAAAACTGGATTGATTGAGTTCTCATTGGTCCACAAAGATCCATGTGAATAAGCTCTAAACATTTGTTACAGTTCGATAACATCTTCAGCTTGTGAGAACTTTTTTTCATCTTGCCTTTTTCGCATGCAGAACAAAGTGAATCTTGTTCTATTTACAGATCTAGAAGTCCCGTGACAAGATGTTGAGTTCTCAGCTTGTTCAGATCCCGGAAATGCTGATGAGATAAACAGCGATGGCACAACCAACTTTCTTCAGTTGAAGTCTTAGAGATAAGATATACTGGCTTTGAGGCTTTTAAAGTCGGAAAGTGAACACCGTACAGTAAACCTATTCTCCTAGCTTTAATTAACTCAACTCCACTTTGATCTCTGATATAACAGTAATCCGCATCAAATTCTACTTTGCATATTCTCTCAGTAAACTGGATGATAGAAAAAAGATTATATGCCAAACCCTCCACGTACAAGACTTTTGAGATTGAGATCTTACTATTCTTGACTGTACCATAACCTTTGACATATCCTTTCATCTCATTTCCGAAGTTGACTGATCCTGCATAGTGTTCAACAAAATCGAATAGCAGGTTCTTATGTGCTGTCATGTCTCTTGATGCACCGGAGTCTATGATCCACACATGATAAGCCAGCAATGTAACAGTCACTTCGATTTAGGTACCCATATGAATATGGGTCCTTTCTTGTTAGTATCCTTAAAATTCTTTAAATCAGCTGATAACCCTTTCATTCTCCATTCAAATCTGGGTCCTTTTGTTAAAGTTTGTGCTTTAATTTCAGATTTTGGAATCCATTTCCACACAAATTTTACATCAGCTATTTTGTTTACTTGAAAATCTCCGTTTTTCTTACCAACAAAATAAACTTCAGCTTTTCGATTGACATTGGAATGAGAAGAAGTTTTTACGTTTTTAAACTGAATTGATTTTCTTTTCTTCGAAGACTTAGGTTTCAAAGAAAATGAACTTTCAAGACAGTATGAGCATTGCAAATTAGTAGCAGTTTGCGTCAACAACTCATTTTGAGAAAGAGTTTTTGTTTTATTCAAACAATGTTGACAAACATCAGTACAAGCCTTTACTACTATATTACATTTAGTACTATCAGTAACTTTCACTTTCTTATCAACTTTCGTCCTCTTTGGCTTCATCAGACTTTCCTTCTTCACTTTTGTATCTGTAAAACAATCAGAGTTAGAAACATTGAAAGCAGAACCTCCTTTTCTGAAGATTTATGAACTTTTAATTCTGATTTCATAACAGGAGTTGTAGTATCTATTGTCGAAGACTCAGACTGAACCTTAGCACTTGGACTTACAGAAATTGGAGTATCTTTGTCCATACAAACCTCTTTTCCTTTTGAAAGTTTGAAAATTTGCGATTCTAGATTTCTGATCTCCTTTTGTAAAGTTTCATTTTGAATTCAACTGGAGTCTAGTTCCATCCCGAAATTTTCATTGGCCTCTTCTAGTTCAATAATGAGCGTGTTGAGAGCTGAAATATGCCTTTCTAAATCAGAAATTTTATTCAAGGTTGTTTGATGTTCAAGGTCAGTGTATTTAGAAAAGTTCTCAGAAACATACGTATTTTGTGAAATAACGTCTTCATCTTTGTCTTCTTTGATGGAACAAGTAATTACTGTTTCAGTTGTATCATAATATGAATTACATTCAGAAGACTGAGGTTGTTTTGAGAAAAGGTTTTCATATTCAACGAATGTTTTCTCTTTATTTTCATAAGAAGAATTCAAATCATGTTATGAAAATTTAACAGAATTAAAACCTTGAGTATCTGAATCAGTTTGTATTTCTGACTTAACTTCCACAGTTTCTTCCTTCTTCATCTTGGAAGTCTCATGTAAAGAAGTCTCTCACTTGACGAAGGTCTCAAGGATGTGTTTAGAACACGCGATTACGATTAATGGTTTGGAAGCAAAACTTTACACTCGAGGTCAAACGGATCAAACCATCTTTCTAAACACAACAAATCAAGATTATGATCTTAAAGAATAGTGGGGTCTTGGTTACGATAACCCACACTATTTAAAGAAAGCAATTAGAAAATAGTCAGCTTTATACAATTTTGATTTTTTACAAGTGGCTAACAAACACCCTCATTTGAAACTCAAATTTGATACCAAATCTTCTGATGAAGTTGAGGTCAACGAAGAGGAGAACAAAAAGAACACAACTAATATTCAACTACCATTCTGCTATAAAAAGCTGAATGATAGTTATTTTTCTGAACAATCAAAGTTTTTGTCAAATGATTATTTTGAAAGCTATTCTACTAAAGAGTTTAGGGCAAAACCTGTTAATGCCAAAATTTATATTCCTCCACTCGCTTTAGAAAGCAAAATCATTGAGCTTGAAAACATTTTAGATGATGAAAGAATTTTGGTTGAACTTGAGAACGTTGTGTTTTCTACTGTTATGAAGAACATTGATTTTAAATTTGAAGCTAAAATTTCTTATCAAAAGATGTGTTCAAACTCTTCCAAGGCACCTCAAGTTTCTGATGATGATGTTGATGACTTATTTGCGAATGCAAATGATTTTTTAAATTTTGATGGTTGTGTTGATGAAAGTGTTGATATGTTTGATTTCACTGCAAAACTTCCAGATCATTCTGAATTTATTATCAATTCTGATGCTTTACCTACTGTGTTTGAAAAAGGTGAATCATCAACTAAGGTTGATAGATTATTTCATGTGAGTACCTATTATTCTAAAGTAAACAACAAAAGAAAAGGAACTCACAGAAATGGACCAACACAGGTAAGCAAAAGAAAAGACAAACTCAGAAATCTCATGTTCCTAACAAAACTAAATATTTTGTTTCAAAATTGAGCAAGAAAATGTCTGAAGTGAGATCTGAATGGCGACCTAAGAAGAAAGTTGAAGAGCCTACAAAATCATTTTCTGATTCTGAATGTAATAGGATTTCTGTTAGTTATAATGATTTAGTTGGTAATATTGCTTCTTCTAAAACTAATCTTGTAACTTTTTACAAGACTTACTCAATAAAGCAATTGTTCCAATTATCTCCGTTTACTACTCAGTTGTCTACACATGGTCGAAATGACTTTGTGACTCGACAATATTCTGATTGTTGGTTTAAAACTTATTATATACATCATTCTCATGTTTTTCAAAATCAAAGAGGACCTAAATTCAAATAGGTGTCAAAATCTTCGGCTAACATGAAGGGACCCAAATATAAATGGGTACCTAAACCTGTTGTTCCTTGATTTCTCTTGTGCAGACTCGTCATATGTGGTACTTGGATTCTGGTACCTTCAAGATTATGACCGGGAAGAAAGATAAATTTTGCCTAATTATACAGAGAAATTTTGCGGGAACGTCAGATTTGGAAATGACCATTTTTCACCAATACTTGGATATGGAGATGTTGTGCAAGAAAAATATCACAATCAAGAAGATGAGCCATGATGAAGGACTAGGACACAATCTGTTTAGCAATGGTCAGTTTTACGACAAGGACTTAGAGGTGAATTTCAAGGCCAAGAGGTGTTGTGTTAGAACTGAAAACGGAAAAGTGCTCTTGGTCGGGACGCGAAAGCTAAACCTCTACACAATCAAAAAGTCAAGACTGATAATGTTTTGTGTCTACTCACTAAAGCCTCTATGCAACAAAGTTGGTTGTGGCATAGAAGACTATCTCACCTCAACTTCAGATACATCAACAAGCTTGTGACTGGTAACTTCGTGAAAGGACTTCCAGAGCTGAAATATGAAAAAGAACATCTGTGTGCTACGTGTGAGAAAGGAAAAATGAAGAGAGATTCACATAAGCCTAAGCCTGAACCAAGTACAACTACTTCATTAGAATTGTTACATATAAATATATGTGCTCCAATGCTTACTCAAAGCATCAACGGCAAGAAATATGTTCTAGTGATTGTGGACGATTATTCAAGATACACTTGGGTCAAATTTCAGAGATCAAAAGATGAGACGCCTGATGTCATCATCTCATTTTTAAAGACCACTCAAGTAAACTTGCAGAAGACAGATAAGCTTCTCAGAACAAACAATGGCACAAAATTCAAGAACAAGACTGTAGATGATTATCTCGAATCGGTCGGGATAACACATCAATTTTCTGCTGCCAGAACACCAAAACATAATGGAGTTGTAGAAAGGCGAAATAGAACTCTAGTAGAAGTTGCTTCCACTATGTTGAGTCAATCTTATCTACATCTTTTTTTTGTGGGCTGAAGTTGTGTCAACTGCATGCTATATGCATAACCGTTCCATAATTCATCGTCGGTTTGGAAAAACACCATATGCTTTGATTAATAACAGAATACCTAGCATTAAGCATTTTCATATATTTGGATGCAGGTGATTCGTGCTAAACGACAAGGAGAACTTGAACAAGTTCCGTCCTAAGGCTAATGAATGCATTTTCATCGAATACTCTCAGACGTCTGCTGCTTACAGAGTTTACATGAAGAAGTCAAAGATAGTTGTGGAGAGCGTAACGTAACATTTTGTTGGGAACTGAAGATTCTATCAAGTGTGGTTAATGCTGCTAATACAGAATTACTACTGCTGATTACTACTGCTAGTTCAGAGTTAGTACTGCCAGAGTACTTTGAAGATTAATACTGCTGAGTATTACTACTGCTAGTAGAATTAATACTGCTAGTCAAAGTTAGTGCTGCTTGAAACAAAGTTAGTACTGCTTAGCTAGTTAGTGCTGCTTAGTAGTTAGTGCTGCTTAGTAGTTAATACTGCTAGAAGAAGTTAATGCTGTTGAGCATAATTAGTGCTGCTTAAGAGATCCGAATGGAAAGAATGATAGCTAGATATTCTGAAGATACATCTGGAAGCTTAGAGATATACATGGAAGATATACTGAAGATTTGTTTTATTCTTTGTAATTATCTTTTGATTAGTATATGTATAGAATGTATAGAATAGATAGAATTAACTTTTGAAAATTTTTGAAAAAGAGAAAAACAACCTCAAGGCTTAGATCCTAATTCTAGAGAAGTAGAATTCGTATTGGTGAGTCTGTTCATCAATATTGAGGTTGAGTGTGTAAACTTGTAGCTTCAAGCATTCAATACAAATTTACAAGTTATTGATTATATACTGTTCTGGTTTACTGTTTTATTGAATATCAAAGTGTTATTCCGCAACTTCTTTGATATTAGTTTCTGAGAATTTATTCTTGTTAAGAATTCGATCCTGACAAGTGGTATCAGAGCCTGATTTCTCAGAAACATCTAGTCATCATGGAAAATCTTGCAAAATCAAGCAGTACTTTGGTCTCAAAGGTTCCAATGCTTAGACCCAATGAATTCGATATGTGGAAGATCAGAATCAAGCAGTACATACTCCTTACTGACTATTCTATGTGGGACATCATAGAGAATGGTCCTTCTGAAGAAGGAAAGATTGGTGCAGATGGAAAGAGAACACCACCAAAAACTGATGCAGACAGGAAGATCAGACAGACAGAGATGAAAGCCTTGAGCACCTTGCTCCTGGCTATTCCCAATGAATATCAACATCAGTTCTGTAACTGCACTGATGCAGAGATGCTCTGGAATGCTCTGGAGAAGAGATTCTCTGGTACCAAAAGTACCAAGAGAAATCAGAAAGCCATTCTGAAGCAACAATATGAGAAATTTATGTCAACCAAGAATGAGTCCATGACTCAAACTTTTGATAGGTTCAACAAACTTATTGGTGAACTAGCCACAGTGGGAGTACAAATTGATCAAGATGATCTGAACAGAAAGTTTCTAAGGTCCTTGAGTGATGAATGGACCATGTATACTGTGTCTTTCAGACAGAATGATCAACTGGAAGAAAAGGAACTTGATGATCTCTATAATGATCTAAGAGTTTTTGAATCTGAGGTAGAGGCCAAAAAGAGGCCTTCTGGGTATGTTCACAATGCTGCACTCCTCTCAGCATCAACTGATTCTACATCCAACCCTGAATCAGTTAGTGCTGCCAATGGAACAAACCAAGAGAAAGGCACTGAAACTGTGTTTGAGGCCTTTCTAGCAAGTCATGGAAACTCTTCTCTCATTAATGATGACTTGGAACAAATACATCCAGATGATCTTGAAGAGATGGACATTAAATGGAAGATGGCCATGCTCTCCATGAGAGTTAAAAAGTTCATCAAAAGAACTGGGAGGAACACCTTCTCCCAAAGAAGAGAAGATGGAGCAGGATTTGACAAGTCTAAGGTGGAATGCTACAAATGCCATCAAAAGGGACACTTTGCCAGAGAATGCAGAAGTGGAATGTCTCAGAATAACAACCATCAACAAGCTCAATCTGAAAGCTTCAATAATAATAGAAACTCTGCACAAGCTCTTGTCTCTCAACAAGGGATGGGGTTTGATTGGAGTGATCAAGCTGAAGAGCCCATCCAGAATCAAGCTCTAATGGCAGAGGTGTCCGATCTCCCAACAGAGGTAACTTCCAATCTTTGTACTAAAAATTGCATTAACACTGTTAAAAGGTATAGGGATCACAACCAGAACATGAGTGATGATCTTAAAAGATTGGAAAAAGACATAAAAGATTATGTGAGGATTGTTGAGAGATTTGAAGAGCAGATTAAGGGTTTTCAAGCTAATGAGCTTCAACACTCTTATGACACAAATTACTGGAAGTGGGAGAAGAAGGACTTAGAGCTTCAACTGACTAGATCTAAAGAAGAGAGTGAAAAGCTAAGAGGAGAGCTAGCTAAAGTCAAACTTGATGTAGAAAAGTTTTCTAATGCTTCCAAAGCAATGGATTCTGTGACAGCTGTCAAATTTTGATTAATGAGGTCAGCACCCTCAGAATAATTTATAAGTTTTGTCACTTTTTAAATTTTATTGAAAGCCTTTAAGATAAAAAGTTTCCCCGAAAAATTTAGAAGTTGCGTTAAAGACCCGGAACAATTCCGCATCTGACCGTCACTGTCCAGAAATGCCAAATAAGTGAATAAAAGTCCAAAATTCTTAAATTATAAAAATCGGAATATTAATTTCTCTTGCACTGCAAAATTTTCAAATTTGTCAATTATTTAGCAAAAATTGAGAATCGGGTATTTCGGTTCTCAAATATATCTGACATTGTATAGTTTAAAGCTAGTAATTCAATTAATGGTATTAAATTAAATTTTTTTTTTCTTTTAAGGAGTCACTAGGACACTTGTCCTAAACCTACTCATTTTAATCATTATCTTTATTTGAAAACCAAATTAAAAACTATCCACACTTCTCATTTTTCAAGATTAACTCCTCACCTCCTTTCCCTCTCCTCTCTCTCTCTTTCGGCCGAAACTTCACCACCACCACCACCATTTCCATTTTTCTTTCTTCATTTTCTCCTTCCATTGCTAAGATTCAAGAATCCAACCAAGAATCTATCACCATTTTGAAGTTGGAATCCAAATCTTCATCTCTTTTGTTAAAGGTAATCATTTAACCCTTCCATTTTCCTTCAAGTTTATAATCAAAAGTGGTATGTTTTCATATCTTTTATGTAAATGTTGTATAATCCAAGTTGTGGAAGTGAAATGGGATGCATTAGTATCTATACATTTGCTAATGAACCATTTAATGATCTTCCAATGAAACTAGGGTTTCCATGTGTGTTACTTTGAGATTTTGTCAAAGAGATGATGATTTTATGAAATGTGGTTTTTGGTCCACAAAATTTTATTAAGGTTGGATTGAAACTTATGCATTTATATCAATTTTGTGTATAAATAAACTATTAGGATGAGATTGTTCAAACTCATATGATTAAGAGTTCTATATAATGTTAAATCACTAATCTAGTGTTTATGTTGTCTTGCATGTGGGTGAAAACTTGTTAATAAGATGGTTTACCTTTGATATTTATATAATATGAGTTTTTGACTCTTGATACAATGAGTGTTAGTATAAAAGTGTTCTTATGAAGGAATTTTCTAAGTTCTACATGATTAAGAACATTGTATCAATATTAATGTCTTATCTTCTTTATTTTGTGTTCATGCATGCATTTGGATGAGCATTTATATTGCCATGAATCCATGATGCATGTGTTAGTTTATCATGTGTGGAAAGGTGAAGACGTGGTTTTTAACCAAAAACCATGTCTAATGATCATTATTTGTGAGTTAAATTAGCATTCACATCATTCTAGAATTTGTCCAGAAAATGGACCTCACTTCTAGCTTACACAACTCACAAACCACATGTACAAATTTGGGGTTTTTGCTTCCAAACTTCAGTTTAGAGTGTTAGCTTTCTAAAAAGTCCAAAAACATAGAATTTGGAGATGATTTGAGCACTTAAATGGATTTTATAAGAAAATGGTGCAATCTGTCCAGTGAAGACAGATTCATACACCTATTTTGCAGAGGCCATAACTCCCTCACTACTCATCCAAATTAAGTGAATCTTTTTCCAAATGTTAGGATTTTGAGTTAGGTTTGCATCCATATATGGATCACTAGCTAATTCCAAGAATTGATACCCCAAAATCCTGTTACAAGTGAGGTATGTCACTGATCCGAAAATCAGTGACACTTTATTTTATAAAAATGATTTGATGTATCAAAAGTTATTCAAAAATTATGAAAAAGTGCAGATTTGATCTAAACATATCATAGTTTCATCCCAAAATTTGTGATTAAGTAATTCTCTTGAGAAGTTAAGTTTCCGTGTTGAAATTACCGGATAACTTTCTGGACAGCATGTGCTGTATCCAGAAAAGTTGTGTTATCAAGTTTAAGTAATGCCTTATTTTATTTTGGAACTTTGTTTAGACAAAATAATTATGGACTAAGAAACTTATTTGATGGCATTTCATGGGACAATTGGACATATTGGTTGGACATCGGAATAGGGTATTAATGTGTTTCTTATGGCAACTCTTATATAGGGAAAGTTAAGGCGTGACAAAACTCATTAAGTTTAAAGTAAAGCTTCACTCCTTGCTTGCATCAAGGTGAGTATTCACAGCCCCACTTTTATCGTTTTAATTGATTTTGGGGTGGAAAGCATGTTTAAATTGCGTATTTAAAGATTCATGAGAACTGTTTGAAAGAATTGCGAATTGGCAATTTATAAGGCTTTGTTAAAAGCGTTTGGAAAATTAAGCTATATGATGAGTATGCAATTGATGTGTTGAGTTTTTAATGTTAAGACCCCGTGACACTACTATTAACTCGAAGAAAATCGGGCCTATAGTATTAGTGGGTAGCGCTATTTGGTGTGACAAGCCCACTTTAATGCTGACGAGCAGGGGTGCACTATACTAGAGAAGATGGCTAAACATGTGGCACGAGCCACCGCTGAGTTAGTCCATCGGGGGCGTTGTAATTCGTCAGGGACGGCTTAGTAGTGGCTCAACGTAAAATTCGTCTTTGCTTACACTCATCATAAAGAAATTTAAGTTGTGGTACTCATGAATCAAAGAATTGAAGTTGTATTTCTTTTTCGTACGCTCTACGAATGTTAACTTGCATATAAAAATGATTTGTGCATATTCAAAACCTGTGAACTCACCAACTCTTTGTAGTTGACCTTGGTTTTTATTCATGCTTTTCAGGAATCTAGAAGGTAATCCCATGATGCCTTATCAGCGTACTCGTATTTTCAAGCACAAGACTATTTTCGCTTTAAGTGTATCTTATGTTTTAAAAGACTTGGAATTTGTAAACGACAACGACATTATGTTCTCAAAAATGTAATGTATTTTGGTTGATTAAATGTTGGTATGTTTATAATCTTGTGCTGTGACATCGGAGCTGTTACGCCTCGTGTTTGCGCTTTAGCGGGGTGTGACAGATTCTTTGTTACAAACTCAGATTCATGATAAAGTGAGAAGAGGAATAGGGTGCAATAACACACCACCACCCTATAACAACAACTACATCCCTCCTAGTTCAGATTTGTTAGAAACAAAGGATAGGAAGGATCTACCTAAGGGAGCAACTGAGATAGACCCCTTAGATAAAGTGGTTGTTAAGGATAACACTGAGAAAGAAGTTGTCAAGGATAAGAACAATACTGTGAGTGGTGAGATTCCTATAGAAAACCACATAATCACCAATGAGGGATGTGGAAAGCACTGGATCAAGTCCAAAGAGATAGAAAAGACTGAGGGAAAGAACAAGAAGGTTCACTATAAGCAGACCACTGTTGTGAACCCTATCCCTTGCAAGCAGTGTGCATGCAATAAATCTGAGCCCCAAAAACATGATAAACCAAGGGGAAATCAGAGAAACTGGAACAATCAATGGGCACAAAAACAAGGGGTTGATCTGAAAAAAATTAATAGACCAAAACCCTGTTTTATCTGTGGAAAGCTGAACCACATTGCCAAATACTGCTACTTTAATCCTATGAACCAAAGGATGAATTTTCAAAGACCTACTCAAAAATCCTTTGGTTATAGGAAGAAAGAAAAGAACCATGTGGCTAAGAAAGTTGTTAAAACTAAAAGCCACATGAAGAAACATAATATGGAAGATAATGTCAAGATGTGGATTCCAAAATGTACTAAAACTGTTAGTACTGCTACTACAAATAGTGCTGCTAACAGTGATAGTACTGCTAGAAGCAATACTGCTGCTAGCAATGTTAGTACTGCTGACATTGTTAGTACTTCTATAAATGTTAATACTGCTAACTCTGTTAGTGTTGCCAACAAGGTTAATACTGCCAAACCTGTTAGTACTGCTAAATCTGTTAGTACTTCTAAAGACAGTGCTGCTTCTAGTATTAGTGCTGCTAAGCCAAAAATCTTGACAAAGTATTCAAATACTAAGTGTTCTGATTTTAAAAATCTTGTCAAGAAAGAATGCAAGTATTTTGATGAGAAAGGGGTACCCAAGACCACTTTGGCTTGGATTCCTAATCCATACTAACTGATCTACCTTATGTGCAGAGCAACCAACAGCTCAAGGGAAGGAGCATATGGCATGTTGATAGCGGTTGCTCTAGGCACATGACAGGCAACATGTCATGTCTTCAGGATTTCAAGCATATCAATGGAGGACATGTTGCATTTGGAGATAATCTTACTGGTGGTAAGATAAGTGGAAAAGGTAATGTCACCAAAGGTAAGATGACATTTGAGGATGTCTACTATGTTGATCAATTGAAGTACAACATGTTAAGTGTATCACAGGTATGTGACAAACAACATAGTTTATTATTTACAAATACTGAGTGTATGATCCTTGCTCCAGGGTTCAAGGTAGTTGATGAAAGCATGATACTACTAAGAACTCCAAGAAAGGACAATGTTTACTGCCTAGATATGGACAATGTTGAAAGTGATTCATCTCTAAATTGTCTTGTTTCAAAAGCTTCTGTAGATGAATCTTCTCTTTGGCACAGAAGGATGTGTCACATGAATTTTAAGACTATGAATAAACTTGTTAAAAACAACCTTGTAAGAGGTTTACCTTCTAAAGTCTTTTCATGTGATGATCATTGTGTTGCTTGCCTCAAAGGCAAACAGCATAAAACTTCTCATAAGACCAAAGAGATAAATTCTATCTCTTCTTGTCTCCAATTATTGCATATGGATCTGTTTGGTCCTACAAATGTTATGAGTATTGGCAAGAAATCTTACTGCTTGGTTATTGTTGATGATTACTCTAGATTCACCTAGGTATATTTTCTAAGGAATAAGGATGAGACAAGTGGACTGATCAAGTCCTTTATCCTGAGAATTGAAAACCAAACTAATCAAAAAGTAAAAGTCATTAGATCAGATAATGGGACTGAATTCAAAAATCTTGATCTAAACACCTTTTGTGAAGAGAAAGGGATTGAGAGACAATATAGTGCTCCTAGGACTCCTCAACAGAATGGTGTTGCTGAAAGGAGAAATAGGACACTAATAGAGGCTGCTAGATCTCTGTTGGCTGATTCAAAACTGCCAATTACCTTCTGGGCTGAAGCAGTTAATACTGCATGTTATGTCCAAAACAGAGTTCTAGTGGTCAAGCAAAAGAACAAGACTCCCTATGAGCTTTTAAATAAAAGAAAACCTTTCATTGGATTTTTCAAACCTTTTGGGTGTCCTTGTACAATTCTCAATACCAAATCTCACTTAGGTAAGTTTGATAGCAAAGCAGATGATGGATTTCTTGTTGGGTATTCATCTCAGAGTAAGGCCTACAGAGTTTTTAACTCATCTTCTAGAATAATTGAAGAAAGTGACAATGTCAAATGCAATGAGAACACACCAAATCCTATTGGAACTGGTCCTCAGTGGCTATTTGACATTGATTCACTAACTAACTCTTTTGGTTTCAGTAGTGATGATTATGCAGGTTCAGGATGTGGAGGGTCAGGGACTACACAAGTTCAAGAAAGTATATCTAAATCAGTGATCTTTCCCATACCCACAGTGAATTCTTTTGAAGACTGTGAAAAGGAACCATCTACTGGATCAAGTCAGAGTGAAGAAGAAAGTAGAGATGAAGAGAATCAAGAAGATAAAGAATCAGAAGCAGCTGATGAGAACCCTTCAGTTGAGTTGAATGACTCTAATCTAGAGGCTGGACTTAATGAAGAACCTAGTCATAACACCAGAGTTCAAAAGAATCATCCTCCAAAACTGGTAATAGGAGATATATCCTCTCCTATTATGACTAGACATCAAAGCAGACTTCAAGAAATGCAAGATCAACAGCATACAGTGCTTTCTTGCTTTCTATCCCAGCTTGAGCCTAAAAAGGCACATGATGCAATGAAAGAATCCAGCTGGATAGAAGCAATGCAAGAAGAACTGTTGCAGTTTAAACTACAAGAAGTATGGGATCTAGTAGATCTTCCTAAAGGTCACAGAGCAATTGGCACAAAGTGGATCTTCAGGAACAAGAGGGATGAAAGAGGAATTGTCATAAGGAACAAGGCAAGGCTAGTGGCTCAAGGGTATACTCAAGAAGAGGGTATAGATTATGAAGAAGTTTTTGCACCTGTGGCTAGGATAGAAGCAATCAGATTATTCCTAGCCTATGCTTCTTACATGAACTTCAAAGTCTATCAAATGGATGTAAAAAGTGCTTTTCTCTATGGTTCAATTGAAGAAGAGGTATATGTCTGTCAACCACCAGGGTTTGAAAACCCAAGCTATCCAGACAGGGTATACAAATTGAAGAAAGCGCTTTATGGACTGCATCAAGCTCCAAGAGCATGGTATGACACTCTGTCATCCTATCTCTTGGAAAATGGCTTTGAAAGAGGAGTCATTGATAAGACTCTATTTATCAAGAGAAAGAAGAAGGATATCTTGCTGGTCCAAATCTATGTTGATGACATTATCTTTGGATCTACAAGAGATAACATGTGCAAGGAGTTTGAGGATCTAATGCATCAAAGGTTCAAAATGAGTTCCATGGGGGAACTTACTTTCTTCCTTGGACTCCAAGTTCAACAGAAGTCAGATGGTATCTTCATCTGTCAATCCAAGTATGTGCAGGACATTCTCACCAAGTTTGGTTTCTCAGAATCAAAACCTGCCAGCACACCTATGGAGACACACAAACAGATAACAGCTGATCTTGAGGGGGAGGATATGGATGTGCATCATTACAGATCCATGATTGGCTCTCTCATGTATCTCACTGCATCAAGGCCAGACATAATGTTTCCAGTCTGTGTTTGTGCAAGATTCCAAGTTAGGCCAAAGCAATCTCACTTTCAAGCTGTTAAGAGGATATTCAGATATTTCAAAGGGCAACCCAGATTGGGACTTTGGTATCCTCATGACTCACCCTTTGACCTAATAGCATACTCAAACAGTGATCTAGGTGGGGCAAACTTGGACAGAAAATCTACTTCTGGAGGATGTCAGTTTTTGGGTGCTAAACTGGTTTCATGGCAGTGCAAGAAACAAACCACAATGTCCACATCTACAACAGAGGCAGAGTACATAGCAGCTGCAAGTTGCTGTTCTCAAGTCTTATGGATTCAGAATCAAATGCTGGACTATGGGGTAACTTTTCTACACACTCCCATCTTTATTGATAATAGCAGTGCTATCAGCATTGTAAATAATCCTGTCAAGCACTCTAAGACAAAGCACATTGAGATCAGGTATCACTTCATAAGAGACTGTAATGAAAAGAAACTTGTTCAAGTTGTCAAAGTTCATACTGACAACCAGTTTGCTGATCTATTCACCAAAGCTTTTGATGTGGGTAGATTCACTTTCTTGGTAACAAGTGTGGGAATGATCAACTCTGAATAAGCATTCTCTCACAAAGTGGTTAAATATCTGTCTATTATAGTTTCTTGGTGTTACTAATCCTCCTTTACAGGGCATACATAGCAGTACTCAATTCAGCCTAAGCTTCAAAGAGTAAGTACAGTTAATACTGCTAGTGGTTAATACTGCTAGTGGTTAATACTGCTAGTTGGTTAATACTACTAGTGGTTAATACTGCTAGTTGGTTAATACTGCTAGTTGGTTAATACTGCTAGTTGGTTAATACTGCTAGTTGGTTAATACTGCTAGTTAGTTAATACTGCTCGCAGTTAATACTGCTAGTTAGTTAATACTGCTCGCAGTTAAAACTGCTAGTTAGTTAATACTGCTAGCTAGTTAATACTGCTCGCAGTTAATACTGCTCGCGGTTAATACTGCTCGCAGTTAATACTGCTAGGTGGTTAATACTGCTCTAGGTTAATACTGCTTATAATCCGAATACTATAAAAACCCTTTGCCCGCCCAAACGTTCATAACGACTCTTTGCATACTATTCAATTGCTCTCTAAACCTTTTTCTCTCAAGTACCTAGTCTTCCAGGCAAGAACATCCCTGTTCAATGGCATCCATGGCATTCATCGACGAGCACAATGAGATCGCAATGCTACAAAAGCCAAAGCAAGCTGAAGGATTTCACCAGATTGTCGACTTTCGGAGGACAAGTCACATCGCTCATGCACTCACGGTGTCCCCAACCATCTTTATAGAGCATCAGAGGCAGTTCTGGGCCAATGCCACCATTGTTGCTGAGAATGGTGTGCAGATGATCAAGACAAGGGTGTGTGACCAACCCCTAACAGTTACTGAAAAAGTCATTCGCATCAGTCTACGTCTAGACGATGCCTCTGGTATAACTTCTATCCCTAGTGATGAACTATTTTCAACTCTTTCAAGAATGGGGTATCAAGGCCAAATGGGGATTTTTAAGTTTTTCAAAGCAAAATTTTCACCCCAATGGAGGTTCTTTGCTCATACCTTAATACATTGTATTTCAAAGAAAACAACTGGCTGGAGACAATTTAGCAGTCCCATTGCTTATGCATTGGTGTGTTTATCCACTGCTAGAAAATTCAATTTTTCTCAAATGATTCTTCATGATCTTGTCAAAAATCAGGATAACAAGAAGAGTTTCTTCATGTAACCCAGGTTTGTTCAAGAAGTTATTAATAATGAATTGACGGATATACCTCAACCTGTTGGGGTATATGTACCTAAACCCCCCAAAGGCAAGGTTTTCTCAAATATGAGAAGATCTGCTGGGGACTCGGAAGGAGTTGACACCCCATTGTTCTCTACAATGATGGTGGTGTCCCAAACAAATGAAGGTATGGCAGCAGGGTCAAGGCCCCCATTAGACCAACCCACTGCTAGCCAATCCCAACCTTCCCTCTCTCAAATTTTCCCTCAGTCCTTTACTGCTAAACCCACTCCCACAATATCCAAGACTTATGTCAAAAGAAAGTTACACAAGGCTCCTTCCCTTGGTGTATCTACCTTTAACCAAGAGCCTCTAAGCCCTCTAAGGGAGAATTCTCCCTTAGAGAATATCCAAAGGGAACCCAACAGGGTGTCTCCCAACCCTCAGGAGGTGCTCTCTAAGGAGATGGAAGAGCATATGGGTGAGAAGGCTGCCACTACTTCTGCTAGCACAGAGAAGGATAGTGGTAACATCTCTAAGACCTTCCCCATGGCAACTTTGGGTGAGAAATCAACCAAAGGACCCCGGTGCCAAGAAACCAAGGGGGTAGATGATGCTTCTGCTAGGCAAAAGGCCACTACTAAAAGATCCGAGGATCCCTCAAGGATGGGCAAAACATCCAAAAAGGGTGAGGACAGTCCTGAAACTGATGATTTGATGGCAAAACATTCCAAGGATCCTTCAAGGGTGGGTAAAACACCTAAAGAAGGTGAGGATAGGTATACTTACTGGGAATTGATTGAAGCATTAGCCAACATCAATGTTGATGTGGTTAATCAAGGGAAAGAAATTAAAGCATTACAGCAAGTGGTCATCTCCCAACAAGAGCAGATTTCCAAACTCAAGCACTTGGTAGGAAAACTAATGGCCAAGAAAAGGAGAAAGCAGTTTGTTCTAAGGAGGAGAAATGGGGCAAACAAAAAGGAGGAAAATGCTTTCAAAAAGGGGGAGAATTCAAGATCAGAACAAAAAGATCAACAAGTTGAGGGGGAGTTTGTTGAAGAAAGTGTTGAATCTGTTGAAGAAAAGGCAGCAGCAGAAACTGTTAGTGCTGCTGAAACTTCACAAGCAGCAGTAACAGGATTAACATCTGAAGAAGTTGAAGTAGCAGAAATGTTGGTAAAGGCAAAGAATGACACTCCCAAAGCAAAGGGAGTGGTCATAAATGAAGGGGGAGCAAAGAAAGTAGAAAAGAAAGACATGGCTGCAGATGTAAAAAGAAAAGGGAAAGAAAAGATGATAGAAACGGATCCACCAAAAAAAAAAGGAAAAGCTAATTGAATCAGATGAAGCATTAGCCAAAAGACTGCAAGAAGAGTTAGATCAAGCAGAGAAAGAACAGGTTGAGAAAGACAGAGAGATAGCCAGAGCATTAGCCAATGAACTGAATCAAGCATTTCAGAAAGGTTTGGAAACAGAGAAGGCTAAGGCAAGAGCAATAAGCTTGAGAAAGGCTATGATGGCCAGATCAAGTGCAAAGAAGAGAAGACCTTCACAAACTTACCTTGCAACTCAGGAAAGGAACAAGATGATAACTTTCTTGAGGAGTGCAATTTGTGTGAAGAAAGAAATGTTCATAAAGATGACTTTTGAACACGTGAAGGGACTATATGAGAAAGAAATGGGAAAGCTGAAGGATAATGAAAAGGACAGAGTGGAGTTTGAAAAGAAAGCTAAGGAGAGACATGATGTAAATATCAATATACCCTTTCCTGAAAGTGAAGAGGGAACTCCAACAAAGGAAAAGGCAGAGATTAAGGAAGAAGAGACTCTAGCTCAGAAGATCAAGAAGATAAAAAGAGTGAAGTCTATTGCTTCTAAAGGTCCTAGATCAGAAGAAAGGATAAAGGAAGAAAAGAAGAAGGAAGCTATTGTAGAGCAAGGGCAAAGAATACTGAAGAGAACAAAGATGATGGCAAACAGAAAGAAAGTTGGAAAGAAGCCTAGAGTTGAAGAAGAAAAGAAAGCTGAAACTCAGGAAGAAGTACCACAGAGTTCAGATGTAAACATGTACATGGTGGTAATGGATAAAATTCCAAAGCCCATTTCAGCTGAACCTGTTGGAATTAAATCTCCTGAAATTATTCATTGGGATACTATGGAGGTGGATGGTAAAGAGTTCATTAGACTGAAAAGAAAGGATGAAAAATATGAAGTCTACAGCACCTGGAGTAAAATTGTCAGAGAATGTTCAAGGTCTGATCTGGAAGAAATGTTTGAAGTAGGAATGAAAGTACATGCAGATCAGTTGACAGCTCCAGGGTTACCAATTGTGAAGCTGATCATGGAGTATTTGTGCATGCTGTTCAAGCCAGAAGCAGTGAGTCATTTAATAAGAGATGTGTTTGAAGCTGTCAGAGGATGGACTTTGTATGAAAGGAGTGGAGTGTATGAATTAGCTTTGGATACCTTTCACATGGAGTATTACTTAGTGGACAAGGTATACAAGCATACACCTCTGGGTTGTGCACCAAATTCAGCAATGGCAAAGTACCTAATTCAGAGGATAATCAATTAGAGTTTGGGACTGAATCCAGATATAGGAGCATGAACCATGAGGTTTTGAAAGCATTTGAAGAACTTGACTTCTCTTCCTAAAAGTCAAGTTAGGGGGAGATTGTTGGGAACTGAAGATTCTATCAAGTGTGGTTAATGCTGCTAATACAGAATTACTACTGCTGATTACTACTGCTAGTTCAGAGTTAGTACTGCCAGAGTACTTTGAAGATTAATACTGCTGAGTATTACTACTGCTAGTAGAATTAATACTGCTAGTCAAAGTTAGTGCTGCTTGAAACAAAGTTAGTACTGCTTAGCTAGTTAGTGCTGCTTAGTAGTTAGTGCTGCTTAGTAGTTAATACTGCTAGAAGAAGTTAATGCTGCTGAGCATAATTAGTGCTGCTTAAGAGATCCGAATGGAAAGAATGATAGTTGGATATTCTGAAGATACATCTGGAAGCTTAGAGATATACATGGAAGATATACTGAAGATTTGTTTTATTCTTTGTAATTATCTTTTGATTAGTATATGTATAGAATGTATAGAATAGATAGAATTAACTTTTGAAAATTTTTGAAAAAGAGAAAAACAACCTCAAGGCATAGATCCTAATTCTAGAGAAGTAGAATTCGTATTGGTGAGTCTGTTCATCAATATTGAGGTTGAGTGTGTAAACTTGTAGCTTCAAGCATTCAATACAAATTTACAAGTTATTGATTATATACTGTTCTGGTTTACTGTTTTATTGAATATCAAAGTGTTATTCCGAAACTTCTTTGATATTAGTTTCTGAGAATTTATTCTTGTTAAGAATTCGATCCTGACACATTTGATGAGGAGATGGCTTCTGATCAAAATATTTCAGAACCCGTGATAACTAGAGTTTTAGTTTATGGGAAAATCAGTCCAGAACCTATGGTTAATGTTTCTAATTATGATAAACCATCAACGTCTACATCTCACCTAACAAAATTAGATTTATTCTTTGAATTTTTCTACGATGAGTTTCTTGGTTCTAAATAGTATAAACCTGTTATGATTGACATATCCGAAGAATCAAGCAATCATCATCCAATCACTTCATGTTATCCCAGATTAATCTAGTTGGTAAGCAGTTATCACAGAACACATATAGATCAAGAGATAATAAAGATTAAGAATAACATACCAATCCCTTGAATAAACAATGAAACCCTTGAGTGTTCTTGATACCCTTTGAATACAGAGAAAACGTATAGCGACTATTTAGAAAATTATCAGAGTTCTTACCTAAAACTAATTAAACAAAACTTTAAATACCTAAGCCATATGGGCTTTAATCTTAATGGGCTTTCTAATGGGCTTGGGCCCAATAGCTAATAAACTATTAACTTATTACACTTTAAACCCTCTAATTAACTTTAGCACAATTGCAGTTTAAACCCTTAACTTTAACTTTAATCTTGAATACAATTTATGATCCAACACTTCAGATATGTCAACTGAATATGTTCCCCTGATTCAGGACGAAATTCAAATTCAAACATCTACTCAATCATGTTAGTGTATAAATTGTATCCAAGATTTAATGAGAAAAGTCAGAGTCTGTATAGTCAACTAAGTCAACATTAGTGGTATGAGGTTTTAGCTTTATAAGTGTTTCTAATGCAGGTAAGCTTGTGAGAGTTTATCTTAGGTATAAATACCTTGAGTGTTATGAGTGTTGGTAACTTGAAGCATTGTAATACTTATAATTGTGATATACGAATAGTTTCTCTCTCTACTCTCTCTCTAGAACTAATATTGTCAAATCTTGAATTGTGCTTGATTGAATCTGGGAATATTGCACTTTCAATTAGTATCAGAGCAAGACCAAATCATATTCAGAAAGATTGGATCATCATATTTAAAATCGATTTTCTTGAAGTTCTCAAGAACACGAGAGACATTTTCTGAATTTTACTGTTTAATCAAATTTTCATTGTAAAATTGTTTTTGATGCAAGATAATGGATTCATTGTGTTCGATTTTCATTTTAGATTGTTTATTGGCAAAACAATCTCCCCCTTTTCAAGACAATCTCCCCCATTGTGTATGATCACGTAAGCACAGTCTTCATCATGTAACGAGCCCTGGAAATACGAGCAGTCTTCCCAGATGGAAAGAGTGATTATTTCAATCTTTTCAGATTAAAATAGAAAGTAGTAACAATTCGAATCTTTTCAAATTGAAACAGTTAATAGGTGTAACCCTGAATCAACAAATGACTCAGTTAGAATGCCCGTCAATGACACAAAGTCACCGAGTAACACAAAGTTACTATATAAGGAGTTGGTTTGATGTAGACTCCCCAGGTCTTCCATTCAATCATCGAATAACACATGGTTATCTATGAACGTTCTGACAGAAAACAAATTTCTGTGTGTTCGTGCATGTGTATGAAAGAAGTTAAGCATAGATGATTGCTTTTCAATATAGGCTCAAAATATGTAAACTTGTTGAGACAACAACAAATTATAGAAAGACTCAATGTGCATGAGAAAGGGTTCGAAGGTGGGGCAACTTTCCTTCTGTTTCAATATTAGTATCTTCCAAATGAAGAACCAATAGCGTATGTGTTGCGTCCCCAGAAAATGTGAAACATTCTCTTTTTGAGAAAAGAATGAGTAGCTCTTGGGGTTATATGCAAGAGATGGCATGGGCTAGGTGCCTTTTTCAATGATGGTCACCAAAGAATGTGAACCAATTAGATTATGTGGCTACCCGGCTCAGAAAGAAGTTTGGTGCAGAGTTTAATATTCTTTTACTCTGTTCTCTCACCCTCTTTCTTTTAATGCTCACGTCTAACCAATCTCTCTTTTTCATTTTACCTCTTCACACACCATCACTCAATTCTTTTTTACCCCTCTCCCCTCAATCACTCAGGGTATACTTCCTGGGTAGGAAACACTGGTTATCGTGAATCCATGGAAGTTTTGTTAAGCTCACATACTGAATCCCATGTATTTTCCTAATAGAACATGTTGTTTAACAGGTTATTGTACATGTAAGCACAAATACCACTTGTTACATGAAGAATAAAATATTCGGAGATGTCAAAACAGAAGATGTTTGACGATGCAATTCTCCCCCTCAAACTAAAAGAGTTTGACAATTAAGGTCATATCATTTTATCATGAAGAATAAGATGTTGGAGAATCAAAAACGAATGTTGTTTATATAAACAATATATAAACATATTTTCAATGAAAGCACATGAAATGACGTTTGATTCAATCAACAGTGAATACAAATAACGTGAGTATTACCATAGAAAGATTTAACTTTTGATACATGGTAATAACAAAGTCAAATAGAATGTTCTGAACCGTTATGTGTATGAATACTTGACAAAGTATATTGGCAAGATAAAACTCAAGTATTTATCTTTAAGAACACACGGTCAGATAAGCTTTTAAGTATCCAAAAATCTGTTAAAATCACAGATATTCTCCCTTTAACTGAAAGTCTTTTTTAATAATAATAAAGCAGAAAAAAAAATTAAATAAAACACTGAAGTGTGGGTTCTAATCCGATGTGATTAGAAGCCATATTCCGTTGAGGTACGGGTTCTAAGCTGATTTACTTAGAAGCCTTCTTTTTGACAATTAAGTCCGGGTTTTGAACTGTTTTGTTCAAAAGCCATAGTTCTTCCTCCCCCTTAAACATTGGGTGCCTGCAACACATATTTAGTTTTTGGTACCCACTGGTATTTGGGTCCTAACGGGTTAGTTGCAGTTCTAGTTGGAGATATGAAGTAAGAGCCATACCAGTTATTAACGTAATCTTTTCTTACAAAATTATTTGAGCCACAGTAGGAACAACTAATTTTCTTTTGTGCTAACCTGATCAATTGATTGATAGTGTAAACCAGATCAGGTTTGCCAAAAGTTTTACCTTTTGTAGCATAGTTCCATTTTGCATTTGATGTATGCACAAATGATTTGTCTTTCTTCTTTTCCTCTTGAGATCCTTTAACTTTCCAGATCCAGTTTCCTTTTTCTTTCTCATCATGCCTTCTCCAGAAGCTTTTCTTTCCAGATCCAGTTTCCTTTTTCTTTCAAACATCTACTCAATCATGTTAGTGTATAAATTGTATCCAAGATTTAATGAGAAAAGTCAGAGTCTGTATAGTCAACTAAGTCAACATTAGTGGTATGAGGTTTTAGCTTTATAAGTGTTTCTAATGCAGGTAAGCTTGTGAGAGTTTATCTTAGGTATAAATACCTTGAGTGTTATGAGTGTTGGTAAATTGAAGCATTGTAATACTTATAATTGTGATATACGAATAGTTTCTCTCTCTAGAACTAATATTGTCAAATCTTGAATTGTGCTTGATTGAATCTAGGAATATTGCACTTTCAATTAGTATCAGAGCAAGACCAAATCATATTCAGAAACATTGGTTCATCAGATTTAAAATCGATTTTCTTGAAGTTCTCAAGAACACGAGAGACATTTTCTGAATTTTACTGTTTAATCAAATTTTCATTGTAAAATTGTTTTTGATGCAAGATAATGGATTCATTGTGTTCGATTTTCATTTTAGAATGTTTCTTGTGTAAATAGTTTTACGAAATTTGCATTAAATCACATTCAATTTTGATTTTTTTTGTGGATTTTTCAGTTTTGGTAATATCGAACTGTTTTGAATCAAATCTTTGTGGTTTGTTGTTTTAATCGAAATCATGTATTAAAAATGTTTTCCAAATGATAAATCGACAAACCCTGTACAATTTATGTTCTAATTTGCAGATATACATTGTTTTGAGACCGAATCTGTTAGTTCAAGTATCGAACGCGCTAGATCCAGACTTCGCGCAACATTCATTAGAAAAACACGCACGCTGAAGTACGCGCAAGCTATCAAGAACACGCACGATGATCTTTGAAATTTTGATGTTGGTTCGCGCATAAAGCTCTTGCGAGAAGTGAAATACGCACACAAGTCACTTGCGAGAAAGGATATGAATAGTGACTTGCGAGTTTTATAGACGTGCGAGTTCTTGAATTCTCGAAATTTTTCTAAGTGTGAAATGCGCTAAGTGTTCACTTGCGAGTTTTCATTCATCTGCGAGTGTTGGATCTGCGAGAAGTTCACTTGATCAAATTTTTCTAAGTTCAATACGCGCACGAAGCACCTTGCGAGAAGCTACTTCGCGCAAAACACGTCTAGCGAGTTTCTCAGTTCGTGCACTTAGTGATCTGCGAGTTCTTCCTTCTCGCACAAAGCGTCTAGCGCGAAGCATTGTGAATAGTGACTTGCGAGTTTTGTGGTTTGCAAGTTCTAGTGTCTGCGAGTTCTGGACTGGTAAATTTTTTTCTGAGAATTTTTTTTTCAAGTGGTGATTTGAGTTTGACTTTTAGTCAACTTTTCTGAATTGATTTGGGAACGATCATTCATTTCAAGCTCATCTATCATTCAAGAAGACAACTACAGATGAGAGAGGAAATATTGTATTGTCAGCCAGAGATGTTGCTGTCATGTACATGCCTGAGATACCAGCATTAGAAGTTGAACGCAATAAACAGAAAAATCAAAATCCAGTTCTTCTAAAATAGATTCAGGAGTTGAAATCTAAATTGTCATATTCTAATAAAACTCCTGATTGTATAAAATGTGCTAATAATGCTAAATCTGATTTTGCAGGTATCGTCAAGGAAAGATAGAAAGAGATTAATGAAAAACAGAAAGATCTGGCTATCAAAGAGAATATCATCAAAGTAAGAGAGAAAGAGATTAAAGAGAAAGAGAAAATGATTGCTTTAAAAGAGAATACTATTGTGACATGTGAGAAAGAGTTAAAGCTGAAAGAGAGAAAGATTGTGAATCTTCAAAACCAACTGAAGACAACTGAACAAAAATCATCAGAACGGCAAGCTAAATCAGTTGAGCTTCAACAAAAGTTTACGACTTTTGAAGAAAAGATATCTGCTTTGGAAGAAAGCTTCTACTCAAAAACTATCTAATCTTTCAAAGAAAGCTAACCAAAATAAGAAGGATCTTGAACTTAGATGTCTTAAACTCTTCAAGCAAGTGTCTGATTTTGAAAAAATCGTAATTACAGAAAGAGGCACATTTGCTAAGGAGAAAAGAGTTCTTGAAGATAAAGTACTTGAATTTCCTAAACAGATCTCTACATTACAAGACCTACTTCAGAAAGAGAGAAAAAGTTTTCAAGAAAATAAAAGGTCTTATGATGTTGAAAAGAAAAATGCTGAAAAGAGAAATACTGGGATTTTCAAGGAAATATTTGAAAAGACCAAGAACTTGGAAAAATATTTTGAGCAAGAACGTCAAAGTTTTGAATCTGAAATATCTAAGCTCTCATCCAAAATAACTGTTCTATCTTCAGATATTCAGAAAGAACAG
The DNA here is from genome assembly GCA_023525745.1 of Arctium lappa. Taxonomy (NCBI): domain Eukaryota; kingdom Viridiplantae; phylum Streptophyta; class Magnoliopsida; order Asterales; family Asteraceae; genus Arctium; species Arctium lappa. The sequence continues at coordinate 59,833,972 of CM042059.1, read as the reverse complement.
ATGGCTAGATCTGATTTGAAACAAAAGTTTGATACACTTACTGCTGAAAGAAACATTTTATCCAAAAAGATAAAAAACTTGGAAGCTGCAAACGTTGATTTGTCAGATAAAGTTTCAGCTGATGTGATTGATCAATTACCTGTTGATAACTCAACATAATAGGTCTGTTCTTTCAAAACAACTTGAAGTTCTATTCATGAGAAAAATGTTTTCAAAAAGAAAAGTGTCAAACCAAACATTGTCAAATCAAATCAGATCCGTCCATCTAATCTATTTTATGATAAATTTGTTGATAGTCCAGCGAGCTTTTATGTCAAATCTCTTGGAAAGCATTCTAAAAAAAGACAGATGGTCTGGAGAGTTAAAGATTCTCTTGATGATTAGAAAAATGACAAAGCATCTACATCCACATCAAATGCCAAAAAGAACATTTTGCATAAAGTTAAATCTTTTGGTGATTCTGATATGTTTTACTCTACTAATCATTTGATTAGGATTGCTGAAAAGAAGATTTGTTGTTCTTACTGTGGAGCAAATGACTTTGTAAGTAATAATTTTGTCAATTACTGGTATGGTTCATATTATGATACCCTGTTAGACCACAGTCTCATTGGATTCAAGATCATCCAAACTGAAGATCGCAATCTGAAGCTAAAGCCGGAACGTCGACTCTCGATATAAAAGTCTATGTCTATTTGTAATAAATGTCAATGTAATTGTTTGTTTATTATATTAGTTTAAATATCTATTTCTATTAGATATTAGGTAACTTAGGTAACTAAGTTAGTTTTAGTTGGTTTCTAGTTTTGGTATTTAGTTGTTAGAAATAATATCTAGATATTATGTTAGGTAGATTAGATTAGATATTTTGTGTATCTCAAGTATCAAACTCTCTCATATAATCAGATCACATTTTAACACACACAAACACACACAAGAAAGTGTAAAAGAGAGAAAACATTGAGAACACAAAGCAAAGATTAATCTGATCAACCTTGTAACCATTTCTATATATCAAAACAGGTTGGTAATCTTATTGTGTTGTTATTCTCTAAACTTGATAAGTATTGTTGGACCGACAATTGGTATCAGAGCCTGATTAAGATAAAAAACAAGTTTAAAGAGAAAAACGACTCTGTGTTCTTGAACAAAATTCGAGTTTGTGATTTTGAGTGTTATAGGTGTTAGAATCGATCAGGGTGTGATCGAAATACCTGCTAGATAGATTTGTGAGTGTTTAATTTCACTTTAAAGCTTAAATCGAGTTCCAATTTGTTGATTTTAAGTGAAAACAGTCGAAGTGGGTAACTTACTGTGCCATCGATCTTATCTTCAAAAAGAGTGTTTTAGTGAGATCGAGTGCTTAAATTCAGTTCTAGAAGTGATTCTAGACACTTTGGAAGTGTTTGGTTGTGCTAATCTTTACAGGAACAACGATTTAGACGATTTTCAGAAGTTCAGGACGAACACACGCAAACCAGAGGAAGAATAACACGCAAAGTCCTACTTTGCGCTCCTCAAAGAAAACGCAAAGTCCCACTTTGCGCGTCCTTCATCAAACGAAAAGTCCAACTTTGCGCGTCTCAAGTGACCCGCAAACTTCTACTTTGCGCCTCTCAAGCCAAACGCAAAGCACTTCTCGTTTCAATGAGCAATCGCAAACCTCAAAACTCACTTCTCACAAGTCAACAAACGCTCCTCACAAGACACGCAAACCTCAGTTTGGGCTTCCCAAAACACCCGCAAACCTCTACTTCTCGCTTCCATATAGACCCGCAAACCTCTGTTTGCGCTTCCCACTAGACCCGCAAACCTCCATTTGCGCGTCCCATTAGAAACGCAAACCTCAACTTTGCGTTCCTAACTTGAAACGCAAACCCTCTCATATCTCAAAGCCTCACGCATCTCAAAGCCTCACGCATCTCAATGCCTCTTGCATCTTAAATCTTGTTCAATTATGACTTCCAAAGAAGCTCTTGCCATAGGAACTGACACCAAGCCACCAGTTCTCTTCAAAGGAGAATACGAAAAGTGGAAGGATCGGTTTCTAAACTTCATAGACAGACATGAGCTTTGTGAGTTCATCAGACAGTCATTTGCAGAAGGAAATATGCAACCAATAAAGACAACTCGTCTGGTTAAAACAGTGCCAACACAAGTTGAACTGAAGTACCATGAGCTTGACGGTGACAACCTAAACAGAGCTAAATGTGATAAGCTAGCTATGTCATACATTCTTCAAGGAATTCCCAATGAAATCTACATAAATATTGACAGCTACAAGGCCTCAGCTAAGGAAATATGGGATCAACTGGAGAAGATGATGCTGGGTTCTAAGGTGGGAAATCAACTGAAGATCTCCAACTGCCTAAATAACTATGAAGAATTTAGAGACAGAGCCGGAGAAACCTTAGAAGAAGTACATGACAGGTTTGTGACCTTCCTGAATGAGCTAAGCAAGAACAAGGTCCACAAATCTCAAATTGAGCTAAACGTCAAATTTCTAAGCGTTCTACAGCCAGAATGGAAGAGATTTGCGAGGCAGATGAAACAGATTAAAGATCTGAATGAGATTCCACTTCATGAGGTGTATGAGACCCTCAAACAAAATGAAGAAGAAGTGGATGAAATTCTAGAAGAGAAAAGGCAGAGAGGAAAGAAGGTTGAAGACACAGTTGCTCTTGTTGTCAAGAAGAAGAAGAACAAAACGACTGTGTATGAATCAGATGAAGATAAAGCTGAAGCAAACTCTGACGAAGATGAATGTGAACAACTAAAGCAAGCATTGCTTTTGTTGACTAAGGCTTTCCAGAAGAAATTCTACACAAAGCCAAGCTCAAACAGTCAGAGATATTCGTCTGGTCCAAACAACTACGCTCATAGAGATAGAGTCGAAGGAAGTAGATTTGAAGGAAGAAGGTTTGAAGGAAGGAGAATGGAGGAGAGGAAACCAGAAGATAGAAGAGATCTTGCTGAAGGAAAGAGAATGGAGGAAAGGAAACCTGAAGAGAGAAGGTTTCAAGCAGAAGGATCAGGTCAGATAGAACCTATAACGTGCTACAACTGTGGCAAAACCGGTCATTATGCCAGAGATTGCCGAAAGCCAAAAGTCAAGAACTCGGACTACTACAAGAACAAAATGTTGCTTGCAAAGCAACAAGAGGCTGGGAAGGCATTGATGGCTGAAGACGTTTTCTGGCTTGATCATTCTGATGATGATGAAGAAGATGAAGAGAAAGATGAAGTTGTCAACCTGTGCTTGATGGGAAAGCATGAATCAGATGATGAAGCTGATTCAGAGAATGAAGAAGAGGTATGCAACTTATCGTATGCTGAATTCATAAATCAATTGCATGCCATGAATGATAAACTCAAAGAGTTAGAGTCAAACCTAAAGCGTGAAAAGGGTGTCATTACTGACAAAAACCAATCAATACAGAAACTTAGCAATGAAATTGCTGAGAAGAAAGTACTGGTTGAGGTTTTACATAAAAACAATGACACCAACACAACGGAAAAGACAATAATTCTTAGTGAGAATTCTGAACTCAAGTCTAAACTGTTAAAACGTGAGATTGACTTATACGAGGTTACACAAATGCATTCTTCGTCTATCGAAGAAAACAAATCTTTAATTGCAAAAATGGATGCTTTAGAAAAGAAATTGTACTCATTAGGTCAAACTGAGCAAACTATTCATCTTAACAAACCAATAGAGAACAAAGAAAGATGGGGAATCGGTTATAAGAATTCTCACTATCTTCAAAAAGGAATGTCTGAAGTGCCTGCACTTTATGATATTCTTTCTATGAAGTTAGCTAGAAGAATCCCTGAACTTAAAGTTTATTGGACTAAACTATCTGAAGAGGATGAAGCCAAAGAAACAGAAAAACATTTAATATCATCTAGAGTTCATCTTCCATTTTATTATGCGAAGCTGAATAATAGCTATGATAAGAAACCTGAAAAGAAGAAAACTCTTTCAGATGACTTCTTTCTAAGTTATTCTGAAAAGGAAATGGAGGCGAAACCTACTCAAGGTAAACTATATGTCCCTCCTCTCGTTTTAGAAAGTAAAATTTCTGAACTCGGGAATTCCTTATCAGATGAAAGACTTTTGATAAACATTGAACAAAATGTTTTTACAACTGTGTTTACAAATTCTGTTCTTTCTAAGGCTTCAAACTCTGAGAATATGGTTAGTTCATCAAATCAAGGGTTTAATTTTCTGAACTCTAACGGTGGTTTAGATGATTGTCTTGAACAATTTGACTTTAATGCCAAACTTCCAAACCATTCATCCTTTCTTAAGAAATCTGTTGGATCAACCAGTAAGCCTGTTAACAGTGCAAAATCAACGCGAGTTGATAACTCAGTCTCTATGAAGCTAAAAATGCTAAAGGCAAGAAGCATTCACAGAAGCCGATCAATACTGGTAACCCAAAGAAAATGCATTCAGTTGTTTCTCTATTGTCTAACTCAAAAGTTTCAACTATTTCAGATATAACCAAGAAATGGCAACCCAAACGGAAGCTTGACAAGACTTTTAAATCTTTTGATGCTGTTTATTGTAATAAGAATATGTCAAGTTCAGATACTTTGAATATGAATGTTGCTCCTAAACTGAAATACTCTTTTAAGCAACTATTAATGTTATCTAAAACTGCTAGACAGTCTTCCTTTTATGATAAACATGCTTCTAATTTCTGTCAAGATTCTGCTATACGATTTGAATCATCTCATGTGCATTCTTATCATTATCCTACTTCATATCTATTTCAAAAGAAAAGAGGACCCAATTTGCAATGGGTACCAAAATCAAAACCTTGTGCTAACACAGCAGGACCCAAATTCAAGTGGGTACTAAAATCTAAATCTGTGTTGCAGTCACCCAATGTTTAACAAAACATGTGGCTTCTGATTACAACAGATCAGAACCCGTACCTCAATAAAGAAAATGATTCTTGAGTTAGACAGCTCAAGACTCGGACTTCAAAGACAAGATGATGGTTTCTGAACACGTCTGTTCAGAACCCGTGCTTAAGAAAAATAGGCTTTTGAATTCATCAGTTCAAAACCCGCACTTTAATATTAACGCTCCAACGTCTTACTCATTTATAATGCTTAAAATCTAAATCTGTGTTTCGTTATTTCTCCTATGCAGATCCGTCATATGTGGTATTTGGACAGCGGTTGCTCCAAACACATGACAGGACAAAAAGATATGCTGACAAACTTTACAGAGAAATACTGCGGAACAGTCAGATACGGAAATGATCAGTTTTCACCAATATTAGGCTACGGTGATATACAACGGGAAAATATAACGATCAAAAAGGTGAGCTACGTAGAAGGATTAGGACACAACCTGTTCAGCATAGGTCAGTTCTGTGACAAAGACCTAGAGGTCAACTTCAAAGCCAAGAGGTGTTCTGTTCGCATAGAAGAAGGCGAAGAACTCTTGGTCGGCACTCGAAAGTCAGACCTCTACACGATCAATTTATCAGACGTCCAGACTGACAAGCAGATTTGTCTACTATCTAAAGCATCGATGCAGCAAAGCTGGCTATGGCATCGACGACTCTCTCATCTCAACTTTCGCTACATCAACAAACTGGTCAGTGGCAACTTAGTCAAAGGACTTCCAGAGCTCAAATATACCAAAGATCATCTGTGTGCAGCCTGTGAGAAGGGCAAGATGAAGAGGGCTCCGCATAAACCGAAGCCTGAACCAAGTACAAGCGCTTCGCTAGAGCTATTGCATATGGATCTTTGTGGTCCAATGCGAACTCAAAGTCTAGGAGGCAAGAAGTACATTCTAGTGATCGTGGACGACTACTCACGATACACTTGGGTCAAGTTCCTACGATCAAAGGATGAGACACCTGATGTGCTCATCACATTCCTGAAGATGACCCAGGTGAATCTGGAGAAACCGATAAAGCTTCTAAGAACAAACAACGGCACAGAGTTCAAGAACAAAATTGTTCAAGAATATCTCGAATCTAAAGGGATAACTCATCAGTACTCTGCTGCACGTACGCCTCAACAAAATGGAGTGGTGGAAAGAAGGAATCGGACGCTAGTCGAGGCAGCTCGCACTATGCTAAGTCATTCCGACCTACCTCTATTCTTATGGGCAGAAGCTATATCTACCGCATGCTATACGCAGAACCGGTCCATGATTCACAGACGATTCAAGAAGACTCCTTATGCGTTGATCAACAACCGAACACCTACAATCAAATACTTCCATATCTTTTGATGTAAGTGTTTTGTTCTAAACGATAGGGAGAATCTCAACAAGTTCAGCGCCAAGGCAGATGAAGGAATCTTCATTGGATACTCCTCATCATCAACTGCATTCAGAATATACTTCAAGAAGTCAAAGACGGTGATTGAAAGCGTCAATGTCACCTTTGATGAAGAGATGGCTTCCGAACAATACTGTTCAGAACCCGTTTTAACCGGAGTACTAGCTTCTGGGCAACTTAGTCCAGAACCTGCGTCTCAACATACTAAATCAGACGAAGCTTCAACTTCAACTAACCATTTATCTGATTTAGATTTATTATTTGAATTGTTTTATGATGAATATCTCGGATCTAATGTAAAGAAATCTGTTGTGGTTGACAGGATGGAAGACTTAACGACTACTCATCCAACCAGTTCAGATGTTCCAATTGAATCAAACGCCCCGATTCAACAAGAGATAACAATTCAAATGCCCACTCCAATAGTTGAAGAAGTGCCAAGTCATGAAGAGTCAGAAGAAGCTGAACCAGCAGGATGTACCGAACAGATCCAACTACAGCCGGACCAAGCTGTACCTGCTGAGTCTTCTGAACCAACAACTTCAACTGAAGCAACTATCATAACTCCTCCCAATCAAACTGAAGAAGGTGCAAGTGGAATTATAGATGACACAACTGACATTCATTCCTAAAATCCACTGCCTCATGAACGTAAATGGACCAAAGCGCACCCTGCAAGTCAGATCATAGGTGATCCATCCAAGCCGGTGCAAACTAGGTCAGCGTCAATCAACGGGTGCATGCACGACTCCTTTCTAAGCAAGATTGAGCCAACTCGAGTATTAGAGGCTCTTGCGGATCCAGATTGGGTAGTCTCTATGCAAGAAGAATTGAACCAGTTCGACGCACTGCAAGTCTGGAGACTCGTACCAAAGCCTAAATGTAAAACAATCATCGGTACGAAGTGGATCTTCAAGATTAAAAAGGACGAAGCTGGTACCGTCATCAGAAACAAGGCAAGACTAGTAGCCAAAGGATACAGACAAGAGGAAGGATTAGACTATGACGAGACATACGCTCCTGTGGCGCGTTTAGAGGCAATCAGAATGTTCTTAGCCTACGCTGCCCACAAGAACTTCACGGTCTTTCAAATGGACGTGAAGACAGCATTCCTGAACGGAATTCTGAAAGAGGAAGTATACGTCTCTCAGCCAGAGGGATTTGTCAATCAAGAGAAGCCGGACCACGTCTACATTCTCGACAAAGCTCTCTACGGTCTGAAACAAGCCCCTCGAGCCTGGTATGATGTCCTTTCCACTTTTCTAGTCAAGTCTGGGTTTTCAAAAGGTACGGTGGATACCACCTTGTTCATAAAGAAAGAAAAAGCCGATATCGTTTTAATACAAATCTATGTCGACGATATTATTTTTGGTTCAACTAATACTAAGTACTGTAAGAATTTTGCAAACCTTATGGTGTCTAGATTTCAAATGAACTTGATGGGAGAGATGAACTTCTTTCTCGGGCTTCAAGTAAAACAATTTTCTATGGGTATCTTTATCAATCAATCTAAGTACATTAGGGAAATTCTCCGGAAATTCCAAATGGAAAATACAAAACCGATTGGTACCCCAATGGCACCAGGAACTAAAATTGGCACCGATCCTTCGGGAAAGGCTGCTGATATTAGGACCTACAGAGGAATGATAGGTTCTTTAATGTATCTTACTAGTAGTAGACAAGACATAATGTTTTCAACATGTCTTTGTGCCCGATATCAGGCTAATCCAAAAGAAATCCATTTGACTGCGGTCAAGCGTATATTCAGGTATCTGAAGGGCACCGCAGATCTCGGTCTGTGGTATCCCAAAGATACTACTTTTGAACTAACAGCGTACACAGATGCAGATCATGCAGATATTATGTTAGACAGGAAGAGCACGTCAGGACACGTACAGTTCCTCGGTGACAAACTAGTAAGTTGGGGATCGAAGAAGCAACTTTACGTTTCAACTTCCACGGCCGAAGCAGAATATGTAGCTTCTGCTAGCTGCTGTTCTCAGGTTTTGTGGATGCAAACACAACTTCGCGTCTACGGTTTCCACTTCAACAAAATCCCGATCTACTGCGACTCCAAGAGTGCCATCGCAATAACAGCAAATCCTGTTCAACACACAAAAACCAAACATATCGACGTCAGGTATCACTTTATCAAAGATCATGTAGAAAAAGGAAACATAGAACTTTTCTTTGTAAAAACAGATTATCAACTTGCAGATTTGTTTACCAAGGCGTTAGATGAAAAGAGATTCAACTTTCTTATCTCTAAGCTTGGTATGCTAAATCTTAAGACATAATCAGTAGTTACCTATAAAAGTTCACTATTGTTTTCTTTTTCCTCATATCTTTATGCTTAATTGCGAATGATATCTGTATTTCATATGTTAACGTTTATGATTCTAGGGGGAGTATGAGAAGAAACTCATACTTGGTCAATATTAATTTGAGGGGGAGCTCATAAGATTTCTGCACTTACGTTTTATGACAAATTTTTGTAATGCAAGATTTTAGGGGGAGCTCTTCACGTCAAAGGAGTTCGGACATGACTTCTGATTACTTCTGATCAGAACTCATACTTTAAAAGTTTTACTGCTTTTTGTCTTTTCAATATAAGTGAATAATTATTACTTTGACTTGACATTAGACTTTTGCAGAATTTTTAGAGAAGCTTACAAGTTCATATTTCTATGACTTAAAGCTTAGCTTCATGAGATGGAAGATCGTACGTTAAGGTATAATTCTATATCTTCATCTCACATATGGTTGAAAGAAGGACAACTTTCAATCATAAGAAAACATTGTTTTTAATGTTCAAAACACTTCCCGATTTTTCATCACATTTTATATTTTGGGAGTGTATTTTAAATGTTTTCATGATCTAAATTGTGCTTTAACTGAAATAGTTAAACCAATCTGAGCATCACATGCATCATAGGAAAACAAGAATCATTGTGCTAGGAATTAACACAACTACTATGGAATTACCTTAACCAGTAATTTCTACACAAGAAGTTAATCCTTAGTGATTGAGTGTGCAAAGAGAAAAGAAATGAGTGTGATTAGAGAAAGCAAAATGTTTAAAAGAAAGAGCGTGTGAGAACAGAGTTAAAAGAATATCACAACTCTGCACCAACTTTTTCTGAGCCGGGTAACCACAATTCTAGTGATTCACAATTCTTTGGTGATCATTATTGAAATAGGTAACTAACCCATGCCAACTCTTGATCAAACCTCAACATCTACTCATTTTCTTCTCAAAAAGAAAATGTTTCATTTTCAAAGGGGATGCAGCACATATGCTATCTGATTTTCATTTGGAAAATCTAGATATTGAAAAGAAGGAAGTCTGCCCTACCTTCGCACTTCAATCATGCACATTGAGTCTGTGTTCAACTTGCTGTTGTCTCAGTGGTTTACACAAATTTTGAGCCAAATAAGCAATCATCAGTGCTTAATTCTTTCAAACACAAGCACGAACACACAAGGAATTAGTTTCTTTGTCATAACGTTTATAGAAATTACCTTTGTGGTGTTTCGATGATTAAATGGAAGCCCTGGGGGAGTCAACATCAAAACAACTCCTTTCCAATGTGTATTCGTTACACTCAGTGACTTAGTGTTACTGGCAGGCATGATAACTGATTCATTAGTTGATTTCAGGTGTTACATATCTAATTTGTCTGGATTTGCAAAGATCTGGATGAATCTCTTATAAATTGACGAATCAGGGGCTCTAACCGCAAGATTGACATTTCTTACAACAAATTTTGATGAAGTCATTGCACTTAACATCAAAAAGGGGGAGAATGACTACACAAGAAATGGCAAAGATCACATGTTTCAAGAATCACGTCAAAGACTGAATTCTATGGAAGACTTGTTGATTTCAGAGAAAGAGATTGCATCTTCTGAGCTGAACAAGAAGACTGAATTGGATAAATCTTTTTATTAAATGATCTTGATCCAAAGGGGGAGATTGTTAGACCACAGTCTCATTGGATTCAAGATCATCCAAACTGAAGATCGCAATCTGAAGCTAAAGCCGGAACGTCGACTCTCGATATAAAAGTCTATGTCTATTTGTAATAAATGTCAATGTAATTGTTTGTTTATTATATTAGTTTAAATATCTATTTCTATTAGATATTAGGTAACTTAGGTAACTAAGTTAGTTTTAGTTGGTTTCTAGTTTTGGTATTTAGTTGTTAGAAATAATATCTAGATATTAATCTAGATATTATGTTAGGTAGATTAGATTAGATATTTTGTGTATCTCAAGTATCAAACTCTCTCATATAATCAGATCACATTTTAACACACACAAACATACACAAGAAAGTGTAAAAGAGAGAAAACATTGAGAACACAAAGCAAAGATTAATCTGATCAACCTTGTAACCATTTCTATATATCAAAACAGGTTGGTAATCTTATTGTGTTGTTATTCTCTAAACTTGATAAGTATTGTTGGACCGACATACCCCAACAAGAACTGCAACTAACATATCAGGACCCAAATACAAGTGAGTACCAAAAGATAAATCTGTGTTGCAGGCACCCAAGGTTTAAGGGAGGAGCAAGAACAAAGACTTTTGAACAAAATAGTTCAAAACCCGGACTTCAATGTCAAGAACTGTGGCTCTTGAATAATTCAGTTCAAGACCCAAAATTCAACGTTAAAGGACTATGACTTCTATGTAAAACAGCTTAGGACTCGATCTTTAATCTTTAGAATTGAGGATATTCTAAAAATTTCCAGGGGGAGCTTATCTGACCTAAATCATTATATCATGATTTGAGGGGGAGCTTAAAGGTAAATATCTTCTGATCTAAATCTCTGATTGTTTGAAAGAAGAACAACTTTCAAGCATGAAAAACATTTTCTCAAATGTTCAAACCACTTCTCTATGCTCAAAAGATTTCATGAATTTAGAAGTGAGATTTTAAATGTTTTTTTACAATTGAGCTTTAATGTTTAACTGACTGTGTGTTTCCAAAGATTAATACTTGTGTATTATCTTATCTATATACTGCCAAGTATTCACACACACTGGTTCAGTACTTCATATTGATTTTGTTATTACCATGTATCAAATGATAAATCTTTCTATGGTAATACTACCGTTTGTTATTCAATATTGTTTGAATCAAACGTCATTTCATCATTTTATGTGTTTTCATTGTTAAAATGTTTATATATTGTTCATATAAACAACATTCGTCTTTGATTTTCCAAAATATTTTTCTTCATGAATTTTGATTTGATCTTAATCATTGTCAGATTCTAAAAACATTTCTATTCTTTCATGATTATTCATTCATATAAAGTTTTGAGAAATCTTAAATGCTTAACATGCTCAAATTTCATTCTTATTTTTATGAGCATACTTTCACTGACATTGATTTCTTGTGCTTTAATGTCAAGAAAATCATTGAGGCATTACATACGTTTAGGAAAATACATGGGATTCAATGTGACTGCTTAAAAGAACTTCCATGGATTCACGATAACCAGTGTTTCCTACCCCGGAAGTAATCCTACGAGTGATTGAGGGGAGAGGGGTCAAAAGATTGAGAGTGGTGTGTGATGAGGTAAAATGGAAAAGAGAGATTGGTTAGAAGTAAGCTTAAATGTTTAAAAAGAATGAGGGCGAGAGATTATAGTAAAAGAATATCAAACTCTGCACCAAATCTTTCTGAGTCGGGCAGCCACATAAACTGTTGTTTCACATTTCTTCGTGAATGACATTGAAAAAGGCACCTAGCCCATGCGATCTCTTGCATACAACCCCACCAGCTACTCATTCTTTACCTTAAAAGAGAATGTTTCACATTTTCTGGGGAAGCAACTCATAATCTATTGGTTCTTCACTTGGAAAATACTGATAATGAAAAAGAAGGAAAGTTGCCCCACCTTCGACCCTTTATCATGCCCATTGAGTCTATGTATAACCTATGGTGTCTCATTGGTTTACATTTTGAGCCATATGACACATAATTATTGTGCTAAATCTTTCATAACACAAGCACGAGCACACATAAAATCTGTTTTTCTGTCAGAACATTCATAGAAAATACCTTGTGTTTTTCAATGATTGAATGGAAGTCCTGGGGAGTCAACATCAAACCAGGTCCTTAAATTATACATTCGTTGTACACAGTAACTTTGTGTTACTGACAGGCATTCCTAACTATTTTATTTGTTGATTCAGGGTTACAACTCATAATTCGTCTGAATTTGAAAAGATTCAGATAAATACATTCATGAATTGACGGCTCATTATCAAGATCAGTTGGGGGAGAATGTTCATATTTTACCAAAAGAAACCATGAAGACTATTCTACATTGTTTAAATTGGGGGAGAAGTTTCAAAGACTGAGCTGAAATTGAAATGAGTTTTGATGATTTTGATTCTCACAATTCTTCAAAAAGTGGGAGAAATTTACAAAGTTCAATTCCAAAGTCATAAAGTGAAAAAGACTTGTGAAGAAATTCAGAAAGTTCAAGTCAAATGAAAATTAAGTGACACTTCAAGACAAATGAAAGTTTGAATGAAATTTTGATTCAAAAGATTCTGAAGACAAATCAAGATGATTAAGAAAGTTGGTTTTCTGAAGATGATTCAGAGATTACAGAGATGAAGATATGAGATCAAAGATTCCTCAAAGTTCAAAGATGAATATTTCAAAGAAGTTTCAAAGTTGTCTTAAATATAAAGATCGATTCAAAGGAATTTCAAGAATTCAGATTCGTGTTCAAGACATGTTGGCTTTCAAAGATGCTAAATGTGAAAGACTTTTTAAGATTCTTCAAAGCATCAGAGATTAAAGATTGTCAGAGCTACAAAGTTTGAAGATGTCAGAGTCAAAGTTTGAAGAATCAAGAGCTGAAGATGATTGTCAAATTTTTATTAAATCTTGAATACAAAGGGGGAGAATGGTAATGTATAAATAGTATCCAAGATTTAATGAGAAAAGTCAGAGTCTGTAAAGTCAACAAAGTCAACATTACTGGTATGAGGTTTTAGCTTTATAAGTGTTTCTAATGCATGTAAGCTTTAGGTATAAATACCTTAAGTGTTATGCGTGTTGGTAACTTGAAGAATTGTAATACTTGTGATTGTGATATACGAATAGTTTCTCTCTATACTCTCTCTAGAACTAATATTGTCAAATCTTGAATTGTGCTTGATTGAATATGGAAATATTGCACTTTCAAATCAGCTGAAGCTGTACATGCTAATGAAGAGTCAGAGGTTGCAACATCAGTTGGATGCACTATCATGCCTACTCAAGAGACAACAAATGTCCAATCAATTGAAGCTTCTGCACCGACTACTTCAACTGAACACCTTACTGAACAACAAGAAGAAAGTGGATACTTAGATGATTATCATGATAAATCTACATCTAATCCACTTCCTCATGTTTACAAGTGGACCAAAGAGCATCCGGTTCATCAAATCATTGGAGATCCATCTAAGTCGGTGCAAACTAGGTCTGCTACAACAATCGAATGGTTATTTGACTCATTCCTGAGCAAAACAAAGCCAACAAATGTTACAGAAGCTCTTAGTGATCCAGATTGGGTTACATCCATGCAAAAGATCTTAACCAATTCAAAGCACTAAAAGTATGGCGATTGGTGCCCCGACCTGAAGGGAATACTATTATTGGCACCAAATGGGTTTTCAAAAACGAGAAAGATGAAGATGGTGTTGTAATTCGAAACAAAGCACGACTTGTTGCCAAAGGATACAGACAAGAGGAAGGCATGGATTATGACGAGACTATTATGTCCCAAGATTATCAAATTATATTCACAATCTTAAAAACAAGATGACAACAACAGATTAACTACCTGTTTTCAATTCCAACAATGAATTCGTATACAAGTACTATGTCTCAAACTTTCTCTCTCTACAACAGTTCGCATATGACAATCAACTTCTAACTTCTACAACAAAAACTCTAGTCACATGTCTGTTAAAGGAAAGACACACGCGCTTTTACAAACACAACTAGAAACAAAATTACAAGGACCTTTGACTTTGACATTATTACAATTTACTTTGACTTTACTTTGAGACTTGATTTTTTGAGTTTTGACTTGCTTGGCTTTGACCATCAGTCTTCATGATCTCGTATCCAACTAATATATGCTCTAACAATCTCCCCCCTTGGATTCAAGATCATCTCTAAAATATTTTGCAATACAATCTCCCCATTTGTTGCATAAAAATTACAAACTCTTCCTTGTAGAACATTTGACAACCCAGATCATCTTCAGAAATAAACATTTGAGCAATCTCCCCCTTTGTCAGAATATTATAATATTAACTCTCTCTTTTCTTTGACAAAATTTGTCTTCAAAAACTATTGGAATCTCCCCAAAGTCTGTCTTCAAGAATAGTAACAATCTCCCCAAGGTTGTTAAACCTCTTTCAAACACAGGAAAGAAATTATCTTCAGGTTCATCTCAGTTTGCTTCAGCAAATTGTTTTCAAAGATAATTTCAGTAAAATTCATCTTGTCTTCAGAAAACTTTGAATTATCTCTTTCAGTTAGGAACAATCTTCTTCAAATGAACTGCCTTGACATAAATTTCTCCTTTAAGCTCTAACCTGTCTTTATTAAACCAACAATTCTTGAACACTTCTCAAAATTTTCTTGATTCTCTCTCACCCTTTTTGATGATTGAATCATGAGATCATCAAAACATTACAAGAAATGTCCATAATCAGTTCAGACCACTGATTTTTTTTAACACTGAGCCTTTGATTATTTATCGATCCAAAAAGATATTCATCTGAATCTTTGCAAATTCAGACAAATTGTGAGTGTAACACCTGAATCAACAAATGAATCAGTTAAAGTGCCTGTCAGTAACACGAAGTCACTGTGTGTAACGAATACACATTCGAAAGGAGCTTTTGTGATGTTCACTCCCCCAGGTCTTCCATTCACTCATCGAATAACACAAGTTTATTCTATGAACGTTTTGACAGAAAAATGAATTATCTGTGTGCTCGTGCTTGTGTTTGAACGAATTAAGCACAGATGATTGCTTTTGTTAGGCTCAAAATTTTGTAATACATTGAAACAACAATAGTTAAACACAAACTCGATTGTGCATGATCGAAGTGCGAATGTGGGGCAACCTTCCTTATTTTTCAATATCTAGATTTTCGAAATGAAAATCAGATTGATTATATAATGCGTCCCCTTGAAATATTGAAACATATTCTTTTTGAGAAGAAAATGAGTAGCTGGTGGGGTGTTTATCACGAGTTGGCATGGGCTAGTTGCCTGTTTCAATGATGTTCACGAAGAATTGTGAATCACCAGCAATGTAGTTGCCCGACTCAGAAAAAGTTGGTGCAGAGTCTAATATTCATTTCCTCTTATCTCATACCCTCTTTCTTTTAATCTTTGGGCTCGCTTCTAACCAAACTCTCATTTCCATTTTACCTTACCGCACAACCCACACTCAGTTATTTTGACTCCTCACTCTTCGATAACTCAAGGATTAACTTATTGGGTAGGAAACACTGGTTAACGTGAATCCATAGAAGTTCTGTTAAGCTTACATAATGAACCCATGTTGTTTTCCTAAAAACATGTTGCTCAAAATGGTTTAACTTTGCAGTTAAAGCACATAATACATGTCAGATGTTTGTATGCTCAATGAAATAATCATGAAGATTTGAGCATTTTAAACATTGAAGATATTTCAAAACAAGTATATTGAATAAATGAAATGAATACAAGAAACTTGTTTGAAAATCTGACACTGTATGAAAAAGATGAAAATATCTGAATGATTTATCAAGTAAAGCTTAGGTCAACACAAATTGGATATTGTCTATACGAATCAAGATATAGACACTTTTGAAAGAAATGTTTCAAAATGAAATCACGCTCAAACTTTGAATATCAACCAGGGTGTATCACCATCGAAAAAATTGGTTCAATTTGAGACATGGTGATAACATATTCAACAAAAATTTAAACCGGTGTGTGTGAATACTTCACAGTATATAGAAAAGGTAATACGCAAGTATTAATCTTTGGAAACACACTGTTTGTATAGAAATTAAAGCACATGTTGTCATGAAAACATTTAAAATCACATTTCTATATTCATGAAATCCTTTTAAGAATAAGAAGTGGTTTGAACATTTAAAAACATGTTTTCATATCTGAAAGTTGTTCTTCTTTCAGACACGTATGAGATTAAGATTAGAAATAAATCTTTTTCTCAGTCTTAAATCTCATCAAGTCAGCTCTAAGTCATATATGATATGATCATACAATCTCTCTCAATTCTGCAAAAAATCAAAAGTCGTCAAAGTACAAAGCTTTATTCACAAAATTTATTGAAAAGTAAATGACAGAAAGCAATAAAACTTTGAATGTATGAGTTCTGATCAGATGTAATCATAAGTCATATTCCTTATTCCTTGAGTCTTACTCCCTCTGCGATTAGGCATCAGAAAATTTATCAGTTAAGAATATATACAAAATTTATATACTCCCCCTCAAATGTATGTAGATCATTTTATCTTGTATCATCTCACACTCCCCCTGAGATCATGAACAAACGTAAGTGCAGATATCTTTCAGATTAAAAATAAAGAGATGATGAAAAATAACAATAACAAAACTTTAGTAGGTAATCACAGACTAAGTCTTGAGATTTAACATACCAAGTTTTGAAACGAGAAAATTAAATCTCTTTTTTCATCAAGAGGCTTGGTAAATAAATCAACAAGTTGGTAATCTTTGTTTACAAAATAAAGTTTGATTGTACCTTTTTCGACATTATCTTTGATAAAGTGATATCTCATGGCAATGTGTTTGGTCTTGGTATGTTGAACAGGATTTGCAGATATGGCAATCGTGCTCTTCGAATCATAATATATCGGGATCTTGTTGTAATTGAAGCCATAATCTCGAAGTTGTTTTCTCATCCACAACACTTGAGAACAGTAGCTCGCCGCAGCGACATATTTTGCCTCAGTTGTTGACGTGGATTCACAGAGTTGTTTCTTTGAAGCCCAACTCACGATTTTATCGCCCAGAAATTGTATGTGACCCGATGTACTTTTCCTGTCAAGCATACAACCTGCATGGTCTGCATCTGAATATGCTGTCAGTTCAAAACCTGTATATTTAGGATACCACAGACCAAGATCTGCAGTACCCTTCAGATATCTAAAAATTCTTTTAACAGCTGACAAATGAGATTCTTTTAGAGAGGCCCGATATCGAGCACATAGACATGTAGAAAACATTATATATGGCCTACTAGTTGTTAAATACATTAAAGAACCGATCATCCCTCTGTAGGTTCTAACATCGACGGCTTTTCCCAAAGAATCAGTGCCAATATTTGTTCCTGGTGCCATCGAGGTTCCAATAGGTGTACAATTTTCCATTTTGAATATTCTAAGAATATCGAAAATGTACTTTGATTGATTGATAAAAATCCCTGTTGAAAATTGTTTGACTTGTAATCCGAGAAAGAAATTCATCTCTCCCATCATACTCATCTGAAATCTTGACACCATGAGGTTAGAAAAATTCATACAGTATTTTGGATTTGTTGAGCTAAATATGATGTCATCCACATAAATCGCAATTAAAATGACATTGGCTTTTTCCTTTTTGACAAACAAAGTAGTATCGATCTTACCTTTAGACAAGCCATACATGACTAGGAATTTAGATAATACTTCATACCATGCTCGAGGGGCTTGATTCAGTTCGTAAAGAGCTTTCTCCAGAATATAGACATGATTCGACTTTTCTGGATTGACCAAGCCTTCAGCCTGAGAAACGTAGACTTCATCCTTGAAAATGCCATTTAGGAAGGCAATTTTCACATCTATTTGGTAGACGGTGAAGTTCTGGTGGGCGGCATATGCAAGAAACATGCGAATAGCCTCAATGCACGCCACTGGAGCATAAGTTTCGTCATAGTCAATACCTTCCTCTTGCCAATATCCCTTAGCCACTACTCTTGCTTTATTTATGATCACGATAGCATCTTCGTCCTATTTGTTCTTGAATACCCATTTTGTGTCGATTATAGTTTTACCTTCAGGCTTAGGCACAAGTCATCAGACTTTGAGTGCTTTGAACTGATTCGGGTAATCTTGCATTGCAGTTACCCAGTCTGAGTTGGCTAGAGCTTTAGATACGTAGGTTGGATCTATCTTACATGTTTAATGTAGCAGACCTAGTTTGCACCAGTTTCGATGGATCTCCTATAATCTGATGTATCGGGTGCTCTTTGGTCCACCTATGTTCATAAAGGAGTGGATTTGATATAGATTGATCATGATTTTCATCTAAAAATCCACTTTCAGCTTCATCAGTTTGCTCAGTATTTGATAGGGGTGTAGTTGAAGTGTTTTGTCTAGAAGCTGCAGTTGGTACAACAGTATCTGGCTGTTGATTAGTCATTACAATGCAATCAACTGAATCAGCAACTTCTAGCTCATCATGACTGTTCACAGCTTCAATTGTTGGAGTAGGCATTTGAATTGGAATCTTTTGCTGAATCGGCAAATTTGATTCAGTAGATATATCTGAAGTGGTTGGTTGATTTCCTCATGAATCTTCTGATATGTCAACCACAGCAGGGTTATACACTTTAGTTTCAAGAAATTCATCATAAAACAATTCAAACAATAAATCTAAATCAGATAAATGTGAAGTTGACGATGATGCTTCATCTGATTTATTATCATTAGACACAGGTTCTGGACTGATCTGCCAAGAAGCTAGTACACCAGTGATAACGGGTTTTGAATAGTCTTGAACTGAAGCCATTTCCTCGTCAAATGTAACGTTTATGCTTTCTACTACGATCATTGACTTCTTCAGGTATACTCTGTAGGCTGCAGACGATTGAGAGTAGTCGATAAAGACGCCTTCTTCTACCTTCGGACTGAACTTGTTTAAGTTCTCCTTGTCATTCAGTACAAAACATTTGCATCCAAAAATATGGAAATGTTTAATGCTAGGTGTCCGATTATTGATTAAAGCATATGGTGTTTTACCAAACCGGCGGTGGATTATAGAACGATTCTGCGTGTAGCAAGCTGTCGACACAGCTTCGGCCCATAGAAACAGAGGTAGATCCGATTGACTTAGCATAGTGCGAGCGGACTCGACTAGCGTTCGCTTCCGTCTTTCTACGACTCCGTTCTGTTCTGGCGTTCTGGAAGCAGAAATTTGATGTGTTATCTCGACCGATTCGAGATAATCTTCAACAATTCTGTTTTTGAATTCTGTGTCGTTGTCAGTTCATAGAAGTTTGACTGTCTTTTGAAGATTCACTTGGGTAGTCTTTAAGAATGTGATGATAACTTCGGGCGTCTAATCCTTTGTTCCCAGAAATTTGACCCAAGTATACCGCGAGTAATCGTCGACAATCACTAAAACATATTTCTTGACGTCTATGCTCTGTATACGCATAGGACCACAGAGATCCATATGCAGAAGTTCCAAGGATGAACTTGTAATCGGCTCAGGCTTTGGCTTATGAGCGCCCTTCTTCATCTTTCCCTTCTCGCACGCCGCGCATTGTTAGTGTATTAATTGTATCCAAGATTTAATAGGAAAAGTCAGGCAAGTAAAGTCAACAAAGTCTAAGTCAATGTTGTTTAGATTTGTGATAGTTCCTTTACTTTGTGTTTAAGCATGTGGTTTTAGTCCTCATATAAATAGTGCTTGCTTTGTAAATAATGTAACAAGAACCAAGGAGTTCACATTGTATGCTTTAATTGTTAGATCAATGACTATGGAAATATTTCTCTATCTACTCTCTCTCTAGAATGTCATATTGTCATATTCTTGTTTGATTGAGATTGCTTGATTGATTGGGAGTTCATTTTCAATTGGTATCAGAGCCAGGTTTCTTACTAAGGGCGAATAATACATTCATTTTCCTTCGCAATCTATCTCATGTCAATCTTTATACATTGTTTAATTGTGAATTCATGACCTAACACGCATAAATGTTCTTTAACATACTTAAGCTCAGGAAGTCCTTTGACTAATTTTCCCGTGACCAGTTTGTTGATGTAACGAAAATTCAGGTGAGAAAGCCTTCGATGTCATAACCAACTTTGTTACTATGATGCTTTTAACAGTAGACACACCTCATTGTCAGTCTAGACTTTTGACAGATTAATCGTGTAGAGGTTAGACTTTCTCGTGCCGACCAAGAGTTCCTTACCGTCTTCAGTACGAACAGAATATCTCTTGGCCTTGAAATTAACCTCTAGATCTTTGTCACAGAACTATCCAATGCTGAATAGATTATGTCTTAAACCTTCAACGTAGCTCACCTTCGTAATCGTCACGTTGTCTTGAATCACGTCAGCATATCCCATAATTGGTGAAAACTGATCATTTCCAAATGGAACCATTCCGCGGTATTTCTCTATATAATTAGATAATAAATCTTTCTGCCCAGTCATATGCTTGGAGCAGCCAGAATCCAAGTACCACATACGTCGGGTCTGCACAGGAGAAATCACGAAACAATTGATTTAGGTACCCATTTATAGATGGGTCCTATAGTGTTACCACAAGATTTTGGCATCCATTTGTATATGGACCCTTTGATCTTTTGAAAAAGATTTGAAGCATGAGAATGATAAGAATAGACATGATATGTGCCAAACCAAACATCAGAATATTCCCGAGAAGCATAATCATTTCTTTTATATTTAGAAGACTTTCTAGCAGACAGAGATAATTGGAACAATTGCTTTATTGAATAACGCTTGTAAGAAGTTACAAGTTTTGGTTTTTGAAAAGCAACATTCTCAATTACATCAATTATACTATCAGTTCCTCTATTACAATCAGGATCATAATATGACTTAGCATTCTCCTCAATCTTCTTCTTTGGTAGCCATTCAAATTCAACTCCAGATTTTCCCTTTCTCACATCTGAAACATTTGAAATTTAGAATTAGAACTGTGAGATTTGAAAGTTTGACTTTTCTTTGGCTTACCAGTGGTTTTCTGTTTCTGTGAATGCCTATATTTTTTCTTCTTACCTTTGGCATTCTTGGTATTCATAGAAACTGGTTCATCAACTTTCGTTGATGTTTCACCTTTCTCGAACACACTAGGTAATCCAAAAGAGTTTATTATAAATTGTGAATGATCAGGAAGTTTAGCATTAAAATCAAATTTACCAACACAATATTCTAAATCACCTTCAGAGTTAAGAAAATCAAACTCTTCATCAAGTAGATCAGAAATATCATTAGATTTTGAAGCTTTGGAATTTTTAGAAATAGCAGAATTTTTAAGCACAATAGAAAACCTAGTTTGTTCTAGATCAATCAAAATCATTTCTTCTGCTAGAGTATTCTCGAGTTCAGAAATTTTACTTTCTAACACGAGAGGAGGTACATAAATCTTACCTTCAATAGGTTTAGCCTCCAACTCTTTTGAAGAATAACTTTCGAAATAGTCATTAGAAAGAAATTTTGATTTATCATAATTGTAACTATAATTCAACTTCTCATAACGAAATGGAAGTTGCATTTTAGTTGTGTTCTTCCTTTTCTCTTTTTCTTTAGCTTCATCCTCTTCAGACAGTTTAGTCCACTTAACTTTGAGTTCAGGGTATTGTGGTGCCAGTTTTAAAAATCCGAAATCGTAAAGCGAATGCACTTTAGAAATACCCTTTTTGAGGCAGTGTGAGTTCTCGTAACCAAGACCCCAACACTCACTACTCTCTTTAGGTTTATTCAAACGAATGGTCTGTACAGTTTGACCTAAATTGTAAAGTTTTTCCTCCAAAACATTCACCTTATCAGTTAAAGATTTGTGAATTATAGTCTTCTCTTTCGCGCTGGTATCAATGTTTTTATGCAAAGTCTCAATCAATACGTTCTTCTCAGCAATATCCTTGCTAAGTTTCAGTATTGATTGGTTGTTTTCTTTATTGATACCTCTTTCACGCTTAAGTTTAGACTCTAATTCTTGGAGTTTAATCATCATGACATGCATTTCATTAAGAAAATCATATTCAGTCATATCACATACCTCTTTAGTGTCTTCACATTCTGAATCAGCTTCATCTTCAGTCACTGTCTTACCCATAAAGCACAAATGGACTTTCTCTTCTTTCTCTTCTTTCTCATCAGAATGGTCGAGCCAGAATTCATCCTCTGCCATAAGAGCCATGCCAGCCTCTTGTTGCTTGGCCAAGAGCATCTTATTTTTGTCGTACTTGGAGTTTCGGACCTTAGGCTTTCGACAGTCTTTCACAAAATGTCCAAGTTTGCCGCAGTTGTAGCACTTTGTTGGTTCTGGCTCTTTCTTCTCTTAAGTTATGTATCTTTTCTCATCAGGCCTTTTCTCTTCCATTCTCTTTCCTTCTATCCTCTCCTTATGTTCATAGTTCCATAAACCTGAAGAATACCTCTGACTATTCGAGCCAGGCTTTTTGTAAAATTTTCTTTGAAAGGCTTTTTTCAACATTAGCATAGCCTGCTTCAAGTTCTCACGGTCATCAGAATCTGAGGTATCATCACTGTCCACTTCCTCGGACTAAGAAACTACTACTTTCTGGTTCTTCTTGAGGATTACTGATTTCTTCTTAACAACCAGGGCAATAGGATCAGCAACCATCTTCTCAGCCTTTTTCTTTTCATCTTTTATATCTTTTACCTCTTCTTCATTTTGTCTCAAGGTTTCATACACCTCGTATAATGGAATCTCATTCAGATCCTTCATTTGTTTCATTTGCTTGGTAAACCTCTTCCACTTAGGCTGGAGGATGCTCAGAAATTTGACATTAAGCTTTATCTGAGACTTTCTGACTTTGTTCTTACTGAAATCATTCAGCAAAGTCACAAATCTATCGTAAATAGTCTCCTGACATTCACCCTCCTTGGCCTTCAACTCTTCGTAGTTGTTGAGGCAGTTGGAGACTTTGAGCTGGTTGCCTATCTTAGATACGAGCATCATCTTTTCTAATTGATCCCACATTTCCTTGCCCGTGGTGTTGTAACTCTCAATCTTGACGTAGAAGTTGGAACTGAAGAATTTACCAAGTATGGTTAATGATGCTAGTACAAGATTACTACTGCCAGAGGACTTCAATAGTTAATACTTCTGAGTATTACTACTGCTAGTGGTTAATACTGCTAGTCAAAGTTAGTGCTGCTTGAACAAAGTTAGTACTGCTTAGCTAGTTAGTACTGCTAGTGGTTAGTGCTGCTTAGTAGTTAATGTTGCCAAGACTCAGTTAATGCTGCTTCTAAGATAATATGAAGATAATGATGAAGAGATCGTGGTTAAAGATAAACATGGAAAACTGAAGATATTCATGGAAGATATACTGAAGATATTTTATTTATTATAATTATCTTTTATTCAGTTTATGTATAAATTGTATAGAATAGTTTAGAAATACACAAAATTAATTCTAAGTTTTTGTTCTAGAGAGAATCAACCTCAAAGCATAGATCCTAATTCTAGAGAAGTAGAATTCGTCTTGAAAGAGTCTGTTCTTCAAGATTGAGGTTGAGTGTGTAATCTTGTGATTTGATAATTGAATACAAGTTTACAAGTTGTTGATCATATACTGTTTGTTTACTGTTACATTGAATATCAAAGTGTTATTCCGCAACTTCTTTGATATTGTTTCTGAGTATTCATAATTCTTGTTGAGAATTCGATCCTGACAAGTGGTATCAAAGCTTTTTCTCTCAGAAACATCTATTCATTCATCATGGAAAACTTTGCAGAATCAAACAGTACTCTGGTCTCAAAGGTTCCAATGCTCAGACCCAATAAATTCGATATGTGGAAGATCAGAATCAAGCAGTTCATACTCCTCACTGACTATTCTATGTGGGACATCATAAAGAATGGTCCTTCTGAAGCAGGAAAGATTGGTGCAGATGGAAAGAGAACTCCACCAAAAACTGATGCAGAAAGAAAAACTAGACAGACAGAGATGAAAGCCTTGAGCACCTTGCTCTTGGCTATTCCCAATGAATACCAACATCAGTTCTGCAACTGCACTGATGCAGAGATGCTCTGGAATGCTCTGGAGAAGAGATTCTCAGGTACCAAAAGTACCAAGAGAAATCAGAAAGCTATTCTGAAGCAACAATATGAGAACTTTAAGTCAACCAAGAATGAGTCCATGACTCAAACTTTTGACATGTTCAACAAACTTATTGGTGAACTAGCTACAGTGGGAGTACAAATTGATCAAGATGATCTGAATAGAAAGTTTCTAAGGTCCTTGAATGATGAATGGACCATGTATACTGTGTCTTTCAGACAGAATGATCAACTGGAAGAAAAGGAACTTGATGATCTCTATAATGATCTAAGAGTTTTTGAATATGAGGTAGAGGCTAAAAAGAGGCCTTCTGGGTATGTTCACAATGATGCACTCCTTTCAGCATCAAATGATTCTACTTCCAACCTTGAATCAGTTAGTACTGCCAATGGAGCAAATCAAGAGAAAGGCACTGAAACTGTATTTGAAGCCTTTCTGGCAAGTCATGGAAATTCTTCTCTCATTAATGATGACTTGGAACAACTCCATTAAGATGATCTTGAAGATATGGACATTAAATGGCAGATGGCCATACTCTCTATGAGAGTTAAGAAGTTCATCAAAAGAACTGGAGGAACAACTTCTCCCAAAGAAGAGACGATGGAACAGGTTTTGACAAGTCTAAGGTGGAATACTATAAATGCCATCAAAAGGGACACTTTCCTAGGTAATGCAGAAGTGGAGTGTCTCACAACAACCACCACCAGCAGACACAGTCTGGAAGCTTCAATAATAACAGAAGCTCTGCACAAGCCCTAGTCTCTCAACAAGGTATGGGGTTTGATTGGAGTGATCAAGCTGAAGAGGCCATCCAAAACCAAGCTCTAATGGCAGAGGTGTCTGATCTCCCAACAGAGGTAACTTCCAATCTTTGCTCTCAAAATTGTATTAACACTGTTAAAAGATATAGGGATCACAATCAGGACATGAGTGATGACCTTAAGAGATTGGAAAAGGACATAAAAGATTATGTGAAGATTGTTGAGAGATTTGAAGAACAGATTAAGGGTTTTCAAGCCAATGAGCTTCAACACTCTTATGACACAAACTACTGGAAGTGGGAGAAGAATGACTTAGAACTTCAACTGATCAGATCCAAAGAAGAGAGTGAAAAGCTAAGAGGAGAGCTAGCTAAAGTCAAACTAGATGTAGAAAAGTTTTCCAATGCTTCCAAAGCAATGGATTCTTTGCTACAAACTCAGATTCATGATAAACTGAGAAGAGGAATAGGGTACAATACTACACCACCACCCTATAACAACAACTACATCCCTCCTAGTTCAGATTTGTTAGAAACAAAGGATAGGAAGGACCTATCTAAGGAAACCACTAAGATAGATCCCTTAGATGAAGTAGTTGTTAAGGATAAAGCTGAGAAAGAAGTTGTCAAGGATAAGGACAATGCTGTGAGTGGTGAGATTCCTATAGAAAACCACATAATCACCAATGAGGGATGTGGAAAGCATTGGATCAAGTCCAATGAGATAGAGAAGACTGAGGGAAAGAAAAAGAAGATTCACTATAAGTAGACCACTGTTGTGAACCCTATCCCTTGCAAGCAGTGTGCATGCAGTAAATCTGAGCCCCAAAAACATGATAATCCAAGGGGAAATCAGAGAAACTGGAATAACCAATGGGCACAAAAACAAGGCATTGATCTGAGTAAAATCAATAGACCAAAGACTTGTTTCATTTGTGGAAAGTTAAACCATTTGGCTAAGTATTGTTTCTTTAACCCTATTAACCAACAGATGAACTTTCAAAGATTTGTGCAAAAACCTGTTGGTTATAGGAAGGCTGGAAAGAAACATATGATGAAGAAATCTATTGAAACCAAAGGCCCCATGAAGAATAAGGTTTTAAAAGAAAGTGTTTTAATATGGGTGCCTAGAAGCACTAAAACTGTTAGTACTGCTGACAGAGATAGTGCTGCTAGAAGCATTACTGCTGCTACCAGTGTTAGTACTGCTGATAATTTTAATACTGCTAACACAGTTACTACTTCTAAGAAGGTTAGTACTGCTAAGCATGCAAGTGCTGCTAATGCAGTTAGTACTTATAAAACCAGTACTGCTTCTAGCAAGGGTGTTTCCAAACCAATCATTGTGACAAAGTACTCCAGAAATGAGGAGTCAAAGTTTAAAAATCTTGTCAAGAAAGAATGTAAATATTTTGATGAGAAAGGGGTACCCAAGACCACTTTGGCTTGGGTTCCTATTTCATACTAACTGAATTACTTTATGTGCAGGGCAACCAACAGCTCAAGGGAAAGAGCATATGGCATGTTGATAGTGGTTGCTCTAGGCACATGACAGGCAACATGTCATGGCTTCAGGATTTCAAGCACACTAATGGAGGACATGTTGCATTTGGAGATAATCTTACTGGTGGTAAAATAAGTGGAAAAGGTAATGTTACAAAAGGTAAGATGACATTTGAGGATGTCTACTATGTTGATCAATTAAAGTACAACCTGTTAAGTGTATCACAGGTGTGTGACAAACAACATAGCATATTATTTACTAATACAGAGTGTATGATCCTTGCTCCAGGGTTCAAGGTAGTTGATGAAAGCATGATACTACTTAGAACTCCAAGAAAGGACAATGTTTATTGTCTAGATATGGACAATGTTGATAGTGATTCATCCCTGAACTGTCTTGTGTCAAAAGCTTCTGTGGATGAATCCTCTCTATGGCACAGAAGGATGTGTCACATGAATTTCAAGACAATGAACAAACTTGTTAAAAACAACCTTGTAAGAGATTTACCTTCAAAAGTATTTTCATGTGATGATCATTGTGTTGCATGTCTTAAAGGCAAACAGCACAAAACTTCTCATAAGACCAAAGAGATAAATACAATTTCTTCTTGTCTCCAGTTAGTACATATGGATCTGTTTGGTCCTACAAATGTTATGAGTATAGGTAAGAAATCTTACTGCTTGGTTATTGTTGATGATTACTCCAGATTTACTTGGGTATATTTTCTAAGGACTAAGGATGAGACAAGTGGACTGATCAAATCTTTTATCCTAAGAATTGAAAACAAACTAATCAAAGAGTAAAAGTCATTAGATCAGACAACGGGACTGAATTTAAAAATCTTGATCTAAACACCTTTTGTGAAGAGAAAGGCATTGAGAGACAATATAGTGCCCCTAGGACTCCTCAACAGAATGGAGTTGCTGAGAGGAGAAATAGGACACTAATAGAGGCTGCTAGATCTCTGTTGGCTGATTCAAAACTGCCAATTACCTTCTGGGCTGAAGCAGTTAATACTGCTTGTTATGTCCAAAACAGAGTTCTAGTGGTCAAGCCAAAGAACAAGACCCCATATGAGCTTTTAAATAAAAGAAAACCCTTTATTGGATTTTTCAAACCTTTTGGGTGTCCTTGTACAATTCTCAATACCAAATCTCACTTAGGTAAGTTTGATAGCAAGGCAGATGATGGATTTCTTGTTGGGTATTCATCTCAGAGTAAGGCTTACAGAGTTTTTAACTCTTCTTCTAGAATAGTTGAAGAAAGTGACAATGTCAAATGCAATGAGAATACACCAAATCCTATTGGGTTTGGTCCTCGGTGGCTATTTGACATTGATTCACTAACTAACTATTTTGGTTTCAGTAGTGATGATTATGCAGGTTCAGGAAGTGGAGGATCAGGAACTACCCAAGTCGAAGACAGTATATCTGAATCTGTGATCTTTCCCATACCCACAGTGGATCTTGTTGAAGACTTTGAAAAGGAACCATCTACTGGACCAAGTCAGAGTGAAGAAGAAAGTAGAGATGAAGAGCCTCAAGACAATAAAGAATCAGAAGTAACTGTTGAAAACACCCCAGATGAGTTGAATGACTACAATCTAGAGGTGGGACTCAATGAAGAACCTAATCATCACACCAGAATTCAAAAGAATCATCCTCCACAGCTGGTAATAGGAGATATATCCTCTCCTATGATGACTAGAAATCAATGTAGGCTACAAGAAATGCAAGATCAACAGCATACAGTGCTTTCTTGCTTTTTATCCCAGCTTGAGCCTAAGAAGGCACATGATGCGATGAAAGAGTCCAGTTGGATAGAAGCAATGCAAGAAGAACTACTGCAATTCAAGCTGCAAGATGTTTGGGATCAGGTAGACCTTCCTAAAGGCCAAAGAGCAATAGGAACAAAATGGGTCTTCAGGAATAAGAGAGATGAAAGAGGCATAGTGATAAGGAATAAAGCAAGGCTGGTGGCTTAAGGGTATACACAAGAAGAGGGAATAGATTATGAAGAAGTATTTGCACCTGTAGCCAGGATAGAAGCAATTAGATTATTCCTGGCTTATGCTTCTTATATGAAATTCAAAGTCTATCAAATGGATGTAAAAAGTGCATTTCTATATGGCTAAATTGAAGAAGAGGTATATGTCTGTCAACCACCAGGGTTTGAAAACCCAAGCTATCCAGACAGGGTATACAAATTGAAGAAAACACTTTATGGACTGCATCAAGCTCCAAGAGCATGGTATGACACTCTGTCATCTTATCTCTTGGAAAATGGCTTTGAAAAAGGAGTCATTGATAAGACTCTATTTATCAAGAGAAAGAAGAAGGATATCTTGCTGGTCCAAATCTATGTTGATGATATCATCTTTCGATCTACAAGAAACAACATGTGCAAGGAGTTTGAGGAACTAATGCATCAAAGGTTCAAAATGAGTTCCATGGGGGAACTTACTTTCTTCCTTGGACTCCAAGTTCAACAGAAGTCAGATGGAATCTTTATCTGTCAGTCCAAGTATGTGCAGGACATTCTAACCAAGTTTGGTTTCTCAGATTCAAAACCTGCCAGCACACCTATGGAGACACACAAGTAGATAACAGCAGATCTTGAGGGGGAGGATATGGATGTTCATAATTATAGATCCATGATTGGCTCTCTCATGTATCTTACAGCCTCTAGGCCAGATATAATGTTTCCAGTCTGTGTATGTGCAAGATTCCAAGTTAGGCCAAAGCAATCTCACTATCAAGCTGTTAAGAGGATATTCAGATATCTCAAAGGGCAACCCAGATTGGGACTTTGGTATCCTAATGACTCATCCTTTGACCTACTTGCATACTCAGATAGTGATCTAGGTGGAGCAAACTTGGACAGAAAATCTACTTCTGGAGGATGTTAGTTTTTGGGTGCAAGACTAGTTTCATGGCAGTGCAAGAAACAAACCACAGGGTCCACATCTACTACAGAAGCAGAGTACATAGAAGTTGCAAGTTGCTGTTCTCAAGTCTTATGGATTCAGAATCAAATGTTGGACTATGGGGTAACCTTTCTACACACTCCAATTTTTATTGATAATAGCAGTGTTATTAGCATTGTGAATAATCCTGTCAAGCACTCAAAGACAAAGCACATTGAGATCAGGTATCACTTCATAAGAGACTGTAATGAAAAGAAACTTATTCAAGTTGTAAAAGTTCACACTGGTAACCAGTTTGCTGATCTATTCACCAAAGCTTTTGATGTGGGTAGATTCACTTTCTTGGTAACAAGTGTGGGAATGATCAACTCTGAATAAGCTCCTTCTCAAAAAGTGGTTACATACCTGTATATTGTTTATTCTTGGTGTTACTAATCTTCTTTTTAGGATATGTATAGCAGTACTTAGTATTTCACAAGCTTAAAAGAGTAAGTATGGTTAACACTGCCAGTACAGTTTTAATACTGCCTGCGCTCAGTTAATACTGCTAGTAATTAATACTGCTCTCAGTTAATATTGCTAGTGGTTAATACTGCTCTCCGTTAATACTGCTCTCCGTTAATACTGCTCGCAGTTAATACTGCTCGCAGTTAATACTGCTCGCAGTTAATACTGCTCGCAGTTAATACTGCTCGCAGTTAATACTACTAGTAGTTAGTACTGCTTGCCGTTAATACTGCTCTCCGTTAATACTACTACTTAGTTAATACTGCTAGTTAGTTAATACTACTAGTAGTTAATACTGCTAGTAGTTAGTACTGCTTGCCGTTAATACTGCTCTAGGTTAATACTTCTTATGTCCCGAATACTATAAATACTCTTTGCCCGCCTAAAAAGTTCATAACGACTCTTTGCATACTGTTCACTTGCGCTCTAAACCCTTTCTCTCTCAAGTTCCAAGTTTTCAGGCAAGAACGTCCAAGATCAATGGCATCAATGGCTTTCATAGACGAGCACAATGAAATCGCGATGCTACAGAAGCCCAAACAGGCCGCTGGTTTCCACCAGATTGTGGATTTCCTCAAGACAACCCACATTGCCCATTCTCTCACTGTCTCGCCATCAATCTTTATCGAGCATCAAAGACAATTCTGGGCACATGCCACCATTGTTACTGAGAATGGTGTGCAAATGATTAAGACAAAGGTGTGTGGCAAGCCATTGACAGTTACTGAAGAGGTAATTCGCATCAGTCTACGTCTAGACGATGCCTCTGGTATAACTTCTATCTCTAATGATGAACTGTTTTCTACTCTTACAAGAATGGGGTATGGAGGCCCATTGGTGTGTTCATGTTCTCAAAAGCCAAATTTTCACCCCAATGGCGTTTCTTTGTCCATACCCTTATGCACTGCATCTCTAAAAAGACTACTGGATGGAGTGAGTTCAGTAGAACCATTGCTTATGCTTTGGTGTGCTTGGCCACTGCCAGAAAGTACAATTTTTCTAAAATTATTTTCAATGATCTTGTCTAAAACTTGGGAAACAAAAAGAGCTTTTATATGTACCCCAGGTTTGTTCAAGCAGTTATCACCCACGAATTGACGGATATGCCTCATTTTGATGGGGTATATGTACCTAAACCCCCTAAAGGCAAGGTTTTCTCAAATATGAGAAGATCTGCTGGGGACTCGGAAGAAGTTCATACCCCATTGTTCTCTACAATGATGGTGGTGTCCCACACTGATGAAAGTATGGCAGCAGGGTCAAGGCCCCCATTAGACCATCCCACTGCTAGCCAATCCCAACCTTCCCACTCTAAATCAATTCCCCAGTCTCTTCTTGATAAACCAACTTCACCAATCACCCAAACATACAAAAGGAAACAGGTAAAGAAGGCTCCTTCCCTTCTTGTACCTTCACCCACTCAGCCTTTAAGCCCTCTAAGGGAGAATTCTCCTTTAGGGAATATCAATAGGGAAACCAAAGGGGTGTCTCCCAACCCCAAGAAGGTGCTCTCTGAGGAGGAGGAAAAGCATTTGGGTGCTGAGGCTGCCACTACTTCTGCTAGCACATAGGAGGACAGTGGTAACATACCTAAGACCTCCCCCATGGCAACTTTGAATGAGCAATCATTCAAAGGTCCCAGGTGCCAAGAAACCACGGGGGTGGATAGTGCTTCTGCTAGGTAGAAGGTTTCCACTACAAAAACATCCCATGATCCTTCAATAGAGGGTAACACTTCTGGAGAAGGTGAGGACAGATACAACTACTATGAATTGATGGAAACAATGGGCAACATCAACCGAGATGTTCTTAAACAAGGGAAAGAATTTGAAGAGATGAAGCTGGTAATCCTGTCACAACAAGTTCAGATTGCCAAATTAAAGAAGATGGTGACAAATCTTGTCCAGAAGAAGAGGAGAAAACAATATGTGTTGAGGCAGAGGAAATCTGACAAAGATGCTTCCAACAAGGGGGAGAATAAAGAGAATGAAATAGAGAAGGAAAGACATTCTGAGGAGAGATTTGATGGTGAAGGGGATAAAGAAACAGTTGAGGGGGAGCAAGATGCAAGAACTGAAATAGAACAAGCAGCAGTAGAAACTGTTAATACTGCTCAAGTAGCAGAAACAGTTAATGCTGCTGAGATTAAAGAAACAGCTGGGCTTTCTGTGGAGGAACTAGAGATTGCAGAAACTCTAGTTAAAGCCAAAAATGACACTCCTAAGGCTACTCAAAAGGCCAAGGGAGTAGTTATCAATGAAGGAGGAATTCAACAAAAGGAAACAGAAAAGGTAAAGGAGTCAAAAGGAAAAGGAAAGGAGAAGATGGTTGAAGCTCAACTGCCTGAAAAGGGGAAGTCCCAGATCGAAATGGATGAGGCAATAGCAAAGCAGCTTCAAGACCAAATGGAGAAGGAGGAACTGTCGCAAACAGAAACAGACAGAGAACTTGCAAAGATCATGGCCAGAAAGTTGAATGCAGAATATCAGAAAAGCATCAAAGAAGCAGCTCAAGCCAAGAAACTTCAAGTCAAAAAGACGCAAATTCAAAAACAGAAAAGACATCCTTCCAAAACATTTTTGGCCAATCAGGAAAGAAGAAAGATGATAAATTTCCTGAAAGGTGCAATTGGTGTCAATGGGGGAATGTTCACCAAGATGGCATACAATCAGGTTGAAGAACTGTACCAGAAAGAGAGGTCTAAGCTTCAAGGGGATTCAGTTCAAAGGGAAGAGGCAGAGAGAAGAATGAAGGAAAGGCATGATCTGAATATTCAGAAACCATTCCCTGAGGAGACCACACCCTCAAAAGACAAAACTAAAGAGATGAAGGAAGAGTATGAGGGTGTTGGTGAAGAAGCAAAATCTGCAAAGAGGGTGAAGACAATTGCTTCCAAAAGGCAGTCTAAAAGGCCAAGAGTGGAAGAAAGAGCAGAAACTGAAGCAGAACCTTCAGTCACACCTTCTTCAGAACCTGTGCAGAACCCAGAACAGTCCAAAGAGCAATCAGATGAACATATGGGGCTGTACATGACTATAGTAAAACCTGTACAGGCTGTTCCAATCTCCATGAAAGCTCCTGAGATTACCTTTTGGGATATTCTAAGAGATAATGGAAAAGATTTCTTCAGAATCAAGAGAGCTGATGGTTCATTTGAAGCATATTCAACATGGGGGAGAGTTATCAGAAGTTGTTCAAGAGCTGATATAGAAGAATTATACAAAGTGGGGATGAAACTCTATGAGCCTGTGTTGAAAGGAACTGTAGAGAATCTTCTCAAGATAGCAATGGAATACTTGTGCATGATGTTTGATCCAGAGAGAGTGGCTTATAGGATTAAAGATCATAATCATGAGTTTATATTCAAGAAGATTGATAAATGGATACTATTTGAAAACTGTGGAGTATACATGATTACTATTGACAACTGTTATCATGAATACACCTGGTGGACAAAATCTATGAGCATAGCAAGGAGAAGCTAGAAGGGATGCTTAAAGCTACACTGGTATGCACAAAGGATTCAGAGATGGCTAAAATTGTGGTGAGAAGAATTGTAAATCAAAGTCTGGGTCTAGATCCAAATTTGGGAAACTGAACATGAGGTGTTGAAAGCATCTTGAAGATCAGATCTGAAGAATTTGACTTCTCTTCTTTAAAAGTCAAGTTAGGGGGAGATTGTTGGAACTGAAGAATTTACCAAGTATGGTTAATGATGCTAGTACAAGATTACTACTGCCAGAGGACTTCAATAGTTAATACTGCTGAGTATTACTACTGCTAGTGGTTAATACTGCTAGTCAAAGTTAGTACTGCTTGAACAAAGTTAGTACTGCTTAGCTAGTTAGTACTGCTAGTGGTTAGTGTTGCTTAGTAGTTAATGCTGTCAAGACTCAGTTAATGCTGCTTCTAAGATAATATGAAGATAATGATGAAGACATCGTGGTTAAAGATAAACATGGAAAACTGAAGATATTCATGGAAGATATACTGAAGATATTTTATTTATTATAATTATCTTTTATTCAGTTTATGTATAAATTGTATAGAATAGTTTAGAAATACACAGAATTAATTCTAAGTTTTTGTTCTAGAGAGAATCAACCTCAAGGCATAGATCCTAATTCTAGAGAAGTAGAATTCGTCTTGAAAGAGTTTGTTCTTCAAGATTGAGGTTGAGTGTGTAATCTTGTGATTTGATAATTGAATACAAGTTTACAAGTTGTTGATCATATACTGTTTGTTTACTGTTACATTGAATATCAAAGTGTTATTCCGCAACTTCTTTGATATTGTTTTTGAGTATTCATAATTCTTGTTGAGAATTCGATCCTGACAGTAGATCTCATTGGGAAGGGCTTGTAGAATGAAAGATCTAGCCAGTCTATCAGCTTTCACACTTTTCCTCTACTCTTTAATGTATTCATCCAAAGGTAGTGGGTATTCCTTGTTCAAAATATCATTGTGGGAGGTTTCATGACACCTTCCTTCAATGATAATCTGATGTAGTCTCCCAGATCATTTCTATCATTAAAATCCAGAAAACGATCCTTCCACTCTTCATAATTTCCTTTAAACAACACTAGAGGTTTCACATCAGTTCTGATTGTGAGAGCTTCTCTGTAAGTCATCCTGTTATTGAGAATATACAATAAGAACTTGACAATGATCATTAGTCCAAGTGAAATCAAAAAAATACAGAAAAACTTAGAAAGAAATTCAGAAATGAAATTTCCAAAAATCTCTAAGTATGGAATTCGCACAAGAGAGTGAAATACAAGGAATTCGCACACATACAATTCGCACAAACTACAGAATTCGCACACTACACACACTAACCTTAGAGTTCACACAAACCAAACTTTCAGAATTCATATGCAAATACACTTCAGAATTCGCACACACACAGAATTCGCATACAATACTTATGCGAAATCTTCACTTGGAAAGAATTTTGAAAATCAAACTTTTCGCTTAAAACACTTTTTGCACAACTAAAACATACGAAATCTACACTTAGAAATAAAATTTGAAAAACAAAGAATTCGTATAATATCTCTATGCGAATTCTGAGAATTCGTATGAAGTTAGATGCGAATTCTGAGGAATTCATATCCTACTTTATGCGAATTCTATCCTTGGAAGATTTTTCACAAAACTTTGCGCAAGAAAGATTTATTCGAATTCTTTCCTTGATATTTTTCACAAAAACTTTATGCGAATTCTGACTTTTTGCAAAACAAAGCTATACGAATTCTGAGGATTTCTCAATACACACACATGCGAATTCTACGAATTTCGTACGTCACACATCTGCGAATTCTACACCTAAGAATTTTTAGAAACACAATTATGCGAAAAATAATGATTATGCGAAATCCAATGGTCTACGAGTTAAAATTCGTTCAAAATACACTTTGATCCACTCAAAATCCCATCTAACCTTCGATTTTCAATCCGAAACTTCGAAAATTAGTCCACTAGAACAACTAGAAACGATTACAACCAAGACATTTCGATAAAGAACATTCAATTTTACAAATTGATCTTGTTACAGTGCATTTGAACTCGTGAATACAAAACTCGAAAAATCCCACAAATTGATCCCAGTTATAGTGCAATACTATACCAATCCTATACAAGATTGTTCTATTACAATCTACGAACTAAACAAAACCAATTAGACTCGCAATTATACTAAAATTTTGAAATTTGATCTACGACTCAATGAACAGTGCCAAAAACCATTTTCTTGATCGATTTCAACTTGGATTTTCTCTGATACAAATTATTATGTCCCAAGATTATCAAATTCTATTCACAATCTTAATAACAAGAGGACAACAACAGATTAACTACCTGCTTTCAATTCCAAGAAAGAATTTGTATACAAGTTCTCTGTCTCAAACTTTCTCTCTCTACAACAGTTCGCGTATTACAATCAACTTCTACAACTACAACTCTAGTCACATGTCTATTAAAGAAAAGACACACGTGCTTTTACAAAGACAACTAGAAACAAAATTACAAAGACCTTTGACTTTGACTTTATTACAATTGACTTTGACTTTACTTTGAGAGATGACTTTGAGCTTTGACTTGCTTGGCATTGACCTTCAGTCTTCATTATCTTTTATCCAACAAATATATGCTCTAACAGAGACGTATGCACCGGTTGCACGTATTGAGACAATTAGAATGTCTCTAGACTACGTTGCACACAAGAACTTTACGGTCTATCAGATGGATGTCAAGACAACCAGAAGGATTAGTAAGTGCAGACAAACCATATCATGTCTATATTCTAGACAAAGCACTCTACGGACTCAAACAAGCCCCATGAGTCTGGTATGATGTTTTATCCAAATTCTTGGTCAAGTCTGGCTTCTCAAAAGGTAAAATCGACATCAGTTTATTCATTAAAATGGGAGAAAGCTAATATCATTTTAATTCAAATATATGTGGATGATATTACAACTCATTCAACTAATCTAAAGTATTGTAAGAATTTTTCAAACCTCATGGTGTCACGTTTTCAGATGAGTATGATGGGAGAGATGAATTTTATTTCTTGGATTACAAGTCAAACAATTTTCAACGGGAATTTTCATTAATCAAGAGAAATATATTGTTGATATTTTAAAGAAATTTAATATGTCAAATTGTACTACAATTTCTACCCCGATGGCACCAGGAACTAAGATCGGAGCTGATCTTTCGGGAAAAGCTGTTGATGTTAGAACCTATAGAGGGATGATTGGTTCTTTAATGTACTTGACATCTAGTCGTTCCGATATAATGTTCTCTACATGTTTATGTGCAAAATATCAAGCCTCACCCAAAGAATCCCATATGTCTGCTGTAAAGCGCATATTTATATATCAGAAAGGAACTGCAGATCTTGGTTTATGGTATCCTAAAGATACAGGTTTTGAGCTAACAGCGTATTCAGATGCAGATCATTCAGGCTGTATGTTATACAGGAAGAGCACATCGGGTCACATACAATTTCTTGGAGACAAGCTCGAAAGCTGGGCATCAAAGAAACAACTTTGTTTTTCCACATCGACTGTTGAAGCAGAGTATGTAGTTGTTGCCAGTTGCTACTCTCAAGTGTTGTGGATGAGAACACAACTTAGAGACTATGGTTTCCAGTCAACAAAATTCTGATATATTGTGATTCGAAGAGAGCCATTGCAATATCGGCTAATCCTGTTCAACACACTAAAACTAAACATATTAATGTCAGATATCATTTTATTTTAGATAATGTCGAAAAAATGTACAATTGAACTTTACTTTGTAAACACAGATTGTTAGTGTATTATTGTATACAAGATTTAATAGGAAAAGTCAAGTCATGTAAAGTCAACAGAGTCAAAGTCTGTATTAGTCTAATATGTGTTTACTTAATATGTAGTTAATCTTGTGAGCTTATATCCTTGGTATAAATAGGGATATGAGTTTAGAATCAATGTAACTAAGGAGATCGCATTCATATTAATATACATCAGATTGGAACTCTCTCTCTCTAGAAATAATACTGTCATATCTTAATTGATATTGCTTGAATTGATTGGGATTACATTATCAATTGGTATCAGAGCGAGACCAAACAATTTCAGAAGTGATTGGATTGTATAAATTAATTGATTTTCTGAAAATATTGTCAAGAAAACTCGTTTTATTGAAAATCACTGTTTGATCACAAATTTTCTTTTTTGTGTACAATTAAATCAAGAAATTGATTTGATTGTGTACGTTTTATCAATTGGATCAAGTTTCTTTCAGATCACAAAGTCTAATTCGAACATTAGATTGATCAATTTGATCAAATTGTCAGTTTCTTGAAAAACAAACTCATGCACTGTTTCTTGATTCAATTTGTTGTATTTTGTGTTTTTAATGGAAATCTTGTGAAGGAAAAGTGTTCTAATATGTTTTTCGAGCATACTGATGCATTTTGAGAATCAATTGCAGGTTTTAGAACGATCTGGAGTGATTTCGTGAACTGAAGTGTCGAAACGCGCAAGATCCAGAAAACGCGCAAGTTCATCCTAGAACGCGCAAGCTTCATCAAGTGAAGAATGCGCAAGTTACTGAAGAACGCGCAAGCAAAGCCTGCGAGTTCACTATCAAACGCGCAAGTCAAAGGATTTGATATTTTGGCTAAAACACGCAAGCTGAAGCTAGCGAGTTTGCAAAACACGCAAGCTGAAGCTAGCGGGTTTGATCAAAACGCGCTAAAGAGACGTGCGAGTTTTAGAAACGCACAAGTGCTTGCCAGCGAGTTTTATTGTGAATAGTGTTTAGCGAGTTTGCCTGCGTGTTTGCTTGCGTGTTTGCCTGCGAGTTTGCCTGCGCGTTTGTCTAAAAGTTATCCTTTGCGAGTTTCAACGTGAACAGTGATTAGCGAGTTTAGCGTCCTGCGAGTTTCAAGACTTAGATTTTTTTTCGAAAATTAATTTTTTTTTTCTGATCCAAGTTTGACTTTTTAGTCAACATTTCTGATTTGTTTGGGAACGATCATTTTTTTTAAGCATTTCTTTCTAGAGAAAAATATGTCAGAAATTTTGATAGTGGTCATAATTTTCTGATTTTTGACGAATATTTTTTTAAGCTAATCTGTCAATATGCCTGTAACAGATGAGAGAGGAAATACCATTTTATCTGCAAGAGATATGACTGTTTTGTACATGCCAGAAATTCCAAAGATGGAAGCTGAATTAGACAAGCTGAAGAATCAGAATTCGAAGCTTCTAAATCAGATTCAGGAGTTCAAATCTAAAGTGTCAAATTCTGATAAAACTCCTGATTGTATAAAATGTGCTAATCTTGATAAATATGATTTTACAGATATCATGAAGGAAAGAGAGAAAGAGATTAAAGATAAAGATAATCAAATTGAAATGAAAGAAAAAATCATAGGAGTTAAAGAGAAGATTATCATGCAAAAAGAGAGAAAGATAACGAATCTTCAAAGCCAACTGAAGACGACTGAACAGAATTCATCAGAATCACAAGATGAATCAGTCAAGCTTCAATAGAAGTTTAAGGCTTTTGAAGATCATATATCTAGTCTGGAAAAGAAAAATGCTGAATTGTTAAAAAGCATTAAAGAAGATAAAGTCAAAGAGAATCTTCAAAGCCAACTGAAGAAGACTGATCAGAAATCATCTTAGCTGAAAGATGAGTCAGTCAAGCTTCAACAAAAGGTTAAGGCTTTTGAAGAAAAGATATCTGCTTTGGAGAAGAAGAATGCTGAACTGCAAACAAGTCTCCAAGCAGAAAAAGAAAAAGCAAATGTGAAGACATCTTCAACTCAACAATCATCTGAGAATTCTAAGAAAGCTGACCAAGAGAAGAAAAATCTTGAGCTTAGATGCCTTAAACTTTCAAAGCAAGTGTCTGATTTTGAAAAGATTCTGTTAGGGCTATTTTCAATGTTAAATAGAAGTTCAGGGTATTTTATGACAAGTTGTTAAATTTGTAAGCTTGTTGGGCCTTAAAGCCCATAAGCCCATTAGGCCTGCGAGCCCGAGTATTTAAAGTTTTTTTTATTTCATTTGATAAAAAAAGAAATCATTATTCAGTTTACTAGTTCTTAAGGTTTGCTTATCATTAACAGAAATTCTCTCTGTAAATCTTAACCCTTTGAAGTAATATCAATCATATGACTAGTTGTTGTGATCTATAATTTGTTCATCATTGTTCTTATATCTGTTGATTGCACTGAAACTGGGATCTACAATTGGTATCAGAGCAGATAGGCAAAAGGTTTGATCCAGAAAAAGGTTTGTCTAAAACCCTAATTTTTTTTGGTTTGTGTGATAATCGCTTATATGTGCTTATCTGATTATCTTGTGATGTGTTTCATCGATCGAAGTGTATTTTCTGGACTATTTGGTTTCGATCGAATCTGATAGTTTTCTGGAAAGTAAGTATTTGGTCTTAGTGTTTCTGGATTTGTTCATATCCGATCTTTGTTTCCTTCGATCTTAGTGAAATTGGTTTATTGCTTGATTTGTTTTTAATTCCTTCGATCAAAGGATCGAAGGATCTGTGTTTGGGTTCGATCGAATCCCAGAAATTCTTCGGGTTCTTCGATCGGATTCATCGTGTTCTTCGGTGTTATTTGATATTATCGTTTGGTTTGTGGTTATCTGCTTTTAGGCTTTCGACCTGAGCATTAGACCGGATACGTGTTCCCCGGTCGTTTCATTAGACCGGACACGTGTTCCCCGGTCGTTTAATTAGACCGGATACGTGTTCCCCGGTCGTTTCATTTGACCGGATACGTGTTCCTCGGTCGTATCATTCGACCGGATTCGTGTGCCCCGGTCGGTTCATTCGACCGGATAAGTGTATGACCGGACGTGTCCTTCGACCGGATACTTGCTACCTCCGGGCATACCTTCGACCGGATATTGTTTGACCTGATTTTCTGTTTAGACCAAGTGTCTGTGTGTTTCTTCTATTTTATTGTATTTGGATCATTCTGTTTGCCTAACGATCATTACAGTGCTCTTAAGTTAAGAAGTAAAGATGAACTTAAGGGATGCTCTAGCCATCGGTTCTGACCAAAAGCCCCCGGTGCTCTTTCGGGGAGAGTACCCTCAGTGGCATGACCGATTTATGAACTTCATAGAAGCAAAATCCAACTATGAAGTTATATACAAATGCCTGACTGAGGGTCCACAAGATTGGCCAATGAAAGTGGTACCGGCAAACCCAGCTGAAGGTTTGCCAGAGCGACAGATTCGGAAATCTATTGGTGATTTTACTACGAAGGAAAAGGAAATGTACGAGGCAGAAAAGCTAGCAAAATCTTATCTTCTTCAAAGTCTACCTAATGACATCTATGCTTGTATAGATAGCTTCAAGGACTCATCGAAAAAAATGTGGGACCAAATAGAGAAGATGATGATGGGAAGCCACATTAATAATCAGCTGAAGGTGACCAACTGTATCACCAGATATGATGGGTTTAAAGCACGAAAGGGTGAAACGCTGACGGAAACCTACGAAAGGTTTAATATGCTTCTAAATGATCTTCAGAAAAATAAGATCACAAAGACGAACACGGAAAACAGCATAAAGTTCATGAACAACTTACAGCCTGAGTGGAAACCGTTCGTCTCCCATATTCGCCACACTCAAACCTTGGAGAAGCTGTATCTTCACGAACTCTATGAAATGTTGCTCCAAGATGAAGAAGAAGTGATGGAACTTATTGGGAAAGCTGAGGAAAAGCCAGCAACAGATCAAATAGCTCTAGTATCTGAGAGAAGAGGCAAGTCCGTCAGCCGATCATCTGGAAAAGAGCCCGTACTGACTGAGTCTGAACCTGTAGATCCCGATAGTGACTCGGATCCAGAACTTGCGAAGATGAAAGAAGCAATGTTGTTTCTCACTTAAGCATTTCAAAAGAGGAAGTTTTTCTCCAAGACTTCCAACAAGCAAAGAGTCTCTACTCGTCGTGATCATCGAGAAAAGTCTGAAGGTAACAGTCGCTTTGAAGCTAGTAAGAAGCCTGGCAAGAGACATGAAGAAAAGCGGAAAGACGAACCGATCAAATGTTACAATTGTGGTCGGTTAGGTCATTTCGCCAAAGATTGTCGCAAGCCAATTGTGCGCAACGCCGACTACTACCGAGCCAAGCTGCTTCTTGCCAAAGAAAAGGAAGCCGGTAAAGCTCTAATGGCTGAAGACGATTACTGGTTACAAGTGTCGGATGAAGAACCTGAGGATGCTGAAGCTCATTTGTGTTTCATGGGCAATCATTCATCACCATCCGATACTGATGAAGAAGATCACAATGCTCCTTGCCAGGTATGTACCCCTTTTCATGAAGCTTACTTGATCAGATGCAACTTTTAATGAACAAACTTGACTCTTACAAGCTTCTGTTAAAAGAAAAAGAACAACTTCTCTCTTCTCTGGAAAACCGTGTCACTAAGCAGTCTGACTTTATGGAAAATCAAAGCTTAGAAATTTCTAGCTACATGTGCACTATTTCTAATTTAAGAGAAGAAAATGTGAGGTGTTCAACAGAGTCACAAAATCTAATGACCAAAGTAGATGACCTGACCGATAAGCTCCGTATGTCTGAGACCGAGAAAATTGATTTGGAAAATCAAAACGCGGCTTACAAAAATGAGAACATAAGGTTATCTAATCAGCTAGAAGAGCTTGAAAAGAAACTTTATAAATGTGGTCAATCTGATCAAACGCTAAAGCTAATCGCACCAAAAGAACCAAAGTACGGAAATGTGGGAATCGGGTACGATAACCCTAATTATTTAAACAAGGCTTTATCCAAAGTTCCTACGTTATATGCATCTGAATTCTTTGGATTAGACAAAATCTTTTCGGAATATAAGATACATTGGACCACACCCACTGAGGAGGAAGAATTGGAAGATAAGTTGAGAAGAGAAAACTCTGTTCTTTGTAAAAGGACAGTTCCTTTTGTGTATGACTCATTAAATGCTACTTATGATACTGACAAACCCCGTTTCCTGTCATCCGATTTTTTCCATAGTTACTCTCAAGCTAAACTTGATACTAACACTGTTAAAACTGAGAAGGAACCTCAAGCTCCCAAAGTTTATGTTCCAACTCTGATTTTAGAAAAGAAACTTGTTCAGCTAGAAGAATCGTATGCACTAGAAAGGGAAAATTTTCAAAAGGAAAAGCAAAGTCTTTTATCTAAAATTGAGTGTCTCAGTTCCAACAAAAAGGAGACTATGTCAGATGAGGAAAAAGAATTTTACCAGACGGAAATAAAGAAGTTGCACTCACAACTGGCCACTATGGCAGCAGATCATCTAAGAGTGCAACTTCACAAGGCTGACCCTAAAACTCAACCTTCCATTCTCCAAAGTGAGATATCTCATCTGTCTGAAAACTCTTATCCTTCGTCTGACACATCTTCCAGCAAAGCTTTTATGGGTGACTCGTCACCAATCATTTCAAATAAAGGAAAAGAGCCTCAAAGTTTTGATTCAGATCAGTGTTCTGATTGTAAAAATGCTTCCGCCTATGATCTACTCTCAACAAACTCTTCCAATGCTCTGAAGTCCTCATGTGATAAGGTCCTTTCTGATGAGGAACTTGAATTTTCCGCATTCTTGAATTCTGGGGTGTGTTTAGATAGCAATTTGAGCCAATTTGATTTTAATCCTTCTCTACCTAGCCATGTTGAATTTTTAAATGAGTCATGTGAGCCTCCGGTTAAATTTTATAAGTGTGAATGTTCTACATCTGCCTCGCAAAAACCTTCTGTGAAAAATTCTTCAAAACCTTCCAAGTCTAAATCTAAAAGGCGTTCACAGAAGACGAAAAAGACCGGTCGCTCTCAAATGTCACAATCGTCAATTTTCAAATCCTCTGACTATGGGTTTAACGACATTTCAGATACGTATGGTCGGCGGAAAGAAGTGAAATATGCTTGGGTAGCTAAGAAGTCAAAAGAGAGCTCGGCAACATCAGAATTAGTTGATCCTGTTTTAAAGTCTAGAAAGAACAATAACAATCATGATGTTTTTATTTCTAAACCTCTAGTTGATTGTAATGGAACTCTTCCTTTAAAAGTTTATTCAATTCCGCAATTACTTCAACTGTCTCATGATTGTTTGTGTTGTTCTTATTGTGGATCAAATGATTTTGTTGATAGCCGTTATGCATCTGATTGGTTTGGTACATATCATATTGCTCATAATAATTCTCATCGTAATGTTTCCCGTGAAAGACAAAGACCCAATTCTAAACGGGTCTCTAAGTCGGGTGTTAAATCTAACCCCAAAGGACCCATTTACGAATGGGTACCTAAAAAGAAATAACCTGTTTTGCAGGACGGTCATGTGTGGTATCTAGATTCAGGTTGCTCTAAGCACATGACCGGA
Organism: Arctium lappa; assembly: GCA_023525745.1. Lineage (NCBI taxonomy): Eukaryota > Viridiplantae > Streptophyta > Magnoliopsida > Asterales > Asteraceae > Arctium > Arctium lappa. The sequence goes on along the minus strand of CM042059.1, from coordinate 59,789,936 downwards.
AGAAGGGAGCTTCTCACAAACTTCACCGAGAGGTTTTGTGGAAATGTACGGTCCGGGAATGATCACTCCTCTCCTATCAGGGGTTACGGCGATATTGTCAAAGATAATATCACGATCAAGAAAGTCTCCTATGTCGAAGGTCTCGGTCACAATCTTTTCAGTATCGGTCAATTCTGCGACAAGAATCTCGAGGTTACTTTCAAGGCTAAAAGGTGTAGCGTTCGAACTGAGGATGGTAAAGAAATACTTGCTGGAACGCGACGCACCAACCTCTATACGATCGACCTCTTATCCTTGAAACCCGATAAGGAAGTCTGTTTGTTGTCCAAAGCATCTGCTGAACAAAGCTGGCTATGGCATCGTCGTCTCTCGCACTTAAGCTTCAAGAACATCAACAAGTTGGTGCTCGGGGGACATTTCAAAGGTATGCCAGACCTCAAGTTTGCAAAATATCATCTGTGCGCTGCCTGCGAAAAAGGCAAGATGAAAAAGGCGTCTCACAAGCCTAAAGCCGTTCCGAGTACTTCTCGGTCCCTTGAGCTAATCCACATGGACTTATGTGGACCGATGCGCGTTCAAAGCATAAATCACAAGAAGTATGTCCTGGTGATGGTTGACGATTTCTCTCGTTACACTTGGGTCCGATTTCTCCGTTCCAAGGATGAAACTCCCGAGTTGATAATCTCTCTTCTGAAAAGCATTCAAGTCAGTCTCAACCAAGTAGTTCAGACCATCAGGACGGACAACGACACTGAGTTCAAGAATCAATTACTCACCACTTATCTCACTTCAGTGGGTATCTCGCATACTTTCTCCGCCGCTCGTACTCCTCAGCAGAATGGAGTGGTAGAACGTCGAAACAGAACTCTAGTCGAAGCAGCACGCACGATGTTATCTCATTCCAAGCTACCACTATTTCTTTGGGCAGAAGCTGTTGCTACCGCTTGCTATACTCAAAATCGGTCTAACATCAACAAGCGGTTCAACAAGACTCCATACGAGATCATCAACAAACGTATTCCGAACATCAACTACTTTCATGCTTTCGGATGCACCTGCTTTGTCTTAAATGATAAGGATGATCTTGGCAAATTCAGTCCCAAAGCGGATGAAGGAGTGTTCATCGGCTACTCTCAACACACAAAAGCCTATCGTGTCTACAACAAACGGACGAAGACCGTCGTTGAAAGCGTAAACGTGACTTTTGACGAGGCCCCTGAAATGGTTTCTGAACATCTCAGTTCAGAACCCGCGCTTACTGGTGTGTTAGCTTCTGGACAATTCCGTTCGGAAGCCACACAATCTCCAGTGGATCCAAATCATGCGTCTACGTCAAGAGCACATCTTTCTGATTTGAATTTACTGTTTGAATTCTTTTATAATGACTTATTTAATGTTCAGTCTAATTCTAAGTCATGTGACAGGAATACTGGTCAAGCACCAGAAGTGACACAAGTCACTGGCCCTACCGACTCCGGAGGTCCATCCTCGCCTGGTGCTCCATCCTCTACTGCCAATGATCAAGCTTCCCCGAGCTCAAGTGAAAGACAGATTCTAGCTCAAGTTCTTGATAACGGTGCTTCTGAACCGACTCCTGTTTCCGTTCCCCTTCCTGCACCGACTCCTGTGGAAGGTGCTCTTGAAGCTTCCTCTCCGGCAATCCCGGAACCTCCCATCGTTTCATCTCCAGCTGAGTCGTCCTCGACTCCGAGTTCGTCTCCCACTACGAAGCTTCTACTTCACAGGCCATCATCCCTCGAGGCAGTTCAGGCCTTCCCCCAGGTGGTCATGTGGATTCCGATACCTCCCATCAGACATATCAACCTCATCCGCACACCATTAAGTGGACTTGAGCACACCCCCTTCATCAGATCATCGGTGACCCCTCCACACCAGTTCAAACTAGATCCACCAGGGCAAATGACTGCCTATTTACCTCGTTCCTCAGCCGTGTCGAACCGTCCACTGTCTCTGAAGCGCTGAATGATCTGGACTGGGTAATTACTATACAAGAGGAACTCAACCAATTTGAGACCCTCAAAGTATGGCGCCTAGTTCCCCGACCTAAGAACAAGACGGTGATAGGGACTAATAGGATTTTTAAGAACAAGAAGGACGAAAACGGCATTATTGTTCGGAACAAAGCGCGTCTAGTAGCTAAAGGATATCGCCAGCAAGAAGGAATTGATTACGATGAGACGTTTTCACCGGTTGCCCGCATTGAAGCAATCCGCATGTTCCTCGCCTACGCCGCTCACAAGAATTTCATCGTCTTTCAAATGGACGTGAAATCCGCGTTTCTCAACGGCGTCCTCAAGGAGGAAGTCTATGTCTCGCAACCCGAATGCTTCATGAGTACTGAAAATCCGCATTACGTCTACTTTCTCGACAAGGCCCTCTACGGTCTTAAGCAAGCGCCACGAGCCTGGTATGATGCACTCTCATCCTTCTTAGTCAAGTCTAGCTTCTCTAAAGGTAAAATTGATACTACTTTATTTATTAAAAGAGAGAAGAAAGATATCATTCTTGTACAAATTTATGTTGATGATATAATCTTTGGCTCCACGAACCCCAAGTATTGTCAGAACTTCTCTGCCTTAATGAGTAAACATTTTCAAATGAGCATGATGGGCCAAATGAACTTTTTCTTGGGTCTTCAAGTAAAACAATTACAAACAGGAATTTTCATTAATCAATCTAAGTACATCTCGGATATTCTTCGGAAATACCAGATGGAACAATCTTCATCTATGAAAACCCCCATGTCTACGACTCTAAAGCTTCACTCCGATCCTGACGGTAAGGATGTGAATGCTACTATTTATAGAGGTATGATTGGCTCTCTGATGTACTTGACGGCTAGTCGGCCTGACATTATGTTTTCGACATTCTTGTGTGCAAGATTTCAGTCAAAACCTAAAGAGTCTCACTTAGCTGCGGTTAAGCGAATTTTTCGATATTTAAAAGGTACTGCTGATCTTGGTTTGTGGTACCCAAAAGAGACAGGTTTTGAATTGACAACCTACTCGGACGCTGACCACGCTGGAAACATGCTGGACCGGAAGAGCACGTCGGGTCATGTTCAGTTCTTGGGCGATCGTCTTGTCAGCTGGGCTTCTAAGAAGCAAAACTGCGTGTCCACCTCCACTGCCGAGGCGGAGTATGTAGCAGCCGCCAGTTGCTGCTCACAAGTCATTTGGATGCGCACCCAGCTCAAAGATTATGGGTTTAATTACTCCAGGATTCCCATCTACTGCGACTCGAAGAGCGCTATAGCCATATCAAGCAATCCCGTCCAGCACACGAAGACGAAGCACATTGATGTGCGCTATCACTTTATAAAAGGTCACGTGGAAAAAGGTACTATCGAACTCTATTTTGTTAATTCAGAGCATCAGTTAGCAGACCTATTTACCAAAGCCTTTGACGAAAAACAATTTAATTACCTTGTGTCCAAGCTAGGTATGCTAAATTTGAAAGTTTGATCCGTTCGCAGCTCTCTACGAGTTTCATTCAATAACGAATGACTGTGACAAATGCACCAGTGCCTTGTCTCTGGTTGCTATTATCCACACTCATTGGTTATTGCCTTTTACTCGTTCAGCTCTGTGTCCGTTACGAACTTCTGTATCAACAAATTAGATTTCGTGTTCTCCCGTTTCTTTTGTGTTCGTGTGTTTGTTTTTGTGATTTTTTGCGCAGTTTATCTATTCTTCTCTGAAAAGTGCAAGTTGATTGTGGCGGATCTACACCCCGGTAATGTGTTCAGGGGGAGCACTAGCGTCAGATGGTTGGTAAGTCTCACGAGTCCTCCATTCGAGGGGGAGCAGGTAAGAGGGTTCTGTGTTTGGACCTCCTCATGGTAATCATTCGAGGGGGAGCTAGGTCTCGTGTCTCCGTTTTAAATTTTCTTTAATTCTTTCAAGTTTTATTCTTCTTCTCTCCTTAGGTTTATTTTTTTTCCTTCAAGTTTTTTTTTAAGTTGTTTTAATTATCTCTGAAAACTCCAAAAAGATTTTTTTAAGGTTTGTGCTTTGTGTTTTTGATTTGGTTTATTTGTTAAGTCTTGTTCGGCCCAAGCCTTTTCCCCTGCCCAATTTTTTTTCCTCGGCCCAAGCCCACAATTCCTCCGGGGTTTATAAACCCCGGTCGAAGGGTTGTCTCCTCATTCGATCGTTTCTTATCAAACGCTCTTCGCCTTCATCGCATATCTCTCTCTCTCGCCCGGATACCGATTCGACCGACCATCTCCTTCGACCGAACTCCTTCGACCGATTCCTTCGTCTTCATCTTCTACAATCGATAAGGTAGGATATAAACTGTTTCGCTTTGCTTAGACCGCATCGATCGAAGTTAATCGATCGATTTATCCGTGGTTTTGATCTGGATGTTCCCCGGAGATATCTCTGTGTCGCTTTATCTCCTCTGGGGAAACATTACGATCTAGGGTTTTGCCCCGGTCGTAGGCTCCTCCGGTCATATAACACCTCCGGTCGAATGACCACCGGTCGTATTAGACCCCCGGTTATATGGATCCTCCGGTCGAATGACCACCGGTATTAACAGACCCCGATCTTAGTGACCTCCGGTCAAAGCCCTTATCCGATCCAACATATATCCGGTCTTATGAGACCTCCGGTCGAATGCCTTGTCCGGTCATGCTTTTATCCGGTCTTATAAGAACCCCGGTTGAATCTTATTCGGTTGAATCAAATTTCTTTGGTGCGTATAGTTATATCTTTTAAATATGTTTTTGTTGGTAATATGTGCTGGTGCTAGTCTATGGGCCTTGGTGACTCACCCTAATTCACGAGTAGGGTTTGCTCTTCCAATTTTTGGAGTTACTATCCGGTGTGATCTAAATCATGACTGTATAACTCCAACGACTATTATCTTTTCCCAAACCTGCGTACTAATCGATTAATTCTTCACAGGTACAATGGCTCAAAATCAGCCACCAGCGATTGACCCAATCGCAGATGCGGAACTGATTCCCGAGGATCAGTTCCTTCCACTTACAGCAAATAACTACCATCTCGATGTGACCCAACCTGCAATTCAACATCAGGTCATCATCGAGATACTAAGGGGCCATCCACTCTCCTATGCTCTAACGGAAACAGCCACCGTTCCAATCATATACCTACAGCAATTCTGGCGTTCTCTACATGCGTTAGAAGCCGATGGTGGTTTCCATCTTGAAGGACGGATAGATCACACACCAGTGCTTCTCACAACTGATCTCTTCCGCCAATTTCTTCGGTTACCGACCGCAGGGTCCGTAGCAGGCCAAGAAGACTTCGACCCACTTGTCTCTGATGCTACATTGTGCACCGATCTTCTCTCGTTGGGATACAGCGCAGAACTCCGCATACCATCAACCTTCAACCGCAAACACTTATCGATGTTATGGTACACACTATTCACGTATATCAATCGGTGTCTTTCGTCTATAACGAAAGGCATTGATCAGACGAGCGCTCCGATTCTACGCATCTTCCATGCGGTGGCATTCAATCGCCACGTCGACTTTGCCGACCTTCTATGGTTTGAACTCATTCAGAGAGTTCGGTCTACTGCATCTCGCAAGTCAAACTTCATCCCATTCATGCGGTTCCTTCAGATTATCATCCGGAACTACATGAACCTGTATCCCGAGATACAGCCCCGCACAACCCACCCGACGTGCCCACAACATCCAACTCGCAAGATACCTTCTCGTGCTGATCCGGAAGGTGTTGTCGCCCGACTAATCCCAGTCGGTGTACTAGACCATGCTCGTCCCACGGCACTGAGTGTGATAGCGTATAGGCACACACACAACATCCCAGCTCCTATGGTCCGGCCAGGACCGGCAGGACCTGCCCAGGGAGCGAGACCTGAGCGACGTGAGGGTCCGCGTCCACGAACGAGAGGTAGGAGCGTCCGGATAGCTGGGGCTTCCGGACAGGGTGTGTCGAGAGCTATTACTGTGAGGGGAACTGGAGTGGGCAGTGCCGTTGGAACGAGCCAGCCTAGTTCTTCAAGACAACCATCTTCGCCACCAACAACAGAGACTCCAATGACAGAAGAGGCAACAGATTCTGAAGCCTTTCAAGTTCAGTCCTCTTCTGTCGCTGCTACTGAAGAAACAACAGTCACTTCCGACACAGAGGAAACCCAAACCGCAACATCGGCATCAAATGAAGAGTTTTCTAACTCTGATGGTGACGATAATCAGCCCCCATCCGGAGAGATAAGGATAGCGGAGGGAGTATTAGTTGAACATCAAGAAGTGAGCTGTGTGAGGGAAAGCCGGAGTAAGTTACATTCGGAGAGTACATGAGTGACGGGACAACCATCCTCGGTTGTACCCCCCCTAGCCACGTCTAGCCAGGTAGCCACATCTGCTACCCAGTCTCATGTGTTGGGACTGGGTATTGAAGAAGCCGCCGTGGACCTAGCGGCGCACTTGCACGCCCAACCAAGCCACTCCACCATCTCTCAACAGATGGTGGTTTCACATGATCACGGGGATTTAGCACATACGCTATCGGGCTCTCACTTGGAGGGTGCCGATATTGAAACAAGAGAACAGCTGCCCCCGTTCTCGCCTTCTTTGCATGCACGTTGTCTAGAGCCATTTGTTATTCATGCCATTCCTAGGACACAGATTCCTTTTTCGGCTATCGCCGGTAGCCTAAGTGGCCCGGCCGGAACATCCATAGTAAACCCACCTTCGGGTAGGTTACGAGGATTGGGTGGAAGTCCTACCACGGCTATCATCATGCCAACCGTGCATGTAGGCGGCTCGACTTCTACAGTCGTAGCTACAACGGGAAGTCTAAGTGACCCCGGAGTTACCCCATCTGAGTTTGTCTCAAGGGAATTCATGGACGGTGCCCTAAAGGCTGTCCAATCTATGATGATGGAGGAGTTGGACAACATCAAGCGCATGGTCAAAGGCAAAGGTCAAGCGACTGAGCCGGAGGCCACATCTATTCCATCTTCTCTATCACCTGCGGATCTGTCCATACCTGAACTAAAATCTATCCTTCTCGCCAAACTTATAGCCCAATCTCAAACCGAACCCACCCAGGATGCTGATTTGTTATCACTACTTCGTTCTCAAACATCCACACCTACCTCAGCTACACTCCATATCGTCTCTGCCGAAGCCTTCCAGATTTAGCAAGCTATACTTCAGTCACTTCAGCAAACTGTAGTTGTTTTGACTGAACGCCTTTCAGTAGTGGAAGATACATGTCGTGTCCAGGCAGAACGGCTCAAGCACCGACATGATGATCAGGATGATCCTGATCACCATGAGGGGGAGAAGCGCCAACGCATATCTGAGCTAGAGACACATGTAGTGGAGTCAGAACAGGTTGAACAGGGTATGGGTTCCGGTACTCGATCAGAAGGGCAGGGACAGGAACGGGAACAATGTATGAAGTTAGTACCATTTGACATTCCAAGGGTTGAAAAGCCTGAGGAACTTGATGAAGGTTCTCCGATAGTCCCTGAAGAATGGGCATTGATACTTGATCCGTATGAAGTTTATGAACCGACGGAAGAATATGCTAACACTGAACGAGCAGTGGTAGTCATGCAAGCCGAAATAGATGAGATCATTCATTCGGACTATCAGCCAGACGATCAGACTTCTGTAGCGGTTCCTCTTTTGACCAATTCTGTTGCTAATCCTGAATTTTCTTATACAGTTTTTCCCGAGAGATCTCCTCCAGCTTCACCAGTTAGAGACCCAGTCAATACAACTCTAGCTCGTCCATCCAAGTGGGAAAGAGTCCGAATAAAAGTTCCTTTCCTCGAAGAAAGTCAGAAAAGGATATTTGCCCACTGGATCAGAAAATATGATGAAGTTGTTATACATGGTCTACAGTCAGTGAAAAACAAAGAAAAACAGCGTGAACTTGTGTTCGTATACCGAAAGTTCCAGCACAAGTACTCCAAGACGAAGCTCAGGATTGTATCAGTTGATAAGATTATACCTGCCTACTTTATGAAGGTCAAGTATACGGACTTTATGGTTACTAGAGAAGATGGTCAACAATATTGCTTTTCTGATGCTGATTTTCCATGTTTGGAGCCACAAGATCTGCTGTATATCTTACGTGACTTAAAGACCAGAACCGTCAGACCCGGAGAAGTCATTGATGCTCTAGAAACAGTGAAAAGATACATGAAGTGTGCAATGAAACTTGCTTCGGTGGAAGATTTTCAGATTGGGTTAGAAAGTGATCAAACGAAGATTAATCTGTTCAAGCCTGATCTGAGTGTTCCGTCTGACGCTCTAAATGTACCTGCTTTTTCAGTTATAAAGATTCCAGAGTTTGGCATGTCATATGTGAACAACAACGGTGTTCTGCGATTTATCCGTTTTGATCAGATTGCCAGATTTTGTGATGGTACGTTGATGTTTTTGAAAGACAAGTTGAAGCGTGTTCTGAGTCAAGATGAAAAAGGAGTTCAGCTACTGGATTCTTCTTACAAAGCACTTGTTCTCAAAGCATTGGGCGAAATTGAAGAGCGACTGGAGTATAGGACTCAGATTAGATATTTCGAGATCAGCTTTGGTTTCCGAAAAATCTATGTTCCTAACTGGCGTGACTATCAACTTCTATTTAAAGGGGGAGATTGTTAGGGCTATTTTCAATGTTAAATAGAAGTTCAGGGTATTTTATGACAAGTTGTTAAAGTTGTAAGCTTGTTGGGCCTTAAAGCCCATAAGCCCATTAGGCCTGCGAGCCCGAGTATTTAAAGTTTTTTTTTATTTCATTTGATAAAAAAAGAAATCAGTATTCAGTTTACTAGTTCTTAAGGTTTACTTATCATTAACAGAAATTCTCTCTGTAAATCTTAACCCTTTGAAGTAATATCAATCATATGACTAGTTGCTGTGATCTATAATTTGTTCATCATTGTTCTTATATCTCTTGATTGCACTAAAACTGGGATCTACAGATTCTAATCACTGAAAGAGACACATTTGCTAAGGAAAGAAAAGTTCTTGAAGATAAAAATACTGAACTTCCCAAGCATATTTCTACTTTACAAGACTTGCTTGAAAAAGAAAGAAATATTTTCAAAGAAAAGAAGCAGTCTTTTGAGGAACAAAAGAAATTATTTGAAAAGAAAAATGATGGGATTTTCAAGGATATTTCTGAGAAAAACAAGAACTTGGAAACAGATTTTGAGCAAGAACGTTCATATTTTGAATCTGAAATATCTAAGCTCACATCCAAATTATCTGTTCTGTCATCAGAAATTCTAAAAGAACAGATGGCTAGATCTGATTTGAAAAAGAAGTTTGACACAATTATTTCTGAAAGAAACATTCTTTCCAAAAAGATGAAAGACTTACAAGCTGCAAACGTCAATTTATCATAAAAGATTTCAGCTGATGTGATTAGTCAATCACCTATTGATAATTCAACAGAATCAGTCTGTTCTTTCAAAACAGCTTCAAGTTCTATTCATGACAAAAATGTTTTGAAAAACAAAAGTGTTAAACCAATCATTGTCAAATCAAGTCAGATCAGACCATCAAATCTATTTTATGATAAATCTGTTGATGGATCAGCGAGCTATTATGTAAAATCTCTTGTAAAGCAATCAAAGAAAACTCAGATGGTCTGGAGAGTTAAAGATTCTTCTGAAGAGAAGAAGAAGGACACAGCATTCAAATCCACAACAAATGCAAAGAAGAACAGTACGCATAAAGGTAAATCTTTTGGTTATCCTGATATATATTACTCGACTAATCATCTAATCAGGATTGCTCAAAGGAAGATCTGTTGTTCTTACTGTGGAGAGAATGACTTTGTACAAAGAGAAACTGCTCACAACTGGTACGGTTCTTATAGAATAACTTCTCAGAATTATGGTTTTAAAAGATATACATCTAATGAGAAGTGGATTCCTAAATCTAACATACCAGGACCCAAATACCAGTGGGTACCAAAACCTGTTAAATCTGTTTTGCAGGTACCAAATACCGGTCTAGAGGGAGCAGGAATGATGGTTTTTGAACACAGCAGTTCAAAACCCTTACTTCAAAGTACAAGTGTTTGACTTCTAGACAAAACAGTCTAGGACTCGTACTTCAAAGTACAAGTTTATGGCTCTTGAATAATTCAGTTCAAGACCCATACTTCAAAGTTCAAAGACTGTGGCTTCTGATCATATGATAGATCAGGACCCATTCTTCAATGTTCAGATAAGGATATTATGCAAAATATCCAGGGGGAGCTTAATAGACTTAAATCATTCCATAATGATTTGAGGGCGAGCTTAAAGGTAAATATCTTTTAATCCTAGATCTCTGATTGTTTGGAAGAAGAACAACTTTCAAGCATGAAAAACAATTTCTTAAATGTTCAAACCAGTTCTCTATTCTCAAAAGATTTAATGAATTTAGAAGTGTGATTTTAAATGTTTTTCATTTTTTAGCTTTAATGTTTAACTGACCGTGTGTTTCCTAAGATCAATACTCTCGTATTATCTTGTCTATATACTGTAAAGTATTCACACACATCGGTTCAGTACTTCATTTTAATCTATTATTACCATGTCTCTAAACGAACATATTTTTCGATGGTAATACTCCCGTTTGCTTTCAAATGTTGTTGATCATCATTCATCATTTCAAATTTGTGCTTTTATTGCAAAATTGTTTATATTTGTTCATATAAACAAATTATCCAATTCTTTGATACCCTAACCATTTCATTTGATCTGATTGATACATTGTCAGGTTCTCAAAACAATTCTCTTGATTTCATTTCATTCATTCAATATTCTTGTTTTGAGAGATCTTCATTGTTCAATTGCTCAAATCTCATGAGCATACATTTTTTATTGACAATGATATCATACATTTTATGCTTAGCTGTTCAATTAAACTGTTGATCAAACATTCTTTTTAGGACAAAATTACATGGGATCAGTGTGAGAACTTAAACAGAACTTCCATGGATTCACGTTAACCAGTGTTTCCTACCCAGGAAGTAATCCTAGAGTGATTGAGGGGTAAGGGGTCATAAATCAAAGAGTGGGGGAGATAACTCATCCGGTTGAGTTTTTTTTCTCATTGAGCTGAGGTAAAATGAGAATGAGAGTTTGGTTAGCAGTGAGCTTAAATGTTTAAAAAAGAAAGAGGGTGTGAGAACAGAGTTAAAAGAATATTAGAACTCTGCACCAACCACTTTCTGAGCCGGGCATCCACATCTACTGATTGGTTCACATTTTTTGGTGACCATCATTGAAACAGGCAGTGAGCCCATGCCAACTCTTGCATTAACCCCACCAACCACTCGTTTCTTTCTTAACAAAGAAATGTTTCATTCTCTTTGGGGACGAAGCATATCTGCTATCTAGTCTTCACTCGGAAGATTTAGATATTGAAAAAGAAGGAAAGTTGCCCCCACCTTCGCACCTCTTTCATGCACATTGAGTCCGTGTAATACTTGTTGCTGTCTCAACAGTTTATACAATTTGAGCCTTATGAAATACAATCATTGTGCTAAATTCTTTCATACACAAGCACGAGCACACAGAAAATTTGTTTTTCTGTCAGAACATTCATAGATAAACCTTGTGTTTTTCAATGATTGAATGGAATTCCTGGGGAGTCATCATCAAACCAGCTCCTTAAATTGTACATTCGTTGTACACAGTAACTCCGTGTTACTGACAGGCACTTCTAACTGTTTCATTTGTTGAATCAGGGTTACAATGTTAATTATATCTGAATTTGAAAAGATTCGGGTATATACAGTTATGATTCGGTTCAGATCAAAAGGAGGAGAATGTATTTTCGAGGGGGAGAATCAAAGATTATGTTGAAATTGAAGATGTTTTAATGATTATGACGCTCACAATCATCAAAAAGGGGGAGATATCTACAAAGATCAATTTTAAAGATAAATGGTGAAGATAATCCTGAAGAGATAATTCTGAAAGTTCAAGAAGAGATAATTCTGAAAGTTCAAGAAGAGATAATTCTGAAAGTTCAAGACAATTCAGATGCTTATTATGTTTCAGAGACAGATTCTAAAGATGATTCGAGAAAGTTTGTTTTTCTGAAGACTGATCAGAGATTGCAGAAATGAAGATACAAAGATCAGAGATCCCTCGAAGTTTCAAAGTTTAGAAGAAGTTTAAAGAATTTCAAAGAATTCAGATTTACTAGTGAAGATTTGTTGACTTTCCAAAATTGCAATGTGAAATACTTTTCAAGCTTATCTGAAGATTCTTCAAAGATTAAAAGACTGAAGACTTTTAAGAGCTTCAAAGTTCAAGACTATCAAAGATCAAAAGATTGAAGAATCGAGTGCTGAAGACGTATGTCAAATTTTTATTAAATCTTGAATACAAAGGGGGAGATTGTTAGTGTATTATTGTATACAAGATTGAATAGAAAAAGTCAAGTCATGTAAAGTCAACAGAGTCAAAGTCTGTATTAGTCTAATATGTGTTTACTTAATATGTAGTTAATCTTGTGAGCTTATATCCTTGGTATAAATAGGGATATGAGTTTAGAATCAATGTAACTAAGGAGATCGCATTCATATTAATATACATCAGATTGGAACTCTCTCTCTCTAGAAATAATACTGTCATATCTTAATTGAGATTGCTTGAATTGATTGAGATTACATTATCACAGATTATCAACTTGCAGATTTGTTTACCAAGCCACTTGACGAAAAGAGATTTAACTTTCTCATTTCGAAAATTGGCAGGTTAAACATCAAGACTTAATCTGTTGTTACCTAGTACAGTTTAGTTTTGTTATTTTTCTTCATTTCTTTATTTTTAATCTGAAGGATATCTGCACTGAAAGGTTTTGTTCATGATTTCAGGGGGAGTTAGATAACGCTTACTAGATCCATATTCTAGGGAGAGTTATAGATATTTGCATATTATTTTCACTTACATATCATGTGTTGCATATTTTCAGGGAGATTAAGGACATTGACTTTTGATTACATCTATTCAGAACTCGTTCTTAACAAGTTTTATTGCTCTCCTGTCTTTTTTTTCAATAAAGTTTGTGAATAAGACTTTGTATTTTGACGACTTTTGACTGAATGCAAAATTTGAGGGGGTACTTACATGATAATATCTTTCATGACTTTTGAGTTGACTTTATGAGATTTAAGTTGAGCGTAAGGTTCATTCTAAACTTAATCTCATACATGTCTGAAAGAAGGACGACTTTCTTATATGTTAATGTAATAGTTTACATCAACATTTGACTTTTGTAATCTTTGACTTGTAAGCCTTTGAGAATTTCTTGTCTTTGAGAGTTTCATTGGTGTGAGAGTTTTAGCAGCATATAAATACCTTGTATATTGAGAGAAGTGGAACATTGTATTGAGCGCACATCATTGTAAGCATTCGACTTAAGTGAGATATATGACTTCGACATTCTCTCTCTAGATTCTCTCTCTGTGTTTGAATTGATTGTGTGATTAATTGATCATGGCTTGAAATTGTGTTAGAGCAGAAATATGTTGGATACAAGATCATAAAGGTTGAAGATAAAAGTTCAAGAAGTAAAAGCTTCAAAGTCAACTCTCAAGCATCAAAGTCAAAGACTTTGTAATAAAGTCAAAGTCAAAGTTTTTATTTTAGTTTCCTTGTAATTGTGTGTAAGTATAAATAGGTTCCTTAGCTTTGTAAGTGTAAGTAACATTCAGATTGTAAGAGTGTAGAGTATATCAGAGAAGAATCGTATAGAATATTATTCTAGAGAGAGAGAGTGTTTGTAGAGAGAGAAAGTAAATCTTATAATCTTGGTGATTGAATCAATGACATGTGATTATGTTTAATTCTCATTTTGATTGTTTTGTTATGATTAGAACTTGAATTCAGGGACGAACAATTGGTATCAGAGCAGAGAGAAATTCAGAAACATGGATTGATTTGAGAAATTTTGATCGAATTGCCAAGAACACGCATGTTGACTGTGTTGGATCGATTTTTGAGTGTTAATGGTGATTTTGATTTTATTTTGGTGTTATAGAACTCGTAATTGATTTTAGAATATGTTTAGTGTTGATTAGTTTGGCAAATTCACAGTAAATTCATGTGAATTTTGGATTTTTGAGATTTTATTTCGAGTTTTTTTTAAGTTCACTGTGTTTAGATCGAACATGTAAAATTGTTTTTTCTTGTTGAATTTAATCGATTGTATTTGATTCGATTTATGTTCGAGATGAATTCTGCAAGATTTCAAGCCCATTGAAGATGGTTTGAATCGAATTCAGTGCAAAAAAAAACGAGTTTTTGGAACTGCAAGTCAAGAACTCACAAGATCCAAAGAACTCGCAAGTCAAGAACTCGCAGACCAAGAACTCGCAAGGACCAGGAACTCGCAGGATCAAGAAAACGCAAAGGCTACGATTTGTGTTTGAAGTGAAGAACTCCCAAATAGTTTCGTGCGAGAAGCATAAACTCGCACATCACTAGGTGTGAGTTGTTACTGTTCAAAATCCTTTGTTTTGCGCGAAGTAGTTCCTGCGAGAAGTGTTTCTTGTGCGAGTTTTCATTTTGCGAGAAGTGAACTATTGGAAATTTTTCTAAGTCCATAACACCCAAGAGGTCTACGAGAAGTAATCTTGCGTGTTTACATTTAGCGCGAAGTGATTTACTGAAAATTTTCTAAGTCTCGAACGCGCGACTTCGAGAACTCGCACAAAGTGTTTAGCACAAAGTCAAGAACTCGCACGTTGTTATGTGCGTGAAAGAGAAACACGCAAATCTCATCGTGCGTGAAGTCAGAACTCGCAAGCTTTGGTGTGCGCGAACCAGAAACTCGCACGAGCCTTCTTGTGCGAACCTCAGAACTCGCAACGTTCAGTGTGCGCGAACCTAGAACTCTCACGAAGTGCGCTTCTGTATCCTTTGCTTTGCGCGAAGCAAAAAACTCGCAAGTTACTGTTTTTGCGCGAAGCTAATTTTCTTTGGTTTGAGAGTTCCATACTTAGAATTTTTCTGAGTTTTCTGAAATTTGTCCAAATTTGATTTTTTGTAGATCCAGTTTATTTCTGAATTTCTAACGATAATTTCAAGTTCTTTTTGTGATAACAGGTGTAAAGATCAAGATGTCATCAACTGAAGAGATTACTAATCTGGAAGCCAAGATGGCCTCTCTTGAAAAGAAGATTGTACAAAAGAATGCAAAACTTGATAAGTTATATGTTGATGTTGTTGTGTCTAAAGAAAATCTTGAGTACTATAAGCAGAAAGAAAATGATCAAGTTGCTACTTTTATTAGTCTTAAAGAATGGATGCATTCACATATGGGTTTACTGAAAAAGGCAACTAGTTCAGGGAAATTTTTAGATTTCTTTGTTGCATATAAAGAACATATAACTCAACTTGAAAGAGAAGTTATTTATGCTTTGAAAGAAGATAAATGGTTGGGATCTGAGAAATTCAAGACTGAGAATTCTTAGTTGATTAGAAAGATCTCTGACATTGAAAATCAGATTGTGCAAAACCAGCAAGAAGCTTCTGTTGAAACTTATGAGGAGAAGATTAAGAGTCTGGAAGATGCTAATGCTGAGCTTCGAAAGAAAATATCTGATTTGGAACGAAAGATGGTCAAAGATAAAGATGATTTTGAGAGTGAAAAGAAAGAATTTGCAAAGAAGTTCTCAGACTTTTCAAGAAAGAGTTTTGAAGAAAAGAAAGCAGTTGAGCTAAAATGTGTAAAACTTTCTCAACAGATTTCAGATTTTGAGAAAGTAATCATTCTAGAAAGGGAAAAGTTTGACAAAGAGAAAAAGATCATAGAACAAAAGAATGTTGGATTCTTTAAAGAGATATCTGATGGAAGAAAGAATGTGGAGAAAGACTTTGAAGAAGAGATAAAGAAGCTTACTGAGAAGCTATCTGAGCTTGTTAGCTTAAATTAGCCCCCAATTTAATTGAATGTTTTATAAAGAATTGTATTTTGGGATTTTTAATAAGTTGTATGGGCTTGATCCTTTTTATTGTAAATGGGCCCTATTAATAGGTGCCCATGGATCATTTGGTCATTTAGGTTTTTGGAGAGAACACTTTTCACACACAGATCAGGTGAATTTCATGAAAGTCGCTTAAATGTTTAGTCTGATGTTCTTCCCATTTTCCTCTCCATTGATTATCAATCAAAGCATACGAGATGAGTTCTTGATGAATATTGTTCTTCATTTCTATCTTATTTCTTATTTTATATGGAGTTCTTCTTTTGTTGTCTATATTGGGATCTAACAATTGGTATCAGAGCCAAATGAAGAAACTCTTCTTCATTTCGGTCATCTATGGCAACAATTGAAGATTGGATGATTATTTTGTTGTTTTGGTGCTTAGATTGATTCAATCACATGATCCTTGACACAAATATCATTTTTGTGATTTATTCACTGTTTTGTGCTTATTAGAAATCTATTTCTTCATTTAGATGATCTTTGATAAAATATTTGATTGATTTCACAGAAATACTGAATTCTGCACACCACATGTTTGATGAAATGCCTATGTGAATATTTGATTCTATTTAGATCAAATTTGATCAGATTTATTTCATGTGTGTGTTTTGATCCTTCCTACTTTATTGGTCTGATTTGATAAGCACTAAGTAGATGGTTGATCTATGATCCAATCCTTGTGTGTCCATTGCTATTTTAGCATCTCTATAGTTAGGTTGTTGATCTTAGATCTGACCTTAATATCATTCGAGATTGGACTCTCTTTGATCCATATTTTGTTCAAAATTCCGCTGCTCATAATCGATTAAATGAAAGACTTGGTGATGTGTTATATGCTTAAAGTCAGATCTGAAACGAGTTTTAGATCTGTGATTGCTTAAATTCAACTTTCTGAATTGATCAATCAAAAACTTGACTCTTTGCAATCTTTGTTCTATAAGTCTTATAGAGATCGTCTTAATCTTTATAATCAAATTCAATTGGTAAGTATTTGATTAGAATGGAGGATGTCACAGAGAGAATAAAGAGTTTGTATTGATGATGAACAACAAGATTTGTTCAAATGCTTCTGTCAATTTGATAATAAAACTAATTACAGATGAAGTTCATCTTTTGGAAGCTTGTTCAGTATCTGTTATATGAATATGGATAGAAGTGAACTGAAGTTATGCAACTATGTTGTGATCAATGATGATAATTAACAAGATTCTCCACAAGATTTCAATTTGTGTTTGATTTATGATTGGGAAACAGCAAGAATTCGATAAGATCTACAACAAGGATGTCAATTTGAGGTTGAGACAGCAAGATCTCAGATCCACCCATGCTCAGTTCGAATAGATTAATGTTGCTATGTCCAGAAGATCAATGTTCATTCTGAATTTAATTCAAAGTGCAACAGAATTTAATATGTTCATGTGATTAATGTGTTAAAGTGCAGCAGAAGAATATTTTCAGAAGTTCAGAGCTCGACTTTAGAGATACAGAGATATGGATATTCCAGAATTACAAATGTGTTGTCAGAGTTGTGATCAAGTTGCTATCAAACAAAATGTTTATCTAAAAACATATGGCTATTGTCAATTCATAAGGGGTTGTAACAGGAAGTAACAGAAAACTGTTGTTGTCAACATACCAGATTCTGCAGTTGTTTAGCAGTTTTTTTTGTTCACGGTACAGATTCCAATCTGTTGCTGTGTTTGAGTAAAACAAAAAATCACTTGCTATTGTTTGAAGATTACAAATGTGTGCAGATTCTGTTCTTGCTAATCGTAGGTCGAAAACAGCAGATGATGTAGATGCTGATCATGTATATGATAAGTGAGTGCAACATAATTTGATCTTTTGCTGTCAAAGAATGTCCCGAATTTTATCGAAGGATATTCAGATACATGCGTGTGCTTTATCAGAGTTTCATCTAAGGCTGATCAGAGTTGGTTCAAGAGTGATCAGAGTTTTGATCATGTGTATTCAGAGATCTAATCAAGGCCAATCAGAGTTTACACTTGCCATTTTTGTGTTAAAGTGATTTCTTGACAGCTTTGCACACCTGTCGTATTTTGCTTAGATTTCCCTCCTCTAATCTCCAAATTTGACGAGTCTAGATGCGTTGGATTCCTAATACACAGATGAACATTTTTTAGGTTTTGAGATTCGTCTGAATCAGTATGCTAATTGGTCAGAATCTGTGTTAAAGTCGGTATATAGCTGTTGTGTGAAGAGAAGCTGCTGTCAAAACAATGTTTGTTGCTGTGTGGTTCAAAACAGCAAGCTGTCGGGGATGTGATACTGTCCAGATTTTAAAATGTGCAACAACAGTTTAATAGTGCATCCAGAGTTCTAACATTATTGTTCAGAGATGTTTCCAAGGTTGTACAGACATGTCCTAAAAGGAATGGTGACAGCAAGAGAATTTGCAGAAGCTACAGTAGAAGATGTAGCTTGGAGATATTAAATGCAGATCAAAGCTTTGTTTTTGTTCAAAGATGTTCTCACGCTGTCCTTTCGAAGAGTAGACAAAAGGATGTTATTCCGAGCCTCTGGAAGACTTTCATTTGTACAGAGTTATGGCAGATTGATTTCGAAGAATGTTGATACAGACTTCAGAGAATGCTGTCAGAGAGGTTAATCGCACAGAGTTGTCCTTGTGTTCTTCCAGATTTGTGCAAATGGAATTTGTTTATGTTGATTAGTCCATAATTCAACCAAGACTTACTCCAGAAGTTGATTCAAACGAGTTTGTTGTTGTCATGATTTCAGCCCATAATCAGTTTCAAAATCGCAGAGTTGCTGTCAGATTTGCACAGCCGTAGAATTTTGATCATATCTCTCTCATTATCGCTCCAAATTGCATGATTGTAGATGCGTTGGAAACCTAAGACACAGTTGTTCAAATTTGATGTTTTGAGTTGTCCTGAAATAATGTTGCTTATAGGTCAAAAACAGTGTTGAACTCGACAGAATGCTGCTGGACAGAAAGCTACTGTTGTGTGTATTGATTCATATTTCATTTGTGCAGATCCGCAACGGGGCTGTTAATTTGGCTTTGTGACAACATGTTTTTCAATCTAAAGAAGCTTGTATGAGTTTGCTGCTGTTTTTTGTTCAAATTATGCAGCAAAAGGTTTAGATTTCGTCCATAGTTCATACCAAAACAGAAAGTTGCTGTCCATTTGAAAGAATAGCTGAAAGTTGTTGTTGTTCGACTTGCAAATTAAGTGCAAATCAGAGTTTTAATCACAGATTGTTCTAACACTTTTCAGAGTTTGAATTTTGCTTGACCAGAGAGATAGATGCAGGTGTACATCCAGAACTTAAACTAAAGGTCGTGTGGTTCCAGAGGTGATCAAACAGAGGCTGCACTGCATAGTTTTGCGCAGAAGCTGCAGAAAGCTACTGTTGAGCTGTTGTCCATAACACATTGTTATGCGCAAGGCCTCTGTAAGGCTTTCCAGAAGTAAATATGTGCAGAGTTAATCGCAGAGATGCTCTTATTCATGCTCAGAGGCACGTGCAGATGTTTAGAGGCAGAAAGTTCACATCAGAGGCTGATGCACAGAGCCTCTGTAGGCTGTCTAGAGGGTGTACAAGTTGATATTCAGAGATGCTTATGTTGTCCAGCTTTAAAGAGGTAAACTACAGAGGCAGATCGCAGAGCCTTTGTAGATTGTCCAAAACCTCAGTAAGGCTGTCCAGAAGGTGCAAAAGTAGTTCAAGCACTGCAGAAAAACACAGAGGCTGCGATAAATTGATCAAAGATGTGCAGAGCCTCTGAGGCATTCCAAATGTATGCGTACAAAAGTTTGAAGTGACGCACAGAACCGAATGCACAAAACCTCTATGCATGCACAGAAGTTAAGAGATTATCCACAGAGGCTCTGACCGAGAGCAACGCATCCACATGATGAGCTCTGTGGACCAAAAATTTGAAAGAGATGTTACCAGAAGGGAGGACCAGAGGTAGACCAGAAGTAGATACATCAGAGGTCGATGGTCCAGAGATAGAAATGAGCCAAGAGCCCGAAGCCCGAATTTTTCGAATATTCTGACAGCATTGCGCTGTTTTAGAAACACACGCACAACTTTTTACTCGAAGCTACGATTTACATGAGTCCAGTTGCATTGGATTTCTAAAACACATATGTATGACTTTGAGATTTTGAGTTTTCTCAAATTCCATGAGATGATATGCCAGAAATTGTTTCAAAGTCTGCGTTAGAGTGCTGGACCGAAAGCATCGCATTTCACTCGTACTTTTTCCGCTTTCAAGAATGGTGTTCTCTCAACGTTTCTTCATGGTTTCAATCTAAATATGTGACACATTGTTTGTCACTCCCTTCTCCGTTATTCAAGTTTAAGGCTTGGTGTTGAACGCTTACTCAACGAGATCTTAAAAGTCAAATTTTCTATTTTGACGACCGTTCTGCACAGCTGTGGGAAAACTTGCACAACTCACTCATTTTTCATCCAAAATGGATGAATCAAAGCTCGTTGGAAAACTAAGAGGCTGGAGTTCAATGTGCGTAATTTATGTTTTCTCTAAAACATGTCCTTGATGGTCAAAAACAGTGGTGAAGTTGAGACATGAAAGCTGGACAAATTTGGGTAATTCGTCTAAGTCTTTCAAGAATATGAGCCTACATTTGAGGGGGAGATTATGATGCTTAGAAGACTCGAAGAACGGCACACCAAAGCTTCTAAAGAAAGCAAGGGGGAGACTATATGATGATGCTTTCTTTATAAAACATTAGGGGGAGATTGTTAGCTTAAATTAGCCCCCAATTTAATTGAATGTTTTATAAAGAATTGTATTTTGGGATTTTTAATAAGTTGTATGGGCTTGAGCCTTTTTATTGTAAATGGGCCCTATTAATAGGTGCCCATGGTTCATTTGGTCATTTAGGTTTTTGGAGAGAACACTTTTCACACACAGATCAGGTGAATTTCATGAGAGTCGCTTAAATGTTTAGTGTGATGTTCTTCCCATTTTCCTCTCCATTGATTATCAATCAAAGCATATGAGATGAGTTGTTGATGAATATTGTTCTTCATTTCTATCTTATATCTTATTTTATATGGAGTTCTTCTTTTGTTGTCTGTATTGGGATCTAACAGAGCTATCTACAAATGCACTGAAATAGCAGAAAGCGAAGTCTGAATTCAAGAAAGAGATTAACCAACTTGTCAAAGAAAGAGATAGTTTTGCTTCAAAGATAAAAGAGCTTGAAGACATTATTTCAAAGGATGTGGTGACTAAGCAAACGACTCCAGAGTCACAAATCCACACACCTAGAAATAGCTCAGTTCGTTCTAACAAGACCGCCTCAAGCTCACATCTGAAAACTGTTTCTACAAAAAGGTCAGTGAATTTATTGATCAGATTCGTAAAACTAACATTTTCTATGATTGGGAAATAGATGGTTCAGGTACACATAGAAGGTGAAGAATAAATTATAAAGAAGAGATGTTGGTTTGGAAGGTGAAACCAGTAGATGAAGAGAAGAATGGTGAGAAGAAGGAAGAAAAGAAAGGAAAGAAGTATGAGAAGAAAAGTAACAAATCATGTGTACATGCATCAACAGCCAAAAAAAAACAAAGTGTTAAAAGGTAAACCTGATTATGTTTATTCGAGAGATCAATGGATCAGGTTATCTAGGAAATGGTATTGTTCTTACTGTCATACTTATGATTTTGTGCATAAATATAGTGATCATTACTGGTATGGTTCTTATTCTACTACTCCTAATAGAACTGCAACTCACAACCATGGACCCAAATACCAGTGGGTACCAAAACCGAAAGATGATTCTGTGTTGCAGGCAACTAATGTCAAGTGGGAGTAGGAGAACCGATGTAAGGCTTCTGAATAAATCAGTTCAGAACCCGTGATTCAACGAACTGTGGCTTCTAAATACTACAGTTCAGGACCCGTACTTCAACTGAGTTTGACTTCTAAACACAACAGTTTAGGACTCGTACTTCAATGAACAAAAGAAATGATACTCCCGGCTTAGCGAGTTTAAGCGTCTGCGAGTTTCACTTTGAATAGTGACTTGCGAGTTTCTATACTTAGAATTTTTTTTTTCTGAGAAATTTTTCAAAACTGTAATATGGCCTTTAATAGTGAAAAATATTTCTCTAGCGGGACCCCCGTGCTAAGTCTGCGAAGGGGGACATATTTCTGATTGTCATAAAAATTTCTGATTTTATATTTCAAGTTTTCTGTATTTTCTTGATTGTTTCATTTGGACTAACGATCAGTTCTAGTTTCTTATTGTTATATTTTTCAAACAGGTTAAACAAGATGACTTCCAAAGATGCTCTTTCAATTGGAACCGATGTTAAGCCTCCAGTTTTATTCAAAGGCGAGTATGAACAATGGAAGGACAGATTCTTGGATTTCATAGACAGACATTCAAATGGAGAGAATATTCTTTTGTCTATCACCGAAGGTCCAATGGTTCCAATAACAATTCAAGTACCTGATGTTGACTCCTCTGATAGTGAAGATGGAACTGAGGAAAGAGAGCAGAAGATGAAAACAGTGATAGTGGATATTTCTCAATACTCTGAAGATCAGAAAAGTCGATACAAAGCAGATAAACAAGCGAGATCATTACTTCTTCAAAGCATTCCAAACGAGATCTACATCAAGATTGATAGCTATAAAGGCAATGCTAAGAAGATGTGGGATCAGTTGCAAAAGATGATGATGGGATCCAAGATTGGAAATCAAATGAAAGTGGCAAACTGCATCAATAGTTATGAGGAATTCAAAGCTAAGGAGAATGAAAGTCTGGAAGATACATATGAGAGGTTTGTATTGCTTCTAAATGAGCTGACAAAGAATAAAGTCAAAAAGAAGCAGTTGGAAAACAATGTCAAATTTCTGAGTATCCTACGCCCGGAATGGAAGAAGCATACAAGAAGAATGAAGCAAATGAAGGATTTGAATGAAATTCCTTTACATGAGGTATTTGAGACTTTGAAACAGAATGAAGAAGAGGTTAAAGAGAAAAGAGCTGAGAAGAAGAAGGCAACACAAGTTCCTGATCCTATTGCCTTAGTAGCTGGAGAGAAGGTGAAAGAAAAGAAAGAGAAAAAAGAGAAGAAAAAGAAGAAAGTGATGATGGAGAGAATTTGAAACAAGCCATGCTGTTGCTGACCCGTGCATTTCAGAAGAAATTTTACAAGAAGCCGGGATCAAATTCTCAACGCTATTCTTCATCCAGTTCAAAGAACCACGAGCACCGACAAAAAGTGGAAGGTAAGAGGTATGAAGAAGATAGATATGTGGAGAAGAAATCAGATGAGAAGAAGAAGTTTATGAATGACTACACCGCTGTTGAAAAGCCAGCAACTGATTCAATCAAGTACTACAATTGCGGCAAGATGGGTCATTTTGCAAAAGATTGTCGAAAGCCGAAAGTTCGCAACTCTCAGTACTATCAGAACAAGTTGCTTTTGGCAAGACAACAAGAAGCGGGTGTTGCTCTAATGGCTGAAGATGAGTTTTGGCTGGATTACTCAGAAGGAGAAGAGGATGACAAGAAAGAAGAAACAACTCATATCTGTCTCATGGGCAAAGAAGTTAAGGATGACGAGTCAGATGATGAGGCAGTTAATGAGGTATTAAACTTATCTGAAAAAGATTTTATTACCAAAATGGAAACCATGGTGGTTGAGCTACAAAATTTACAAAATAATCTGAAAAAGGAAAAGAAAGAGTTGTTAAAAAGAACAAGAAGATCTTTGAGCTTAATACGTCTGTTATTTCAAACAATGATCTGATTGATTCTTTACGCAAATCTGATTTTTATTCTAAATCTAAAGTAGATTGTTTTGAAAAGAAGATTTCTGAGTTTGAAGGTAAAGTGTCTAAATATGAGTTTGAGAAAAAAAATGAATCTGCACTAACTGTTTATAAATTGCAGGTTGAAAACAAGAATTTGAATAAGAAGGTAAATGGTCTGGAAGCAAAACTTTATGCGAAAGGTCAAACAGATCAAACCATTTTTCTAAATGCACCTAATGAAGAGGCTGATGTTAAAGAGAAATGGGGACTTGGTTTTGAAAACTCCCATTATCTTAAGAAAGCCATCAGAAAACAGCCGGCACTTTATAACTATGATTTTCTTGCTTGTGCTGGTAAATATACTCATTTAAAACCCAAATTTGTTACCAAATTGTCAGACGAAGTTGAGGCCAAAGAAACTGAAAATAGAAAGAATAAAAAGAAAATGCAACTACCATTTAACTATGTTAAGTTAAATGATAGTTATCTTTCAGAAACACCAAAAGTTCTTTCAAACGACTATTTTGTTAGTTATTCTACTTCTGAGATGAAGGAAAAACCTGCAATAGCAAAGGTTTATGTTCCTACATCTATTCTTGAAAGCAAAATAGTCGAGCTTGAAAATGTTTTATCTGATGAAAAACTTTTGGTTAATATAGAACAAAATGTATTTTCTACATTTGAAAGAACACTGTTTTTCAAGTTAAATCAACAAAGTGTTCTACAGTTTCAAAGGAACCTCAAACTTTCTCTGATAATTCTGATGACTTATTTAAGTTTGCAAATGATTCTTTTAATTCTGATGATGGGTGCATGGAAGAATCTGATATGTTTGATGTCCATTCTAAACTTCCTAATCATTCTACTTGTCTTAAAAATGAAAGAGTGTTACCCAGTGATGTTCATATTGGTGAAACATCAACTAAGGTTGGTGATTCAGTTTCTGTAACTGCTGATTACTATGCTCACGGTAAGAAACATAAGAAACAGTGATTACAGAAACAGAAATACACTGGTACACAAAAGAAAACTCAATCCCGTAAATCTACTTTTCCTAATAAATCTATATCTTATGTTTCAGATTTAAGGAAGAAAAAGATAAAAGCTCAATCCGAATGGAGACCAAAACAGAAGGATGCTGAGATAGCTGAATCAGTTACTAACAATTCTTGTACTAAATCTGTTAGTAGTGATTCTGATATAGTTGGTCAATGTGCTTCTCATAAACAAAACCTTGTAACTTCTTACAAGCGTTACTCAATAAAGCAATTGATTCAGTTATCTCCTATTACTACTAAATCTCGTCCTAATTATCGGAAAACTGATTTTGCTTATTCTCATAATTCTTCTGATTGGTATGGATCTTATCATGTTAATTCTTCGAGATCAAATGTTTTTCAAAGTTTTCAAAAGAACAGAGGATCCATTTTCAAGTGGATACCAAAATCTTGTCCTAAACTGTTAGGGCCCGTTTTTAAATGGGTACCTAAATCTATTATTGTCTGATTTCTCTTGCAGACCCGGCATATGTGGTACTTGGATAGTGGATGTTCCAAGCATATGATTGGGCAAAAAGCTTTATTGTCTAATTATACAGAGAAATTCAGTGGTAATGTCAGATTCGGAAACGATCAGCTTTCACCTATCTTAGGATATGGTGACATTATTCAAGACAACATAACGATAAGTAAGGTGAGTTATGTCGAAGGCTTGGGGCACAACTTATTCAGCATAGGTCAATTCTGCGATAAAGGGTTAGAGGTCAACTTCAAGTCTAAGAGTTGCTCAGTTCGTACTGAAGATGGAATAGAACTCTTATCTGGAAATCGAAAGACCAACCTCTACACCATCAATTTGTCCAAAGTTCAGATTGATAGTCAAGTATGCTTAATGACAAAAGCTTCAACGCAACAAAGTTGGCTCTGGCACAGACGTTTATCTCATTTGAACTTTCGTTACATCAACAATCTGGTTCGTGGGAAATTGGTCAAAGGACTTCCTGAGCTGAAATATGAAAGACAACACTTATGCGCAGCTTGTGAAAAGGGTAAGATGAAGAGAGCCGCTCATAAACCAAAGCCTGAACCAAGCACTAGTTCTCCGTTAGAATTGCTACACATGAATTTATGTGGTCTAATGAGAACTCAGAGTTTGGGTGGTAAGAAATACGTGGTGGTCATTGTGGACGATTATTCAAGATACACGTGGGTCAAATTTCTTCGATCTAAAGATGAGACACCGGAAGTTCTCATTACATTCTTAAAGACGACCCAGGTGAAAATGCAGCGACAAGTCAAGGTTCTTCGAACTGACAACGACACAGAGTTTAAAAACAAAATTGTTGAAGAATATCTCGAATCCGTCGGGATATCACATCAGTACTCTGCTGCTAGAACGCCTAAACAAAATAGAGTAGTCGAAAGGCGAAACCGAACGCTGGTCGAGGTCGCTCGAACTATGCTTAGCCAATCAGACTTACCTCTATTATTGTGGGCAGAAGTTGTGTCGACTGCATGCCATACTCAAAATCGATCCATAATACACCGTCGATTTCAAAAGACTCCATATGAGTTGATCAACAACAGAACACCAACTATCAAATATTTTCACATATTTGGGTGTAAATGTTTTGTGCTTAACGACAGAGAGAGTCTGAATAAATTCAGTGCTAAGGCGGATGAAGGCATCTTTATCGGTTATTCTTCAACTTCTGCAGCATATCGTGTTTATATAAAGAAGTCAAAGACAGTTATCGAGAGCGTTAATGTCACATTTGATGAAGATATGGCTTCTGAACAACTCAGTTCAGAACCCGTGATCACTGGAGTATTAGCTTCTGGGCAGATCAGTCCAAAACCTGTTTCTACATCGAAAAATTGGGATAACGCTTCTACATCTACTTCACATTTAACTGATTTAGATTTGTTATTTGAATTCTTTTATGATGAGTTTCTTGGAACTAATGTATCTAAATCTGCTGTGACTAACAGGTCTGAAGATACAAGCTGTCATTATCCAGTCATTTCAGATGTTATTACTGAACAAGCATCCCCAGTTCAGTCAGAGACTCATATTCCTATTGTTACTCCTACATTTAAAGATGTTCAAACAAATGTTGAGCCATAAGTAATCGTTTCAGTTGGGTGTAATACATTGTCTTCTCAACAGCATGAATCTACTGTACCAACTGATACTTCTGCAACTAAGACTTCAACTGAAAATCCCCCTCTTGTTATTCAAACTGAAGATTCTGAAAGTGGATTTCTAGATGATGATCATATTCAAACTTCATCTACTCCACTCCCTCATGAGCATAGCTGGACCAAAGACCATCCATTACATCAAGTAATTGGAGATCTTAACAAGCCTATTCAAACTAGGTCAGCGACTCTAAACCAATGTATGCATGACTCATTCCTCAGTATTATTGAGCCAACACGAGTATCTGCTTAACTTGTAATCCGAGAAAGAAATTCATCTCTCCCATCATACTCATTTGAAAACGTGACACCATGAGGTTAGAAAAGTTTGGACATTCTTCGGAAATACAAAATGGAAAATTGTAAACAAATTGGAGAAATGTAAACAAATTGGAACCCCGATGGCACCTGGTACTAAGATCCACACTGATCCTTCGGGTAAAAGTGTTGATGTTAGAACATATAGAGGTATGATAGGTTCATTAATGTATCTAACGTCTAGTAGACCAGATATTATGTTTTCAACATGTTTATGTTCTAGAGATCAAGTTGCTCCCAAAGAATCCCATTTGGCTGCTGTCAAACAGATTTTTAGATATCTGAAGGGGACTGGAGACCTTGGTCTGTGGTATCCTAAGGATACTGGGTTTCAACTAACTGCATATTCAGATGCAGATCATGCAGGTTGCATGTTGGATAGAAAGAGTACTTCTGGTCACGTTCAATTTCTTGGAGACAAGCTAGTTAGCTGGGCTCAAAAGAAACAGTTATGTGTTTCCACATCGACTGCTGAAGCAGAGTACGTAGCTGCTGCAAGTTGCTGCTCTCAAGTCTTGTGGATGCGAACACAACTACGAGACTATGGATTCAAATTTGATAATATTCCAATATACTGTGACTCGAAGAGTGCAATAGCCATATCTGCTAATCCTGTCCAACATACTAAAACCAAACACATTGATGTAAGGTATCATTTTATAAAAGATAATGTAGAAAAAGGAACAATTGAACTTTATTTTGTAAAAACAGATTATCAACTTGCAGATTTATTTACCAAACCATTAGATGAAAAGAGATTTAATTTTCTTGTCTCTATGCTTGGTATGTTAAATCTTAAGACATAATCGGTTATTACCTACTAAAGTTACGTATTGTTATTTTTCATCCTTTTTTTTATCTTTATTTTCTGAAAGATATCTGCACTTTAATTGTTTGCTCATGATCTCAGGGGGAGTTAGAGAAAATTTTAGATTATCTACATTCATTTGAGGGGGAGCAAAATTAATTTCTGCATAATACTTAATTGACAAAAATTTTTGTGATGCATGATTTTAGGGGGAGCCTATAAGTCAAAAGGAGTAAGACTATGATTTCTGATTATTTCAAATCAGAACTCGTACATTAATCGTTTTATTCCTTTATGACATTTTATTTTTGAATAAATTTTGTGAATAAATTTTGACTA
Organism: Arctium lappa; assembly: GCA_023525745.1. Lineage (NCBI taxonomy): Eukaryota > Viridiplantae > Streptophyta > Magnoliopsida > Asterales > Asteraceae > Arctium > Arctium lappa. The sequence continues at coordinate 59,761,493 of CM042059.1, read as the reverse complement.
GACTTTGAGACTTATGCAGGATGAGAGAAGCTGACACGATCATATCTAAATGACTACAACTTGACTTTCTGAGATTTAAGATTGCTCGAAAAGGTAAATTTTTTATCTTAACCTCAAATGTATCTGAAAGAAGGACAACTTTCAGCTATAGAAAACATGTTCTTAAATGTTCAAACCACTTCCTGATTTTTAAACAGATTTTATAATTTGGAAGTGTGATTTTAAATGTTTTCATTTTTTTTTGTGATTAATTGATAAACAAACCGTGTGTTTCCAAAGATAAATACTTGCGTATTGTCTTTTCTATATACTTTCAAGTATTCATACACACCGGTTTGAATTTTTGTTCAACATAATCTTACCATGTCTCTAAATTGAAACATATTTTCGATGGTAAGACACCCCGCTTGTATTTCAATGAATTTTGAGCTATATTTCATTTCGAAACGGTCATTTCAAGAATGTCTATATTTTGTTTCGTATAGACAAATATCAATTATTCTTGACCATAAGCTTTAATTGATATATCATTCATTTCTGATCATTTTCATACAATGTCAGATTTTCAAACAAGTTTTTTGTATTCATATTCATTCATTCAATATACTTGTTTGAAAATACTTCAATGTTTTAAAAAAAATGCTCATATCTTTATGATTATATTCTGAGCATACATTCATCTGACATTTGTATATAAGCTTTAACTGATAAAGCTAAATCATCTGAGCAATACGTTCTTTAGGATCATATATGGGTTCTTTGTGCTAGGAATTAACTAAACTTCTATGGATTCACGTTAACCAGTGTTTTCTACCCAAGAAGTTAATCCTTAGTGATTGAGTGTGAGGAGTCAAAAGAAATGAGTGTGGGTGTGACGAGGTAAAATGGAAAAGAGAGTTTGGTTAGTAGTGAACTTATTGATTAAAAGAAAGAGGGTGTGAGATCAGAGTAAAAGAATATCAAACTCTGCACCAACTACTTTCTGAGCCGGGCAACCACATTACTAGTGTTTCATAATTCTTTCGTGAACATTATTGAAACAGGCAAATAGCCCATGCCAACTCTTGCTTAATACCCCACCAACCACTCATTTTCTTCTCAAAAAGAAGATGTTTCACATTTTCAATGGGACGCAACACGTTATCTATCTAGTTTTCATTTGGAAATCTGGATATTGAAAAAAAAGAAGTCTGCCCCATCTTCGCACTTCAATCATGCACTTAGAGTCTGTGTTTATCTACTGTTGTCTCAGTGGTTTACACAATGTTGAGCCTTATTAAAAAGCAATCATTTGTGCTTGAATTCTTTCTACACTTGCACGAGCACACAAAGAATTCGTTTCTTTGTCATAACATTCATAGAAATTTCCTTTGTGGTATTTCTATGATTGGATGGAAGCCCTGGGGGAGTGAACATCTCAAAAGCTTCTTTATATTGTGTATTTGTTACACAGTGACTTTGTGTTACTGACAGGCATTTTAACTGATTCATCTGTTGATTCAGGAATTACATGTTCTTAGTTTGTCTGGATTTGAAAAGATCTAGATGAATACTTGTTATGGATCACTGAATCAGAGGCTCAGTATGACAGATCAGTATGGTCAATGACATTTCTTGACGAAAAGTTTTGATGATATAGATGCTCAAATCATCAAAAAGGGGGAGATGATATGAAGAAATGTTAAAGTTTTTAAGTTTGGAAGAGATGATATCAAGATTTGATAAAGTTTTGTGAAGTTGATTTTCTGAAATGTTCAAGTCAGAAAGATCAAAGGGAAGATTTGAAGACAATCAAAGAATTTCTGAAGTTTTGAGGAAATTTTCTTTGAAGATTATTTTGTTAAAGCAAGGTGAGCTGAATCTGAAGATAATTTCTTTCCAAAGTCTGAAAGTATTATGTGAAAGATTTGGGGAGATTGTTCATCATTGAAGATATTTTTGGAAAGAAGACAGTCAAAAGAAAAGGGGAGATTGTATTGACAGAGTTTAATGTGAAGGCTGAGTTGCTAAATATTTCAACAATGATCTTGAATCCAAAGGGGGAGATTGTTAGAGCATAAATCAGTTGGATACAAGATCAAGCATACTGAAGGTCAAAGTTGAGAAAGTCAAAGCTGCTAAAGTCAAATCTTATTAAAAGTCAAAGTCTCTTAATAAAAGTCAATGTATTTGTATTTGTTGTTTCCTTGTATTAGATGGTAGTATAAATAGTTTTTCTATTTGTATTTGTAGTAGTTGAAAGTTGGAAAAATTGTAATATCAGATTTGAGAGAGAATACGTAGAGAGAGAGAGAGAGAGAGAGTTCTAGAGAGAGAAAGTGTAAATTGAGAATTAAAGAGTAATCAAACAGGTAATCTTTGAATTGAATCTTGTTTGTTTGATTGTTTTGTATTAGAAACTAGAATCTGGAACACACAGTTCTGTATCCTCTGCAAGGTCAAAGAAAAAGGTGTCTAAAGCTCTAGTTACCGAAGTTACTGACTCTGACTCTGCTTCAAGTGATGAAGAAATGGAAATTGATTCTGATCTAGATATTCAGAAGTTCTCTGAGGACTTAGCTCTAATTATGCGACGATTCAAGAAGAGCTTTGGCAAGAAAAGATTCTACTCAAAGCCAAAGTATGATGGATACAAGAAAGAGAAATCTGAGATGCGATACAAGCCGAGGCATGGAAAGAAAGAGGAAGGACGAGAAGACAGGAAGGAAGATAGAAGAGAAGGAAAGAGAGAGGAGAAGCGAGAAGAACGAAAGGATGAACCAGGAAGATGCTACAACTGTGGCAAATTTGGGCACTTCTCAAAAGACTGCAAGTTCAAGAAGGTAAAAAACTTAGAGTACTATGCAAGAAAGTCACTTATTGCCAAGAAAGCTGTAACGTCCTAAATTTCAGAGTAAATTAAAACTTCTCCAAATGGGCAACATGACATTTGTATTGATATAAACCTCTAAAAAGGGTATCAGTCTTTGAGACTTTACAACAAAACCTGTACTGATATAGGGTTTATCAAGAAACTAATCTAAATATAACTATCTAGATTACATCAGTTGACGATTCAAAATTCATCAAAAGGATGGGACTTAACAGATGCCCAACTATCAATACTTAGTCATCTCAAAATGCCTCGAGACCAAGTCCGTCTCTCAACCCTTGGAAACCCACCGCTAAGGGAAACCTGTTATACATATCATTTGAGAAAAAGTGTTAGGCTTAAAGTCTAGTGAGAACATACAGTTTATCAATATCAAGAGACATAAATATGTCCGTCCAAACGGAAACCTTTTCAAATGAGCGTTTCCAAAATAACGGTTGGTAAGAATAAAAATTCATTAAAACAAGGTCATAAACCTTCTTTCCAGAACCTCACAATTTAATGCACATGTAGTTCTTCGTTTTGGTTACTATATAGAACCTCACAATTTAATGCACATGTAGTTCTATATTTTGTTAACGGCCAGAACCTCACAATTTAATGCACATGTAGTTCTATAATTGTTAACGGCCAGAACCTCACAATTTAATGCACATGTAGTTCCATATTTACATTACTTGGTAACCTCAAATAATGAAATATAAGTCGACTCAAAACTTAGGGATCCGCTAGTAATGGTACAAACTTGTCACAACAATTTATGTGACCAACCATAGATAGTCATATGGTATAAACACATTTTATAAGCAAAATGTCATTTCCAGTTCAACTTCTGGTAAGAATGAAAATCATCAAAATGAGTTCATAAACATTCTTTCACATGTCCAAATAATGTGTAAGTAAAACATCATTTTACTTCAAATAAAATAGAATCCATCATAAAATGATCAGAACCCTAAAATCTCCCAAAAGTTAACTTATATCCAAAATGTATAAATCTTAAATCTGAAATCATGGAGATACATAGGAGTTCAAAATGTAACCCTTTGACATGTATAAAGTTTTAGAAAGGTAGTAGGAACTCACCCAATAGGTTTATATGAAAAACCCGTGTCAGGATCGAATTCTTAACAAGAATAAATTCTCAGAAACTAATATCAAAGAAGTTGCGGAATAACACTTTGATATTCAATAAACAGTAAACAAAACAGTGTATAATCAACAACTTGTAAACTTGTATTGAATAATTAGAATCACAAGATTACACACTCAACCTCAATCTTGAAGAACAAGCTCTTTCAAGACGAATTCTACTTCTCTAGAATTAGGAACTATGCCTTGAGGTTGATTTTCTCTAAAACTTAGAATGAATGATTAATTCTCAAAAGTTATCTCTAACTATTCTAAACAATACTATATATATATATATACTGAAGATAAAAGCTAATTACAATTAATAAAATATCTTCAGAATATCTTCCATCATTATCTCCAAGCTTTCCATAATCTTTAGTCCATCCAGCTGTCATCCTTCCATGCTAATTCTTTATCACATAAGCAGCATTATTCTTCAGCAGCATTAATACTCTGAGCAGTATTAACTCTACCAGTACTAACCATGCTCAGCAGCATTAATCTCTTCAAGTAGTACTAACTTTGAACTAGCAGTACTAATCTTGTTGAGCAACATTAACCATCAACTAGCAACATTAATAACAGAAGTACTAACTAGAAGTATTAACTGTTTTCTTCTAGCAGCATTAACTAGAAGTATTAATAACAGAAGTACTAACTAGAAATATTAACTGTTTTCTTCTAGCAGCATTAACTAGAACTGGCAACATTAACCACAGAAGTAGTAACCATGATGAATATTAACTTCAGAAGTAGTAACCATGTTGAACTAGAAGTAGTAACCATGTTGAATAGAAGTAGTAACCATGTTTGGCATATTTCAGACCCAACAACCCGAAGAACCAGATATCGACCCTTTAGACAAGACGAAGCTTTCTACACCGGAACCTCAGATCAAACACTTGATATATAATATCAACTCTTAGAGAGAGAGAGAGAATGATTTTAGAGAGGGAGAAGAGAGAGATTGAGAGATTCAGAAATGAATCTCAAACTGAGATATTTTGGGTTTTAAAACCCTTAAGTCGGTCCAGGCACTGTCGCGGGTTATGCCGCGACTTCAAGTCGCGGTGCAACTCGCGAAATGTCCACTAACTCAACCCAACAGTGAACGTTGCGGGTTATGCCGCGACTACTACTCCTCATTCAACTCGCAACATACCAAAACCATAATACAACAGTGAACATCGCGACTTATGCCGCGACTCTAAGTCGCGAGCAAGTCGCGGAACTTACTGGAACTTCACAATTCACCGAAACCATAAATCGTACGTTATACTGAATACGATGATAACGATTATGAGTTAAACACGAGATTAACAAAGATATAAATGTATTGAAAATCCGGGGTGTTACAATCCTTCCTAACTTGGGAATGATTTTGTCCCCGAAATCTACACTTATACAAAAAGGTGAGGATATCTTCGCTTCATATCCTCTTCGGATTCCCACGTCACATTTGCTCCCCGGTGATGCTTCCACTGCACCTTGACCAACGTGACTTCTTTGTGACGCAATTTCTTAGATTTTCTCTCCAAGATAGCGCCGGGTTCTTCCACACAACGGTTACCCTCGTCAACTGTCAATTCGGAGAGAGGAATTACGCTTTCCTCTTCCGCCAAACATTTTCGAAGGTAACAAATATGAAACGTGTTGTGGATTCTGCTTAACTCTGGCGGTAGTTCCAATTGGTAAGCTTGCAAACCTACCCGTTTGAGCACTTTGAAATGTCCGAGGAAACGGGGACTCAACTTCCCACGCTTTCCGAACCGATAATACCCTTCCACGGCGATACCTTAAGCAACACACGATCGCCCACTTGGAATTCCATCGGCCACTTCTTATCGGCATAACTCTTCTGCCAATCCTGCGCCGCTTTCAATCTTTCACGTATACATTTGACCTTATCAGCCGTCTCTTGCACGATTTCAGGTCCAGCGAACTGCTTTTCTCCCGCTTCAAGCCAACACACGGGAGTTCGGCACTTTCGTCCGTACAATTCTTCAAAAGGTGCCATTCCAATACTCGAATGGTAACTATTGTTGTAAGCGAACTCTACTAAAGGTAGGTGAGAGTCCCAGTTACCCCCGAAGTCGATGACACAAGACCTCAACATGTCTTCCAACGTCTGGATCGTTCTCTCGCTTTGCCCGTCGGTTTGTGGATGGTAAGCCTTACTCAACTTAACTCGAGTACCAAGCTCCTTTTGAAACCCCTCCCAAAAGTTCGAAGTAAACCGACTGTCGCGATCCGACACGATCGACAATGGAATGTCGTGCCTCGAGACTACTTCATCGATGTACAATTTTGCTAGCTTATCCATCGGTAATGTCTCGTGCATGGCCTAGAAGTGAGCGTTCTTCGTCAATCTATCAACTATCACCCAAATGGTATCGTGACCTCGAAGAGTTTTTGGTAACTTTGTCACGAAGTCCATGGTGATATGCTCACATTTCCACTCGGGAATCTCTAAAGACTGCAGACTCCCATACGGTCATTGATGTGCGGCCTTAACTTGCGAGCACGTAACGCAACGCTCCACATAACGCGCCACGTCGAGTTTCATTACCGGCCACCAATAATGCAACTTCAAGTCCCTGTACATTTTCGTACTTCCCGGATGAATGGAATATTTGGACTTGTGAGCATCTTCAAGCAAAAGATCACGGTTACCACCAACTTTGAGAACCCATACACGACCGTTGAACAGTTTTACCCCACGGCTGTCTTCCGTTAGGAGTAAACATTGCTTCATCATGACTTCCTCTTTAAGATTCTCTTCCAACAACGCTTCAACTTGCGACGTCTTGATCTTTTCAATAAGACTGGACACTAGCTCGATTCTCGAATGGGTAGCCCGAATACAACCGCTATAGTCCTTCCGACTTAACGCATCGGCTACCACGTTTGGCTTACCAGGATGGTAAAGCAATTCGCAATCGTAATCTTTAAGTAACTCGAGCCACCGTCGTTGTCTCATATTCAACTCCTTCTGATCAAAAACATACTTTAGACTCTTGTGGTCAGTATAGAGTGTACATTTGGTGCCATAGAGGTAATGTCGCCAAAGTTTCAGGGCGAACACCACCGCTGCTAACTCCAAATCGTGGGTAGGATAGTTCTTTTCGTGTATCTTAAGCTGCCTCAAGGCGTAAGCGATTACTTTGCCCCTCTGCATCAACACACAACCTAAACCCATCTTCGAAGCGTCGCTATAGACCACAAAGTCTTCTGACCCTTCATGTAATGATAAGATCGGAGCTTCACATAACTTCTTTTGAAGGACACGGAAAGCCTTCTCTTGCTTTTCAGTCCACACAAACTTCACGTTCTTTCGAGTCAAAACTGTCAATGATGATGCGATCTTTGAAAAGTCTTGAATGAATCTCCGGTAATAACCCGCCAGACCCAAGAAACTTCGGATCTTGGACGGACTCTTGGGAGGTTCCCAGTTCATCATCGCTTCAATCTTGGAAGGATCCACTTTCACTCCGTCCCGAGTGACAACGTGACCCAGAAACTGTACTTCTTCAAGCTAGAATTCACATTTGGAAAACTTGCGGTACAATCTTTCTTTTCTCAACACCTCGAGAACTTCGCAAAGGTGTTGTTCGTGATCCAACTTGCTTTTAGAGTACACGAGTATGTCATCAATGAATACAATGACCGACTTGTCGAGGAACGGTCGACACACCCTATTCATCAAGTCCATAAATATCGCCGGTGCGTTTCGTTAGACCAAAAGGCATTACGAGAAACTCGTAATGGTCGTAACGCGTTCTGAAAGCTGTCTTCGAAACATCTTCTTCTCTTACTTTCACTTGATGATAACCTGAACGTAAGTCAATTTTGGAAAAACATCCCGCTCCTTGAAGTTGATCGAACAAGTCGTCTATTCTCGGAAGCGGATATTTGTTCTTCACGGTTGCTTTGTTCAACTCACGATAATCGATGCACATTCTCATCGTGCCATCTTTCTTCTTGACGAACAGGACCGGAGCTCCCCAAGGCGACGAGCTTGGTCTGATGAAACCCTTCTCCAAAAGTTCTTGGAGTTGTGCCATCATCTCTTGCATCTCTGACGGCGCTAGTCGATAAGGAGCTCTAGCGATAGGAGTTGCTCCTGGCACAAGATCAATTCGAAATTCTACTCGACGATCAGGTGGTAATCCAGGCAAGTTGTCAGGAAAGACGTCTGGATACTCGCGCACAATCTTTACGTCGACCAACTTTGACTTTTCTAACTTGGTGTCGATCACGTATGCTAGGAAAGATGAACATCCTTTTACTAAGCACTTGCGTGCCTTAGCCATCGTGATTATTGCCACATCACCTTTTCTTTTCTCCCCATAGATCATGACGACTTCGCCACAGGGATTGGGAAGTCGAATTAACTTTTTAGAACACATGATCTCGGCATGATTGTTCGCTAACCAATCCATACCGACTACCACATCGAAACCTCCGATTAACATTGGCAGTAAATCAATCGAGAATTCTCTCCCTTCGATTCTGAGAGTACACTTCTTCAGAACATTACGGATCAGAACTTGACTACCATCAGCTATCTCTACTACTAATGCATCCTCAAGACTAGTAGTGGGCATAGCAATCTTTTGACGGAACAACTCAAATATGAAAGAGAAACTGGCACCCGTATCGAATAAAACACGAGCAGGTACAAAGTTTATAAGAAATGTACCCGATACCACATCAGCGGATGCCTTGGCCTCTTCAGCCGTCATCTGAAATGCTCGACCCGGAACCCTAGGAGGGTTCTCCCTTTTTGCCGCCGCGCTACTCGACATAAGCTTTGAGCAATCTCTTTTTACGTGCCCTGGTGTCTTGCACTCATAAAAGACAATTCCTCTGATCGGACAGTCACGGGTGACGTGATCAGACTTTCCACACTTATAACAAGACTGAGAAGGGGTATTACAGTTACCGTGGTGCTTGGTTCGGCATTTTTGACACCATCTAGCTTCCTGTTGACTGCTGAAGCTTCGATTTCCGACAAAAGGTCGGGATCTCCTGGGATGAGCAGAATTGCTCTCCCACTTTCTCTTTTCAGTAACTACCACCGCCTTCTCTGGTTTACTCTTCGCGTAAACCTCTTCCATAAACTGCGCTTCCTCAATGGTTTCCCGAAGGTTAGAGGCCTTCGAGTTTCGGACCATATTCATCATGTCCGACGGTAAACCTTTCAGATAGGCCTTAATTTTCTCTTTCTCAGTGGAGGCCACATGCCCCACTAACCCCAGCTTGTCCATGAATTGACGGGTATACTCCCTCACCGTCAAATTCCCTTTTACGAGAGTTCGAAATTCTGCCTCGATCCGATCCATAGCCATCTCATTACAATACTCCTCCAGCAGTTTTACCTTGAACTCGCCCCAAGTTAGTTGGGCCAGAACGGTAGGAGAGAGAGTAGATTGGATTACATTCCACCATGTCAGTGCGGTATCCCTGAGCAGTTGTGTACCGAATCTCACCCGCTGGTCATTACCACACTCGGATGAACCGAAAGTCTGTTCGACCGCTCGGATCCACTTGATACATGCAATCGGGTCTTCGGAACCCGAAAACTCTGGTGATCTACAACCCAGAAAGGATTTGTAGGAACAACTCTTCCCATCCTTCGATGTACCAATGACCCTATGCTCTTCAGATCTGACTCTGTTCTTGACACCTCCAGAGCCAACTACCACATTTTCTGCCATAACCTCAGGCCTCTTGGAGCTCGGATCTCGATCCTCTAACATCTTCAGGAAAGTCTCTTGCTGTTTCTCCATGGCCGACGTCACCATTTGCATGACACTGGCCATCATATCAGCTTGAGGATTTGCCACTGAAACAACGGGATTTGTGGACGCCAACTCCACTCTTGGCTCTGGCTCCACTACCCCAGTGAATATTGGTGGCATGCCCGGGGGAACGACTGCGGACGTTTTTACCACGGGATTAGGCTCACGCGAACTAACATCGCGTAGATCTCCGTCACCCAACGGACGACCACGAGTGTTCACCATACTAACGGATGATTGCTACACAAGCATGAGAAAGAGTAAGAAGTTGATTCTCAGGATAACACAAAACGTACTATAACGTTATCAATTGTCACTGTAATGGAATTTCAAGCACAGTTACGTATAAATATTCTCATAATAACATTAGCTAAGTGGAATTATGAATATACAATACCTAAAAGTTCTTGTCACCATTGCCACAACGTTCGACAACTACAATTTCCGTCGACTCCCAGACTAACTCATCTTAGAAGTTCTACCCAAACTTACAAATCAATACATAACACACTCAGTCTAAGTCTAGACATCTTACATTCATGCCTAGATCACTTAAACTAGAGCTCTGATACCAACTTGTAACGTCCTAAATTTCAGAGTAAATTAAAACTTCTCCAAATGGGCAACATGACATTTGTATTGATATAAACCTCCAAAAAGGGTATCAGTCTTTGAGACTTTACAACAAAACCTGTACTGATATAGGGTTTATCAACAAACTAATCTAAATATAACTATCTAGATTACATAAGTTGACGATTCAAAATTCATCAAAAGGATGGGACTTAACAGATGCCCAACTATCAATACTTAGTCATCTCAAAATGCCTCGAGACCAAGTCCGTCTCTCAACCCTTGGCAACCCACCGCTAAGGAAAACCTGTTATACATATCATTTGAGAAAAAGTGTTAGGCTTAAAGCCTAGTGAGAACATATAGTTTATCAATATCAAGAGACATAAATATGTTCGTCCAAACGGAAACCTTTTCAAATGAGCGTTTCCAAAATAACGGTTGGTAAGAATAAAAATTCATTAAAACAAGGTCATAAACCTTCTTTCCAGAACCTCAGAATTTAATGCACATGTAGTTCTTCGTTTTGGTTACTATATAGAACCTCACAATTTAATGCACATGTAGTTCTATATTTTGTTAACGGCCAGAACCTCACAATTTAATGCACATGTAGATCTATAATTGTTAGCGGCCAGAACCTCACAATTTAATGCACATGTAGTTCCATATTTACATTACTTGGTAACCTCAAATAATGAAATATAAGTCGACTCAAAACTTAGGGATCCGCTAGTAATGGTACAAACTTGTCACAACATTTTATGTGACCAACCATAGATAGTCATATGGTATAAACACATTTTATAAGCAAAATGTCATTTCCAGTTCAACTTCTGATAAGAATGAAAATCATCAAAATGAGTTCATAAACATTCTTTCACATGTCCAAATAATGTGTAAGTAAAACATCATTTTACTTCAAATAATATAGAATCCATCATAAAATGATCGGAACCCTAAAATCTCCCAAAAGTTAACTTATATCCAAAATGTATAAATCTTAAATCTGAAATCATGGAGATACATAGGAGTTCAAAATGTAACCCTTTGACATGTATAATGTTTTAGAAAGGTAGTAGGAACTCACCCAATAGGTTTATATGAAAAACCCGAAGAACCAGATATCGACCCTTCAGAAAAGACGAAGCTTTCTACACTGGAATCTCGGATCAAACACTTGATATATAATATCAACTCTTAGAGAGAGAGAGAGAATGATTTTAGAGAGAGACAAGAGAGAGATTGAGAGATTCAGAAATGAATCTCAAACTGAGATATTTTGGGTTTTAAAACCCTTAAGTCGGTCCAGGCACTGTCGCGGGTTATGTCGCGACTTCAAGTTGCGGTGCAACTCGCGAAATGCCCAATAACTCAACCCAACAGTGAACGTTGCGGGTTATGCCTCGACTACTACTCCTCATGCAACTCGCGACATACCAAAACCATAATACAACAGTGAACATCGCGACTTATGCCGCGACTCTAAGTCGCGAGCAAGTCGCGGAACTTACTAGAACTTCACAATTCACCGAAACCATAAATCGTACGTTATACTGAATACGATGATAACGATTATGAGTTAAACACGAGATTAACAAAGATATAAATGTATTGAAAATCCGGGGTGTTACAAAAGCTGAAGAAGGAAAAGTGCTGATGGCTGAAGAAGAAAACTGACTGTTCCAAAGTTCCGATGACGAGGAGCAAGCACACTTCACCCAAGTATCTTATATGGCAAAGCTGGATGGTGACGATGAAGATTCTGAGGCACAATCCGAAGATGCAAACTCTGAGGTAAGTGACAATTCTGAACTTATAGAATCTTTAATGGCCCAAATACATGGTATGAAAGATGAATTTGCTTTACTGAAAGGTAAACTTAGCTCTGCACATTGAAAGTTGTTGTGGAAGAAAAAGGAAAGGAAAAAGATGATTTAAAAGCTGAAAAAGCGTCTTTAAAAGAAAAAATATCTGGTTTAGAAACGGATCTTGTGAATCTTAATGCTGAAAAGGGTGAGTTTCAAATAAAATTTGAAGTTTGTTATAAAGAAAGAAATGAAGCTTTCACCAAAATCAAGCAACTAGAGGATATTAATATGAAACGAGGTCAGACTGAGCAAACATTAAATCTGTTGACCAATAAACTCCAAGATGAAAGGTTTTATAAACTAAAACCAGGTTTGGGTGTGCCAACTAACGAAATTTTGAAAAAGGCACTAGAGCACCTATATAACTTTGATAAATTTGTCTCCGCAATAAGACCCATTCTTGACATTCGTGCGACTTTTGTTGAAGCGAGTTCTCCTAAACCTTCTAAAGAGACCAAAGGTCGAGAAGAAATGGGAAAGAACAAGTCTGGTGATACTGATTCTCAAAATCTTTTTAAATCAGTTGGTTTTACATATGGTGATTTGAACAAAAGCTATGAGACTCGAAAGATCGCATTTACTGAGTTTGAATCACTATTTATCACACCTTTCAAAGAATCAGTAAACACCAACACAGTTCCACCTGAGACTGCATGTAAATATGATGAGTATGAATCAGATGTTGATCCATCTACGATGCCATCAGTCTCAAGTCCCATTGCTTCTAAACCTTTACTTATTGAAGAGGTTGAAGAAGAAAATGCTATCACGAATGAATCTTGTGTTCAAAATGATAAAAAGGAGTTTATTGAGTCCATGACTGAAGAGATATTCTTTGAAATGATGAATGCTTCAGACTCTGATCCTGTTTCTGATTTAAAGGGGTCAAATTCTGTGAATGATAATACATCTGAATTAATGAAGGAAATTGATTTGTTGCAACAATCTCTTGATGAGGTTGAAGATGAAAACTTTGATCTCAAACATACACTTGAAAAGTCTTTAAAAGTAAATCAAGAGCTTTGCACTGAGATCAATGATTTGAAAATCACTTTGTTTAAAAATTCTTCAAGTCATAAACAGATGTTCAATGATCCAAGCTGGAAGGTAAGAACCAATCCAGAATTTGATGCTCCTGCAAAATCATCAGTTGTTTACTCTGATTGTCCTGAATATCCACCGAGTATTTTTGAAAAGGGTGAGACTTCAAATAGCACTAGAAAAGAACCACCTTCTAAGTTAGAGACTAACAAGGTTCCTGTTTCAGATATAAAAGGTAATGGAGTTGGGAGGAGTAAGAAGAATAAAGATAGTAGTTTGAATAAGAATGATAGGTTATCTAGTGAATCTTTTGCTTCAAATAGTTGTACTTCAGACAGTGTTATTTTGAAAAGTAATACTTTTGATGCACATGAATGTAAGGTTTGCTCTGATAAATCTAAATTTATGAATTTTGCTCGAAAGAATATATATTGCAAACACTGCTGGGATAACTCATTCAAATACTACTCCCCTCCAAAGTCCAAACAGAGTAAGAGAAAAGCTAAACTGAATACTAATTCAAATTCTAATTCTTCTGTACAACCCAAAGTGTATCGAGCTAAGGTTGCCAATCCTACTTCTAAAAAGCACTTTCAGGAATTAAATATTAAGATGGTTTGGAAATGGGTTCCAAAACCGCGTTATGAATGGAGAGTGAAAGTCAAACCAGATGATATTCCTGAGTTGCTTGATGCTAACCGCGAAGGACCCATCCTGATATGGGTGCCTAAGCAAAACTAATTGTCTCTTTTGCAGGCCTGTCGATTGTGGGGAATAGATTTCGGATGTTCATGCCACATGACAGGATTCAAGCACCTCTTGCATAACTATGTGGAGGAGCCTACCGGAGCAGTTAAATTTGCCAATTCTGAAGCCGAAGGCCACGTCAGAGGATATGGAATGCTCGATAACGGTGTTGTGAAGATTCAAAAAGTGTTATATGTTGAAGGACTTGATCACAATCTGTTTAGTATCAGTCACTTCTGTGACATGAAATATCAAGTCCGCTTCACAACCACTCATTGCTATCTAGAGGATCCCGATGGTTACGAAGTCTTCAAAGCTGAGCGCCATGGAAATCTATACTACGTAGATTTTCCTACACTGTCTGCCACACGTCCAGTATGTCTACTAGCCAAAGCTTCTAAAGCATAATCGTGGACGTGGCATCGACGCTTGTCTCATCAGAATTTCCGATCTATAGCGAAGCTACAAAGACAAGGTCTGGTCAAAGGTCTACCAGAAATGAGGTTCGAAAAAGACTCACTTTGTTCCGCATGTGATTTGGGCAAAATGAAACGTAGTTCATTCAAGTCTAAATCTGAATCATCAACCTCATCTGCAATGGAACTCCTTCATATGGACCTTTGTGGCCCAATGCGAACAACATCTATCAACGGAAAGAAATACGTGCTGGTAATGATAGTCAGGTATACATGGCTCGGGTTTCTCGCAACAAGTCAGATGCGCCATAATTGATCATCGCTTTTATCAAGCGCATCCAAGTACGTCTTCGATTGCCAGTTCGAACCATTCACAGCGATAATGGCGTGGAGTTCAAGAATGACACCCTGAAGAGTTATCTTACTTCTGTGGGGATTTCACACAACTTCTCCCCAGCCTACACTCCACAGCAGAACGGCATTGTTGAACGGAAGAATCGCACGCTTGTTGAAGCAGCTCGTACTATGCTTGCATATTCGGATCTACCCATGTACCTTTGGGCCGAGGCAGTCACTACAGCATGTTTTACTCAGAACCGTACCATTGTGGTCAAGCGATTTAATAAAACAGCATATGAGTTAATCAACAATCGTACACCTAACATCAAATTTCTTCGTGTTTTCGGTTGCAGGTGTTACATTCTTAAAGAGCGTCAAGGATTATAAAAATTTGATAAGAAAGCGGATGAAGGATATCTCGTTGGATACTCTCTGACATCCAAAGCTTATCGAATTTACATTATTCGAACTAAGACGATTGTTGAGAGCATGAATGTCTCCTTTGATGAGAATTCTACAAGGACTTATGGACACAACAGTTCCAAACTCGGTAGTAAGCACAAAGCTTCTATTCAATCCAGAATAGAACCAGCTACTAAAGGTTCCACTTCTTCAAACTCTAACTCTACTTCATTTGAGTTAGATTTATTGTTTATTGATGCTTTTGATGATATATGTGCAGACTTTGATAAAGGCATATCTACATCAATAACAAGTTCGGAGGTCCCTACTATTTCTGAAGACATGTCTGGACCGTCCGAAGAAAAAGTCACTGAAACTTCACCTCCATCAGGTACAACTCAACCATTAGTTTCTGACTCTACTAATGTTGAATCTGTCTCTACAGATAGCTCTTCTGGAAAGGAAGTCTCGACTACTTCAACTGCTAGTCCAGAAGCTTCAGTATCAGAAACACCAGTACAAGATGTCCCGAGTACATCTATGGAGCAACCTGCAGTGCATGATGACAATGATGCATCAAATACGCAACAAACAGTTGAAGCCTTACCAAGCACACATCGTTGGACTAAGGATCATCCCCTAGACAACGTGAAAGGTGACGTACAAACCGGTGTCACGACAAGATCCGCATCAGCCAACTTCTGCATTGTTTTCAAGCTTCCTTAGTTCCTTAGAACCAAAGAAAGCATTTGAAGCTCTACATGATCCCTTCTGGATTTCTGCTATGCAAGACGAGCTTCTACAATTCGAAAGGAACAAGGTATGGCGCTTGATCCCACTACCTAAAGGTAAATATGTTATAGGAACAAAGTAGGTTTTCAGAAATAAGAAAGACGAAGCCGGAGTAATTGTGAGAAACAAAGCTCGTTTGGTCGCCAAAGGGTATTGTCAACAAGAGGGCATTGACTATGACGAAACATTTGCCACGGTTGCAAGGATTGAAGCCATCAGAATCTTTCTAGCCTATGCAGCGCACAAAAACTTTACAGTCTATCAAATGGATGTAAAGTCAACTTTCTTGAATGGCGTTCTGCATGAGGAGGTCTATGTGGCTCAACCTGAAGGTTTCGTTGATCCTCATCACCCTGATCATGTCCATGTTTTAGACAAAGCACTGTATGGTCTTAAACAAGCACCGCGAGCCTAGTATGAAACTCTCACTAAATTTCTACTTGCTTCTGGTTTCAAGAAAGGTATAGTTGATACAACCTTATTTCTTAAAAGGCACGGTGAGGACTTGATTCTCATTCAGATTTATGTTGACGACATAATATTTGGGTCGACAAATCAGAAATTTTGTAAGAACTTTTAAAAAATTATGGAGACAAAGTTTGAAATGTCGATGATGGGCGAATTGAATTTCTTTCTTGGTTTACAAGTAAAGCACTTACCCGAAGGCATATTTATTAATCAAGCTAAATACATAAAAGATATTTTGAAAAAGTTCAATATGTCAGATAGCTCAGTCATGAAAACACCAATGGCTACTGGTACACTCTTAGATGCAGATCCCTCCGGGAAACCTGTTGATCAAAAGGTATATCGTAGCATGATTGGTTCTTTACTTTATCTAACTGCAAGTCGCCCATATATAATGTATGCCACATGTTTTTGTGCGAGATATCAGTCTAATCCTAAAGAGTCGCACTTAACTGTTGTTAAGCAAATCCTTAGATATCTCAAAGGCTCTCCTAATCTAGGCCTTTGGTATCCAAAGGATCCTCGTTTTGATCTAACTGCCTTTACAGATGTTGATCATGCAGGATGTAAGCTAGACCGGAAAAGCACCTCTGGGTCATGTCAATTTATATGTGAGAAACTTGTAAGTTGGACTTCAAAGAAACAAAACTGTGTTTCAACATCCACTTCCGAGGCTGAGTATGTAGTTGCTGCTAGCTGCTGTTCTCAGGTCCTCTGGATGAAAACACAGTTAAGAGCGCAATATCCATAACTGCTAGCGTGTTCCTATTTATTGTGATTCCAAGAGCGCAATATCCATAACTGCTAACCCGGTACAGCATTCGAAGACCAAGCATATAGATGTACGCTATCACTTCATTAAGGATCATGTAGAAAAAGGTAATATTGAAATGCACCTTATTCAAACTGACTTCCAGTTAGCTGATCTTTTCACCAAGCCTTTGGATGAAAAGCGATTTAAATTTCTAATCAGTAAACTTGGTATGTTGAACATGTCTTAGACCTTACTCATGATTCAAGGGTAAGCATTCTAAGTCTTGATCTATGTTCTATTCTTCAAACTATTATTAACGAAAGAGGAATCATTTCCACAAATGATTACCATTATTTCTTTTATTTATGCAGGTTTGTGCAAGTGACTATGGCTTCTAATCACAACTGATTAGAACCCGCAATTCAGTGCTTTATTTATTTTTTTGTTTTATGTTAAAAAAAAAAGAGATTAAAAAATCTTCAGTTGAGGGGGAGCTTAATCGTCTATAAGCTTAATCTATATCCAATGAAAACAATAAATGTTTTCGCTTAAGCTTCTTCAAACAACTATGAGCTTAATTGTCAAAGAGCTTAATTGAAAAACTCTCTTATAGCTTCATTTCGAGCTTAACTGTCAAACTCTTTTAGTTTGAGGGGGAGAATTGCGTCGTCAAAAACAACTGTTTTGACTTCTCCATATTTTATTCTTCATGTAATTGTATTCCTTTGTGCTTTCATGTAAAATAGCTTGTTGAACATCATGTTCTTTTAGGAAAATACAAGGGATTCAGTGTGAGAGCTTCACAGAACTTCCATGGATTCACGGTAACCAGTGTTTCCTACCCAGGAAGTATACCCTGAGTGATTGAGGGGAGAGGGGTAAAAAGAATTGAGTGATGGTGTGTGAAGAGGTAAAATGTAAATGAGAGATTGGTTAGAAGTGAGCATTAAAAGAAAGAGGGTGAGAGATCAGAGTAAAAGAATATTAAACTCTGCACCAAACTCTTTCTGAGTCGGGCAGCCACATAATCTGATTGGATCACATTCTTTGGTGATCATCATTAAAATAGGCAACTAGCCCATGCCATCTCTTGCATACAACCCCGCCAACTACTCATTCTTTTCTCAAAAAGAGAATGTTTCACATTTTCTGGGGAAGCAGCACATACGCTATTGGTTCTTCATTTGGAAGATACTAATATTGAAAAAGAAGGAAAGTTGCCCCACCTTCGAACCTTTTCTCATGCACGTTGAGTCGTTGTATAATTTGATGATGTCTCAACAAGTTTACATACTTTGAGCCTATATTGAAAAGCAATCATCTGTCCTTAATTTCTTTCATACACATGCACGAACACACAGAAATTTGTTTTCTATTAGAACGTTCATAGATAACCATGTGTTATTCGATGATTGAATGGAAGACCTGGGGAGCCAACATCAAACCAGCTCCTAATATAGTAACTTTGTTTTACTCAGTGACTTTGTGTTATTGACAGGCATTCTAACTGAGTCATTTGTTGATTCAGGGTTACACCTATTAAACCATTTGAATTTGAAAAGATTCAAATGGTTACTACCTTTTATCTGCATAGATTGAAATAATCACTCTATCCATTTGGAGAGACTGCTCTTATTTCCACACAGGGCTCGATACATGAAGACAGTGCTAAATTGATGTCTATAAAGACAAAGGGGGAGATTTTTCCATAAAGGGGGAGATTGTTTTGACAAGTTTTGATGATGATGATTCTCACCACTCATCAAAAAGGGGGAGAATATCTTAAGGGGGAGAACATAATCTGAAGACTGCTGAAGATTTTCAAAGTTTTTAAAGATTTCAAAGATTTGAAGACTATTTAAAAGTTTTGAAGCTATCAACGTCATATCTGAAGTTTTTCAAGAAAAGAAAATAAAAGTGAAGACCTGAAGATTATTGTCAAAAAAAAATTAATCTTGAATCCAAAGGGGGAGATTGTTAGATCATAATTGTATTCAAGATTAAAGGGTCTAAACTGTATTTACATGATAGTTAAAGTTTGGGGTTTAAATTATAATAAGTTGATAGTTATTTGTAAATGGGCCTTAAGTCTATCAAGCCCATAAGCCCATTGGGCATTAGGCCTGGTATTTAATGTTTTGTTTAGTTTAGTTTTAGGTTAATCCTCATATTCATAATTATTGTTTAGAGATAGGTAGCTGTTTTCTCTATATTCAAGGGTATCAAGAACACACGAGGTTTAACTGTTTATTCAAGGGATTGGTATGTTATTCTGATCTTTATATCTCTTGATCTATATTGTGTTCTGTGATTGTTAATCATCAACTAGATTAAATTGGGATAACAACTAACATATTGGATTATATCCAACACTTTCTTTTCATTTTAGGTATAAAATGGCAGAGGAAATCTCTCATGATCCCATTGTTCAGATGGATGAGAATGATCCTAATGTGTCCAAGGAAACTCCTATGCTGTTAGACGACAGATTTATTGGATTCATGATCATCAAATCTGAAGATTGAAATCTGAAGTCATTGCTACAAAGTCAATTCTCAACATTAGTCTAGGTCATTTGTAATAAATAGTCAAAGTTAATTTTCCTTGTATTTTTGTTATTTTGTCTTTTTTCTCTAAATAGGTATATGAGGTATCTAGGCTCCAGGGTTGAGTGTATGAGGTGTGCCTAAATATAGAATCTCCAGCCGTCATCTTATTATAGAGAGAGAGAGCTTAGAGACAAAATCCATTCAAGAGTGTTTTGTAATCAATTGTTTGAGAAATCAAATCAGGTTTGCTAATCTCTTGTTTGTGATCATATATGTTTATGTGATAAGAACTTGAATTTACAGGGACAATCATTTGGTATCAGAGCTTAACCAGATTGAAATAAAAAAGGAACATTGTCCGACACTGTTCCATCGATATCCAGATTTGTTCTTGAATTTTTGTGTGAAATTTGATAAGAAATCATTTGGTTTGAGGTCGAAATCTATTTTAGATTGGTATTGTATTGGTTTAAAGGTTCATTGGTGGGGACCCAAGGCCCCCTGGCCCACTTTTGTGGGCCCTACAGGACCTACCTCTATAAGCCTGCACCGGAAAAGACATCCTGTCTCCCCCCGGATTCGAACCCTAGTACGGGAATCCCAGGTAGAAGCGTTTACGGAAGAGAGGTGGCCACTAGGCCAAAGACCTAGTGGTTTATTCGAGCTTGCACTGTAATCGATAGGATATTTGATGATTTTGTTGTTTTTGTTTTTCACGAGTCCACATACACTGTTTCATCGAGTGATTCATACATAGAGTATCTATTTTTCATATTAATGGGTTGTAATATGTTCTAGATGTATTAGTGGTCTTATTGTCAAATTTTGGGATTGCTAATCGAAGTCTAGATAGGTTTTTGGGTTTTTCAGAGTCGATTTTTCGAAGTACAGGTGAAGAACTCGCAAGATTGTTCAAGAACTCGCAGAGGACGAAGAATTCGCATGGTTCTTAAAGGATTCATAGATCCTTTACATTTAAGATTCGCAATGTGCTTATTTTCTATTTTATGCTAAGTGTGCAATTCGCAGGTTAATTGGTTGTGAATTCCTTAAGATTCGCAGGCCTCTGTATTGAGAATCCTTAGGATTCGCAGGTGTCTCTATGCTTTGAGTTCGCAGACTTCTTAGTTTCAAGACATTCGCAGGTTTCAATGGGTTTTCGAAAATTTGCTAAGTGCAACATTCGCAGGTGTGTGGTTTGCGAAAACTAAAGGTTTCACAGGTGTAAGGTTTGCGAAATCCTAAGAATTCGTAGAGTGTGTTGCGCTTGAGTGCTTGCGAATTTTGTGTCTTTTTCAAAAAAAATTCTTAAGAATTCAGTAGAGTGTTGGTTGCGAATTCTGAAAGAGTTTTTGCGAATTTTGTGTGCTTTTATAGCTTGCGAATTCTGAGTGATCTTCAGTGTTGCTTGCGAATTCTATGGTTGTTTTCTTATATCTTGTGAATTTTGAGTGTTTTTCATATATTTTGCGAATTTCGTGCTATTTTTTTGTGTATCTTGCGAAATCTAACCTTGGTGTTTTAAGAAAGTTCATTTCTGATTCTTATTTTCAGTATTATTCAATATTCATTTGATTTCATTTGGACTAACGATCAAGTTAAAGTCCTTATTGCATATTTTTCAAATCAGGATGACATCAAGAGAAGCTCTCGCTATTGGAACTGATGTGAAGCCACCAGTACTCTTCAAAGGAGAGTATGAGAAATGGAAAAATCACTTCATAGATTTCATTGATAAACATGAATTAAGGGATCTTATTAGAATATCTCTAAGAGAAGGGAGTATGACAACTCTAAGGAGAGTTTTTACTGTTATAAAGAAGAATGGAGAAAGAGAAAAACAAGAGCTTCCATTACCACTTGATATGTACTCAGACGAGCAAAGAAAAATACATCAAGCTGACTGTTTAGCCAGATCTTTTATATTGAATCTCCGAGGAGATTTTAAAGGAGATTTCTATCAAGTTAGAATGCAAAAAGGCTACAGGAAAGCTGTTATGGGAACATATTGAGAAGATTATGATAGGATCACAGATGTCATCAAGAGTTAAGTTTTTGGAAACTAAAAACTTTTAACACAAGAAAAGAATTGAAGAAGAGAAGGAAGAGACAGCACACATGTGCTTAATGGGAAAGATGGTGGATGAAGCTGAGTCAGATGAAGAAGAGAATGAAGAGGTATGTGACATGACTGAATCTGATTTTGTGAATCAAATAAATGTCATGATGTTAAGACTTCAAAAGTTAGAGTCAAAGCTTAAGCGTGAAAGATGTATCAATAAAGACAAAAACCAATCAATACAGAAACTTAGCGAGAATATTGCTGAGAATAAAGTATTGATTGAGACTTTACATAAAAATATTGATACCAGCGCTAAAGAAAAGACTCTCATTCTTAAAGAGTTAGCTGAAACAAATTCAAAATATAGACTGTGTGAGTTTGATTCAAAAGAGCTTACTAAAATGCATTCTTCGCTTTCAAAAGAAAACAAATCTTTATTTGAAAAAGTGAATGATTTGGAAAGAAAATTATATACTCTGGGTCAAACTGAGCAAACCATTCATTTGAACAAACCTAAAGAGAATCCTGAGTGTTGGGGACTTGGTTACAAGAACCCACACCACCTCAAAAAGGATATATCTAAAGTGCCTGCTCTTTATGATTTTGGATTTATGAAACTGGCACCTCAATAACCTAAACTCAAAGTTTTCTAAACTAGTCTGTCTTAATAGGATAAAGCCAAGGAATATGCTAAAAGAAAGAACACAACTAAAGTTCAACTTCCGTTTCGTTATGAGAGGTTGAATAATAGTTATAGTTCTGATAAATCAAAATCTCTTTCAAATGACTATTTTGAGAGTTATTCTGTAAAATAAATGGAGGTTAAGCCCATCGACGGTAAGCTTTACGTTCCTCCTCTCGTGTTGGAAAGTAAAATTTCTGAACTCGAGAATACTCTCTCAGAAGAAAGGATTTTGATGGACTTAGAACAAACTATTTTTTCTACTGTGTTTAAATATTCTGATTTTTCTAAATCTTCCAAGGCATTAAAATCTGATGATAGGTCTGGTTTTCTTGACAATGAGCTTGATTTCTTAAACTCTGAAGGTGTTTTGGATGATAGTATTGCTCAATTTGATTTTAATACTAAACTTCCTGATCATTTATCTTTTGTTGTTAATTCTTTTGGATTACCAAGTGTGTACGTAAAAGGTGAAACATCAACGAAAGTTGATAAATCATTTCCTGTGAAAAAAGAAATTTGCCAAAGGTAAAAAGAAGAAATCTGGGCATTCACAGAAACAGATCACTACTGGTAAGTCAAAGAAGAAGCATTTGCTTGATTCTCACCGTTCTAACTTTGAAGTTTCAAAATTTTCAGATGTGAAAAGGAAAATGCATGGAGTTAAGTCTGAATGGCAACCAAAGCAGAAGAAAAATGAGAATGCTAAATCATGTTCTAGTGTTGATTATAATAAGAAGACTACTAGTAAATATGATATAATTGTGGATGTTGCAAATTCTAAATCAAAACTTGTTGATTCTAACAATAAATATTCCATACAGCAATTATTCCAGTTAGCTCCATCTACTAGAAAGTTTTCAAATTATGGTAGAAATGATTATGCTTCTAAAAAATATTCTGATGTTTGGTTTGGAACTTATCATGTATACTCTTATCGTTCTAATTCTTCATATGATTTTCAAAGGAAAAGCAGACCCAAGTTTAAATGGGTGCCAAAATCATGTGCTACCACAGTTGGATCCAAATACAAATGGATACCAAAGAAAAAGGATGAATCTGTATTGCAGGCACCTACTGTCATGGGGGAGTAAGAGAATAAAGGCTTCTAAGTAAATCAACTTAGGACCCATACTTCAACGAAACTTAACTTCTAAACACAACAGTTTAGGACTCGTACTTCAGTTATCAAAAGACCTTACTCCTGTGCTGATAAGAGATTGTACTCTAATACTCCAATGAAGAAATCAACCATCAAGGGGGAGTACATACTTTTCTGAAATTTTATGCATCCAACAGATAAGATGATCAACATTTGAGGGGGAGTTAATGCTTATATTTTACACTGATAATTTTTCTGATGCATAATTTCAGGGGGAGTAAAAGGCTATGACTTCTGAATACTTCAGATCAGAACTCGTACTTTAATCGTTTTACTGCTTTATGTCTTTTAATTTCTGTGAATAAATTTGCTTTGACTATGACCTTAAGACTTTTGCAGTTTGAGAGATGCTTACAAGATCATATCTTTATGACTTTAAGCTTGACTTCATGAGATGTAAGACTGCACGTAAAAGGTATAATTCTTTATCTTCATCTCATATATGGTTGAAAGAAGGACAACTTTCAATCATAAGAAAACATGTTCTTAAATATTCAAACCACTTCCCGATTCTTAAACAAATTTCATGAATTGGAAGTGTGATTTTAAATGTTTTCACGATCTATTTTGTGCTTCAATGCTTAACAAACCGTGTGTTCCTAAAGATATATACTTGCGTATTATCTTGTCTATATACTTTCAAGTATTCACACACATCGGTTTACTTTTTGTTGAAAAAGTTATCACCATGTCTCATATTGACCAAGTTTTCGATGGTGATACACCCCGCTTGTATTTTAAAGAATTTTTTAGCTTCATTTCAAGAATGTCTATATTTTTGTTTCTTATAGACAATATTCATTATTCTTGACCATAAGCCTTGAATACTATATCATTTCATTTCTAATCATTTCATACAATGTCAGATTTTCAAACAAGTCTTTTGCATTCATGTTCACTCATTCAATATACTTGTGTGAAAATACTTCAATGTTTCGAATGCTCAAATCTGCATGATTATTTTCTGAGCATACAAACATCTGACTTGTATTTGAGCTTTAACTGATAAAGTTAAATCATCTGAGCAACACATGCTTTCTAGGAAAACATGGGATCTTTGTGCTAGGACTTAATTGAAACTTCTATGGATTCACGTTAACTAGTGTGTGACAACCGTCAAGATTAGTGCTCAGGTTAATTTTCTAAGTTAATGAAAATTAAGATTTAAGTATTTGCCACTCCTTAAATTGCATAAAATTTTTAAGATAAAAGTTTCCTGAAAATTTAGGAGGTTGCGTAGAATGTCCGGAACAGTCCAGTAACTGACCGTCACAATTCAGAAATGCCAAAAATATTGATTAAGGTCCAAAATATATAAAATTATAAAGTTATATTATTTTAGTTGAAATATTTTCAATTTTTTTTTCATAAAAGTTGTTTTAATCAAAAATTGAGAATCGGGTATTTCGGTTCTCGAATATATCTGATATTTTAATGAAATAGGCTAAGTATTTTAATTAATTTTTTTTAATTATAAATTCTTTGATTAGTCATGGACACTTGTCATGACAATAAAAATTAGTTGTTATATATATATTTTTTTATTGATAAACCATTTTATTAAAAACAAGAAATTAGCCTCATTATCTCTTTTTATTCAAAAACACTCTTCATCTCCCTCTCCCTCTCCTCCCTTTCGGCCGAACCTCAACCCACACCACCACCATTTCATTTTGTTGCTCAAAACCATAATTCAAGCAAGAATCCATCAACAAATTGAAGTTAGAATCAAATTTCTTTATCAAATCTTCAAGGTATTCTCAAAAACTACATCTTCTCTCTTATGTTTTCATTTTCGATTTTTGGGTTTGAGGAGTAAAAATTTACATCTAAATGTTGTATAAATTGGGTTTTTGATGGTGAGATAGATTACATTTGATGTATATAGTATCCTAAAATGAGTTTTTGATTCTTGTTTTCAAAGAAAAATTTGTTTATTATCAAGTTTGGGGTTTTTGATCATAATGTTGAATTTTGGTAAGTAGAGTATCATGAACCACAAAATTTTGGTGTTATTGAACTTATGGCTATGTTATTACAATGAAGATTTAGTATAAAAATGCTCTTAAGATGGAATTTCCCAAATTCCACATGATTAAGAGCTTATTAGTGATGATAATATCACTTAATTGGTATATTGTACATGCATGTATATGGATGAGCATCATAGGTTGCTATGAGTCCAAAAAGTATAGTTTTCATCTTAAAGTCATTTTGTATTTGATTAAGATGTGAGAGCATGTGGTTATATCATAAACCAAGTGCAAAAATGATCATCTTACCATTTTTACAAGTTTGATTTTACCACAGTTACTGTCCAGAAAATGGACCTACTTCCAACATGCATAAATCATGTTCTACATGTCAAAATTTGGGCTTTTTGCTTATAGACTTTAATTTAGGGTGTTAGATTTCTAAAAAGTCCCAAAACACTAATTTTGGAGATGATTTGAGCACTTAAATGGATTTTACAAGAAAATGGTGCAATCTGTCCAGTGAAGATAGATTCATACACCTATCTTGCAGAGGCCATAACTCCCTCATTCTTATCTCAAATTAAGTGAATCATTTTCCGAATGATAGGATTTTGAGTTAGGTTTACACCAATATAAGGATTATTGGCTAATTCAAAGAATTTATACCCCAAAAGCATGCTACAAGTAAGGTATGTCACTGATCCGGAAATCAGTGACACACTGCTTTGTGGAAATTATTTAATGTATCAAAACTCATCCAAAAATTATGAAAAAGTGCAGATTTACTCTTTACACACTATAGTATTACCAAAAAATGTTTGGTGAACTCATTCCTTTGGGAAGATATGTTTCTATAGTGGTTTTGTTGACAAAAATTTGGACAGCTTCTGCTGAATTTTCAGAAAAGTGATCATAATGAGATCTAGACTTGTGTTAAGACCTAATAAGACTATAATTGATCTAAATATGGTTTTGGACAATGAAACCTACTTAATGGCATTTCATAAGTTATTTGGACGGGTCATTTGGACATAGGAACGGGTATTAACGTATTTCCATTATGGCAACCTTCACTATAGGAAACCAAGGAAGCGGCACCTATTTCGAGCACTATCGTTAAGTTTCCAAGTTCACTCTCAAGGTGAGTATTCACAACCCCATTTTACTTGTTTTAAATGATTTTTGGATCCGGGACGGTTTAGTAGTGGCTCAACCAAGTTTAAGTTATACCGACTCAAGTCATACGTAAAGCAATACTCATGAAATTTTCAAGTTAAGCTAATGAGCACGGGTATGCTCCAAGTATTTGAGCACGTATATGCTCCAAGTATTCAAGTTAAGCTTTTGAGCACGAACATGCTCCAACTATCCAATTTTTGCATATAAAATGTTTTGTGCATCTTTAAAACCTGTGAACTCACCAACTCTCGTAGTTGAACATATTTTTGTTCATGCTTTTCAGGTAATCAAGAAGGTAAACTTTAAGGGTCGTTCTACGTATAATATGAATATGCTTGGGGGATGTACAAACTTTTGGACAACGCTATCTTGAATTATCTCGGGATTGTAATTTCACAATAAACATTCTGTTATTAAATTTTGTAATGTATTTTTATTAAATGTATGGTGGTTAAACTTTATGCTTGTGGATTGTTTATCGGAAACTGTTATACCCCGTGTTTCCGCTTTAGCGGGGTGTGACAGATTTGGTATCAGAGCCACATGTTATAGAGAATACCGGTTTTATACAAAACCATACACTATAACCCTATAAAAAAAATATCTACAAACGAAATTACGAACCCGAGTACATCCCTAGCATGACTAAGATGTGTCTTTCGTAATCACACTCTAACTTAGGCAAAGCTTGATCACCTTTGTTTAATTTGAGCGTGCATAATGGAGACATAGATCGGTTATGCTAAAAGTTACTAAAAATAGAAACTTTTCGATTCAAAAACGAAAAGCATGTTTTGTTTGTGAGTTCGCATGGCATTTTCGGTTATTAAAGGATATTATCATATGCATAATAATTAAACTTTGTTAATTATCGCAGTCGACATGTCTCGTTCCCCACCTAGGGAGCAATCCCCTAACGAATCAGGTTATCTCACCCACATACCCGGGAGAAATTCTCCTCCTAGTGAAGAGTATGACCCTTCTGAGCATGAGTATTCCGATTCCGAGCATACATCAGTGAGATCTGCTACGCCCACACCAGATCCGACACCATGTGCCACACCTGAGTGTGAAAAGACTCCTACACCAGTTAGAGATGAGGCAGGGCCTTCTCAGCCCAGGGGTCTGAGGTTATCACCCCCTTCGCCTGCTAGGATACCGACACTCCCACTAGCCGGTATGACTGAGGCCGAGACATACTGGGTTAGGAGTTTGTCTCGGAGTATGGAACGGTGTAGGTTGCAAGTTGATTACCATGAGCATTCCATTGACTCACTTAGGAAAATGATGAGTATGACTGACAATATTACAAAGGGGATGATATCGATGATGGGAACTAGTGATGAGATGATAGGGAAGATATTTGGAGAGCTAGTAGAGACTAGAGCGATGGTGACCTGGCTGCACACTTGTTTGTCGACCGTGATGGGATTCTTGGTAGTGATTGTGGCTTTGGTGATGGTGCACTATTGGCGTTTGTAGTTTGTGATTGATGCATGATTTGGGTTGTTAAAAACTTTATTTTGGGTCTTGTAGCCCGTGACTTTAAAACATTTGACTCATTTTGGATTGTCACAGTTTGTAAACGTTTGGATGATGTATGTCTTGATGATGGATGCTTATGATATATTTTGTTATGCATGATTTTAAATCTTTAAGAATGTATTCCTTATGATTTAAATATTGTATCATATTTGTATGATGGAATGGAATTCAATTAAACTTTAAAATTTTAATTGTTGCAATTAGAACTATGCCGCCAAGAAGGGAAGACCCCGAGATTGCTCGGCTTATAAACGAACAAATTTTTGCAACACTCCCTGCTATAGTTAGTCAAATAACAGCAGGATTAAATGCAAATCCACCTAACCAACCAGGAGCTGGTGCTAACGTTGAAAGAGAGTGTACATATAAGACCTTCAGGTCTTGTAATCCAAAGGAATTCCATGGTACTGAAGGAGCGGTTGGATTACTGTCTTGGGTAGAAGGAATGGAGTTTGTCCTTCATATCAGTAACTGTCCGGAAACTAAGAAGGTAGAATTTGCAACTTGTTTATTACAAGGGAGAGCACTGACTTGGTGGAACATCCAAGTACAAACGAGAGGAAGAGATGCAACAAATGGATTGACATGGGACGAGTTCAAAGAGATGATAAAAGGGGAATATTGTTCAAGGAGTGAAATGCAGAAGTTGCAGGCGGAATTCTGGGATCATGAGATGAAAGGCAATGATGTAGATACATACACGGCACGATTCAATGAGTTGGCGAAAATGGTACCACATCTGGTGACACCGGAAGAAAATCGAGTTGACAGGTACATCTGGGGATTAGCACTGGAAATTAGAAGAGATGTAACTTCGGGAAAACCGAAAACTCTTCAAGAGGCTGTGGATTTAGCAAAGAAGCTCACCAATAATGCAATTCGTTCAGGACTTTTCTCTAGTGATAAAGCCAAAGGAAAGAGGAAAGTTGAAGAGGGTTTAAGGAGGCAGGATGACCGAAGGAGGGGAAAGGATCGGAGGATCATGGGTAACTATGGAGTTCAGGTGCAGGCAGTCGATAAGGGAAAAGGGACATATCCGAGATGTGACAAGTGTAATAGGCCACATTTCAGAAACTGTATTATATGTCGCAAGTGCAACAGAGGAGGTCATTACGAGAAGGATTGCAAGGCTGGAGGAAGGAGAGTTTGTTTTGAATGCGGGAGCCCGGATCATTTTAAAAACAACTGTCCCAGGGTGAACAGAAGGGCGAAAGCGAATCAGATTCGGCCAGTTGGACAGAGGGATCAAAGGGGCCAAGCAAGAGGCCGAGTGTTTGAAATTGGGGCGGAAGAAGCAAGGCGGGACCCAAATGTGATTATAGGTACGTTTCTCTTAAACAATCACTCCGCATATGTACTATTTGATTCTGGAGCAGATAAAAGTTTTGTGTCGTTAAATTTTAGACCGAAAGTTAAACAAATGACACAAAAATTAAAAGAAGACTATGTCATTGAGTTTGCTAATGGGCAAGAAATTAGGGTCAAAGATGTACTTCCAAATTGTACCCTAAGTCTAGCTGAAAAGGATTTCAAAATAGATTTGATCCCAATAAAGCTAGGTAGCTTTGATATAGTCGTGGGCATGGATTGGTTGTCAAAGAACCACGCGGAGATAAGTTGTTCCGAGAAGATTCTCCGAATCCCGTTACCGGGAGGAGAAGTACTTATAGTACCTGGAGAAAAGTCTAAGAGAAAACTGATGATGATGTCTTGTATGAAAATGCGGAAGTACCTGAGGAAAGAATGTGAAGCATTTCTGGCGCATGTAATAAGTAAAGAACCTAAGGAGAAGCGTTTGCAAGATATTCCGGTAGTCCAAGAATTTCCTGAAGTATTTCCCGAGGAGTTACCTGGATTACCTCCACCGAGACAAGTCGAATTTCGTATCGATTTGGTTCCAGGAGCTGCACCGGTGGCCAAGGCACCGTACCGTTTGGCACCTTCGGAGATGCAAGAACTGTCAGAACAACTTCAAGAGCTGCTCGACAAGGGATTTGTTAGGCCTAGCTCTTCGCCATGGGGAGCACCAGTACTTTTTGTTAAAAAGAAGGGCGGGACGTTCCGAATGTGTATTGATTATAGGGAACTCAATAAGCTGACTTTAAAGAATCGATACCCACTTCCCCGAATCGATGATTTATTTGATCAATTGCAAGGCGCATCGTACTTTTTAAAGATTGACTTACAGTCCGGATATCATCAAATGAGAGTTCGTGAAGAAGACATCGACAAAACGGTGTTTAGAACTCGTTACGGTCACTATGAATTTCTAGTTATGCCCTTCGGACTGACAAACGCTCCAGCAGTTTTCATGGACTTGATGAACAGAGTCTGCCGACCCTACTTGGACAAGTTCGTGATCGTGTTTATAGATGACATTCTGATTTATTCGCGAAGCAAGGAGGACCACGAACAACACCTGAAGTTGATGTTGGAATTGCTCAAGGAACAGAAATTGTACGCCAAGTTCTCCAAGTGTGAATTTTGGCTTCGAGAAGTACATTTTCTGGGTCATGTGATTAATAAGAAAGGGATTCATGTTGATCCAGCAAAGGTTGAGGCCATTAAAAAGTGGGAAACTCCTAAGACACCGACAGAAATTCGTCAATTTCTTGGCCTGGTAGGTTATTATCGGCGATTTATCGAAAAAATTTCCAAGATTGCTCAACCACTCACGTCACTAACCCAAAAAGATAAGAAGTTTGATTGGGGAGAAAAACAGGAGAAGGCATTCCAAACGCTGAAGCATAAGTTATGCAACGCGCCAATTCTAGCGTTACCAGAAGGTACAAAAAATTTTGTGGTATATTGCGATGCATCACATCAAGGTTTGGGATGTGTATTGATGCAAAGAGATAAAGTCATAGCTTATGCCCCAAGACAGCTTAAAGTTCATGAAAAGAATTATACCACTCATGATTTGGAGTTAGGAGAAGTGGTATTCGCTTTAAAGATTTGGAGACATTATCTTTATGGTACCAAGTGTATCGTTTACACTGATCACAAAAGCCTCCAGCATATCTTTGATAAGAAAATGTTAAACATGAGACAACGAAGATGGGTGGAACTACTCAATGACTACGATTGTGAGATAAAGTATCACCCCGGAAAAGCCAACGTAGTAGCAGACGCATTGAGTAGGAAGGAGAAGGTAAAACCAACAAGAGTACGAACTATGGGAATGTTGGTACAAACGAGCCTCAAAACACAAATCTGTGAAGCTCAAAAAGAGGCACTGAAGGAGGAGAATCTTAAGAATGAGGTACTTCATCAGTCAGAAAAAGAATTTGAAACCCGGTCAGATGGGGTACAATATTTCAAGAATAAGGTCTGGATACCAAAAGTGGAAGGTCTGCGGATGTCGATCTTGGAAGAAGCGCACCAATCGAAGTATTCGATTCACCCAGGAGCCGACAAAATGTATAAGGAGATAAAAGAGTATTATTGGTGGTCGGGAATGAAGAAGGACATTGCTGAATTCGTGGGTAAATGTTTGACTTGTGCTAAAGTCAAAGCAGAGCATCAAAAGCCATCTGGACTTTTGCAACAACCGGAGATACCTCAATGGAAATGGGATCAAGTATCCATGGATTTCATCACAAAGTTACCCAGAACAAGAAGAGGTAATGATGCAATTTGGGTTATTGTGGATAGACTTACAAAATCCGTGCATTTTCTTCCTATCCGAGAGGATTTCAAAATGGAAAGATTGGCACAAGTATACATTGATGAAATTGTCTCTCGTCATGGAGTACCACTATCCATTATTTCAGACCGAGACAGTCGTTTCACCTCTCGGTTTTGGCAAGCGTTTCAGAGAGCTCTGGGTACCAGGTTGGATTTGAGCACTGCTTATCATCCACAAACGGATGGTCAATCTGAAAGAACCATCCAGACTTTGGAAGACATGTTACGCGCTTGTGCTATAGACTTCGGAGGTAGCTAGGATAAGCACTTACCATTGATTGAATTTTCTTATAACAACAGCTACCATACCAGTATTCAATGCGCGCCATACGAAGCTCTCTTTATGGACGTAAGTGTCGATCTCCACTTAGTTGGGTGGAAATTGGTGACAGTCAATTGTTTGGGCCTGATATTATACTTGAGACTATCGACAAAATATCAACCATACAAGTCAGGCTTAAAGCTGCAAGAAAATGGACCTACTTCCAACATGCATAAATCATGTTCTACATGTCAAAATTTGGGATTTTTGCTTATAGACTTTAATTTAGGGTGTTAGATTTCTAAAAAGTCCCAAAACACTAATTTTGGAGATGATTTGAGCACTTAAATGGATTTTACAAGAAAATGGTGCAATCTGTCCAGTGAAGATAGATTCATACACCTATCTTGCAGAGGCCATAACTCCCTCATTCTTATCTCAAATTAAGTGAATCTTTTTCCAAATGATAGGATTTTGAGTTAGGTTTACACCAATATAAGGATTAATGGCTAATTCAAAGAATTTATACCCCATAAGCATGCTACAAGTACGGTATGTCACTGATCCGGAAATCAGTGACACACTGCTTTGTGGAAATTATTTAAGGTATCAAAACTCATCCAAAAATTATGAAAAAGTGCAGATTTACTCTTTGCACACTATAGTATTACCACAAAATTTTTGGTGAACTCATTGCTTTGGGAAGATATGTTTCTATAGTGGTTTTGTTGACAAAAAATTTGGACAGCTTCTGCTGAATTTTCAGAAAAGTGATCATAATGAGATCTAGACTTGTGTTAAGACCTAATAAGACTATAATTGATCTAAATATGGTTTTGGACAATGACACCTACTTAATGGCATTTCATAAGTTATTTGGACGGGTCATTTGGACATAGGAACGGGTATTAACGTATTTCCATTATGGCAACCTTCACTATAGGAAACCAAGGAAGCGGCACCTATTTCGAGCACTATCGGTAAGTTTCCAAGTTCACTCTCAAGGTGAGTATTCACAGCCCCATTTTACTTGTTTTAAATGATTTTGGGATGAAAAGCATGCTTAAGTACGAATTTAATGATTCATGAGTTAATTGAAATGTTTTGCGCTGTTAAGTCGCCAAGGCTTGTTTTCAAGCATTTTAAAAAGTAAGATGTATGACGTCAAATAGTTGGTATGTTGAGTATTTAAGAGTTAGTCCCCAGACGACACTACTATTAACCTAGAAAATTGGGCCTATAGTATTAGTGGATAGCGCTATTTGGGCTTGACCAACCCCACTTCTTACAGCTGACGAGCTAGGAGTGCACTATACTAGAGAAGTGATTGACCATGCGGCGCTTGAGACCACCTCTGAGTCAAGGCACACGGGGCAAAAACAAGGGTCCAGGATGGTTTAGTAGTGGCTCAACCAAGTTTAAGTTATACCGACTCAAGTCATACGTAAAACAATACTCATGAAATTTTCAAGTTAAGCTAATGAGCACGGATATGCTCCAAGTATTTGAGCACGTATATGCTCCAAGTATTCAAGTTAAGCTTTTGAGCACGAACATGCTCCAACTATCCAATTTTTGCATATGATGTTTTGTGCATCTTTAAAACCTGTGAACTCACCAACTCTCGTAGTTGAACATATTTTTGTACATGCTTTTCAGGTAATCAAGAAGGTAAACTTTAAGGGTCGTTCTGCGTATAATATGAATATGCTTGGGGGATGTACAAACTTTTGGACAATGCTATCTTGAATTATCTCGGGATTGTAATTTCACGATAAACATTCTGTTATTAAATTTTGTAATGTATTTTTATTAAATGTATGGTGGTTGAACTTTATGCTTGTGGATTGTTTATCGGAAACTGTTATACCCCGTGTTTCCGCTTTAGCGGGGTGTGACACAGTGTCTCCTACCCAAGAAGTTAATCCTTAGTGATTGAGTGTGAGGAGTCAAAAAGAAATGAGCGTGGGTTGTGTGATGAGGTAATATGGAAAAGAGAGTTTGGTTATGTGAGCATAATGATAAAAAGAAAGAGGGTGTAAGATCAGAGTATAAGAATATCAAACTCTGCAACAACTACTCTCTGAGTCGGGCAGTCACATTACTAATGTTTCACAATTCTTTGGGGAACATTATTGAAACAGGCAACTAGCCCATGCCAACTCTTGATTATATCCCCACCAGCCACTCATTTTCTTCTTAACAAGAAAATGCTTCATTTTTCAAAGGGGGAGCAGCACATTTACTATCTGTTTTTCATTTGGAAAATCTGGATATTGCAAAGAAGGAAGTCTGCCCCACCTTCGCACTTCAATCATACACATTGAGTCTGTGTTTATCTACTGTTGTCTCGGTGATTTACACAATGTTGAACCTTTATAAGCATTCATCTGTGCTTAATTCTTTCTATTACTTGCACGAACACACAAGGAATTTGTTTTCTTGTCATAACGTTCATAGAAATTGCCTTTGTGGTGTTTCGATGATTGAATGGAATCCCTGGGGGAGTGAATATCATCAAAGCTCCTTTCCAATGTGTATTCGTTAAACACAGTGACTTAGTGTTACTGACAGGCATATTAACTGATTCATTTGTTGATTAAGGGGTTGCATTCCTAATTTGTCTGGATTTGAAAAGATCTAGATGAATATCTTGGCAAATTGACGGTGAATCAGAGGCTCAGTTCAACAGATTAGCATGGTCAATGACATTTCTTAAAGAAAAGTTTTGATGACATCGTTTCTCTATTCATCAAAAAGGGGGAGAACCTAAAGTTTGAAGAAATGTCCATTACAAGTTTTGTTTCAAGTGACATTTAAAGGGAGAAGCGTTAACCAAGAAATGGGGGAGAACACAAGTTTGAGAGAAATTTTTCTTTGAAGATACTTTGCTAAAGTATTCTGAGATGAAACTGGAGATAACTTCTTTCCATCATCTGAAAGAGATTTTATTTTCGTCTTTTGGGGAGATTGTTATATTTTGAAGACAAAAAGGGAGATTGCATCTGTTGAGCTTAAAGAGAAGATTGATTTGCTAAATTCTTTTAGTAATGATCTTGATCCAAAGGGGGAGATTGTTAGAGCACAAATTTATTGGATTCAAGATCATCAAATCTAAAGATTGAAATCTGAAGTCATTGCTACAAAGTCAATTCTCAACATTAGTCTAGGTCATTTGTAATAAATAGTCAAAGTTAATTTTCCTTGTATTTTATGTTTTGTTTGTTTTCTCTAAATAGGTATATGAGGTATCTAGGCTCTAGGGTTGAGTGTATGAGGTGTGCCCAAATATAGAACCTACAGCCGTCATCTTATTCTAGAGAGAGAGCTTAGAGAGAGAAAATCCATTCAAGAGAGTTTTGTAATCAATTGTTTGAGAAATCAAATCAGGTTTGCTAATCTCTTGTTTGTGATCATATATGTTTATGTGATAAGAACTTGAATTTACAGGGACAATCATATGCCATCTTCCAGATCACATGTTCAGTCAGCAATCGGTGTAGATCCTAGTCTTGCTCTTATTCATCTTTCTGAGTATATGTTTCTCTATCCGAATAACCACCACGTGGACTTTGACGTTTTAAATGTCAATCATCTTGTAATTGAAATTCTGAAAGGTCATCCAATCATCAAGACCTTGACAAACACTGCATCAATTCTTGTGTTATACATTCAGCAGGCTTGGAAGACTATTGTGTATGTGGTGTAGAGCAACACGAACAAATTCTTCAAAGTCCGGATTGACAACTTTACTTCAATTCTGACGTATCAAAGACTCAGACTTATCCTGGATTTACCTGAAGCAAATTCCAGAGAGGGCAAAACCACTTTTGACTCATACCCAGTTGATTCCGAAGTTTTTGAAGGCATCCGAGCCTTAGGGTATGTGGGTCAATTGACAAAGATCAGCGAGTTCAAAAAGACTAATCTACCACCATTTTACTATCAAATGTTCTCCGTCATCAATCGTTGTTTGACCTCCAGGCACTCAGGCCTTGATAATACAAACATGCATACACTGCGGCTCTTTCATGTTATCATGTACGATCTGCACGTAGACTATTCAGTGGCCTTCTGGACAGAATTATATGAGAAGGTCATCAGCAAGAGAACATCCAAGAAACCACTATATGTTCCATACCAGAGGTTTCTTCAATTGCTTGTTCGAAGTATAATCCGCTCCAATAGAGATAACCCAAAGAGATCTCATTATGAGCTTGCTCCTGAATTTGAAATGTGGTATCTTCAGAAGCAGAAAAAGACTTTTGCTTACTCCATGCCTATTCCATCAGCTCAACTTTCCTTTGTTGATCCGAACTCAGAGTGTGTTAAGGATTATAGAGAGTCTATGGGAATGCCAGAACCGGCAATCCCTACCCTAGACTCCATCCTTAGACTAGTGGAGTTAGTGAGGGTTCTTGTGACTACGGGAGTCCATAGACGGGGAGAGTTGAGAGAAAATACCGAGAGGGGTACAAGCGGGGGTCAGAATTCTCAACCTGAAGCAATGAGTACTTCGGCACAAGTTGTCAATGATATTCCCAGATTCTAGTTTCTAATCACTAACTAGTAATCTAACAAACAATTCAAACAATTACCTGTTTTGATTAATCTTCTCAAAATCAAGATTACAAACTTTCTCTCTCTACAATCTCTCTCTAACGAACTCTCTCTTTCTCTCTGATATTTCTTTCTCTAGAATCACTGAATTCGTTTTACAATATCAGTTCTCTCTCTTTACAAAACTGAAAATAAAACTATTTATACAAACTCCTAAAACGAGGAAAACTAAAATACAAAATACAATACATTTGACTTTTATTACAAAAGACTTTGACTTTGATGAGATTTGACTTTCTCAGCTTTGACTTCTTGAACTTTGACCTTCAGCCTTCTTGATCTTGTATCCAACATATTTATGCTCTAACAATCTCCCCCTTTGGATTCAAGATCACTGTTGAAAGATCTAGCAATTCAATCTTCACTTTAAGCTCAGTACAATCTCCCCTTTTTCTTTGACGGTATTCTTTCCAAAACTGTCTTCAAATGATTAACAATCTTTCCAAAACATTCACAACATACTTTCAGACTTTGGAAAGAAATTATCTTCAGAATCAGCTCGAATTGCTTTCAGCAAATAATCTTCAAAGAAAATTTCCTCAAATCTTCAGAAATTCCTTTGATCTTCTTCAAATCTTTACTTTGAACTTTTCTGACTTGGATATTTCTGAAAAACAACTCTCAAAACTTTATCATTTCTTGATATCATCACCCCCAAGCTTCAAAAACTTTAACATTTCTTGATATCATCTTCCCCTTTTTGATGATTTGAGCATCGATATCATCAAAACTTTTCGTCCAACAAATGTCTTTGACCAATCTGATCTTGTCAAACTGAGCCGCTGATTTTGTGAACCATAACCAAGTATTCATCTAGATCTTTGCAAATCCAAACAAAATAAGAACAGGTAACTCCTGAATCAACAGATGAATCAGTTAAAAATGCCTGTCAGTAACACGAAAT
Organism: Arctium lappa; assembly: GCA_023525745.1. Taxonomy (NCBI): domain Eukaryota; kingdom Viridiplantae; phylum Streptophyta; class Magnoliopsida; order Asterales; family Asteraceae; genus Arctium; species Arctium lappa. The sequence continues at coordinate 59,723,652 of CM042059.1, read as the reverse complement.
CACTGTGTGTAACGAATACACAATATAAAGGATCTTTTTGATGTTCACTCCCCCAGGGCTTCCATCCAATCATCGAAATACCACAAAGGCAATTTCTATGAATGTTATGACAAAGAAACGAATTCCTTGTGTGTTCGTGCATGTGTAGAAAGAACTAAGCACGAATAATTGCTTTATAAGGCTCAACATTGTGTAAACCATTGAGACAACAGTAGATAAACACAGACTCAATGTGCATGATCGAAGTGCGAAGGTGGGGCAGACTTCCTTCTTTTTCAATATCTAGATTTTCCAAATGAAAATCAGATAGATTATATGTTGCGTCCCCAGAATATTATGAAACATTTTCTTTTTGAGAAGAAAATGAGTGGTTGGTGGGGTTTAAGCAAGAGTTGGCATGGGCTATTTGCCTGCTTCAATAATGTTCACCAAGAATTGTAAAACATTAGTAATGTGGTTGCCCGACTCAGAAAGTAGTTGGTGCAGACTTTGATATTCTTTTACTCTGATCTCACACCCTCTTTCTTTTAATCATTAAGCTCACATCTAACCAAAACTCTCTTTTCCATTTTACCTCATCACACCCACACTCATTTCTTTTAGACTCCTCACACTCAATCTCTATGGATTAACTTCTTGGGTAGAAATCACTCGTTAACGTGATTTCATAGAAGTTCAGTTAAATCCTAGCACAAAGAACCCATATTTCCTATGAAAGCATGTGTTGCTCAGATGATTTAGCTTCATCAGTTAAAGCACGAATACAACTGTCAGATGAATGTATGCTCAGAAAATAATCATGAAAAATATGAGCATTTTTAAACATTGAAGTATTTTCAAACAAGTATATTGAATGAATGAATATGAATGCAAAAGACTTGTTTGAAAAATCTGACATTGTATAAAAATGATCAGAAATGAATGATATAACAATCAAAGCTTAAGGTCAAAAATACTGGATATTGTCTATACGAAACAAAAATATAGACATACTTGAAATGACGTTTCGAAATGAAATATTGCTCAAAATACATTGAAGTACAGGCGGGGTGTCATACCATTGAAAATATGTTTCAATATGAGACATGGTAAGAACTATTTGATCAAAAAATTAAACCGATGTGTGTGAATACTTGAAAGTATATAGAAAAGACAATACGCAAGTATTTATCTTTGAAAAAACACGGTTTATTTATCAATTAAGCACAAAAATAAAATGAAAAAAATTTAAAATCACACTTCCAAATTATTAAATCTGTTTAAGAATCGGGAAGTGGTTTAAACATTTTAGAACATGTTTTCTATATCTGAAAGTTGTCCTTCTTTAAAATATATTTGAGATTAAGATAAGAAATTTACCTTTTAGCTTTGTCTTAAATCTCATTAAGTCATGCTTAAGTCAAAATGATATGATCGTGTCATCCTCTCTCATCCTGCATAAGTCTCAAAGTCTAGTCAAAAACTTATTCACAAAATTTATTCGAAAATAAAAGACGTAAAACAGTAAAACAATTAAAGAACGAGTTCTGATCAGAAATAATCAGAAATCATAGTCTTACTCCTTTCGATAAGCTCCCCCTAAAATCATGCATTACAAAAATTAATCATTTAAGTAAAATGTAAAAATTAGTTATGCTCCCCCTCAAATGAATGTAAATCATCTCAAATCTTCTCTTACTTCCCCTGAGATCATGAGCAAATAATTAAAGTGCAGATATCCTTCAGAGATAAAGATAAAGAAAATGATGAAAAATAACAATTCGTAACTTTAGTAGGTAACAACGATTATGTCTTAAGATTTAACATACCAAGCTTAGAGACAAGAAAATTAAATCTCTTTTCATCTAATGGTTTGGTAAATAAATCTGCAAGTTGATAATCTGTTTTTACAAAATAAAGTTCAATTGTTCCTTTTTCTACATTATCTTTTATAAAATGATACCTTACATCAATGTGTTTAGTTTTCGTATGTTGGACAGGATTAGCAGATATTGCAATCGCACTCTTCGAGTCACAGTAGATTGGAATTTTATCAAATTTGAATCCATAGTCTCGTAGCTGTGTTCGCATCCACAAGACTTGAGAGCAGCAACTGGCAGCAGCTACGTACTCTGCTTCAACAGCCGATGTGGAAACGCATAATTGTTTCTTTGAAGCCCAGCTAACGAGCTTGTCTCCAAGAAATTGAACGTGACCTGAAGTACTCTTTCTATCCAACATGCAACCTGCATGATCTGCATCTGAATATGCAGTCAGTTGAAACCCAGTATCCTTAGGATACCATAGACCAAGGTCTGCAGTCCCCTTTAGATATCTAAAAATCCGTTTGACAGCAGCCAAATGGGATTCTTTGGGAGCAGCCTGATATCTAGAACATAAGCATGTTGAAAACATAATATCCGGTCTACTCGATGTAAGATACATTAACGATCATGTCATACCTCTATAAGTCCTAACATCAACACTTTTACCCGAAGGATCAGTGCTAATCTTAGTACCTGGTGCCATCGGGGTTCCAATAGATTTACAATTTTCCATTTTGTACTTCCGAAGAATGTCCAAAATGTACTTAGACTGATTAATAAAAATCCCCATAGAAAACTGTTTAACTTGTAGTCCGAGAAAGAAATTCATCTCTCCCATCATACTCATTTGAAAACGTGACACCATGAGGTTAGAAAAGTTTTTGCAAAATTTTGGATTTGTAGAACCAAATATTATATCATCAACATATATTTGAATAAGGATAATATAAGCTTTTTCTTTCTTGATGAATAAAGTAGTATCAATCTTACCTTTAGAGAAACCGGACTTGACCAAGAATTTAGATAAAACGTCATACCATGCTCGAGGGGCTTGTTTTAACCCATACAGGGCTTTGTCCAAGATGTTGACATGATCTGGCTTCTCTGGATTGACGAACCCTTCTGGTTGAGACACGTACACTTCCTCTTTAAGAATGTCGTTCAGAAAAGCTGTTTTCACATCCATCTGAAAGACTGTAAAATTCTTATGAGCTGCGTAGGCTAGAAAATGCGGATTGCTTCTATACGCACTACTGGAGCATATGTATCTTCGTAGTCTATGCCTTCCTCTTGCCGATAACCTTTGGCAATAACTCTAGCTTTGTTTCTTATGACGATACCATCTTCATCCTTCTTATTCTTGAATACCCACTTAGTGCCTATCACGGTTTTACCATCCGGCTTAGGAACAAATCTCCAAACCTTTAGGGCTTCAAACTGATTGATCTCTTCTTGCATTGCAGATATCCAGTCCGAATCAGCAAGAGCCTCTGATACTCGCGTTGGCTCAACCTTACTGAGGAATGAGTCATGCATACATTGGTTAAGAGTTGTTGACCTAGTCTGAACAGGCTTGTTGAGATCTCCAATTACTTGGTGTAATGGATGCTCTTTGGTCCAGCGATGCTCATGAGGTAATGGAGTAGATACTGATTGAACATGATCATCATCTAGAAATCCACTATCAGAATCTTCAGATTGAATAACAAGAGGGGGGTTGCAGTTGAAATTTCAGGTGCAGAAGCATCAGTTGGAACAGCAGATTCTGGCTGTTGAGTAGACATTGTATGACACCCAACTGAAACAGTTACTTCTGGCTCAGCAGTTACTTGTACATCTTCAACTGTAGGAGTAGATGTTGGAATGTAAGTTTCTGACTGAACGGGGGATGCTTGTTCAGTTATGACATCTGAAGTGACTGGATGATTGCAACTTGTGTCTTCAGCCCTATCAGTCACAACAGATTTAGATACATTAGAACCTAGAAACTCATCATAAAAGAATTCAAATAACAAATCTAAATCAGTTAAATGTGAAATAGATGTAGAAGCGTTATCCGAAGTTTTCGCTGTAGAAACAGGTTCTGTACTGATCTGTCCAGAAGCTAACACTCCTGTGATAACGGGTTCTGAACTGATTTGATCATAAGCCATTTCTTCATCGAATGTGACATTAACACTCTCAACAACTGTCTTTGACTTCTTCAGAAAAACACGATATGCTGCCGATGTTGAAGAATAACCAATGACGATACCCTCGTCCGCCTTAGCACTGAATTTATTCAGACTCTCTCTGTCGTTAAGCACAAAACATTTACACCCAAATATGTGAAAATACTTGATTGTTGGTGTTCTGTTGTTGATCAGCTCATATGGAGTCTTTTGAAAACGGCGGTGTATCATGGACCTATTTTGAGTATGGCATGCAGTCGATACAGCTTCTGCCCACAAGAATAGAGGTAAGTCCGATTGGCTAAGCATAGTCTGGGCGGCCTCGACTAGCGTCCGATTTCGCCTTTCGACTACTCCATTTTGTTCAGGCGTTCGAGCAGCAGAATACTGATGTGAAATCCCAACTGATTCAAGATATTCATCAACAATCTTATTCTTGAATTCTGTGTCGTTGTCAGTTCGTAGAAACTTGACTTGTCGTTGCATTTTCACCTAGGTCGTCTTTAAGAAAGTAATTAGAACTTCGGGCGTCTCATCTTTTGATCGAAGAAATTTGACCCACGTGTATCTTGAATAATCGTCCACAATAACCAACACGTATTTCTTTCCACCCAAACTCTGAGTTCTCATTGGACCACACAAATCCATATGTAACAATTCTAACGGAGAACTAGTGCTTGGTTCAGGCTTCGGTTTATGCGGAGCTCTCTTCATCTTACCCTTCTCACATGCAGCACATAAGTGTTCTTTCTCGTATTTCAGCTCAGAAAGTCCTTTTACCAAATTTCCACTAACCAGCTTGTTCATATAACGAAAATTCAGATGTGAGAGTCATCGGTGCCAAAGCCAACTTTGTTGCATTGAAGCTTTTGATAATAAACAAACATGATTGTCATTCTAGACCTTTGAAAAATTGATGGAGTAGAGATTTGTCTGTCGCTTGCCAGCTAAAAGTTATGTGCCGTCTTCAGAACGAACCAAACATCTCGTAGCCTTAAAATTGACCTCTAATCCTTTGTCGCAGAATTTACCAATGTTGAACAAGTTGTGCCCTAGACCTTCGACATAACTCACCTTCTTAATCGTTATGTTGTCTTGAATGATGTCACCATATCCTAAGATTGGTGAAAGCTAACCGTTTCCAAATCTGACATTTCCACTGAATTTCTCTGTATAATTAGACAATAAAGCTTTTTGCCCAGTCATATGCTTGGAACATCCACTATCCAAGTACCACATATGCCGGGTCTGCAAGAGAAATCAGGCAATAACAATTTTAGGTACCCATTTAAAAACGGGTCCTAACAGATTAGCACAAGATTTTGGTATCCACTTGAAAATGGATCCTCTGTTCTTTTGAAAACCTTTAAAAAAATTTGATCTTGAAGAATACACATGATAAGATTCATACAAATCAGAAGAATTATGAGAGTAAGCTAAATCATTTCTCAGATAATGATAAGATGTAGTAGAAATAGGAGATAATTGAAACAATTACGTTATTGAATACCTCTTGTAAGAAGTTACAAGGTTTTGTTTATTTGAAGCAAATTGATCAACTACATCAGTATCACTACTAACTGATCTATTACAAGAATTATCATAAACTGATCCGACTATCTCATCATCCTTCCTTTTTGGTCTCCATTCGGATTGAGCTTTCGACTTTTTCTTCCTTAAATCTGAAACAAAAGATTTAGATCTATTAGGAAAAGCAGATTTTTGAGACTGAGTTTTCTTTTGTGTACCAGTGTATTTCTGTTTCTGTAATCGCTGTTTCTTATGTTTCTTACCTTGAGAATAATAATCAGCAGTTACAAAAATCAATTCACCAACCTTAGTTGATGATTTAGCAGTTTTAACACCACTTGGTAACACTTTGTCATTTACAAGACAAGTAGAATGATCAGGAAGTGTATCATTAGATTCAAACAAATCAATTTCATATCTGCACCCTTCAATAGAATTAAGAAAATCATTTGCAGACTCAAATAAGTCATCAGAATTATCAGAGAAAGTTTAAGGTGCCTTAGAAACTTTAGAACACATTGTAGATTTAGATTGAAAAATTGTGTTCTTTAATACTGTAGAAAACACACTTTGTTGAATATCAACCAAATGTTTTTCATCAGATAAATCATTTTCAAACTCAACTATTTTGCTTTCAAGAATAGGTGTAGGAACATAAACCTTTGCAATTGCAGGTTTTTCCTTCATCTCAGAAGCAGAATAACTAACAAAATAGTCGTTTGAAAGAACTTTTGATGTTTCTGAAAGATAACTATTATTTAACTTTACATAGTTAAACGGTAGTTGCATTTTCTTTTTATTCTTTCTATTTTCAGTTTCTTTAGCCTCAACTTCTTCTGGTAATTTGGTAACAAATTTGGGTTTTAAATGAGGACGTTTACTAGCACATGCAAGAAAATCATAGTTATAAAGTGCTGGTTGTTGTCTGATGGCTTTCTTAAGATAATGGGGGGTTTTAAAACCAAGTCCCCATTTCTCTTTAACATCAGCCTCTTCGTTAGGTGCATTGAGAAAAATGGTTTGATCTGTTTGACCTCTCGCATAAAGTTTTGCTTCCAGACCATTTACCTTCTTGTTCAAAAGCTTATTTTCAATCTGCAGTCTATAAACAGTTGGTGCAGATTCTTTCTTCTCAAACTCATACTTAGAAATTTTAATTTCAAAATCAAAAATCTTCTTTTCAAAACAATCTACTTGAAGTTTAGAATCATAATCAGACTTGCGTAAAGAATCAATAAGACCTTTGTTTACAATAACAGACTTATTAAGTTCAAAGATCTTATCGTTTCTTTTAACAACTTTTTCGTTTTCGTTTTTCAATTTATTTTGTAAAACTTGAAGCTCAATCACCGTGGTTTCCATCTTGGTAATAAAATCTTCTGCACTTAAGTTTAATACATCATCATATGTCTCATCATCATCATCATTCTTTGCTCCTTTGCCCATAAGACAGAGATGAGCTGTTTCTTCCTTCTCCTCGTCTTCACCTTCGGAATGATCAAGCCAAAATTCATCTTCCGCCATTAAAGCTACACCCGCTTCCTGTTGTTTTGCTAAAAGCAATTTGTTCTGATAGTACTGAGAGTTGCGAACTTTTGGCTTCCGACAATCTTTAACAAAATGACCCATCTTGCCACAATTGTAGCATTTGATTGAGCTAGTTGCTGGCTTTTCAGCAACAGTGTAATCATTCATGAACTTCTTCTTCTCATCGGTTTTCTTCTCCACATATCTGTTCTCTTCATATCTTTTTCCTTCCACTCTTTCACGGTGCTCATGATTCTTTCAACTTGATGAAGAATATCGTTGAGAATTTGATCCCGGCTTCTTGTAGAATTTCTTTTGAAAGGCACGAGTCAATAAAATCATGGCTTGTTTCAGACTTTCTCCATCATCACCATCTGATGCAGATTCAGATTCATAACTTATAAGAACTTTCTTCTTCTTCTTTTCTTTCTCCTTCTCTCCTGCTACTAAAGCAATAGGTTCAGAAACAATCTCTGCCTTCTTTTTCTCAACTCTCTTTTCCTCCACTTCTTCTTCATTCTGCCTTAGAGTCTCATAAACTTCATGTAACGGGATTTCATTCAAATCCTTCATCTGTTTCATCCTACGTGTATGCTTCTTCCATTCAGGTCGTAAGATGCTAAGGAATTTGACATTGTTTTCTATCTGCTTCTTTGTCACTTTGTTCTTTGTTAATTCATTCAGAAGCACAGTAAACCGTTCATATGTCTCTTCCAAACTCTCATTCTCTTTGGCCTTGAATTTCTCGTAGCGATTGATGCAGTTGGCCACTTTTATCTAATTCCCGACCTTGGATCCCATCATCATCTTTTCCAATTGATTCCACATCATTTTAGCATCATGCTTGGAACTATCAATCTTGATGTAGATATCATTAGGAATGCTTTGGAGTAGAAGAGATCTTGCTTGCTTGTCAGCTTTATACCGACTCTTCTGTTCTTCAGAATACTGAGATAAATTCACTTTAACTAGTTATGTCTTTTCTTCTCTTTCCTCATCATCATGCACATTATCAGATTCATCATTAACAGGTACTCGAACCAGTATTGGTGCCATAGGACCATTTGTAATTGACTCCAGAATATTCTCCCCATTTGCATGTCGATCTATGAAATCTAGGAATCGAGCCTTCCATTGTTCATACTCTCCTTTGAACAGTACAGGAGGCTTGATATCAGTACCAATTGAAAGTGCATCCTTTGAAGTCATCTTGAAAAACCTGTTTGAAAAATATTAGCAATAAGAAACTAGAACTGATCGTTAGTCCAAATGAAAAACAAAAAATTAAGAAACACAAAATATTCACTAAAGATCGAAATGCGAGAATTAAAGAAAAATTCCAAGTCTGTCACACTTTGTGCTTCTCACAGAAAAACGCAAATATCCACTTTGCGTGTCACACGAAGAACGCAAACCTCTACTTTGTGTGTCACACGAGGAACGCAAATCTCTACTTTGCGTGTCACACGAGGAACGGGTGTGTTCCAGATTCTAGTTTCTAAACAAGATTAATCAAACAAACAAAAGATTAACAAATCAATTACCTGTTTGATTTCTTTCAAATTCAATCTTTACACTTTTTCTCTCTAGAACTCTCTCTTTCTCTCTCTACAATCTGACTTCTCACAATTCAGATCTTTCTAATTCGAATATTTTTAAAATACAAAGAAAACAAACTATTTATACTAACTACTAATTACAAGGAAAATACAAATACAAAATACATTGACTTATTACAAATAGACTTTGACTTTTAATGAGATTTGACTTTAGCAGCTTTGACTTTCTCAACTTTGACCTTCAGTATTCTTGATCTTGTATCCAACAGATTTATGCTCTAACAATCTCCCCCTTTGGATTCAAGATCATTGTTGAAAGATTTAGCAATTAAATCTTCACTTTAAGCTCTGTCTGAACAATCTCCCCTTTTCCTTTAACAGTCTTCTTTTCAAAGTTATCTTCAAATGATGAACAATCTCCCCAAAGCTCTCATAGAACGCTTTCAGACTTTGGAAAGAAATTATCTTCAGAATCAGCTTGAATTGCTTTTCAGCAAATAATCTTCAATGAAAATTTCCACAAATCTTCAGAAATTCTTTGATCATCTTCAAATCTTTACTTTGAATCTTCTGTCTTGACTATTTGAGAAAATCATCTCCCCCAATCTTGAAAATCTTTAACATTTCTTCATACCATCTCCCCCTTTTTGATGATTTGAACATCTATATCATCAAAACTTTACTTCCAAGAAATGTCATTGACCGTTCTGATCTGTCAAACTGAGCCTCTGATTCTGTGATCCACAACCATGTATTCATCTAGATCTTTGCAAATCCATACAAAATAAGAACAGGTAACTCCTGAATCAACATATGAATCAGTTAAAATGTCTGTCAGTAACACGAAGTCACTGTGTGTAACGAATACACAATATAAAGGAGCTTTTTGATGTTCACTCCCCCAGGGCTTCCATCCAATCATCGAAACACCACAAAGTTTCTATGAATGTTATGACAAAGAAACGAATTCCTTGTGTGTTCGTGCAAGTGTAGAAAGAATTAAGCACGATGATTGCTTTTTAATAAGGCTCAAAGTTGTGTAAACCACTGAGACAACAGTAGATAAACACAAACTCAATTGTGCATGATTGAAGTGCGAAGGTGGGGCAGACTTCCTTCTTTTTCAATATCCAGATTTTCCAAATGAAAACCAGATAGATAATATGTTGCGTCCCCTTGAAAATGTGAAACATCTTCTTTTTGAGAAGAAAATGAGTGGTTGGTGGGGTATTAAGCAAGAGTTGGCATGGGCTATTTGCCTGTTTCAATAACGTTCACCAAAGAGTTGTGAAACGCTAGTAATGTGGCTGCCCGGCTCAGAAAGTAGTTGGTGCAGAGTCTGATATTCTTTTACTCTGATCTCTCACCCTCTTTCTTTTTATCAATAAGCCCACTACTAACCAAACTCTCTTTTCCATTTTACCTCATCACACCCACACTCATTTCTTTTAGACTCCTCACACTCAATCACTAAAGGATTAACTTCATGGGTAGGAAACACTGGTTAACGTGAATCCATAGAAGTTTAGTTAATTCCTAGCACAAAGAACCCATAGTTCCTATAAAGCATATGTTGCTCAAATGGTTTAACTATATCAGTTAAAGCTCATATACAAATATCAGATATAAGTATGCTCAGTGATATAATCATGAAGATATGAGCATTTTAAACCATTGAGGTATTTTCAAACAAGGAAATTGAATGAATGAACATGAATGCAAGAAACTTGTTTGAAAATCTGACATTGTATAAAATGATCAGAAATGAATGATATAACAATTAAGGCTTATGGTCAAGAATAATGGATATTTGTCTATATGAAACAATATACAGACATTCTTGAATGAAACGCTTTGAAAGGAAATATCGCTCAAAATTCTTTGAAATACAAACGGGGTGTCTTACCATCGAAGAAAAATAGTTTCAATTTAGAGACGTGGTAAGAACATTTTGAAAAAAAAAATTCAAACCAGTGTGTGTGAATACTTGAAAGTATATAGAAAAGACAATACGCAAGTATTTATCTTTGGAAACACACGGTTTGTTTATCAATGAAGCACAAAAATAATGAAAACATTTAAAATCACACTTCCAAATTATAAAATCTGTTTAAGAATTGGGAAGTGGTTTGAACATTTAAGAACATGTTTTCTATACCTGAAAGTTGTCCTTCTTTCAGATATATGTGAAATTAAGATAAGAAATTTACCTTGTCGCTCAATCTTAAATCTCAGAAAGTCAGCTGTAGTCATGTAGATATGATCGTGTCAGCTTCTCTCATCCTGTAAGTCTCAAAGTCTAGTTAAAAAATTATTCACAAAATTTATTCGAAAATAAACGACGGAAAACAGTAAAACAATTATAGAACGAGTTCTGATCAGAAATAATCAGAAATCATTGTCTTACTCCTTGTTACTTATAAGCTCCCCCTAAAATCATGCATTGCAAAAAATTTGTCAGTTAAGCAAAATGCAGAAATTAATTTTACTCCCCCTCAAATGAATGTAGATCATCTAACAATCTTCTCATACTCCCCCTGAGATCATGAGCAAACCATTAAAGTGCAGGTATCTTTCAGAAATAAAAATAAAGAAAATGATGAAAAATAAAATAAAGAAAATGATGAAAAATAACAATACGTAACTTTAGTAGGTAATAACAAATTATGTCTTAAGATTTAACATACCAAGCTTAGAGACAAGAAAATTAAATCTCTTTTCATCTAAGGGTTTGGTAAATAAATCTGCAAGTTGATAATCGATTTTTACAAAATAAAGTTCAATTGTTCCTTTTTCAACATTATCTTTGATAAAGTGATACCTTACATCAATGTGTTTGGTCTTAGTATGTTGGACAGGATTAGCAGATATGGCGATTGCACTCTTCGAGTCACAGTAGATAGGAATTTTGTCAAACTTAAAACCATAGTCTCGTAGCTGTGTTCGCATCCACAATACTTGAGAGCAGCAGCTACATACTCTGCTTCAGCAGTCGATGTGGAAACGCATAATTGTTTCTTTGATGCCCAGCTAACAAGCTTGTCTCCAAGAAATTGAACGTAACCAGAAGTACTCTTTCTATCCAACATACAACCTGCATGATCTGCATCTGAATATGCAGTCAGTTGAAACCCTGTATCCTTAGGATACCACAAACCAAGGTCTGCAGTGCCCTTCAGATATCTAAAAATCCGTTTTACAGCAGCCAAATGGGATTCTTTGGGAGCAGCTTGATATCTAGAACATAAACATGTTGAAAACATAATATCTGGTCTACTGGATGTAAGATACATTAATGAACCTATCATACCTCTATAGTTTCTAACATCAACACTTTTACCCAAAGGATCAGTGTGGATCTTAGTACCTGGTGCCATCGGGGTTCTAATAGGTTTACAATTTTCCATTTTGTACTTCCGAAGAATGTCCAAAATGTACTTAGATTGGTTAATGAAAATCCCCGTAGAAAACTGTTAAACTTTTAATCCGAGAAAGAAATTCATCTCTCCCATCATACTCATTTGAAAACGTGACACCATAAGGTTAGAAAAGTTTTTGCAATATTTTGGATTAGTAGAACCAAATATTATATCATCAACATATATCTGAATAAGAATAATATCAGCTTTTTCCTTCTTGATGAATAAAGTAGTATCAATCTTACCTTTGGAGAAACCAGACTTGACCAAGAATTTGGATAAAACGTCATACCATGCTCGAGGGGCTTGTTTTAATCCATAAAGGGCTTTGTCCAAGATGTAGACATGATCTGGCTTATCTGGATTGACGAACCCTTCTAGTTGAGACACGTACACCTCCTCTTTAAGAATACCGTTCAGAAAAGTTGTTTTCACATCCATCTGAAAGACTGTGAAATTCTTATAAGCTGTGTATGCTAGAAGCATGTGGATTGCTTCTATACGAGCTACTGGAGTATACGTCTCATCATAATCAATGCCTTCCTCTTTCCGGTAGCCTTTGGCAACAAGTCTAGCTTTGTTTCTTATGACGATACCATCTTCATCCTTTTTATTCTTGAATACCCATTTAGTGTCGATCACGGTTTTACCTTCCGGCTTAGGAACAAGTCTCCAAACCTTTAGGGCTTCAAACTTATTGATCTCTTCTTGCATTGCAGATACCCAGTCCGAATCAGCAAGAGCCTCAGATACTCGTGTTGGCTCAATCTTGCTGAGGAACGAGTCATGCATACATTGGTTAAGTGTCGCTGACCTAGTTTGGATAGGCTTGTCAAGATCTCCAATTACTTGATGTAATGGATGGTCTTTGGTCCAGCGATGCTCATGAGGGAGTGGAGTAGATGAATTTTGAACATGATCATCATCTTGAAATCCACTTTCAAAATCTTCAGCTTGAATAACAAGAGGGGGGTTTTCAGTTGAAGTCTCAGTTGCAGAAGTATCAGTTGGTACAGCAGATTCAGGCTGTTGAGTAGACAATATATTACACCCAACTGAAACAGTTACTTCTGGCTCAACATTTGCTTGTGCATCTTCAACTGTAGGAGTAGATGTTGGAATGTGAGTTTCTGTCTGAACAGGGGATGCTTGTTCAGTTATGACATCTGAAGTGACTGGATGATTGCAAGTTGTGTCTTCAGACCTGTTAGGTACAGTAGATTTAGATACATTAGTTCCAAAAACTCATCATAAAAGAATTCAAATAACAAACCTAAATCAGTTAAATGTGAAGTAGATGTAGAAGCGTTATCCGAATCTTTCGTTGTAGAAACAGGTTCTGGACAGATTTGCCCAGAAGCTAACACTCCTGTGATAACGGGTTCTGAACTGAATTGATCAGAAGCCAAATCTTCATCAAATGTGACATTGACGCTCTCGATAACTGTCTTTGACTTCTTTAGATAAACACGATATGCAGCAGATGTTGAAGAATAACCGATAAAGATGCCTTCGTCCGCCTTAGTACTGAATTTATGCAAACTCTCTATGTCGTTAAGCACAAAACATTTACACCCAAATATGTGAAAATATTTGATAGTTGGTGTTCTGTTGTTGATCAACTCATATGGAGTCTTCTGAAATCGGCGGTGTATCATGGATCGATTTTGTGTATGGCATGCAGTCGACACAGCTTCTGCCCACAAAAATAGAGGTAATTCCGATTGGCTAAGCATAGTCCGAGCGGCCTCAAATAGCGTTCGATTTCGCCTTTCGACTACTCCATTTTGTTCAGGCGTTCTAGCAGCAGAATACTGATGTGAAATCCCAACTGATTCTAGATATTTATCAACAATCTTGTTCTTGAATTCTGTGCCATTATCAGTACGAAGAAACTTGACTGGTCGATGCATTTTCACCTGGGTCGTCTTTAAGAAAGAAATGAGAACTTCCGGTGTCTCATCTTTTGAACGAAGAAATTTGACCCACGTGTATCTTGATTAATCATCCACAATAACCAACACGTATTTCTTACCACCCAAACTCTGAGTTCTCATTGGACCACATAAATCCATGTGTAGCAATTCTAACGGAGAACTAGTGCTTGGTTTAGGCTTCGGTTTATGTGCGGCTCTCTTCATCTTACCCTTCTCACAAACTGCGCATAAGTGTTCTCGTTCATATTTCAGCTTAGGAAGTCCTTTGACCAATTTCCCACGAACCAGCTTGTTGATGTAACGAAAGTTCAAGTGAGATAAACGTCTATGCCAGAGCCAACTTTGCTGCGTTGAATCTTTTGTCATCAAGCATACTTGATTGTCAATCTGAACTTTGGACAAATTGATGGTGTAGAGGTTGGTCTTTCAATTTCCAGATAAGAGTTCTGTTCCATCTGCAGTGTGAACTGAGCAACTCTTAGACTTGAAGTTGACCTCTAACCCTTTATCGCAGAATTGACCAATGTTGAATAAGTTGTGCCCCAAGCCTTCGACATAACTCACCTTACTTATCGTTATGTTATCTTGAATGATGTCACCATATCCTAAGATAGGTTAAAGCTGATCGTTTCCAAATCTGACATTTCCACTGAATTTCTCTGTATAGTTAAACAATAAAGCTTTTTGCCCAGTCATATGCTTGGAACATCCACTATCCAAGTACCACATATGCCGGGTCTGCAAGATAAATCAGGCAATAATAGATTTAGGTACCCATTGAAAAACGGGTCCTAACATTTTAACACAAGATTTTGGTATCCACTTGAAAATGGACTCTCTGCTCTTTTTAAAACCTTTAAAACCATTTGATCTAGAGGAATATGCATGATAAGATCCATACCAATCAGAAGAATCATGAGAATAAGCAAAGTCAGTTTTCCGATAATCATTATGAAATTTAGTAGTAATAGGAGATAATTGAATCAACTGCTTTATTGAGTAACGCTTGTAAGAAGTTACAAGGTTTTGTTTATGAGAAGCACATTGATCAACTATATCAGAATCACTACTATCAGTTTTAGTACAAGAATTATCAGTAACTGATTCCACTATCTCATCATCCCTCCTTTTTGGTCTCCATTCAGATTGAGCTTTCGACTTTTTCTTCTTTAAATCTGAAACATAAGATATAGATTTATTAGCAAAAGCAGATTTCCTAGATTGAGTTTTCTGATGTATACCAGTGTATTTCTGTTTCTGTAATCGCTGTTTCTTATGTTTCTTACCATGAGCATAGTAATTAGCTGTTACAGAAACTGAATCACCAATCTTAGTTGATGTTTCACCAATATGAACAGCACTTGGTAACACTTTGTCATTTTTAATACAAGTAGAATGATCAGGAAGTTTAGAATGAATGTCAAACATTTCAGATTCTTCCATGCTCCCATCATCAGAATTAAAAGAATCATTTGCAGACTCAAATAAGTCATCAGAATTATCAGATGAAGATTGAGAAGCCTTAGAAACTGTAGAACACTTTGTATATTTAGATTGAAAAACAGTGTTCTTTAGAACTGTAGAAAACATAATTTGTTGTATATCACCCAAAAGTTTTTCATCAGATAAAACATTTTCAAGCTCGACTATTTTGCTTTCAAGAATAGATGTAGGAACATAAACCTTTGCAATTGCAGGTTTTGCCTTCATCTCTGAAGCGGAATAACTAACAAAATAGTCATTTGAAAGAACTTTTGGTGTTTCTGAAAGATAACTATCATTTAACTTTACATAGTTAAATAGTAGTTGCATTTTCTTTTTATTCTTTCTATTTTCAGTTTCTTTGGCCTCATCTTCATCTGACAGTTTGGTAACAAATTTGGGTTTTAAATGAGTATGTTTACCAGCACAAGCAAGAAAATCATAGTTATAAAGTGCCGGCTGTTTTCTGATGGCTTTCTTAAGATAATGGGGGTTGTTAAAACCAAGTCCCCATTTCTCTTTAACATCGCCTCTTCATTAGGTGCATTTAGAAAAATGGTTTGATCTGTTTGACCTATTTTATAAAGTTTAACTTCCAGATCATTTACCTTCTTGTTCAAATTCTTGTTTTCAACCTGCAATTTATAAACAGTTAATGCAGATTCATTCTTTTCAAACTCATATTTATTTACTTTACCTTCAAACTCAGAAATCTTCTTTTCAAAATCATCTACTTTAGATTTAGAATCAGAATCAGATTTGCGTAAAGAATCAATCAGATCTTTGTTTGAAATAACAGAAGTATTAAGTTCAAAGATCTTCTTGTTCTTTTTAGCAACCTTTTCCTTTTCATTTTTCAGATTATTTTGTAAATTTTGAAGCCCAACCACCATGGTTTCCAACATGGTAATGAAATCTTTTGGAGTTAAGTTTAATACCTCATTAACTTCTTCATCATCTGACTCGTCATTCTTGTCCTCTTTGCCCATGAGACAGATATGAGCATTTTCTTCTTTCTCATCACTTTCATCCTCAGAATGATCAAGCCAAAACTCATCCTCGGCCATCAAAGCTACACCAGCTTCTTGTTGTCTCGCCAGAAGCAACTTGTTCTAATAGTACTGAGAGTTGCGTACTTTCGGCTTCCGACAATCTTTTGCAACATGACCTATCTTGCCACAGTTGTAGCATTTAACTGGATCACTTGCTTTCTTTTCAGCAACCATGTAGTCATTTGCAAACTTTTTCTTGTCATCCGGTTTCTTCTCCACATATCTATCTTCTTCATACCTCTTTCCTTCCACTTTCTGTCGGTGCTCGTGGTTCTTTGAGCTTGATGAAGAATAGCGTTGAGAATTTGATCCCGACTTCTTATAAAAATTTTTTGAAATGCACGGGTGAGCAAAATCATAGCTTGTTTCAAACTCTCGCCATCATCACTATCTGACACAGAAGCAGACTCTGAACTTGAACTTACTATCTTTTTCTTCTTCTTTTCTATCTTCTCTTTCTTTTCTTTCTTCTTCTCACCAACAATCAAAGCAATCGGATCAGGAACCTTCTCAGCCTTTTTCTTTTCAGTTCTTTTCTCCTCTACCTCTTCCTCATTCTGCCGTAATGTCTCATAAACTTCATGAAGAGGTATTTCACTTAAGTCTTTCATTTGCTTCATCCTACGAGTATGTTTCTTCCACTCAAGTCGTAGGATGCTCAGGAATTTTACATTATTTTCCAGCTGCTTCTTTTTGACTTTGTTCTTAGTCAGCTCATTCAGAAGCAATGTGAATCTTTCATAAGTGTCTTCAAGACTCTCATTCTCTTTTGCCTTGAATTCCTCATAGTTATTGATGCAGTTGGCCACCTTTATCTGATTCCCAATCTTTGATCCCATCATCATCTTTTCCAATTGATTCCACATCTGTTTAGCATCATGTTTGAAGCTATCTATCTTGATGTAGATGTCATTTGGAATGCTTTGGAGTAAAAGAGATCTTGCTTGTTTGTCAGCTTTAAATCTACTCTTCTGTTCTTCTGAGTACTAAGAGAAGTCAACTTTAACTGGTTTTATCTTTATTTCTTTTTCCACATCTCCATCATCACTATCACCATCAACATCATCACCATCAACATCATCAGCAGGTACATGAATTATGATTGGTTTCATGGGACCTTCAGTGATAGATAAAAGTATATTCTCTCCATTTGAGTGCCTGTCTATGAAGTCCAAAAATCTGTCCTTCCATTGTTCATATTCGCCTTTGAACAATACCGGAGGCTTTACATCAGTGTCGATTGAAAGTGCATCTTTGGAAGTCATCTTCTTTAAACCTGTTTGAAAAATATATCAAATAAGAAACTAGAACTGATCGTTAGTCCAAAATATGAAATCACAAGAAAAATCTTGAAAAGAAATTCAGAGATTTTGATCACAGAAAGAACTATGTCCCACTAGAGAAACAAATTTCACTATTAAAGGCCATATTACAGTTTTGAAAATTTCGAAAAAATTGACTAAGTATCAAAACTTTCAAGCTGATAAACTCGCAGACTGATAAAACTTGCAGAGATTTGCGCGATTGAGAAACTCGCAAGCAAACGCGCAGACAAATTCGCACGCAAACTCGCAAATAGAACTCGCTGATCAAACACGCAGATGAAACTCGCAGATCGAACTCGCAGACGATTAAACTCGCAAGCGCCTAAACTCGCTAACAACTGTTCACACTAGAACTCGCTAACAGAGATGTGCGCGTTTCCCAAACTCGCACGTCGAAGCTTGCGCTTTTGAACAAAACTCGCTAGCTACTCTTGCGCGTTTCAACACTTAGATTTATTTCTTGAATTTTCAAACTCGCAGGTCGATGAACTCGCTAAACACTATTCCTTCTTAAACTCGCTAGCTTCGATTAGCGAGTTTGTAGAACTCGCAGGCCACTACTAGCGCGTTTCTTGAAACTCGCAGATATCCTTGCATGTTTTAGACCAAAATTCTTCTTTCAACTTGCGCGTTCTATCCTGATGAACCTTGCGTGTTTCACGACGAACTAGCGCGTTTTACGAAGAACTTGCGCGTTCTAGCGATCTAGCGCGTTCTTCCGTTTGTCGACCCAAAAACCATCTTTTTCAACTGAAATCGATCTTTTCTTGGTCCAAATGATCTGAAACTCTGGATTGTTGCTCGATTACAACTCTAGAATGAATTACAACTCAAGAAATTTACAAACAACAACTTTACAGTTCAAAAATCGATGAAACGGTAACTTTACAACTCGAAGAAAAACTTAACAAAAACTTACAAAATCGAATGAGTTGTGCATATATGTATGGTTTGTACCGACCTAGATATGGGATGCTATCACTGAGTTGTGCACATTGTTTCGTGCAATATGCTCTAAGGTGTTACACGTTGAAGACTTGATTCAATTGAAAACAAGTATAGTTAAAGCGATCTGCAAGTTGGAAAGAGTCTTTCCACTAGGGTTCTTTGATTCCATTGAACACCTTGTGGTACATCTTGCATAAGAGGCACTAGTTGGGGGTCTGATTCAATACAGATAGATGTATCTCTATGAGAGACGTCGAAGGTTCTTGAAAAGGACAGTGAGAAATAGAGCAACGGTAGAACGGTTGATTGTGGAGGCATATTTGGTAAACGGACTATCTACCGATTGCGCATTGTATTTTGAACCAACTGTAGAAACGCGGCTAAACCGTGAGCCTTGTAATTTTTCCCTCGAATGTGAGTCTTTTCACCAACGCCTAAGCATATTTAAAACAAAGTGTAGGTCCATAATACGATAAGGCCGAAAGATATTGTCAGCTAGAAGATGGAGATATGCACAAGGCTCACACATATATCTTGCTTAATTGTCAAGAAGTCTTTCCTTTCATAATTGTTTTCAATGATTGGATTAGACGTTCGGAGCCATATATTGATGAAGCGAGGCTCGAAAAACGTAGAGGTGACCACTTTGCTGATTGGTTTGAGACCTACATACTATACATATGAACTTTTATTCATCATAATTTATATGTACTTAATATAATATTACAAATGACATAATATTTATATAATATAGGTTATGACTCAGCCCGACCCCTCAATCGACCATCTAAAAGTTTTGGCACAAAGACCGCTACGCTAGGCTTGGAGACACCCCGGTTTTTTTGTAAATGGTTACTAGTTTCACACTCAGACTCACGGTATGAATCACACCACAGATAATAGTGGAGTATGCGTGAGAGGCTCTTGTTATAATATGATGTGGTTACTAAGGATTGTTGGATGAAGTGCTAGAGATAGAATATCATGTGTATGGACTCAGTCGATGTGTGTTTCAATATGAAAATGCACATGGTTTGATACAGTTAACGGCGTCTGAGTTCACCCAAAGCATAATCTCGTGGATGTCAAACACAGATCAAGACTTCGTTCAAACGATCCTTTTATCATAACATCATAATTTGAACAAGTGTTTTATGTACCATATCTATCGAATGAATTAATAGATTGGTGGTCTGTGGTGAAGACAAAGCATAGATGGGTCTATGAGTTAGCATTAAGTACACATGAAGTGTGGCCGACGAAAATATGGATGGGGAAAAGTTTTTCCAAGAAAATGATATAATTGAAGCCATAGGGGGAAACGAAGACGTGGATGAATTGGCATGATTTGGCTTTCAAATAGCCTAATAGGTGGACTTAGGGCCTTTATGTGGACAAACACAACTCTATATTTTGTAAATGCATGGTTTGGCTTTCAAATATCCTAATAGGTGCACTTAGGGCCTTTATGCGCACAAACCCAACTCTGTATGTTGTAAATGCATGGTTTGGCTTTCAAATAGCCTAATAGGTGCACTTAGGGCCTTTATGCGCATAAACCCAACTATATATGTTGTAAATGCATGGTTTGACTTACAAACAGTCAAATAGGTGCACTTAGGGCCTTTATGCGCACAAACCCAATTGTATATGTTGTAAATGCATGTGTTGTATTTCAAATAGCCTAATAGGTGCACTTAGGGCCTTTATGTGCACAAACCCAACTTTATATGTTGTAAATGCATGCTTTGGCTTTTAAATAACCTAATAGGTGCACATAGGGCCTTTATGCGTACAAACCCAACTACATAAGTTGTAAATGTATGGTTTCGCTTTCAAATAGCCTAATAGGTGCACTTAGGGCTTTATGTGCACAAACCCAACTCTATATGATGTAAAGGCATGGTTTGGCTTTCAAATAGCCTAGTAGGTGCAATTTGGGCCTTTATGCGCAGACAAACCCAACTGTATATGTTGTAAATGTATGGTTTGGCTTTCAAATAGCCTAATAGGTGCACTTACGACCTTTAGGCGCACAAACCCAACATAATATGTTGTAAAGGCATTGTTTGGCTTTCAAATAACCTATATGTTGTATGTTTTCTTACTTTGCTTTGTAGACAATGTCGCGTACACCTGGGTCCAGACGAGGTACTCCTAGTCGAGCTACAGGAGGAGCCTCTAGTAGCTGTTCAGCACAACCAAATTGTTAGCTTAAATTAGCTCCCAATTTAATTGAATGTTTTATAAAGAATTGTATTTTGGGTTTTTTAAATAGTTGTATGGGCTTGAGTCTTTTTATTGTAAATGGGCCCTATTACTAGGTGCCCATGGCTCATTTTCTCATTAGGTTTTGGAGAGGAATACACCTTTTTACTCACACAGATTAGGTAAATCTCATGAGAGTCGTTTAAATTCCTAGTGTGATGTTCTTCCAATATCCCCTCCATTGTTAATCAATCCCAGCATATGAGATGTGATTTTGATGAATATTGTTCTTCATTTCTATCTTATATCTAATTTCTATGGAGTTCTTCAATTTGTTGTCTAAAATGGGTTCTAACAAATGGTATCAGAGCCAAATGAAGAAACTCTTCTTCATTTCGGTCATCTATGGCAACAATTGAAGATTGAATGATTATTTTGTTGTTTTGGTGCTTTGATTGGTTAAATCACATGAGCCTTGACACAAATATCATTCTGTGATTTTTTCACTGTTTTTGTGCTTATTGAAAATCCATGATTTGATATAGATGAGATTTGGATGATCTTTGATAGACTATTTGTTTGATTCTACACAAAATCTGTTTCTACACGCCACATGTTTGATGAAATGCCTATGAGAAGATTTAATTTCATTTTGGTTAAATCTGATCAGTTTTATTACATGTGTGTTCTTGATCTTTCTCATTCATTGGTCTAACACTTGATAAGCACTAAGTAGATGATTGATTTATGATCTCATCCTTGTGTGTGCTTTAGTCCATAGCCTTTATGGCATCTTGGATTCAAGGTTGTTGATCTTTGATCTGGCTTTATTTATATCCAAGATTGGACTCTCTTTTTACTCAGATTTTGGTTTGTGAGATTTTGGATCTGTTTGCTGTTGTGTTCAATGTGATTTCAAAGTTATAATCTTATTGACACAGAGTTGTTCAAATATCTTGGAATTCAGAGTTTGATCATTCTAAAAGATGTTGTGTTCGAGTTTTGTGGAAGCTGCAGATTTTTTTGGTTATGTGATTCCAGTGGTTGATCATCTTGAGGTATCTCAATTATTATCAAAAAAAATTAAAGAGGAAACCGTGCAACTACCTCCCTGTTGATTTGATGCTGTCAAATTGGAGTGAAGAAAAAAATTAGTTGTTGTTTGTTGAACTTTATGCAGCAGATAACAGGACGGATTTTAATTCCTGCAGAGTTATGGACAGTTCGAAAATCTGCAGATTTCAAAAAGTGTAGCAGAATCTGTCCATGTTGGTCATGTTAATCTAGATGTTGATCAATGATTTCAATGTTCGAAGGAAGAATATTGAGAATTATAATGTTGTGATTCCAGAGTTACAATTATGTGCAAGTGAACTTACAAAGTTCAAAAATCTGCAGGAGTGACTCCAGATTTATGTCAATGAAATTGTTGTTGTTTGAAGAACTATCCAATTTTTTTTCAACAGATTTATGGCTGTTGTTTTAGCATGTGCAGAACCTGATAATGAAAGAAGAAAAATAGTCGTCGTCCGATCAGAATGTGTGTTGTTGTTCGATTCAAAACAACAAGTTGTTGTTGTTCGAAAAGTATAGTTTTTGTTTTTCATGATGATGCAAAATTTGATTTTAAACTGTCAAAAGGTCCATTCAATGTGTTTATAATAGAAAACTGTTGCTGTCATGTGCAATCTAAAGGGAAGGATCTGCCAATGGTAATGGTATTGAAAAGGTTATGTGATTCAAGAGATCTAGACAATCCATATGCCTTCGTTGAGCATGGTGATCAATCCATTACTGAGAAAGTATGGGTGGATCTTAATGATATGAAGTTGGGTGGGCAAGTCCTCATTGTAACTCAAACAACTCCAGATGCTATAGCAATGGAAAACCATGGCGACCGACCTTTCTATGGAACTCCAAAGCATGCATGACCACTTCTTGAAAAACCTACAGAAGTTCTAAAGATCATTAATGTGATGGACCTACACAGCCTATCTTCACTCTCTGAACCGGAATTGGAAGAAATACTGGAAGATTTACGACTAGAGTCTGCAGGTTAGGCATGGTCAAGTCGATTTATATCATTAAGCAAACCGACAATCCCACGAACTCAGATAAAGTTAAAGGTACCGAAGAAGTTGGTTCCATGTCCGATGTAGTAACTGATGACCAATCCAGAGAGAGAGGATCAGAGCCTTCAGGAAGTGATAAAGATCAAGAAATCAAAGAACCTACAGATGGAAACAATTGTCATGAAGATAAACCATAAGATTTCAATATGTAAACGTGTCGGTTGTACCAGAGTTTTGTGATAAGAGGTTGTCTAGAATGCATTGATGTTAACAGCAGCTTATCAGGGTTCTGTTGAAGGCAATTGGTTCTGCTACTTATGCTTCAGCAGATTCATAAGACCTTTGTGCGTATGATTAGAGGTTGTCCAAAGATGCTTTTGTTGTCCCACTTTAGACAGGTTAACCACAGAGGCTGATCAAAAGGTTGTTACGCGCAGATCCTCTACAGATCGTGCAGAAGCTACGCAGAGTTTAACTAGAGATCCAGAATTCGATCAGAGTTGAAATTTTGATCTGTGCGGACCTCGACTTTACTTGTGCAGAGTTCGAAAAAGCTTTCAGATTTGGTCTAGTTCAAACTGATTTTTGGCAGATTGCAATCTGTGATTACACAGATTTGAGCTTAATGTGTACAGAACTTCAACTGCACTTACAGAACCCCCTCTGCAGTGTTGCAATCTGTGTTCACATATTTCAGAAGATTGTGCTCGAGAATTAACAGGGCTGGAGATTGTGAGCTCCAAATCTCTACAGAAGCAGATTCCAGAAAGTTGTTCATTATGAACTTGAAGTGCAGGAATCTGTTAATATATGCCTCTTCGATTTGAGCTTGAGACAAATTTGAAATGTTGTTGTGCGATTCCATAAAGTAAATCAAAGACAGAAATGTTCAGAATTTTAACCAACACTTTTCAGAGTTTGAATTTTGTTCGCCCAGAGATTGATGCAGAGTGTATCCAGAACTTGAACTAAGGTAGTCCAGAGATGCTCTCATCTATCGAAAATGTTTATGCAGAGGAAGGTTCGAAATTTTACAGTCCAGGTTCTGCCTTTGGGTTTGAAATTGTTATATATGAAGCTTGCAGAATTTGATCAGACTGTTGTCCAGATTTAAAGATTAGATTTGCACATAGCTTAAGCAGAGATGTTATCCAGAGGCTCTGGACTTACAACCAGAGGCTCTGA
This sequence comes from Arctium lappa, assembly GCA_023525745.1. Lineage (NCBI taxonomy): Eukaryota > Viridiplantae > Streptophyta > Magnoliopsida > Asterales > Asteraceae > Arctium > Arctium lappa. The sequence continues at coordinate 59,699,432 of CM042059.1, read as the reverse complement.
CACAGAGAGTTCTGTCCAAAGGTTTCTAAATCTGTTGAGGAACTGTACCACAACTCTCACTTGATATTAAACACCCGACTTGCACCAATCTTAACCATTTGGTTTCTCACCTTTTGAAACATGTTGTTGTGTTCATTAAGTTCAACCAGAATGCAGATCTGTTGTTGTATTTGCAGAGTTTTGTGATCAGAGGCTATCCAGAGTCCATACAGAGTTTGGTTTTTGTGATCAGAATTTTGACAGAGTTATGATAGAGAGGCTTTCAGAATGCAAAATGTATGCGCAGAGGTTGTTACGTGCAGAAGTGAATGTGCTGAAAATAAACAACAGTCCACAGAAGCTCTGTGAAAAATTGCATAGGTTGTCCAGAAGCAAAAGCCATCCATGATCAGAGCTTAATTGTTCCTAATTCATACAGAGGTGATACACAATCTCTATGCATGATCAGAAGTTCAGTTGTCACAGAGGTATGCACAAAGCCTCTGTAAGCCATGCAGAAGTATACACCTCTGTGGACCAAAATCTCCATTTTAAGAGCAATGAACAGGGATAACCAGAGGTAGACCCAAACACGCTTATCAAAGGTTTATGGTCCAGAGGTCGCAATGAGCCAAGAGCCCCGAAGCCCGAATTTTTTGAATTTTCTGACAGCATTGCGCTGTTTCAGAAACACGTGCACAACTTTTTACTCGAAGCTCCGATTTACATGAGTCCAATTGCGTTGGAGTACTAGAACACAGACGTACGACTGATGTTTTGAGTTTTCTCAAATTCCGTGAGCTGATATGCCAGAATCTGTTTCAAAGTCTGCGTTAGAGTGCGGGACCAAAAGCATTGCATTGCACTCATGCTCTTTCCGCTTTCAAGAACGGTGTTCTCTCGTCTATTCTTCATGGATTCAAGCTACGTTTGTGACATATTGTATGTCACTCCCTCCTCTGATTTTCAAGTTTAAGGCTCGGTGTTGAACGCTTACTCAACGGGATCTTAAGAGTCAAATTTTCTGTTTTGACGACCGTTATGCGCAGCTGAGGGAAAACTTGCACAACTCACTCATTTTTCATCTAAAATGGATGAATCAAAGCTCGTTGGAAAGCTAAGAGGCTGGAGTTCAATGTTCATGCTTTATGTTTTCTCTAAATTAGGCTCCTTGATGGTCAAAAACAGCAGTGAAGTTGAGACATGAAAGCTGGACAAAACGGGGTAATTTGTCTAAGTCTTTCAACAAGATGGGCCTACATTTGAGGGGGAGCTTGTGATGCTTTGAAGACTCGAATAATGGAACACCAAAGCTTCTAATGAAAGCTTGTGATGTCTGCTAATGTCTACCACAGCATCGCTGCTCCAGAGCAGCTCCCGACGCAGAGGAGGTAGCTTTCACCTCGCGATGTTCACTCAAATGAGTAAATTCATTTCTTTTAACTTGTTGATTTATATGTATGATATTAATTCAATTCATTATGTAGATGGAATAGTTTCGACAAGATCCGCACCGCCACGAAGATAAATCGGACCTTCTTGACTGGCCCATGGTGCACTTGGTCCGACATCCCTCTGGACGCGAGGAACAGGATGTGAGAGCGTTTTTAGGTTCGAATTATATATTTAAGTAATTATATCTTTTGTAGCTTTATTTTAAACTTAAGAATAACTAAACTTATACGTACAAGGCCATTATTCTTTGGACGCTTAGATGCGAGAGATCTCGGAGAGAAAGTGTGCAAAAGCATACAACAACAATTTGAGTTCCACCTGGACTAGAGCTGACAAGTTGTCCCGACAAAATGATCGGCCCCTTTGACGAGAACGACCCACACCGAGATATGAATTGTTGAAGCCATTCTCTCCCGATTGGATCTCCTCGGCGAACTGGATCACGATGATTGATGGATTGAACAACGATCATTGGAAGGCTATTTCTGTGGTGTCCCGTGCGAACCAGATGATGGAAGTGGATGGAGAAATATCTGCTCATTTGGTAGGACCTTAATATATTATAATTAATACATTGCTTTAGTAGTTTGATTTTTATTATGTTATAATTAACACATTTTTGTATTATTTTCCCTTTGCAAACTAAAACAAAAGGAGGTGTGCCATCGTCGGGTTTGGAGCTCTTCAATCACACTCTCAAGAAGAGGCGGTCGGGTTTGGATACCTCGTCTTCAAATACCAGGGAGTATGTGACATCGAGGTGTAGCCGGGTTGCGGTAAGTATTTTGCACAAGACTTTAGAATATCTATTTATATTTCATGTTTAACTTTAAACTTTATGTATCTAGTCAGGGTTGCCATTTGTTGGGCAAACATTAGGATTGTTATACAGTAAGACTTTATTTTATCTAGATAGTTTGTGTTTAACTTTAAACTTTATAATTGGATAACAACTACATCTTAGTGTGTGTGTGTGTGTGTGTATATCTAGTTTTGGTTGCCATTTGTTGGGCAAACATTACGATTGTTTAACTTAGTTGGATACGTCCCATTTACAGTCGTTATGCTGTTGAAATTGACTTGTAGTATTTTGTAAAACCTACAGAATGAGTATGCGACAGACCTCACCTACAGGTACGGCAAGGACCCTAGCAATCATCCGCTAGTTGATACCCAGTTGTGGCATGAGGTTGTTGGGGGACCGAAGAAAGGTCGTCTATTTGGGTTCGGGTACCACCTAGATCCAAATTCGATCTTGTTTGGGACAACCTCACAAAGTGGTGCGTCTTCTTCTTCCCGGCAGGTGTGTACCACATTTCATTAAATGATATTTATCAATTCCATTTATAATTCATATTAAATATTCTAACGTCTTTCTTATTTTATAGGAACTTGAGGAGTTAAGATCCCAAGTTCAGAAGTTGTAGGAGTGAGATAAGAGACGTCAAGCGGAGGAACAGTCACGTCGGACGGAAGAAGAGAGACGTAATGCCCAATGCAATGAGATGTGTGAATTGGTAAGGCGTCTCAGTTAGTCTCATCAGCAACCACCGCTAGATATTTGATTGAATTGTCTTGTTGGATGTTAGTGTTGACATTTATACATTGAATTGTTTTGTTAGATGTGCTGGAACAATATTTAAACAATCTGTTTTGGTAATTCCGACCAGAACAATGTATTGGACATTACAATATTAATTTATGATAATTTAGTAGCATTTTATGTTTTTAGCAGTTTTTATAGCTTTTAGCTACTTTTAGCAGGTTTTTAAATGAAAAAAAACAGGTTTTTCATTTCTGGACTGACCAAAGTTCCGACGAATTTTTGACGGATTAATCCGCCGGAAATTAAATAAATAAATAAAATATTCCAGCGGTTTTTCGGCGGATCCATCCGTCGAAAATAGAATAAATAAATAATAATTAAATAAATAACTAATAAATAATAAATAATTTAAATAAATAAATAAATAGGATTTCCGGCAGATATATCAGCCGATAATCCGTCGGAATATTTCGCCGGATATTTTATTCTTTTAATTTTATTTTTATTAAAAAATGAAATAAAATTTCTGGCGGATATATCCGTCGGAAAGTTATCGGAAACATTTTTTTGTAATTAACTTATGTTAAATAGAAAAAATGCTCCGACAGATTTCTGGCGGATATATCCGTCGGAAAAAACAAGATCAACGAAAAAGTCCGCCGGAAAATTACTTTTCCAGCGAGTTTTATTCCAGCAATCAAATCCAACGAAAATCACTTTTTCTGGCGGATTTTTCCGTCGGAAATGGTGGTCTATCTTTTTAGTGAAATAGAGCTTGAACGATTGAGAAATTGAATATCAAAGTAGAGTCATTCAAGTGGATGTTGTATATATTATTGTGGAAATGACGTTTGTCCCACATTGGTGGGAACTTGAAACTGGAACTATTTTCTATGTGATTTAGCAAAATAAAATGTTAAGATACGTTAAAGAAAAGACTCTCTCACGTGCTCGCGCAGGGTGGGGCGTGAATTATGAACCAGTTAAGCTTCAGACCATTGAATTTGTGTGCACGGACCAATCCTGTGGACATGAATGCAGCTCCAAGATCGACCAGAAAGCTCAAATGGGTTTTCAGAAAAGAAAAAAAAATTCCATAACTTTTTCTTTTTGTTTTGCATAATCTATTGGTTTTCCGCTTTCTTGCAATTATGATATCATTTGTAAATCCACATTTTATCTACTATATAAACATATGTGAGGTTCATTTCACGTATTGAACATCTATACAGTATTATCAATGAGCTTTCAGGTGCGAACTCTCACTTTTCTCTTAGGCAATTGTCTCAGTCCAGCATTACTACTACTCTAGCCGTTATACCTTGGGAAACAAAAACCACTCGATTAATCCGTTTTAAGGGGATTGTGTCGAACATATAGGCCTCGCCCATCGTATTTTCCATTTATTATCTATGTAATTTTATTTTATTTGCCGCTTTGTTTTTTACAACTTAGAACTATGGAAATATTGATAAATTGACTCACCTAAATGAATTTGCAAATTTCTGCCTAATTCAATACCTCATATTTTTGTAAACCAAATAAATGGATGGAATTAAGTCAATCTTATTACTAAACAATGTTTTTTTTTGCCATTGATTTTCATAATTTCGGTGAAGGGTATCCTCACTGGCAGATTACCATCAAAAGAAAAAACAGATGGTTTAAAAAATTTAAACTATTTTTGGTAATTAATCACACATTGTTAAAGATTAGCATCAAATTCAAAAGAAACTAAAAAAATATCTAATACTAATTATAAATGAAATATAAACAGATTTTTCATTCCAATTATATTTGATTTTGTCGAACCGAACACCACCTATATGACTCATTTAACAATTATATTCTAAAGACGACATTAATTTGTATAATTTATGTTACTACTAAAAGTGTACTCGCACAATGCAGCTAGATACTTCACGATTTTAATTTTTATTTTATTTTTTGTTTTTTGTTGATTTACATTACGATTTTGGATGGTTATGAGAGTGATAATGTTTTTTTATATAAATTTGTTTAATTTAGACTTAATAATATAATGTAATTTATTTTGATTTCATAATATAGTTTTTTTTATAAAATATTATGTTAGATTTTTTTAATTATATTTTATATTTTTTATATTTAAAATTTGATTTTTATTCTATATTTAATTATGCGGAGAGTTACTTTAGGGAAGTTAAAGTGGGAAATGATTTTAGGAGAGTTAAAATGGTTAGAGATAATGATTGAAATTAATAAATTACATTAAATTTAGTACGTATAGCTTTAATGGTTGTTTTTTAAGTAATTAGCATTAAATGACGGTACATTAAGCTTTAAGACTTATTTTTAAGAGTTTTTTATGCCTTCTTTAATATAGTACTAGCAGTGTACCCGTGCAATGCATCGGGGTGAGCAAATGTAAATGAAAATAAAAAATTAATGTAATAGCTTATTAGAAAAAAAAGAAAAAATATATATATGGAGTAAATCATATATTTATAATTTATGTAGAATTAGTAGTGATAAACGCATAACTTGAGTTTTTTCAATAATGAAACATTAAAAAGTTATATTAAAGTAATCGTTAAATGTATATTTGACTTTTAAAAACATTTATTAATCAACGATATCTAACGAATCATAATATTTTTTCAAAATACTGAAATAACAAATATAATGTTGGATAATATTATTTTGTATATCTAAACGTATATATAGGTTCATTATCAATTAGTTTTATAGAATTCAAAAGGTTTTAAAAACTTGTATACATCAAGAAAATACATGTACTATCATAATTAAAGAAATATGTTAATTTGAGCAAGTAAATAACTTTTCTTTTTTTGAAGAAACCCCAAATGGAAGGGAAAAAACTTGAATATAGAAGGTAGTGAAAAAGTAAAGTTTGAATTTTTTTCAAATGAGTTGTACCTTATGCATATTAAGTGGTGAATTAAGAGATTTTTGAAATGTATGCATAAAATAGTAGTACCTTATGTTTTATAAGTAGTAATTAAGAGTTTTTTATTCCGTCTTTATAATATAGTATAGATAGATATAGATAGATTTTCACTTGAATTGTAAAGTGTGATTTTCTTTACCTAATCAATATCTATATCTATACTATATTATAAAGATGGCATAAAAAACTCTTAAAAACAATTCTTAAAGCTTAAAGTACAACTATTTAATGTTAATTACTTAAAAAACAACCATTAAAGCTGTATGTACTACACTTAATGTTATTTATTAATTTTCAATCATTATCTCTAACCATTTTAAATCTCCTAAAATCATTTCCCACTTTAACTCCCCTAAAATAACTCTCAGCATAATTAAATATAGAATAAAAATCAAATTTTAAATATAAAAATATAAAATATAATTAAAAAAATCTAACAAAATATTTTATAAAAAAATTATATTTTTAAACCAAAATAAATTACATTATATTATTAAGTCTAAATTAAACAAATTTATATAAAAAAATCATTATCAATCTCTCACAACCAACCAAAATCGTAATGTAAATCGACAAAAAATAGAAAATAAAACGAAACATTAAAATCGTGATGTATCTAGCGGCATTGCGCGAGTACACTTCTAGTTATATTATAAATATGGCTTAAAAAACTCTTAATTACAACTCATTAAGCTTTATGTACTATCATTTAAAGTTATCTACTTAAAATCTCTTAAATATAACTACTAAAGCCTAATGTACTACCTGTAAAGCTTTTAACCCTAATTAATATATTTCATCCTTATCCCCCAAAATCCTTATCTCTAATCCCCAAACCCTAAAATTATGAAATTTGAATTCTGATAAACATAATCAAAACAGGAAAAACATCTCAATTTAAATATAAAAAATTTAAAATATATAAGATAATTAATGAATTTTAACAAACTACTTCAATTTTTTTATATAAAAAACATTATATTGTTAAGCCTAAATTAAACAAATTTATATATAAAAAACCATTATCACTCAATAAAAATCATTCAAAATCGTACTGTAAATCAATAAAAAAACAAAAAATAAAAATAAACATTAAAATCGTGATGTATTAATCATTATGTACTATTATTTAATGTTAATTACTTAAAATCTCTTAAAAAACAATTAATGAAGTAATATGTACTGCTTTTAAATGTTTTTAACCCTAATTAATAAATTTCATCCTTATCCCCCAAAATCCTTATCTCTAATCTTCAAATCCTAAAATTATGAAATTTGAATTATGATAAACAAAATTAAAACAGGATAAATATCTCAATTTAAATATAAAAAATTTAAAAAATATAAGATAATTAATGAATTTTAACAAACTACATAATTTTTTTATATAAAAAAATTATATTGTTAAGCCTAAATTAAACAAATTTATATATAAAAAAAACCATTATCACTCAATAAAAATCACGCAAAATCATACTGTAAATCAATAAAAAACAAAAAATAAAAATAAACATTAAAATCGTGATGTATCTCGCTGCATTGCGCGAGTACGCTTCTAGTTATATTATAAAGCACGAATAAAAAACCCTTAAATACAAATTATAAGGTATAAGGTACCATCATTTTATTTAAGATTTTAAAAATCTCTTAATTTACAAGTATCAAAACATAAGTTACATATTACTACTGGAGACTTCTAATACCCACCAATTTGATATGTGCAAAGCCTTTCTTTTATTCAGACATTTTCATTAATCACTATTAATTAATATATTATATTACTATAATTTTGTTTTAATTATATTATTAAATATGTAATTGGTTATTTTTTTTAGATGTCATTAACATATATAAGATAATTATTGAATTCTAACAAAATATTTAATTTTTTTATATAAAAAAACATTATATTATTAAGCCTAAATTAAACAAATTTATAAAAAAAATATTATCAATTTCTCAAAACCATCCAAAATCGTTCTGTAAATCGACAAAAAAAAAAAAAAAAAAACATTAAAATCGTTATGTATCTCGCTGCATTACGTACGCTTCTAGTCTTTCTTTAATAATGTTATAAACATTTAGCATAGAATAACATATGTCAATGATTAATCTTATTGACAAATTATTCCTTCTTTTCAATCGTAGTTAAAAAGAAATGCAATTATGAATAAATAACTGTGAATTAACTTGTACATTTTTTATGCACAACTAAAGAGTTTTTTTTGAACAGCAGACTAACACACTCACACGTTCCCGAGGTATCTGGGCTTCCACTTAAAAGGTGTCACCCGACTAATCGCCGTCGATCACGACCCAACCCAATTAAGGGTACCACTAAGTGGCAGGTCCATGATCATGGATGTCACAGGATGGTCACCACGGGGTTCGAACCTGGGTAGTCAGGAATATTATCCACTGACCCTAAGGGCTACAACATGAAAGACCACAACTAAAGAATGTTAATAAATATGATATACATTTACTTGCTATAAATTACTAATGTAAATGTTAAACCCCATGTAAACATTCGTCGGTTAGTGGGATATGAATATATGTGATATAGTGACACTTTGTTCAAAAAATCATAATGGTACACGAATTGCCACACACACACACATGAGTGTGTGTGGATTTGTGTATACATCACACACACAAACGTAAAAAGGGTAGTTACTTTATGGTGCAAGGTTAGACTTATTTATAAAAACTGGTTGGTGGTTTTCAAGAAATAAATGAGGTGGGTGGCTAAAATCAAGGAGCCATAAACCCATGTGTTGCCACAACCATATACAAGGACAAGCAAAATATATATATATATATATATATATATATATATATATATATATATATATATAATGTTTGGTTCATTTGAGAAATGGTAAATATATGAGAAATAGAGAAGTAATCCTAGTCATTCATATGGTCAAGATCGGATTTGACTAGTCAAATATTGCGGCTTTGACCGGTCAAAAGTTGCGGCTTTGACCGGTCAAAAGTTGCGGCTATCCCAAAAATAGAAGGACAATTTCGTAAATTTTACAAAACACACGGGTTGTGTTCATATATGAACATGTATAATTCACATATGAACTATATGTTCATATATGAGCCAGTGCAATTCACAACTGAACTCTTTTAACTGATTCATATATGAACTTTTGTGATTCATATATGAATCAGTTGAACTAACTAACAAATTCATACATGAACCTTTGTGATTCATATATGAATCTCTATGAATCACAAAGATTCATATATGAATCTGTATGAATCATAAAGATTCATATATGAATCAGTTGAACTTGTATATATACGGAGAGGTTCATTTGAGAAATGGTAAATATATGAGAAATAGAGAAGTAATCTTAGTCATTCATCTGGTCAACATTTGCGGCTTTTGACCGCGAAGCACTGGATAATTTCTTGTGTGGTCTATAGAAGATAGAGGGGTAATTTCGTAAAATACACGAGATGAGTTCATATATGAATCTGTACGAATCACAAAGATTCATATATGAATTTGTTAATTAGTTCAACTGATTCATACAGATTCATATATGAATCACAAAGGTTCATATATGATTTAGTTAAAAGAGTTCAGTTGTGAATTGCACTGGTTCATATATGAACATATAGTTCATATGTGAATTATACATGTTCATATATGAACACAGCCCGTGTGTTTTATAAAATTTACGAAATTGTTCTTCTATTTTTGGGATAGCCGTAACTTTTGACCAGTAAAAGCCGTAACTTTTGACCAGTAAAAGCCGCAACTTTTGACCGGTCAAAGCCGCAATATTTGACTAGTCAAATCCGATCTTGACCATATGAATGGCTAGAATTACTTCTTTATTTCTCATATATTTACCATTTATCAAATGAACCATATATATATATATATATATATATATATATATATATATATATATATATATATATATATATATACTTCCTACATCGTTTGAAAATAAAACAATTCGACAAGCTCTTGCATTCCTGCCACCTTCTCTCTCCATACTTTGTTTACGTTAATAATAAAGAGAGGTTTATTCATTTAATATTTTATTTTTCACTTCAATACATCTTGTAACTGTCATAGATGAAATATTTCATATAATCACTTTTTAAATACATTTGAAGAGTTTTTTCCCCCAATTTGGATACATATAGTTATATAATGCAATGCATGGAAGGATCAAAATACTCAATGAAAAGTTAATGCAATATTTCATTAATTATTCTTGAAATTCATGTTTAAATAAATTAAAATTAAATTACTTATAATCATAAACATATGTACATAAAGGATCAAATATGATAAATTGTTTTAGTTATTTGATAGAACAAGCGGAATAGAACAACAGTAAGTCGTTCATTCTAACCAGTAGATCACTACAAAATTTTCGACCTTTTCTGACGGCCAAATCCGCCGGAAATCCGCCGGAAATCGGCGTTTTCGGCGGATTTTCGGCGGATTTGGTCGGCCGGAAACAGGGGCGCCGCAAATCATTTTTTTCGGCGGCATTTTCGGCGGATTTAGATTTTTCGGCGGATTTGGCCGTCGGAAACGGATCCGATTTTTTTTAGATTTAAATGATTTGATTAATTAAGAAATTTAATTTTAACTATTTTCGGCGGAATATTCCGCCGAAAATAGTTATTTATTTATTTTTATTCGTACTCAATTTATTTATTTATTTTTATTAAAAAAAACTTTCGGCGAAATATGTCGGCGGATTTTCGGCGGAATATTCCACCGAAAATAGTTAATTATTTATTTATTTATTATTTTCAGCGGAATACCAACGATACGTTATTTATCGACGATCAGTATTACCAACGGATTTTAGCGACGGATTAACGACGACTACGTGACAGCGACGTTTATAGACGGATTACCGACGGAACGTTAAAAAAAATAATTAAAAATACAAAAAATCTGTATAAAAACCTATTAAAAAACATTGATAATTCATATGCAAAAACCATTACAAAACATTGTTGTCTTTAATACAATATCATCTCAAATCTGTAAATTAAATTCAATGTAGTCTGTAAACTAAAACATTGGTAATGGTAAGTGGTGTTTCGGGTCTTCTCTTTCGTTATGAGCTCCATTCTTAGCTTTGCACTCCCAATCGATCTGCAACCACAAAAATAGGATATCTATGTTAATCAAATAAAATCTTGAATTATTCCAATTAACAATCAATCATTAATTCGAGATTCTAGTACAACCGTACACAGTTAACGGTAATAATTCAAACATACCAATTTGGTATAACATCAAAATAATAACCATTCATCAATATATGCGTTTCAGTTCGAAAATGGTTAAAAGAAAAACTCACCTCGATGACAACAAACGAGGAATTTAAACTTTAACCGAGACGACGATCGAAACCGAACACTTGCACAAACTTTGAAGTAAAATGTCAAGAAAGAGACGCTAAAATGGGCGATATCACCAACCAACCCACCTATATGCACAAGTGCATATAGCATATATGCACAAGTGCATTTAGCCTAGTTCAAATGGTAGCTTAATGTATTCATCAATATATGCGTTTCAGTTCGAAAATGGTTAAAAGAAAAACTCACCTTAATGACGAAAAACGAGGAATTTAAACTTTAACCGAGACGACGATCGAAACCAAACACTTGCACAAACTTTGAAGTAAAATGTCAAGAAAGAGACGCTAAAATGGGCGATATCACCAACCAACCCACCTATATGCACAAGTGCATATAGCCTAGTTCAAATGGTAGCTCAATGTATTCATCAATATATGCGTTTCACTTCGAAAATGGTTAAAAGAAAAACTCACCTCGATGACAACAAACGAGGAATTTAAACTTTAACCGAGACGACGATCGAAACCGAACACTTGCACAAACTTTGAAGTAAAATGTCAAGAAAGAGACGCTAAAATGGGCAATATCACCAACCAACCCACCTATATGCACAAGTGCATATAACCTAGTTCAAATGGTAGCTTAATGTATTCATCAATATATGCGTTTCAGTTCGAAAATGGTTAAAAGAAAAACTCACCTCAATGACGAAAAACGAGGAATTTAAACTTTAACCGAGACGACGATCGAAACCAAACACTTGCACAAACTTTGAAGTAAAATGTCAAGAAAGAGACGCTAAAATGGGCGATATCACCAACCAACCCACCTATATGCACAAGTGCATATAGCCTATATGCACAAGTGCATATAGCCTATATGCACAAGTGCATATAGCCTAGTTCAAATGGTAGCTCAATGTATTCATCAATATATGCGTGGAAATAAGAATTAGGGTGGCCGTGCAGTCAATAGAACATTAAATCTTCTCACCAATTCTTTCTAAGGCAAGATATACAAAAAAAAAAGTTACAAGCATTGAAGGTGTTTTAGATACATTTGTTTGGGATTTAATCATGGATCATGACTACCAGTAAGTGCTTATCAGCTATCAAATATGATTGTTGGCAAACGTCTTAAACCCAGTAAGTATCTAAAGGAGTCTAAAATCATGAAAGATTATAAGGAAAAAAGTACTATACCATATTGTTATCCAGTAAAAACAATATAAAAGACCATAATCAATATCTCAGAGTCCTCATAAATATATAGCGACTTAAAAGAACTTCCAAGTGTCCTTTCTATATACCATGTGATGTTACAATTCCTCTAAACCAAATAACCACATGCTTAAACAAATAGTAATGCATGTTTGAACATGAATTTAATCTAGGGTTGGATCTGTTTTAACTGCAAACATCAAAGAAATCCAAGCAACTTCATCAATGGAAGATTTATCAAGTAAAGAGAATATAAAGGTGAATGATGTGTTGTGTCCTCGAGAGCAAATTGGGACTAATAAAGAAAAGATATAAATGGTACTAACAAAGTTCTATTGGAAATCCCAACTCCTGATAAAATATTTAGTGCTCAGAATCTACGATTAAGAGATATTTAGTACTAACTACTAACAAAGTTATATTGGGAACTATCTGGTAAAATAAAGAGATACAAAAAGTATGAACAACAATATACCAATCAACTTCTTCCTGCCATTCTTTGAATCACCATTATCGTAAACAACTGGATCTTGAGAATCTGAATCACCCTGAAGTTCATCAAAACACCATAATTCCAAAACATGTTATAACCATACTCATTTTAAAGTAACCCCATCGAAAAGCAAGCCCCAATCTCAATATATGTTTGCAGGATTATAATGACAACAATACTTCTAATGAAAAAAAAACAAAAATACAGAAACCCTATCCAACATATTGATCTTATTAAGATTCGCAGACTGACTACTTCATTACTTCTTCCTGAATTCTTAGTTAACTAAACCATGAAATTACAATACACAAAATAGGAAAGACTTGTCGATTTTGAACAGATGAATGCCTAGACAACTTACTTGGAAGTCAATTGGAACAGATTTTCATCCAAATCCGATTTGATTTTACAATACCTAAGTTGAAACACGAACATCTTAGCTCAATCAACCTACTTTCTGAGCAAAACATTGTTTTACTTTTCTAGTTTAGAATTCCAGCTACGATAAATTAACATCTAAATCTATCAAAAAACAACAACGAAAAAAAATCGAAAATACCTCTTTCTCAAGATATTTAGTGAAGAAACGTTCTGC